>OX402604.1:5584546-6980683 GCA_948098905.1 Tiliacea aurago
AGGAGCGTAGCAGGTGGCGTACTATAGTTTCTGCCTACCCCTATGGGAAGAGGGCGTGAGTTTATGTATGTATGTATTTATGGTAACTAACACAGAAGGAAGTCATATTGATTGGTGAACAAACCTAGTTCAGGTTTCAGACAAGGGAAGCTTGGCACAAAAAGAGCGTGTGTGAAACAAGACTGCCAATGTAATGATGACCAATTACAAAATTACAACAGCTACCGTAAGATCCGAATTGACCAGAAAACAATAAATTTTAAATTTTCTGAGTCCGGCCTTTGGTACGCTGCTACCTACGCAAAATGCTACAAACGTCTGAAATCTGTACGCAAAGTCAACAAGAAAGGCCAAGTCAAGCGACAATCCCTTTCAATGCGTTTCGTAGCTTTTCGGTAGCTATCCAATACATTTTTAACTTTTCTATCTTTGTTATCGGTGATAGAACGTCACTTTATCTAAGCCATGTGTGCTGGACACTTGACAGCTAAGGAAACTCCATCTTTTTCAAAGCCAGCTCTTTAGCCCTTTGGCCTTTTCAACGATCGTCTTCTCCTTTATTTACTCTACATTCTTTCGTCTCGGTTTGTCTCTTTCCTTTCTTTTATTTGACTGTATTTTCTTCAACATCATATTCATCTAATGGATATGGGAGTCCCCCAAATGTCGGGACAGTAACCGGTCCTGTGTCTTTCGCATCTTCTGGTGTTTTATGCGGCATAAATTATATCGTGGCCAATCACGCGAATAATCATAATTAGAATCAATCTTGGAAACTGTCCGGGCGCCACACGCAATGAATCCATTTTTATATTAGCGGCTTCTTTAATCTTCTAGGTATAGATGACCTCTTAATTGCGCACACTAAGATTGAATGTGGCTTGCACGTCATAGAATTTTAAGGTATATTTCTGCTTTAAGATCAATGTGATAGTAATATAGTTTCACCCTTAGTCACGTAATTGTTTAAGCACCCTAAGATTGAATGTGGCTTGTACGTCATAGAGTTTTAAGGTATATTTCTGCTTTAAGATCAATGTGATAGTAAGAAAGTTTCACCCTTAGTCACGTAATTGTTTAACCGCCCTAAGATTGAATGAGGCTTGCATTGCACGTCATAGAATTTGAAGGTCTGTTTCTGCTTTAAGATCAATGTGATAGTCCGATAGTTTCACCCTTAGTCACGTAATTGTTTAACCGCCCTAAGATTAAATGTGGATTGCACGTCATAGAATGTTAAGGTATATTTCTGCTTTAAGATCAATGTAATGTAAGATAGTTTCACCCTTCAAATCAAATCAAAAATAGTCCCCTTAGTCATCATCTCCTTGTCTTTTCCCGACATGTTGAAGTCGGCTTCCAGTCTAACCGGATGTAGCTGAATACCAGTCTTTTACATGGAGCAAACTGCCTGTCTGGCTTCCACAACCCAGTTACTGGGTAACTATGATACCCCTTGGTAAGAATGATTGTCAGGCTTTCGGGCTTCTGACTTCCCGGAACGACTGTAAAAATTTACAAGTGACAACTATGACCAACGGCTTAACTTTATTTCCGTGACACGGAGGGGATTCGGTATGTAATAGATGGTCACCCTTCCACGGCATGTTTTGCTTAACCTTGAAGATTGACCCGGGAGGCTATTATTATTTAGCAACGAGCTAACTGAGTGATGTTTCAATTTACTGGGAGTTTTTGTCAAAAGTGCTTAAGCATTTATGAGGTCAACTTTACGTCGCTGCGAACCTTCTGATCTATTCCTAGGTAGTACTTTCGTGATGTCCACGCATCATCGCATGCGCGTTTCAATTATCACTCATTCTCGTGCCGCAGTAGTTGAACTTTGAACTTTAAATAGCCCAATAACTTTGCAGAAGGCCGGGATAGATTTGTGGCAGATTCATTGGATGACAATTTATTATGGTCAACTTGTAGTACTCGTACAATGATTGCTGATTTTGTGCTGAAGTTTCATTGCTGTCAATGAGAATTTATGCTGTTATGCGCTGATTTTGCAGTAGTGGTCTTATTGAGAGTCGATTCAAATGGGAAAATAGAACAACCTAGAAATAACTTGTATATTAGTGGTCAAAACCATGCAGCTTCTTGCCCGTTGCATCCCATACAATTCTAAGCTTTGAAATGGACAGACTATTTTAGTACAGGGTGTAAAAAGGCCGCTCACCAAGACAAAAAGTAAAATTAAAGTTTTTTTCCCCTTATGGGTAAAAATTCCCAGATTGTTCCAAAAAATATTTAAACCTTTAGTCTTATTTTTTCCTGGCTTAAAACAACAGACCATTTGCATTCGTCCATCTCATAAAATCGGCAGGGAACACTGACCGAAGCAAAGCTCGACCGTAAGCTGAGTTCGAAATTTGAAACAACGTCAACAAGATTAAAGCGCCGCCATGCGCCATGTTACTGAAACGTCAAACTTACAAAATGGATTCCCCGTTTTCCCGCGCTCCTCTGGGATTCTAATGTTGTCTCTGGTTTTGTGGGTAATTATTGTAAGTGATACTTTATGATCTGTATATTTGTACGGATGAAGTCTAGATTCTGTTTTTTGATACAAACAATTTGTTTTAGAACAGTAAATGAGAAACTAACGTGATAGTTAAAGTGAGATTGCTCGGCGCTAATTTTCTTTATTTTTTTAAAAGAAAAGATGTCACGACTCCTTTTTTCCCATCATGTCTTGGAAAGCACGAATCCCTTTCACGAATAGTCCCTGTTGTTACCATGATATGACTTTGTCCATTAAAGTAGGTTGTAACAGACAATCATAAGCTCATAAGATAACATAAAATATAATGCACTAATGCATTATATTTTATGTTATCTTCGTAATTTTTCATATTTTGACCAATATACAACGTCACACCTTATGTGTGACAAAAATATCAAACTGTAAAAAATAAGCATTGATTACGTTTACGAACATATGGGCAAATCTTTAACGAACCCATTGAAAAACAAATCCGAATGACTCATAGTTATAATTAAAAATACCACAGTATATAGTGTCAACTGGGACAAAATACCATATGGAGTTCTAAAGGCAATATAAAAAAATCAGCATCCACTGCCAGTCCTAAATGTTGGTCTGGCTCTTAAACTAAAACTAAACAAGCAATGTAACTTGAATGAACAGATATATTCATTGAAATGCAATGACATCAGGCAACAAACAAAATCAAAGATCGTTCGGTCTATAGCAAAAAAAGTTTCACAAAAAACTTTAAAAGAGAGCTTTGAACTTTTTGGTGGCGCCTAAAATGTCGTTTTGAACTTTTGTTAGTTACGTTTTTTTAGGTCGCTATTTTTTTTAATAGAATAGATATTCTATTATAGGTCGCTATTTTTTCCAGGTGTTTAAACTTTCATTTATGGCTGATATAAATTGATCCAGTGTTTAAGCTCAACACACACAGACAGCGGGTGCGGGTCGGGCGCGGGGCGGGACGGTAATGCGGCGGGCTGAATTCTCTGTATTCTATGTTCTATGTTATAGGGTTTGGTTTCCGCACTTAGTTCTTCATGTGGATCATTGTGCGTGGGCCATGGCGGCCGTCGGTTGTTTATTCCAACCAGCCCACCTCCCTCCAGAAGCTGATTAGGTCTCCTGGTCTGCATAGAATATCTGTGAAGGATCTGGGTGACCTGAGGGTTTCTTTTCTGATCAGGGTGACGCTTCTTCAGTCAATGAGCACATGCGCAACGGTTTCTTCAGCCTCCATGCAAGACCTGCACAGAGGGCTGTCCGTTATGCCTATTCTCTGTATTTATATGAATGACACCACATGAAACGCGTGCGCGGGTCGGCTGCGCGGTGGCGGGAGCCGCTCACGCGTTTCGTGTGGTGTCATTCATATAAATACAGAGAATTCAGCCCGCCGCCATACTGCCGTCCCGACTCGCTCCGACCCGCGCCCGACCCGCACCCACTGGCTGTGTGTGTTGAGCTTTAAACCCAGCGTGCGTATATGTCCTGCACTTTAATTGAGTAATACAGTATCAATCACAATCTGAATGATTTTGAAGGATATTGCTAATCCATTTCTTCATATGTTCTGTAAGCCATCATCATCATTTCAGCAAAAGACGTCCACTGCTGGACATAGGCCTCCTCTGAAGGGGGAGGGGTTGCCATAATCACCACGCTTGTCTGGCGGGTTGACGATCGTTGTGTAAGTGTGTTACGCAAATACCCCGCAGATGTATGGATGTAAATGAAGCGAAAGGAGTATGTAAGGATCGTAGATTCAGTAGTTTCTGCCTACCCCCACCATGGGAAAAAGCATTGATGTATTAAATAGGAGGATAGGCCACTCTCTAACATCACGTAAATATTAAATGGACCCGATATCGTGCATCATGGGCTCGACAACCGAAATAGAAATACATATTACGCGGGCTATAGCGGGAACGAGATAGCAATAATTGTCACTGTTACGTACCCATAACAACTCGCAAACGAACTACGATTCGGGTATTCCCCACAAACCGGGAGTAATGAAGGTCGATTGTGTCCTTTCCCCTAATTTATGCGGTCCACATCGAGGAGCGTGTACCATATCTCCCTATTTAATACATCAATGGTTATTATATTTAGCCTCTACTTCTTAGGTAAAGTACTAACGGACATAAAATGCACATTACAGACCACCGAAGTTCTGCTTCGTGACAGAAGCACCATCTTATGCGCCCAAAAAACCAACGGTACGTTCCACGCTTTTTGCTTAGGTACGCGTGTTTCGTGAATCATTCGATAAATAAGGTAAAAAAGTAATTGTTTTGATACGGACTATGATGGGAACAAATTGTCAATGACTGAGCTTGCTGTTTCCGGTTGTACAAAAAACTTTTTGTAGGACATAATATTTAAGATGAAATAGAGTCTATAGTTAAATTAGGAGAAGTGGTTATTTTTAAATAACCTATGATAAAACGCAGATGGGTTCAGAATCATGTACTGAATTCATGGTAACAGTATAGCACAAGGTTCGGCATTCTTGCAAACCCTGCAACAGCAAAATAAGGGAGAAGCTTTGAAAGCCAACAAATAAAGGCAGCTTTGTTACTAATGCAAGGGAATCAACAGAGTAGATACCTATAGTTGTCACAAAATAATAGGCCCGTTTTGACGTTTAACTTGAATCGATTTATCGTGAGTATCGAGTACCAAGTCGTATGGTTACTTCACTAGTTACGTAGCGATTGACTATTGCGACGTAACTAGTCGATACTCGATACGACTCGGTACTCGATACTCACGATAAATCGATTCAAGTTAAACGTCAAAACGGGCCTATTATTTTGTGACAACTATAATCATCATCAATCAGCTAAAATAATTCCAATTCTAGAGTAGCTGATTGGTCAAATTCATGAATGGAATAAAACTTGTGGAAGTTAAAAAGAATTTAATCGGTGAGTGAAAGGCGTCTAACAAAAGGTATTTATAAAGCAGAGGTGAGTGGAAACGCCGGGAGGGGACGCCCTAGAAGGATATATTATAGTGACCAAATTGGTGATGTTCTTCAGAAAGGTCAGGTGCGTAGTACTCACAACCGGCGTGCGTGTATGACTAGATGTATGAACGTAGGCGAAGCAAAAGGAATATGTAAGGAGCGTAGCAAGTGGCGTTCTATAGTTTCTGCCTACCCCCATGGGAAGGTGTGTTTTATGTATGTATGTATGTAATCGGTGAAATAGGCACCATTTTTTTATTAATTAATTTTTACCCACAACGGGAAAGCTCTTGGCTTAGGCCAAGTGCTTCCCGTTTGTAAGGTCTCATCTGATGGTAAGTGATGATAAGGCTGAACGTGTAAGCGAGCTTCACTCGGAATCCTTAACCACAGAGGAACTGACTATATTACCTATAACTGCCGAACACAACATTGCTGTAAACATTGTTGTTATGGCAACAGACCTAGATAAGATGGTGATAGCTAGCCGGGCGGACCTAGAACAAACCCTACCACCAACCAAACCGACTAGAAAATGTAGCGGCATCAACATCGCCACATGCGAAAAACGCGTCACACTGACGTCACACAAAATCCTGCATCGCGCAAGCAGAGTTTAACGCACAACTAGCATATATACAACTTCCCGTCATCAACCGTCGGGCAGTTGCCCACCAGACCCGTCTGGTCGGAGGATCCTCCTTTTTCTATAGAGTATGAGTGAACTTTACACCCTGTTCCTCAAACCTCTAAAAAAAAAACACTCAAATAAACCTCCACCTATCTATGTCATTCTTCCCAGCCACTCTTGGTTAGCCCAGAGATCGCAATCAGGGCCCTCTTAGCAGTCTTGCAACCACATCAACAAGGCATTCGGTGTATTATTCGGAAGAAAGTCCACATACCCTCAAAGAATGCTAATTATTTTAAACCACACTCATTGCTTCACAAACGCCTACGAGTACAAAGCTACCGTTACCCACTTATATTGTAGCCTACAGCTACTGTCGCTTCATAGAACAGTGATGAACATAATTACCATAGACTAGAGAGCCACCGGATGATTTTGTAACGGACCTCATTTGAAAAATGATTTATAGAATTTTGGTGTAAATGTGAATGGGAAAAGAGCAATTGGTGATCCAGGACAAGTTACAAGAAGAACTGAGGATGACGTATTTAATTTGGTAGCTAATAGAACAGCAGAAAAAAAAACTAGTAATCAATATCTACTTAAATAATTACGATAATCTTGACACTATTAGGGAAGATACGTAAACTGTTCAATAAAATAATCTAACTTAGAAATTAATTGTGTTAGTACGTAGGTATTTCTTGCAACCTTATTTATTGTGTCATATTGTACTTCTGTTCATAAAGTTTGAAACTACATCATTTTATTTTTTTATATTTATATGTTTTTTTTTTATTTCGTTCTTACCCTAAGTTATCACTGTATTTGAGAATGCTGGTTCACCTGTTATTGGCAACTATATATGCCCATGACTATTATCTTTTTTTATTTGATATTTTGTATACAGAAGCTGTTGGTGAAACTTTTTATATAAATAAATAAATAACATTAATGTAGGGTTAAGTAAGCAACCTGAATTAAAACATAATTAGGTATAAATAAAACCTATTTCCCATTGCACACGCAACTTCAAATCAAAAGATAACTTTTTTGAGAGACAACCGTACTCATCCACCATCTTTAAAAAAAAATCCCTTACGATAAGTTACATTCCAAATGATTTCAAACACGACTGGCCGTTAAGAAAGCTATCACTCAAAAACGAACAAGTGTTTGAAAATAAAATGAATTAATGATGTATCGACGCCGACAAAGATAGTTTGCTGGCAAGATAAAAGTTGAATCGAGGATCGAGGAACAATCGAATATTGGCTCTAATCGGATATGAATATACTTAATTATCGTATTGAAGTTATTCCAGTCCTTCTTGAATGTAGTAGCCATGCGTACTTTGTATTTGCCTGAGACATGCTGAGCTGGACTCCCATTTCGTGCAACCTTGACACGCACACGCACTTTGTATGTTCGTTATTTGATTTAATTTTTAAAGTAAGTCATTATTTCTTTAGGTATGTTTTTATTTTTTGCATATTGGCACCTTGTTTAATGTTTAAATTCATATAATTTGTTATCATTTAATTGTGCTTTTGTGTGTTGAGCTATCTCTTTTATGTGAACTGAATAAATGGTTATACTATAGGCGTATCTACTCTTTTACACAGATCATTGTATTAAGTACCGTTGTTATATTTTCGCTAGTGTTGACCCACTAAACCAAAGGCCTCTCTTTCTTTCGGTCTGTCTGTCTCTAGGTGTCAAGCTCATCCCATTATTTTTCCATGGGCCCATTACTCACGAAGAAAATTATAAAAGTAAAACTTATTAAAATTATTCAGAACGCGTCATCATTTCAGCCAAAAGACGTCCACTGCTGGACATAGGCCTCCCCTAAAGGGGAGGGGTTGCTATAATCGCCACGCTTGGCAGGCGGGTTGGCGATCGCAGTATGGTGTTAAAATGCATAGAGAACGCTGCTGCCCATTCCCTAGTAAGTCCCTTCCTTACTCGCCTTGTACGACACCCACGGGGAGAAATGGGATGGTGCTATTCTTTACGTCCGGCACCAAACGGACAATCAGAAATCAGAATTCGTAATGCTGCTAAATATGTGTCAGTACGTATGTGCCCCACAATCCTGGAAACCATCGAACCGATTTTGATGTGGTACTAACTATTGAGAACGCTATTGTTTCAAAAACGTTAAAATCTATAAATTTCGTGCTTTGTCCTCGGATAGAAGCAGAAAACATTAAATTTGTGATTTCAGAAAGCTAGAAATTCGCTTACCGGAATCGATGGCCTTTATGAGTCATTCCTGACTAATGCACAGCGGTTTAAAAAGGCGGAATACATCTCAAATACTTAGTTTTTCTTGTCTTTTTTTAGGAAAACATATTTTTACGTTGTTTGTAAATATGTGAGCACCATGTATCTATCTCATAATTAAGTTTATTTATTTATACCAACGAGATACATTACAATTGATCAAGCTATTTTTCATTGCTTAATTTTTAATTCTTTTTACCTATTGTGGTATAGTAATTTTATTCTAGGTGCATCGTCTTCACATATAATCATAAAATTAATGTACTTAAACAGAATATTGTGAAACATTTTTAAAAGCGTAACGGTGGAGTTTCTTGCCCATTCTTCTCCATAAATCAAATCAAATCAAAAATATTTTTATTTTACATAAGCCTACATGGGCACTTATGAAACGTCAGAAGCTATATAAGCGCATTCATACGAAACTACCTTTTGGAAGGGGCAACTAGAATCAATTCTATATTTTTTTTTGTAATTCTTGACGTTCAAAAGTGCCTTATATGTGCCTATTTGAAAATAATTTGAATTTGACTTTAGTAGAAAATAATAAATCTACAATCCTGTCGAGTCTGACCGAAAACGGTTTCTTTTCGGTCTCAGAATCCTACAGAAAGATTTTCGCTCAAGCTGGGACCACATAATTATGTTAATTTTAAATAAAATAAATAAGCTGTACGACCATTTGCTTCCTGCTGCCTGACGTCTCATCATTATCAGGGTTCCTGCCCTTATCACAATTTATATGGATTCGGTGCAGTGCCTACATATTTTTCTTCCATAGATCTTTATATTATTATCTTAAACAAGCAACCCGCCCTGTCTTCCCACGGGTAGCAGAGCATAATATGCCTACATTATTTTTTCTGTCGTTAGGTCGTATCAGTCTGTTGAATCGAGTATGTGGATTAGATTAAAGTGTAAGAGCAAGGTTACACGCTCAGTTTGGCGTCAGTTTAGTCTATCAGTCCGGAAGGACTTGACTGAAGCCAGAATGGTGGATGATTTTCACGGTTACACGGTCAATCTAGACTGACAGTAGACTGATGAAAAGTACGCCAGTGGCCGTTAGACTCCGGAGCTGACAGTCGGTTGTCAATTTATCAGTGCTTAGTCATGGATATTATAAGGAAAAAAATACCGTGTGCTATGATAATTACCTATCGCGTTGCTGCTAAAGAAACGCGTAAAAAGAGAGCGATGGATGAGAAGCTGGCTACAAAGAAGAGATCATTACACTCATCTTAATTTATTGAATGAAATACTACATCAAAACGAACAAGAAGACTTTCAGAATTACTATCGGATGAAAGAAGTCTGTTATGATTGCGTTGCATCTGCATTGCGTCGCTGATGGTGACTGACGCGAGAATGATACGAACGGGTTACATGATGTTCATCCTACTTGGAGTATTTTACATCGTCAAATTTCAGCGAAGTACCACAAAACCTTAATGAATTATACACCTAAATCATCATCATGAATTACTCCGTTCATTGGTGAAAATCGTATGAAAATCCGTTCTCACTCAGTCAATGCTAAATTCAGGCTCAACCTAAATGATTTCTATTTTATTCCGAACTAGCTTTTGCCCGCGGCTTCACTCGCGTTAATTTAGAATTTGACAATCAATTCGGGTTGTACTCTGCTGCTAATTCAATCATAATTCGAAAGACACGTGGCGCCATCTATTATCACAAGAACGTTATTTTTGCTTTCCTCGGGAAGAGTACTTTTTTTCGAGATGAAAGGAACTCTATGTTCGTTTCTGTACACCTGACAACGTATATGCAAAATTTCAGGATGATCGGTTCAGTGGTTTAGGCGTGAAAACGTAACAAACAAAGAAACATACTTTCGCATTTATAACATTAGTTAGGAAGTTAGGATTAGGATTATAACATCATTCTCATTATAATATCACCTCATAAAAAACCACTGCCCATAGTTGCCTTTTAAAACCTTCTTTCTGTATTTTCTCGGTCGGTGGAGTAAAAACAATGGCATTGGCATAGTTTAGGACTCCATAAGCAAAGTTTATGATCTAATGTCATTGACTTTAGATATGGAGGAAACTCAAGGACCACACACACGATTTCAGTGGGCCTAGCATGAACGCGCGGAGTTAGAATAGGAAAGAATACTCTTTATTAAGACGCAGATATATGCCAGTGACCTTGAGTAGTTAGCTTGCGTGTTCTGTACTGAGCTCACGCAACGCGTCGTACGTTCAGCCAGTAATAGGACTCGCCCATCAAGGAGCGCTGTCCCCAATTTGACGCATTATTAATTTTTATACACAAAACAAAAGGTATTTTAATAAAACGCGTATACTAAAATATCAATGGTTAAATTATCTTTAAATTGGTGAAGGTTTCAGAAGAAGAAGATTTTGCACCATTCACAGTTTTTATCCGCGTTAGACATAACTTTACAAATTAATTTCACTATGTAATATAAACATAATCTAAAATATTCACATATAAAGCTATTGGGAAAATGCTCTAATTTAACATATTTTTTTTTCAAATCAATAACATTTTTTTTTTTTTTAAACGTTGCCCCAAACTAGGAATTTCTCCTGTATCGTGGGTGCATTAACAAACATTTAAACTCACATACACAAACAGCCAGACCCGGAACAACTACTTGTAGGTCATACAAATATTTGTTCCGTGCGGGAATCGAACCCACGACACGCAGTGCAGCAGTCAATCGCTTAACCACTGCGCCATCCGTGCCGTCATTCACACATCACATTATTCATTTAGACGTGATCTTCAGTATAAAATCATAAAAAAGTCGGTTATCGTCGCCTTAATAAGAACCTACTGTAGACGTTCTACGATAATGCCATCATTCTAACCGCTAGTTGGCACTGGCGGATTAATAAAAATAAATATTTAAAATCAGATTATAGATTTGAAATGATGGGTTGTAAGGCGACGGTTACACGTAAGGTATTTATTGCGATCCGGCAATATAGTATTTGTTGATGGATTTCAGTTTTTACTGATGGATTAATACACTAGCCTACACGTTCAATATTTATTACGTCAGTATTGTGTCCGGTCTCCTGCTGTATAAACGTCTAAAATGGCCACAGAGCTGAAAATAAAGGTTGCGTGGCTATTATTTTTGCACTTAGTTTAAATAAAAAGGTCAAGCGAAAGCGATGGGCAAAAAATTGGTTAGAACAAAGTGAAAGGTTAATAATAGGCGTAAAATATTAATCTTTTTCTTGACGTCATCAATCGTGGCATCACTTTTCATTTTTTTGTAAATTTCCAGTAATTTTTGTAGTGCTTCTCCTTTTTTTATAATTTTTTTGTAATCTTTTGAAGAACTATCCCATATCTCTGGCAATACTTCTAAATTTAGGATACATTCTTTTAAAACTTCCTGATCTTTAGTAAGTTTCGAGAGGGTGCGGGGCGGCGTCAATGACGGTGCGTCCGCCTCTACAAGATCCAAAAAGTCGTCCGTCTCCATCGCTAGCGTAACGCGTACTGACGTGATACTCGTAAATATTGACGCGAGGCTACACGATCAATATTTATCATAATCCGACGGATCATCAATACAGAATCAAAAAATCTAGAAATCCATAGACATATATCAATACATTAGGTTACACGTTAATTAAATACCACGATACGTCAGTATTTACTGATGGATCACAGTAAATACCATACGTGTAACCGTCGCCTCAAAGAGACAGACTTTAAATTATTAGCTTTCAAACAAATTTGTATTAATTTAAAGAAAAATAGAAATATATCCGTAATTATCCAAAAGGATTATCAATTGTAGTGTGCGGGACGTACTACACTAATAAATGATAATCCTTTTGTGTAGGTTAGTCATAATCAAATCGTTGCCAAATCGTTGATTTTACTACTAAGAGTAAGTAAGGCCAGTTCATTTACAAACTAGACCATTTTAATAGGTTTAATAATTCAGGTAAATGGTGAAATTATAGCAATTTGCTGATATCAGGCAATTGATAAAGTCGTGCAACCATTATAACTATGACACTAGCGATCATTAAAGTCTTGGGGCGTATTCTAGAACGATGTTGATGAATCTAGGTTTAAACCAAGACTGGAATCGAGATCAGTATAAAATCTGTCAGTTTGAAGACATGTGACTACCTTCAACCGGCACTGGGCCCGCGTGTAGGGCCTACTCATATCACAAAGAGGAAATCTGTGTCCCTGCAGTGGAAACGTGGCGCCATCAACATCGCCACATGCGAACTACACGTCACACTAACGTCACGCAAAAACCCTGCATCGCGCAAACACAGTTTATCGCGCGACTAGTGCTACTAATATTATAAACGCGAAAGTTTGTAAGTATGGATGGATGGATGTTTGTTACTCTTTCACGTAAAAACGGCTGGACCAATTTTGATAAAATTTTGTATCGAGGTAGCTGACACCCTGGATTAACATATAGGCTACTTTTTATCCCCATATTCCCACGGGATCGAGACTTACGCGGGTGAAACCGCGGGGCGCAGCTAGTATACTATAAAACATCTCCCAGAGTTAACGCACAACCTCTTAAGAGGTTATTGTACTCATCATTATGAACAACTTCTACTATGGGACTAAACCTGAAAACGCGAAAAAAAAAATCATGTCTTCCTTACATTTATGTTCGAATACCTCGTCAAAATGTAGGGAACAGCTGTTTTTTTTTCGCGATTTCAGATTTGGTCCCATAGTAAAAGTTGTTCATAATGATGAATACAATGACCCTTTAAGAGGTTGTGCGTTAATTCTGGGACATGTTGTATACACCATTAGTTTTTGTTTATACTAAACCTCTTAAGGGGTCATTGTATTCATCATTATGAACAACTTTTACTATGGGACCAAAGTTGAAATCGCGAAAAAAATATCAGCTGTTCCCTACATTTCGACGAGTTCAGCGAACTTAAATGTAGGGAACAGCTGATTTTTTTTTTCGCGATTTCAAGGTTGGTCCCATAGTAAAAGTTGTTCATAATGATGAGTACAATGACCCCTTAAGAAGTTTAGTATAAACAAAAACTAATGTTGTATACAACGCAACGCCCCGACATCAATCAAAATCAAAATCAAAAGTCATTTATTCAAACTAGGCTGAGAATCAGCACTTTTCGAACGTCAAAATTCACGTCAACCGTCGGGCAGTTGCCCACCCAGACACAACACCCGTCTGGTCGGAGGATCCTCCCTTTTCTATGGAGGATGAGTGAACTTTACACCCTGTTCCCCATACCTCTATAGAAACATTATAGGCAGATTATGCTCTGCTGACAGTTTTAATCCTGCTTGATGATGGAGTATCTTTCTTAACAACAGATTTTCTCTTGCCGGTTCTCTTCCCTAGGAAAAATTTGAACCGCGTACCGAAAATCAGCACCTTTTCATTTAAGAATATGGTACCTTCTTCTCTCGTATCAGCTACATTCTTCATGGTCCACTATGAAGAATGTTTGAATGCTCACGCCAGGATAAAAATATCGACGTTTTATGGTCATGAAGCGAAAATGTTAAGCAAGTTTCAAACACATTCCGTTGTCACTTATCGGGCGTTACATGTCAACTTTTCGAACTGTGATTTACGTTTTAAGATTTTGTATGGGTACACTAATTATGCGATAGATACATGGTGCTCATTAAAGTATAACTCTACTCTTGCAAGATAAACTACACCCCTTTTGCAAGATAAACTTTTGAATAATTGAATTCGATGTTTATTATATGTCCGAAACAATTAAAAACTTTAGGTTGCATCCGGTTCACCTAATCATCTTTCAAGGCTCTTGTAAAAGATTTTTTCTCAACAGCAAACATAACTTTGTGTTCCCTCGATAATGATTAGCTATAAATCATTATACTTATAACTTGTAAGAATGAGCATCGTAATTGATTCGACGTATGAGTCCCATAGAGTTTGTAATGGATTTATTTTGTTTGTTTTTTTTTATTTTTTAATACTTTCTGATCGATATCGGTAATACTATTCCTCATAAATTCAGTTTAGTTTCTTCTAGAAAACGACTAGAAAATGTATAGGTACATGAAGTTAAGTTAGCTGGAGTTTCTTTTTCGAAAAGAAATGACATAACAGGCTTCAAAAGAACTAATTAGCATTTCATATAGATACTATTAGTATAAAAAACCGGCCAAGTGCGAGTCGGACTCCCGCACGAAGGATTCCGTATCATCCATAAAAAAAACTACATACTAGATCTCGTTCAAACCAATTTTCGGTGGATGGTAATGTACATCATATATTTTTTTTTAGTTTTATCATTCTCTTATTTTAGAAATACAGGGGGGGACACACATTTTACCACTTTGGAAGTGTCTCTCGCGCAAACTATTCAGTTTAGAAAAAAAATATATTATAAACCTTAATATCATTTTTGAAGACCTCTACATAGATACCCCACGCGTATGGGTTTGATGAAAAAAAAATTTGAGTTTCAGTTCTAAGTATGGTGAACCCCCAAAATTTATTGTTTTTTTTTCAATTTTTGTGTGAAAATCTTAATGCGGTTCACAGAATACTAACTTACCAAGTTTCAACCGTATAGTTCTTATAGTTTCGGAAAAAAGTGGCTGTGACATACGGACGGACAGACAGACATGACGAATCCATAAGGGTTCCGTTTTTTGCCATTTGGCTACGGAACCCTTAAAACAGGATGTCACTCGGTGGATAGGTACCGCAGTGGTCCAATTGTAGATCCCTGGGGAACTCTTAGACTTGACACCCGGAAACTATCATTGGTACTAGTTGGAAATCGGTTGTCATGGGCAAGTGATGCCGAGAAACGAGGAAAATGTCGTGAGGTGAGTTTTGAATATGCACGTGGATGGCTATACGAGTAGGGGAAGACCAAAGAAACGATGGTTAGACAGATGATATCGCTAGAATGGGGGTGATTCGGGAGATGACGGCTAATATAGAAGTATGGAAACAAAAGACATACTGCGCCGACCCCTTAATAAGTTGGGATGAGAGCGGACAATGATGATGATACACCAATTTAGATGCGTTACCCGCGCTCAATATTGGCAAAGTAAATACCAGGCAATCGCCTGACATGAAATTAGTCGCGCGCCATCCAGTGACGCGACTACACGTCATAATCACTCGCAATTCTCAGCAATTATTTGTGAAGAAAATGCCTTCCCGTATCTATACACGATGTACTATCGGCAAAATTTAAGCATGCTCAGTTAAGAAAATATTTCAGCGGCAAGCGCAGCTAGTGACAGACCACACCCCTTCCTGGTTTCGCCCAATTAGAGGCAATATGCATTTGTGTGAGTACAGGGCGTGTAACAAGAAATAACAACAAACATAAAAATATTTTGTAAAAATCTCGCTTTGTGCATCCTATTGGTCAAAATGCATGCATCGGGCGGTCGAGTCATGAGACGAGCTATGCGATTATCGCCTTAGAGGTGAGCATGCGGAAGTTTGGCCGATAGTACAGACGCCAGCAGGTCAAGCTACCCGAAACTGTCAAATTTTCCCAATAAACCTTGAACCTTAAGATAGAGCAATAAAGTCGAAAATCTATTAAAGAAATTTGACAGATTGTAGTAGCTTGATGTGCTGGCGTCTGTACAAATTACACTACTACTGTGGGAGTACATAAAACCGTCTCATTTCATGCATAAGTACTTAATGTATTTTTTTATTTTAAGAAAACGTTGTTTAGTTTTGTACTTGTACAGCCAGTCAGCCATTTTTCCTGACTGCTGCGACCGACGCGTACGCACCAATGAACATTCAGCAGCTAGTGACGTAACTAAATATGTATGTTCATCTCTTTCTAACAACAGTTATTGGTATAAGTCTATCCTTTTCTTCGCGCACTGTATGATTGTACGCAAGTATGTAGCTATGTAGCTCCATTCATGGCTTACGCTGTTTTTAAGTGCACTAATGTTCGTGTATGACGCGTCTATGTCTGCCCCATTTCAGTAGCTCATAATGATGTCGTTTCACTCGCTTTGATTCCACAGCTTTCAATATTGTATTTTACAAAAACTACCTAAAGTTAGTCGTGTCAATAATCAACTTTGAACCAAATACAAATCATTGCCATGGTAAAATATGGCGGTAATATTTGGCCAATAATTATTTGTAATCAATTCGGTTGGTTGTCGAAATGTTCTAAATCGGGAAACTAGTTGACTAACTAGAACGGTAGCGACAATCAGCGGCTCCGTATTTAGAAGACTTCTATGTTAAGCAGTCGATCACGATAAGTAGAAACGTAGATAATTTGCAAGTTCAATCGTTGGTACAATTTTTTTCCTTATATTTTGCTGCCTTCAATAACTTGATCTTCTCCAATAATATTTACCGTAGCAGGGTGCCTGATAACAGCCGGGTGGAGTAGCTGATACTCTTACCCAGCTTTTCTGAGGGCGTACTGCCCTGTTAGAGTCCAGCATAGCTATTCACAACCATTCGATAGCCGCAGTGTCGAAAATTACACATTTTCGGTTACCTGGTTTGCCTTGACCCCGACAACAAATATATATGTATAGTATATGTAGTGTATGTATGTAGTATATATATGTACGTATGTATATGTATTATAAGTTTATAATCTATTTACGTACTTGAGCACCTATTTTATTAATAGTAATATAAATAGGTTAGAATTTAATATTTTTTAATATTATTATTTTCTCTCCATCAGAGCACCCGCCATCTTATCTCTTCACCACCCTTGGTTGACTGGTAGAGAATGCCTAAGGCATTAAGTCCGCCTTTGTACCTTATTGTGTGCGAGAAGTTTAAATAAATAATAAATAAATAAATAGCTGTCGAAAGAATGCCGGTGGTCTAACTGACAAAATGTTCGTGTTTTGGATTTGTGTACAGCCTTTAGAGGGCTCCTTTGATAACATTGATTGATGCTCGATTCGACACGGAAGCGTATCGAACTAAACAGATGTGCTGATTTACCTTGCCTCCGACAACAAATAGCGTCGGAAGTGTTAGGTCGCCTATTTGTTTTAAACTATCAAACTTTTACCGCCTTATTACAAAACAAGATTTATATTTTGACATGGCTTATACCATGGAGCCAGTTTTTGTAATAAGAACGTAACAGTGATTGAAATACCGTTCTTTATACAAAACTGAAAACTTAGTTCGATACTAAGTTGTCAGTTTTGTGTTTAGGAACAATGGAACAGCATTGTCGGAATAGAGTTCGAAATTCAATAATGGCTCCATGTTTAAACCTGGGTCTGAAGATAAACCTTGTTTTGTAATAAAAAAAAAAAAATTGTAAATAGAGTTTCGGATTTGTGCACAATTGTGCACAAATCCGAAACTCTATTTACAATTTTTTTTTTCGACATTTTTCGAGGACTCCTTCGATAACATTGATTGATGTTCTATTCGCTATGGAAGTGTATCGAATGGTTGTGAATAGCTATGTAGCGGTGGACTGCTACCTAATTTAAATACCCGGGAATAATGGTTTTAAAGAACTATTTAATTTAAAATTGACAGACACTAAGATAACGTTTAAATTAAAATTGTAAATAATATCGTAAAGAAGGACGTTCATCATATTTCAATCTCTAAAATCAATAAAGGAAATGCCAATTATTATAAGTTAAAAGCTAAGTGACGACAGCAGTCTTTATCAAGCGATCGGGCGCGCAACCGCGGAATGTCGCCTTAACTAGCGCAAGCCGGGCCAATAGCGGCAACTTTAGCAATTACAGGCAATATAGCAGTGTTGTGATTAATGTTAAGTGATATAGACGTAGCTTTAACGAGAGTCCTCTTAATAAAACAAAAGAAAAGATCATTGAGTCAGGGAAAATTATTGCAAAAGACTATCTAATTAAATTGTCCTTATAGGGCAACATTTTTATCTAGCCCGGTGGCATTATTTGGAACTAACGAAATCTCTTATCTTTTTTTTGTAATGGCATCTCGCATTTCAACCTAGTGGGTTGTCGGCTGCTTCATCATTTCAGCCGAAAGACGTCCACTACTGGACATAGGCCTCCCCCAAAAGGAGGGGGGGGGGTTGCCATAATCGCCACGCTTGGCAGGCGGGTTGGCGATCGCAGTATGGTTTTAAAAATGCATAGAGAACGCTGCTCTCTAATAAGTCCCTTAGTCGCCTTTTACGACACCTATGGGAAGAAATGGGATGTTACTATTCTTTACGTCCGGCACCAAACAGAATACGTGTCGGCTGCTTATAACCTAACTATCCTGCGAGTTTCTCAATAAATAAAGGCCTCCGGCCAGGGCATAAGACTTATAAGCGAATATATGCTAAGGGCACTTGGGCGTTGCTTGGGGAGGGCAGTAAGGGACAGGCTGGATCGGATCAAGATTATTTTGGGTCTAATTTAAAGCTAAAGGTTCAGCGGCGTGGGCTGGCTCGAGCAAGGGTCGGGGTGGGCATGGACGGGAGCGTCGCAGCGTGCATCGGTGGCGAGGATGGAAGGGATTTTTTTTTTTCTTAGGTGGGAAATTATCAAATAACTTCTCCCGCTCTGGGCGGAGTTAGGGCGTGTCAGACTTTTACTGACTAAAACCCACCCGTGTTCCTTCATTTGCCTGTGTGCCAGGGCCACGATATCCCTTTCGGACAAAGTCGCAACCCTGGCAGGCATTGGTCCTGACGGAACCCGTCAGTTGGTGCTGACAACTCTTTGAAGCGCGCGTGGAACACAACGCGCCGTTGACCCGGGCCTGGTCCTTATCGGACGGCGAGCTACCCATCGCTCTCCGTCCGCAAGCCCGCGCCTGCGGTGGCCGGAAATCGGCTTGCAACTCCCGACGCCCGGGGCGTCTCCTGTGGCGACTAGCGGCGCGAGGGCGCGAACCTTGCCTCTCCCTCACGCGTTCCGCCTCCTCCTTCGCGAGCATTACTGCTTCGCAGAAGGAGGTGACGGCCTCCCATGCACTCTCGCTCCGAACCATGGCCTGAACCAGTGCCGGACGCGAGAGATCGCCGCCGCCGATCGCATCCGTGAGGACACGGCGGTGTTCCGCCCAAGCCGGGCAAATCTCCACCGTATGCTCCACCGTGTCCTCCGGGCGATCCACACAGTGGTGACACCCGGGCGTTTCCTCCCGCTTTATCCTGAACAGGAACCTCCCGAAACAACCGTGTCCGGTGAGGACCTGCGTCAGGCGGAAGGTGAGGACGCCGTGGCGCCTCTCCAGCCACTCCTCAAAGAGGGGACTTATCGCCACAATTGTAGTGTGCCCAGCGCTAGGTTGCGACAATCGCACTCTCCATGCCGCCATGGGATCCCGCCGGAGTTCCGTCCGCTGTGCCGTGATTTCTCGCGGCAGCGGAGTTTCACCCCGGCGTTTCGCCTCCTCGCGCCACTCCCAGATGTGCGCAAGGACTTTTGCCTCCAGATCCCACGGCGGCAGTCTTGCGGTATTTTGCTCGCTTCTCCCAAGAGATAGGCTTGCCTTATATAGATAGTGATCGGATTATGAGGAAATCTCTATGGATATTCGTTATTTTATTTTCACCGTCATCGGGTGAGAACTGTCATTTTTTGACAGCCGTATAATCGCCGTGTCTATAGCACGGCAAATTGACGCATTGTGTCTTTTTGCAAAATTATAATTTTCCGAGACTTTACATCTCATTCCAGGACTGTCGACGTCTATCAATAATCTCATAAGAATTGTTATGATATTGTATGTACTGCCTAATCCGACAATCGAGTAATCCAAGCGAACGAAAAAGTACTAGGCTTGCATAAGAACGAGGAGTTGTACATTTTGCAGGGGCGACGATACGACTTCAAGCTGCGGTCTAGCACACGTCTAGCATATGTCCCATAAATCTCGACAATGCTCTTACTGAACGAATACAGCTAAATGAATAAATTATAATATAGTTAATTCTGTACTTACTATTAACAATTAATGAAGGATCGTCTTTCCAATAATCTTATGCAACACCCCGATAAAGCACTTACCGTGAACATAATCCTTCGGACCAAAAAGTACCAGGAGTGCATACAAGCGAAGTGTTAGAACTAAGAACATTAGGAGTGGCCGGCCACAATCCGTCTGCGGCCGCGGTCGGACGAAGCAATAAAGATTAACTCGATGCCAGAGCGATAGATGTCGCTATTCTCAATATAAACGTAAGAGGATTTTAGTGCATTCTTTTATTTAGAGAGTGAGAGTTTCAATAAGATTGTTTAAGTTTGTTTAGGGTCTGATAAATTAACATAAAACATGAAAATAGAAGTTATAATTTTTGACTGCCTTGGTCGCAGGCAATCGTAAGCACAATTAACGACTACTAAGCATGAGGTTTTGGGTTCGAGCCCAGAGTCCGGCTGTTTTAATTGGTGGGCTCAAAAATAATGCCTCGCAATAGGGCCTCCCTCGCCCTATGACATAGTATTAAAAACTTGCGAAATTGCGATGAGCTGCCTAAGTTTCCTAAGACGTTAGGATGTGCAATTAATAATCATTATACACATTATATTTCTTTTTAATTCGCTAGATGACTCCACCCAGTTTATACACGACTTCCATCATAATACTATTGGAATCAAACGCTCCATTCTTCTTACATCTCATCTACATTCTTATTACTGTACAAAGCACTTATTAGATCTCAACTGGAATACGCCACTTGTGTTTGGAACCCCATCTACAATAAATACATATAGTGACCAATTGGAATCAGTGCAACGTAAATATCTTAGGTTTCTCAACCATAAATTATTTAAGAGGTGGTCATCATATCACACACTTCTAGATAAATTTTCCTTGTCAACTCTTAAAGTAAGGAGACTGCATCATGATCAATCGTTCCTATACAAGATTTGTCACAATAAACTTGATTGTAATAACCAAATATACCTTCGCATACCTAGTCGTTCCCAACGTATTCGTGATACTTATACTCACTGTCTATTCGCGCCGAAACGGTGCAGAACCAACGCAGGAGAACGTGCGCCTTTACGTCGACTAATGAAAAGTTACAACGATAATTTTACCGATATTTACATATTTACATTGTCACTCGCACAGTTTAAAACCAGTATCATTAATAAACCCTTTTAGATCCCATTATAGCTTTAGTTCTTATATTCACACATCTAGTTTGTCACATTGTAAAACGTGTAAACGTGAATTTATTGTTTGCTAACTAAATTGTTTGCTAACTTTGCTTGGACCTTGCTGAAACTATTTTCGCTGTTGTATTAATTTGTGGATAACGATGCTGGTTGCGTGATTACTTATGTGTTTTATAAAATATCTGTACCTAAATATTAAGCATTATTGCGCAATTGTTTGTTATCCTGAAGAAATAAAAATAAAAAAATAAAATAAAAATCTCCAAATATTTCCCCTAAACAGATAACTCGTAGTAGAATTAAATAATAAAATAAGTCATTTTAAAACTGCACTATTTCTCCCTCCGCCGTGACCCTCAAATGTACACTCGATACCAACTACGCTTCATTTAACACATTCGATTCGCTTGTGGCCGCACTAATGCGACATTTGGACGTACAGGCGAGCACAGTCTGATCCGACATAAATATTGCTAATATTCACAATAAAGCATAGGGAAATTTTGTAAATTAATTATTAAATACTATTCGGACAACTAAATAATCTAAATTGCCATTTTTTTATCTAACATACATAATTAACGTTATTTAATTTAATTTTTACTTGTTATCTAATGTACCTAAACTAAATATTTAATCTTAGTTTAATTTCATTTATTTATCTCATTTTAATCAACTCAAATTAATTTAATTCGATTATTGATTTTTGTTTTTAAATTGCTAGATGTATGCTTTCTTTTTTCATTGTTTTTTTTTTAATCTAAATATATAGTGCATGTGGTGTTAGCCTGTAAGTAATTGTTGCACTTATAAATGTATAGTGTGTACTTTGAAATGAAAGGAAAAGTGTAAACAATTGTAGGCTAACCTACTAATAAAAAATTAAAAAATAAATGTCACACACAGATCAGGGTCAGGGCCTTCAAACTCAAATTCAAAGCATTTATTTCAATTAAACCATTTACAGGCACTTTTGAACTGTCAAGAAGTCGGTCAGTTAGAAATATGAAGCTAGTTGCCCATTCCAAAGAGTAGTAGGTTCCTATGGAGAAGAACGGGCAAGAAACTCCACGGACACTCTTTTAACTCTTTTCGTCCCGTCAGAGATTGCAAAAAAATGCTTGAAACATATTCGAATTTTTTGGGACCTTGTCACTGTTTTGTGACTTGTCAATTTGTTTTCTTGTCTTCTAGGGCTCTGAGCCATCTGTGTCCTCAGTTTTCGTATACGAAGACAGTAGATTGCTTGCATTTTTGCTTACAACCTAACCTTTTAAGGACAACATCAACCACTCTCGTACAGACCGTATCTTTGCGGGAGAGAAAAATGAACTAATTATATAGTTTCAGCACAAAGAGTTTTCTACACGATAGTACCACTTGAAAACAGTCACCATTATTCCCCGGAGACACGCGTATTGATGTCAACGCGTCTGTACTAGCGATCGCTAATTTATATTTATTGTATAATACTTTGTACATACCGAATAGAGAATTGATAAACAAATGAAAATGAAATAGAGTTTTTCATTGTTCAAATCATCAATTCTGTCGCTAATGTTTATTTATAGGTACGAGTAGGTACGTTAAGGAAGCGAAAATGTTAAGCAATTTTCAAACAAATTCCTTTACCGCACAGAGAGCGTATGTCATGTTTTCGAACTGTCATTTGAAAATGACAATTCAAAAAGTTAATATACTTTTATTTTAATACATTTTGAATGAGTTCAAAATGTTATTTTCAAACAAATTCTTTTACCGCACAGAGAGAGTATGCCATCTTGTCGAACTGTCATTTGAAAATGACAGTTCAAAAAGTTAATTTAGATATATTTGATTATATTTTGAATGAGTTCAAAATGTTGGCAATATCTATGTAGTCGGAAAATCAACAATGTGCAAATAAAACTTTACCTGGCATAACATGCCTCAAAGAGATGTCAGCACCAATTGACGGGATCCGAAAGGGCCAATGCCTGCCACGGTTACGAGCCTGTCCGAAAGGGATATCGTGGCCCTGGCACACAGGCATTTGAAGGACACCGTGGGTTTTAGCCAGTAAAAGTCTGACACGCCCTCCCGCTTCGCCCAGAACCGGAGAAGTTATTTGATAATTTCCCACCAAAAAAAAAAAGGGGGTATAACATATTTATTATTTGACTGGTACATACGCGCATATTACTCTCATCGGCACGCGTGCGCAAAAAATCATTAAATAACATCAAAATTACATTTTGATGTTACTAAACTCTTGGCTGCAACATTTAAAACCGCAGACGGGACCCAAAGGCCAGAAGTTTCCCTGCCTAGCTCACTCAATGTGTTTGCTAAAAGATTTAGGCTGTAAGTCCCCTGTCTGAGTGAAGTGATGTTTATATTTCAGATTAGATCCACGAGGGGAGAAAGTACTAACTATAGGTCCTACCTTGTACTTATTGAAATGGGTTAAGTTTATAAACTGTTAAGTTTTCATGGTGTTTAGGTTGTAAATTGTAATGGAAAGCCCAATAACACTTTTGTCGACTAGAAATTGAACTCAACATTTTAGATATTTAATTCCCAAATAACAACGTAATTCACATTTAAAGCAAACTACGTAATGCGATTAGTTTCGGAATCGCCCTCCAAGTACATTGATGCACAAATTGCAATAAATATCAATTTGTGTGCTTTCGACATTAATTTAATGTCACTGGGGAACAACTTTTATGTGAAAAGTGATATCAGTTGGTAACGCTTTTCGTTGTGAATGTAGGATATCAAGGTTATGTCCACCAACATGATTTTTGTAGATTGTAGCGAAGCAGTCGAGATTGGAAAGGCCTATGACAGGTTGATGATGATTATGTAAACTCTCGTAACCGACATAGCCTGAAGAATTGCTCAACTTAAGGCGACGATAACCGACTTTTAATGATTTTATACTGAAGATCACGTATAAACAAGTAGTGTTAATGATTTGAAAAAAATATTTGTTAAATAAGAGCATTTTCTCAATAATTAAATATGTGAATATTATAGATTAAGTTAGATTATATAGTGAAATTAATTTGTAAAGTTATGTCTAACGCGGATAAAAAACTGAGAATGGCGCAAAATCTACCAAACGTATTTTTCTGAAACCTTCACCAGCTTAAAGATAATTTAATTATTGATCTTTTAGTATACGCGTTTTATTAAAATGCCTTTTATTTTGTGTATAATAAATTAATAATGCGTCAAATTGGGGACAGCGCTCCTTAATGGGCGAGTCCTGTTACTGGCTGAACGTACGAAGCGTTGAGTGAGCTGTACAGAACACGCAAGCTAACTACTCAAGGTCACTGGCATACATCTCCATCTTAAGTGGCAACATTGCTCACAGAACAGAAATGACTGTTAGGGCCGTAAGGTTCTGGAGTGGCGACCGAGTACCGGAAGTCGTAGCGTTGGAAGGCCTCCTATAATGTGGACCGATGACCTTGTGAAGGCCGCAGGTGTCCGCTGGATGCGGGAAGCACAGAACAGGTCGAAGTGGCGGTGCTTGGGGAGGTCTGTCGGCTGAAATGACGATATGTAAACTCAAATGTAATTATTTAATTTCTAAGGAAGAAAGAAAAATGCGTTTATTGCCAATACAACAAAAAACCGAAAATAATTATTATAATGCCAAAAGGGCCTCAGCTCAGCATAATGTCAGATAACAACACAAGGTGCACCTGACGCTGATTTTCAACTGCAACACACGAGTGCATACGAACGTACCTATAACGAATATAAGTGTGTGTCCGTTTTTAATAAATTAAGGACGCATTCATAAAATTTAACAATAATTCGCAGTTTTTCGGTACATTTTGCGGCATAATTAAACTAAACCAAATGTAACTAATAACTGCCAAAAATAGACTACTCCTTCTTCTCCAATAGTAGCAATTTTTTATTCGAAAATGTTGGTCTCTAATATTGTAAAAAATAATTTCCGTTACCTCTTCACACAAAATTGACGATATAGTGTTGATATAATACCATAAATTAAGTTATTTAAAATATTTTATGTACGCAGACATGTTTAGCTCAAAAAGGTAGCAAAAACAATCAAAATGTTACAAATACTCTCAGAAAATAATGTTGAAGAAACCTACCGATTTTTTTTTTAAACACTGTTGGTAATGTTTTTTTCCTATTATTTAACAAACCATATCAAGAAATTTAAAAAGCACACACTGGGCTTCAGTTATCCGTGTAATGAAATCAAAATTTTATTTTATGATTATACAATATATCTTCATTAACTAAATCAACGGCGAAATAAGCTATATTTTCGAGAGCGCACAAGTGCTGAGACTGACACGAATGGTTTATCACGACGAAAAAGTTACACAGACTTAATGTTTCAATTATTTCAAGTTTTCTCACAATTAAAATTTTGAAGAGAAATTGAGAGAAAGAAAAGAAATTGACGAAAAACGTTTTTTTTTTTTGTGATAGCACCTTTAAGGCGCAACTAGTCGATACTTTTTCCATGCAAATTTCGGGGGGGTTTTACTCCACTGTTACACATTGTACATCTAAAGTAAAACATGATATCGTTTTGTCTTATTATTAATTTTGTCTGTACAGAAGCAGAATAGTAAAAAAAGGCATTAAAAAGTTATGAGCCAACAAAGATTCGTTTTTTCTGCTAATTTTAACGCAAATTTGGGCGTAAAAAATAAGTAATAAAAGAAGTATAAAATCTCGAAAACAAAGCTCGTTCCGACAAAGCTCAATTGTCGAAGATTATAATAAACTTTATTCGTAATTGATTTATGCAGTAGTTTTTTCATAAAACCCCACCTTCCAAAGGAGTTTTCGTATTTTTTTACGCGCGCGGTTTAGTATAAATCATCGTGCACTGTGTTTGTGTGCGTGCGACTAGACGTTATGCGTGTAGACTAGCTTCTAACTGCTCATCACTGGTGCTATCTCTGTCGGAGACGATGCTAGGTGAGACAGCGTGCTTTTTGGCCGCGCCCTCCAGTGAGTTCGAGCCCGCGACTAGTTGGCTCTTAAGAGAATAAATTAAAGGTGATAATATAAAAAAGCTCATTCAAAATTAAATTAACTGTTGTGACATACATGTGTGTATGTTATTATTATTAAAAAACTAAAATAAATACCCAATAACTGTGTATTATCTACATTAAAATAAAAAAATCTTCTACCGTTCCCAGGCTTACATTTTAAGAAAGGTTAGGAAACATGTGAAGGTTTCAGAAAAATACGCCTGGTAGGTTTTGCGCCATTCTCAGTTTTTTATCCGCGTTAGACATAACTTTACAAATTAATTTCTCTATGTAATATAAACATAATCTAAAATATTCACATATTAAGTTATTGAGAAAATGCTCTAATTTAACATATATATTTCTTTCAAATAATTAACACTACTCGTTTAGACGTGATCTTCAGTATAAAATCATTAAAAGTCGGTTATCGTCGCCTTATGTAACTATAAGTAAACCATTGTTAAAAAAATATGGAATTATCATTCTCATATTCTCCTTAGACTAGTGGTTTTTAAATTATGCAGTCTTTTGTCGATGTGATATTTTATATCATCGTCCCCTGCGTGTCATCCCCAGGGACCGTAGACTAATAGCCACTCTGCATCCCCTTTACACTCATCATAATCTAGTTTTTAGTCTATGGATCGATGCATTTATGATGTTACACGCAAAGTGATTTAGGTATCTAATAAAACGAATTAATTCTTGTTATTTTTCTACACACTTTCTTTACATTAGATCAAGGTCTGACGAAGATGAAGACTGTGTTTGTGTCTGTGTTTTTAGGGTTCCGTACCAAAATGGTAAAAAGGAACCCTTATGGTGAGAGTGAGACTAGCCGTTTTCACCATCGTTCCCTCAACCCCCTCCTTACTAAGGGTCTCTTAACCTAAGAGACTCCTTAAATCAGCCCCTTACTTAATTTTGTTTTCACCAGATTAAAGGGGTCCTACGTAAGGACCACTTACATAAGTGACAGTTTTTTTTTAAATCAGTGAGTCCGACGTTGATTAATGTAAAATAGTACGATTTTCTGGATTTTCTTACATCACCCCATGGTTTTCGACTAAAGCAACAATTTCTTACCAGAAAAGATTTTCATGCGAGCTACCATTTTGGAAATATACGTCGTTTTGTATAAAATAAAATAAAAAATGTAAGGCCCATATCTCGGAAACGGTGCGTCGTAGGGCCATGCAACTCGGAGACTAAATGGTTTCTATGGTCAAGGTTAACCCGATACTGCAATATAATTGGTAGAATTTTGAAAAAAAAAATAAAAAAGTCCTCGCGCCATAGCGTCCCTAAGGCCTGAAACTGCGTTAAGCGGGCACCCGCGCGGTTTCATACAAAAGTGCTCCGTCGCGGGGACCCGCGCGGGCGTCCGTCACGGGGAGGCGCGCCCCGCACCCATGCAACGGGGCCCGCCTCCGCGCGACGGAACCCGTCGCGGGGGCACGCGCGGTGTCCGCCAGCGGACCGGTAACATGATTCATGTAAAAGAGGCATTCTGAGAATACATTTTTATCGTAGGTGATTATGTACTTAGATTGAGAGTTCAATATGGAAAAACCGGCTAAGTGCGAGTCGGACTCGCGCACGAAGGGTTCCGTACCATTATCTATAAAAATGGCAAAAAAAATCACCTTTATTGTATGGGAGCTCCCTTAATTATATGTTTTATTTTAATTTTATTATTTATTTCTAAAGTGAATATTATTTATCTAAATATCCAGTGAATATTTCAAGCGTCTACCTGTTGCCGTTTTCAATATTATATGTAGAGCAAAAACGAGCAAAAAAATCACGTTTGTTGTATGGGAGCCCCCTTAATTTTTTTATTTTATTCTGGTTTTTAGTATGTGTTGCTATAGCGGCAACAGAAATACATCATGTGTGAAAATTTCATTTGTCTAACTATCACGGATCATGAGATACCTGGTGACAGGCGGACAGACAGACAGACAGACTGAAGGTAAATTGAACTAGCGACACTGCGTAAATAATTTCAAGTACAAGCAAGTCATTTCTTGTAAACAGTATCCGCTTTTATAACAAGTTGCCACAATCGGTTACTGAACTTAGTGATGGAAAATTCAAAACGCACATTAAACGTGCCCTTATCAAAAAAGCATATTAAAAGATTAAGGACTACGTTGAAGATAAGGAAGTTTGGGATTAATTCCTTCTATACATGTGGCTTCCCTGGTACCTCATTAACGGTAAAACTATGTAAATGTCTATTAACAGCTCCTAAATTACGAAGTTATTTTTTAATTTAATTTTATCTTTTTTTACAAACTTCACTGGCATAATGTTTTTGTTATTTGACATTTTATGCCTACAATTTATATTTCAACAAGGTTCTAACTTTTATTATTTTAATAATATTTTATATTGTTTTTTTTGTCAATGCGAGGACGTTGTAGGGTTAATAGACTGTAGATCTGTAGACCATTTTCTATTTTGTTAAGTACCTGGTACTTTTGACGGGCCTACGTGGTCCTCTCATACCTATTTACACTGTAATTTGAAAACATTGTAAAAGCCAAGTTTATTTTTTTAAAAGAGTGACCGTGGAGTTTCTTGCCGGCTCTTCTCCATAGGAAACGACCAATTGGAACCGTTCACCTAGCTTTTAACGTTTCATAAGTGCCCATGTAGGCTTATGTGAAATAAAAATATTTTTGATTTGATTTGATTTGATAAAATAATCCAGTCTCCGCGACGGGTACCCGCGACGGGGACCGTCGCGTTCCCTCGGAGCCCACCCGCGTGTCCACGCGCGTAGACACGCGACGGTTGCCCGTCGCGGGCGCCCGCTTAACGCAGTTTCAGGCCTAAGGCTACACTCCAACCCATATCGGAGGTACTGACTTATTCCTGAAAATATTAAATACATACAAATTTGGTATTGCGAGTCGTAATATTAATAATCACCAGTGTATTATGTAAGTGTGTTTAAAACACAAAATTTTAAAAACAAATAGAAGTAAACAAGTACATACTTTGTAGGTAGATATTAGGTAGCTAAAAAAATCATCTGTCATCTGTGTATTCTAAATAGTGTTCTATTTTTTCTAACAAAAATAACTGGCCCTGTAGTGGCCTTGTATAACCTAAATCTTTTGAAGAAGTCCTCATTGTCATTTTTCGTGAAAAAATCCGGTCTTTCGCGATAAATATATGGCCGTCTGAATAAACTTTGATTCGTAACTAAATCCATAGTTTCGATAGCTTCTAAATTGTCAATAAAATCTTCCATTTCGTCTCAACTATTCTCGTTCAACAACAAATAAACTGTCACTTAGCGCTAAGATGCCTAGTATCGGGCCCCTATTTTTAAGGGACCCCTTAGGACCGTAGGTGTCCCTTATGTGATGGTGAAAACGAAACTAACACTTAAAATTTCTTAGGTGCCTCCCTAAATTTAAGGAACGATGGTGAAAACGGCCATAAGTCTGTCTGTCTGTCTGTCACACCTGGATATCTCAACTACTAATGCTATCAACTTGAAATTTAGAATAGTTTTAGATGACATTTGCCCAGCTATTTTGCAAACAAGAAATAAATTAAAAAAAAAAAAAATATTGCAAAAGGGACTGAAAGGGGGTCATACAAATTTGAAGTGGGGCTACTAGCCCCATGTGGAGTATCATATGAATGAGCGCTGTTTGCACATTCTCAAACATTTTTTTTTTAGGCAACATAGTTTCCGACTTTCAATGAAAAATATAAAAAATTACCGTTCCCGCCCCTTATCTCCGAAGTTTGCATAGATAATAATCTGAAATTATTCTATGTGATAGAAGTTCACGTAAAGATTACAGGAAAAATAAAACGATGTCTCTAAATAGCACAGTTTTTCAGAAATCATCAACATCATATATACGTACGGAACCCTCGGTGCGCGAGTGCAAACAACGTTCTTTCATATGATACCCCACATGCCCTAGTAGCCCGACTTCAAATTTTTAAGACCCCCCCTTTCACTCCCTTTTGCAAAAAAGATATATTTTTTGAAATTTATTTCTTGCTTGCAAAATAGTTTGGCAAACGTCATCTAAAACTATGCTAAATTTCAAGTTGATAGCATTATTAGTTCTTGATATATCCAGGTGTGACAGACAGACAGACAGACTTAGTCTCACCATAAGGGTTCCTTTTTATCATTTTGGTACGGAACCCTAAAAAGAGAATTGAGAGTCAGTAAAGTGTCAATGTCATAATAAACGTTTTAAGGCTTCTACATATCGGGGCGACTTGTCGCGCGACGCGACGCGACACAAATGCACCGCTCGTCCCGCGTCTCGCGGGGCCTTTGTGCCGTGTCGCGTCGCGCGACAAGTCGCGCTGGTATGTAGAAGCCTTTACGGTTTGAAGTTAATTAAACATGGTAGAGGTGTGTCGGTAGTTAATTAAAGTAGTGCAATAAAAACTAACGTTGATCCAGTTCCAATAGGAAAATAATAGCTATCTGAAGATGTCGAGCTTTTAAAAAAGATTTGTGGTCATTTTAAGGGCTTTATGTAATTATAAGTACTGAGATTTTCCGGTATAGTAATCATTATTGTGGAGTGCCTCAAGAGGATACGAATCAACGTACTCCTGCGTTGTTATTAATATTCATTAAAAATAATAATAATAATACATTATTTATTTCAGGTAAATAACACCCATTGCCAAACATAAACTTATAGAAACAAACCACTCATACACCCAAATCACAAACAACAGTATACCACTAACATAAAATTGTGACCAATTAACTTTAAACATTTAAAAATTATTAAAAAAAATTATATAATTAATGAAAAATTGCCAAAATAAAATATAATATGTCAGAATCAACAAAAAATTAAAATATGTCAAAAAACCAAAAAATAAAAAATATAGTAAAAGTCAAACTGGAAAAACGTCTTAAAAATATCAAGCTATTAAAAATTAAAATTAAATTTATATATATTATACAAAATATAAAAAAACTATTGCAATTATTAAAATTCTACCTGCCCCAAGCCTGATATACGGGTGCATGTAAGGCCTGCCAGTGCTGCATGAAGGGCCCGTCCAATCTGTTGGCCACAACGGTAAGAAGACTAGCCGCTGCCCCGCACTCAGCATCACATGCACTCATTATCTGCTTTTTTTTTTGTGTGGAATGCCTCATGGATATCCTGCACCCTGAGGTGGATGAAGGGGTCTGTCAGACTCTTACTGACTAAAACCACACGGTGTTCTGCTGCTACCTTTAGCCGGAGTGCTGGAGTGCTTGCGCATTTCATCACGCTCCCCGGCTAGGTGTTGGCCCGCATGAATCCATGCGGACCCCGTCACCCTCAGCGGTCGCATTTTCTCTAGAGAGAGGCGCGCGCGGAACACGGTGCGCCTACGTCTCGGGCCTTTCACTATTCAGGCAACAAACTCCCCAAGTCTGTTGCCTGCAGGCCTCACCCTAAGGCGGCCGGAGATCGTTCCGCGCCCTCCGGCGACCGGTGACTCTGCTGCGGATTGGAAGGGAGGTGCTATTGTATCCTCCCTCTCCCTTTCCATCGTCTCCTTGACGACCATCACTTCCTCGCAGAAGGAGGCGACGGCGTCCCTCGCGCTCTGAGAGTTTCCGCAGCACCAACCGGCGCGACGAGGTCACGGCGCTGCACTGCCCAAGCAGGCCATTCCTCAAGGGTGTGATTCATTATCTGCCTAGTGCCTAGCCTTTTCCCAACTATCTTGGGGTCGGCTTCCAATCTAAAAGAAGAAAGAAAGAAAGAAGAAGTATTTATTGGGACTCGCACAGAAGATCACAAATTAAAATAAAACACACTAACAAAAACAAAACCAAAAAGAAACTAAGTTAAATGTCAATAAAAACAGAAAGTCCTGTACGAGGCCAAAAGCCTCCTATGTCAGCATGATGCTACGGCACTTAAAAATAAATGTCGCAGCGCTGGTATTTTGATAGGGCCCGCTGTGATGTCACAGATAGATACAGATAACTGGATGCAGCTGAATCTCATGTTACGAGCGTTTACGACGTACGGCATTTCATACAAACTTTCAAGCCCTTGTTTTTTGAAATGAATGAACCGATTTTAATGACACTTCATACGTATAAGCAGGATACAAAGGTCTAAAAAGTTAGTTAAGAACATTTTTGAAATGTCTTATTTAAAAACAAAGAGAGAGAGAGACGGAAATCTCTGTTTCTATGGAAAATTTAGAATCGGTCTAATTTGGCTGTAACACTATTTTTCGAAAATGTTCTTAACTAACTTTCTAGACCTTTGTATCTTGCATAAGTGTATGAAGTTTCATTAAAATCGGTTCAGTCATTTCGAAAAACAAGGGCTTGAAAGTTTGTATGAAATGCCGTAACTCGTAAACGCTCTTACATGGAGCGATTGCTTATCTGACCTCCGCTACCCAGTTACTGGGTTACACGACGTTGTAATTTATTATTATTTATCATGTGATTCTCTACATCAGCACCAACACTTACCAATAAGCCTCTTCAAGAACCATAAAATGGTTATGTATAATAATCCTTAAGTTAACATTCGTTTTTCTCTTTGTTACAGACTCGGCCTAAAGCTCCGTCAGCTGACAGATGGCAACCATCTTGTCCAAGTGATTTACACACAAAATGGCGACATCCAAGACTGTGAATACGTAACGCAAGGAAAATCAGCAAGAAACTTCCTAAAAACATTAAGAAAAGAATTAAAATTAGCATTAGATGAAGAAATTTATAGAATAGTAAATAAACAACCAAAACATGTTGAAGACGAAAAGTTTTACCGCCATTTTGGAAACGTCACTTTTAGAATACTAAAAGATGGCGACCGATTGCCACCAGATATTTCGAACTGGCTGGATTATGATAAATTGAAAATGGAATGCTTGAAAAGGCATGAAGAACTACAATATATGATGGAGCATAAAAACAAAGTTGGAGAAAGCTCTCTGGCTAGGTAGTTGTTATATTTTTACCAAGCAAAACTTTATTATTCAAATAAAACGAATTTGCGGACGGATTTGCGTTCATTGTTTATTTTTTCAAAGAGTGAATATGATAGTCTGTTAAATTCATTTTATTTATTATACATTCATGTTACTGAGGGGGCAGTACTTGCTTTTCAAAAGGGTTATCTATATAAAATGTCTTGAATTGAATTCTTTAAATTAATTATTTACGATTTACCAAAAACTTTACTTTATGATGATTCAAGACATTTAATCAAGGAATGCAACCCAACTGCACGACGCTCATCTCCTTTCGATTTTCATACTTTACCTACAATTTTCGAATTTGGAAATCCTGACGAACCAGCCAGTCCATGGAATGACCTCTTCACTTTTTGCCTCGGTATTTAGACACCAGCATTTTGGCATATAAACCTGAACTATATTTTACACGTAGACAAAACTACGCCATATTATCACCACGTATCTATAAACAAGGACTACTGCATTTGCTCTGACTTATCCTTATTGATTCATTTCATAAGTTCATTTGCTTAACTCATTCTCATTACTTAATCGAATGCTCGAATGCTCTACGATTATCATTCACTTGTAACCTATGTTCAAAATGTTCTTCAATATTAGCTAACTTTATAGTTCAGTGCAGTCTTGTCTATAGCCTTTATTTCCCGGTCAGGTACCGTGGAAAGCAGATATATACCTATTGCCACCTTCACCTGACTACGTTATGTATGTTGACGTGAGATTTTGAAAATTAGTGTGTAGAGAGTCTCTTCATTCTGACCAGACTTAAAAAGTAGGTTGACAACTCCATCCCTTTATTGAATGGTATATCATCTTTAAATCTTCCAAAAATCTTCAGTAATAATTTTACACAGGACCAACATTATTCATTAATCATCAATTCATTCAAAATTAACATTGGCAAATTGTAAAATATCTCGCTAATTTTAAGTTTCTATATCAATTTATTCTATGCTAAAAAAATAATGTTTCAAGTGTCAAATATTCATCTTACACTATTGGTTTTGGTTAAACGTTTTTTTGTTCAGCCAGACGAGAGTACGGAGATAAACTTAATAGCATAATTTATGAACCTATTTCTTTAAAATGAAAACCTGATGTCGCTAAATTGTGAAGTTCGAATGTGATTCAGAATATGTATTCGTTCATATGACCATCATCAATAAACTTTTCTCTCGTTTCGGCACGAACTTTATGAGAATAGCTTGTGCTGTGTTAAATGTATTAGCTGATCAGCAAAGTGTAGTGAGGCCGACTAATCAGCCTATAAGTAATTTTCCCACTGCTGGGACACAAGCCTCTTCTCGGTGGGAGAAGTGGTGGTGGTGGTTTCCTTACGATGTTTTCCTTCACCGTTTTGAGAGTCTCCAACGTACATTTACCTTAGTACCTACTATCAGCTGAAAGGGAAAAGCAGTCAGTCTTGCTACCAACGTTTGACAAGTCAATCGGTTCACTACGGCATGCCTATGAGCTAGATTCTCGTAGAGTCACCATTTGCCAGAACTATGAAGGCAATTTTGACAGAAGCATCAGACTAGGAAAACGTATTGGTGATAACAGAGCGACAGAATGATTTGAGATCGATCAATTAGACCACGCTCTGAAACTTCCCTTGGTATCCTTTGACTTTAACACTGCAAGAATCTGGCATTTGCAAGCAATACTCTAGTACAGGATACTTTCAACTAGGCCCACCCACGTTGTGGATTGCGCCCTACTCCCTTACATAGAGGAGACCTGAGTCCCTGCAGTGGAAGCATTAACTACTGGCTAGTCTAATTAGTTTCACTTAATTGTCGCGACATAAGGTTTTCATTTAACACTTCCTCTTTACCAATGTATCATAAATATTTGACCACACAGATCACCGCAGTATCACTTACCAAAGACTAACATAAGAAAACGAAAACAGGTCTCGAAGATCATTCAGGGAGAATTTCATAGTGCCTGGGACCAAATGGTGCGGGGCTGGACACGTCGCAGCGAAGTATGGAGAGCTAGGCGCCGACGCAGCCGAAGACCGATGCTGTCGGTCGCACGACCATTGCCGAATCAACATCGGAATGTTCAAACGGAGATTCGGTTATTTCAACTATAGGCCGTATACTATATCTCACTGCAGATGTGATAGGAGGTTAGTTCTTTTTATAATTTCAAGGACAAGGTTTTTTTTTTGTGTGTGTGGTTGGGTCGTGTGTTTTGAATTTCGAACGGGATTCTGGTTTTTGTAAATATAATATGTTTAGCAGGGATAAACACACTTGGGAGTAACGCACACCGTACTTGATTGGCCAAACCACAGCCGCAATACACATAAGACTGTCAACCGACATCGGAAACTGAATTATTCTTCACAATATTATAAGCAGAGAATAGGACTTACTCTAGCTAGTCCTCAATAACATTGTATACAAAGAGAGTTTGTGTCTTACATGTTTTCTTCAAAGACAGTCTCGTTTGTTGAAACAACATTATAATATACAACGTCAGTTTTAGTATATGCGAAACCCGAAACACGTGTCTAGTATTTTTATGTTTAATCTATGTTTTTTTCTTTATTATTTAGGTTGGGTTTGCTCTTGACCTTAGTCTAGGGCCCCTGCTCTAGACTCAAAGTCGGCGATGGAGTGAGCTTACCCAGAAGAAGCCTGTTCACTCTAACTTTGAAGAGATTAGGGTTACATCATTTCAAAACTGTATCATGAAAAATCACAAAGTTATATGTTACCGGGTTGTCCGTACAAAAACATGCAACGGCGCCCCCGCGCCTCCAGGGTCGTCTTGCGCTCATTGATAATAATTTGGCAGTAGGTACCTAACCGTACGGCGATTGTATTGTAAGTAATTAAATGGCGATAACATTTTCCATCACACTTAAATATTTTTGGGATAAAATATAACATGGTGTAAAAATTATTGAAATCGCTTCAGTTCCTTATTCTGAACCAACTATATTCAGGTTTCGCCTATACTAAAAATAATGTTGTATAGCACTCACAGATCAGAAAAAGACAGATAGCACTAGTGTGCTTACATTCGCGCCACGTCAATTTGTTATTCTAGTGTGCGTGCATTTAGCGGCTAACAGTTGGACGAAATTTTTTCGACGAGTTTACAGGTTTGACTATCTATCTAGCTAGACATATTTATATCTTTGCGTGCTACGTTGCTAAAACCCTACCTAAAACAAGAAAAAATTAAGCTAGAAGTCTTCATGAGGGAATAGGTTACTTCTAGGCAAGCGTGCACCTGCACCATCAATGATATTATATTAAACAGATATGTTATGAGCGCGCAATCATGAACACTCAAAAACGTCCTAATTGGAACGTATTTGTTAGTCTGTGATGCCAACATTCGGTGATTGTGGCCAGAATAGTGTCTGTTTACATTCATGCGCAATTGACAACACTAGCTGTCTCTTTTTTTCTTGTTGTTTTTATCAAGCCATCATTTTTACTTGAACTGAAATGTAAAATGAATGAAAAGTGAGTATGTGCGCTGCCGCTGCTGAGCGGAACAGATTTTTCGGTTGTTTTGTGAGTGAATAACATGTCTGTATACTATAATATCATTGTGCATCATCGTCGACCGCACCATCGCATACCATCAGGTGAGATAGAGGTCAAATGTAAGCTTATCAAATATGCGCAAAAACAGATTTGTTTCGTTCTAATACCAACAACTAATACCACTGGTATTTGTTTCAACTCATATTTATTTTCTATTCCGAACAGACACCACTCTTTAAATAATTAAATGTAATGTGCGAACGAATACTAACAACAATCAGCTCAGTCAAAACTAGTCAAATTAAATTTGTTTTCTGATATTTTAATGTATTTTGATGATTTAACTGATTTATTTTTCAATTAAAGGTCTTATAATTACATAAAAAGCATTTTTACTGACACTTTAAACTTGTTTTGGTATTAGTTTGAACAATGGTTTCCGTTCGGAATAGAAAATAGTTTTATGAGTTGAAAAAAAAAATCAGTGGTATTAGTTATTGGTATTAGAACGGAATAAATCCAAAAACACTATTGGGACGGTTGTGGTCGTGTTCTTTTTTTTTTGTCTGTTGAGTGGTGATGGTGCTTTCTGTAAATTGCAAACGTTTTCGCTTGAAAATAAATGCCACTTTTTAGATGAAGCGCTATGAGGTGACTTCCAGATTTGTATCGCCTCGTTTTTTTTCTACATGAAGTTGATATGATAAAAGAATTCTAAGTTGCCCAACACGTACTTATTCTGAATATAAATTTTCCTTAGTGGTAGATGCCATTAAACGAGATGGGCACTCGAATGCTCTCGTATTAGTTATATTCACTGAAAATGTTGTACTGACTTTTGGAAGTTCATTAAGAGGCTATAGAGGATGGATACGTAGTTCATACAAACGTAATACTTACCAAAATAATTTCTAAATCAAACATATTCTTAAGGTACCTAGTATCTTTATTCCGATTGGAATACAGAATATCTAGGTTCTCAAATATATATTTTGAATGGACACTAATTTAAACAAGAGACTTTATGAGAAAAATAAGTTTTCTATATAAATTTTAAATTCCTCATATCTCGTCTTTATATCATTGTCCTTTGGAACATAGATATTCTGTTATCCAATCGAAATAAATACACACTACCTTATGAATATGTTTGATTTACTAATTATTTTTGTATTACGTTTGTATGAACTACGCATGCTACGCCGGCCCCTTAAGAATTTCTAACTTTCCTATGAAATCTAAAGAGCATAAAACAAAAAAAGTACTTAAGTACTTATAACAGAAAAACTTATCGCCACTAAAACAGAAATAAAATAATATCGTGTTACATTAATTAGTAGCATCCATATTAGCACCAAAGAATACTCTCCACATAAAGATAAACTACAAATAAACTTTATATTTGCACCTTATCCATTGCTATATTTTCTCTGACAATTTACAAACTTTAGAATCTAAAAACGCAATGGAATTCTAAACTTTGAAAGGATCATTCGAAAATAGTAAGAGTTCGGTGTCCAAGGATCCCTTTATCATAAAGTTTATGTCCCATTTCAGTAAAAAACTCAAGATTTTGTCCAATTACCGTCCTAATTAAGATTAGATGAGGATTATTGAGATTATTACGTTATTTATTTTTATGTTTCTTTTATAATATGGATATAGATAAATGTCTGATCAAACTAGTTTTTGACGTTTGTGTCCCGCTGAGATCAACATGGCCGCTGCTTATGGTTACTAGATGTAAATTATTATAATCTGTGGGATGAAATCCCGCCAAAAATTTAACTTTTGTGAATTTGATACAAGGGTTTTGAGCACGAAGTAAATAATTATGTTTTGAGCACTCAAATTTTAATTGCAATCAATAAGCCTCTGCCCAAGTCATCTGCCCCTTTAATTTTAAATAGAGATTTGATGACGATTAGTTAAAATATAGGAACCGGGTATGGTCTTTACAATTTTTTGGTTGAGTCAGATATACCTGTAAAATTGAATTGTTTAACCAGAGTTCAAAACTACCTCGTTTTATATTATATTGCATAACGAGATAGCATCTCGGTAACTATTTCGTAACCAAACATTTATTTCGAGCAATTAATTTAACTCTAACACTACACGAGGCAATAAAGCAATAAAACATGTGGTGATCTATAGATCATTCATGGGCTGCCAACGATTTATCGATCTTTATAGCTCTTCGGGATCTATAAAGGATTTACAGCGACTATCCCCACGATATTTACGATTATTTTTTAATATCATAAACACGCTGGTGGTCCATTCTATATTTGAATATGTAGGCTGTATGTAAAATTAAAAAGTAGGAAGAGGTCATTATGGTGTGGCATTTGACAGTGAACTTGTCAGTGCACAAAGTTAAAAGGTAAAAGAGATGGGCGTCGGTCGTGGACATAGACAATCGAATATTTAGAACGAATGGTTTAATTATATTCGAAGAACGTATGTACGAATCGATTTGAAATTACGGTTTTTATGATTCAGTGAATTGTTCAATTAGTACAAGTGAATGGTCGGTAGATTGATTCTTTATTGATGGTCGTAGACTAATGTCAATTAAAGGCGAAAGACTATTTTATGAAATCATGACATTTGAGGCCAATTCTAACTTAGATTGATGATTTCAAATTATTGTAATTCTGTAATACTTATTTGTTATGGTCGCAAGCCATATTTTGTTATTAATCACAGCAGAAAATGTATTAAAATTATTTCTTGTGCTGTATGAAAATACAATATTAGAGACACCTTAGAACATAACGCCATGCTTATTTTCCCCAAAGGGGTAGGCAGAGGTGAACCTTAACGCCAATAGTTAGTTTTTAATTAGTAGAAGAATAAGCCCGATAACTTTACGCAATAATAGAAACAATCGAATCCAACCGTTCAAAATTTAAAAAACCATTCGTTCGACTATCCCACCAACAAATCGATCTCCATCAGATCAAAACGCGATACCATGGAGCTACTCCGAGTTCCCGGTACAAAATGGTGCGGCAAAGGTTTCTCAGCCACCCGGTACTCTCAGCTCGGCGGCCACACGAGGACTGACCGCTGCTGCAGAGTCCACGACCTGAGGTGCCCCTTCTGGATCGGCGGAATGGAGAAGAAGTATGGAATTTACAATTGGCGAGTGAACACGCTCATGCACTGCCGATGCGATGAAAGGTAGGCTGTATGAGTCGATGTCGTTGCTTGAATGTGCGCTGCTGTTTAGCTGCCATTGTTGTCTATGGTAGTTTTGGCGCGTTTTTATCTGTCATTTATGTTATTTTGCTTGTCAGTTTTGGTAATCGTTCGCAACGTTTTTTTGATGAAGCATCGCCTTCGTTACTTGCAAAAGTCCCTAAGTAAATTATGTTAGTGAATCTAAAACACAATTAGCTTTAAGGCTTCTACATACCAGCGCGACTTGTCGCGCGACGCGACACTGCACAAAGGCCCCGCGTGTCGCGGGATGGGCGGTGCCTTTGTGTCGCGTCGCGTGGCGCGACAAGTCGCCCCGGTATGCAGAAGCCTTTATTCTGAACTTATTCTATCAAAGTTCATTAGAGTATATTTAAATTATCGAATTATTACATAGAATGGCTTGCTTGTATCGATGTTGTTCTGTCCGTTTTATAAAATAAACGCTATTTAGGTTTTAAATCTATTTTATACGCAATAATATGTTTAATTTTGCATGATTGTGAACTAGTGAAGGTTCTTTTTGTATATTTAGATAAGTTTTTTTATGTTTTACCTACTCTGTTTTTATTGAAACGAAGTTCCTTAACGCGGCTTGGGCTGCGAGTGCACTGGTAGAAATCGTCACGTAAGGAAAAAGCGTTATGCGACTTTATCTCTGTCTCTGATTCTTTCTATCATATACGAGTGTGTGTGTGCGTGCGAGTATAGCGTAAGGAACTTCGTTCCCTGATGGGGGTCTCCGACAGTACACTTTTTAATATATTTTAAATCAATTTTTTTTTTCTTCAAAATTACGTAAATAACACCATAACAGCTATAAGTGCCAATGCGATGCTACTACAATAAAACTTACATTATACTTATACTAAATTAACAAAAATAATAAAAAGGCCTCTAAATGTTTTCAATGCACTACAGTGCTACCACAGTGAATATGTTCAGGCTGCAATGAAATAAATCTACCTCCATAGAAATAATATTTAATAATCCTAAGGCTCGTGACAAGGGGGCAAACTTGTTCAGGGTCGTCCTAGAGCAAGGCTCCAGTAGCGTAGGCGTGGGGTGACGCGCGCCTTCGCATCCAGGTGGCGCGCGCAGCCCCAGCTCTGCCAGCATCTCGGGCTGGTGCAGCCAGCCGCGCAGCACCCGAAACACGAAGCTACAAATTGCGACGTCCCTCCGCACCGCCAGCCTACTGTACCCTACCATCCTTATTACGAATAGACTAGAGTACAAAAGCGGGAAATAGGTACTGCTTGTAATACAGAAACCGAGTGAATTTGTTCTGGATTCTTTCCACCATGCCACTGTATTTAGCCTCATGCGGGTTCCAAACTATAGCACTCGTTTCAAGACGGCTCCGTACCAACGCATTGTACATGATTTTAACCACTGCCGTATTCTGAAAGTCCTTGCACTGTCTGAGAATAAAACCAAGATTACGGTAGGACTTGCCACATATGTCTAAGATGTGCCCACGAAAAATCAATTCCAGAACCATCTCCACCCCCAGGTCCCGCACCTGCGTGACTCATGACATGACCGCATCTCCCATCTCGTACTGATGCAGCAGAGGTTCAGTGTTTGACATAAGCACTATGATTATTATGATGAATATAATACAATAACTACTTAAAATACCACATTCTAAACTAAATTAACAAAACGTTTTTAAGCAATCAAGTAAATATAAAATAAAAAAGGCCATTAAACAAAAATATCACGTAATTATAATAACAAAACTAAACATTAAAATTAATTTACGTTCATAATGACAAACCTCCGTGCCGGCAACCTTTTTTTATTAAAAATGTCCCCAAATGGCCGAGAAACATTAATAGAGCCATTTCCTTAACCCAAGATCCTAGTACCGGACAGAATTGATGCGTTATAATGAAATAAAAACTAAATAGAAAAAAAAACTAACTGAATATGGTGAGATAGAGCGGAAAAAGAGAACAGAGACATGCGTAGAGACGACCCTCGTTTTTTCTCGGATTTTTTTTTATAAGCTACCTATTGATTTTTGGAGTCAAACAAAGTCCAGGAACTGGTTTATATAAAATAATGTTTAGTTATGTAATAAAACTGTAAAATAATTAAAAGTTTAGTTGACCATAAAATTCGCCCGAGCGTGTCGTGATTACTCAAGCAATCAACTCAGCCTATCGCAGTCCACTGCTGGACATAGGCCTCTCCCAGGCAGCGCCACAACACCCTGTCCTCCGCCATCCGCATCCAGTCTATCTCAGCCACCTTTTAAGGTCGTCTGTCCATCAAGCTGGGGGGCCCCCCCATGCTCACCGATACGCGGTCTCCACTCCAGGATGCAGGAGCAAACGATGCGCGACGGTGTCCTTACTAACCTGTCAGTAGTAACTTATGTTCAAAAACATACTATTTGCAACTGTGTAGCTTTTCTAAAATGCTCAACATACAATGCTCATATTCGCAGAAAACATAAAAAAGGCGAAAACACAAACGCACAGATAAAACATGACCATGGATAATCCATTCCACCTTGCTCTACGGGATAGGATCAAAAGAGGTTCAGATTTTATCTCACACCTTCTAATTGGTGGTCATAAATAAATATCTGTGTTCAATATCTTCGACCGTCTGTCTGTTTGTATGTGTAGTGGTAAAATGCGGGTTTATAACTTAATTATTATATGAAGAGTTTATAAACAGAATTTGTGTAGTTAAGTTTAAAGATTACGCTAAAACTCTTGGCAATGTACTTGAATGTTCCAATCACTTTATTTTAAGTTATGGCATTCTTTGTGATATTATATTATTGATTCATGTTAATAAACTAAACTCTTTATCAATAGCTAGTGCTGTTAACAAATGCACCAAACATTGTCTCTTTAAAACTAATAGACAGTTTTCTTTTCTAAATATTGTGGAAAGATACCTCCTCAGATATCTTCTCTCTTGAGGGATCGAATCCGGAACGAGGTGGTCTCTGCCAGCAGAGAACCAAAGTTGTCGACATGACCATGTTAGCCGTAGAACCGATGACCGTTGGGGTAGACGTGTTCTTGAGTGGAGACCGCGAATCGGCAAACGTAAGGTAGGACGCCCTCAGGCTAGGCGGAGCGACGATCTTCGCAGGGTGGCTGGTGGCAGCTGGAACATTCAGCCGATACTTCGGATTTATGTTCGAAGTCAACCCACAGGCGTGGTGAGATCTTATTTGTTGTGTATTTTATTTATTTTCTATATACGTATAAATTGTTATTCATTGCGATACTGGAAATAAACGTTTTTTTTTTTAATGCGCACATGATGAGTATCACGCCATTATCTACCTACCTGAACACTTGTCGGAAGTATTGTACTAACGTCCATACATAACAGTAATGTGACAATGATTATTTTGTTATCAGATTACTTTCATTGCATTAAAAATAATATATCGCTTCTAATAAAAATAGGTACATATACAGAACCTTTCAAATTATATCCCAATAATTTATTCAACGTGATAATAGTACAAAAAACGACAATCAGAACAATTTTTAACTAGGTGTTTATGGTCTCCAATTGTCAAAAACTTCCTTTTTTACGTTCGGGACAGGGGCAAAGGAAAAAATCCTACACAGCCCTTTATCCGATAGATCGAATCAGAGATCGGTTAGGTCAATAACATTCGTGATACTTTGTCTGCTACAATAAAATATCAGTTTTAGGATACCGTAACCGATTATTTTAAAGAGTTATCGTATGAGAACATAGTAAGTAATAAAGTTGTTAATGAAAACTACTAGTGAATGCCTGCAAAAAAATTGCTGTGGCACATTTAATACTAAGTCCTGTACAAAATATCCTAATTACTTCTAGTACTACTTTCAACTAATACATTCGGGAAACACAGGATCACTTTTGCACATATCCAAGTTTAGAACAAAATGCGATCAATACTTCGCTAACCTAATTTAACCACACTGTTTTCTCCCCCCGTTAAATAATCATTGAAAAAGTTTAATGAAGAATATGAAATTAGTAAGAACACAACAAAGACATTTCATCAGGTCCCTATCGATTTTTCCACGTTTTTGCACGCAAACCGTTTACGTCAACTTGACGCGCTATGGCGCCATTTTCTCAGTTCGAAATTCGAAAATCGCGCGCGGCTCAATGGGCGGGTAATGGCGCGGAAAGCATAGACTAAACAGGTGTCCGCTTCCCCTGTTCCAAGTTTATTTTCAGTCTGTGCTAAAATTGAAAATGTTGCGAACTATGTGGTTATTTACTACATAAAGGAAGCCATTGTTAATTTATTTGTAACTAGCAAGTTAAGAATAGAACTTGAGTGCCTTTTACATTGTTTTGTTCACCGTATTCTAGATTATTTAGGTGTTCGCGATACGGTAGTTAATGATTTCTACATAGTAACAATAGGCAGTTAATTATTTTTTATGTGATTGGTAAAAATACAAGGTACCTACTACCTAATCTACCTACTAATTTTTTTATGTAAGTTATTATTAAACTACCACAGAAAGGCAACACTGAATATACTAAAGCCCTTGTTCCTAAACAAAAAAATATTTAATTCAAGAACCACAAAAAGAACCCTCACTTTTTCGCGCCAAAACCGCTGTCAAAAAACTGTCAGCGGCGCCATCTTAGCGTTTATGGTCGTGTTCCGTTATCGCCACGCTCCGTAGGATTTATAATGTGTGAATAATACGCCTGGAGGTTAAATATGCCTGCTGACAATACATAAATTATTAGAGGGGCGTCCTCTGGCGGCTAGGTGAGATAACTATATTCTTGTTTATCGGCCTGGAAAGGTTCCTTAGTCGGGGACAACAACAATGGGTATCTATTTGTTACTTCATTTATTTGGATGTATTTATAAAAGGTGGTTTTAGGCATATTTTTTGGGTATAGTGACCCATTCTTTGTAGTTTTTCCTAGGTTTTTTTTTGGGCTAATCTTTTATTTGAGTTCTGTGGTCTGAAAGAGGCTCAACCTCATCCTAATAACAATTATCCGAGTTGTACTTTGAAATAGACACAATTATTTTATGTCATAAGTACAGTTTAACGGACCCGATACAACTGTCCGAAGTATAGATCAAAAGATCTCATCATCTCCTAACAAAAAAGCAACTATCCCAAGCATATTTTTATTCATCTATTCCCGTACTGCAGTGAAATGATCGCACACAAATCAAAATCGAACTCATTTTTTTTAAACTAGAGCATGTTCACACCTCGACATCGTTCGAATTTCGAAGTGATGCATAGAGATTAGAAAATAACTTGCTCTTGAAATATCAGCTTGGAACAGACTGCCTGGCTAGCAATGCTAACTGTGCGTGAAATGATGCTTAAAATAGTTGACAAGTTACAACCAACTAGCTATTACGGTATGTCATTTGTCTACACTAAGTACTCACGTGGCGTCTAGACATTTATCATATTATGTAACATCAGAAACGTGGTTTAATTTAGAACTTAAAAACTACTTATTACTCGTAAAGAGAAAATAGAATGTTTGAATATTTTGCGTACGTATTTGCTTGATTCTTTCTTAAAATTCGTGAAAATATCACCGTGCTCGCACAAGCAAGCGATAGGGACAGGGCGGCAGGGAGAAACTCCAAGGCGCCGATAGTTTAGGTAATTTCTTTTTACGGTAAAATTAACGATTATTAAAAAATTAAAAAAACATAGACGTAGTATCTGCTTAATATTAAGTTTAGTTACTATGCAAAGTTTCATTGAATGATTAAAGATCATTCAATGAAACTTTGCATAGTAACTAAACTTGAAGTATTTTTTTTAATACTAGCGGTTTATTGTTGGATTTGGAGGTAACTTTTTTCCGTCGAAATAAATGTGTGGATGTGTGGAATCGTGTTTTCGTCAAACTACTTAACATTAATCCATAACTTTAATATTTTCAAAATTAATGCTGCAGTATTTTCAATATAACTGAGGATTATGCTAAGCAGTTTATGGTAATGTAGACTCTTATAGTTGTCAAAAAATAATAGGCCCGTTTTGACATTTAAAACTTGAATCGATTTATCGTGAGTATCGAGCACCGAGTCGTATGGTTGCTTTACATAGTTATGTCGCGATGGTCAATAGCGACGTAACTAGTGAAGTAACCATACGTCAAAACGGGCATACATTTTTTTGACAACTTTAAAGTGAGCTGTCAAGAGCGTCAATTCCTGACATCAGAGTGAGATCTTTACAGAATAGACTCGCTGGAAGTTAAATACGTTAATTAGGAGTAGGTACAGTAGCTTTTCCTGCTTCCTTTTGTCTGGTTTCCGGAAGTCTAACCGAAAAAAGCCGATTAAGAGATTAGGAGGAGATTGACAGCAGACGCCATTGCACCTGTCTGCTTACAATATATTGCCAATTACTGATCCGTATCTTTATTAGGTTTTAGGTCGATATCATCTACTTAATAAAACCTTAAATTAATTAACTCATTCATTGACAGACAACGCACAGCCTAAACCTCTGGGTCTAAATTACCAGGATTGTTGAAATTTAACCTCATCATCATCATTTCAGCCGAAAGACGTCCACTGCTGAACATAGGCCTCCCCCAAGCACCTCCACTTCGACCGGTTCTGTGCTTCCCGCATCCAGCAGATACCTGCAGCATTCACAAGGTCCACCTTGTGGGAGGCCTTCCAACGCCGGCTTTAAAAATGAATTGAGAACGCTGCTGCCCATTCTCTAGGAAGTAGTAAATTTAACCTCGAAAGGCGTTAAATAGGGCATGAAAGTTGGTACGACAGTTCGTCAGTTTTGCCGATGGCTAATCCCATCGGACACACGGCTTGTTTCCCCATAAAATTGGAGTGCCTTATTCAGGTATCATTCCGTCTAGTCGCTCTCAGTGCTTCTCCTCCACATTTATTAAGCGCACAGCCAAGGGTGGAACTCTGCCAGCGTCTGTCTTCCCTAACACGTCAGGCTTTAAAGCAAGTTTGAACGCATCTTCTGGACATGCTCGTTCCATCGTAGCCCTGATCCATCGCTTTCCATCAGGTGAGAGCGAATTCAAGAACGTCCATTCATTAACCGATTCGTTGCGATGTCCAATTTGTCAAACTTATAGCTGTGGCGCTGAAAAAAATAACGTGACACGGCTGCCGTGCCAAGCGCCATACGAATAGATGACACGCCTCCCGTGTTTTCAGCCATGCGTAAAAGAAAACAGTATTTTGACGATTTTTACCATTTTTTAAATGTTTTAGGCCTGAATGTTTTTAGTTTACATTCGAAATCTAACGTGGACGGTCAGGAACGTTGTGTGAAGTGATTACAAGTGGCAAAATAACTGTATTTTTGGAAATGGATGGTAAATGACTTTTTTAATACAGATGTGCCTTTTCAGCTCATGTTTTATTTTCTAACAGTTTGAGTGATTATGAGGTATTAAATTAGATCTAAAAATATTGTTTTCATTTTGCTCATAGTTTAGTAATGTCAACTATTTAAAACAAAATGAAAAACTGGCAAGTTTGATTAATTAAGTAGATAGTAGATATTTATAAAAAAAATTCATGTGCTACATGAGTAAGTAATTAAACTTAGCCATTTAAAATTGTGTATCAACCCAACTTACAAAAAGGTTGGTTACCCCTATTTAAAACTACTAACTATCCAGGAACGAAGGATACAAACTTAATTTACGTGAAAAACGAAGATAGTTTTGTTTCGAGTAGATCTCCCTAAAAGTTCATTTGAAGGAGTTACTATCGATTTCAGAATGACACGGCTCCCGTGTCTAACGTAACATGCAAAAAAAATAAAAAGGGCACGGGAGACGTGCCATCCGCAACGAATCAGTTAAAACAAAAATCTAATAAGTGTCCTTTTGAGTTGCCAGTTGAGCTGCACGATTACTGACAAATGCTTGCACTGATTAGACAGGTGAAATTTGTGTGGATCTTTCCTCAAAAGATCATATCAGACGCGGATCTACAGGGTTGTTTTTTAAAATGTCAATAACCTCTTAAGGGGTTATTGTACTCATAATTATGAACAACTTTGACTATGGGACCAAAACAATAACTGCGAAAAAAAACCAGCTGTTCCTACATTTATGTTCGAATAATTCGTTAAAAGGTAGGGAACAGCTGATGTTTTTTCCGCGATTTCAGGTTTGGTCCCATAGTAAAAGTTGTTCATAATGATGAGTACAATGACCCCTTAAGAGGTTATTGACGTTTTAAAAATAACCCTGTCTATGGTGCTCACATGATCTGACCAAGATTATGTCTAGACTTTAACCCCCTTATTACAAAACAAGGTTTATCTTGAGACCCAGGTTTAAAACATGGAGCCATTATTGAATTTCGAACTTTATTCCGACTATGGTAAAGTTCGTAAACACAAAACTGACAACTTAGTACCGAACTAAGTTTTCAGTTTTGTATAAAGTACGGTATTTCAATCACTGTTACGTTCTTATTACAAAAACTAGCTCCATGGTTTAAGCCATGTCAAAATATAAATCTTGTTTTGTAATAAGGCGGTAAGAGACTATGAGACTGTTTCGCCATTTCTTCTCAGGGGTAGTCAGATAGGCAATGTCGACACCATCTAGCTTATTTCTTAATATGACGTGTTAAAGTGATTCCGATATCTTATTTATAGAATAAACGATTTAATTTCTTTTGCTTCAGGAAAAACTGTGAGAGCTTATTCAATAAGCACCATTAGAATTTTCTGCAGAAAATCTACAAAATTCCCAAGCTAAGACAAGATTTCTAAACTCCTGTTGAATTGAAACTAGCGGGGCTGACATAAATTGGTATTCTCTACTATTATCGAGTCGTATTGTGGACAGCGATCAGCCAGTACCATATTATTTTAGTAATCGGTACAGCAGTGCTGTTATTTGTAACCGTGTTTTGTACTAACCGTTATCAGGGCTGCTAGGCTTGGGCTGTATTTCGCTAATCTGTGGTTTTAGATTAAACTTCGGTATTTCTTTTTTTTTATGCGTATTCTTTCTGGGGGGTGCGCTAAGGTAGCCCGCGGAATGTTCTTCAATTTACAGGTAATTGTCAGGTTGTATGTTGATTAAAATATGATTCACGACCGTAACAAATATGGTTTTACAGAATTATAATCATTAGAATCAGCAATATTGGCCTCAAATGTCATGATTTCATGAAATAGTCATTCAATAGGATTACATGACCTTAGAGAGTTGTATTGATGATTTTTATGATTATAATTCTATAAATAAATATTTAATACGGCCGCGAATCATATTTAAATCAACTTATAACGTGATGCTGACCTGGAAATTGCAAAAAACGTAAAAAAAATTATGGACAAAGACTCCTAAGTTGGACTCCTATAATTTAAATCTTTTAGTGGGTACTACCTAAATCTGACAAATATTTTGGAAAAGCTCAAAGAATTCAAATAATTTATTTCAAATAGGCACAAAAATGGCACTTTTGATCATCAAAATGTCGTCGTTGATGCTTGTCGAATCTCTAACTAAGCGTAGAAAAGTTAAGTAATTTAGGCTAATTCAAAAAAATCACTATAATTTTACAATGCTAAAAGGTACCTACTACTTACTCCTTTTTTTGGTTTGTCTGGAAACTAAGTAAAGAATAAAACAAAAATCAATAAAAATGCTAAAATCATTTCAGAATGTTCCATTTGGCTTCCCTAAATGTAGTTCTTATGTAGGCGTGAGTCTAGCCGTGCAGTGAATACTGAATACAGATCACAAGCTCAGATAATAGACTATAATCTCTATACCACATTGACATCTGTCAAAATTTTGCGCGCCAAAATAGACTGTATAATGTAGCAGTAGAACTTTGCGTGCAATGTGTATCAAAAAGATAAAAAACCGGCCAAGTGCGAGTCGGACACGCGCACGAAGAGTTCCGCACCATTATCTATAAAAATGGCAAAACAAATCACGTTTGTTGTATGGGAACCCCCTTAAATATTTATTTTATTGTTTTTTTTTGTATTTGTTGTTATAGCGGCCACAGAAATACATCATCTGTGAAAATTTCAACTGTCTAACTATCACGGTTCATGAGATACAGCCTGGAGACAGATGGACAGACAGACATACTGACGGCGGAGCCTTAGTAATATGGTTCCCGTTTTACCCTTTGGGTACGGAACCCTAAAAACCGTCCAAGGACGTGTCGGACCACGCACAATGAAGAGTTCCGTAGTTGGGATGAATTTATACCAAGTACAAACTTAACTTTGAAGTTGAAAAAATGTTCTCCCATACATGGATAAGCATGGCTATACGTCACGGTCAATTTACAACCGCAAATGCATGTTTGTAATCGCATTTTTTTTAATCTGTCATAACTGCAAATTAATGATTTTCGGACTTTTTCCTTTACTTGTGCTGAGACCAAATTTCATGATTCTGGGTCAGCGGGAAGTATTTATTTAAAACCATTTGTTTTATTATTTATCAAAATAAATGTCGCTTCTATGGCAGTATATTTTTATTACGTTTACTTAGAAGCTTGATTAGGGCACCAAGGGACTGTAGACCTACGTATTTCAAATACGTAGGGCAAGCCCTAATCTTCAATAATCCTTCCTGAGAAAAAGGGTCTTCTTGACAGACCCTGTCAAGAAGACCCTTTTTCTGGATGGGTTCCGTTTTTCCTTTTGAGGTACGGAACACTAAAAACGGTTTATAACGGAAAATTATAATAAAAATGTTACATAAATACTTCGTGTCTTTCTTTAAATATTATGACTGGAATACTAATTAGCATAGTATAAAAAAAGTAAAGACTGCCACACTGTTCAAAACAAAGTGCTTTAAAAAATCCAAGTACATGTAGGTACACGAGTTCACATTAAGGCGACGATAACCGACTTTTAATGATTTTATACTGAAGATCACGTCTAAACGAGTAGTGTTAATGATTTGATAAAAATAAATGTTAAATTAGAGCATTTTTTCAATAACTTAATATCTGAATATTTTAAATTATGCTTATATTACATAGTGAAATGAATTTATAAAGTTATGTCTAACGCCGATAAAAAACTGAGAATGGCGCAAAATCTACGAAGCGTATTTTTCTGAAACCTTCACCAATTTAAAGGTAATTCAATTATTGATATTTTAGTATATATTTTTTATTAAAATATCTTTTGTTTTGTGTATAATATATTAAGAATGCGTCAAATTTGGGACAGCACTCGTTGATGGGCGAGTCCTATTACTGGCTGAACGTACGACGCGTTGCGTGAGCTCAGTACAGAACACGCAAGCTAACCACTCAAGGTCACTGGCATATATCTCCGTCTTAAGAGCGTTTACACCTTATGGCATTTCATACAAACTTTCAAGCCCTTATTTTTCGAAATGATTAAACCGATTTGAATGAAAAAAAATCTAAAAAGTTAGTAAAGAACATTTTCTAAATGTCTTATTTAAAAACAGATTACTGGAAATCTCTGTTTCTATGGAAAATTTAAAATCGGTCTAATTTGGCTGTTACAGTATGTTTCGAAAATGTTCTTTACTAACTTTTTAGACCTTTGTATCCTGCGTATGAAGTTTCATTAAAATCCGATCAGTCATTTCGAAAAACAAGGGAAAGTTTGTATGAAATGCTGTACTTAAGGCGTAAACGCTCTTAAAAGGCAGTTCATAAAAAATAGAGTGACCCTTAGATACAGTAGTCGCATATGATGTGTAACATCTGACATCTCACCTTGGTAAAAAAACCGGCCAAGTGCGAGTCGGATTCGCGCACGAAGGCGAAAAAACACGTTTGTTGTATGGGAGCCCCCCTTAAATATTTGTTTTATTTTAATTTAACTATTTATTTTTAAAGTGAATATACAGGGTGTCCCGTAAATAATGGATCAAACGTAACGGGTAGGTAGCTTACCTCATTTCCAACAACTAATTTGAACAGTAAAAAAAAAACCGATAAGGTAACCAAGGTATTTTTTTTTTTCGATTTTTACTATTTTCTGTACCAGCATTCAGTGTCTTTAATGCTGTTGCTGCAAATGGTATCATATTTAGGTGTGATTTTTGTCAAACATTTCTGAATAGTTTACTAATGTTATAAGATACCATTTTTTTAAATAACATTTTATTTGCCTTAGAAAAAAAATCTTGAATGGAAAAGTTTTGTTTTTACGATGAAAAGACCAGAATTGGAAAAATTCTCCTGTAAAAAAAATGTATGACACCAAAGTGTACCATTATTTTAAAAACTTGTAAAATTACTAAGGTTTGCAAATTGGTATAAAACTTACGTCTAGTCCTTGCGGTTACAAAGATATTGCTATGAATGTGATGAAGAAGACAGAACAGAAATTAAAATGGTACAATCTAACTTTTCTTTCTCGTAATGGCTTATGCTTGTAATCTAAGCATGTGGTTAAGCGTGTAGCGTAATTCCGAGCCGATGACGTCATCTGTTCGGAATTTGGGACCGCTACCTGCGGAGTTGCACCTCACTCAGTGTGAAAGGGATAGATAGCGCCGCTTTTGTATTTTTGGTAAATCGGTGTCTTTGTGCAGGTATTTTTTTTCCTTCACCCTTCACTCATACAGGGCTTCATTGTTGCATGATTTTATTTGTTTAGTTGACACGAATCTCTCTTCGAGTTGATACGTACGTCAGACTACTTTCGCTCCCGCTGTGCCTAACTGTTGTGTTCCTTAAAATTAAACTTATGCTGTGTATTTGGACTTTGCTTTGCCTAACGATTTGGAACTGTTTGTGTTTTGGACGAATGACTAGGCAATCCTACGGACTTCGAAAACAATCGTTTGTGTGAGGTTGTACGTGTGTGCAGTAGTACGATGCCTCGTTACGAGTACACGCCACGGGAGTATGCCGAAATGCATTTTATCTACGGAGAAGCAAGAGGTAATGCCAGGGCGGCCGCAAGATTGTATCGTGAAAGATACCCGAACCGGGATCGACATCCCGACTATCGCGTATTCATTAGAGTGCATAACGCGCTTCTTGAGGGAAGAATTCTTGGCACCGGAGTTGGGGTGCCAGTGAAGGGCGACCGTCACAAGTCAATGACGAAATTATTATTCGAGAAATCGAGGAAGATTCGTCGGTCTAAATTCGCGTCATAGCGCAACGCACAGGTATTCCAAGATCGACGGTACATCGAGTTCTAAAAAGGCACCGGTTGCACCCATATCACGTGCAACGTGTTCAAACGCTGACGTCACGTGATTACCCGCAAAGAGTAGCATTTTGCCAAAGGATGCTTAGAATGATTCGGGTGGACCCACAGTTTTTTAATAAAATTTTATGGAGTGACGAGTCTTTATGCCGGCGAGATGGATATCTCAATTTGCATAACGAGGACAGGAGCCAACATCAATTTAAAACAAATTTATGGGCAGGAATAATAAATGGGCAAATAATAGGGCCCTTTGAACTACCAGCAACTCTAAACGCCGAATACTATCTGCATTTTTTAAGGAATGAGTTGCCAACGTTATTAGAAAATATTCCAGAAGACGTGCGGCAAGCAATGTGGTTACAAAATGATGGTTGCCCCGCTCACTATGCGATGGCAGTAAGGGCGCAACTCAATGAAACTTACCCTGACAGATGGATCGGCCGATTAGGACCAATTTTGTGTCCTCCGCGATCTCCGGATTTAAATCCCTTAGATTTTTTTTATTGGGGATGTTTAAAAGACAAAGTTTACAAACAACGAATAACGTCGGAAGAAGAATTACGTCAGCGCATCCAATCTGCTGTATCAGAAATAAACAACAGCCATTTTGTCCGTCGGATAAGAGCTTCCTTTATTAGGAGGTGCAGACTTTGCATTCTCGTAGGGGGACGTCAGTTTGAACATTTACTGTAAAAACAAAATAAACGATTTATTTGTATTTTTTTTTTAATTTAACCTCCTAATTTTTTTCATACGCTGAGATACCTAAACATTTTTAAGAAAATAGTTGAATTGTGCACACTTTTTCAAATTTTATTTTATTTCGTAATTTGGCACCTCTGTCAGATTCATAGCAATATCTTTGTAACGACAAAGACTAGGCGTAAGTTTTATACCAATTTGCAAACCTTAGTAATTTTACAAGTTTTTAAAATAATGGTGCACTTTGGTGTCATACATTTTTTTTACAGGAGAATTTTTCCAATTCTGGTCTTTTCATCGTAAAAACAAAACTTTTCAATTCAAGATTTTTTTTCTAAGGCAAATAAAATGTTATTTAAAAAAATGGTATCTTATAACATTAGTAAACTATTCAGAAATGTTTGACAAAAATCACACCTAAATATGATACCATTTGCAGCAACAGCATTAAAGACACTGAATGCTGGTACAGAAAATAGTAAAAATCGAAAAAAAAAATTTCTTGGTTACCTTATCGGTTTTTTTTTTACTGTTCAAATTAGTTGTTGGAAATGAGGTAAGCTACCTACCCGTTACGTTTGATACATTATTTACTATTTGATACAGTATTTCAAGCGTCTACCTGTTGCCGTTATCAATATAGAGCAAAAACGAACAAGAAAATCACATTTGTTGTATGGGAGCCCCCTTAAATATTTATTTTATTCTGTTTGTTAGTTATAGTATTAGTATTTGTTGTTATAGCGGCAACAGAAATACATTATCTGTGAAAATTTCAACTGTCTAGCTATCACGGTTCATGAGATACAGCCTGGTGACAGACGGACAGATAGACGTCGGAGCCTTAGTAATAGGGTTCCCGTTTTACCCTTTGGGTACGGAACCCTAAAAACGAACGACCCTTAGATACAGTATATAGTCGCATATGATGTGTAACATCTGACATCTCGCCTTGGTAATAAGCAACAGAGTAGCGACAGAAATTAACCTTAAAATTTAAAAAGCTTAATACTGAAATATTTATTCGAATAATTATTCATTACTAGTGGTCGTCCACTGGTCGAAATTCTACCCCCTCTACTTATTTATAGTAAGTACTATATAGATTGCTATATAGTACTTACTAATCCCATGAGTACACTAATTCCATGCTATTAAAAAGTACTTACTTATTCCATGCTCATGTTGTCACTTCCTAGGACAATCTAGAGTCTAGACGAAATCAAATAGGTTGCTATTTTAATTGTATAATTTATTATTTTTATGACATTTATTTTAAATTCCGTGATTACCTTAACTCACACTGATATTATTATTTTTTTTACAATGTTTGTAAATATGTGAGCACCATGTATCTTCCACATATTTAATTTATCTGTCATTGCTTCATTCTTAACTCTTTTTACATATTGTGGTATAGTAATTTTATTCTAGGTGCGTCTCGTCTTCACAATAACTGTATAATATAAAAAATATTGTACAACATTTTAAAAGAGTACCGGTGGAGTTTCTTGCCCATTCTTCTCCATACGAAGCTACCTTTTGGAAGGGGCGACTAGAATCAATTCTATTTGTTTGTAAATATTGTCGTTCAAAAGTGCCATATTATGTGCCTATTTGAAATAAACAATTTGACTTTGACTTTGACTTCCGTCCGTTTTCACGAAATCACTCCCAAAAAAAGCGGAAGGAAAGATGTACTTAACACATCAATAAGTCACAATTAAATAACTTACAACCGCAAGTTACTAAACTTCTAAACACTAGAAATATAGGGGTTACAAAAAGTTTAACTAAGATTGACTTCAACCCGTATGATAGTTGGAAGAAAAAGCTTAAGGGGACGATAGCCGAATTTTAATGATTTTATACTGAAGATCACGTCTAAACGAGTAGTGTTAATGATTTGAAAAAAATATATGTTAAATTAGAGCATTTTTTCAATAACTTAATATGTGAATGTTTTAGATTATGTTTATATTACATAGTGAAATTAATTTGTAAAGTTATGTCTAACGCGGATAAAAAACTGAGAATGGCGCAAAATCTACCAAGCGTATTTTTCTGAAACCTTCACCAATTTAAAGGTAATTTAATTATTGATCTTTTAGTAGGTTAGTATACACGTTTTATTAAAATTCCTTATGTTTTGTGTATAATAAATTAATAATGGGCCAAATTGGGGACAGCGCTTTTTGATGGGCGATTCCTATTACTGGCTGAACGTACGACGCGTTGCGTGAGCTCAGTACAGAACACGCAAGCTAACCAATCAAGGTCACTGGCATAGATCTGCGTCTTAAGGCGAAGACGTCAGGGTGGCCCGCGAAATTCTACGCACTTTTTTGCAATTTGCAGGTCAGCATCACGTTCTATGTTGGTCTAAATATGATTCGCGGCCGTATCAAATATGTATTTAAAGAATTATAATCATGATATCAATACAACTCTCTAAGTTCATATAATCCTATTGAATGACTATTTCATGAAATCATGACATTTGAGGCCAATTCTAACATAAGGATTTTTATTACTGATTATAATTCTGTAAAACCATATTTGTCACGGTCGCGAATCATATCATAATCAACATACAACTTGACACTGATTGTGAATTGCAAAAAAAGTAAGATAATTTGAATTTCCCGGACTACCTTAGCACATCCGCCTTATAGTAAGAAAAACCTGGCCAAGTGCATGTCGGACCACGCACAATAAAGGTTTCCATAGTTAGGATGAATTTATCCCAAAAACAAACTTAACATTATAGTTGAAAAACATGCTCTCCCATACATCGATATACGTTACGGTCAATTCTTCAACTGCAAGTTTAAGTTGGTCGACTATTACTCGTTTAACTTGTAAACCCTACTTAGCTGTGATAGTTTTCCTTTTAATTTCGTTATATATACTATTGCCATGATTTTTTTCACATATCCGAATCCAACCATTTAGCTGGCAGGGGGGGGGGACACTTGACTCTAACAAAAAATAGCACTTTAAAGCTTAAAACTCGTATTACGCAAACGGATCTCAGAATTGATAAATGACTTTGACAGACCCATAATATTTTAATATTTTTAAACGGCCTACGATACCCCCCCACACCATGTATTAGACGAGAAAAAAAAATATCATCCCCGTTTTACGTGCAAGGTAGGTACTCTAAAAAAATTTGTTATTCATGGTTTTATTTTACGACTTTCTCGGCGTGATTAATATGTACACCCATGCCAAATTACAGCTTTCTAGGACTAAGCGTCTCTGAGCTAAGCCGGGGACATACGGACGGACAGACAGATGGACATGGCAAAACTATAACACATACACATCATAAAATGCATATTCGCTACAAAACTGACTTCCTTTCCTTACTAAGGAACATACTGTTTTACACGGCTGAATTCCCCTAAGTGGTAAGTAGAGGTGTCAACAAGTATTGGATTTAGGCATTGATGTATTAAATAGGAAGATATGGTACGCGCTCCTCGATGTGGACCGCATAAATTAGGGGAAAGAACACAATCGACCTACATTACTCTCGGTTTGCGGGGAATACTCGAATCGTAGTTTGTTTCCGAGTTGTTCTCGTTCCCGCTATAGCCCGCTTAATAATATATGTCTCCTGGCCTATCTTCCTTTTTAATACATCAATGGCTTTAGGTTAATTTTTTACTAACTTCTGCCCGCGACTTCGTCTGCACGGTCGTCAGAATTGGGTCCACATTTACTAGTTGCTTCTGAAAAAATCTCGATATAACACTGCCTCATCAAACCCAGGCCGGGGTCTCCTCCGAAGCGATAATCCGAAGTATTGGCCGAATGTTCGGCCGTTTCTTGACTTCCAACGTTACTTATTTGACTTTGACCTTACCCGACTTCAAGTCACATTTTTGACTTTGACTGATCTCTTTTGACTGTGGTTTTTTTTTTCACTCTGGTCAGCCGTAGTCAGGAAACGGCTGAACATTCGGCCGATACTTCGGATTTATCTTCGGAGTAGACCCTCAGGACTCCAATCTTAGTCGCGCTGGCTAACCACATCGATTTCACATATAGGTAATCATATAATTAATGTACTTAAACATAATATTGTGAAACATTTTTAAAAGAGTAACGGTGGAGTTTCTTGCCCATTCTTCTCCATAGTCAAAGTCAAAGTCAAATTGTTTATTTCAAATAGGCACTTTTGAACGTCAAGAATTACACAAAAAAAAAAAATTGATTCTAGTCATACGATATAGATATAGTACATACGAAACTACCTTTTGGAAGGGGCAACTAGAATCAATTCTATATTTTTTTTTGTAACTCTTTACGTTCAAAAGTGCATTTGTGCCTATTTGAAATAAATAATTTGACTTTGACTTTAACTAACGAGACATTTTTATTCTTCAACATCACTAACATCAGCAATAAACAATTTTTTGTTGATAAAACAAACTTCTGCGAATAACTGTTTTTATACACTAACGCCAACAAAACAGCCAGACAGCCATCAAATAACATTCCTTTTTCAAATTCCAATACCCTAAAATAACATTCGCAAAACACACGTTCGTTCATGATCAAAGGTAAAAACAAATGCAGCCACAAAGCATTGTAGTTATGCGGGCGAAAAAACCGATCATTTACGCTGACCGACCAATACTGGCAACACTAACGACCAAAGACTAGCAAGTCTTTGTTTTTTTTTTTTTCACTAATTCTTTTCGGGCGGTCAAGGAAAGGAATAATCCTTCTTTTGTTCTTACGTAGCCCGCATTGATTCGGTATTTGGCGGTGCTTGTAGTATAACTAAGCCACTTATGGCTTACGGGCGGTTTAGAGATGGAGATCCGTCGATATTCCGTCGATGGTTTGTTCGTTTCGAGAAAGTTTTTCTTTTATGTTGAGACGACTAGGTTTCGTAGCGTCGTTTTTAAATATGTTTGTTGGTTAGAATTATCATCAAGATTGGCCTTGTCTGGATTTCCTTTATCATTAGTACTAACCATCTCATGACTATGAGCAGATTTTTGCTAATGGGGTCTTTGACCTGGAAATTATCAGTTAAGTACATAGCATTAGAGCTATCGATTATTTTCTAAATATTCGGTTTTAGAAGCATCAGCATTGAAACTATAGACAAAAATATCGACACGGTCGCATCACGAGCGGTGGCCGGCAGCTTGGCCAGAACTTTGGCAAATGAAGCGGGAGAGAAAACGCGACAAGCTCGTGCGAGGAATGGACACAGAGAAGAGAACATACAGAGACTCAGACACACTCAGATGCATTGTTTTTAACACTTTTTTAAATTAAATCTATACTCACATAGCTGAAGGTTTTTTGTTACATCGCGCTAATCTTTGGACCTACCAGTCGAATTTGAACTCTCTAGACAAGCGGTGGCCGCTACATAACGGCCGCAGTGATGGCTGTCATGAAAATGACAGCTGTCATGAAGATGGCAGCCGGGTTTGACTTTACAATGTCAAAAAACGCTCTCTAGAAAAACACACCAACTTACTTTCATAAATCACGTTTTAGTGACATTCCACGGTAAATTGCGGATGCTTTGTGGCGGCCACCACAGTTTTAGGAAACCGTGGCTTAAGTAATTCAAATCTTACTGTCTACTATAAAGAAATCGCATTTATTGTTTACTACCCTATCGAAACAGTTGCCCGTTGCGGTGATTCCCGCTCTTCACCCCATTTAAACGATTACTAACCGTACTAACCGAGGGGAAGGAGCTCGTTAAATAAGAAATGGCCGCGTATGTGTCAGCTTTCACTAATCCGTCGTTTGATACACCAAAACGAACGCTTACCTTATAATTGCTATTAGGAGAAAACACACAAGCACATAGCGTGCATTAAATAGAGGATAGAATAACTAAGTAAATTATTTATAAATTCCAGATTCAATGACGAACAACGATAATCTTTCACGCGCCAATGTGTTCATTTGTTTTTTTTTTTCAATAAACAGTTTTCTATTTGCAAGCCAGTTCGAAATTTAAATAAAGCCTTTGATAAATTACCTCCTTGGTTGCCATGTTTCGGAGTAAAAGATCGTTCAATTTTTAAATTACACGATAGTTATGAGTACTTACTATGTAATATATTTGGCCGCTAAACCACGACTTATATAGATTTTCATACAACTTTTGGTGGCCGCTGCTCGCATGTATTTGGCCAGTACAGCAATTTTGATTTACGTATCTCGAAAAATTATGCTCGAAATTCCAAGCATGTTTGAGAAAAAAAAGGTATCTCGTAGAGATTATTTTTCTGCGTGATGTATTAAAAATCGTAGACTCTCTAATTAAATTATAACAGCAGTCGGTTCGTGGATGGGTGACCATACATTACATATAGAGACCCCTCTGTGCTTCGGAAAGTCCGTTAAGCCGTTGGTGACAGTGTCATTCGTAGAAGTCAAAGTATTTATTTCAAATAGGCACATAAATGACACTTTTAAACGCCAAATTTACAAAAAAAATAGAATTGATTATAGTCACCCCTTCCAAAAGGTAGCTTCGTATGGAGAAGAATGGGCAAGAAACTCCACCGTTACTCTTTTAAAATGTTTTAGAATATTTTACCTTGTACCTATACAGGTCAAGCTACCCGAAACTGACAAAGGAGATTGCCGTTGTGCAGTATCAACTTGCGGGAGAGCGTGTCACAACCAAATTTAGTTCATAAAATTACTACTATTTTTTAAATCAGATTTACGTTTTTGTTATGAAAAAGATTTCCGGATTTCGGAGATCAAAAATAAAAGTATTTTTACTTTGTACGTATTTTCCACGTATAATATGTCACTGCCATTCTGCCATTGCACTTCATTTCCGAATGTTGCTACTACCACAGAATACTACAGAATAAGTAATAGTACTACGTAAAAAAAAACAATATTTATGTACCTGCCAGCAAACATTTAAATGAAAAAGATAATTATGTATCGTACCGATTTGCTTTTTAGAATACGTGATAATAGGTATTGTATGATATGTGTGATAAAAATAAAATCTTTATTTAGGTCACGCGTTGCGTCATAATAATTTAAATTATTATTTTGCAATAAATTTAATGAAAAGAGGTCCGATTCAAAAAAGGAAATGTCGTGTTTATTGTGACGTATTGCATTTGTTTTTTTGGCTTATTTAAATTATTATCTGTAGTTTTTTGGCGCCGTCACGAATGACGTTACTTTCAATCTTTCAATGTTGGTTTCATAAATTGATCGAAGGTTTCTTATGAACTATTCGATTATAATTAAAATAACGAGAACGGGCGTTCAAGTGCTTTTTCTTAACGCAGTGTTTGTGTGATAATCCTTAGCGATGTCCCCATCTAGGGTAAGACATCGGCCAGCAAGTCGTCGTCGCCGATGTGTAAACTGTTCACTGGTATTGTAAGAACAATTTAGAGTACATGACACAAAATATATCCGTGGCTATGATTCGTGTTTTAAGATCGTGGATTGCTCCGACGCCTGTTAGTATTACCGCATTAACTAACTAACGCATTAACTCCACCATTTCGAATCAGTAATTTTTACGAAACTAACCTCAAAATATTAAGTAGGTAAATGGCAAATAAATACAAAATGCGGAAATCCATATAAAAAACAGTTAACAATATAGGCAGAACATTGAATTCTCCTCCAAATACACTGGGTTTGGTTGTGACAGCGGACTTTTCGTTTCGTACAGGGTGCCCTATATTTGTCGGCATTCTCCTTTTCCCAATCAACCTTGAACCAGTTGAACCACACGCTTTAACGAGAAAAAACATTGTAATAGAAGCATTAAAATCTTTTTTCTTAACCCATTCTATGCCACCTTGAATTAGAAAATTGTTGACAGGCGCCCCCAGAAAAAGATACTTAAAAGAAAAAAAAAAATGTTAATGAAACGCACTATGCAAAAACTATAGTTTTGTAAAACATGCACAAAACGCATACGGTGCGTTGTAGGCACACAAAGAACATTAGAACGCACACGGTGCGTTGCTGGAACGGAATGGGATGGCATTATCCTCTACCGCGCACTTTTTTTTCCACCTGTTATGCTGTTGTATTCTCTGAACCCACGCTTACTCTGTGGTGGCGGTGGTAAGTGCATAAGATGTAAGGTCTCCTCGTTAAAGTGCAAATGGTCGAAGCTTTGTCAGCCCTCAGTAATCTGTACATTACAATTTAACATTTGCTCAGCAGGGCAACTGAGTACCTATGCAGCTTGAAATGCTGCATATTTTTTATTTGTTTTAAGTGCTTATAGTTTTATTGTGGTACGCCCATATTAGAGTGTATAATTTATGTTTGTAAAGTATCAATCACAGGCTCATTCTTAACCAGGTTTAAAGTTAAACATAGGTATATTGCAATTAAACTAACTCATTTGTGACCTTAGACATGCAAAATCTGGCTAGAGAGGCGCCACGGCGTCCTCACCTTCCGCCTGACGCAGGTCCTCACCAGACACGGATGTTTCGGGAGGTTCCTGTTCAGGATAAAGCGGGAGGAAACGCCCGGGTGTCACCACTATGTGGATCGCCCGGAGGACACGGTGGAGCATACGGTGGAGGTCTGCCCGGCTTGGGCGGAGCACCGCCGTGTCCTCACGGAGGCGATTGGCGGCGGCGATCTCTCGCGTCCGGCCCTGGTTCAGGCCATGGTTTGGAGCGAGAGTGCATGGGAGGCCGTCACCTCCTTCTGCGAAGCAGTAATGCTCGCGAAAGAGGAGGCGGAACGCGTGAAGGAGAGGCAAGGTTCGCGCCCTCCCGCCCGTAGTCGCAGGAGACGCCCCGGGCGTCAGGGGCCGCAAGCCGAATTCCGGCCACCGTAGGCGCGGGTTTGCGGACGGTGAGCGATGGGTAGCTCGCCGTCCGACAAGGACCAGGCCCGGGTCGACGGCGCGTTGTGTTCCAGGCGCGCCTGGAATAGATGAAGAGATGTCAGCACCAACTGACGGGGTCCGTTAGGGCCAATGCCTGCCAGGATTGCGAGTTTGTCCGAAAGGGATATCGTTGCCCTGGCACACAGGCAACGGAAGGAACACAGGTGGGTTTTTGTCAGTAAAAGTCTGACACGCCCTCCCGCTCCGCCCAGAGCGGGAGAAGTTATTTGATAATTTCCCAAACAAAAAAAAAAAAGACATGCAAAATCTAAATTAAGAATTTTTTAAACAATCTACTTAGGCAAACCACATATATTAAACGATGTGCTTTTATTGGCAATAGTTAACGGGTTTTTCCTCCCTGACGTGAGGATTCGTTAAGTGTGTATCGAGAACGACCAGAGCTTTGTCAGCCGTCAGTAATCCGCTCCCAGCTTTCAAAAAGTTGTTCTTTTACACGACACTTAAGAAAACTTGCCTATAAAAATACTTCTTACGGGCTTTTACCTTAATCGTTTTAAATAATGTTCCGTGTGGTGCCGGACGTAAAGAATAGCACCATCCTATAACCTAAACCGACTGGCGCTCATTTTTTATGACTAAGACGTAATCGCGCGATCAATCAAGTCACATTTGAATTGAACGTCATAATTAATTTACGATTTCGTCGATCGCGTATGAATTCATGCGACAGTCGCTTTTGGTAAGGACACGGCTTTATTGTGTAATCCATTTATTATATTTTTATACAAACTACATTTTATCCATCGATGTGCCAGGCCAGCAAAAGATCAAAATTTTCTGTGCAGTATTTCAAACAAATACAAAAATAAAAACTTTTCAAAGACCCAAAAATCTTAAAATATCAGTGCAAGACGACCGTAAGAATCCCTTGTTCTTGGCATAGGCGGGCACTTTATCCGAATATATTACTGGATGCACCGATAAGTACCCTCGTAGTGGTATCTGAACGCGTGCGTTTGACAGCTCAGAGCTGGACGTAATGGCGTTTCGCGCCATTTGTTACCGCCTTTTTTGTTTTGATGGCAGCATTGTAAATTTTGACGTCGTTATGTCAAAATTGCTGATAGGTTTGTTTAGAATAGAGATGTGCCTTCGTAAGGTCGAATAAATTATTGCTGAATGGTTTTGATTTAGGAAAGATTTAACACTCTTCGAAACTTTCAGACAACTTTTCTTTACCTTATAAATCTTGTTCCAATGAATTGCCCTTAAATATCTCACAAAAGTAGTAACAGTAAAGTTAAAAAAACCGGTCAAGAGCGAGTCAGACTCGCGCACCAAGGGTTCCGTACCTATATATGATGTTGATGATTTCTGAAAAACTGTGCTATTTAGAGACATCGTTTTATTTTTCCTGTAATCTTTACATAAACTTTAATTTCAGATTTTTATCTACGCAAACTTCGGACATAAGGGGGGAACGGTTTTTTTTTTTTTAATTTCTTTCTTGTTTGCAAAATAGTTGAGCAAACGTCATCTAAAACTATTCTAAATTTCAAGTTGATAGCATTAGTAGTTCTTGAGATATCCATTTGTGACAGACAGACAGACTTAGTCTCAACATAAGAGTTATTTTTACCATTTTGGTACGGAACCCTAAAAACACCATATAGTAAGACAGCCCAGCCAGTCTCAGTTACTTCCTCGTATACTCAAACATGCCCATAGAAATCAAAATTAAACGTCAAACGAATAAAACCTCATTGTCTATTAATTCCCCGTCGACTGTGCAATAAAATGCAATTCGCTGACGTAACACAATAAAATAGCCATCGGCTGATAAAAATAGGTTCTAAACTCGTGGACAGTAAAGATGGTCTTTTCTTTATTTTAATATCGAGTGTGGACGTAAATGTTGCCATAAAATATTACAAAATGAGGGCTAAAGCTACCGTTCTTAGGAAAGTGGTTTCGTCATATTAACGGCCGTCATGAAAATCATTTTCACCCGTGTTTGACATTGAAGGCTCGTGCAGACTGGCGCGATATCTCGGGCGCGACAACAGCGTGACCCTTGTCGCGCCCGCGATGTCGCGCCAGTCTGTACGAGCCTTATAGTGTCAGAAAAAGCTCTGTATTTGGACAGCCGATAATGTGAAACCGTTGTTCGCTTAAACTAAAAAGCAGAAAATAATTTTAAATAGGTATATAAGTTTGAAATAATAATAGTGATTAACAAAAAATTACTGCCGTGTTTTGGATATCAAATTGCCGTGTTTTGAGGAAAATTTGAGAAATTGCCGTGTCTCATTCATTAAATTTCTTAAATCATATACTTAACTGTCCATAATTCAAGGATTAAAGGAACAAAACTAAATACAAATAGCTGTTTTATTCATTAGAATTAGAACCATCATATTATAAATATCTAATGTCACTCATATTTATTTCTTCTTCTTCCTCTTTCTTTAATTTGTATTTTGAACTGTCTTTCGTGTAGTTTAGCATTTCTTTAGTTGGTTTAAAATTTTTGCAATTTCCTTTAGACTGCATGTATTGTTTATAGTGGATGTGATCATTTTGTTACGAGATTTCGTTTTTATAATATTTACGCTACTAAAAATTCTCTCGCAATCAGCATTTGCATTTCAGCCTTCAAGCCTTTAATCTTTCGGGGGTGCCCCTACTAGTGACGTGAAAACATTGGTCCTTAATGTTCTAGTGATGACCTTTAATCGACTACAATTGAAATGCCACTTGTCAAGTGTAGTCGATTACCTATGCATGTATAGATTGTGTTCTTTACTGTGTTCGATTTTAAAGTAGATTGCTCTGATTGTCGTGTCTTATGATACGGCAGTGAATCTCCTATGAAAGAAAAGTAAACACTTCTTTATTTTAATTTTGCATTAGACACATAAAATAAGCATCAAGTCATCTAATGGTTTATTTATTAATGGTGGTGGTTTTTTAATGGTTAATACTATTGTATCAATAAATAGACCAATATCTGACTTTCAGATTTATAATGATGACTATCATAAACACTCGACGTATGGTTACATTGTATTACCTACCAATTTAAAATCCAACGATCTCATTGTTCTTGAATTGTACCACAACAAAATGCAACTTCTCGCATCGCTAGGCATGGAAAACTATCCATAATCTTTAAGACTATAAATCAAAAGTTATTAGGGCCATAATATTGACATTACAGTCAACGAATCGGACTCAGTATTAACTTTTAACACTTCCATCTTTACTATGAAGATTTACAGCTTATTATAATGGCGCCTGTCAAACTGTCAGTTTATGACGGTCGCGCCATAAATTGGCGGGAGTGCATTCGCCATCTTCGATTTTACGAATGTGGACGCAGGTTGAGGAAATTATCGTAGATGCTTTTATGTTTTGAAGCTCGTCGTTTAGTCTGTAGGTATAGTACCTATCTAGCTAGATAACATTTCTTCTTTTGTGTTTATCCGTAACGGTTTTCTCGAGACATTTAGTTAATCTTTTAGCGTCGTATTACAAAACAAGATGTATTGTTTCAAATATTTTGACGTGGCTTAAACCATGGAGCTAGTTTTTGTAATGAGAACGTAACTCTGATTGAAATACCGTTCTTTATACAAAACTGAATACTTAGTTCGGTACTAAGTTGTCAGTTTTGTGTTAGGAACTTTACCCTAGACGGATTAAAGTTCGAAATTCAATAATGGCTCCATGGTTTAAACTTGGGTCTGAAGATAAACCATGTTTTGTAATAAGGCCCATAGAGTTGACTTGATTTGAGTTCGCAAAGCGAAACGTGTAGTCTAGTCTGCGTAGAATAGTTTTTTATACGTTTTTTAACCACTGTCATTAAAGACACATAGATGAAGGCCCATTTCTTCCCATGGGTGTCGTAAAAGGCGACTAAGGGACTTACTAGAGAATGGGCAGCAGCGTTCTCTATGCATTTTTAAAGCCATACTGCGATCGCCAACCCGCCTGCCAAGCGTGGCGATTATGGCAAATCCCTTTTTGGGGGAGGCCTAAGAGAGGTCCAGCAGTGGACGTCTTGCGGCTGAAATGATGATGATAGATGAAGGCTATGTTAGCCCTTTACATATGATTTTGCCTCTGCAGCTACTTTAAATCGGGCCTGTATAAGACCTCAGGTGCCAAACACAGATCACCTATATAAGACACTTACTTACTGACAAATGCGTGCACTGACTGGTCAGGTCCACTCAACCTGTGTGGTTCTTTCCTCAAAAGACCATTTCAGACACCAATCTACATGGTCTTCACATGATCTGACCAAGATTATGTCTGGACTTTAAAAGAGACTGTGACCTCTGAGTTAGTTTCGGCCTTTCTTCTCAGAGTAGTCAGATAGGAAACGCCGACCTCATCTAGTTTTTAAAATATGATTGACGTGTAAAAGTGTTTGTACAAACCTACTTACAGAAATAAAATCATTTATCATTTATCACTACTACCAAAGACCCAATGAACTTAAGAGGACGGGTTATACGAAATTGTGGATATTTGTAGAGTTGGCCCTCAAAGTCATGATTCTCTCACTCACTAGTGTGTACCTACTTTTGGTGCCCCAAAACCAGCTCCTTAAACTATCTATGGTAACGACGCCTCTAATAGCGCTATAGATTAACAGATGTGGTTACCTTATTATATTTTATGCACTCTGCGTAGATTTTTTTCTCAATGATATTTCATTGGGAAAGATTACTCTGGCACTGATTAGTAATCAGTGTGTCCCTTTTTAGCTAAGATTCCTCTAACATCCTACAGAACTATCGAATAGTGAGACATCTGTAAAAAGCCTCCACTTATTCAAGATTTTAATACTGCCAACCATCTTAATTATTCTCCCTTATGTTTACAGGTTCCGCGCATGCCTCAAGCTAGCCGACACATCAGTATCAAACATGGTGGGGAAGCTGTTCTTCAACGTCGTGCAAACGAAATGCTTCATCCTCAAGCCTGTCAAGATGTGCACGCAACGCTCCTGGTGGGGTAAATGCCTCCGAAGAGGTTACACGAAACAAGCATTCTTGAGGGATAACCTACCTTACTAGCCTGTTTAAGGCCTTACCTTTGCCATTTAAAACTAGGCTGTACAAGTTCTTACCATCGCCTAAAAAAATTATTGACAGTAATTGATATTGTCGATAACAATTTTATTCAATGTTGCCAGTGTTACCAGTTTAATTTTAGGGTAATTTCCCAAAGTGTGGGTAAGTGTTAAGAAATAAGGCAACGTTGAATTCCTGAGTACATAAAAACGTTCTTAATAATATTTATTTCTGTGATCGTATGAGTAACTTAATGTATTTTTAAATGTTACAATAGATGGAAAATTAGATGTGTGTCGAATACGGGTTTCGAATTTTAAAATTAAATGTTTGTCTATATTGCTGGTCATAAGAGATATTATAATATCTTGTTGTTATAAATCCATACTAGAATATGATTTTTGTCTGTGAAATATAAGGTAACTTATAAAAATGACAAATGGTACTTTTTCTGCCGAAAAATAATAAATTTTGCTCGACGTTGACGCAACGAATTCAGCATTTTTTCACTTTTAGATTCTTTTTGAAACCTCAGAAACCAGTATTTATTTATTTCTCGATTCCATCTTTACATATTCCTTACTGCCATCTTAATATATTCCGTCTGCCAGTTATGCCAAACGAAAATATTCTTTGTACCCTGGTGATTTTAATTTCTGCCGTATGTTAAATACTGACTCTGCTGAGCATGAGGTCCCGCAATCGATTCCCGGGTCAGGTAAAGTGTTATTGGGTTGTTCCATCTGGAATTTCTCAGTAGCAGCCCGGAGTCTGGATTTGTGCCCTAGGCTCAATAGGCTCGCCCCCTATTACATGGGACTTAAGCATAACTGGCGAAATGTGGGTGTGTACTTTATGTACACCTCTGCCTTACCCTTCGGGGAATACAGCCGTGATGTTATGTCTAAATATTCACTGAATTGATTCTTATTGGTTGTTGATATTCAAAAGTATAATTATACTACAGCATCGTCTCAACTCGACAGTATTTCGATTTTTAACAAAATAATAATAGATATAATACCAATTTTATTGTCTTCTCTAAAGGCTATTTCCGCTTGACTTTCAACTGGGACATTCAGATTATTGTAAATATGTATACACAAGAAATTGACTCTATTTATTTATTTACGAAAGTTAACCATAAAATTTGTAAAATAATAAAAAAAAACCTCTTGTAAAAAATTACTTTCCGAATTTCAAAATAATAGAGTTAAACAAAATTATGCAAAAGGGTGACATCGGCAATTGTTGGCAGGATTTGACAAATAAAACACTAAATAACAAAAAAAATATATGTTAATTTTTGTCTATGTCATCCAAATATATGGCAATAAAACTTAGTAGACTTAGCAGACTTGTCGATATTATAGTAATATCTCAGGTGAACCCGGGGATAGACTTGTAATGTAAAACAATTAGGCTTTAGAACTATTTCTGTCAAAAAAGGAAAAAGTTTGTTTTTGCATAGTGTGTCATTCCGTCACAATAAAATGAATAGAATACAGAGAGTTTGACAGATTTTAGTCCTATAGCCAATAAACTAACTCGGTTTAATCTCAATAATAGTGTATATAGTATATATATAATTATCAAAATAAAAAAGTAATATAATTAATTTATTTATTTACCGCTAAAAACTTTATTTTTATGCAAATACCTTTCAAAACATTAAATGTTCATTTTTATAGTCGAAGGCCAATTTCGGGATTGACGTAGTATGCCGAATTTGCCCAGACATACCTTAAAATAGTCCTATCTCTGCAGCGCCCCTAGCGGTGTGAATTGTAACTATTTGTACTATCAAACTCCTTCCAAAGACTAATTTTGTGCCAAACATAATCAAGATCTTCCATTTTTCTCTAACATATTTATATATTTCATATCCCATACGTTTTTAGCGGGCTATAGATGTAAAAAAGGCGTGTGAAGTTCCTCTATTCGACAATATGGATGTTTAGTCAAATAAGTATTTTGTGATTCTCACGTGTAGATGTTTTAAATGTTAGTTGTAAGTTAATTAAGTAGAAAAAGCAATACTTTTAATAAATAAAATTGATGAGTCTGTAGACGACTACTAATAAAAGGGAAATATGTAACTGATCCTCTTAAAACTTATCTATCTTCTAATGAGGGACACTTTATTGAATGAATGAACCTCTAAAAACTCTGCGCTTCTAACAATGCATACTGATTTTAATAATTGAACCTCTTTTTAACTGTCCGGCCTTTTAGGCGGAGGTAATGAGAGGCGCAATTATGTAAGTATATTAGAGTGTTCAGTTTAGGAAAGCAAAGTGGCAATTATTTGAGACTCGATTAAATACATGCCATAATAAAGTGTTGTAGAAATAAATGCAAGGTTATGTATTGTTTATGGATTTAATCTTTCGGGATTGACTGAGATTTTTGGACTCGAAAAGAGGTCTTACTGTAAACAATGATAAAATAATATCTATAGTAACTGATATAGCCCGAAGAATTTGCAATCCTAAGTGGCAGTCAGCAGGGCACATTGCTCGTAGCACAGATGGCCGATAGGGCCGAAAGATTCTGGAGTGGCGACCGCGCACTGGAAGACTTAGCGTTGGAAGACCTCCCACAAGGTGGACCGATGACGATAAAGGCCGCAGGAATCCGCTGGATACGGGAAGCACAGAACCGGTCGAAGTGGCGGTGCTTGGGGGAGACATATTTCCAGCAGTAGACGTCTTTCGGCTGAAATGTGTCTAGCAAAAGTTAGATATGTATGTACGAGTATAGTCGACCTGGGTAATTGTATCTGTACAGAAAAATCACGGGGTAATTTGAAACAGAAATTGCAACACCAGTCACTGATCATTAGACAGAGAATGGACATTCGGTATAATAAAGCGTACTCTGTGGAAACTTCCTAGAAAGAGACAAAGCTACTGGCGGCCAATATTTGTCTCTTTTCTGCAAGCGTGTCAAAGGCGTAGTGTTCCAACTTTCATTATTAAGAAAAACATTTAAAATTACAGTGAATTAATGAATAAAGCTATAATAGAAAAAAGCAGGTATTTATTTTACTATGTAATATTTCTAGAATTTGGTTCGAGACTGAAAGATTTCTTTTAATCATATTATTTTTTCTTTTCACAAGAGATATTGGTTCCGTGTGGTGCCGGACGTAAACAATAGCATTACCCAATTTATTCCCGTGGGTGTCCTACTCGTAAAAGGCGACTGAGGGACTTACTAGAGAATGGACAGCAGCGTTCTCTGTGCATTTTAACACCATACTGCGATCGCCAACCCGCCTGCCAAGCGTGGCGATTATGGCAAATCCCCCCTTTTGGGCGAGGCCTATGTCCAGCAGTGGACGTCTTTCGGCTGAAATGAAGAGCTATTGAGACAATTAAACTTACATACATACATAAAGTCACGCCTTCTTCCCATGGGGGTAGACAGAAACTATAGAACGCGACCTGCTACACTCCTTACAATGACAGTTATGTTTTTATAATACTTAGTATAATAATCATTGAAAAAAGAAACTCTTATTAGACTTGGAACTATTATAATAACTCTTGATGGCTTTATTTTAATTGAATTAATCAATAAATAAATTGAATTTTACAAGCATGAAAGTATCCATTACTGTCAAACCATCATTGGACCAATCACAATTCTAGAAAGAGACCACAACTGGCCGCAAATTCGCTTTGTCTCTCTTGTACTTTTCGGTCTGTTCACTGCAACTGAATACGGAACGCTCCGTCCATCCGCTATGTCTAAGGGTACCCCTTGCATTTACTGCTCGGAACATGTTATCGATGCACCCCCGATTCAGATATCCAAACGTCATAATTTGTTTATGTTTTTGTTACGTTTGCTCACTGCTCGAGTGCTCAGTAAACACCGTACGTCACACATGACGTGTGAATCATCCTAATAGCTGTATAAGGATCTTTATGCATGTGGCCAAAATCGGCACAAACGCTGCCATCTTGTTTTTTCAAGTTTACCAACATTACAGCGCCCCCCTGTCAACGTCATTCGAGCGCAGCAGTTGTACCTAAGTATTTTTGTTCAATTTATTTTATTTTAATTTATTCAATCAACAGTTTAAATCAATAATCTAACACGTTTTTATCGGGGGGGGAGTCCTGTTCGCATTATTTAAATTGTTTCCAATAGCCCGGACTTTACCAATGTATGTAACAATGTAAATAATAATGTATGTAGTATGAATGCATGCTAGTGATATGAGAAATTGTTTTAATATTATAGAGAACTTTTATTTTTTGTTCCGATTATTGTAACTGATGAAATAAATAAAAAATATCTTGCAAATAATTTTTTGTTGTTTTGTTTTGCCTCCTAAGTCACGAATAGTCACGATCCAATGGGAACAGTGGTTGCCAGTTTGTGGCACCAGTTACAAATTGAGTGCTTTGATTTCATTACTTACTTGAATTATTTTAAATACTTAAACTCGACATTCTAATTTTAAATCCAATTGAGGTTAATTTTATATATAAATGTCATCGTATGATTATGAACATCGTTAGATACTCTATCTAGCGAGATTGTATAAATAAATAAAAATAAAAACTTTTTAATTCAGATATAATCCATAGAATGTTATCTACTAACATTCTATGGATTATGTCTGAATACACTGTACTTACAACTTATTTTTTTATTAAACATTTTGTAGACATAACAGGTCACCCCAAGGCGTCTACAATTAAGTTACATTTTTGTAATAAATACGTACAGTTACAGTTACAATTTTTTAACATATCAACATTATTGCTTAACTACTAACTTGTGCTGAATACAGATTAGCCTATAAAAAAATACGTCGATGTCATGATTTAACTTCTATGACAGTGCGTGAGGTAAACATTTGCCGCAGATATAATTTTGTTCAGATATGAAACTAGTGTTAGTACATTATAATTACATATTTCCTAACGTGGATATAACCCAGTGCTGGACGTAACGCGTGTCCAGCCTATCCGCAATAACAGCCAGGATGCTGTTGGTGCTGGCGCGCAACGCTTGCGGAGCACGGCGTGGAAGCCATCAACCTGTGCGTCCGCAAACATGCCCGACGTACTGCACCAGCGCGGCAGCCCCAACAACGCCCTGAACGCGTTGTTATATTGGACGCGCAGGGCGCTGAATGATCTTTGCGTATAATTAGCCCACAAGCAGCACATGTATAGTGATGTACAATGCGCTCTGAACAGTGTTATTTTAACTTGAGCATTACAACGTTTAAACCTGTTGGCTATCATGTTCGCTCTGATCGACAGCGCCCTTCGCTCCCTGTCCATGTCCTCATCGTAGCGTAGGAGATCAGTGACTAAGTGCCCAAGATATTTAAAACAGGTGACCACTTTCATGGGTGTTCCGTTCAAAGTCACGGGAAGAACCTTATCTGGTGACTTGGTACCTGCTTTAAATACCATGAGCTCACTTTTTGTGACATTATATTTGAGGCCATGACTAGCCGCGTACGTCTCACACACATTAACTAATTTCCTAAGTCCACCGATCGTTGAGCTCAGCAGCACCATGTCATCTGCATAACTCAGATTATTTACACAAATATTGTCTATGTGACATCCGACATGCATGCTGCTGAGCTCAACGATTAGCGCATTCACATACAGATTAAACAAAACTGGGGATGACAATCCACCCTGTCTTACTCCACATTGTAGTCCATATGGATCCGATAAGATGCCAGCCCACTTTACATAATTGACCTGACTCTGATACCAAAATTTTAGGATACCAATTGTCTCGGTAGGTAAATTGGTCTCTTTAAGCTTATCTCAGAGCTTATCTTAAGTAACATGGTCGAATGCTTTGGAAAGGTCTAAATAACAAGCATAAATGGGCGTTTTCCTACTCGTATAATACTCAACAGTGTGCTGTAGGCTCAGTATCACACTCTCTGTAGAAAGCCCAGAGCAAAAACAAATTAAAAACATCTTAAAAGCCTACTTTACTGTGGGGAAGTATGGAATGGAGGATGTCAGCGTGTAGGTTCTCAGCCATAAAAAGTGAGCAACTAGTTAAATAAGCTTATAGCACACATAATCTTATTATAAGTAGATTAAGCGCTATATTTTATGTAAAAAGTATGAAAAGTTTGATGAAATAAACAGTTTTTTTTTTTTAAACCAAACTGGGCATCCTGTAGGTGTACAAACTCTGTTAATTGAGCCTCAAGCACACTGTATAGAATCTTTGCAACAACGGTGGTCAGTGAGATTGGATATAAACTACCTATCGAAAAATTGTGAACTGCAACAATTTCAAATGCATTATTTTTCGTTAGTTTATTATATTAGGCCCTTACTTGAAATTGATGTTTTATAATTATGGAAAAAGTAAAACTATTTTTTTTATTCTATATATTAGTCCTATATATTAGTTCTATATATTCTATATATTAGTTCTATATATTCTATATATTAGTTCTATAAAATATCAATTTCATATATGTAAGGACCTAATATTATACTATACATGGCAAACCGACAAATTGTGAACTGCATTAGCTATTCACAATCGTTCGATACGCTTCCGTGCCGAATCGAGCATCAATCAATGTTATCAAAGGAGTCCTCTAAAGGCTGTTCACAAATCCAAAATACGACAATTTGGTCAGTTTAAATCAAATAGACTACTGCCATTCTTCCCGACAGCTATTTGCTGTCGGGGGCAAGGCAAATCAGTAATTGAAAATGTGTCATTTGCGATACGACAACCTGTCGAATGGTTGTGAATTGGTTTGCTGGTATCAAACTTGCATGCGACGAACGCACCTTCCGCTGATATTAAATTGTCAAGTAACTGCGATAGACTTGGAAGAAGCGCTCACCGGCCGCTTCCGCGGCACCACTCGTTTTGCTCGCTCGGCTCGCGCGTGGTTGTTAAAGTTCTATCCTTAGCCATTTGGTCGAGGTGCCCTGGCTTATTTACTGTGATCAATTCGGCTACCGCCAAGACCTACCAATCAGGGACGGTTCACAATTCTACGGGTGATAAAATCGGACAGATTTTGAACCCTGTCGACAAGTGTATGTTCGTTACTTCGTTCATAATTTCATTGATAGATAAATACCGAAAGTCATTCATCAGTTCAGCCGAAAGACGTCCACAGTTGGACATGGACTTAGGCCTCCCCCAAAGGGGGGGAGATTGCCATAATCGCCACGCTTAGCTGGAGGGTTGGCGATCGCAGCATGGTGTTAAAATGCATAGAGAACGCTGCTGCCCATTCTCTAGTAAGTCCCTCAAGGCTCCTTTTACGACACCCACGGGAAGAAATAGGATGGTGCTATTCTTTACGTCCGGCACCACACGGCGTACCGAAAGTGTATGGGTTTTTACAATTTTTCGCTTGTTTATAATCTGGCTAGATCTATATAAATAAAAAGAAAAGTCCTGACTGACTGACTGTCTAACTGACTGACTTATCAACGCCCAGCCCAAGCTCTTGGACCTAGAAAGCTGAAGTTTTGCACAGAGGTTTCCTTTATAAAGATAACAATGAATAAGGAAGGATTTTTGGAAACTTTTATCCCCTTCTTTACTCCCTTAGGCCCTCCTAAGTAAGTAAAAACTGGCCAAGTGAATGTCGGACCACGCACAATGAAGGGTTCCGTAGTTGGGATGAATTTATCCCAAAAACAAACTTAACATTGTAGTTGAAAAACATGTTCTCCCATACATCGATATACGTCACGGTCAATTCTCCAACTGCAAATTTAAGTTGGTCGACTATTACTCGTTAACTTGTGAAGCCTACTTAGCTGTGATAGTTTTCCTTTTAATTTCGTTATACAGGGTGTTTGGTGCATCGTGTGCCAAATTAAAATGGTCGACTGAAGGGGTCATCCGCTAGCCTTTCAGACCCCTTAACACCCCTCATGGGTGAATTTGGAATGTAGTTTTATGTGACTTGATTCACAATTCTAGCGAATTCACAAAGTTGTTAAAATACTTTTATGGCATGTGGCACATCATTAGAAAGAGGATAGACTGGAGAATTAATGAGGGAGTTGGAAGATCCCGGTCGCTTTTGATTTTTTTTTTGTAGCCTTATAAACAGCTGTAACATGTACAGCTTTAATTTAAGTTTTACCTTTGCGAGTGAATTTAAAAAAAAACTAGGTGACTAATATCACTAATTTTGTATTTAAATGTATTCTTAAACAATACACATCGAAATAAAAATAAAATTCAGAGTCTACGCCTTATATTTTTTTTAAAATCTGTATTTGAATGTAAAATTTGGGTCTTTTTTTTGGAAAACAATAAAAAGTCGATAAAAAGAAATCCACAGAGCATGAGGGGTGTTAAAGGGTCTAAAAGGCTAGCGGATGACTCCTTCAGTCGACCATTTCAATTTGGCACACGATGCACCAAACACCCTGTATATACTATTGCCATGAATTTTTTCACATATGCAAAACCAACCATTTAGCTGGCAGGGGGGGGGGACACTTGACTCTAACAAAAACTAGCACTTTAAAGCTTAATATTACGCAAACGGATCCCTTAATTGAAAAATGGTTTTGCCAAACCCACAATATTTTTGAACGGCCTATCCAACGATACCCCACACCATGGAATAGACGAGAAAAAAAAATATCATCCCCATTTCACGTGTAAGGGAGGTACCCTAAAAAAAAATGTTTTTCATAATTTTATTTTACCATTTTTTTGGCATGATTAATATGTATTATCCCATGCCAAATTACAGCTTTCTAGGACTAAGCGTCTCTGAGCTAAGCTGGCGACAGACGGACGGACGGACAGACAGACAGACAGACGGACATGGCGAAACTATAAGGGTTCCTTGTTTACTACGGAACCCTAAAAAGGGGGATAAAAGTTTGTATAGGAAATCCGTAATCGCTCAGTCCGACTTTCGCCATCGCCAAAGACACTTTAGTAATTCAAAAAACAATAAATTTACTATGGGATCAAATGAGTAATATTTAAATTTTCCTTATTTCCGTACCTGCAATTATTTACGTAACAATTTTTTCGAAAGTCGTACGGGATAGGGATAAATGAGATTTATAGGTACATATTTTCGCTTTAAAGTTGCCTTCAAATTTGGCATGGAAGTAGGTAATTTTCCGTTCCGTTATATGATCCTATAATGTGTCGCAGGCAGATTGTATAATTCGGAATTATACAAACAGCACCGTCAGTTTACAAACGGTCGCAGTTGTGCAAGGTTCTCTTTATAATGTTAACAAGGACTAAGGAAGGATATTTCGAAAGTCAACCCCTAAGGTAGTAAAATACGGGAAAGTTGGTATGGGAAACCCGTAATCGCTCAGCCTAACTTTCGCCGATGCCAAAGATATTATGATTCTGCCAAAGCGTCCATTTTAGGCCCCCAGGCGCTGTTCTAATAGAAAGCAATAATACAATCATTTGTTGGATTTGCGAGTCACTCATTAATAATCCGCCCTTGCCTTCGGGATATTACCGCTTTCAATAGCTCCATCAGCAACTAGATGGCAAACATCGCCATCTAGTGGCGGATTTAACCGTATTCAATCTAGTCTGAAACTAAAACCCCCGAAATACAAAACAAGGTTTATCTTCAGACCCAGGTTTAAAACATGGAGCCATTTTGAATTTCGAACTTTATTCCGACTATGCTAAAGTTCCTAAACACAAAACTGACAACTTAGTACCCAACTAAGTTTTCAGTTTTGTTTATCCCTTGGAGAACGGTATTTCAATCACTGTTAAGTTCTTATTACAAAAACTGTCTCCATGGTTTAAGCCACGACAAAATATAAATTTTGTTTTGTAATAAGGCGGAAAGTATTTATTAGACGTCACTCGTAATTTACATAACGCGCAGTTTAAAATATAACTGCTACCGCTACTCGCCGCTAGATTGCGCTAAATAAAAAATATTCAGTAGTTACAAAATGTTTAATACAATTATGAAGGAACATAGAATAGATAAATTCACACCATATAAACATCACCATCTTGATGTTTTAACAACAAAACATTTTCTCCGTCCTTCAATTCATACTCGACCGCTTTTAAAATATCGATTTTGCCGCAATCTGTATCCGTAACCTGAACTAATAAGTTTTGTTCGACGTTTTTACTTTTAGCCTGTTTGCCGTGCTTCGCCGCTAGATGGCGACGCAATCCTCTCACTCTCGAATAGGTGGCGCCACAGTGCTCACAAGGATGAGATTCTGAACGGACGTGGGTTGACGAAATATGCTCTTCTAGGCTTATTTTGTAGCCGAATTTCTTGGTGCAGATTGTACACTGAAAATATAGAAATTGATGGGTTACTATGTAGTTTTATTTGCCATCTACTCCTGTCAAAATCAGGGACCATTTTGGTTACCCATTGAAAGGGTTTTTGATAGGGTTTTTCTAAGCGGTTAAACAAAAACCCATACGATAAGGGTAACCCTTATGAACGGCTTAAATTAAATTTTGGTAACCCATTGAAAGGGTTTTCGATAAAAACCCATACGGTGTGGGTAACCCTTTTGAACGGCTTAATTTAAGCCATTCAAAATTACCCACACCGGGTTTTTGCTTAACTGCTTAGAAAAACCCTATCGAAAACCCTTTCCATTGAAAGGGTTTTCTATAGGGTTTTTCGAAAATGGTAACCAAAATGGTCCCTGGGTAGAATAGAGACAGAATTGGTCATGCTACGCGTGCTGGGCGGATTTCGAAATATCATAATATTATGATTTTTTCATGTTACTTGAAAAGTAGGTATAGAACCCATTTGACCCATTGAAATGGGTTATCATGTAACGTAACCCTTTCACTGGCTTTCAGTTATAAAACCCATTCAATGGGTTATCATGTAACCCTTTCAATGGGTTTCTAGTATAAAACCCATTCAATGGGTTACATCATGATAAAGGTAACCCATTGAATAGGTTACCCCTTCGAAAGGCTTAACTCTTAACCGGGGTTGTACGGTCCCTGGTCAAAATAGACAATACTAGGCAAATTTTCCCGCACTTATGAATACATACCTACCTCATATTTCTTAAGGCCGAGGTGTCTCCTGCGATGTGCACGTAGATTCGAGCTGGAAATACATCTTAGTGGGCACATGTCACAGCTATATGGACGTTCACCTGTATGTTTTCTGTAACACAAGAATAGAATTCGTCACTACTCCCTAGTAAAAAATTGGAAATTAAAATCAAATTATTAGGTAGTTATTATTGACATGTGTTTATTTATTTTCTAGTTGACTTTGTTTTATATTTTGAACTTTTGTGAATGTAAATGACATTGTGTGGAACTATTTTAATTCTGTGTTTAACTTGTCATTATTTTAATTATTTGCGTAGGTATCTGACCAAGATTATGTCTGGACTTTAAACCCCCCCCCCCTCCCCCTTTTGACCTCTGAGTTTGTTTCGGCGTTTCTTCTCAGAGTAGTCAGATACGAAACGCCGGCCCCATCTAGTTTTTTTTAATTATGATTGAGTGACGTGTAAAAGTGTTTGTACCAACCTAATTTCTTTCTTGTTTGCAAAATAGTTGGGTAAACGTCATCTAAAACTATTCTAAATTTCAAGTTGATAGCATTAATAGTTCCTGAGATATCCAGGTGTGACAGACAGACAGACTTAGTCTCACCATAAGGGTTCCTTTTTACCATTTTGGTACGGAACCCTAAAAAAACGACAGTCAAAGAGATAAGTCAAAGTCAAAAATATGACAAAAAAGTTTAGCCGTGACGGGACGACTGGCAGATGTGAAACATCGCACAACGCACACATTTACATACTACTACCTATAGACTAATAGAAGAAAAAAAGAATAGTAGCGAGGCCACCGATCGCCACGCGGCATGCGTCGCCCCGCCAGCAATCGGATTTACGTGCGCCTATAGATGTTTCACATCAAAAGGAAACTTTTAAAGTCAAAAAAACGGCCGAACGTTCGCCTGATAATTTGGTGTACCGCTTCGGAGTAGCCCCCTGGGCCTCAAGTCTGCTATTACAATAGTGTCAGAATGGTCGATCATTGATTTCATAATTGTTGATTTTGACAAGTTTGGTAATCTACTATTATATTGGCGTCATTACTTTTTTTAATTTTATGTTATTTAAATTTTACGTAAGTACTAATACGTGTTGTAATTGGGACTTAGTGCCTTGATAAATAAATTATGACTTTCCAATGGTCGGCCACTGACAGTAGGTACTTGAAAGAAATTGCATTTATTAGTAATCTCGTACATAATGACAAATGAATGACATTTCTACTAATGGGTTTTATAATAATGGCAATACGACAATGCCAATATAAGTAACACAATTCTATTACGAGAACATTGACCCACCAATGATCGACCATTATGAATTTAGCAGACTACGAACTTTTAGCAAAATGACAATGGGATCGTGTTGGAATGACTGAATTTATCAAAATAGCAGACTTGGGGCCCCTGCTGGTCATACACGGACGCCGGTTGCGAGTACTACACACCTGACCTTTCTGAGGAACATCACCAATAAGTTAAGCTGAGTTACGGATGGTAATACATCAGTAATATCATTTCATACATCAGATTGAAGACCAAGTGGACCTTGAGAGTTGAGAAGTTGGAGTCGCGCCATAACATAAAGTTCAAGTCGTTTGTGGTGCGGGTTCCAACTCAGTACCTAGAAACCTTCATGAAAGAAGAGTTTTGGCCGAAAGGTGTAGCGTGCCGACGTTTTCGTGGAAGGTTACGCGACACCGCGCAGCGCAACACGACGCCGACACAGTCATCACTTCGTGTACAATAATTTAATGTTACTATAATAAAAATATGTATGTTTAGGTTAAGGTATTTATATATGGGCCTGCGTAGCCTGAAATAAATGGATTATTAATATTATTATTACCTAATGTGCACTGTAAGTGAAGATCGCTGTGTGGCTCTGAACTCACAGTGTGGACACTGATGACTCTTGGTTCCTGTGTGTGTTAACTTGTGTTTGTGCAAGTAATCCTGACGAGTGAACACCCGGCCACATATCTGACGAATAAAGAAAAGAGGATTGTTTTTAAATCTGTTTGTATATGTCTAATGTAATATTTCAACACCTATTATTTCTGACAACTCCATCATCACCACATTTTATTGTATAGATTCAATGACGTATTATAAATAGACGCGTCATACACGAACATTAGTGCACTCAAAAACAGCGGAAGCCATGATTGCAGCTATATACTTGCATACAATCATACAGCGCGTGAAGAAAAGGAAAAACCTATACCGATATCTGTTGTTAGAAAGAGATAAACATACATATTTAGTTACGTCATTAGCTGCTGCATGTTCATTGGCGAGTACGTAATAATAATTATGTAAATGTCAGGCAATTCCCTGGCATTTACTTTGCCATTATTGAGCGCAAGTAACGCATCTAACGGTAATACATCATTGTATAGATTCAAGTTTTATATGTGAACAGACAGCTGTGCTGCTGGGGAGTTTGTTGCGCCACTTCTTCTTCCCAGCTAAAGCACTTGGAAGTGGTGAAAAGTGGGCGTTTTTGGGGGACTGTCTCATGTAATTTTTGACGTTCGAAAAGTGCTGGTTCTCAGCCTAGTTTGAATAAATGACTTTTGATTTTGATTGATCTGCCTAGCATTTTCCCAACTCTATTGGGGTCAGCATCCTGACTAACCAGATCCAGCTGAATAATGTATGTAAACTGTATTTTACATGGAGCAACTGCCTATCTGACCCTGGGACCGTACAACCCCGGTTAAAAGTTAAGCCTTTCGAAGGGGTAACCCATTCAATGGGTAATAAAAATAAAATATCATGATGTAACCCATTGAATGGGTTTTATACTAGAAACCCAATGAAATGGTTACATGATAACCCGTTGAATGGGTTTTGTAATTGAAACCCAGTGAAAGGGTTACATGATAACCCATTCAATGGGTTCTATTCCTACTTATTGAAACCCAGTGACATGAAAAAATCATAATAAGTACCTATTATGTTATTTCGATATCTGCCCAGCACGCGTAGCATGATCAATTCTATCTCTATTCTACCCAGGGACCATTTTGATGACCATTTTAGAAAAACCCTATCGAATACACTTTCCCTTTCCGTCCCTTCCTGTGCGAGTCCCAATAAACTTTTTCTTTCTTTCAAAGGAAAGAGTTTTTCTAACCAGTTAATCAAAAACCCATACCGTGTGGGTAATTATGAATGGCTTAAACTAAGCCGTTCAAGAGATTACCCACACCATATGGGTTTTTATCGAAAACTCTTTCAACGGGTAACCAAATTTTATTTAAGCCGTTCTAAAGGCCGTTCCATATCGTATGGGTTTTTGATTAACTGCTTAGAAAAACTTTATCGAAAACCCTTTCAATGGGTAACCAAAATGGTCCCTGAATGCAATATTTCAACCCCTTCTATTATTTCTGATTTATATGCTAACAGACAGCTGTGCTGCTGGAGAGTTTGTTGCGCCACTTCTTCTGAGCTAAAGCACTAGGAAGTGGTGAAGGGTGGGCGTTTTTGGGGGACTGTCTATTATATGTATAATGTAATTTTTGACGATAGAAAAGTGCTGATTCTCAGCCTAGTTTGAATAAATGACTTGATTTTAATAACTCCATGATCTGCCTAGCATTTTTGATAACTCCATCATCTGCCTAGCATTTTTAATAACTCCATCATCTGCCTAGCATTTTTGATAACTCCATCATCTGCCTAGCATTTTTGATAACTCCAACACTGCCTAGCATTTTTGATAACTCCATCATCTGCCTAGCATTTTTGATAACTCCATCATCTGCCTATCATTTTTGATAACTCCATCATCTGCCTAGCATTTTTCCAATTATATTGGGGTCAGCATCCAGTCTAACCAGATACAGCTTAATACCAGTATTTTACATGGAGCAACAGCCTATCTGACTACCACAACCACGTTACTGGGTAATACTGGTAAGGCTGGTTCTGATGACTATTATATGCCAGTTGCAAATAATTTCTCGCCATACACAATGATACAAACCTTTAGATGCATTACCTGCGCTCAATAATGGCAAAGTCAATTGCCTGACATTTACAATAATCTCTTTCTAACAACAGATATTGTTATAGGTCTTTCCTTTTCTTCACGCGCTGTATGATTGTATCCAAGTATATAGATACAATCATGTCTTACGCTGTTTTTGAGTGCACTAATGTTCGTGTATGACGCGTCTATTTATAATACGTCATTGGCCATACCATATTTGTATACCATCATGTAAGTACTGACTTATCTGGCAGATAATTTTAATCTTGCTATAGAGAATTCCTTGAATAAAACTTAGGGTTGACATCAGAGACTTAGGGTTGGCGTCAGTTGGTGCTGACATCAGAGAGATGTCAGCACCAACTGACGGGGTCTGTTACGACCAATGCCTGCCAGGGTTGTGAGTTTGTCCGAAAGGGATATTGTGGCCCTGGCACAAAGGCAACGGAAGGAACATGGGTGGGTTTTAGTCAGTAAGTCTGACACGCCCTCCCGCTCCGCCCAGAGCGGGAGAAGTTATTTGATAATTTCCCACCCCAAAAAAAGGGGGAGATCAGAAGAAGGCAGATTAGCAATTAGGGAAGTCCTATGTCCATCAGTGGACAGCAATAGGCAGTCCGACTAAAGAAAGGTTCATGCAGGGGCATGCAGTTCATACGTGAAAATAAGGGAATTCTTACATCACAAACAAAATTCTTCTCATTTCCATGTTCAGTCATATTATGCAATTTTAACAATTCCTTAGTCTTAAATAATTTTATACATTTGCGACACTTAAATATATGCTCCGGCAACTCCGTTAAAGTGTTGTGTTTATGGTCGCGCATATGATACTCATACATGCACCTCTTTGGAAGATACCGGTCACATATTGTACACTTATACCCATCTTTCAAGCCTTTACAGAAATTTGCTTCATGGCTTATTCTGGTTTTTCGACTTTTAAAACGTTTTTCACAACCAAAACATTTGAAGAGTGTTCCATTGTTTTCTATGCCATGTAATTCTGCATTATGATGGGATAAGTTCTCAATTGTGTCTAAATCTATGCAGCAAATATTGCAGTAAGTCGGTGAGCGTTTGTGTAAATACTTTTTTCGGACTTTAGAATTGGTTTTTAATTTCTTTTCCGTTTCTGGTTCTTCATATTCTAAATTATCATCCAAATATGTATCTATCCCTTCGTAAACCTCGTCTAAATCTTCACTTTTTATCACATCACACGATGGATTTTTTGTTTTAGATTCTTCAAACCCTTTCTGTAGTATTCCTCGTAACTTATCATCAGTCTCTTGGCAAAAGGTTTTGTAATAGTAAAATCGCTTAATTTCGTTGAAACAGTTGACGCAAACCTTATTTAGATGGATATCTTCTACTTCTATGTGTAAACAGTCTTTTATTATATCAGATAAGCAGGTTTCTGTGGAATTTTCTGAAAGTTTCAATAGTATTTCGATGTCTGCATTTTTATTCCAGCATAATCTGCAAACATCTTCATGGGAGAAATATTCGTAGTTGTACAATTCACTATCGGTCGAAATCTGGCACCAGTGCATGATTTACAATTATTTTTTATTGTAAAATACACACAAAAACCAAACACCACAGCTTGACAGCTCGCTTTGTTGATGATTTTGACGTGATTTTAGCTGCATTCCGAATTAGGCCATACTCTTTACATCAATAATTTGCGTTCCGATTTAGGTTCTTATCACTAAGTAGTACGTTCTTATAATAACACTACACCACTAAGGCGGAGGACATCGTAGAGTACGTGCCTACGCCAGAAGACAAAAGACAAGGTACACGCCGAGGGTGCAGCTACTGGAGTCGCGCCGCCACGTCAACTTTAAGGCGTTTGTGGTGCGTACCTAATTGTTATCTGCTTCTCGTCATGGAAGGGGACTTTTTGGCCGCAGGATGTGGTATTCCGTCGCTTTCGCGGACAAGTACCACAGATCAGCCTGCACATAGTCAAGCTAGTGCAAAGTGAAGTTCTACTAACATAGTCTTTTTATTAACACAAGTTTAAAGGTAATAAAAATATGTATGTTTAGGTTAAGGTATTTAACTATGGGCCTGTATTGCTTGAAAATAAATGGTTTTATTATTATTATTATAAAATAACGCAAATCCGTACCGGATTATGACAGCTGAGAGCTGTCAACAATTCGGAACGATCGTGAACGCGTTCACTGTTGGATTACAGTATTTCTTTCAGGGGGGGCACACTTAGCACTGTCATCAATTTCCATGGGCGACAGCGACATCTGGAGTTTGGTGGGTTAACAAAACTTGGCAGCCATCTTGTCTTGTTTGTCAAATTGTCAGACAAATGTCATTGTCGCCATTCGGCCATGGTCAGCTCCGGTTTTACCAAGGTTTTACCGGCGTTGATGCGCTTCCCGAGTTAAACTCACTAACTCAGCTATTTCTAATAATTGTTACTTGTTAGTCTTGTTACTGTTATTTGTTTTGTTTTTATTTCATATTATTGTTATCACTTTGTTTTTTGTTGTTTTGTTAATATGAGTGAACTCTGAAGAAGATATTGTATTTTTGGCTGTGATGCTTTAGGTGAGTGTTTATTACCATACCGTACCGTATTTACTAGAAGCAAGAAAACAGTTTTATGTTATTCCATAATTTCATTTTATTTAGTCATACTCTGATATTCATAAATTTCGTTCCATTTTCAGTTGCATACGGTGTACCCCTTCACCGGTTTCCAAACCCTGAAAACCGACCTGATTTGTTCGCTGCTTGGATAGCGGCTGTTGGCAGCAAGGTTACAGAAAGGGACCGTACGAAGATATATATACAAGAACAAAAGAATATGTGATCACCATTTTGATCCTACATTCAAGACAACTGGAGGTCATCTTATTTGTTCAGCCATACCATCAGTTAATTTGAATCGTAAGTAGAATTAAATTAGCTCAATATTTGTGAGAAAATAACATTTATAACAATACCAAATTGATTCAGATTATCAATTTTATTGATTTGTTGTACTCGTCAGAGTAACATAAAAGTACTCTGAAAATAAAATTGTGGAATAAACAGGGATTTGGGATCTATTATTTTTGCATTTGAACCAAATCCCTGTAAGACTAGTGAGCTGCTGCTGTACAAGAGATTTGTCAACTTAACCTGTCAGGTGTCATGGCAAAACTTTGATTGCGTTTTTTTTGTTTAATAATAAAAAAGTTAATCTGAAGGTTATTATAATGAATGTAAGGGATCCCTGTTTTGCTCTATTAATACAGAAACCAATTAAATTATTATTTTATTTACTCAATGGTGGGTTTTCATTGGGATCAAAATAAAGGCACTTTTTGTTCCTTTACTTAAATTCTCTAATAAAAAAGAATTAAAAGACTTATTTCTCAAAGTATCAAAGGTACAAAAAGGCAACATAGATATAGTTTTAATATTTATGTTACTGAATTATAAACAACTATTTTACGTAGTAAAAATGGAACATCTTAGTTACTTCACACAGACTGAAGTTGCATCAAAACACAGAAATATCAGAAAAAAAGTAATTCAACTGATTATAATATTGCAATGTTATGTTACAGGTGTTCAGCAAACAATCAGTACTTTTGTGGAGACAGACCATAGCTACTGTCAACCTAGAAGACAATCTGGTCATGGCGGACCTATGATTGATATCATCAACGTGGCTGGGTCATCGGTTCAAACTAAACACCTACCTGGTCCATCCAGATCTGGACCTTCATCCGCTGTTGGTTCTACAGAATTCTCAGGGCCATCTGGATCTACCTGTTTAATGTCAAGTGAAAAGTGCCATGCTCCCATACCATTGACAAAATTTGATGCAGGTACTTTGTTTTTTTTATAATTATTATTATAAATGTGAACTGGTCTGTCTGCTTGTTTGTTATATATTCACATAGCACTACCTAACTGGTTTAATTTATCATTTGCATACATAATTTCTTTTCCAAATGGCGGGATGTTTTAGGCTGTTTATCCATTTAACATGATGTGTGTATTGTTAAGTTTATCCAAACTCAATTAATCTGCCCAGCCTTTTCCGAATTATGTTAGGGTTGACTACCAGTCTAACCATATGCATATATTACATAGAACAACTGCCTATCTGACCTCTGCAATGTTACTGGCTCAACACTATACCCCTTGGGTAAGAGTGGTTGTCAGACTTTTGGGCTTCTGATTATCCATAATAGATGTCAAAAATCTACAAATGATAGCCGAGACAGAAGGCTTAACGTGCTTTCCGAGGCACATAGGGGTCTCGGTATGAAATGGATGGTCACCCATCTACGGACCGACCACGGCAAGCGTAGCTTAACCTTTGATTGATTGACCTGTGCGGCTGTTTCCTAACCACGAGTCCCTCGAGCTCGAGTTTATCTAAACTTTTGGTAGATAAGGATAGTGCAACACTGACCTTGAGGTTTATTATAAGTCTCACATTTTAAATATGTATAATAATAAATATGGTGGTGGGCAGGCAAGAGCAGCAGTGGGAAACTGCACAAGATAGTGAAGTTTGAAAGGCAAAAAGGGAGGCCTTTGCTCAGCACTGGGACATACCATAGGCTACAAAAAACGAACAACTTTTTATTTCCATCCATTATACATAATTCATAGAATTTAGCAAATCTTTCGTCTCTTACGTAAACAATTTTATCTAATATACCTGAACATCCTAAATATGTATGTTTTAAAATTTTAAATTTAATATTTCAGGTAAAACTGTCGAGTTTCTGCAGAAAAAGGCTGAAACGCAGTGTGCTAGAAAAGCAAGAAAAACGCAAAATGAAGTCAGGAGATTGCGCCAAAAACTTAAAACTTTCAAGTTGCGCATTAAACAAATCCAAAAGAATAGTGCGAACAGAGATTTTGAGAAATTAACTCGTAACATGTCCGAGTCGGCTAAATTGTTTACTCGAATGCAATGCATAGAAGGACGGAAGAAAAAGAAGGGGCATAGATTTACCCAGGAAGAAAAGATTTTATCGCTTTCAATTTTTAAGAAAAGTCCTAAAGCCTACAAGTTAATGTGTAAACATTTTACATTACCATCTAAGAAAGTCCTGAAGTCATTGCTTGCTCAAGTAAAATTGACTCCAGGCATAAATTAAATCGTTTTTAAAGAGTTAAAGTCCACAGTGTCGAAAATGTTGCAACAAGATCGTCTGTGTACGTTAGTATTTGATGAAATGTCCATATCTCCCCATATCCATTACAATGTATACACAGACGATCTTGTTGGTTTTGAGAACGATGGGAAATGTAAGATGCCAAATTTTGCCAATCATGTTTTGGTGTTCATGGTCAAAGGGATGAGGAAAAATTACAAACAACCAGTAGCTTACTACTTTACCCAAACATTAAAGACATCAAAACTTAAAGAAATGTTAGTAGACGTTATAGCCAACGTACAAGCTACTGGTCTAAAGATAATCGCAACTGTATGCGACCAAAGCTCGGCAAATGTAAGCACTATAAATAGCTTAATCTCCGAAGCCAAAACTGCATATTTCCAAGCAGGAAAAGAATGGCGAAAGGACGTAATACGTGTTAACAAATATGATATAATCCCGCTGTTTGATGTTCCCCACTTATTAAAAGGAATTAGAAATAATTTATTAAATAAAGAAATGCATTATATGCACGAAAATGTATTAAAAATAGTAAAGTGGGAATACTTTCAGCGGGTTTTTGAAGCCGACAGGTCGCATGGAGAGTTGCGTATGCTACCCAATTTGACCAATGAACACATAGATCCTGGCAAAATAAAAAAAATGAGGGTGAAAAATGCGGCTCAAGTATTAAGTTATAGTATGGCAGTTGCTACTGATAATGTAATTGCAAGAGGAGATTGTCCCTCAGAATGTCGGGATCTAATACCGTTTATACTGCTAATAGACAAATTGTTTGACACATTTAACGCGTCATCTTTTACGCCGCCAAATGGAAAAATATACAGAGCTGCTGTAAAGCGAGATTCTCTTCATCATATGTTATGGCAAGATGCGTTGATAATGTTAAAAACTGCCAAATTTATGGTGAAAAAAGGTGATGAGAAAATTGAAAAGTCTGTCCCAACTTTAAATAATTTTATTAGAACAATAGAAGGTTTTAAATCGATTTGGCAATTATTATCAAAAAAATATTCCTTTGACGCGATGCTGACACGCAATTTTAACCAAGACCCACTCGAAAATTTCTTTGGATGTGTTCGAAGTTTGGGTGCGCGAAATGTTACACCCAACTGTGTGGGATTTGAGGGAGCATTTAAAACATTATTATTAAATAATTTCAGCACGAATCATTCAGTAGGCTCCAATTGCGAAGAGGATTCTAATGACTGTCTACAATCTCTCTCCTTTTTCCTTAAAAATAAGGAAAAAGGTAATGCTCCCTTGCAATCCCAAAGTATTGTAATTGATCAGCCCCTAAATGTTATGCAAAATACAAGAAATATTTCTGATTCAGGGGCTGATCAAAGAACTTATGTCTGTGGGTGGGCCTTGACGAAGTGTCTACAAAAAGTCGTCAAAGGTTGTAAAGATTGTAAAAGCAAACTACTGGGCAATTCGAACAATGAAATATATACGTGCCAAAGAATATTGCCAAAATAAGAAATGGCTTTGCTATCCCTCCGACTGCCTAGTAGCTTGTTTTCAAGAAATACAAGAAACAACTGTTGCATTTTTGAATAACGATTGCCACGAAAAGAACATCAAAGAAAGAATAAAAAGTTTCATTGAATTATTCACCGATTTTAGTTTTATAGACTGAAATACATCATGAAAAAGTAAAACAATGTTTTGTTGACACTTCCATACATATAATTATTTATAGTTGGTGCAGGTCTATAAATAGAATATTAGAAGGAAAAATCACCTACGAAGGTGGAGATGTGACAAAAAACGCAGCTCAGCTGTATTACAACAAATACAAAACGAAAAAATATTAAGTCGTTTGATGTTAATAAAATGACACTAATCTGAACATCTTATGTGTTTTTTTTAATTAGGTGAACCCACCCCCAGCTGACCCTAAACAGACTCGCTCTACAGATTGTCCTAATTTCTCAGTTTCTGGTACTTTTGACTTCGTTCACTATTGAAGACAAAAGTAATTTGTAAATAAGAGAAAAATACTAGGACAACAAGTTGAGTAAGATGTCTGTAAATTGAATAAGAATAATAAATCCTCATTTGTATACACCTACCTATAGGTATACATACTTATTAGTATACATACCTATATGTATATTAGAGCCTTAGTTCACCCACCAAACTCAAGGTGGCACCACTTTCCGTACATGCAAATTTTACCACAGAGTTGTTACTCTTTCCGTATATAGTTACTCTACTCTTTGATTTCTTTGTATAGACACCACACACACATTTGTGCACTTCTACTTCTTTGGTTAGATGGCGATTGGAAAACACACGCTAATTAGATACGATGCGACTCAAAACAAAACAGCACAACTGTCGTTTTTGACAGCGCTCACGGTGATATTAATTTAGGATGCCCTAAACTAATATCACGGTCGGCGTTATCCCAAGATGGCGAATGTCATGACGTCATCTATGACGATTCGCGCGACATTGTTTTCGCGCTCACGCTAATTCGGTACGGATGAAAGCGCGCTCAAATCAATTAGAATTACAGCGAAACTCGGAACGCACCGTTTGTCACGGGTCAATCACCGTTAGGCGATTAACACACGGCACCGCGCACCGCCGCGGTTTCATATGGTGAGAGCACCGCTCAACCGCGCGGTCGGGCGGTGTACGTGTGTTAGGCATCAACGGATTTATTAGAGGCCAAAGCGACGTTGAGATCCGCTTCACCGCCTACCGCGGCGGGCAGCGCACAAGCAAATTATAACAACAAATCATCAACTGCGGTTTTTTATGCCATACGAACTTATAATATGTAGCTCACAACGCTCACAGTCGCAAAATGAATAGGTCATTATTCGGGCCCGTTTAAAGGTTGCATTTATTGGTACTTAGAGGTAAGTTACGGTAACATGTCAGCCCCGATATAAATAGTCCGCGTGCGCCATCTTTTGTCTCATAGTGGAACTAACATCGAGAATTTTCTATTATTAGCATTTATATGAAATCCAGGTCTATTTTAACTCCTCTGTAGGTACACGCGAACTATTTATTAGATACGCCCTTACTAGACATAATATATGATTGGACTTTTTAAACATAAACTTCTTAAGCAGCGGCTATTAGTACTTAGTTATTTTTCCTGAAACCATGGAACTTTAAGTTAGGCCTGTGAGTATTTATACTCTAAATACTCAAAGAGTTAGGCAGATGTGTTTCTAGAAACATTTCACAAGTTATTTTTAAAGACCCGTGAAGGATAAAGGGAGCGAGCTTATTGCCATCGACCATGCAAAAACACAGACTCTTGAGAGATAACACTGCCTAGTCTGGGACAACAAATGTACTCGGGTCTGTCGGTCAAATCCTGGACCCCTCTATACTTCAGCATTTGTGGTTACGATCACTGGACCAACGAGGCTCCTCATGAGCAAGTCACCAGATTCTCAACTAACCAGATTCGCAGCTCACCAGATTTGCAACTCTGCTTATAATGTACTGTCGACATAACATCATGTTATAAGGAACTGTCTTATTTCTCTAATGGTGAATAATATTTACGAAAAGTATTGTTGTGTGAATTTAGTAAGTAACCTGCATCAAGAATTCCGTACCTATTATTTTGGGTTGGTTTCGATTTACATTTGTTTTTTTTTTTTGGTGAATAAAGTACCTGTTCTGTTATTTTTTGTGATTTTGTGTTTTGAATCTGGTTAGTTGATAATCTGGTGAGTTGAGAATCTGGTGAGTTGAGAATCTGGTACTTGCTCATAAGCCAACGAGGCAATCAAGATTTATAAGGCAATCCACACACGGAACGATATACTTGCGCAAAACTTGGACTTACTTGCACAAGTAGGTATTTACGTGCGAGCTAGATTAGCGCAAGTATCTGAGCCATTTTTTTTGTGGACACAACGGGGTCATGCAGACTTGTGCAAGTAAGTACATCGTTACATATGCGACTTCTATTAGATATTATTATAATGGTAAAAGGTGCTGAAGTACACTAAAATACGGTTTTACAAAACCCATCCCATGATTGTGTCTAGTGATGGGGCGAAGTTTCTATTCGAAGATAGCGCAAGTGGGTGGTGATTTGCGGCCCACTCCCTCTCACAGAGTGAAGGCCTGTGTCCCAGAAGTGGGAACATTATACGACTAATCATGCACATTACCTACATCTACTTTGAAATAAGAACATCAGTAATTAGTGCATAGATTTAATGTTGATAATCAACAAACTTAACGTAACTTATTAAGTATACTATAAACATTTAGCACATAATTCTAAGTAACATATTAAGCTATACTTAGAGGCCTACACAAAAAGTTGAGCGCTGAATCTTCTTGCAAGACTACTTGTGCAAGTAAAGGTCAGCAAGATTTATGTCGATAAAATTTGCAGTAAGGTAACTAGCAGTAAGTCAACTTGCTGTAAAGTTTTCCATAGTGCAAGTAATTTGCAGAAATAAACTACTTGCGTAGTGGACTCAGCGCTTTAGGTAGATTTTAAGTTGCTTATTTTAATAGGTACACAAGCTGCGGGCGCAGCTTAAAAAACGCCTTGATATCAATGTTACATGGCCGGTGAGGTGAAGTAATAAATTTAAATAAAATCATCATAAACTTCTTTCATGCAATGATTCTGACCTTCTGTAACTGGCTCATGCAAGTAAATATAAAAAATACACATCGTATTTCAGGGTTCTCTATTTCCTTTAAAATCATTTTGTTGATTGTACGCCCGTCCGTCAATAAACATTAGTTCTAGATAAAACTACCGCTTCGCAAGGATTTTACGACTTAACAAAACATCGTGATTTATTTAATAAATGAAGGTTTAATTTTAATGTAATATACAGAGACCTTCCGAAATAAATTCTCTAAATGATATTGAATAGCGCATCTAAATCCGTTGCACAGTTTAAGAACAACGCGGTCACGCAGACAAGACACAAAAAGCGACTTTAATAAAATGTATAGATATTTATGGAAAAGGCTACTATTTGACAATCAAAATATAATGACACCAGGCCATAAGCGGGCTACATCAATAAGGCAAACCAATTTGTACATGTTGATAAGTATTATAACTCTAAGGCAAATATTATCGCACATTGATTATTCTACATCCGTAGTTAGTACCTTATTATATAATATATATAAATAAATCAATTGCCGTGCGTTATTCTCGCAAAAAATCGAAAATGTTTCGACCGATTGTTATTAAACTTTAGTACACATAATGTTACACAACATACAAAAAAGTTTCATCACAATCGGCGCGCTGCCGGAGGAATAATTAAAAAGGCATTGCAACACATTAGCTAGTTTTTAGTATTCCGTACCTCAAAAGGAAAAACGGAACCCATATAGAATCACTTCGTTGTCCGTCTGTCTATCAGTCAGTTTGTCCTGGGGGCCTAAAATGGACGCTTTGGCAGAATCATAATATGATCTGGGTACAATTCATATCCTGCAATTCATCTGTTTGACAGTTTTGTATGGAGTTTCGTAAACTGGTCCACAAATTATGAATTGCTCTATTGAAGTCTAATGTCAAATAGCAGCTGTCAAACAGATGAACTGCGGGATGTATGAATTGTACGCAGATCATATTATGATTCTGCCAAAGCGTCCATTTTAGCCCCCCTGACCTTTTTTCTCAGGATTGCGTGGAGGTATCAAGTTGAAATTAAAATCAAATACGTAAGTTAACATTCCCTCGGAGCTCTAAAAAATCAAGCTTCTAAGTCAACGCAATAAAAAAAATACGGCGTTTTATGCGACATATTTTAATACTCGCAAATAAATCAAACATACATCCCGTTGACCTAGAATCATGAAATTTGGCAAGAAGCAAGGTCTCACAGCACAACTAAAGGAAAAAGTCCGAAAATCGTTAATTTGTATTTTTATGACATAAAAAAAATACTTTTTTGCGATTACAAACTTACATTTTTCAGTTGGAAAATTGACCTTGGCGTATATGGAGAACATGTTTGGGATAAATTCATCCCAACTACGGAACCCTTCATTGTGCGTGGTCCGACACGCACTTGGCTGTTTTTTTTTTATATATTTGATCAGCACCGGGCGGGCAAAAGTTCGGCTCCAACTATTGGCGCCTAATCAAACAAGTTAAAAACTGCACATAACTAAGAATTTTACAATAATACAGGCACTATTTCAGGAAATTAGCTAAGTCTAAATGGCTGAATATGAAAAAACCCGTATTAAAAATATAAAAATATGCGAAAACATCCTTTTTATTCAACGACCATAGACTTAATCTAACGTAACCTATTTAGTTATAGACTTTACGGAGGCAATTAATTAAGTAGTTTCTATCCTTAAAACAGGCAGCTTAGGTTATTAAAGTTCATATCATTTCAACGGCACAATCATGATGGAAGAAAAAACACAAGAAAACATGGAAAACAGAAATCTTAATGATTCTAATAAAAACAAATGTTTAAGCTAATTATTGACTAACTATTGCTAGAACATCGGGACAATAAACAGAATGTGTACTTAATATTAAAAAATGTGTCACTGGCATAAAAATAGTTTGTTTTATGATACTTCTCAAATAAAGCTGATCTATTTACTTCTGCAACTGGACTTTTTAAAGATTACTTATCAACTGACATAAAAAATGTTCCGTTTATTTACATAAAAAATAATCCTTCTATTTTTCGCAACAAACGAAACATTGCTCAACAAACCATAGACATAAAAATAACGCGCGAAACCCGTTCTCAACTTAGCATCCGCACAAAATAATATTGTATTATTTCTATCTAATTCAGCTTATTTAAAATTCTCAACTTATAATCTAGATTATGGTACAGGTTTTTGTTATTCGTCTGCCCTCTCCTGGTCTCGGTCCTTCTTTTTCTTTTTCTTCTTCTCTTTGCGAACTGATGTATCAGCCTCTGTTGTTGTTTCAGCTTCCATGGTGGCGTCACCAGAGCCGTCCTCCGCTCTGTAGAAAAGAAACGATGATAATGAAAAACAGGTAAAAAAAGAATGTTGTTATTCCATAGAGTCAAAGGAAATTCACTAAAACCTTTTTAAGAAAAATAACAAATTAACACCATTTTCTAGTAGGCATAGGGCAAAGATACAAAATGCCACATGACACTGCTTTTAGACTAACGACTATTGTATGTTCTCCACACAGAGTCAATCAAGTGCATCTTTACAAATGTTTTTACAAAAAATACCACATGTATTTGTCAACACAACTGACATAAAATCATACACTTCACTTTGCTGCCATTGATTCCACAAACAAATCAGTAGATATCAGCCCTTAAAGCCGTACCTACTGGCTTCAGATACAGATGTTTTTATTTATAGCCTGTTTCAAAAGTATCTGATTAAACTGTAAACAAATGGATCAGAAAATGTACCTGTTAAATACTTACAATTTGAGTGCTTTGATTTGATTATCTCAATATTTAAACCGCTTAATAAACCCGATATTCTAATTTTAAATCACCTTGAAGATGTTGATTTGACAAGTTAGGTTATTTTATAACCTCAATTTTCGTTGATGATTTTTCAATTACAATTTAATTATGTTATTCAAAGAAATTGTTGGAAAGTGTTGAGATATAAATTAGAAACCTTCTAAATACAGATGAATGTGTTATTATACATAGCTATAGCTACCGTTATTTAAAGCTACCGTTTTCCAAAATTAGATTTATTTATGTTATTGTTATTTACTTCTATGTGAATGTAATTGTTGTTTTCATGTATAGTTTTATTTTGATTTTTTTAAATTTAATTTTGATTTTTAATTTTGTTTTGATTTATTATTTTTTTATTTAAGTTTTTAATTTAATGTTATGTTGATTTCTTTATTTTGTTTTGATTTTTTTATTATATTTTGATTTTAGCTATATAATTTTTGCTGTGCCCTGACAGGGTTACAGCGGATCTTAGCTGTAAGCCTTTTGTTAACATCTTTTTTACCTTGTGGAACACAAATAAATGAATATGAATTATTTCCTCAGTGAGTGTTCGCGAAAGAATTTAATCTGAACAAAATTTGCTTACACATTCATGAGATAGTTTTGAAACAGATCATACCTTCCAATAGCCAATCCTTCGGTTATTAACACTATCTGTTCTAATTAAGAGGGCCAGAATGGAGATAATAATAGACATTGATAAGAATAAATAACACAATACATTATTGTGTAAACTATAGTATGTGGGATGTGCAAACAATTGGAGTAACAATTAACCTACTTTGGAATAAATACTTAACTGTATGGCTGACAGATGCTGAATATTAAATAAAAAAAAAAAAACCCAGATGGTTATTTTAAAAAGTATAGAAATTTAGGCCAATATTCAAGAATGATTCTCAGTTTGAACGTAGATTTGAAAGTAGGTTCTGAAATTTCATAAATTTAAAATATAAAATTGCCCCTGCTGCAAGTATACAAATAAATAAAATACGAATATGACCAAATACCTGCACCCTAATTGTGTATTAATCATAATCTGGATGATTTCGAAAGATATTTCTAATCCATTGCTTAATAAGTTAGAAAAAAATTGTTTGCTCAACAATTAAATATTGTTGAACTGTCAAACTGCAACCTATTGCTGCAGTAAAGTGTGTTACACAGTTACCCTGCTGTACTCTACTTGCATACTCTGCAAGTACAGGTATTACAGGTACTTGCAGAGAGTATGCAAGTAGAGTTTGCATGTCATTATACCTTATCAATTTCTGATTGGTGATTGTTACTATGGCGTATCTTGTACAAGAGTCTGCAAGCTACTTGCAGACTCTTGTACAAGTTATAGTCAGGTGTTATGTGCTTTAGTTTTGTACTAGAAAAAGTTATATTTAAATTAAGAAATATATACTTACACAGCTTCAGGTGCTTCACTGTCTCTCTTCTTTTTCTTCTTCTTCTTCTCTGACTTAACTTCTACCGAGTTATTGGGGTCATCAGCATTAGCTGTGCTGGCAGTTCTCTTTCTGCCAACCTCATCGGCATCTATAGCTCCATTCTCTTTCTTCCCCTTAAAATCTACATAACTATTCAGCCATTCTGATGGGGTATTTTCATTTGGTTTGCCAAATTTGTCCAATTTTCCTTGTGAAATCAGCTGTTTCTTGTGTGAAGCTTTCGGCCCTAAACCCCACTTTCTTGGATATGTGTCTCGTTCCATGATTACTCTTTTCAGCTTAGCTGCTACGCCGTGATCACAAGATGCCATGGTTGACGTTGTCATTAACGCAATAGCTAATGCAACTGCTTCCCCTTTTGTCGTTACTATCACTATTTCTTGATCTATTTCAATACCATCTTCGTACCTCAAGATACCGGGTAGTAGGACCTTAGCTCCGTAGCAGACAGCGTTGACTGCACTGTCTTTGATAAATATTCTCTTGTGAGCTATTAATAAACCTTCCAAAGGTTTGATTACTCTTCGCAGGTAAGTCTCATCCTTATGGTTCTCATATGCCCATTGCGCATCCAAGATATCATGCATAGTAACCATGCCTTCTTGTTCTCCTTGGATACCGGAGCGGACTCTTCTGAGTTCAATCATCTGTCCACCAACTCCAAGCATTAATCCTAAATGTACACACATTGTACGGATGTATGACCCAGCCTCACAGCTGACCCAGAACACACCAATGTTGCGTTCCTTGTCAAAATCGAGGAGTTTGCTGTCATACACTGAACGGACGCGAAGCTGACGTTTGACAGCCGAAATAAGAGGTGGACGTTGGAACAGCGCCCCGCGCAATTTCTCAAGTCCTTGAGTGACTTTCTGGACATTTTCGACCGCCGAATGTAAGCTGAAGACTGCAACATACTCCTTACCAGCGTTCTGCTGAGATTTGACGAGCCTTGTCGCGCGGTCAATGCACACGATCAAACATCCTGTCACTTTAGGATCCAATGTGCCCGAATGACCAGTTTTCTCAACTTTCAATATCCGTTTTATCCACGAAACTACCTCGTGCGAGCTTGGATTGCTGGGTTTGTCGACGTTGATGAAGCCAGCCTTCACGTATTCAGCAATCGGGCGCTTCAGTGGCGAGTGACCGAATGGCAGCGGCGTGTAGTGGTTTGTGCGCACATTGAGGCGATCAAAATTCTTCAATAACAATGGCCAATACGCTGTATCCAACTTTGTAACCGCCTCTGTGGGCTCAATTTTGAAGTCCCCTAGCTTCTGGAAAGTGCCTAGGGATACTTGCTCTTTGCCTTTCTTCTTTTTCTTCTCCGAAAACACTTCCGAGCCGGGTTGCAAAACTTCCGTCATTTTCGATTAGCGACTTGTTTCTTTCGTGATTACACACTGTACTCGCTGAACACGATAATTGGGTCAGCCCCGCGTTCCAACCGTTACTATTGTTTGTAAATTTTATTGTAAAACGCACAAACAAAGAGCCGACACGTGCAATGTTAATTTTTAGGTTAGCTTTAGCTTCACCTTCAGTCAAGCAGACTCGAGGTTTACGTTTATTTTGGAAATAAACTCACCACCAGGTAGCGCTCGCGCTCGACTAGTATGGTAGAGCTGCCAACTGATACACAATCAACACAATGATTTTGTTCGGATACATTTTAGATCTTGACGTTTTAGTTCAATAAATTTAAAAATAAATGTGAGAAGGATTTGTGTTTATAAAGTAGCACTTCGCCCGCGACTTCTTTCGCGTGAATTTATTATTTTCTCCTACAAATTGGATTACCTAATTAATTTCATCTTTTTTAGACGCAGTTTTCGAAAATGAATGATTATGATGATTACTCAATTTATATAAGCAGGGGGCCTAAAATGGACGCTTCGGCAGAATCATAATATGAAACTGCGTGCAATTCATCTGTTTGACAGTTTGTATGGAGTTTCGTAAAATGGTCCACAAATTATTAATAATTGCTCTAATGAAGTCTAATGTCAAATAGCAGGGGGCCTAAAATGGACGCTTTCGCAGAATCATATTATGATCTGCGTTCAATTCATATCCCGCAATTCATCTGTTTGACAGTTATGTATGGAGTTTCGTAAAATGGTCCACAAATTAAGAATTAATATAGTGAAGTCTAATGTTAAATAGCAGCTGTCAAACAGATGAATTGCGAGCTGTATGAATTGCACGCATGATTCTGCCAAAGCGTCCATTTTAGGCTCCCTGCTCTCAAACAGATGAATTGCGGGATGTATGAATTGTACGCAGATCATATTATGATTCTGACAAAACGTCCATTTTAGGCCCCCTGTTAGAAGTCGGTTTTCGAAAAACCCAAAACCTAGTTTTTCTATATTTTCTCGCAAAAGTATTATTACTTACCGAGTTTCGAGTTAATTGAACCGCAATTTAAAATTCTTCCATACAAACTTTAACGCCCCTAACCCACCAACTACAAGGGGTAGTTTGGAAAAATGAATATTGACGAACTTTATTGTTTTCGGCAAGTATTCGTACCAAGTTCCATAATAATTATCTCAAGGAATTAGATTTTTTAATCTCCCCCTAAAGGTTTTTCCAAAAATCCCTTAGTCCTCATCTGCATTATAAAAGGAAGCCTTATACAACATAATTTCACGTTCCTAATCTCAGTAGTTTCGACTGTGCGCTGTTAATCTGTTGTCAATCAGTCAGTTTCAACTTTTTTAGAAAAATTATTTATTTATTTAAATGGTGAAACAATTATTTGACGTAATTATGCAGTGGCCCTAATTCTGAAGTGCGGGCTAAACTTTATCCGCCTTATTACAAAACAAGATTTATATTTTGACATGGCTTAAACCATGGAGCCAGGTTTTGTGATAAGAACGTAACAGTGATTGAAATACCGTTCTTTAAACAAAACTGAAAACTTAGTTCAGGGAGCCTAAAATGGACGCTTTGGCAGAATCATGCGTGCAATTCATACAGCCCGCAATTCATCTGTTTGACAGCTGCTATTTGACATTAGACTTCACTATATTAATTCTTAATTTGTGGACCATTTTACGAAACTCCTTACACAACTGTGAAACAGATGAATTGCGGGATATGTATGATTCTGCGAAAGCGTCCATTTTAGGCCCCCAGTACCGTACAGTGCCTCCATGTTTTAAACCTGGATCTGAAGATAAACCTTGTTTTATAATATGGGGATATGAGTTTTCTTGTGATACAGAAATAATCTTATTTTTTGTGTTTGTTTTGGAAAATTTGGCAACGCGGTCGACTATCCGAATTGACAACAACTAAACGAGTTCTGTCTGCAGCCATACCAAAGTACCAACCTAAAGAAAACATCTGCTGTCATGTTGTGAGTCGAGCTCGGATTCCAAAAGCGTGTTATTATTTTAATTTTCTAGTTTTTCTAAGTATTATTAAAATTAAATAGAAGAATGGCAGGCGTATTATTCGAGGACATATTTAATGTAAAAGATATAGACCCTGAAGGCAAGAAATTCGATCGATGTAGCCGTTTACATTGCGAATCAGAGTCGTTTAAAATGGACCTTATTTTGGACATAAATTCGTGGATTTATCCAATGGAACTTGGTGATAAGTTTAGATTAGTGCTTGCTACAACTCTCAGGGAGAACGGTTATCCTGATGGAGGTGAATGGAACCCTCTAGAAACGGAGGGAAACCGCGCCGACAGTTTTGAGTATGTCATGTCGGGAAAGGTTTACAGGTTAGTTTTATCAACAGTTTTGTAAGGCCCGTATTACAGAACCTAACTCAAGCATTACTTAAAACTCGTGTATAGCATTTTGATTGGTTGTAACTACTTATAATTACTGCTTGAGTCATAATCTTATATGAGGTTCTGTAATATGGGGTTAAAGACATCTAAGACCAAGTATTGTTCTATCAGTACTTTTTTGGTTTTTACAAGAGAGTTAGTAGAAGTATTCAAGTAGTTTTCAAATATTGGACAAAAAAAGTTTAAAACAGATAACAGAAACAGTTATAAACAGGCCTAATGGTAATTTAGGACATTGATTAAAACTATCACAATTCCTAGTTTTGAAAAAAAAAGCACTGTCTATATCTCCCAACTTTGTTTATAATCACGGTAATTTGGTATAACAGCACACTGAACAGAGACATTGTGTTGCCCGAAGCTCAATAATTGTACACACGGCTACACATCAAGCTATACAATTCCAGTATCAGCTGACCTCTCATTATACGGGAATCTTATACAATGCGAGATCAGGGGGCCTAAAATGGACGCTTTGGCAGAATCATGCATGCAATTCATTTAACCCACAATTCATCTGTTTGACAGCTGCTATTTGATATTAGACTTCACTATAGCAATTCTTAAGTTGTGGACCATTTTACGAAACTCCATACACAACTGTCAAACAGATAAATTGCGGGTTATGAATTGTACGCAGATCATATTAAGATTCTGCCAAAGCGTCCATTTTAGGCTCCCAGCTTATACTGGAAATGTAGCCGTGTGTCCATAACTGTTATAAAAATAAGCCTAATATAAATAGGTATTTACTGTTTAAGTTTTTTATTTAAGTTGAAAATCAAGAAAATAATATTATTTGTTTCTCTCTATTCTCAGGATAGAAGGCGACGAAGGGGCAATGGAGCCAGCATCGCGGTTAGCAGCATACGTCTCATTTGGAGGGCTATTAATGCGTCTTCAAGGAGATGCAAACAATTTGCATGGTTTTGAAGTTGACCAGCACATGTACTTGCTAATGAAGAAATTAGCTTTCTAAACTATCCGTTAATTTTATTAGTTAATTTGTAAGCTTATTTTCTAAGAATAAATTGTATATTTTTTAAGATTAGTTTGTTTTATTTTTCATACAAATATTACACTACCTAAGTACCCAGTTCAGTTTTAAAACAACGCCATCTAGTGTCACTGAAGCAATGAGTGGAAATTTTTGTTGGTGCTGTGTCACTGAATTAATTATTTTTTTGTTGGTGCTATTCGTCAATAGATGGCGCTACAATTAATCCTAGTGTAGCATCACATCATCTTTAAAACCCCTATTGGATACTAGAGGGCAGTCGCATCCAGAAAACAACGAATACCAAACGTTATGCCCGTATTCCCAAAAGCCTTACTGCTTACCGCAGAGGTGTCTAATTCGCCCACATATTTTAGCCGTCCACTTATCGCTTTATCCGATTATACTGGAAGCCGACCCCACCATAGTTTGGAAAAGGCAAGGCAGATTGATTGATTGATCATTCAAGCTCCAGTATAATTGACCAAATGATCTAAGAAAAAAACTCTTCTCAACTTTTGACCCTCTTAATATCACCACTCATACATTACCTACTCAATAAAATATCAAATTCACAAGCCTTTAACTATAATTCTCCTATCACACGCTTTAATTATCTCGACCATACGTCACCCCGGGGTGTGTTATAATAGCGAGCGGGTTCCATATTATTATCAGCGATGGCGCCTGCGACCCACCGCTGAGAAGGTAACCGCCTGTGAAGATCGCCAGAGGCTCATGGTAGTATTTAAATATATGTATAAAATACGGTAGTAATGTGACTATCAATTTATTTGGTAAGTCACCTGCAGTGAAAAAGACATGTCTTTTTAACCGAAGGTTTGGGCAGAGGTGTTTAATGCACCCACATTTAGCCAGGGGGCCTAAAATGGACGCTTTGGCAGAATCATATTCAGGTACAATTCATATCCCGCAATTCATCTGTTTGACAGTTTTATATGTAGTTTCGTAAAATGGTCCACGAATTATGAATTGCTTTATTGAAGTCTAATGTCAAATAGCAGGGAGCCTAAAATGGACGCTTTTGCAGAATCATGCGTGCAATTCATACAGCCCGCAATTCATCTGTTTGACAGCTGCTATTTAACATTAGACTTCACTATATTAATTCTTTAATTTGTGGACCATTTTACGAAACTCCATACACAACTGTCAAACAGATGAATTGCGGGATATGAATTGAATGCAGATCATAATATGATTCTGCGAAAGCGTCCATTTTAGGCCCCCAGCTGTCAAACAGATGAATTGCGGGATGTATGAATTGTACGCAGATCATATTATGATTCTGCTAAGGTGTCCATTTTAGGCACCCAGATATGCAGGTAGGCAGTAGGCTGTTCCAAAACCAAAAATCTTTTTTAATTATTATAAATTGCATCAATAGGCGGTAATCCAGTAAACAAAATAGATAATATTACACAAAAAGGAACGAATTAACGCTTAAAATTGTCCTGAATTTTATTCTGTCGAAGCAAGCCTACCCATTTATGAGCAGCTAATTTTTTTAAATTCTACTTCCTACTAATATTATATTATCGCGAAAGTTTGTAAGTAGGTATGGATGGATGGATGGATGTTTGTTACTCTTTCACGTAAAAACAGTTGGACCAATTTTGATAACATTTTGTATCGAGGTAGCTGACACCCTGGATTAACTTATAGGCTACTTTTATCCCTATAATCCCACGGGATCGAGACTTACGCGGGTGAAACCGTGGGGCGCAGCTAGTTTAATTAATATTTAGCAGTTCGGTTAAGCGGTCGTTCGGTTAACCGACGTTCGGATATTCGACGCTCTACTGTACTTTCTTTAATAATCCATCAAATTATTTTTTTAACTTTCAAATTCTATTTTCAAAAAAACACAACAAAACATCCCAGCATTCTCGATCAATGCAAACTTCATAACAAAAAAAAAACGTCACGACACGACTGATGACGTCTCGTTCACACGGGTGACATCACACGGCGCGACACGTGCCGCTAACAAGGACCGTGTGCCCCGACCTTTATGTGCTTTGTTTTATATTTTAGTTTTACTGATCATTAGTACTGCAGAGTCAATGGTTTAGAAAAATTGTTTACTATTGATTTTTTGAGGGGTCTTAAACTATGCGGTTCTATTTATGGCGACGATAACCGACTTTTAATTATTTTATACTGAAGTTCGCGTCTAAACGAGTGTGTTAATGATTTGAAAAAAAAATATGTTAAATAAGAGCATTTTCTCAATAACTTAATATGTGAATATTTTAGATAATGTATAGAATACATCGTGAAATTAATTTGTAAAGTTATGTCTAACGTGGATAAAAAAATGAGAATGGTACTGCAAAATCTACCAAGCGTATTTTTCTAAAACCTTCACCAATTTAAAGATAATTTAATTATTGATAGTTTAGTATACGCGTTTTATTAAAATACCTTTTGTTTTGTTTATAATAAAATAGTAATGCGTCAAATTGGGGACAGCGCTCCTTGATGGGCGAGTCCTATTACTGGCTGAACGTTATACGACGCGTTGCGTGAGCTCAGTACAGAACTCGCAAGCTAGCTACTCAAGGTCACTGGCATGTATCTGCGTCTTAAGAATGTAGGTATTGTGAAGGAGCTCGTCCGGGGTACTTACTTACACCAAACATTATATTAATGGTCTGAGACTATCTACCAACAGTAACTCTAACTTGATTAATGCTCGTTCCTTCTCTGTAGCACAGAGCAGTGGTGGCCCAGTGGTAATCAAAATCAAAAGTCATTTATTCAAACTAGGCTAAGAATCAGCACTTTTCAAACGTCAACAATTACATGAGACAGTCCCCCAAAAACTCCCACCCTTCACCACTTCCTAGTGCTTTAGCTGGGAAGAAGAAGTGGTGCAACAAACTCCCCAGCAGCACAGCTGTCTGTTCACATATAAAACTTGATGTTATACAATACAATATAAAATAATTTGCATTTCGCAACACAAACCGTTAAATTAAATTATTTCCCTTATGTTAGCTAGCACACACCGGTGTACATCTCCCGCCTACACTACAGCACTAAGGCGGAGGACATCGTTGAGTACGTGCGCCAAAAGACGAGGTACACGCCGAGCGTGCAGTTACTGGAGTCGCACCGCAACGACAACTTCAAGGCGTTCGTGGTGCGAGTACCGAATTGTTTTCCGTCCGTCTTGGAGGAAGACTTTTGGCCGCAGGACGTGGTGTTTCGTCGCTTCCGCGGACAAGTGCCACAGGACAGCACTAGGACAAGCTAATGAAGTGAAGTGCCACTAACATAGTTTTAAGCTATATTTATTAACACGAGTTTTTGTTTTATACTTAATAAATGTTAGTTTGTAAGGTATATGTCTATGGGCCATTGTAGCCTGCAATAAATGTTTTATTATTATTATTATTTCAGCCGAAAGACGTCCACTGCTGGACATAGGCAACCCCTAATTTTGATACTCTCAAATAAATCAAAACCTAAGTTTGAAATCATTGCCTAAGGTCATAAGGTACTCCTCGTTGACCTAGAATCATTAAATTTGGCATGAAGCAAGGTCTCACAGCAGAAGTAAAGGAAAAAGTCCGAAAATACTTAATTTGTCGTTTTATCACATTTTTAGGGTTCCGTACAAAAAGTAAAAACCCTTATGGTGAGACTAAGTCTGTCTGTCTGTCTCTCTGTCACACCTGGATATCTCAAGAACTGCTAATGCTATCAACTTGAAATTTAGAATAGTATTAGATGACGTTTGCCCAACTATTTTGCAACAAAGAAAAAAATTTAAAAAAATATATAGTTTTTGCAAAAGGGACTGAAAGGGGGTCTTAAAATTTTTAAGTGGGGCTACTAAGGCATGTGGGGTATCATATGAAAGAACGCTGTTTGCACATTCTCAAACATTATTTTTTATTTTTTTAGGTAGCCTATTTTCCGATATGTAAAAAAAAATACCGTACCCCCATTATCTCTGAAGTTTGTATAGATAAAAATCTGAAATTATTCTATGTGATAGAAGTTTATGTAAAGATCACAGGAAAAATAAAACGATGTCTCTAAATAGCACAGTTTTTAAGAAATCATCATCATCATATATACGTACGGAACCCTCGGTGCGTGAGTCCGACTCGCTCTTGACCGGTTTTTTTTTTTGCGATTACATAACTTACATTTTTGCAGTTGGAAAACTGACCGTGGGTCCGTGGCGTATATTGATGTATAGAACATGTTTTTCAACGACAATTTTAAGCTTGTTTTTGGGATAAATTCACTCCAACTACGGAACCCTTCATTGTGCGTGGTTTCGACACGCTCTTGGCCGGTTTATTGAGTTTAGATTAAATTAAGTAGTTTTACACTGCTGCTTGTTGAACAGAAACAAAGTTCGGATGGCCGATGGGGTCTAAACGCGACCGCGTACCCGAAGGCGTAGCGCTACGAAAAACTCGTACACGTAGTCTACGCCTACGAAGTTTTCGTAGCGCTACGCAGCTATTGCGACTACGCTACGCCGCCTAGCGTAAGTATCGCTCCTAAAACCGGCCTTACCTAGTTGGGACAGGGAGGGCCACTGGGCTTCAGCCGGTGATCGCGGCAGTCGCATAATTATAATCCCATGATCCCCGGTGCAAATGTGGGAAGGGAAAACCGGGGTGGATTTTAGTCAGTAAGAGTCCATGATGATATTCCACCCCAGGAACAAAAAAAAACATGTGGGGCAGTCTTTGGGGACGATGACGCGAGTTCCATGATTTTTGTACACCCTAAAAGTGCTCAATGCTCCTAAACAAGAATAGAATAGAAAAGAATACTCTTTAAAAAAAAAAATATATAAAAAAAAAAAATTATTTATTTATTAATTTATATTAATGTTAAATTTATTATTTAATTTTCTTTTCTTTTTTTTTAAATACAGCTGACTTGAGAACCTCCTCCTTTTTGTGAAGTTGGTTAAAAAAGGGCCAAAGGGCCTCATCTCAGGAGTAAGCATCGACCTGTCGCTGCCAGCCGTGGTCGACTCGATGGTCGGCAGCGAGGCCTGATATTTAAAGTGACTAAACTACTTACCGTTGATGACCTCAAAAAAATAAAACTCTTTAAATTAATTTTCTTTTTGTTCCATCATGTTCAGATATCGATACCCACCACGTCTGCGGAGTTTCGCTAGCTCATTTAACTTGACCCTGTATAGGTACTTTAAACACAATCTTTAAAAATGTCTGTTAACTTCGCTTCAAGTTCTCTCAAGAAGTCCGCGTGAGGACTCAGTAAAGTGCCACATCTTTACTGAAACTCAAGGGGAGTAGGCGGGGATATCATCATCATGCATTTATAATTCATTTCATCAATATTATACAAGAACTAACTTGACATTGGCTAAATGCACAAACCGTGCGAAGCCAGAAGGAACAAAAAAAAAAAAAAAAAATGTCTGTTTGTTCCGGGTAATCTCTGATCTGTGCGCAATGCATGTATTGTTGCCGGGTGTAGTATTTCTTAGGTTGTGTTGTGTTGTATATGTATTATATAGTTGTTTATGTTTGTGTCTTAATTAATTATACATATTAATATAGTATAATTTTATAAGAGAGATAAGCCGGAGCAAAAAAATTTTTTACCAAAAAAAATAAACTCGTCATGACGTCGATTTTGTATAGAAATTGAACTCACTGAGTTATTTTAGAGCAAAATGTTTTGTTGTTGGGATATAAAGACAAAAAATGTAATGTAGGCGTTTTGTAATGTTTTAATTGTATGGTGTATTAAAAACCTACAATGTGGTTATTATATTATTTGGCATTATTAAACACTACTGACTGTGTGCCATTTTTAAATAACGATAGAGTGGTTGCATTCCGAATTTCCGAAGGGAAGCCGGTAGGAATCGTGATAAACGGTGCTTTCGCCACTGATACGACTAAGTACTAACAAATTATGGGTAAAGTGCTTGAATTAAAGATAAATAATGAATGAATGAATGAATGACATTTACCTATTTGCAAGAATATAGGTTTCACTATATTCGGCATTTCAGCCGTGCAAATATTTAGATTTTACTTCTTGGTTATACTTATAGCATGCAGTACAGATAAAAGTAAAGAAAAATAAATAACAGTGGCAGATAGCTGATGTTATACATTGACAACCCAGTTACTGGAACATACGATACATCTTGGTTGTCATTTTTTCAGGCTTCTGATAGTGTCTGTCTGTTCCAGCTAATCTCCGAAACGGCGGGACCGATTTTGATGGGACTTTCAGTGGCTGATAGTTGATGTTATACCACCACAACCCAGTTACTGGAAAATACGATACCTACATCTTGGACTTCTGAAGACCCGTAACGACTGTCGAAGATCCACGAACGACAGCAGGTACCAACGACTTAACGTGCTTTCCGAGGCACGGAGGGGTCTAGTTAGACAGTTGAAATTTTCACAGATGATGTATTTCTGTTGCCGCTATAACAACAAATACTAAAAAACAGAATAAAATAAATATTTAAGAGGGCTATACAACTGACATGATTTTTTTGCCGTTTTTAGGGTTCCGTACCCAAAGGGTAAAACGGGAACCCTATTACTAAAGGCTCCGCCGTCTGTCTGTCTGTATGTCTGTCCGTCTGTCTGTCCGTCTGTCACCAGGCTGTATCTCATGAACCGTGATAGTTAGACAGTTGACATTTTCACAAATGATGTATTTCTGTTGCCGCTATAACAACAAATAACGCTAAAAAACAGAATATAATAAATAAATAAGGGGGCTCCCATACAACAGACATGATTTTTTTGCCGTTTTTAAAGATTATGGGTACGGAACCCTTCGTGCGTGAGTCCGACTCGCACTTGGCCGGTTTTCTCTAAAAAAATCAGCTGTTCCCTACATTTTAACGAATTATTTAAACATAAATGTAGGGAACAGCTGATTTTTTTTTCGCGATTTCTGGTTTGGTCCCATAGTAAAAGTTGTTCATAATGATGAGTACAATGACCCCTTATGAGGTTATTGACGTTTTAAAAATAACCCTGTATATTCGAAGTATTGTTTCCTGAATACGGCAGACTACGGCGAAAGAAAAAAAAAACGACAGTCAAAGAGATAACTCAAAGTCAAAAATGTGACTTGAAGTCGGGTAAGGACTCAAAGTCAAAAAGGAAACTTTGGAAGTCAAGAAACCCCCGATACTTCGAATTATCGCTTCGAAGTAGACCCCCTGGCCCTAGGCTGACTATCATTAAACCAAGGTGAACGTGAAGACAGTTTAACTTTAAAACAAACTCACTTTTATCTCCCCGTTCAACAACTTGGGAGTCGGAAGCCGTCACCCCTACGAAGGGGGATGGGGGAGAGCTGTCAAATTAGTCCAATTTGTAACAAAATGGCGCGGGCTAACGATGCTGCCGTAATTATCAACGCAAGTTGTTCATTGTTACTATGTCTAAGTTTAATAATTACCGATTTGTCTTTAATGATGGTCTCCGTTGCAGTAATGAGGTGATTAATGGTAGTACGAGTATACCTACAAATTTATTAGAAATCTAGATTTATAGAATATTATTATATTCTATAAATCTAGATTTATAGAATATTATTAGATAAATATTACTAGATTTCTAATAAATTTGTAGGTGAATGCGTGAATGATGAATTGCGGGACATGAATTGTACGCAGATCATATTATGATTCTGCCAAAGCGTCTATTTTAGGCCCCCAGATATGGTTTATAAAATTATGGGTCATTATTACATTAAAATTAAATGATTAATCATTAGAATTACAAAAAATTAAAAAAAAATAAAAATAGGTGTAAAAGAGATTAATTATATAAGTCAAAATCTAATATTATGGTTAAGGAGATAAAATATGATTTATAGGCAATAATGTCAAATATTTAGGTATTTTTTTCATTAATAAAATCTTCAGTCGATTTATATATTTGCTTAAAAGAAAGTTAAATAATTTACAATTAAATGTTCTGAGGCTGAGAGTTTTGAAGCCATCAGGGGGCCTAAAATGGACGCTTTGGCAGAATCATGCGTGCAATTCATTTATCCCGCAATTCATCTGTTTGACAGCTGCTATTTGACATTAGACTTCACTATAGCTATTCTTAATTTGTGGACCATTTTACGAAACTCCATACACAACTGTCAAACAGATGAATTGCGGGATATGAATTGTACGCAGATCATATTATGATTCTGTCAAAGCGTCCATTTTAGGCTCCCTGGTCATCATAAACACTAGTGGACATACAGTATACATTGTTAGAAAACAATTTAATTAAACGTCTAACAATTAAGGATACGCACATTACCTGGGTAAATTAATTAATGTATGTATGAAAATTATGAAATGCACCGACCGCAAGAAGTAGAAGCAGAACAAAAAGAAAATAAAACAAAAAAAAAAAAGCAGAACGCAAGCGTTTTCAACATCAATTTATCAGACTATTTAGAACTTGAGAGTTTTTTTAGAGACGTACAAGAGTGTCAAAAATGATTTTGTCTTTATAACAGTAATGTATGAGTTAGGTATTAAGGGCAATGAGTTCGCTGATGCCTTGGCCAAAGATGCTTGCTCATCAGCAGTAGCTGATCTCACCCACAATACTCATCAGGGATATGACTTGTTGAGCCTTCCAAAAGTTAAGCTCCAATCTTCATGGCAGGAACAGTGGAATACCACTGGAAGAAGAAAGGGAAAGTTTTACTATGCAGTACAACCAGTCATAAAAACAAAGCCTTGGTTCCACGGTTACAAAAAAGTCTCCAAAACCGTTATATCTGAGGGCCTAAAATGGACGCTTTGGCAGAATCATAATACGATCTGCGTACAATTCATACATCCCGCAATTCATCTGTTTGACAGCTGCTATTTGACATTAGACTTCGGTATAGCAATTCATAAGTTGTGGACCATTTTACGAAAGTCCATACAAAACTGTCAAATTTTTTTTAAACCCAGGGGGGGTTTATCGTTAAAGCTGTTTAGAGGCTGCATTTTGCATGTGATCACTTACTTAGTAAAGCTCTAAGTGTTATTGTGCTCTAAGTGTTGATGTTTCTGTACGAAGGTATATGCAACCTCTGTTCTCAAACTTATTTTTATCGCGTCATTGAAAATTCTTGTAAATATAGTGGTTTTGTGACTTCTGTCTATGAACCCTGTTTTAAAACTAAAAAGATAAATGACGAGACTTCTTGGCGGGAAAGTGAAGCGTCATGTTCAGCAGTTTGTTTAATTATCCAAAATTTGTGTTTAGCCGAATATTAATGTGTAATAATGGTGGATTATTAACCATTAAGTGTTTGTGAACGTACATTAGTGTAGGCAAATGAAACAAAACAGTGCAACTTCGCTTCAAGTTCTCTCAAGAAGTCCGCGTGAGGTCTCAGTAAAGTGCCACATCTTTACTGAAACTCAAGGGGAGCGGGCGGGGATATCATCATCATGCATTTATAATTCATTTCATCAATACTATACAAGAACTAAAACGTGACATTGGCTAAATGCACAAACCGTGCGAAGCCAGAAGGAAAAAAAAAAAAAAAAGAAAAGATAAATGACAGCTATAGTACAGCTTTTTTTTATTGACACAATCGCTAGATTGCATGAATTAATTTAATTGCGAACAAATGTATGTAGTGTATTTATTTTAGTTGGACATTTGTATGTAATAATAATGCGTGATAAAAATGTAATATCAATAATAATAATAATGTACTAAGTATTCATAGAATCTGCATGATAATTGTGACTTAAAATCATGAATAATTTGCACGCTTGCTCGCAGGCAGAATACAATGACCTTAAGGCTGTAAGGTCTTCCCTTGTAAACCTTGTATTTTCATGCAAATAAACAATTTGAATGTGTGGACAAAAAAGATCTGGAGCAGTCAAGAGGAGGATTTAAAGGGAATATTTGAATATTAAAAATTACCAACCAAATAACAGTAATGATAGTGAACCATCATTTATTGAGGAAAATAGAGAATCATTAATAAATCGGACAACCTACAGTCAAGCGTCAATTCCATCGACGTCTAACGAAGAGGGTTCCGTAGCAAAAGCATGAACATATTTAATTTTTAATGTTTTTGCTACGGAACTCTCTTTTGAACCATGAGATCTAGTTCTCTTACTGCTTCGTCATATGACGATAATGATAGCGTTTTCAAACAGCATTTTCAAGTGAACCAATTATTTAAAGGCTGAAATATTTTATATCATCGAGGTGAGATATGATAACGGGGCCATTCTATTGGGATGATGAAATAAAACCGACCGCTTTGAATGTTTGTTAAACACAGATTTATTAAAATATATTTTTACACATTATTTGCAATAATAGGTACAAATGCTGTGTGTGCAATGCACGGCGCGTAAGTCGGTAAAGTAATGTACGGTTGCGTACACATCCTTAACTAAAGTTTTGACATCTAATGGACATTCTTGGCCATCTTAACTCACCTTTTGATTCCAACAAACTTGGTACAATGCAAAACCTGTTTTTCTCTTTTCCTGAAAATAAAATAAAACAGTTATATTAAACACAATACACTAATAATACTTTACAATACGTTTACTTAGGTATAAAACTCTTTTGGTTTTACCATAAGTACGTAACATACGAGTAGGACGACGACGGCAACGCACGCGAATGACAAAAAAAAACGAAGTGAGTACGCGCTTGCCAGGAGTTACCGATCAACTATTTATACTAAAGTACAGTACGTACGGTCGAAATATCTTGGCGAGTCCAAATTATGTGCAGAAGGCTACGCAAGAACATTTTTTAGGACAAGCCATAAGACAACGCACGGCACCAATGAGGTCCCGGTATAAAAACCAATTGTGCACAGGTGGTTATAAAACAGCCTTATTAAAAAATAGTATCCTTTCCATGGGACCGCTTATATATAATAAATTACACATAAATATAAAACATTAAAAAAAAACAAAACAAACATTAAAATTAAACATTTATATCTGTAACTTTTATGGTGTACATAATAAAGAGTATTCTATTCTATTCTATTTCTCTACCTGAAAATTTAAAAAAGACCTACCCATAAAAATGTTTAAAAAACAATTAACAAAACTATTGCTGGAGAAATGTTATTACACAATTAAAGACTTTTTAAGTGACAAAATTATATAGGAAAATGTTATTGATAAATAAATGTACGTTGTCTTTGCAATTTCGAATGTTTAAGATTATAATAATGACATTGTTATTTATTTATTAGCGATTTTTTTTATGGTTGTTGTTATAGTGTAATTTGACGTAACATACTTTGACATTACCAGATTATCTAAATTCTAATAATTGCGATTGTTGTTAATGTTGTAAAGTTTGACATTACACATTACACTTATATTCTTGATTGTATGATTTGCGAGAGATTTATATTTAATTCATTATTTTTTTTATTTTTTTTTTTGGCTGATGTATAACTACCTATTCAATTCGACTATGGCTAATAATTAAGTGACAAATAAAATTATTTTTCTTTCTTTCTAATAAAAATATTATATTATAAAGCTGATTAAAAGCCAATAGCTGTACAATATAATCCGTAACATACTTAGTAGAGCTACTCCGAGCGGATTTCACTAATGAAACTGAACGCGATCAGCTCTACTTACCCGCGTTCAAGAGCTGTCAGTGTCATCATTGCTGTGGAACATTGACACTGAAAGTTCTTGAACGCAATGTAGATGTGCTGATCGCGTTTAGTTTCATTGGTGAAATTATCACTTAGTCTATAACACTCTCCAAATACCGTTTAGGCTGTTTAGTAAATTGTCGCCATATTCGAATGTATAAAAACAAAATTTAAAGTATAATTAAAGTAATATTTTACAACAGCTAAAGTATCATGATTATCAGCTTGAATAATGATCACTTTGCCATAATATTATTTTTTTTTTTTACTTTTTTTACTTCATAAACAAACACTTCCTTACCGTATTTAGTATTTTTCTCAGCTCGATTATTTTGTTGGCGCGTGAATATTTTTACAGAAAAAATATACAGGTTCGCAATAAATTTGAATCTGCACTTTCATTTCACCAATTAATACCATCAGATATCCAAGTCCAAGGTTATAGTTTATACTAATAAATATTATATAAATAATAATGTCGCCATTCACGACGTTTCTATTACACGAGTCATCGAAAATAGTTCGTTTAATTTTTATTGTTTTGTAATTCTCTTCAAAAATATATTTAAAACACTTTTCTTTACAAGATACTTAAAAGATAATATCTTTAGTGTAATGGTTTATTCATGCACCGAATAACAGCTCTAACATAGCTATACACCTCCTATAACGCAAAAAGTTGTATAATATAGGCCCATTTTTAGGGTTCCGTAGTAAACAAGGAACCCTTATAGTTTCGCCATGTCCGTCTGTCTGTCTGTCTGTGTTCCCGGCTTAGCTTAGAGACGCTAAGTCCTAGAAAGCTGTAATTTGGCATGGGTGTACATATTGACGCAGAGAAAGTCGTGCAATAAAACTATAATAAACATTTTTTTTAGGGTACCTTCCTTGCACGTAAAACGGGGATGATATTTTTTTTTCTCGTCTAATACATGGTGTAGGGTATCGTTGGATAGGCCGTTGAAAAATATTGTGGGTCTGTGAAAAACATTTTTCAATTCTGAGATCCGTTTGCGTAATATTAAGCTTTAAAGTGCTATTTTTTGTTAGAGTCAAGTGTTGCCCCCTTGCCAGCTAAATGGTTGGTTTTGGATATGTGAAAAAATTCATGACAGTAGTATATATAACGAAATTAAAAGGAAAACTATCACAGCTAAGTAGGGTTTACAAGTTAACGAGTAATCGTTGACCAACTTAAATTTGCAGTTGAAGAATTGACCGTAACGTATACAGATCTATGGGAGAGCATGTTTTTCAACTACAATGATAAGTTTGTTTTTGGGATGACTTCATCCTAACTACGGAACCCTTCATTGTGCGTGGTCCGACACGTACTTGGCCGGTTTTTACTTATAAGTACTTACTGTTTAAGCGCTTATACAGCCTTTGTACAGCCTGAATATACCAGCTTCTAGTATTAGTATAAAAACGAACTTAAATACAGCTTTTATACAGCTTGCAATGCTACTTAAGCTATAGTTAGATTTGTCCCGTACGAACAAATTAAGGAAAATTTCTTATAGAACAAATCTAGTTAAGAGAGATGTAGATACTAATAATTGTAATGATTATAATTCTCTAAATACATATTTGTTATCGTCGCGAATCATATTTTGATCAAGATACAACCTGACACTGACCTGCAAATTGCAAAAAACTTAAGAAAATTTGAATTTCTCGGGCTAAAGCTGCGGATCTACCTAACTTAAGGCGACGATAACCGACTTTTAATGATTTTATACTGAAGATCACGTCTAAACGAGTAGTGTTACTGATTTGAAAAAAATATATGGTAAATTAGAGCATTTTTTCAATAACTTAATATGTGAATATTTTAGATTATGTTTATATTACATAGTGAAATTAATTTTTAAAGTTATGTCTAACGCGGATAAAAAACTGAGAATGGCGCAAAATCTACCAAGCGTATTTTTCTGAAACCTTCACCAATTTAAAGATAATTTAATTATTGATCTTTTAGTGTACTTACGCGTTTTATTAAAATACCTTTTGTTTTGTGTATAATAAATTAATAATGCGTCAAATTGGGGACAGCGCTCGTTGGTGGGCGAGTCCTATTACTGGTTGAACGTACGACGCGTTGACGTGAGCTCAGTACTGAACACGTAAGCTAACCACTCAAGGTCACTGGCATATATCTGAGTATTAAGCAGATGATGATACCCAACCCTTCAGGAATGAAGGGTTAGGCAGAAAGAAGGAAATAAATTTAATTGACCCACATTAAGACACACAATGTTCACATTAAAACAGAAAATGCTTAAAATAGTATTGTGTGCCTCACGGCTGCGCTAAATAGACCCAATTGTTAAAATTAATAGAACAATTGCAAAAGTCGGTAAGTATAACTACAATCACTAAAATGTCAAATTAAATAAAGTAAAAAGGATAACAAAATACAAAATAAAAATAATGTCACCAATTCATTAATAAGCTACAACAATAATCAAAATTAACAAAATTATTTACAAAGTCATTAGCTTATGAACAGATTGGATTTAATATCAGGTATTATAATTAAAATTTGTCATTTAAATATTCGTCAACAGAATAATACACGTTTTTATTGGTTCTAGGACATGCCGGTTTCCTCACAATGTTTTCCTTCAGCGTTTTGAGAGCAGTGGAGATGAAATAATTTACACAAAGTAAAGCTCCTGTTCGGGTTCGAACCTACGAGCTACAACTTGTAAGTCCCAGCCGTTACCTCTGGGCTACAACTGCCCACTGACCTACCTATCGCCGCCTTTAGAGTGAAAACCTCGTAAGTGTAAAAAATAACTTTTCAGGAGGAAGAAAAACTGCGTGCTGTAAACTTCCCATTTCTTCCCGTGGGTGTCGTAAAAGGCGACTAAGGGACTTACTAGAGAATGGGCAGCAGCGGTCTCTATGTATTTTAACACTATACTGCGATCGCCAACCCGCCTGCCGAGCGTGGCGATTATGGCAACACCCCCCCCTTTTGGGGGAGGCCTATGTCCAGCAGTGGACGTCTTTCGGCTGGAATGATGATGATGATGATGTAAACTTTTATTACCACAGTTTCTTCAAATGTGTCTTTTCGTACCACTTGCCCAAAAAAGTGACATTCTATGCCACAAAAAGCGAGCATAACAATAGTCATTTTTAATCTGTTAAAAACAGGGAAAGAAAATTGTACTGAATTTCATTCATCCTCTAGGGGGAGAATGTGATTTAAATTTGGAATACTTACCGAAATTTATATTGAACTACATCTGTGTTTACACCATTGAGTTTGTACGTATATATAAAGCATTTTATATCTTTTTGAAAAAGGAATACGCATTTATTCATTTATTTAGTTGTGATTATTAAATAAAATTACGAAAACCGACGAGGCCGTATGAGCTTGATTTATTTATTTGGTTCACCAACAATTGTATACACTGGTATATGCAAATGAAAACAAAGCAACAAATTAGAATATAGTGTAACAATCACTTATAGGTAAACTCTGCATGCACACAAAACATTGTTGTAACTTACAAAAAAGAAAAATAGAAATAAAATACTATATTATAAAGTTGCACTAAATAAAACTTAATAAATTATTTAAAACAAACAAATCAAAACAAAATTAAAACAAACTAAAGTTAACAAAACTAGGTAATACAAAAATATGCAATAAGCAAAAATTCACCCACCCAGTTAGATAACGCAGGGCTAAGAAACTCAATGTTCGGGGAGATACTTGTAAAAGGAGGCTTTCAATTTGCCTAAACTGTCAAAATGGAGGTCAATCCGATCACTGCGATCGTTCACAGCCCTGCAAAACCTCGCATAGGGCGAATTAGCACCCAAAACCGTTATTCTCTGCGGGGGGCAGAGTGGCGTTATAGGATTGCGAGGAATTCTGGAGGGGATTATTTAAAATTTGCGGACAGTCAATTTTATGGGCCATAACTTTGCACACAAACATCGCGTCATTCAGTCGTCGACATTTGTCAAGAAAAACCATATTAAAATGTTTGAGCCTATCACTATATGATCGTATTTTCTTGGACAAACCGCTAGTATAGGCCAGGTGCCCCAGAAAACGTTTTTGCACACGCTCAAGACGCAATAAGTGAGTAGCATAGTGTGGCCGCCAGACCACGCTGCAATACTCCAACATGCTTCGACTCAAACAATTATAAAGGATAATTTTTGTCCTACAATTTTTAAATTGTTTCGTGTTTCTGATAATAAAACCCAGCATTTTTGAAGACTTTTTCACATCGAGATATAAGTACTAACGTACTAGAGAAGACACCGTAAATTCCTACTTTGTCTCGTTCAACTGCGGCGATCGCGCCGCACCTCACTCAGTCGCTCTCTAGCTCTTTCGCGCCTAGTACTTCCGACAATAATAAATTATATAGAATAAATACACTTCCGCAGCAAATCTAGCGCTGTGGTAAATTAGTTACGGTTTAGACGAATTGTTATTATTTTAGCGCTGCGCGAACTAAAGATTCAAATTACGAAGAATAGGACAATTTAGTTATTTGACGTAGCTTCTCTAGTACGTTAGTACTTATATCTCGATGCTTTTTCACTATATTACCTATCCCCGATCAGTTTGACTCGATCGCCGACACGACGGCCGCGATCGACTCACTCACGGAACACGTACAATCAGTCCTGAGCGATTGCTCGAGGCAGGTTCCGGCGATGGACCCCCATCGCCGAAAGCTGCCGGACGATGTGCGTGAACTGCTGACTGAGAAGAACGCGGCCACTCGTGCATACAGTGTCTTTCCCTGTGACGCTAACAAAGTCTTCATGCGCCAATTACAGAAATCTGTAAGGAAGCGAATGAAAGAACTGCGTGAGGCTCACTGGGACAAGATGCTGGGCGAACTAGAGCCCACTCATCTGGCCTTCTGGGAGCTTCAGAGGAAACTCAGATCCCCGCAAGTAGCTTCTATGCCCCCTCTGACACGACCCGACAGGACGATAGCATTCGACGACACCGACAAGGCTGAATGCCTGGCTGACACTCTCGAGACTCAGTGCTCGCCCAGCTCTCAACCAGTAGACCAAGCTCACCTCGGTGAGGTGGACGCTGAAGTCGAACGTAGGGCGAATCTCCCTCCGGTCGAAGACCCTGATTGTCCTCTGGCTCCCGTCACCCCAGACGAAGTGCACGACATTATCAAGGGTCTGAAAACCCGTAAATCTCCCGGATCAGACGGAATCACCAACAGGGTGCTCCAGCTGTTCCCCGCTCACCTGATCATGCTAATGACCACCATCTTCAATGGCGCTCTTAGCAACAACATTTTTCCTCAAGCTTGGAAAAGTGCCACGGTCATCGGTATCCCGAAGCCCGGCAAACCTAAGACCGAACCTTCCAGTTACCGACCCATCAGTCTGCTCAACGTCTTCGGCAAAGTCTATGAGAGGCTTATTTATAAGCGTCTCAGAGACTATGCCGAGACGAAGGGCCTCATCCCAAACGAACAGTTCGGGTTCAGATCCCAACATTCGTGCGTACAACAGGTCCACCGTATCGTCGAGCATATAAGCGCTGGCTTCCAGCGCGGGCTCATGACGGGTGCTGTGTTCTTCGACATTGCGAAAGCGTTCGACAAAGTCTGGCACAACGGCTTAATATATAAGCTCTACAAACTCGGTGTGCCCGATCGTCTCGTGCTCATCTTACGAGACTTTTTGTCGGACCGCACCTTCCGCTATCGCATCGAGGGTGCGCTATCCTCCCCCCATCCGCTCCGCGCAGGCGTCCCTCAGGGCGCTGTGCTGGCACCGCTGATATTCACTATATTCACTAGTGATATCCCCAAATGTAGAAAGGCGCAGTTAGCTCTGTTCGCAGACGACACGGCCATCTACTACTCCGGCCTCAGGCAAGACAACATCGCCCGCATCCTTCAGGCCGAAGTCAACAGACTCGCGGCCTGGTTTAGGAAGTGGAGGATCGAAGTCAACCCTGATAAGAGCCAGGGGGTCCTATTCTGTAGGCCCCGGCGATCACCCGCCCTCCCCCAACCGATCACCATGTTCGGCAAGCCTATCCCTTGGGAGAAGCGAGCCAAATATCTCGGTGTGGTCTTAGACCATCACATGACGTTCGGCGAGCACATAAAACAGGTGCGCTCGCGCGCCAGTTTTGCTCTCGGCCGACTACACTCCGTACTCAACCCGCGCAGCAAGTTGTCCCTTAAGTGCAAATTGCGTATTTACACCGCGTGCATTCGACCGATCATGACTTACGCCTGCGTAGTCTTCGCTCACGCAAAGTCGTATCACATCCATAAGATGCAGACGCTTCAAAACCGATTTCTCCGCAGAATTACGAAGGCTCCTTGGTTCGTTCGGAACGAACAACTTCACGTAGACCTTAAGATGCCTACCATCAAACAGTTTATGAAACGCCTTGCAAAGCGCTTTTTCGAATCCACGGAACGTCATCGCAACCCCTTGGTTGTGCAGGCCGCTAGTTACAGGCCTTCTGCCATTAGTCAGACTCGCCGACCGAGGCACACTCTCTTAGATCCGGATGACCCCGTCACTCTCCTTCAGGAAAGCAATAGGGCCACGAGTACAGTGCACAAAATACACAAACCGACCTTCCGTCCTCGCCGCCGAGGTACCACGCGAACTTCCCGAGTAAATGGTAATAAAAGTCCTCCCCCCCGTCCCTTGAATGTCGATGCGCCAGCCGCCCGGTTAGAGGCTGAGAGCGCCGTAGCAATAAATATAATATCCCCTGATAATAATCATGATCAAAATGTTGATCCAGCCCGTCCCCAAATTGTTACTAATTTTGTGATCCCCCAACGACGCCCTGAGCCGAGGTCCATACCCCACAGGGGGTGCCCTTAGTGCGCTGTCGTTTAGTTTTTAATATATATAATTTGCGCCCTGGCTGGAGGCTTTAAGATTAAAAACCTTAGGGCAGCCACAGGAATATCCGGTTAAGTAGCAACGACCTCTCTAGGTCTGCTACGAGATGCCATTCATAAAAAAAAAAAAAAAAATCACTATATTACGATTCTGCGCTCGAAGCTCGCTGCGGAAGGACGTGTGTTGCGCTGCTCTCGCTGTGCCCCGCTCTCCCGCTGCTGCTCTTTCGTGCCCGGTACGTTACGCTTGCGTAACGCTCTCGTAGTCGCCCCGACTACAACCGATCGTCGATTGATTAGATTGATTAATTTATTAATTAATTTAATCGAAAGACACTAGATCAAAAAAAGTGCCTTTTTCAAGGCAAGCGTTTCTTTAACAGTTTGTTCAGAGAGTAGCTTCATTAGGCCCCTTCTGGGCAAAACCACAGTTTCGTGGTCCTCGGTGGAAACCTTACGGTGTTAACGAAACCGACTGGGGTGTTGACCCAAACGCACCCGCCGAACCCCTTCAGGGGGAGGCAGTAAATTGGACGGGTCCCAGAGTTAACCGGCCTTGGGGGATCTCCTAGTCGGCTCTGGTGGCAGTTTTCCTTCCGCAGCTACTCACCTAGTGTCTCTAGGGTGTGTCTACACCCTTCGCGCTAGACTGGAAAGGGCCCCCTTGCACAATAAGATTGGCAACGGGATCACAAGCTTAGGGCTCACCAATAGGATACACATCCTCCCTGTCTGCACCCGACAGGGAGGGAAACACATCCCCGGGCCAATCCACCCGGGGAGCTAGGTATAGGGAACGATAGGCAGAGATTTAGTGGAGACGGCTCCAAAATTCCTCCCTACTAGGAACCCCCCTTAATCGCTATGGAGGACGCCATTATTTTGGCGTTCTTCAGAGAGGTCCTTTTTAAGGACCCAGCCTTTTTAGACAAATATGGAGTACAACTCGCCAAACTAAAGAGCCAGCCTTCTGCTGGCATCGATAAGTTCAGCGATGTACTCGCGAACCAGCAGGCGGAAGAGGACTTCCAGAGTCCCTCCCCTAGCCCGATCGTATCTATGGACACTTCCGCACCTGCGGACAATCGCGCGCCAAGTCCATGCAGTTCTGACTCCGAAGAGTCCAGCTCTTCCTCTTCGTCTTCTTCTTCTGCCTCTGCCAAGCCAGGGGTCCTAACCTCTGGACCTGGCAAGAGGAAGAAGTCGAAGAGTAAGTCGGGCCAGGCGACAAAGATAGTGGCGTACGAGCCTCCCTCGACCCCTATCCCTTCTGCCCCCGTGGCATCCACCTCAGTGGCCCCTACCGCGGCCCCCCCTACCGTGACACCGTCACCGGTCCCGGCGTCTTCCACGCAAGACCAAGACGGTTTTACTGTCGTTTCTGCCTCTAAGAAGGCTTCCCGTCCTCCGCCCATTGTCATCCAGGACAAGGGTGAAAGAAATGACGGAAATTTAAATTTCCCGGACGGAAATCTCGAAATGGTGTGTTGATCAGCGGATCAACTTCACCAGCGCGGTCAGTACCCAACCGGGTATAAAAGTCACCGTTCCCACGGCTAACGACTTCAGGGAACTAACCAGGACACTTCGGGTGAGAGGCATCTCATACCACTCATATACCCTCCCCGAAGAGCGTCAGACGCGTGTGGTGATCCGTAGGATCCCCAGTGAGATTGCCACCGCAGACATTAAGTCGGACTTACGCTCTCCCTCTCAACACTCGCGCGCCTCCTCAACCCGCGGCCACTCCAGTGGTCGCATCACCTAACACCTTCGATGCGTTTAATGTGATCTCGAGCACATTTAACATCTTTCTTTCGCCCCGCGCCAAGAAAATGGCCAGCGAAATAATTGTAGCCCGTAACTCCTGCGATCTATTGGAGATCCAGCGAATTTATCACGCGTATCCCGAGATCACGCAAGCCCTAGAGTCCATCGCGTATAGGAAACCATAATGTATAATACGGCCCCCGCGAGAACTAAACTCAGATCACTAAAGTTAGGCTTTTTCAATGCCAACGGCATTAGAGAACAACGCGACGAAATCGCTGTGTTCCTCCGCGACCATCGGTTAGATATTCTCCTAGTACAGGAAACTTTCCTCAAGCCTTGTCATCGAGACCCGTCAATTGCGAACTACCGCGTAGTTCGCAATGACAGGACTCGATGTCACAGGGGCGGCACCCTGATTTACTATAGGACTCCTCTCCATTGCATCCCGCTCGATGCTCCGACAACTCTCTCGTGTCTTGAAGTGTCTGCATGCAAATTAGCAATGTCAGGTCATCAACCGATTACGATAGTTTCGGCTTACATGCCGCCCACCGCGACCACGAGCCCTGACGGTCTTCAAATGCTGTCTCGCGATCTTTCGATTCTTTTCGGCCTGAGTGAATCCGTTATCGTAGCGGGTGATCTCAACGCCAAACATCCGTCCTGGAACTGTAATACCACCACGTTTCGAGGCCAACATCTGTTTGACCTCACCGCCGTTTTAAATTTCGATATCATCGGTCCGATGAATCCTACTCATTACCCCCATATCCCCAGTCAATCCCCGGACATATTGGACATAGCGCTCCTAAAGAATATCAACCTACGGTTGGATTCGATAGAGGCGATGGACGAACTGACTTCTGACCACCGGCCGGTCGTCTTAAGACTGGCCCCTCGCGACGGACTCCTTGACCCTGACCAACCCCCCCTCACGAAAGTAGTCACGGACTGGCGGAAAGTAAGCGACCGACTGAAATCCACCACATCCCCGATACTGGATTCTATCCCCGATCAGTTTGACTCGATCGCCGACACGACGGCCGCGATCGACTCACTCACGGAACACGTACAATCAGTCCTGAGCGATTGCTCGAGGCAGGTTCCGGCGATGGACCCCCATCGCCGAAAGCTGCCGGACGATGTGCGTGAACTGCTTACTGAGAAGAACGCGGCCACTCGTGCATACAGTGTCTTTCCCTGTGACGCTAACAAAGTCTTCATGCGCCAATTACAGAAATCTGTAAGGAAGCGAATGAAAGAACTGCGTGAGGCTCACTGGGACAAGATGCTGGGCGAACTAGAGCCCACTCATCTGGCCTTCTGGGAGCTTCAGAGGAAACTCAGATCCCCGCAAGTAGCTTCTATGCCCCCTCTGACACGACCCGACAGGACGATAGCATTCGACGACACCGACAAGGCTGAATGCCTGGCTGACACTCTCGAGACTCAGTGCTCGCCCAGCTCTCAACCAGTAGACCAAGCTCACCTCACTGAGGTGGACGCTGAAGTCGAACGTAGGGCGAATCTCCCTCCGGTCGAAGACCCTGATTGTCCTCTGGCTCCCGTCACCCCAGACGAAGTGCACGACATTATCAAGGGTCTGAAAACCCGTAAATCTCCCGGATCAGACGGAATCACCAACAGGGTGCTCCAGCTGTTCCCCGCTCACCTGATCATGCTAATGACCACCATCTTCAATGGCGTTCTTAGCAACAACATTTTTCCTCAAGCTTGGAAAAGTGCCACGGTCATCGGTATCCCGAAGCCCGGCAAACCTAAGACCGAACCTTCCAGTTACCGACCCATCAGTCTGCTCAACGTCTTCGGCAAAGTCTATGAGAGGCTTATTTATAAGCGTCTCAGAGACTATGCCGAGACGAAGGGCCTCATCCCAAACGAACAGTTCGGGTTCAGATCCCAACATTCGTGCGTACAACAGGTCCACCGTATCGTCGAGCATATAAGCGCTGGCTTCCAGCGCGGGCTCATGACGGGTGCTGTGTTCTTCGACATTGCGAAAGCGTTCGACAAAGTCTGGCACAACGACTTAATATATAAGCTCTACAAACTCGGTGTGCCCGATCGTCTTGTGCTCATCTTACGAGACTTTTTGTCGGACCGCACCTTCCGCTATCGCATCGAGGGTGCGCTATCCTCCCCCCATCCGCTCCGCGCAGGCGTCCTTCAGGGCGCTGTGCTGGCACCGCTGATATTCACTATATTCACTAGTGATATCCCCAAATGTAGAAAGGCGCAGTTAGCTCTGTTCGCAGACGACACGGCCATCTACTACTCCGGCCTCAGGCAAGACAATATCGCCCGCATCCTTCAGGCCGAAGTCAACAGACTCGCGGCCTGGTTCAGGAAGTGGAGGATCGAAGTCAACCCTGATAAGAGCCAGGGGGTCCTATTCTGTAGGCCCCGGCGATCACCCGCCCTCCCCCAACCGATCACCATGTTCGGCAAGCCTATCCCTTGGGAGAAGCGAGCCAAATATCTCGGTGTGGTCTTAGACCATCACATGACGTTCGGCGAGCACATAAAACAGGTGCGCTCGCGCGCCAGTTTTGCTCTCGGCCGACTACACTCCGTACTCAACCCGCGCAGCAAGTTGTCCCTTAAGTGCAAATTGCGTATTTACACCGCGTGCATTCGACCGATCATGACTTACGCCTGCGTAGTCTTCGCTCACGCAAAGTCGTATCACATCCATAAGATGCAGACGCTTCAAAACCGATTTCTCCGCAGAATTACGAAGGCTCCTTGGTTCGTTCGGAACGAACAACTTCACGTAGACCTTAAGATGCCTACCATCAAACAGTTTATGAAGCGCCTTGCAAAGCGCTTTTTCGAATCCGCGGAACGTCATCGCAACCCCTTGGTTGTGCAGGCCGCTAGTTACAGGCCTTCTGCCATTAGTCAGACTCGCCGACCGAGGCACACTCTCTTAGATCTGGATGACCCCGTCACTCTCCTTCAGGAAAGCAATAGGGCCACGAGTACAGTGCACAAAATACACAAACCGACCTTCCGTCCTCGCCGCCGAGGTACCACGCGAACTTCCCGAGTAAATGGTAATAAAAGTCCTCCCCCCCGTCCCTTGAATGTCGATGCGCCAGCCGCCCGGTTAGAGGCTGAGAGCGCCGTAGCAATAAATATAATATCCCCTGATAATAATCATGATCAAAATGTTGATCCAGCCCGTCCCCAAATTGTTACTAATTTTGTGATCCCCCAACGACGCCCTAAGCCGAGGTCCGTACCCCACAGGGGGTGCCCTTAGTGCGCTGTCGTTTAGTTTTAATATATATAATTTGCGCCCTGGCTGGAGGCTTTAAGATTAAAAACCTTAGGGGAGCCACAGGAATATCCGGTTAAGTAGCAACGACCTCTCTAGGTCTGCTACGAGATGCCATTCAAAAAAAAAAAAAAATCACTATATTATCAATGTGAGGGATAAAAGTTAATTTCTGGTCAAATATAACACCAAGGTCTTTTATTGTGTCTAATTGCTTTATTTTATCTCCATTCAGATAATAATCCTGGTCGATGAAATGATGTTTCCTAGTAAATTTTATATGGTAGCACTTGCTAGGATTTAGGAGCACCTGGTTTATTTGGCACCATATCACCAATTCATCCAAGTCGCTTTGTAATTCAGAGGCGTCATGCTTAGATTTAACTATTTTGATGAATTTTAAAGTCATCTGCAAACATAAAAATTGTACAGTGGCGAAAACAGTTCGGAATATCCTTAATAAAAAAGTTAAATAAAACCGGCCCTAAATGAGACCCTTGTGGAGGATATGTGTCTGACGGTGGATCGAAAGTCATTGACTACTACAAAAAAAGTTCTGTTCTCAAGATACGAGCTCAACCATGAGAGTAAAGATCCAGCGATATTGATGCCTTTGCTTTTCCGACAAAAAAATATTAGTTTAGGAATTTGCCGCGTTTTTGTTTTCTTTAAATACATAAAGTTAAGTTTATTTTAATTTATTTTTATAAATAAGTTAATGTTCTAAAATGCTTATCTCATATTATTATTGTGTTAATTTTTTCGCAAATGGTACGAAAAGTAGAATATTTTCCTGGGTGATAAAGCTGTCTTAGTCTTGGGTGAACTTAAATCCCTCGCTACACTCAGGACTCGTCTTAAATCCCTCGCTTCGCTCGTGATTTAAGTTTTTAACACCCTCGCTACGCTCTCATATAATTAATGTACCTATAAAAATATTGTACAAGATTTTAAAAGAGTACCGGTGGAGTTTCTTGCCCATTCTTCTCCATACGAAACTACATTTTGGAAGGGGCGACTAGAATCAATTCTATTTTTTTTTGTAAATATTGACGTTCAAAAGTGCCTTTTATGTGCCTATTTGAAATAAACAATTTGACTTTGACTTTGCTCGGGAGTAAACCTCGAGTCCTTCGTTACGCTCGCGATTTAAATCGTCATCCGCGACAGAAGACACTGCTTTATTAATAATCTACTATTTATTTTGCAATTTGGATACATTTTTTGTTGCTTGATATTTATTTTATTTTATTATCGTAAAAGCGTAAAATGCTTATTGTGAGCTTTTCTTAAAAAAACACACGGTTTGCTGGTAGCAGTTACAAGTTTATTAATGATACATTATAGGATAAAAATTGATATATCTTCTTTTAATCCTTTTTATTTCGTTGCCTTACTTAACTATCACTACATAGTATAAATCAAAGTCGCTTCCCACTTTCTGTCTGTCCCTATGTATGCTTAGATCTTTAAAACTACGCAACGGATTTTGATGCGGTTTTTTTAATAGATAGAGTGATTCAAAAGGAAGGTTTATATGTTTAGAAAATGCCACGCGGGCAGCAGCTAGTATTTTATAGAGATTAATGTTGGTGAGTTTGTAGGGGGTAATCTTTGGAACTGCTGAACCGATTTTGAAAATTTTTTCAGTAATGGGAAGCCACAGTATTGCCGAGTGTTACTTTATGTTAAAAACAAGAAATTTTACGCGGACCAAGTCGCGGGTACAAGCTAGTAACTTATTATAAGAAATAAGTAACACTTGAAGTGTATGGCAAATAACCATCAAAAAAATCTTTTATAATAATCTTTATTCCTCCAAAATTTTTTTTACATTGTTTAGATCTAAAAATATGGCTTAATCTAGTATTCCAGAGTGAAAAACCCTGACTTCTAAACTAGGTTTATGTAATCTTAGAAGCCAGTGTCCCTTCAAAGTGATGAGCATATAGAAAATAGGACACACAATGTACACAAAAATCCATTAGGGCAAGATAAAGAGAAACAAAAAAAAGTAAAAGTAAAAATAATAAAAAAATGTTGTGAGTGTGTTTGTCTGTAGTGTGAGTGCTTCTTTGAGGGTGTGTGTATGTTTGTGAAAGAATGTGTGTAGTGACTGTGAGTGTAAGTATGAGTGAAAGTGCGAACGTATGCGAGAGCATAATTTTACCTATACATAAACCTTAACTATTTATTTATATTTCCAAAAGTACCCAACAGAAGATCCTCAGTATTGCGATAAGTTAGTTTTAAAAGATATTCCTGTAACTTACATTTGAATTTATATTTAGTATCGGGGTAATTTTTCAGTTCCTTGTTTAGCTGGTTATAAAGTTTCGTACTGGTGACATAATAGTGTCTCTTGGCAAACGAAGTTTTATGCGACTCGTGTGGAAAAACCGTGTGTTTAATTCTGCCTGTTGGCTCTGAGGACGGACGAGTAGGGTGCTTACGGAGCATTGACTGAAGGACATAACTATTATTTAAAAAATTCTAAGTGTTGGTAAATATGAATGGTAATGATGGGTATGGGTATGATGGTAATTCAAGAAGCAGGGATCGGAGTATCGGTGTATTCAATAAAATTGTAACTTTTCAATATTTTTTAAATCAAGAATAATATTTTTCTACATGCGGCCCTGGTATCTTTTCTTTCTTTTCTTTTTTTATTTTTTTTATGACGCCTAGATTCCGATCTCTGAAAATAATTAAGTATGTCAAAACTTAAAATATCCCTTGAATGTAAAACTCACAAGCTTACAGTATAAATTGTTACTTTGTAGTACCTATATTATAGATAATATAAATATAATTTCCGAACTCACTAGCCATCAAAGGCTTCTGTGGTTTTTAGCATAATTATTAACTCTGCGAAATATATTTGTTTTGAACATTAATAAAAAATAAAAAATGAACCTCGTAATTATGTTCGTTTGCGAGTTTTTCAAACTCGTCATACATGGCGTTACCGGTTACTTAACTTTTTTTGGGCGTGCTAGTGGCTAGGGCGTGCGTTGCGAGGTTTTCATTCCAAAAATTTTATAAAAAAAAAAATTGCCAAAATTGCATACCCGAGCTTTTCATTCTAAGGAGACGCTAAGTACACCCACATTTCACGAGTTATCTTTAAGTCCCATGCCGGACACGAAACCTGACTCCGGACTGCGAAATTCCAGATAGAAAAACCCAATAACACTTTGCCCGACCTGTGAATCGAACCTAAGACTTCCTGCTCAGCAGTTACGCTTGCGACCACTAGACCAACGAGGCAGATTATTACATACGGGGTTTATGTATGGTTGTAAGGGTAAGTATTTTAATTCGTCCACCCAGACCCAGTAAGGTATTGTAGAAGCGCAGCAACAGCAGAACCGTGAACAATCATTTGTAAAAACGTCAAAATTAATCATTGCACAGCCCATAAATAACAGACAACAAAAGACAAAACGCAGCCAAAAAAAAAAAATTAAGCCAATTCAAATTAAAAAATCACCGGACCTTCATATAAATTTAGAACAGTCTTCCTCCACGCTGGTTGGGTATCCGCCAACCAATCAGCGCGCACGTCGCACGGAGGCGGGAAGTGGCAAACGTCAAATGCAAACGAGTTAAAAAAAAGAAAACCTGTTTCCCGCGCTCGTTTTGTTTAGTCTGTGGTCGTGTAATGGTTTCGTCTGAGTTATGACAAACGCAGCTTTTTATGGGAAATAATATTGTTTTCACGGAAAATTAGCTTTTAGCGATTGAATATTTTAATAGAATGACTTTTAAGGCTAAATAGATGGGCGTGTAGGCTACACTATGACTTAAAAGCTTGTTTTATTAGATTTAGGTAACCTGCATTGCAGCTTTTTACCTATGGAGGTCAGCAGATGTTTAAGTTACGTGTAACGATGACATTTCTATGCTTTTGTTCACAAAGCTTTTAGGTTCAATAGTTTAATCTATTATGACTGTAACCAGTAAGAACTTCGTAGCCAGAATCTTTTTGGAATAATCCAATAAGGCTGAATATTACGTATCCATAACCTACTTTGATAGTCTCTATGACTTGGCCTTTGCTAACATTTTTAAACGGAAATAGGTATTTCAAAATAGAACGTCAACATAGGCCTACATTTTTTCATAAAAAAATTGGTCGTAGTTAGATAGGGAGGCACAGGCAGCTCTCCCATCTTCCAAAACAGCCTACTCATAATACCTTTTACAAAAAATCGTGTCACAATACTCCATTCTGTTATCGCTCACCTCAGCCTCAGCCGGGATTACTCCCCTCCCGTCGCCCTCTCGCCCCCTATCCCTCTGGATGTGAGGGAGCGGGACACGGCATCGCCTGTCAGTCAACCGGCGACGATCGCCTCGTGATAACGTACTGAAGTTTACCAATTTAATTTGTTATGATTAAAATTGTAATCATTAATAAAAAATGACAATTTAAAATTCCATTTTTAAGTTTAGAAAGTTTTTTTTTGTAGAAAAAAGTGCGGTTGCCAGATAGGGTAGTGACGTGATGACGTTTCGGTTTTTCGAAATTTGAAAACTAACAATGGCGCGATGGCAGTGATTCCGTGTTTTTTTGTTTTGGTATTATTGTGGTGTGTGTTATTCTGATAATGTTTAGTAATGATCATTTCTGGTTTGCTGCTCTTATTGGATTCCTGTATCTAAGGTAAATGTTATTTTAATATTATTCGTATAATAATTTAATAAGGCGCTTGAAGGTTTTGTAGTAAGTACACGAGGGACTTACAAAATATACATTCTGAATTTACATGGTGTACATACGAATTATTGGGTGATGCGCTGCTCTCCAAGCTAGATCATTGTGTTCTTAATCGTTTTGTAAAATTAATTAATACAAGATTGTTTTTCAGATAATGAAAAACCCTTTTCAGTTAACTCCTTACTTAACTTTAAAACGGTTATTTTATAAATTCACGTTCCGTTACTGTTTAACAAAAGCATGAAAACATTTAAACACTTTGCAATCACTGAAAATATTTGAAATTAAATTAAAACAGGAATATCTAAAGGACGTTTTAGTAAGGCCTTATCTGTATGTGAACATATCTACGTAATGAAAATAAGTATGCAATTTGTAATACAAAAAGGTATCATGTTGTCGATTCATCTATAGACACCAAGACCCCTCCTAGACAGCCCCCTGGGTCTACTCTGAACATAAATCCGAAGAAGCGGCCGAATGTTCGACCCTTGCTTGACTACGGCTAACTATGGCTGCCTACGGCGAAATAAAAAACAAACTATAGTCAAAGAGATAGCCAAAGTCAAATTATTTATTTCAAATAGGCACATATATGGCACTTTTGAACGTCAAAATTTACAAAGAAAATAGAATTGATTCTAGTCGCCCCTTCCAAAAGGTAGCTTCGTATGGAGAAGAATGGGCAAGAAACTCCACCTTTACTATTTTAAAATGTTTTACAATATTTTGTATAGGTACATCAAATATATAATTATGATTATGTGAAGACCTAGAATAAAATTACTATACCACAATAGGTAAAAAGAATTAATAATGAAGCAATGACAGATAAATTAATTATGTGATAGATACATGATGCTCACATATTTACAAAAATTGTAAAATTAAAAAAATAAAAACGTTTTCCTAAAAAAAAATAATATCAGTGTGTGAGTTAAGGTAATTAGAGAATGTAAAATAAATGACATAAAAATATTAAATTATACAATTAAAATAGCAACCAGTTTGATTTTGTCTAGACTCTACAAAGTCAAAACAGGAAACTATGGAAGTTATAAAACAGCCGAACATTCGGCCGATACTTTGGCGCTTCGCAGTAGACCCCCAGGTATAATTATAACAGCCTCCAAGAGTGACGCTGCTTGCAATCGCCCGGCGCACCCTGGGCGGTCAAATCCCCGATAGCAAGACCGTCCTTGCTGACTCGCAAATCTTTTTATCACGGCATAGGTATGTGCTGTTGTAGACTTGTGGCTAAGTACTTAAGACGCAGATATATGCCAGTGACCTTGAGTGGTTAGCTTGCGTGTTCTGTACTGAGCTCACGCAACGCGTCGTACGTTCAGCCAGTAGTAGTAGGACTCGCCCATCCTGTCTGTCCCCAAATTGACGCCTTATTAATTTATTATACACAAAACGAAAGGTATTTTAATAAAACGCGTATATTAAAAGATCAATAATTTAATTATCTTTAAATTGGTGAAGGTTTCAGGAAAATACGCTTGGTAGATTTTGCGCCATTCTCAGTTATTTATCCGCGTTAGACATAACTTTACAAATTAATTTCGCTATGTAATATAAACATAATCTAAAATATTCACATATTAGGTTATTGAGAAAATGCTCTAATATAACTTTTTTTTTTTCAAATCATTATCACTACTAGTTTAGACGTGATCTTCAGTATAAAATCATTAAAAGTCGGTTATCGTGGCCTTATCTATATAAATGCACGAGTTACTATAAAAAAATACCCAAACCGCTATAGGTCTGCCAATAAAATTGGATGATTTCTCTCGATTTCCATGGGATCCCCTCATCAGATTCTGATTTGGTGACCATATTGTTTATAGTAGATATTTTTATATAGATGAACTGTGGTTCTGAGTGGTGCCGGACGTAAAGAATAGCTCCATCCTATTTCTTTCCGTGGGTGTCGTAAAAGGCGACTAAGGGATTTACTAGAGAATGGGCAGGAGCGTTCTCTATGCATTTTAACACCATACTGCGATCGCCAACCCGCCTGCTAAGCGTGCTTTTTGGGGGAGGCCTATTTCCAGCAGTAGACGTCTTTCGGCTGAAATGATGATGTTGTAGTGTAGATGAACTTGGGCACATGAAATGGGGTCTAACAGCAGTTTTTATATCGGAAAACTTCTATCAGGGACCTTTTCATCCTGCTTGCTTCCGATGGATCGAGCAGAATTCCTATTTGAAGCAAAAGTGGCTGTACTAATCTGTATCATTTTGTTAAGAATGGAAAAAAAATACGAAGAATTTCTCCTTAGTCTCCGATTTCTCCAGCTTTAAAGTATTGTGGAGAAGTATTCTACGTCGTCAGTACTTAACTGGTAGTCGAATGGTAATCGAATGGATCTAATAATAATAAAAGCCTTTATTTACTCATAAACTGAAACTATTTACAATCTTTACACATAGACAAATATATAAAATTGAAGTGTCTGTGTTTGTAATGTCAAAAGAACAGTGTTTTTCTAAATGCATAGGAAAATATCTTCGGTACTGATACTTATTTTTATTAGGCGCGATGAGCACATGATAATTATATCCTCCCTTTCACAGAGTGAAGATCCCTTTTTTTTTGTTCACGGGGTGGAATATCCTCATGGATGTCCTCCGCCCTGGGGCGGGCGGAGGGGTCTGTCAGACTCTTACTGACTAAAAACCACCCCAGTGTTCCCCTCCCACACTTGCACCGGGGATCTTGGGATCTGTTATTCCTTCCGCAATCCCCGGCTAGTGCCGGCCCGCCACTGCGGGCCACCTCAAGTCTGGGGGGGTGAGGTGTCTGACCCCCCCCGCGACGTCTGATAGGGGCGCGCGTGGAACACTACGCGCCGCCACCTCGGGTCCAATGTGATAGGGGGTGGCGGACGTCTCCAAGTCCGCCGTCCCTGGACCCATTTATGGGGGCTGGAAGAGGGCGTTATCGGCCCTCCGCCGACGCCCGGTGCGCCTGCTACGGGCCGGGTGAGCGGACGAGATCTCCCGCTCCCTTTCCGCAGCCTCCTTCTGCGACACGACTGTTTCGCAGAAGGAGGAACGTTGGTGGGAACGTTATAGGCTGATCATTCTAAATTCTCTTGAAATGTTCTCTCTTTTACTACAAAAGTACAAACTAATCATTCTGTAAGCCTATGTGGCTATTCCAGTTCAATTTCATCTGATGAACTATTTTCCAGTCAGCCTCCCGAAGGCTACCACAGGCCTTATACTTCCTGGAGGCTCCACTATCTATCAAACAGGTGTTCGACAAATGGTTTTTGGGTGAACAAAAATCATGAAACTCGCGTCATCGTCACCGAACGCTTTCCATGAGCTACTATAAGTATGCTGTTTCCACTTCTATCGGCAGTCCCCAAAGACTGCCCGTTTTTATTTTTGTCTGTCTGTCTGTTAGTTCCGGCTAATCTCCGAAACGGCTGGACCGATTTTGACAGGACTTTCAATGGCAGAAAGTTAATGTTAGCTGATATTCGTATTCAAAAAGTTACGATTTATTACAGATCCAAAAATGCTGAGGCAAGTATATTTTGCTCTTTGTCAGTCAATTCTGACTTACTGTATTACCTCATGGGGTGGGGGGTGTGTAAAGGTCTGTTATTGCCCATTGAAAGAGGTCAAAGAGCTATTCTCAAGGTGGCTACTTGCCGCCCTTTCCTTTTCCCCACTAACCTCCTGTATAAATCTTGTGAAATACTAACAGTTCGACAGTTATTTATTATGAGCACTGTACTAAAACAACACGCAGCTCTTCCATACAGCACTGATTTTACTAAAAAAAGACGGAAAGATATAGTTTGCCCTCAAAAAAGTACAAAACATGCTTTTACAGCCAAGTTTTATATGTACCTCGGACTGCTACTCTATAACAGGCTAAATGAAAAAGGAAACATCTACTCCTTAAACCACAGTAACTGCAAGAAAATCCTTAAAGAAGCTCTTCAAACTATGTCCTATGAAGATACAGAGAAGTTATTACTTGTGCTAAAGTAAATATTGTTCATATTGTTATTTTTTATTTTTATTTTATTTTAGTTAGCTAGGTTAAGATACTATAATTTTTTTTATATACCTTGTTACCAAATATATTATTAAGCTATGTGATTATTATGTCAACTAAAGTTACCTCCAATCGCCTGAAACACAGAACTTCCTAGTTCAGGCACAAATCATCGTGAACTTGACGTAGATTTAAGGAAAACTCTAAACGTTGTATCTTATATTTTTGAATAAATTTTATTATTTATTATTATTTAATGTTATAAGGAGTAAGTTAGGCTTTTATTTTAGAAATAGCTACGCGGGTGAAGCCGTGGACTGCAGCTAAATACCATAAATTAAGCAAAATCATAACTGCGCTTCGGTGTCTTCGTCAATCAGCGTGTCTTTTGACGCAGATGCCTCCCCCAAGCTCCTCTATTTTGGCACGGTCTCGTGTGTCTCTAGCCCACAGGGCACCAGCTGTCTCAACTGTAACGTCGTCCCAGAATTTACGCTGTTCCTCTACTTCTTTTGGAATGGATCTAATTTGATGCGACCAAGAGATGATCAGTCCTACACCGCGATGTGATGTGATGACGATCGATACAAAAAATATACGAGAACAAACGTGTTTAAAAGCAGAAGTTTTGTTTTCTACGCCTCTGAAATTCGAACCGTGTCGAGGTGTGAATCCGCGGTGGCAATTGAATGAGGTTTGCGGTTTTAAACCTACATTATAAAATACCCAGGATTTTAATACTGATCTTATTAACATAAAACTAAGAATCAAGGAACCAATTAACATAACGACGGTCGCAGCAGCTTTGGGGCAAAAGTAATGTCATAATCTGATTTGACTGCCATTTAATTGGAAATAAAAAAATTGGGCTGTGTTTTCACGGAAAGTTATTTAAAGGTGTAAAATTGATTACATTTAATCGAAGAAATTATAACAGTCAATTGATCATCTCCTGAGTTGATGAGCATTTTGAATGGTTGCTCGTAAAATATCTGGCCCCATGGCCCCAAATTGGTGTTTTTTTCTTCAAGGTTGGCTTACAAGGTTTTTGTTTTGTTAAGTATTAAACGCGTCATTTCAAAGAACTCGGCCTGGCGCCGCCGTCAGCGATCTGGCCGGCAATTTGAAATCTTTCAAACGGGAGATTACACGGCCCGGAAATTGGTGTTTCAGAATCTCGAACGTTGCCTGAATTGATATTGAAGAATCTTGTAAGCTTATAAAGAATAGAAAGTTTAAATTTAGGAACCTAAACCAAAACTAGAAGATAATCATAGATGAGACAAGTCACCTATTTTTCCGTCGGTACTTAAGAGCGTTTACACCTTACAGCATTTCATACCTTGTTTGCCCTTGTTTTTCGAAATGACTGAATCGATTTTAATGAAACTTCATACGCATAAGCAGGATACAAAGGTCTAAAAAGTTAGTTAAGAACATTTTTATTCCAGAGATTACTTTTTACAAACATTTCCTCATCATTATCATCATCGTTTCAGCCGAAAGACGTCCACTGCTGGACATAAGCCTCCCCCTAGCACCGCCACTTCGACCGGTTCTGTGCTTCCCACATCCAGCGGGTTCCTGTGGCGTTCACCAGGTCATCGGTCCAGCTTGTAGCCATCTAACGCTACGTCTTCCGTTACGCGGACGTCACTCTAGAATATTTTGGCCCCATCAGCCAATTTGTTCTACAACATTTAAATAAATAATTTTATTTTTTTATAATATTAATTAAGATTAGATTATCACCATCATCATCAGCCCATAGCCGTCCACTGCTGGACATAGGTCTCTCCAATTGCACGCCATTCAGTTCGATTCTCGGCAACTCACATCTCAGCCACCCTGCGAAGATCGTCGCTCCACCTAGCCTGAGACCGTCCTACCTTACGTTTGCCGATTCGCGGTCTCCACTCAAGAACACGTCTACCCCAACGGTCATCGGTTCTACGGCCAATATGGCCGGCCCATTGCCACTTCAGCTTGCTTATTCTGTGGGCTATGTAGACAAATTTGGTTCTCTGCCGGATCACCTCGTTCCGGATTCGATCCCTCAGAGAGACTCCAAGCATTAGCCCGTTCCATAGCTCGATAGATTAGCATACCTAGATGATATTCTAAGAAACATTTTTGATAGTCAATCTTGACTTTATTCTATCTTCGCAAATCGTTTTTTGTCTGTATGCCTACTTGTTTTCACATATTTATATCTTAAATTAGGTTGTGCTTTGTCTAAATCTATCAAGCCTCAGTCGGACTACTTCTGCGGATTTTGTGAAGTGAACCCAACAAAATTGGTACTGTCCTTTGTCTTAGTACGAATTGGTCTAAATGATTATTTTGTGTATGGCTACTGCCAAGAAGCCATATCTCAATCATAACTCACAAATAACGATAAGCAGCTGTTTCTGTTTAGTATTTTAAAACCATAAACAAGAATACTGGTGACCAGTTACTTATTATTGATCGCTCCCAGAGACCCAGCGAGCAATAATAATATTTTTTCAAAAATGGAACACTGGAACGTCAAAACAGTTTCGAATGTCGAACTGAAATAAAAAAAACAAAGCTTTGTTCGTTTGTGAGTGTTCGATATTCGAATAGCTTTTGTTCTTTGTTCGGTTAACGCGGCCGTTAATAATATGTGACGGGTCGAATTATTTGCGGGTCAGAGGACCAAAATGTCGTATTGTAAAGTACTTTTGAAGTCTTGATGTGTTAAGCATTTAGTCCTTCGATACGGATGCTATAATCATTCTACCATTCTGTACTGCTGGTCACAGACCTCTCCCAAATGACATCAGGATACTCTGTCCTTCGCCTTTTGCATCCAGTCTAACCTAAAAATAGTTTGTTAAAGCTAATCTGATTTCGAAAGTTTGTTTCATCTTTTTCTACTTGTAAAAGTTTCATCTAAAGCTTTAAGGATTATCTACACTAATGTTATGCGATCGTGTGATTACTTGAAATTGACATTTAAGTGGCTGGCGATAGATGCGTAGTTCATACAAACGTAATACCAAAATAATTTGTAAATCAAACATATTCTTAGGTTAGTGTGTCTTTATTTCGATTGGAATACAGAATAACTAGGTTCCCAAATGTATTTTGAATGGACACTGATTTAAACAAAAGTTATGAGAAAAATAAGTTTTCCATAGTTTGAAATTCCTCATATCTCGTCTTTATATCATTGTCCTTTCAAAATATGTATTTGGGAACATAGATATTCTGTAACCCAATCGAAATAAATACACACTACCTTAAGAATATGTTTGATTTACAAATTATTTTGGTATTACGTTTGTATGCACTACGCATGCTACGCCGGCCCCTTAAGTACCTCATTATATCTAATCTACTTCTCGGTTCGTATCAATTTGTGACGACGGCATTCATTGGCGACGAAAAACTGGTGGATGCCAATCTTCACAGCTTGGCCCATCGCCGCAAGGTTGCCTGCTTGTCGGTCTTCTACAGTTTGTACTTCGGTGAGTGTGTCCAAGAACTCCACGACCTCATTCCACCGGCCCCCTTCTATTATCGCACTGCAGGTTACCATCCCTTCCTGGTTGCTATTCCACCAATTCGCACTAAGCGATTCCAAATAACTTTTATAATGCGCACTGCAAAAGAGTGGAACTATCTACCTGCGTCTGTTTCCGAACGCATACAACCCTAATCTCTTCAAAGTTAGAGTGAACAGGCATCTTCTGGGTAAGCTCACTCCATCGTCGACTTTGTCTCTGTCACCTCTGCCCTAGACTAAGGTCAAGAGCAAACCCATCCTAACAAAAAAAAATACTTCTCGGATTGTTATGTACCTCGTATGTCTAGTATAATTCTCGGTTCGTATCAATTTAATCAATGATGGATGCCCGTTTGAAAATACGGCTCTGATGGTTTATTAAGTCAAGCCTTTTCCCAAGTACCTATGTTGGGGTCCGCTTCCAGCCTAACCGGATGCAGCTCAATACCAGTATTTTACATGGAGCGACTGCCTATCTGACCTGCACAAACCCTCCACAGTCCAGTTACTGGGTAACACGATACCCCTTGGTAAGACTGGTTGTCAGACTTTCGGGCTTCTGACGACCCGTAACAACTAACTGTCAAAGATCCACGAATGACAGCTGACACCAACGGCGTAATGCTTTCCGAGGCACGGAGGGGTCTTGATATGTAAAAATTATCACCCATCCACAGACTAACCACGCCAAACGTAGCTTAACTTGAACGATCGACCCGTGCGTCTATTATTACCTACTTAGCCACAAACCTAATCGTTTTAAAGTAATCTTTTAGGGTTCCGTACCAAAATGGTAAACAGGAACCCTTATGGTGAGACTAAGTCTGTCTGTCTGTCACACCTGGATATATCAAGAACTACTAATGCTATCATCTTGAAATTTAGAATAGTTTTAGATGACATTTGCCCAACTATTTTGCAAACAGGAAAGAAATTTAAAAAAATATATCTTGTTTGCAAAAGGGACTGAAAGGGGGTCTTAAAAATTTGAAGTGGGCTACTAGAGCATGTGGGGTATCATATGAAAGAGCGCTGTTTGCACATAATCAAAAAAAAATTTGTTTTTCGGCAGCATAGTTTCCGACTTTTGAAGAAAAATGTAAAAAAAGATACCGTTCCCCCCCTTATCTCCAAAGTTTGCATAGATAAAAATCTGAAATTATTCTATGTGATAGAAGTTTATGTAAAGATTACAGGAAAAATAAAAAGATGTCTCTCAATAGCACAGTTTTTCAGAAATCATCAACATCGTATTATATACGTACGGAACCCTCGGTGCGCGAGTCTGACTCGCTCTTGACCGTTTTTTTATATATTTAGTTTCAACTATTGGACAAAGGCCTCCCTGAAGTCTTTCCACTTCAAAGCTTATTGGTACTGGTTATTTCGCCACCAAGCTATATTTAGCCTCCAACCACTACAGCGGGGCGAGCACGGCCTACGGTGACATGACTTGAGTCACACATTTTATCACAGTTTGAGCGATAAAACTGGTTTGTCATAAAATGCTAGTACTAATTGACATGACATAATTTATCATGTCTTGTCACAAACGTCTTGACACGCCCGTGCTCGGCAAATAGCCTTCGCAACAATGACCTTCCATACGTTACCATGGTAACGTAAGTAGTATTGCCACATTACAATTACCGCCACACGATACCCGATCCACACAAAAGCCTATAAACCACTTCCAGCCCTCATTTAAAAAAAAACGAACATCAATTAAATTGACAAACAGCGTAAAATGCAGCGCAAACACAACCTTACGGCCCTTAAATCCTGAAGGGCGCCGAAGTGAGATAGGGCACGTTTGCGAGAAGCGTTCTGATTGGCTGCCGGCCCTGGCCACCACCCTCGAGTCGACCAATCGCGTGCGCGCGCTGCCACCCCCGACCAATCGAGAACGGAAGATAGAGGGGATCTATTAAAAAAAATGTTTGTCGTTTTAAAACTTTTGACAAAGAAAGTATATCGTTGTTTGGATTTTGAAGGAAAAGATTGATTTGTAAACAGCGGTGCTTTTAGATATGTGCTGAATGATGTCGGTGTCTTTTTATGTTCGTATTTCAGCATTATCATAACGGAAATCCTGATGTAAATCGTGGAAAACATTTAATGTAGGTACAATATTCTGACGATACATACTTAGATCACATTTTTACACCTCATAGACGCCTGGAACTCCTTTTTAGGGTTCCGTACCAAAATGTTAAAAAGGAACCCTTATGGTGAGACTAAGTCTGTCTGTCACACCTGGATATCTCAAGAACTACGAATGCTATCAACTTGAAATTTAGAATAGTTTTAGATGACGCCCAACTATTTTGCAAACACGAAAAAAATAAAAAATAAATATATCTTTTTTGCAAAAGGGACTGAAAGGGGGTCGTAAAAATTTGAAGTAGGGCTACTAGGGCATGTGGTATCATATTATCAAAAAAATTTTTTTAGGCAGCGTAGTTTCCGACTTTTGAAGAAAAATTAAAAAAAAATATTGACCCCCCCCTCCCTTATCTCCGAAGTTTGCTAGATAAAAATCTGAAATTATTCTATGTGATAGAAGTTTATTGTAAAGATTAGAGGAAAAATAAAACGATGTCTCTAAATAGCACAGTTTTTCTTAAATCATCAACATCATAATATACCTAGGTACGGAACCCTCGGTGCGCGAGTCCGACTCGCTCTTGACCAGTTTTTTTTTGTTAATGGGTCATAAATCCTCATGGATGTCCTCCGCTCTTTGACGGACGACTGTCAGACTTCTACTGACTAACCTAACCTAAGATCTTTGATTATTTATAATGTCTAAGATAGAGTGTCGCGCTGCAAAAGAACTTAAGGCTACGATAACCAACTTTTAATGATTTTATACTGAAGATCACGTCTAAACGAGTAGTGTTGATGATGTGAAAAAAACATGTTAAATTAGAGCATTTTCCCAAAAACTTAATATGTGAATATTTTAGATTATGTTTATATTACATAGTGAAATTAATTTGTAAATTTATGTGTAACGCGGATAAAAAACTTAGAATGGCGCAAAATCTACCAAGCGCACTTTTCTGAAACCTTCACCAATTTAAAGATAATTTAATTATTGATCTTTTAGTATACGCGTTTTATAAAATACCTTTTAGTTTGTGTATAATAAATGAATAATGCGTCAAATTGGGGACAGCGCTCCTTGATGGGCGAGTCCTATTACTGGCTGAACGTACGACGCGTTGCGTGAGCTCAGTACATAACACGCAAGCTAACCACTCAAGGTCACTGGCATATATCTCCGTCTTAAACAAACAGACCACCTTTGTGACGCTGGTGTGCATGAAACCTACGTCTTACACTCGCGCCACGTCATTGTGCTGTCATTGTGTTATTCTAATGTGCGTGCATTTTGCGGCCAACAGTTGGATGCAATTTTTTTCGACGAGTTCCCAGCTTTGCCTGTCTATCTAGACATATCTCAAAGATAATATAGCTTTCGGTCCTTATGAGCCTATACTACCTCAAATGGCTTAGCATGATTCCTTCATTACATTGAAAATACTGCAGAATAAGGAAACTTCTGGTGTAGCATGACCAATTCTAGCTCTACCTATTCTACGAAGAATATACAAAGTTCTTTCTATCCAACTGGATATCTCTTCTGCCCGAACATGTATGGGGCGACCCGTAGATTCGCGTTTCTATGAAGACAAAGACATATTTATTCTTTCCTTAGCAACGGTAGGTAGTTAGTGATGTAGATAAATTATGAATTCTACGATAATGATTAGGTACGTTTCGTTATCGGAAAAAAATGTGTCAAACGTCAAGTTGCTAACTAATAAAAAAACCGGCCAAGTGCGTGTCGGACCAGGCACAATGAAGGGTTCCGTAGTTACGATGAATTTATCCCAAAAACAAACTTAACATTGTAGTTGAAAAACATGCTCTCCCATTCATCGATATACGTTACGGTCAATTCTTCAATTTCAAATTTAAGTTGGTCGACTATTCCTCGTTAACTTGTAAACCCTGCTTAGCTGTGATAGTTTTCCTTTTAATTTCGTTAAATATACTAATGCCATGAATTTTTTCACATATCCAAAACCAACCATTTAGCTGGCACACTTGACTCTAACAAAAAATAGCACTTTAATGCTTAAGGCTTCTACATACCGGGGCGACTTGTCGCGCGACGCGACGCGACACAAAGGCACCGCCCGTCCCGCGACATGCGGGGCCTTTGTGCCGTGTCGCGTCGCGCGACAAGTCGCGCTCGGCGCTGGTATGTAGAAGCCTTTAATATTACGCAAACGGATCTCAGAATTGAAAAATGTTTTTACAAACCCACAACATTTTTAAACGGCCTATTCATCGATACTCCACACCATGTTACTAGATGAGAAAAAAAAATATCATCCCCGTTTTACGTGCAAGGGAGGTACCCTAAAAAAAATGGTTAAGGTTTAAAAGGTTTTATTTTACAACTTTCTCGGCGTGATTAACATAGTACACCCATGCCTAATTACAGCTTTCTATGACTAAGCGTCTCCGGGCTAAGCCGGGGACAGACGGACGGACGGACAGACAGACAGACAGACAGATGGACGTGCCGAAACTATAAGGGTTCCTTGTTTACTAGTAAACATTACAGAAATTTAACCCCCTGTGGTACCGCCGTGCAAGGAGCACGACGTTTTACATCATTCTCACATGTAAATTTCAACATGAATAATGTATCCAATACTTTGTATCAATATTTTAATTTAAAAGAGTGTCCGTGGAGTTTCTTGCTCGTTCTTCTCCCTATAAACTATTCTTTGGAATGGGCAGCTAGCTTCATATTTGTAACTGACCGACTTCTTGATAATTCAAAAGTGCCTGTAAATGGTTTAATTGAAATAAATGCTTACCGCCTTATTACAAAACAAGATTTATATTTTGACATGGCTTAAACCATGGAGCCAGTTTTTGTAATAAGAACGTAACAGTGATTGAAATCCCGTTCTTTATACAAAACTGAAAACGTAGTTCGGTACTAAGTTGTCAGTTTTGTGTTTAGGAACTTTACCATAGTCGGAATAAAGTTCGAATTCAATAATGGCTCCATGTTTTAAACCTGGGTCTGAAGATAAACCTTGTTTTGGAATAAGGGGGTTTGAGTTTAAGTTTGATTGAAAGACAACATTTCAGTAAGGATTGTTACTGTATTATTTATTAGACTTGGAGGTAGTGAAAACATTAATTGTCTTCTTTTCTAGTTTGCTGTTTTTTCGCCTATGAGAATCAGCTGATATTTTAATCTGACGTAATACAATTTGTGTATAAATAACCCACTGACATTGGCACTACATACCTATTTATTTAATTTTGTTGTATTTGGTATAACGTGTGTACCTACTTATATTGTTACAGTAACATTCTGAGTTCTGGATTTTTGGATACTTCCTAACACTCAATCTGCCTAGCGTTTTCCCAACTACAATACTCAATACTTTTATTGCATTCCACATGTAGATTCTTAGGTGGTAAACTTATAATTAGATTTTGGTGGTATAAGGAACAGGGTGTAAAGTTCACTCATCAACCATAGAAAAAGGGAGGATCCTCCGAACAGACGCGTCGTGTCTGGTGGGCAACTGCCCGATGGTTGATGTCGGGACGTTGTATATATGCTAGTTGCGCGGTAAACTCTGCTTGCGCGATGCAGGATTTGCGTGACGTCAGTGTGCCGCTTAGTTCGCATGTGGCGATGTTGATGCCGCTACAAGATCATATGGACCCTGTCGGGGACAGCAAAATAAGTGAGTTAGGAGGGAGGAAGCATTATATAGGTACTATTAATTAATAAAAACAAGTAAAATTTAAAGTTATGACTTTATCCCCCTTATTACAAAACAAGGTTTATCTTCAGACCCAGGTTTAAAACATGGAGCCATTATTGAATTTCGCACTTTATTCCGACTATGGTAAAGTTCCTAAACACAAAACTGACAACTTAGTACAGAACTAAGTTTTCAGTTTTGTATAAAGAACGGTATTTCAATCACTGTTACGTTCTTATTACAAAAACTGGCTCCATGGTTTAAGCCATGTCAAAATATAAATCTTGTTTTGTAATAAGGCGGTATATGTCTATCACTTATATACTCGTTTATCGAGTAGTAGCTTTTATTTAGCAAAAATACTCTAAGTTTTTTCAAAAAATATGTTAATTATCTCTTCTTTTTTTTTAACTATGTTGGGGTCGGCTTCCAGTCTGGCCGGGTGCAGCTGAACACCAATATTTTACATGGAGCGACTGCCTATCTGACCTCGACAACCCAGTTACTGGGTAACACGACACCCCTTGGTAAGACTGGTTGTCAGACTTTCGGGCTTCTGACGACCCGTAACGACTGTCAAAGATCCACAAATGACAGCCGGGACTAACGGCTTAACGTGCTTTCCGAGGCACGGAGGAGTCTCGGTATGTAAAGATGGTCACCCATCTATGGACCAACCCCGGCAAGCGTAGCTTAACCTGATGGATCAATCCGTGCGGTTGTTATTATTTAACCACGAGCTCCTTTTGGGTACTTTTTTTGCTCATTTACTGACATACCTACATCAAAAATTGCATAAGTAGGTATATGTATTAAATAAAAATAAATAAATAAAATCATTTTATTTCAGGCATTTGTACATACAATATATATACACATTTCACCCATAGTGACTACATGTCATACATAAGCATTATGTATTTTAGTAATCATTACTTAAGTTTAATTTTAAAATTTTAAGTATTTCGTTTTCCCAAAATAAATAGATAAAATGCAATTATTGAAATGTATTACCTAATATGCAACGTATAGGTTAATTGTTCGTCATAGGAATCCTTACTGGTTTCTATTTAGAAGTCTTCTTCGTCTTCTTTAGTAGTGGTTTCCATTTCAAATCCTGCTAAATCTAATTGGTCCTTTGAGACAATCACTGATATAATTAATTTCCCGACTATACTGTCTCCGAGAGAAACTTGAGATAAGCATAGGCACTGCTGCAACACAAGCGTTCTCTCTTCGAGAGGGAGTGGGCTATTATCTACCACGCGGGCCCAGTCCGGGTTGGTAGATGTCACCGGTTATGTAGGTATGCCGGTTTCCTCATGATGTTTTCCGTCACCGTTTTGAGAGATTATTTAGGTATTCTCCCGAATTAGGCTTCATACTTACTTAACTATAGGTATCTCTTTAGTATAGTAAATAATCTTTTGTCACACTGCACACAATAACAAAAACCCAACATCTATTTTAAAACTGTAGAGTTTAGAAAGACTTCAAAAAATCAAAATTCGTGGCGTTCCTACAACGCAAATGATATTCGTCAACTCTGCTTATAAATATATATTCAGGTCATTGGTTTACATTGCTTGAGTAATTACTTGCTGATACTTGTAATGCGGCGTTGCTTCTCATTTAACGAGGTCACACATAACTATTTTATTTTTACGAACACGAGGCTTTGAGTCATTTGGATCATTTAGCTCCCTTCAAAATGGTTGAACTGAATGGTGCTGATCTATGCGTCATGTTCGTGAACGGACGCTCTCAGTTGGGACTGGACATCTTTTAGCTGCCACGGCTTATTTTAGTTTTGAATTGGTATTTTTTTTCTTTGTTTTTATTTGCTGTACCTACAATGGACGCTTTTTAGGCTTCCGTACCAAAATGATAAAAAGGAGACATGGACATGGACATGGGATATGGTGAGACTAAGATGTCTGTCGGGCTATCACACCTGGATATCTCAAGAACTACTAATGCTATCAACTTGAAATTGAGAATAGTTTTAGATGACGTTTGCCAAACTATTTAGCAAACAAGAAAGAAATTAAAAAAAAATATATCTTTTTTGTAAAAGGGACTGAAAGGGGGTCTTAAAAATTTCAAGTGGCGCTACTAGGGCATGCGGGGTATCATATGAAAGAACGCTGTTTGCACATTCCACATTCTAAAACACTTTTTAGGCAGCATAGGTTCCGAGTTTCGATGAAAAATGTAAAAATAAAATACCGTTCCCCTCCTCCTTATCTCCGAAGTTGGCATAGATAAAAATCTGAAATTATTCTATGTGATAGAAGTTTATGTAAAGATTACAGGAAAAATAAAACGATGTATCTAAATAGCACAGTTTTTCAGAAATCATCAACATCATATCAGCAAATCCATTAATAGGTATATTTTCTGGTAATTTTATATTCTTTGCTATTTTTGTTCATCCTTGATTACAGCTAATTTAATGTTTCGCGCTTGCCGGTTTCTCCTTAGAAGCAATTATTATTGTCATCAATAAATTAATAGGCTACGTATTTAACCATTTTTGGAAATTAATGTTTATTGTAATCCACCTTTCGCGTGTCGTATTTTCTCAATGCTGCGTAAAGCCGGACTTTTTCAATGGCAAAACATTTGTGTGCACTCAACACCTATAGATATACCTTTCCAGTATAAGCTGAACCTCATTGCATAGACTTTTCGTACAATGAAAGCCAGCGTCAGCTTATACTTGAAGTCTCATCGTGGGTACCACCCATTCATTAGCAGATTTGATGGTTTGACCAGGATTGTAGCCGAGGAGAGAAGCTATCTGAAGTCCACAGCCCAGTTACTGGCTACGGGTAGGAGAATGATGAATTAATGATGATTAAGACTCAGATATATGCCAGTGACCTTGAGCTTGCGTGTTCAGTACTGAGCTCACGCAACGCGTCGTACGTTCAGCCAGTAGTAGGACTCGCCCATCAAGGAGCGCTGTCCTCAATTTGACGCATTATTAATTTATTATACACAAAACAAAAGGTATTTTAATAAAACGCGTACACTAAAAGATCAATAATTAAATTATCTTTAAATTGGTGAAGGTTTCAGAAAAATACGCTTGGTAGATTTTGCGCCATTCTCAGTTTTTTATCCGCGTTAGACATAACTTTACAAATTAATTTCATTATGTAATATAAACATAATCTAAAATATTCACATATTAAGTTATTGAAAAAATGCTCTAATTTAACATATTTTTTTTTCAAATCATTAACACTATTCGTTTAGACGTGATCTTCAGTATAAAATCATTAAAAGTTGGTTATCGTCCCCTTAATAACTGCTAGCAATTTTTTAGTTTTATCTATGGCAATGCTTTCGATTTTCGAATAGCTGTCCCCTGTTAGCATAGATTTAAAAATAAAACCCATTTGAAATATGGAACTGCTAATAAAAATAGAGGGCGCACTACCCACAAATCCGTTGAAGCACAGATTAAACAACACTTAGATTTGCGTAATCCATGCTCAAGTATGCGCGTGTGATGTACAGAAAGACAAACGTGTTATGATAATAGTGCTAAAAATAATAGAGTACATACGTTTGTCCATTTTTTTGAGTAATCTGTTTATTTGTTTTATTTTGGCCGTTTCCGGCTAATCTCCGAAACGGCTGGACCAATTTTGACGAGACTTTCACTGGCAGATAGCTGATAAGGAGTAACTTAGGGTACTTTTGTTTTAGGAAAAGCCAGTCGGGTGAAGCCGCGGGCAAAAGCTATTTATAAATATGAATGTTCCTTCAACAATGCAGAGATTAAATATAATATATTACAAGAGATTTAAAACCGGAACATAATTCACACATATTTATTTATTTATTGGATCTCCAACAGAGGCTAGACAATTACATGCAAGTATACATTGAACAGGGACGAATACAAGTGTTTGCTTCCAATTATAGGAGACCACATCATTTACATAAAATCTAGGTAAATTAAATTTGACGCACGCGTTAATTAGCTTGTTCTTTCTTTATTTCTCAAGCAAACCGGGGCGTTACAGTTAAACCACAAATACCACTTAAACCGTCACATGGCGACACAAAGCTCCTTTGACTTCTTACACCTCTTTATATCAAATAGATTCATTTTTGACCTTCGACATTATTTCGCAACTCAAAGTAATTAGTTTCCCAGATTGATTACCTGCAAAACAAAAGGCATCTAATAATACTTGAACAAGTCCTCCATTATGGACTTTGCTATAAACTCAACGGGCTCATAATACTTACAGTTAGGGTTGCCAACCATACCGTTAAAAATTGTAATATTTTCCCCTTAAGACGCAGAGAATGCCAGTGACCTTTAGTGTTAGCTTGCGTGTGCTGTACTGAGCTCACGCAACGCGTCGTACGTTCAGCCAGTAATAGGACTCGCCCATCAAGGAGCGCTGTCCCCAATTTGACGCATTATTCAATTATTATTCACAAAACAAAAGGTATTTTATTAAAACGCGTATAGTAAAAGATCAATAATTAAATTATCTTTAAATTTGGGAAGGTTTCAGAAAAATACGCTTTGGTAGATTTTGCGCCATTCTCAGTTTTTTATCCGCGTTAGACATAACTTTACAAATTAATTTCACTATGTAATATAAATATAATCTAAAATCTTCACATATGAAGTTATTGAGAAAATGCTCTTATTTAACATATATTTTTTTCAAATCATTAGCACTACTCGTTTAGACGTGATCTTCACCATAAAATCATTAAAAGTCGGTTATCGTTGCCTTAAATTCCGGCTATTAACTGTTTACGGTTAAATATAAATCGGCCATGTGAATGTCGGACCATGCACAAATTAAGGATTCCGTAGTTGGGATGAATTCTTCCCACAAACAAACTGAACATCTCCAACTGCTTATGTATGTTGGTCGACTATAATTGAATTAATTTCGTTATTACTACTGGTATGAATATTTTCACATATCCAGAAACAACTATTTAGCTGGAAGGGCCCAGCTAAATGGTTGTACACTTTACTCCAAAAATTTGCAATTCAGAGCTTAATATTACACAAAAGGATCCCTGAATCGAATAATGGTTTTCACAAGCCCGCAATATTTTTGTACAGTCTATCCCACACTACTGTTCCGTGTGGTGTCGGACGTAAAGTGTCCTGTGGGTGTCGTAAAAGGCGACTAAGGTTGGCTAGCGAAACTCCGCAGACGTGATGTATAAAAAAAAAATCTTTTTCACACAAAAAAATAAAAATGAAAAAGATTTGCTAATTTTTTTGGGGTCAATAGACCTCTGGTAGTGTTACTTTGTTACTGCAAGTAGGAGTTGAGAAAATCTGTTTATTTTTATTTTATCGTAATTATTTATCGATAACCATCGCGTCTGTGACTTCAACAGTTGAGACTGGTCTTCTCTTAACTGCCAGGGCTTATTTGTAATCTTTTAATATATATCGTTTTTTTTTAATAAGTAATTTTATTTTACATTGTTCTCACGTATAGAAGCAACAAGAATAATGTACCCAGGATTTTGTAATATCTTGATTTAAAAGAGTGTCCTTGGAGTTTCTTGCCTGTTCTGCTCCATAGAGATCTACGTTTTGGAATGGGCAAATAGCTTCAACTTTCTGACTAACTGCAATTCAAAAGTGCCTGTAATAGGTTTAATTGAAATAAATGTTTTGAGTTTGAGTTGACAGACGCGATGGTTATCGATAAATAACTCGAAACGAAATAATTTCAAAATATTAGTAAAAAAAAATAACAGACAAACTTTTCTTCTTTTTTTAAACTGATATTTAATTTCAACTGACTACAATATTAATAGAAATGAAGACCTCAAAAAACAAAACTCATCAAAATTAATTTCTTTTTTGTTTTATCATGTAATATCGATATCAATGACGTCTGCGGAGTTTCTCTAGATAATTTAATTTGACCTTGTTTATTTAGTTATAAACTTATTTACAGTAAGTTCAATCAGTTTTGATTTCTATTTCGTAGGCATAAGGATGGCATTAAAAGCAAAAACGTGGTTACAATACCAAATGTTTATTACAGCGTTGGAAGTCAAAATCGGTTGAACGGGCTGTAAAAAACGTTTATTTAAATTTCTAATCTTATTTCAAGTAGAGTATACAACATGTCCCAGAATTAACGCACAACCTCTTAAGGGGTCAAGTGTACTCATCATTATGAACTACTTTTTAACCGACTTCACAAAAAGACGGAGGTTCTCAAGTACCACATTTAATATTATATTTAATTTAATTTCTGAAGTCGGTGGCAAAAAACGAAAATACAGAACCAATGACACAGACTTAAAATAAAAAAATTAAATTAAATATAATATTAAATGTGGGTATACTACAGATACACCTCTGGCCAACCCTTCGGGGAAACAAGGCGTGATGTTATGTTATGTGCTTTCGAAAATTAAAGTTATTTTTCTCTTTTTAGTGTTATTTTTTGGAAATCTGTTGTTTTTTCGTAAAAAAGTTTTTTACTATGGGAATGGTCACATTACATACATACTGTTCCCTACATTTTGACGAGTTATTCATAGGGAACAGCTGATTTTGCCATTTGTATGTGTAGCCTACTGTACTTCATCAAAGAATAAAAACGTTTCTTACCCTAAAATACTGTTTATTTTCTACCATTTTGGTAAAAAAAAACCTTGGCAACACTAAATATAGCATCGTATTGGCGATGGTATATGTAGACAGACGACGCGAGTTATAATTTATACTAAAGCGGGCGGAGCGTTCCGAGACCGCCTACTACGCCCCGAAGACAGGGCGATACTGATAGCTCTATCTATTTTTATACATTATTATTAAAAGGTTTGTCGCGAACTCCGACGCGACGAGGCAAAGGTTTTTTACAGAATTATACAACATTAGTTTTTATTTATACTAAACCCGAAAAGGGGTCATTGTACTCATCATTTTGAACAATTTTTTCTACGGGACCATCCTTGAAATCGCGAAAAAAACAGGTGTTCGCTACATTTGTGTTCACTTAATTAAATCGACAAAATGTATGGAACAGCTGATGTTTAATCCGCGATTTCAAGGTTGGTCCCATAGAAAAAAATGTTCAAAATGATGAGTACAATGACCCCTTTTCGGGTTTAGTATAAATAAAAACTAATGTTGTATAATTCTGTAAAAATACATATCTCATATAGTCGTGAATCATATTTTGATCAAGATACAAACTGAAACTGACCTGACCTGCAAATAGCAAAAAAACTTAGGAAGTGAATTTCGGGGGCTACAGCTGCGTATGTGTGGGGGTGGCTATGGGGGTATGAGATTGGAGAAGCCCACATCTAGAAGAGAACTAATATAGGCTGATGAGAACTTCTTTTCAAAGGAATAATCCTTACCTTATCAAAAAAACTTTTCTTTCTTCTCAAACTCCCGAAATTAAAGTTATTTTTCACTTTGTAGTGTTTTTTTTTGGAAGACGGTTGATTTTTTTTTTATAAAAAGTTTTTTATTTTACACTTTTTAGTGGGTCTGTTTTTAATTTATCTAAGTTACAATAGCCTTATGTCAACTGCTCAACACCTTTTACAAAATATTGCTTTTGCCGATGCTGGGACGTTAATTGTTGAGGAGTTCTCCTGGTAAGACCCAGGAGAACTGTCACTCACCATATGCATTGTGACTAGCATAAATTGCTTAGCAACCTTAATAAAGTACCTAATCGAATCGCAACCCGTTAAATACTTATTATTATATTGTTCCGGTGGGTGGCCATCTGTGGTCTCCATCATCAGTTCCACTTCACCAAATGGTAATTTCCAAGAGCAAATGCACGAGTTACTATAAAAATGCCCAAATCGCTATAGATTTGCCTATAAAATTTGAGGGTTTCCCTCGATTTCCATGGGATGGACCACCTCGGGAGCATACCCTTACAAACAAAAAAATAATTTTCAATATCGGTCCATCATTGACGGAGATATCGGTGAACAACTAGAATCCCCAGTAACTTTAGAACTGCAAAAGAGAAAAAAGTTTTAAGATTATTTATCATAATATATAATAATTTATATAAAAAGAAAATAAAAATAAAATATTTTTACATAAAATATTAAAAAACATACATGATTACTGGCCACTAGCCCTAGGGGTACCAGTGTGTCAAATTAATGTCGCCACTGTAGTGGCACGCTGTATACTCTTAACAGTAAAAAATTAAAAATCAATAACAACACGGAATATTTAACATTTATCTTGTCTTTTCCTCTAAACTAGTAGCCATTTTAAATCACACCTACCTTTTATTACTCCATTCGAAATTCAAACCTCATTCTTCAAAATGACACATCCAATCACACCCTAATTTTAACCCTATCCCAAAACTAATAAGATCCTTTATTTAATGGTGACAGAAATTGGTCCTTTAGTACGTGATAGGACAATGCAAACGCGGCAGTTGGTCCTTCGGTTCTTTCCTCTGTAATGATCCCTTTCCCACGCAGGGACGAGTATTTCGGGAATTCTAATGAGTAATATTTCTAGTATAGTTTTGTAAAGCCTGGTGGGCGGCCATCATGAGAAAATAATAATGAATGACGTGTTATTACGGTGCAGACTTGGCTGTGTGTATGAATATTTATTGTAAGAAACCACTTTCTCTGTTAAAGTGTGAACCACGACTGGAGGTTCAAGCAACTATTTTGTCGCCTTTTTGAATAGAAAATACCAATCCATCCGTAGATACTAATGTTATAACATAACATACAATCACGCCTTGTTTCCACAAAGAGTGAGGCATAGATTTATCTATTTACACCTACATTACCTACGCCAGTTTAAGTTCCATGTAATAGGAGGCGAGCCTATTGCCATTGTAGCGGCATCAACATCGCCACATGCTAACAACACGTCACACTGACGTCACGAAAATTCCTGCATCGCGCAAGCAGAGTTTACCGCGCAACTAGCGTATACAACATCCCGACATCAACCGTCGCGACGGTTGATGTCGGGATGTTGTATACGCTTCGGGCAGTTGACCAGGCACAACACCTGTCTGGTCGGAGGATCCTCCCTTTTCTATGGAGGATGAGTGAACTTTACACCTGTTCCTCATGCCTCTAAACTTAGTGTAAAATGCGAAAAATAGTGTTACAGACAAATTAGACCGATTTTAAATTTTCCATAGACACAGAGATTTCCAGTTACCTGTTTTTAAAGAAGACATTTTGAAAATGGTCATAACTAACTTTTATGCGTATAAAGTTTCATTAATCGGTTTAGTCATTTCGAAAAACAAGGGCTTGAAAGTTCGTATGAAATTCCGTACGTCGTCAACTCTCTTAATATTATAAATACGAAAGAACTCGGCCCGTCTGTCTGTCAGCTTTTCGAACCTTAACGGCTGAATAGATTTCGAGGAAATTTGGCACACAAGTCGATGGCATGACTTGGGTTAGCACATAACATGCTTTTTATCCCGATGCTGGTCCCGTGGGATAATTTCCGATCTCCACGCAGGCAAAGCCGCGGGCAAAAGCTAGTTAAGGCGCTGACAAGAGGCAAAAGGCTTTCAATGGAAAATCAATCCCACCGGGCCCATGGCTTGTAGTCACGAATAATGTCACGCCCCCTAAACAAATTGCCATGTGCGATGTGGCTTTTCACATAGAGGAACATTAAAATCCATTCGGAACAATAATCGGGGAATTAGTGATACCAAATTACCAATACGTGACTTCCTTTTAAAAGCATTACTCTCGATTCGAAAACATTAATAAAGATTAAAATTATTTGGATAAGTCATTGCATATTGCAGAATGTAGATCGATACATTAAAATTTTAAGAGCATATTAAGTGTGGGAGTCCAAACAAAAAGGGTCCAGTAGTGGGGTATTGAGTTAAGACTAGATTCCGTATCTAGAATAGTCTATTGATAATAAGGATTAAAAAACATGCGGGGCAGTCTTTGGGGACTGCCGATAGAAGTGAAAACAGTATACATATAGCTCATGGAAAGCGTTCGGTGACGATGACGTCTTCAATCATGGTTCCATGATTTTTGTTCACCCAAAAAGTGCTCACCGCGCCTTAACAAGTTTTCACTTCAAAAAATATTTAAAAACTGGTAATTTTTTTTTAAATAGACATTTGAAGTTGAAACTGAAAAAGTTTGTTTTGAGAAAAACTATATGAACTTGTAGTTAAGACGCAAATATATGCCAGTGACCTTGAGTGGTTAGCTTGCGTGTTCTGTACTGAGCTCACGCAACGCGTCGTACGTTCAGCCAGTAACAGGACTCGCCCATCAAGGAGCGTTGTCCCCAATTTGAGGCATTATTAATTTATTATACACAAAACAAAAGATGTTTTAATAAAACGCGTAAACTCAAAGACAAATAATTAAATTACCTTTAATTTGGTGAAGGTTTCATAAAAATACGCTTGGTAGATTTTGCGCCATTCTCAGTTTTTTATCCGCGTTAGACATAAATTTACAAATTAATTTCACTATGTAATATAAACATAATCGAAAATATTCACATATTAACTTATTGAGAAAATACTCTAATTTAACATATACGTTTTTTTCAAATCAGTAACACTACTCGTTTAGACGTGATCTTCAGTATAAAATCATTAAAAGTCGGTTATCGTCGCCTTAATTGAGCATTCAATTAAAATCGCGAAATGCAAGTTTTTCACCCAACTTTACAACACTGCGTATATCTCGGAAACTAAATGCCTCAAATGGACCCTTTTTGCATGCATGGATGCCCACATATTATTATATATAGTGTTGTTATAAGAAACAGGCAGATAATTAAATTATTAATTATTCGTGACTGCCAAAAGAAGTCAAAACTTAAAGCTATGCTTTTTAGGGTTCCGTGCCTCAAATGGAAAAAACGGAACCCTTACAGGATCACTTTGTTGTCCGTCCGTCCGTCCGTCTCGCTGTCAAGATCCTTTTTCTTCAGGAACGCGTGGAGGTATCAAGTTGAAATTAATATCAAATTCGTAAAGTCTACCGTCCTCGGAACTAAAAAAAAAATCCATCTATTAAGCAACAAAAAGCAAGCAAGGGATTAGGAAATGATAACATTTTCCGCAAAATGACTCAAATCAGCCATTTCGTCAGATCTAAGTACCTACTTACAAATTACAACTCAAATAAAATGATTTATTTGTTAGTAAATAACAATATTAAATACGTAAACTACAACTATCAGCTGTCCGCCCCAACGAAAACCGACAAGCAGGATAAATCGTCATCGAATCGCAACGTAATACGGCAAAGGCATTCACCGTCACGAACCTTACAATCAATACTCATGTCCGACCTCTTTGTGTGGGAATCTTTATTTATTATACTCTGTTGTTACATTTAAATAAAATTAATATAAGCGGATGTCAGGGAGGGACATTATGGTAATCGCTTGGCTGAATAATGCGATGCTGTAGCTTTGATTTTGGAAGTGGTAGTGGTACCGTGGTATCGTGTGTTACTCAGTAGCCATGTGGTGATCAGATAGGCAGTCGCTTCATTTAAAATACTGGCAGATCCCAACATGGTTGGGAAAAGGCTTGACTGTGATGAACCCAGAGTCAGTATTCGTGTCCGGAGCTCAAGACTTAAACATAACACAACTATTAAGAGTCTATAATACTCCAGCGCCACCTTACTCTTTATCTCGCTCGCACACTACTGCTGGCGGTCACGCGAGCAAGCGAGACAAGGCAGGGAGAAGACTCCAAGACACCGATAGTTTCGTTTAATGCTTTTTACGGTGAAAATAATGGTACTTAATAAAAAAAATGTATCTACCACTAGCGGATGTTGGTACATTGGAGGGCAAGCTCAGTTTTCGATACGTATATTAGTTGAATATGATTAACTGTGCTTGCTCGCGGTGAGACCGATATACCTTGCAAGTATAAAGTGCGTCAATCACCTGCTAGCCTCCTGTGGCTTTTCGAGGGAATTTTGTCCTGATGTGGCACGTGGCTGGCGTTCAACGCCGACCGGCCGTGGTCCGATTATACACTCACAAATTGGTGCACCAAAGTCTGTACTGCACTATATGAGCCTTCAGGAATCACAATCAGTCCAGATAGAAGCCGTTTAGCGACGATTATCCCTCATGCCAAGGATTTTTTACCGGGAGCGCGCACTTAGGCAACTGCGATTATTGCATCTTGGATTCGACTAAAAACATAAGACCTGCTTTATAGTTAGTATATGCAAAGTTTCATTATCTAATTTGAAGTATTTTTTGAATACCAGCAGTTTAATGTTCGGTTTGGAGGTAACTTTGTTTTTTTTTCTATAGAGATCTTTTATGGAATCGTGTTTTCGTCAAACATAGTACCTACATAAAATTAATCCTCAACTTTACCATATATTTATTTTAAAATTAACGCTGCCGTATTTTCGACATAACTGAGGATCATGCTAAGCCATTTGAGGTAGTATAGGATCACGTTCAGCCAGTAATAGGACTCGCCCATCAAGGAGCGCTGCCCCCAATTTAACGCATTAATAATTTATTAACACAAAACAAGAGATTTTATTAACACAATTATTGATTTTTAGTATACTCGTTTTATTTAAATACATGAAACGAGTATACTAAAAATCAATAATTGATAAAATAATTAAATTATCTTTAAATTGGTGAAGGTTTCAGAAAAATACGGTTGGTAGATTTTGCGCCATTCTCAGTGTTTTATCCGCGTTAAACATAACTTTACAAATTAATTTCACTATGTAATATAAACATAATCTAACATATTCACATATTAAGTTATTGAGAAAATGCTCTAATTTATCATATATTTATTTCAAATCATTAACACTACTTGTTTAGACGTGATCTTCAGTATAAAATCATTAAAAGTCAGTTATCGTCGCCTTAAGTGGGTGTACAGACGGCTACACATCCAGCTATACATTTCCAGTATAAGCTGGTCTCGCATTGTATATGATTTCCGTACAGTGCGAGATCAGCGTAAACTGGATTTGTATAGCTTGATGTGTAGCCGTGTGTACTATACATATATATCTCTGCCTTCGTTTTGGACGAATATAGGCATTGTTATGTAGTGTTGAGCTTATTGTGTTTCTAATTCAGTTCCGCGTTTACAGGTTTACTGCTTTATGGCTTGTCCTAACTCCCAACCGTATTGTATTTGGCATGGAAATTGCAATTACAAAGTAATTGTACGTTTCAAGTACTAAGGTATATAGGTGTTATAATGGAGAAATTATAGACCTATATGAGGCTGGAGGGGCTCGTGGTAATAACAGCCGCTTGCCACGGTCAGTTCTTGGATGGGTGACCATCAAGACCCTCCGTGCCTCGGAAAGCACGTTAAGCTGTAGTCCGTGCTGTCATTCATAGATCTTTGACAGTCGTTACGGGTAGTCCGAAAAGTCTGACAACCAGTCTTACCAATATGTGTTACCCAATAACTGGGTTGTGGAGGCCAGCTAGGCAGTCAATCAACTTACCCTATCGCAGTCCACTGCTGGACATAGGCCTCTCCCAGGCTGCGCCACAACACCCTGTCCTCCGCCTTCCGCATTCAGTCTGACCCAGCCATCTTCTTAATGTCGTCGGTTCATCTAGCTGGGGGGCGTCCCAACACTACGCTTGCCGATACGCGGTCTCCACTCCAGGACTCGTCTGCTCCATCGGCCATCGGTCCTTCGACAAACATGGCCAGCCCACTGCCACTTCAGTTTGCTTACTCTGCAAGCTATGTCGGTAACTCCGGTTCTTTTCCGGATAATTCATTCCTGATTTTGTCCTAGCAGCTAGGCAGTCACTCCATGTAAAATACTGGGTATTCTGCTGCTTCCGCTTAGACTGTAAGCTGACTCCAATATAGGTAGTTGGGAAAAGGCTAGGGAAAATGATAAAGGACAATTTAGGTGAACTTTGGCGCACCCGGACCCACATGTTGTATACTCAAAAAATACTTTCATGAACAGATATTATTATAAAATTACAATCCTTACCCGACGCAAATGACATTCGCGCTCAATAAAAATCTCTAGTCATAATTTGACAGGTTATCGTCATCGATCGGCGTTCGGACAAAGGCATTGAGTTATTCTGCCGCACGTAAGGGCTGTTAGCTTCGATACTCCTTTGTTCTTTTGTGGCTTGTTCGATGTTTTAATGGCCGTCGCGTAAGTAAACGATTATTATTTTATTATAATAGTAATTTACTTTTATTTGTGGCCGTTGATTGCTGTAGCTTAAATACTTTAGAAATTTTAAATGTCGGAAGTTGTTTTTGATGTTATTTTAGTGCGGAATAACTTAGCTTGTTATTTCTATGAAAACTTGACTCTTTCTTCACCCTCGTACATGTTTTTTTTTTTATAAATGAGGAAAACTGAATGGTGCATGAACGTAAACGAAGCAAACATGCCCTTGTATGACAGGATCATAGCGGGTGGCGTTCTATAGATTCTGCCTACACCTATGGGAAGGAGTGAGTTTATGTATATATATGTGTGTGTGCAAAGATTAACTAAAACTAAATTCAATTCAATTTTTCAATTAATTTAATGTATCAATTCACATTGCGGTAAAACTCATTTGTAGCGCTATTCTGTAAAATTTTAGAAGAATTTTGAAGTGATGTTTATTTGCGACAATCGTGTTATTTGCTCAATTTGGTGGTGGCAGGTTATTCCGCAGGGGTGTACCAAGCTACCAATAACATAATCAGCCCAGATAACGTTACCACTGCTGTGACACAAGCCTCCTCTTCCTTCCTCCTCTGACCACGCGGGCCCAGTGCGGGTTGGTACATGTCACAGTACCAACCCGCACAGGAAACCGGCATGACCTCAAACCAAAAATTTTAAGACATGTGACGTCTTAAAATTTTTGGTTCGAGGTCATGCCGGTTTCCTCACAATGTTTTCCTTCACATAGAACTTAAGTAGTTATACTCGTAACATAGAATTTAATAGGTATATAAGTACATAAACTCGCGCCTTTTCCCCATGGGGGTAAGCAGAAACTACATAACGCCAACTGCTATGATCCTTACATACTCCTTTGCTTCGTTTACGCTCGGCTAGAATTAAAGTTATAAATAAATAAGATTTTATTTTTTAATAAATAAATGTATTCAAAATCAAAAGTCATTTATTCAAACTAGGCTGAGAATCAGCACTTTTCGAACGTCAAAAATTACATGAGACAGTCCCCCAAAAACGCCCACCTGTCACGACGTTAATATATAGTGCTTTAGCTGCGAAGAAGAAGTGGCGCAACAAACTCCCCAGCAGCATAGTCGTCAGGCATCAAGGCCCGTAAGGTGTTAGTATTACATCTTTTTTTTTAACTATATTAATAGTAACATGCAGGAAAACTAAAAAGAAAAGTACCTAGTAAAAGTATAATTATGTACTTACTTGAAATTTGTTTAATCATAGATATTTTACATAAGGAGCACCTTGCATTAGTTGGTTTATTTGCTTAACAAATGACTACAACGGATAAGAATCTAAACGTGTTCTATCTATATTTTTGTAATGATTTAATTATGAACTCATCACTTTAAATGGAAATTAACTTGGAATGTATGCAATGCCTGATACCTACGGGAAGAAATGTATATTAATTCTTCATTTGTTTTATGGCATCACGCTGGTCAACCTAGGAGGTAGTTGGCTGCCTGACAGGGCTATCCTGTGGATGCCTTAATAAATTAAGCCCAAAAGTCTTGAAAACCAGTCTTACTAAGTGGTATTAAGTAGTGCTGTGAACCCAGCAACTGGGTGTGGAAGTCAGGTAGGCAGTTGCTCCTTGTGCATCAGGTGAAACTGGAATCTGACCCCAACTTAGTTTAGAAAAGGCTAGGCCGATGACAATGAGTCACGAAGCGACCTTCGACGCTTAAAAAATTACACCATCATTATGATAATTATAACATTTTATTGTAAAATATACTTAATACTTATCGTAAACACAAACGTAAATGAGGCCACTGCATTACACATGTGCAGTGCTGCACGGCCATCATCGCCGAAATGCTGAATCGACTAAACTTTGACATTGATTTTTAACAAATAATTGAAACAAGGAAGTAAATGCAATTGTCTTTGATTCAAGAAATGTGTTCTTCATTCAAACATGGTACTGTGATCAGAGAGTTGAGATCGCGCGCGTTTCCTTTATTTAAAAAAAGTTCGTTTTCAGTTCGAATTTTGAATAGTGAAAAGTGTTGTGCTTGTGTTTTCTATGTGCTTTTTGTTTTTGAAAAAGAGAATTTATTAAACTTTGTGTCAAAATGTCAGGTGAGCTTTAAAACTGCACATTACTCCTATTGCTAGAACTGTAAAATATGCATCGACTAAAAATGCAGTCGTTGCTTGATTTCACAAAAGCTGATATCGAATTTTAAACAAGGTTACTATTACCTACAATTATTAAACGTCACATAAACTTAGGCTAGGCTCAGTATACATAATCAGACTTTAATGTTCCCACTGTTGGGACAGAGGCCCCTTCTTTTCGAGAGGGAGTGAGCTGTAATCTACCACGCAAGCCCAGTGCGGGTTGATAACATTTAGAGGTATGAGGAACAGGGTGTAAAGTTCACTCATACTCTATTGAAAAGGGAGTATCCTCCGACCAGACGGGTGTTGTGTCTGGTGGGCAACTGCCCGACGGTTGATGTCGGGATGTTGTATATATGCTATTTGTCACATGTCTTGGAACCTGATTCCCATATCGGATTTACCGCTAAGTTGGTAATTCTACCAGTGGACTTGTTTTAGAGGATCAGCGGGGTAATTCCGTAACACACTCACAATCCCGATGGCTATTAATTTTGTAAATTCAACAATATTCATTGCGTTATTTACGTTGTCAAGCAGACAAATTTTTCAAACGTAATGAAGCAATTACAAATTTCTTTCAAAACCTTCTTCAGATTGTGATAGAAAGCGTGTTAAGCAATTGGAGTCCAGATTGGAATAAAGACTACCATTCAAACGGTATTTATCACCATCATCTTTCCGCCCTTATCCCCTTAAGCCATTTAAGGCACGACGTGATTCTGGTAGAACCAGGGCTTGAAACCGTTTAAGATACAACTTATTGTTGATACAATTGATATTAGCTTCAAAGATTGCTTCATCACATTAAGTTATCAGCATTGCTTTTGTGACAAAATATTAAATAATGAATAAAATATGTTCTAAAACCTTTATAATAACCTGTGTACCTGTGGTTTACCTGGGTAGAACATTTACCATAGATATTGTTCTACTAGTGTCACGTCGCGCTGTCACCGGAGCCTTAATAGGGATCGGCACAGGATTTCCGGCCACCTTAAGCGCGGGCCTGCGGAAGGTGAGCAATGGGTAGCTAGACGTCCGATAAGGACCAGGCCCGGGTCGACGGCGCGTTGTGTTCCACGCGCGGCTCAATGATATGTCAGCACGAATTGACGGGGTCCATTAGGGCCATGCCTGCCATGCAGGGTTGCGAGTTTGTCCAAAAGGGATATCGTGGCCCTGGCACACAGGCAAGCAAATGCCTGGGTGAAGGAACACGGGTAGGTTTTAGTCAGTAAAAGTCTGCCACGCCCTCCCACTCCGCCAGCGAGGGAAGTTATTTGATAATTTACCACCCAAAAAAAAAAAGGGATCGGCACAGTGTGTCTTCTTCTAGGTATCTCAGTAAGTCAACCCCCTTTTCACACACAATCCATTATAACTATTGCATTAATCATTTTCAAATCCGGGCAACTACCACTGTAACTTTTTCAATTCTTCTTTTCAAAAGTACTTTTCGAGTTTTCTTGGACATTTACTGTCATCGGTGACGGAAAATATCGTGAGGAAACATTCGGGGTAATTACGTAACACACTATCAGTAGTAATAGGTTTCATTTTGACAGCTCAACAAAATTCATTGCGTTATTTACGTGTTTGAGCGGACAAATTTTTGAAACCTATGAAGTGATGATTTAGTAATATCCTTCAAAGTCATTCAGATTGGGATTGATAGTGTGTAACGCAATTAGGGTGCTGGGGTTATACTTAATATAAGTCAGAAATTAAGAGGCAACCCGTCTTGAGCAAGCGTCGATCAATGCTCGTGTCTTCTCAGTTTGAGAAGCCAGCCTTTGCCCTGCCGTGGGCCAATAATAGGCTGGTTTTATTATTAACTAGCTTTTGCCCGCGTAGTGGTCGGAAATTATCCCAAGGCCCGAAACCGCGGGCGCGACAATTTCCATGAAGTTTTCATAGAAATTGTGCTACTAGTGTCGCGTCGCGCCTGTCTGCGGGAGCCTCAACACGCATGCCAGTAAATCCCACAGTGTGGCCTTATTTTTTCCGACATCTCGAACAATCATCGTCATATTTTAGCCAATTTAGACAAACCTTAATGAATTACACCTAACCCTTCCTCATGAATCACTCCATCCGGGCCCGTTGGTGCAAACCGTATGAAAATCCGTTTCGGGACTTTGTTTAATAATATGTAGTGATTTACTAGGTACTACTAAGTTCTCCTTAGTTTCATGCTATCTGCCATATGCAGTTGTTTTGCTTACGATAGCCTTATGAGCAAGGTAGACCTTATTGTTAGAATTCTAATCAACCTTTGTATCATAAATAGGTACTACTATTTATTTTACATTGCTCATAATTGGACGGACAACTTAGTCATAAAATTGCATTATCTTTTCCTAACGCTATATTCATATTGTTCGGATGTGGATGGCTATATAGGTAATGGGGAAGACCAAAGAAACGATGGATGGACTTGTGTGAACGATATGGCTAGAAATGGAATGACTCTGAAACAACTATGGGTGAAGAAGACATGTTGCGCCGAACCTAAATCAATTGGGATATTGGCAGGAGAATTATTTATTTATTTATTTAACAGTTTATGTACACACATACATACAGACAAGAAGAAAGGAACAGAAAAATACGTACAGAGGTGATGCTTATTTCTAAAGAAATCTCTTCCAGCATACCTGCGAAAAAACAAAATCAAAAGTCATTTATTCAAATTAGGCTGAGCATCAGCACTTTTCGAACGTCAAAAATTACATGAGAACCAAAACCAAACCAAAATACCACTTCCTAGTGCTTTAGCTGGGAAGAAGAAGTGGCGCAACAAACTCCCCAGCAGCACAGCTGTCTGTTCGCATAAAAAACTTGAAGCTATACAATACAATATAAAATAATTTGCATTACGCAACACAAAACGTTAAATTAAATTATTTGCCTTATGTTAGCTAGCACACACCATTATACAAATATATATATATATATATAATAATCGTCGAAAACTATACTCAAGCAGAAATAACGTAAACAAAACGTATCTAAATTAAAGCCTCCAGGCATAATGGGCGTGCCCGCTTAAATAAAGCTACAGCTATAACTCGAAGTCACAAATGATAAACTAGCACCATCGAAGTAAAATAAAAACAAATAATTATTAATAACAATAACAAAACCATGGTCAGCAAGACGACCAGTCACCACAAGCAGCACCCGTTCACGAGCACAACGCAAAGATCAGCCATCACCCCCCTCGCCATATTTGAGGGAAGGAGGCAACCCGACCCCCGACGCTACCGCAAGCAGTGACATCTAAGGGAGCATGACGACAGGAAAGTAGACAAAGAAATGTAGACCACGTGTGTAAGAGTAAAAGAGAAAACAATATACTACATAAAAAAAAACTTACTAATATTATTACTTTATTAATCACTAATTTAAATATAAAAATACAATAAGAGAATATACTTACATACATACTTCTAAAATAAATCACTAAAATGTATATAAGTATAAAATAATAAATACATAATATGCAACTATGACGAAGTGGAAAGATAGTGTTCTTTCATTCTTCTTTTAAATTATGATGCTATCCAATATTGTTTGGGTTGTCTGTGTGGTGCCGGAAGTAAAGAATAGCACTCCCCTATTTCTCCCCGTGGGTGTCGTAAAAGGCGACTAAGGGACGTAAAGAATAGCACCATCCTATTTCTTACGGACTTACTAGAGAATGGGCAGCAGCGTTCTCTATGCATTTTAACACCATACTGCGATCGCCAACCCACCTGCGCCAACCACCCAAAAATCATCGAATCTTTTGTTATTTTATTTTGTCCTTTTTAGATATCGATACCCATCACGTCTGCGGAGTTTCACTAGCTAATTTAATTTGACCCTGTATATGTATACTCATTCTAAATAAAACCTATCAAAACAAATTCCCTAAGTATCAATCAAAAACTTATTTGTTAATAAACTTTCTTATCTCCATGTGCTTATGATTTCTGACCACTTATCGACGGAGCCTCCAATGGATTGGCCAATGGTGATTGATAAGATTACCTAAAAACCTTCTTATCATAATATTAAGTCAACCTCTCTATTGGCAACACGTGCGCCATATTGAACATATCGTTTTTTGTAGTGTCTGATTCATCATCATTTGCCTCTTCATTATTTGACAGCCAGTCGGGGCCAACGACTTAAGGATGATTTATTCTAGACCTTGCCGGGCACACGCCATGCCATGTACGAGGCGCAGGCGAGGCATTGATGGACTTCACGGACATTTAATATGAAGTAGTTCATGCTACGCCGTACAAGTCTTGGTCCCTCAAAATTGAACAGACACGGACGCAGCTTGCGCCCGTGACGGTCTAGCATAAATCATCCCATTAACGTGCTTTCCGAGGCACGGGAGGGTCTCGGTATGTAAAGATGGTCACCCATTCACGGACCGACTACGGGATTTATTCGATTCTATAATACCACTGGTATTTGTTTCAACTCATAACTAAAACAACTTGAAAGGTATAATGGTACAGTCACGAGCACCAATATGTATACACTCAGCAACTTTTAAAGAGATTTCCTCCGACTGTATTGATTGAAATTTTATTTTACAACGTTCATAATATTTTGGAACCCAAACTATTATGAAATAGATCTTTTCTTAAAGTTACAATCGTAATGCCACGAGAAAATCGGTTTTGAATTCTGCTAAGCGTTTACATATTAGTGCTCATGACTGTACAGTCAGTAAAAATGCTTTGTATGTAATTATAAGACCTTTAATTGAAAAAGAAATCAGTTAAATCCTCAAAATACATAAAAATATCAGAAAACAAATTTAATTTGACTAGTTTTGACTGAGGTGACTGTACCAAATTCAAGTTGTTAGTTTTCATTCGCACATTACATTTAATTATTTAAAGAGTGGTATCCGTTCGGAATAGAAAATAGATATGAGTTTAAACAAACACTGTTGATTTAGAACAGAATAAATCGACCACGGCAAGCGTAGCGCGGTTCTTATTACTAGCCACGAGCCCCTCAGACAGTGTTTTGAGTCCATACTAATTATCATATTTGCATAGGTACTTAATGAAAGGGTTAAAATTATTAGGTAGCCTGGGACCCGGAATGAAATAGACTATTTTTCATCCTGAATATTTGTAAAAAAAAATTTGTAAAATGGGCCTGCTCTTGTCTTCGATCTAGCCTGATTACTACATGACGTTTCTTTATTAAGACGCTGAAAACAGCTAAACCGCCGTCACTGTCAGACTGCATACAAAAGAAAGAGAAGCGCGATGACACAACGCTTGTAATTTATTGCAAAATATGAAGTAATTAACTATTTACTCGAAAAAGAGTTGAGTAATCGAAAATAAAAAAAAACAACCAAGTTCTGCACACAAATAAGACGTTCTTGTTATTAATTCAATACCAATCGTACGTTGATATTTAATACAGATATTTTGGATTGAAACTCAAAGTAAAGGGTTAGTTTACCGTTCATTTGTATCGGGATTTTTTTTTTCAAAACGTGTTTTGGTAACAACTAAGTTCTGGGAAATATGTTCAAGAATAACATATATTTTTTCCGCTACCAATTTTTTGTTTAAAACAAGTCTACTTTTATCATTTGCCTCTTGTCAGCCAGCGCCTTTAATAACTAATTAAAAATGATGAAGTAGTAAAAACACTTCGAACCTCAGTCAAGTGATCGCCCACAATTCGTGATATAGTAAGGCACATCCCAGTTACTGGGTAACACGATAATACCCCTATACAATCTATTACCTTTACAACAAGAGCCTGAAAACTAAAAGAAAAAGTTCTCGGTACCTAAAGTAGTATACATCAGCCTGGGAGCCTAAAAAGGACGCTTTGGCAGAATCATGCGTGCAATTCATACAGCCCGCAATTCATCTGTTTGACAGCTGCTATTTAACATTAGACTTCACTATATTAATTCTTAATTTGTGGACCATTTTACGAAACTCCATACACAACTGTCAAACAGATGAATTGCGGGATATGAATTGAACGCAGATCATAATATGATTCTGCGAAAGCGTCCATTTTAGGCCCCCTGTTAGCTCGCCAGAATTTTCACAACAATTTTGCTTTAAAAGGCAAAAATTTACATTCCATCACAATATTTGTCAACAATAAACTGCAAAAACATTGTATTTTAAACCTTACATAAAAGAAACTAAAGTTCAAAGTGAGATGCATGTGCGCATTTGACATATAGGGCGACGGTCCACGCACGGCAAGGTTTACAAACCATTTCTTTCAATTAGCACTAACATCACAATTATGACTGACGGTTTTTGGGTACCGTATGAATGAAAACACCTTCAAAACTGGAAAAGTTTAAGACTCAGATATATGCCAGTGACCTTGAGTGGTTACCTTGCGTGTTCTGTACTGAGCTCACGCAACGCGTCGTACGTTAGCCAGTAATAAGACTCACCCATCAAGGAGCGCAGTCCCCAATTTGCCGCATTATTAATTTATTATACACAAAACAAAAGGTATTTTAATAAAACGCGTAAGCTAAAAGATTAATAAAGAAATTATCTTTAATTTGGTGAGGGTTTCAGAAAAATACGCTTGGTACATTTTGCGCCATTCTCAGTTTTTTATCCGCGTTAGACATAACTTTACAAATTAATTTCATTATGTAATATAAACATATTCACATATTAAATTATTGACAAAATGCTCTAATTTAACATATATTTTTTTTCAAATCATTAACACTATGCGCCTTATTACAAAACAAGATTTATATTTGACATGGCTTAAACCATGGAGCCAGTTTTTGTAATAAGAACGTAACAGTGATTGAAATGCCGTTCTTTTTACAAAAATGAAAACTTAGTTCGGTACTAAGTTGTCAGTTTTTTGTTTAGGAACATTACCATAGTCGGAATAAAGTTTGAAATTCAATAATGGGTCCATGTTTTAAACCTGGGTCTGAAGATAAACCTTGTTTTGTAATAAGGGGGTATTCGTTTAGACGTGATCTTCAGTATACAATTATATACGAATGTCATTGTCACCGAACTGCTTTCGTATTACAATTTGGGACAGCTTCGAAGCAAAAGTATATAATAATAATAATAAAAGTTTTTATTGATTCTTAAACAAGTGTTACAATATTTAGGTATGCCACTAGAATATTTAGGTATAAAATAATTATGTATCTACCTTTTATTGACGAGTCAGTTACTGTTAATCCTTACCTTCCTTATATTAATTACTAGCTGCTGCTGCGGCTTCACCCGCGTGGCTTTTTCTAAAATAAATTAAGATCCTAAGCTACTCCTTATAACATCCTATCTGCCAGTGAAAATCCCGTCAAAATCTGTCCAGCCGTTTTGGAGCAGCGAAAAAGAATTAAAAATGTTTTTTTAAAGCTGTTATGACAGTGACATTACAAACAGACACTTCAATTTTAAACAAATAAATAAAAAAATGGCATCTATTATCAATGCATCTATGCCAAATCCGTGGTCCGTGTGGTGCCGGACGTAAAGAATAGCACCATCCTATTTCTTCCTGTGGGTTTCGTAAAAGGCGACTAACTTACTAGAGAATGGGCAGAAATGGGCCAAATTACAGCTTTCTAGTACTTAGAGTCTCTGAACTAAGCCGGGGACAGACAGACGGACATGGCGAAACTAGAAGGGTTCCTTGTTGACTACAGAACCCTAAAAAGACACGTTACTTAAAGCATACGAAACATTAATGTAAGATGTAAAATCTTCAATAAACGTATTCTAACAAAAGAAAATTCTTTTGTCCTCTACATTCAACGAAATATATTATGTTTTTACCAAATGCAAGATAAAGAAACAATACCAAATTACAAGCTTTCTTAAACACAACTACAAGAAACACCACTTAACTATAATAAATAATTTATTATCATATCTAGTCAACTCACAATACACATGTCTGCGACTCTACGGGGCCCTCCAAAATTGTCCATTACCTCAGAAACCGGTCCACAATAAAACGTTTGTTTGAATATGGAACGCGCGGTAGCCATCTTGTATGTAAACAGAACAAAATGGCCGTCAGTGGAACCTCCTTTCTGGGAATAATGAGGTTTTTTACCTTTTTTGTTTGGTATACGATCTCTTTGCATGGTTTAAAGTTTGTAAACTTCGTATAATGAGGTAACTGCATTTGATATAGATAGCATGAAGGTTGTATTTCTGTGACGGGTAGGCAAAGGGTTGACTACTTACGGTTAAATTTATTTTACCTTAAAAGACTATATGTAAAAAAAATTAAGCCATCACGGGCCTGGCAGATGTGAAACGTCGAATTTATTTACACACTACTACATACAGAACTACTACTAGGTATATCTACATATTTTTCGGGTGACCACTGAAAATCAGCGCTGTGCTGTGGGTCCCCCATAGCACAGCATCATGGTGAGTGCAAGCCTTCTTGTCACAGTCATGAGTGTCATGACGTGCAGCTTCCGACCATTTGTTTGTTAGTGATCGTGATTATAATATGTACTTAGATCTGTTTTGTGTAATGTTTACCTCCCGAGTTTATTACTTACAAATTATGTTTTCGTACGCACGTTTTTCTGTGAAAATCCTATAATATAATCCTAATTTCTATAGACTGTATAGTGGCGAGGCGTCGCCACGCGACCCGCCAATTATCGGTTTACGTGCGGCTATAGATGTTTCATATCACAAAAATATAAGGTTCCTCTAGTTTGTAATGTGTGTATATTTTTAAAACTTAAAATTAATTTTGTTTATTTAAATAAGTAAGTACCTATTAGCAATGACATATTATAAATAGACGCGTCATACACGAACATTAGTGCACTCAAAAACAGCCTAAGCCATGATTGTAGCTACATACTTGCATACAATCATACAGCGCGTGAAGAAAAGGAAAGACCTATACCGATATCTGTTGTTAGAAAGAGATACATATTTAGTTCCGTCACTAGCTGCTGCATGTTCATTGGCGCGTACGTAATAATAATTATTATTATTGTAAATGGCAGGCAATTGCCTGGCATTTGCGATATCCCTTTCGGACAAACTCGCAACCCTGGCAGGCATTGGCCCTAACGGACCCCGTCAGTTCGTGCTGACATCTCTTTAAGGCGCGCGTGGAACACAACGCGCCGTCGACCCGGGCCTGCTCCTTATCGGACGGTGAGCTACCCATCGCTCACCGTCCGCAAGCCCGCGCATACGGTGGCCGGAAATCGGCTTGCGACTCCCGACGCCCGGGGCGTCTCCTGCGGCGACTAGGGGCGCGAGAGCGTGAACCTTGCATCTCCCCCACGCGTTTCGCTTCCTCCTTTGCAAGCATTACTGCTTCGCAGAAGAAGGTGACGGCCTCCCATGCACTCTCGCTCCGAACCATGCCCTGAACCAGGGCACATGCCCATACCATGACAACCAATTTCCGCACAACTTTTCAGCCGCTGGTGCCACTTTCAGACTTCCTCTTACGAGTATGTACTTATTTCTTATTCTATCCAATCTTGGCACATCACACATCCTTCTTAGCATTCTCATCTCAGCTTCATGCAATTGCCTTTCACTCATCCCTTTTGTGGCCCACAACCAGACGTCACCTATATTTTTTTCAAATAAATGATTCTTATTCTTGTTCTAAACTTGTAAGTTACAGATATTGAATTTGAACGGCTAATCTAGACCTACCCTACACCTTTGGTTCCTCCCCAGGAAAAATGAGTAAAATATCTCGTTTTGTCATTCTTGCTATGGTGACGAAAAAATTCTTTTAGACGAAAGAGGTGTGTCAGTGCTGATTAAAAAAAATGTCTCGGTCTGCAGCCACAACTGAATTTACCAAACCCATTAATGACAGACAATATCATTTTAATACCTAATTTATATAATAAAAACCGGCCAAGTGCATGTCGGACCACGCACAATGAAGGGTTCCGTAGTTGGGATGAATTTATCTCGAAAACAAACTTAACATTGTAGTTAAAAACATGCTCTCCCATACATCGATATACGTTACGGTCAATTCTCCAACTGCAAATTTAAGTTGGTCGACTATTACTCGTTAGCTTGTGAAGTCTACTTAGCTGTGATAGTTTTCCTTTTAATTTCGTTATATATACTATTGCCATGAATTTTTTCACATATCCAAAACCAACCATTTAGCTGGCAGGGGGGGGGGACACTTGACTCTAACAAAAAATAGCACTTTAAAGCTTAATATTACGCAAACGGATCCCTTAATTGAAAAATGGTTTTACCCCACACCATGGAATAGACGAGAAAAAAAAAATTTCAACCCCATTTCACGTGTAAGGGAGGTACCTTAAAAAAAATGTTTTTCATAATTTTATTTTACCATTTTTTCGGCATGATTAATATGTATACCCATGCCAAATTACAGCTTTCTAGGACTAAGCGTCTCTGAGCTAAGCTGGGGACAGATGGACGGACGGACAGACAGACAGACAGACAGACAGACAGACGGACATGGCGAAACTATAAGGGTTCCTTGTTTACTACGGAACCCTAAAAACGAAACGCAGTTCGGTGGCGCATCCTTTGAAAAAGGCTGGACGGATTTGGTTATTTTTCTTTCAAAAGATTCGTAGCAGTCCGAATTAGTTTCTTACGGAAAGAAAACTGCTGAAATTCGGGAACAACTGATCGTCCTTTTTCTATAGGATTGTTGTAAGAATTATTGAAATGTTTAAAGGACAACGATCTGTTGGGTCAGCTATACAACATTATTTTTAGTATAAACGAAACATGAATATAGTTTGTTCAGAATAAGGAACTGAATCGATTTCAATAATTTTTACACCATGTTATATTTTATCCCAAAAATATTTAAGTGTGATGGAAAGTTATCACCATTTAATTACTTACAATACAATCGCCGTACGGTTAGGTACCTACTGGCAAATTATTATCAATGAGCGCAAGACGACCCTGGAGGCGGGGGCGCCGTTAGCATGTTTTTGTACGGACAACCCGGTAAGATAAACATCCTTATAACTTTGTGATTTCTCAAGATACAGTTTTGCATAAAAATACTAGACACGTGTTTCGGGTTTCGCATATACTAAAACTAATATTGTATACTTAGCTATTAAAATTATTTAAATGCAACTCCTAAAAGCCGGTTTCATAATAAAATAAACCCAAAAATGGTTTAGAATGAAGCTCATGGAAATTGATTCTGAAATCAAGTTAAAGCAGCACACACGTAATCGCAATCTCATTCAACACTAACGATGGGCATTGGCAATGGTTTGTGAAGATTGTGCACTTTAATTAAAGTGCCTGTAATAGGTATGATGTTGAAACAAATAAAGATTAACCTTTGTTAAATTATTATCGTTAAAATGAAAGCGATAGTAACTATGGGCGTGAACACAATTGGAGTGCTGATTTCTTTCAAAACGAGAAAAAGTATTTTTGTAGCAAACTCGAAACTGAAAACAATTTCAATGTGCATACAAAGAGTGACGAATTCAGTGGGTATAATTATGTAAGTCATGTTCTAAATTTATATATAGAAGAATATTGCAAGAAATACAAACCAAAGTGTGAAACAATGTAAATCCTTAAGACGCAGATATATGCCAGTGACCTTGAGTTGTCAGCTTGCGTGTTCTGTACTGAGCTCACGCAACGCGTCGTACGTTCAGCCAGTAATAGGACTCGCCCATCAAGGAGCGCTGTCTCCAATTTGACGCATTATTAATTTATTATACACAAAAAAAAAAGGTATTTTAATAAAACGCGTATACTAAAAGATCAATAATTAAATCATCTTTAAATTGGTGAAGGTTTTAGAACATTACGCTTGGTAGATTTTGCGCCATTCTCAGTTTTTTATCCGCGATAGACATAACTTTACAAATTATTTTACTAATATGTGAATATTTTAGATTATGTTTATATTACAATAAACATAATCTAAAATATTCACATATTATAGTTATAGTTTCTTCGCATTTTTTAAGAAAATTAAAAAAATAATAATAATATAGTTTATTTACATTTAACTAAAGTATGTAGGTACCATTTTGTTCGATAACTTTTTGCCATCTTGTAGGTAGGGACATGATACCATTGCTATAGAAATTTTGGGACTTCTGATCAAAATACCGCGACAAGTGGTTTTGGCAGTCCTCTCGTGATGTTAACCTGACACTGCCTAAAGAATTCTGAAGAGACAGGACTATACGGCGGATGCATTAACACCTCCCAGCCAAACTCTCTTAATTTTTGCTGAGTGGCTAAAGATGTGTGAGGTCTAGCGTTATCATGATGAAAAACCACACCCCTTCTGTTGATTAATTCTGGCCGCTTTCTCTCAACTTCTTGCTTTAATCTCATCAGTTCTTCGCAGTAGAGTTCAGAATCGATAGTCCTGCCTGGTGTTTACAGCTCATAATGAATAATGCCCTTCCAATCCCACCACACACACAGCATCACCTTGTTGCGAGTTAACCCGGCCTTTGACCACGACCTGTTTCGCACTTTCTTGTCGTACGTGATCCACTTTTCATCACCAGTTATCAGCTTCTTCAAAAATGGTTCGGTTTCATTACGTCATAATAAAGAATCACAAATGAGTACACGGTTCATTAGGTTTCTTTCAGTGAGCTCGTGAGGTACCCAAATGTCGAGCTTTTTTGTGTACCCAGTTTTTTTCAAATGTGCCAAAACTGTTTTGTGGTCAATTCCCAGTTCTTCAGCTACGTCGTAAGTAGTTACGTTACGTAGTACATCTTAGTAGTGATCTTGCTCCACTTTTTCAAAAATGGCATCCATTTTATCCGTAATAGGGCGACCAGAGCGACGTGCATCTTTGACATCAAAATTTCCGGATTGAAAACGCTTAAACCAAATTTGTGCCACTCTCACAGACACTGCACTCAAAATCAAAATCAAAAGTCATTTATTCAAACTAGGCTGAGAATCAGCACTTTTCGAACGTCAAAAATTACATGAGATAGTCCCTCAAAAACGCCCACCCTTCACCACTTCCTAGTGCTGGGAAGAAGAAGTGGCGCAACAAACTCCCCAGCAGCACAGCACAGCTGTCTGTTCACATAAAAAACTTGAAGGTATACAATACAATATAAAATAATGTGCATTACGCAACACAAAACGCACTAGCTTTTGCTGCATTTGTACCTTTTTGTAGTAAAATTTTAAAATGTATCGAATTTCTTTATTAGATTCACTCATCTTGAAAAACAAATGAAAATCACACATTTTCCTAATTTGAATTTGGAATCATGTTCTTTAAAATTTAAACTTTCAATGATACCAAAACCAGCCAGATACAGATAGTATAGCCAAAGAGATTACAAGTTCAATCATACTATAATGCGAAAATACTTTTTCCCCAACCTAATATTAAGTTATTGAGAAAATGCCCTAATTTAACATATATTTTTTTCAAATCATTAACACGACTCTTTTAGACGTGATCTTCAGTATAAAATCATTAAAAGTCGGTTATCGTCGAGCAATTTGACAGTGCTAGTCTGTAAAGTTCACTTCAAACCTCACTCTAGTGACCGTACACGGTGAACTCTTTTGTTGAAACCATTCGAATTTAGAAGTGATTAGACAATACTACTCCTGATTAGGGCACTCTATTAATCTTACTTACTCCGATCGTAAGCCATTCATTCATCTGTTCCTAATTTAAAACGCATACCACGAATAGTTCCACGTTCAAATTGAAACGTACGCACCAATTTGTTTGCACCGTAAAAATCTACGCACCTCGCACCGGATCAGTCTAATGGCGAATTCGTGACTTCCAGAATGCATTCCGGTGCAATAAAAACAAATATAGTTTCTAACATAACAAATAAAATAAAAAAAATAGAAAAAGTGCCGCCATATTTGAATTCGTCGTATGCACGTTCCACGTCGCCGAAATCTTTATAGATAGGTTTCGTGCGTGAGGTAACAGAGTTTTGGTGCGCTCGAGTTTTTTTGCTTGTCTATGATATGTTTACGAGAGGCGTTTTTTTTAAAAGTCAACTCGTTCATTCATTCATGTTTTTATTTGACGTTTGGTAGGGTTATAAAAACAGCTGTTTATGTACTTTATTCGATTTTTTTCTGAGTGTTTTGTAAAGGTGTATTTTTTCAGGGTTCTTCATATTGATAGGATAATAGGAAAACTGCAGTTGGAAATTAGAGATTGTGGTGCTATTCACTGGATGCTTTTTGATAAGCTAGCTAACTTTGTAGTCCATATACTTTTCCGACATGCTTATATGTTAAACTATTTATAAATCAAGTTAATTTTAAGTGCGATACCCAATGACGTATTATAAATAGACGCGTCATACACGAACATTAGTGCACTCAAAAACAGCGTAGGCAATGATTGTAGCTATGTATTTGCATACAATCATACAGTGCGTGAATAAAAGGAAAGACCTATACCGATAGCTGTTGTTAGAAAGAGATGAACATACATATTTATTTATTTATAAGACAATTGCTTGCTACACTTACAGTAAACACAACTACACAACATGTGCAGAAAGCCAACCGTATATCATTACACGTAACAACTAAAAAATTTAATGCAAACATTAATCATATATTTACTACTACACATAAATACGTCAACATCCGGCTCCTGAGCAATCAGGGCGTTCAGCAGATTGATCGCCTGGGCTGTGGGAGCATATCGAGCAGTAAGGGGCTAAGGGCACTGGCGGAGCCGCGAACAGGTTCCGCGGACCACAGGCGCGCGATCTCCGCAGCCTGTCCGGAGCAAACAAGACAACGTATTTAGTTACGTCACTAGCTGCTGCATGTTCATTGGCGCGTACGTAATAATAATTATTATTATTATAAATGTCAGGCAGTTGCCTGGAATTTACTTTGCCATTATTGAGCGCAGGTAACGCATCTAAAGGTAATACATAATTGGCGATACCTATTTCAATACTCTTGCTCGTAACAATAAGGCAACAGACGAAAGAGCCTTACACACCGAGTTCGGTCCGGTCCAGTGTGTGAGCAGTATTTTTAATTTATTATCAAGCGCAGTGTAGTGTCGCTTTTGTTAATTAACATAATGTGCTTTGCCTCATGTGCACCGATACCTACCTCTTCTTATTTATCTACAATTTAAATTTCAACAAGTTTCAAACTTTTATTATTTTAATCATATTTTATATTGTTTTTTTGTCACCTTGATCTGTAGACCATTTTCTATTTTGTTAAGTACCTGGTACTTTTGACGGGCCTACGCTGTCCTCTCATACCTATCACCAAAAAAACCTAAACAAATTAAAAATATCTTAAAAGCCTACTTTACTGTGGGGAAGTATGAAATGGAGGATGTCAGCGTGTAGGTTCTCAGCCATAAAAAGTGAGCAACTAGTTAAATAAGCTTTATAGCACACATAATCTTATTATAAGTAGATTAAGCGCTATATTTTATGTAAAAAGTATGAAAAGTTTGATGAAATAAACAGATTTAAATTTTTTTTTTATTAACACTGTAATTTGAAAACATTGTAAAAGCCAATTTTTTTTTTAAAAGAGTGACCGTGGAGTTTCTTGCCGGCCGGCTCTTCTCCATAGGAAACGACCAATTGGAACCATGCACCTAGCTTCTGACGTTTCATAAGTGCCCATGTAGGCTTATGTGAAATAAAAATATTTTTGATTGATTTGATTTTGAATTGATTTAATCAAAAAATTTGTACTGCAAACCTAAAGAAAAGCCCTCGCGTGTCGTGACGATTTGGATTAATTCTCGACGGATTGGCCAGAGTTGGAATCGGAGAAAGAGATGTGGAATTCTATGGGAGACACCTTTTTTGAATACGTTATACTGGCCGAAACGTGGGGCGGCTGCGGACGTAGCATCCTTGGCAATCCGCAGGTCCGATCCTGCATGGAGTATTGTAGCCACCTTTGGGATGGCTCAGCAAAATACCAACTTGCCGCGCTTGACTCGGTAGAACGCAGAGCTAAGAGGCTCATTGGCGACGTAAAACTGGTGGATGCAAATCTTCACAGCTTGGCCCATCACCGCAAGGTTGCCTGCTTGTCGGTCTTCTACAGATTGTACTTCGGTGAGTGTGCCCAAGAACTGCACGACCTCATTCCACCGGCCCCCTTCTATTATCGGACATCTAGACGCACTGCAGGTTACCCTCCCTTCCTTGTTGCTATTCCACCAATAACTAAGCGTTAGCTCTAAGCGCTTCCAAATTACTTATATAACGCCCACAGCAAAAGAGTGGAACTATCTACCTGCGTCTGTGTTTCCGAACGCATACAACCCTAATCTCTTCAAAGTTAGAGTAAAGAGGCATCTTCTGGGTAAGCTCACTTCATCGCCGACTTTGTCTCTGTCACCTCTGCCCTAGACTAAGGTCAAGAGCAAACCCATCCTAAATAAAAATAAAAAAACCTTATTTTGACAGACCGCAGGCGCTTCTTGATCCCTTACTTGTTGTAACCATGTGTGTCCCTATGGCAAATTTCTCCCACTGGGGCATGATGCACAACCATTCGACATAAATAGGCGACTCAGTCATTGTCGCGTTATCGGCTGCCATCCTCGCGCTCCAGGGTACTACCATTTTTTTTTTTTTTAGGTTAGGAATCAAGTGCTGAAAACAGAGTGTAAGTACTGTAGAGTTCGGCGCTTCCCACCACTTGTAGAGCTCGTTATTAATATGAGCCATGGTACCGGAATAGATACGGTGTTGCCGCTAAATAAGAAGCAATACTGAATTTAAGCTATTTATTTCAAGAGAACGTGTTAACTTTTACGCGCCTAAAACAATGATAATTAAAAAGAATGGAAAAAAAAATATGTTGCTCAGCTGTGAGGCACAAATTCAATTTTTTCTTACTTGGCACTTAATTTATTTATTTAATACTTTAAGCACACAAATGTACAGAGGCGGACTTTACTTTTTTTTTATCTGCTGTATACAACATGTCCCAGAATTAACGCACAACCTCTTAAGTGGTCATTGTACTCATCGATGTACAAATCGCGAAAAAAAAAAACAGCTGTATCCTCTTTTTTCGCGATTTCAGGTTTGGTCTCATAGTAAAAGTTGTTCATAAATTATGAGTACAATGACTCCTCAAGAGGTTGTGCGTTAATTCTGGGAGAGGTTGTATATTATATCGTGTGCCTTTTAGTCTGTGCTAAATAAAATGTATTTTCATTTGTTCTTTCAAAAACAAACACTCTTTATAATTTCGAAACGAATTCTAAATTCGAATGATCGAATGCAATCAAAATCATGACTGCCAGCCTGCATGATATAAGGATCCTTTTTACAGACAACCTTTACAGTACAATCGCCGCATTTTTTCGCCCCACTCTCAGTGTGTAAACCCCCTTACACCGAGCATTGCCCAACCAATAAGAAATTAACCCACAACAGTTTTCCTTCTACGAACGACCTAATACAAAATTACATAGCCCTAAGCGACCGTATCGTCGCACAAGTATGTGCAACATTGTTGCTGTACGTGTTTTTAACGTAAATAACGCGTACGTCGGGTAAGAAGCACGTTCGTGCAACTGTTAACCGGTTAGCTGTTGCTAAAGACCGCTACAAAGTTGTAGCTGCTACTTTATTGTTATTGCACTTGTTTTGAGGTGATTGGCGATTGTTTTTGGAATAAAATGCGTTTAAATTATCAATATTATTAAATTAACAATATATATTTTTATATTTAGGGTACTTAGTAAAGTAGTTATTATTTTTAGGGTTCCGTACCTCAAAAGGAAAAAAGGAACCCATATAGGATCACTCGTATGTCTGTCTGTCTGTCTGTCCGTCTGCCACAGCTGATTTGCTCCGAATCTACTGGACCGATTAAGTTGGAATTTGGTACACATATGAACTTCTGTGACCAAACACGGACGTGTTACATAAATAAATTAATTTTGAATATGGAGGTCACTTTTGGGGGGCAAACTAGAAAATTTAAAAAAAAAGTTTTGCTGACTGTACTGTGTGGACATATCAAATGAAAAGGCTTGTTTTAAGGATTTTACATATATTTTTTTTTATAATTTTAAAATACATACTTTTAAAATTATTTAAGAAAATAGATGAAAAATTACCATTCCCCCCCCCCTTATCTCCGAAACTACTGAGCCTAAAATTTTGATAAAAATACAGAAAATAGTTCTTTACTTATAGATTACAGGAAAACCTATAAGAAGTGTGTGATCTTAAAATAACATGGTAAATCACTCAATATTGTGCGTACAAACATACATTTGCAGTTGGAATGTATGGGGATCATGTTTTTCAACTACAATGTTAAGTTTGTTTGGATAAATTCATCCCAACTACGGAACCCTTCATTGTGCGTGGTCCGACACGCACTTGGCCGGTTTTTATATGTTAATAGACTACTAGTTTTTTTGGTTTTTCATAGTTTTAAATTGTAAGTTAATTTTAAGACCGCGCTATCGCATTAGTTATACACCTGTAATGATAGTAGTAAGGGAGATTGTAATAAATAAATAAATAAATAAATTTCTCCAAAATATGGTCAAAAAATGTTGAAGATGAGAGTTACGGCGGTGGGGCGCTAACATCGCACCAAAATGAATAACTAAGGGAAATATTTAACTGATCCTCAAAAACGAATTGACCTTCTAATGATAGACACTTTTTTTAAATTAATGAAACTCCAATTTTTTTTTGCGATTCTTAGGATGCACCCTTTTTTAAATCATTGAACCTCTTTTCTTGTCTTTTCGCTCGTTGGTAAACAATGGGTTAACTGCGTAACACACTATCAGTAGCAATAGGTTTAATTTTGACAGTTCAACAACATTCATTGCGTTATTATTATAGGATACCCTACCCTGAACGGTTTATGTGAACTAAAATATTTTGATTTTGAAAATTAGAGAGTACCTATACTCCGTTTGAAATAAGATTAGAGATTGAAATAAACCTTTTTTACAGTTTATTCAACCGATTTTGACTTCTATTGCGTTGGTGGCATGACCAAGGCCAGCTGTAATAAACATTTGGTATTGTAACCACGTTTTTGCTTTCAATGCCATCCTTATGTCTACGGAATAGAAGTCAAAATCGGTTGAACGGACTGTGAACAAGTTTATATAAATGTCTAATCTTATTTCAAATGGAGTATAACTAAAAAGAAGAAATACAAAAAAGTCGGACGGGAAAAGTGTTGTGACGGTCAAAATGATATACTTTTGCAATACGGAACTTCGTTCTAAAAATTGTCTTAAAAAACGCAATTTGAACTATTGACTGTCAAATGAAAAAAAACCTTACAGGTAAAAAACTTACTAGTAGTCGCATAAGATGTGTGTAACATCTGACATCTCAAGCTTATTATGATTTAAATGAGTTTTTAAATGAGAGATTTTGATTATGTCTTGCTAATTTATTATTTTTAATGATCTCTTTAAAACACCATGACATTTTTTGAAATTAGATTTGAAATTACATTTTACTTAATATTATTAATATTTGCATGCCATTGTTTAAGGCAAACGTGATGATCTGTTTTATTCCTGTACTTTTCACATCTCTTGCATGCTGACAACTTGTGTTGTATGTATTGTACTCATGTTTGTGCAAATAAATGATTATCTTATCTTATCTTATGCAACTAAGCAGCGACAGAAATTCAGGCGACGATAACCGACTTTTAATGATTTTATACTGCAGATCACATCTAAACGAGTAGTGTTAATGATTTGAAAAAAATATATGTCAATTTAGAGCATTTTCTCAATAACTTAATATGTGAATATTTTAGATTATGTTTATATTACATAGTGAAATTAATTTGTAAAGTTATGTCTAACGCGGATAAAAAACTGAGAATGGCGCAAAAGCTACCAAGCGTAATTTTCTGAAACCTTTACCAATTTAAAGACAATTTAATTATTGATCTTTTAGTATACGCGTTTTATTATAATACCTTTTGGTTTGTGTATAATAAATTAATAATGCGTCAAATTGGGGACAGCGCTCCTTGATGGGCGAGTCCTATTACTGGCTGAACGTACGACGCGTTGCGTGAGCTCAGTACAGAACACGCATGCTAACTACTCAAGGTCACTGGCATATATCTCCGTCTTAACGTCAAAATTTAATACAGCTAAATACTGAAATATCATATTTATTCGAATAATTATTCATTACCCAACATCATGGACGGCACGGTTGGCGCAGTTAGTTAAGCGATTGACTGCTGCGCTGCGTGTCGCGGGTTCGATTCCCGCACGGAACAAATATTTGTATGACCTACAAGTAGTTGTTCCGGGTCTGGCTGTTTGGTATGTGAATTTAAATGTTTGTAAACGCACCCACAATACAGGAGAAATTCCTAAAAAAAAAATTTTTTTTTTTTTGCTGCCGCCTGACCACTTTTCAACCTTATGCTACTAGTAATAAGGTCGAAAAGTGGTTCGGCGCCAGTGTCCGCGATAGTACCTAGATTTTATGTAAATGATGTGGTCTCCTATAATTGGAAGCACTCACTTGTATTCGTCCCTGTTCAATGTATACTTGCATGTAATTGTGTAGCCTCTGTTGGAGATACAATAAATAAATAAATAATTACTAGTGGTCGCCCACTGGTCGAAATTCAACCCCCTCTATTTAAAATCGATATAGTACTTACTAATTCCATGCTCCTTGCATTCCTGTTCCGTGTGGTACCGGACGTAAAGAATAGTATTACCCTATTTCTTCCCGTAGGTGTCGTAAAAGGCGACTAAGGGACTTACTAGAGAATGGGCTAATGGCTTATTTTAACACCATACTGCGATCGCCAACCTGTCTGCCAAGCGTGGCGAAACGCAATTCCCCACTTTTGGATGACGCCTATGTCCAGCAGTGGACGTCTTTCGGCTGAAATGATGAAGATCATGATGAATTACAAGCTATTATAATATACTTACTAATTCCATGCTATTAAAAAGTACTTACTTATTCCATGCTCAAACTGTCACTTCCTGTCAGACACTTCCGTCCCTTTTCACGAAATCACTCCCACAGAAAGCGAGATGATAGATTTTTGATGTAAAAAATTGCAATTTCAATCGCATTTCTTCAAAATGAACTAAACTACATACCCAATAGCAAAACTATTTAATAAGTACCTACATACTTTCCTAACTTCTATAGTTCTACCCTTAAAAACTCACCAGCTATTAACAGAATTGGTCCAGATGTTAGCAACGGATTACCCGCCCCACACAAGAGTCTCCTATACTAATCCTATAATCCCAGGAACAGTTTGTGTAAAAAAGAAGCCACGTTGATTTATTTTCTCTTCCTGTGATTTACGCTGTGTTTTCTCACCTTTGGATGCCAGCATTTTGTGTAAAAATAAAGGGAGAGTGATTTAGTTCGATTTAAAAACGTTTTGGCAAATGAATCTTCTGTCTCTATGAACATCACTTTGAAATTAGAACGGTGTTGAGACTGCGATGATTTACTTTGAAAACTGATCAGCAGTTGAATAGTTCTAAGTTATAATAGTAGTATTAGAACGGCATGAATAAAATCTAAATGCTTTAAAATATAGGAACAAAACTTTAACTTTAATTGACAATTTTTTTCCGCTGAAAATCAAACCTTCCCGCCAATTCCGAACTGTCAAAAGAGTTGAATAGACAAGAATACTTTTAAAAGGCAAAGGCAATCTTGTGTCCTTGGTATAAGAACTCTTTTTTTGGAGTGAAGTGAAGTGTAAAATTAAACTTGTAAAGAGGTTTTTACGGTCTAATACATAATTCAATTGTTTAGCTGTTTATGAATATACCTACGTGTGAAAGAAGCGGGCGTTTGTGAATGAAGTTGTATTTGCATGGGAGAGGTCGGTTTACGGTTTCAGGACTTTAAGATATTTTAAACTTTATCGTTCACCAGTGTGGTCTACGCAACAGTACCCATTAATGAAAAGTGTATGAACAATAGTATTTCCTGTTTCACTCAGAAATTGATCTAAGAAATAATTAGGATGTAGTTTTGCTTCTTCCGGTGCTTTTTCAGGAATTATGGTTTTAATGTGGTCTGGTTTGCGTTTCCCCTCATCTAGATTAAAATCTACACTATTTATTGTTCCATCTGTTTTTCTATTTAGTCATTTCCACCTGCTATAAAGATGAATGCAAAGTGTAATGGTTTCATTCATGATTTAATTCTTCATCTCGCCGCCCAAAACCTTACTTTCTGCAAATCCGATCCAAGCAAGCTTCTATCCAAACATTTCGCATGAAATTGCACAGTTTTACATTTCTAAAGACAATTGAGTCGACAAACAAAAGCAGGACACCTTACACCAGCCAGTTCCCACGTACAAACGCAAATTACTGAACGATTACTACACGAACTCGTGAATGACTCCGCAGGTGTCTACACTACGTTAAAAAAAACTAAACAAGTAAACAAAACACAGTAAAACCTGTCATAGACACGTGCGTCCTTTGCGGCCAGAAACAATGGCATTACCGGCTCTGTCCTTTGCTTGTTAAAAAAAAATTTACAAAGCCTATAGATATTGACTTTTGGCGCGTATTTTATTGACTTGTTACTCGTTCCCACGCGTTCGTAGTAAAATTTCGGACTTTTAGGGTTCCATAAAACTGGAAATGCTCATTCATCTTCGTCATAATTTAAGGACATTAGCTGTAATGCAAAAAATGTGAACAAAAACTTTCTATTTCCATGCAAAGTTGAAATTATAATTATTGTCTTTGGTGAAAGTATATTTTCTTTGATATAATCATTAAAGTGATACTACTCGTATTATCACTCTAATGATTGTAGAATGACTTGTTTAGATACACGAAAATTGGGTTTGACCGGTTTGAGGTTTATAAACACGATTGATGAATATGTCGCATAGCAGGATTCGTATCCATTATTGCACCGACGAACTGAAATGCAATTGAATATAAATATCACGTATAAATAGACAGTCAAAGCCGTAAACACATTGAAAAGAATTGCGTCCAACTGTTGGCCGCAAAATGCACGCGCACCGGAATAGCAAAGTTGGCCGTTTGTTTTAGTTTTTTGCAGCGCGTGACTCCTCCGTGCCTCGGAAAGCACGTTAAACCGTTAGTCCCGGCTGTCATTCGTGGATCTTTGACAGTCGTTACGGGTCGTCTAGAAGCCCGAAAGTCTGACAACCAGTCTTACCAAGGGGTATCGTATTACCCAGTGACTGGGTTGTGGAGGTCAGATAGGCAGTCGCTCCATGTAAAGTACTGGTATCCAGCTGGACCCGGTTAGACTGGAAGCCGACCCCAGCATAATTGGGAAAGGGCGGGTGGATTGATTTTTATTGGTTTAAACCTAGAACACCCTTGGGATGAACTGCAGCCTAATTCTTTATGACAATCACTTTCATTTCGCAATTCAACAGGATCAATTTTTTTTTTTTAAACGTTACCCCACACTAGGAATTTCTCCTGTATCGTGGGTGCGTTTACAAACATTTAAACTCACATACACAAACAGCCAGACCCGGAACAACTACTTGTAGGTCATACAAATATTTGTTCCGTGTGGGAATCAAACCCGCGACACGCAGCGCAGCAGTCAATCGCTTAACGACTGCGCCAACCGTGCCGTCGATTACGACATTACGACTGAGTTACGGAAAACTTGTTCTGCTTTGGCTTAGCTAACACTAGATTATTCGATAAATCTGCACCCTAATTGCAACACAGTATCTGAATTATTTTGAAGGATATTAATAATCCATTGCTTCAAATGTTCGAATTTGTCTGTTCAACAACGTAGGTAGATTCAATTTAGGTCTACTCTCTGATATACAATGGTCTCTGTAGTCTCATGAAACATGAGGCTTCAGGGGCTAGTGTGAATCTCTGGATTCATTCGAGCAATCGAGTCTGGTACAACCACGCTGGGGTCGGTGCACTTCATTCATTCATTCAACAACGTGGTAGATAACGCAATGAATATTGTTCAACTGTTAAAATGAAAGCCATTGCTACTACTATACTGTAAGTGTTACGCAACTATCCTGCGCTGGTCTGAGCAGTACGGTAGCCTTATAATATTAATTATATCATAAAGTTTACGTCATTGTCTATGGTTTTACTTACCGACGGAACCACAGACAGCTAAACCTGCTTACGTCAAACCTCTGTTCTCATCGTCTTCCGGCACTTAATCCTTTAATCTCTTACAGGTGGATGATTATCCAATTTTAAAGGATTACAACGTAGTAATGATTGGCACATCTGTGGTGTCTTAGATGAGGTAACTTTTTTGTAGGAGAAAGTATTTTTTGCATAGTGTTGTTTGCTGTAAGGGAATAATTATCGGATTTATTATTTACTAATGTGCAACATCGAGGTTGGATTTTCGTAGAATGCTTCTTGCATCTCTCTACTTTATCGAAGAAAAATCCAGGTTCTTATTACAACCACAACAACAATTCTACAGCCCTAAACAGTTTATAAAAATAAATCTAACTTGGAGAGATGTATTCAAATTCAAATTCAAATTCATTTATTTATTGTAAAACATAGGTACAATTATAAGTTGTTATATGGTAATCTATTGAGGGCGCTATGTTTTGCCTCTAGGGCGTACAAAAATAGCATTACATGCAAATATAATTAAATCACACAGAACAATGTCAATCAGATAAATTATGTGTACATAATGGAAAAAAATAAAATATGAAACATGTCCGCAGTTATTGTAATAAATTGAAAATTGTCAGCAATTAAAGAATGTTAAAGAAAGTGAATGATGTCATAAATTAAAATTAAATGTCAATAAGGAAGATCAATTGTTATTTGTGAAATGTCAGGAATTTTATAACGGCATGTCATTCAAATAATCGGTTATTGAATAATAGCATTTTTCTATTAAAAAATTCTTTAATTTTCCTTTAAAGTTGTGCAAATTTTCATTCTTAATGCTATCAGGAATTTTATTGTAAATAACCGGACCCATGCCTAAAATACTTTTCCTTGCTGTGTGCAGTGCTGTTTATGTTTACTAGTACACAACATGGTTTTGTATTAATGAGTTTCCTGGTCAAAATTCTGTACTTAAATACATTTTGGTATGGTCGCGAACCATATTTTGACTGAGATACAAACCTGACACAGACCTGCGAATTGCAAAAAAAAACTTAAGGTAATTTGAATTTCGCGGGCGGATATAAAATGTAATTGATTAATTTGATTATTTTTATCAATAATTACGCGTTAGAACTAAATAAGCTTTTCCTTTCACTAACGACCCCGTCACCAGAACTTTACAGAAGCTCGTCAGCAACAAAACTATAATTTCTCCTCACAAAATACTCTTAATCTTGCACAACAACGTCCCCTCCACTAATAGCTCACTCCATACAAACTACCAAATAAATCTCTAACAAAAATAATAACACACTAACGTTACGCGACGCGACACCACCGCAGTGCCCGGATCCTGCACTCACACGTGTGCTTAAATAATACGGTGGAAGCTAGCGTATCCAGTTACATCGATGTTTTGTTGTGCGTTTATAGTAAGTAGGTATGGTAATGTATATGTTTTTTTTATCCGTGGACATTGATTACATTTTTTTCTGTTGAGATTCTATTTTGAAAATATTGAATTCACTCAAAATAGAGAATTATTATAAGATAGATAAGATAAGATAAGATAATCATTTATTTCCACAAACATGAGTACAGTACATACAACACAAATTGTCAGCATGCAAGAGATGTGAAAAGTACAGGAATAAAACAGATCATCACGTTTGCCTTAAACAATGGCATGCAAATATTAATAAAATTAAGTGAAATGTCATTCCAAGTCTAATTTAAAAAATGTCATGGTAATATAAAGAGATCATTAAAAATAATAAATTAGCAAGACATAATCAAAATCTCTCATTTAAAAACTCATTTAAATCATAATAAGCTTTATCTGCTAGAAAATTTTTGACTTTCTTTTTGAACGCTACGTCACTTAACTGCGTCCAGCTTTTAGGTAGTTTATTAAAAAAATTTGGAGCCATGCAAAAGACACTTTTCCGCATAAGTGCTGTTCTATATTGATGTAGGCAAATTTGACTATTGTCACGTCTATTACGAGGAAATCGATCCGCCATGCGAGGAAAGAGATGAGGGTTGGATATTAAGAACATTGCATTTTTATTTTCCCAAAGTAATGAATTATCAACTAATATAAACTATTGTGGGTCATCTCATGATAGAAATGTTGCCCTTTTCCTAATAATCTATAGGTATAGTTGCCATAATTATTTATTATTTATTTATTTAAATCACAATTATAACACCTTTATAGAATCATCCAAGGCGATGTTATAAGTCACAATGTCTACTTACACAGATTTATACAAAATAAATGACCAGTAAGGAAAATTACACACAATTAAATTATATTTTATTATAAACATGACAACGTTTATACTATACCTCTTTCAATCATTATTTGTGCCATTTCAATGAATCTCGGCAGGCTTTGCCCAAATATATACTCCGAAACTGTAATATTGTTAATAATACGTGTAGCTCGAAACAAAAAAAAACAAAAACGACGTCGATTATGAAACCAAATGATCGAAAAGGTATTTTCTCCTTGGTAAAGACGGCTAATCCAGGTTGAAAACTTGCCGGTAACAAGTTTAATTGTAACAAGACGATACGGCATGTATTTTCATCTTTTTCTCTTGAGAAAAAGATGAAAAGCCCTTCCTTGCCTTGGCAAGGAAGGGCTGTTTCTTTATGATAAGTTGAAAAAAAAGACGGTTCTAGCGCGGCACCTCTGTTCCAAATTCAAAACAAGTGACAAAAGTGACAACTCATAAACAAAATGATTGTCTCCGATTTTTTTGAACGGTCTGACGTGGGAAGTTTGCTTGACTAATAAAACAATAAACTAATTAAATTAAGAAAGAAAGAAAATAAATGTATTTGACCCAGGTTAAGGCACACAATATTCACACAAAAACAGAAAAAATGCTTTAAATAGTATTGATTGCCTCACGGACGCGCCAAATAGGCCCAGGGATTGGTGGTTCACATGTCTTCGAAATGTTGGTTCTAGGTCATGCTGGTTTCCTCCCGATTTTTACCTTTACCGTATTGAGAGCAGTGGTGATGAAATAATTTACAAACTCCAACCATTTATTTTAATTGTCAAAGAGTCGGTCAGTTAGTCAGAAAGTTGAAGCTATTTGCCCATTCTAAAACGTAGATTTCTATGGAGAAGAACAGTCAAGAAACTCCAAGGACACTCTTTTAAATCAAGATATTACAAAATCCTGGGTACATTACTCTTGTTGCTTCTTTATGTGAGAACAATGTAAAAAATTAAATTACATTAAAAAACAATACAACATATAAGATTACAAAGTAGGCTTGCCTGGGAAATTGCACCTACGACCTTACTTACTCTTATCTTCGTAAGTCGCGGCCGTGTCCACTGGGCCACCTCTGCTTGCACTGGGCCACTTTTTAATTGTTGCAATTTTTGGTGATTACACGTACATATATGTGATTTCTACTATAGGGTTAATAATAAATTAAGTACAGGTAATCCGGCACATCCTGGGCAGTCGGCCTCACCGCGCTAGCAACCTTTTCAGAAAGAAAAGAGATTGGCTAGTCAGCTAGCCAATCTCTTTGCCACTTCTAATCTATTAAAAAACTAAAGCACGTGCTGACACATCTGAAGAAAGAGGATGTATTATCATAATCAGGTTGGCATAATTATGGTCCTCAGTCTGACTTCCAAAAATATTTGATGAAGCAGTTGTTGCAATTTAAAACACTAGAGATTGCCTATTTATTGCAAAAACCGGCTCTCCGATTATGTAGTTTGTACCTCGATATCTACAATAATTTATAACGATATTAAATCAAGCACAACAACAGTGACCCTTTCCCTTTTTAAAATATGAAGCCAAAAAAATCTTTTAATCTATTCCAACGCCAACTGAACATCTCGAGGACACTCCAAGATTCAAATTTCGAACTGTCATTTTTTTCACCAGCATCAAATTGCGACGATGCCCTTTTGCTGAATGAAAAAGATGGCGCGAGATATGCAAATTGTATTCATCGAGAATTTTATTGATTTTCATCCTTTTCAACCGCGATATGAAGTGTGAGCGCGCATAATGAGTTGTTTTGTTAAATGATAAAGTTTTAACGATCGTTTTGAATAAATAAGATAATGTGTTACTTTGGTTTGTTATTTCGCACATGAGATGATTATTGAGATCGATAAAATATATTTAAGTTTTATTAAATGGTGTTTCGGACACACACACGGTCCCTCTTATCAACAAACTCGGGAGGAAAGTTAAGTTTTGGCACTGGTTTTCTTTGCGTAACACACATGAAATGGCAATCGATCGCAGTGCAATTCATTTTGACATTTCAACCACGTTTATTGCGTTATTTACGTTGAGGAGCAGACAAATTTTTCAAACCTATGATCTATCTTCAGCTAAAACGGCTTATTGGTCGAAATATTTCCGATTCGCCCGCTAATAAATTAACTTCGTGCGAATCGCTTACAGAAAGAAACATATTTTGTACGAATACAAATTTACCAAATAAATACTTAAAAAAATATATGTTTCTTTCTGCAAGCGATTCGCACGAAGTTAATTTATTAGCGGGCGAATTGGAAATATTTATCAGGCAATTGGCACACTGAATTTCATGCAATAAAGTTATGAAAAAGTACACTAGAAACTACATTTATCAATTATTTTTGTACAAGCTTAGGTATATTTTATTCAGCAAATGTTTTAAATAAGTAAATATAAAAGAGAGTGTTTTGTGTGCCAATTGAATACGTATTTCTGGAGTTGTCGATTGGCCCAAAAATAAATTAACTTCGTGCGAATCGCCAACAAAAATTAAAATATTATTTAAAAGTGTCGATTCGCCAACTTCTGGCGAGTAAATTCGTGCGAGTCAACCTATCAGCCGCTAAAACTACTAGAAAACGCTATAGGAAAGGCGATTATCTGCACTTTCTTTTGTTGACCTAGGGATTCAATCAAATGTTTATCATCTTGGTGCACCATCAGGGGCCCCCTATACTACTTTATTTTGATAGGGCCCGGGCTCTAAGACCCGACTGCGGCGAAGCTCCAAAGCAGAGTAGGTAGTATTAATTGCGATTGTACCTACTATGAAAATAAAATTAGCATTACCCAAGTGAGCTAGAGAATTGGAGTATCCTGAAGCTGCCACAACCTGACACTGACATGCAAATTGCAAATAACGTAAAAAACAATGAATTTCGTGACCTACCATCAACTTTTGACTCTCCCTTCAACGAAGCGAGTCGAGATAATCTACAGAACTGCAGCCCGCACACAATGACATCCAATCCAAGTCGGTTGCATCCACCTCTAAACGCATTAGTGCTAGATAATCTTTGACAACAACACTATCAACACACAATGCGTATCGATCGAATCTTGTCAAAACTATACGGGCTCAACGGTGTCTTCTGATGTGGTCGCATCCTTAGGTTACACGACGTTGCGTCAAAACAACGATTATGTCCAAATATGTTTGGTAAAACTATTATAAAAATATAATTAAAAAAATGGAATATATTTAAAATATTTATGTACGTTTTTTTAATTAACGAACTTCTACAAACTTTTGGGCTTCTAATACGAGTAATGCACACTTTTTAATAAATGAGCTTTGTTTTAACTTTCTCGCATCTTCTCTGCGATGCGATAGTAGAGATACCGATAAGCAATGATTATTATTAAATGTAGGAAAAAATTACGATAATACCATGAAAAACTTACCTGAAGTTACGTGATGCTCTGGCTGAAGGCTTTGTCTAAAGAGTGACGTTGAAATAACATAACAAGAGCGAGTAGTCATAAAATTGATATCAACAAGTTTTACAATGTAAGATTATGCGCGGCTTTAGTGTTTTATCTTTACTGAAAGATATATAAACAATATCGAAGTGGCAATGAAAACCTCCTACCTCAGTTAATTTTTGGAGTCATTACAATTGGCCCAGTAATGTAAATTCAACGAAAAACAACAACTCATATGTGTATGTGATTCATAAACTTATGATTTCCTACAAAATAACCGCTCTTCCTAATTTTATTGCCCGCCCCTATACAACGCCCGCCCTCTAGAATGACGTCTGATGACGTAATACAACAGTGTCTTTTATTGTCAATCTATTTGCCCGTGCTATTGTTAGTACCTGTCAATTGTTTTTTTATTTCGGAAACGGACATAGGAAAGAAGGTGGATGCTGCCAGTATCGATTTGAAGCTGTTCGCGTAAAGTGCAGTTTTATTATTTTATACTGTTACGTTTGTTGCAAAGTCGAGTTTTTTTTTCTTTTATTGTGCGGTTTTACAAAAATATAATTTATGGATTAAAGACCGATCGAGGACAGTTTTTTTATTGTGATTATAATTTTGGGTATAATTTTTTTCAAAATGAAGTATCCGAGGAGGAAATTATTTACTAAATGCGCATCCGAATATGATACGGGCTTATGTAAGTACATTTAATGTTTTTTTTTTATATTATTTTTTTTTTTGCTAATAATTACTTAATTTTGAATTTGTTACCTGGTTACTTTTTTTTGGAATAACATAATAATTAGGTGAAGAAAATTAAAAAATCACACTAAACAATTGTTACTTGTTTAGTGTTATTTTTTTTAAATTCTTCTTTTTTCAAATTTACACAAGCGCGCCACATTGGCTAGCCGTAAAACAAAAATATTCGCGCGCAAAATTCGTAAATGGAACTTACGTACGGAATCCGATCGGGCGCTAGTTTATGGCTCTGTATAAATGACGGCCATATGTCGTTTGTCGTCGGTAGGGGTGGCATTCCTATTACTTGCTATGTTGTGCACATGTATTTCTTACAATAAAAATCCTTATATGTCTGGAAAAAAAAAGGAATAGAAATGGCAATATTATGCTCCAACGAGGTTCATAAATACATCCCGAAAATTCAGTGTCCAATAATTATAAAAAAAAAACATTGCCTTAGGTATATTGTATAGTAGGTATTACTAAAGACCGGGTGCGGAAGGTGGAAAATAGGTAGGTTAGTTGCAATCGCAACTCGCGAGTGGCCTATTTGTGTATACAACAGTGTACCGTGTTATTTTGAGTTAGTTAATATTTATGTGAACTTTCCATAATGACCAGCGACTTTCAGAGCTTACAAACAAAGAAAGAAAATTTATTTATTGGGATAAATAGGTATAGTTACTAATAAAACACCGTAAAAGTAATAGACAAAGCTGTTAATAACGGCCGAACAATATAATACCACAGTAGATCAGAATAAAGGAAAATAAAGAGAAACTAAAGGAAACAGAAAAACAAATATAAATTGAGCCGTCACGGGACGACAGGGAGATGTGAAACATCGCACTACACACACATCTACACACTACTACTTAAAGACTGTATAAGTGTATAGTGGCCGATCGCCACGCAGCATGCGTCGCCCCGCCAGCAATCGGTTTTACGTGCGCCTATAGATTTTTCACATCAAAAACCTTATCAAACGTCAAAACAAACGTTTGATTGGCAACCCTACGCTTGGTCTAGCCAATAATACTCAAGGGAGTGGTTTATTTCGAATAACTGTGATTGAGTTTATTACACTATTGCTGTCGAACCTCATTACTAAGCTTTGCACTCACCAATAATACACTACTTAGAAATCAGAAATTCTCATGCAATAGAAGATGTACTTAATTTAAAGTTACGAATATGAAGAAATACGGAATTAAATTGTAATGTTTAGTAGAAAGAAGCCCTTCTTTTCAAATAAGTAAATGCATCTTTATACCATTTCATGCTTGAAATATAACTAATAAAATGAAATAAATCACTGAAAATAATAATAAAGATTACTTCGATATCTATACTTGAATTTTAACGAGGTAAAATTTGGTAAGTATTTGTATGTAGGGGTACAGATAATATAATACTACGTAGGGGTAATCTTTAGAACTACTGATCCGATCCGATTTTTTTTTCACTATTGGCATTTACAGTACTGCCGAGTGTTTGTGTTACCTATTCTATGTTAAAACAAGAAATTCGCGTCGCGTCGCGCCTATCTGCGGGAGCCTTTAAAGTATAACACAATCGGCAATCATCTAAATAACTCTACTTACGAGTACACCCCAAAATATTACAAGAAGACAGATACAAAATACTCCTACATAAAATACCTCCAAACATTTTGTATCCATCTCCGTGTCACAGGCATCATTTGTAAGCATTAGCACTACGCTTCACTTGAATAATTCATTACGATGTTGTTTTCTCGCCAAAACTCTATGGTATGTTTTTTTTTTCTGAAGCAAAGGCGTGGAGTGCCTTCAACCTCCGTGCTGTTATAAATATGCATGCGATATCGTTAGCGTGGATGATATTTTTGTGAATGTATAATGGCGTCATTAATTTTGGGTTGGCGTAGGTCAGGGATGTTACGAGTATTTTTAATTTTTATGATGACTGTGTACTGTAGGTATCTATAGCTGTCGCGTTTTAGCATGGTAATAGCGGTCATTGACCCACCCATTTTCTAGCATTTTTTATTTAAAATAAAACCGGCTAAGTGCGTGTCGGACCCTGCACAATGAAGGGTTCCGTAGTTTGGGATGAATTTATCCCTAGAACAAACTTAACATTGTAGTTGAAAAACATGTTCTCCCATACATCGATATACGTCACGGTCAATTCTCCAACTACAAATATAAGTTTGTGATCACAATAAAATATTTTTTTATGTGACAAAACTACAAATTAACGATTTTCGGACTTTTCCTTTACTTGTGCTATGAGACCTTGCTTCTTGCCAAATTTCATAATTCTAGGTCAACGAGAAGTACCCTGTAGGTTTTGATTTATTTGCGAGTATCAAAATATGTCGCATAAATCGCCGTATTTTTTTATTGCGTTGACTTAGACGCTTGATTTTTTTAAAGCTCCAAGAAACCGTAGTCTTACGTATTTCATATTAATTTCAACTTGATACCTTCACCCGTTCCTGAGAAACGGGTCTTGACAGACAGACAGACGGACAACGAAGTGATCCTATAAAAGGGTTCAATTTTTTCCTTTTGAGGTACGGAAAAACAACTTTTTACATAAAAAAACAAAGCTTGTTTGAAATGCAAAACATATAAAATAAACAATAACATAGTATCACGCCTCGAAAGAGTTAGACGAAGGTGTACCTAATGCACACCCAGATATCGTCAGTAAGGTATGTTTAAGTCCCATGTAATAGGTGGCGACCCTATTGCCATCAACCGGGCACAAATCCAGACTCCGAGCTGGTACTGAGAAATTCCTAATGAATGAATGAATGAAATGCACCGACCCCAGCGTGGTTGTACCAGACTCGATTGTTCGAATGAACCCAAAGATTCACACTAGCCCCTGAAGCCTCATGTTTCATGAGACTACAAAGACCAATGCATATCAAAGAGTAGACCGGGGGGCGCAATAATGGTAGGGAAGATGTGCCCTTGGGATATGGAAGGATTATTAGAGCCTACCGAATATGCATCCTTGAGCAAGCATTGGAATAGTGGAAGAGACGGGTGATATTTATCTATGGGAATCCATCTTTTAATAGCGTCGCCGCCAGGTTGGCTCCGGTCCTCTCGACTCTTGTCTGTGGCACTGCTATTCTGTATTACACGTCCCTATTACATTTAAAAAGAAAGAAAGAAAGAAAAATTGTTTATTCTGCACAAACAAAACCTACTACACTACATAAATTGTACACTCACAAGAATTTTTCCATGCGTCGACGCTATTAAGAGCCAACTAGTCGCGGGCTCGAACTCACTGGCGGGCGCGGCCAAAAAGCACGCTGTCTCACCTAGCATCATGTCCGACAGAGATAGCACCAGTGATGAGCAGTTAGAAGCTAGTCTACACGCATAACGTCTAGTCGCACGCACACAAACACAGTGCACGACGATTCATACTTCACCGCGCGCGTAAAAATATACGAAAACTCCTTTGGAAGGTGGGGTTTTATGAAAAAACTACTGCATAAATCAATTACGAATAAAGTTTATTATAATCTTCGACAATTGAGCTTTGTCGGAACGAGCTTTGTTTTTGAGATTTTATATTTCTTTTATTACTTATTTACGCCCAAAGTTGCGTTAAAATTAGCAGGAAAAACGAATCTTTGTTGGCTCATAACTTTTTAATGCCTTTGTTTTTTACTATTCTGCTTCTGTACAGACAAAATTAATAATAAGACAAAACGATATCATGTTTTACTTTAGATGTACAATGTGTAACAGTGGAGTAAAACCCCCCCGAAATTTGTATGGAAAAAGTATCGACTAGTTGCGTCTTAAGAAATTTACGTTTCTAGATCGAGTTGTTTTCAGAGAAATCACCATATTTAAATTCGTAAAAAAATATATAGTACAGATACATGTTTGATCTAGTGACTTTTTTGGTTAAAAATACGATATTTAACATTTTGCTTGATAAAAAAAAATCTGAAGTAAAGTCGATTTTGAAAGTATTTTAAGTTGTATGAGACTTGGGGGAACGCAATTTTTATGAAAATTTAACATTTCATTTACTAATCGGGTTTGACAGGGATATTATTGGATAGATTTATAATATGGCACTAATTTTTTTTTATATTAAATAAATACGTGCAAAACGGCTCGCGCGCACCGCGCCAGTGCTATAGTGCTATCGCGACTACTCCTGTGCAACGCGGGCGCAAGCTGTCTCATGCCTAAACTTTCGGGAAAAGGGGCCCTTCTTCTAATAGCGTCGACCTCCGTCCTATCTTTTAATAGCGTCGACGCATGGAAAAATTCTTTTCAGTTGGGAAAAAACTGGGAAGATTGATATAAGTAATATCAATCTTCCCAGCCTTTTCCCAATTATGTTGGTGTCAGCTTCCAGCCTAACCGGAGTCAGCTGAATACCAGTATATTGAACGATTGCTTATCTGACTTCCACAACCCCGTTACTGGGTACTACGATACGACGATACCCCGTGGTAAGACTGGTTGTCAAACTTTTGGGTTTTGGAGTACCCGTATAGAGATATGAGGAACAGGGTGTAAAGTTCACTCCATCCTCCATAGAAAAAGGAGGATCCTCCGACCAGACGGGTGTTGTGTCTGGTGAGCCCGACGATTAATGTCGGGACGTTGTTTAAAACATTAGTTTTAGTATGCGCGAAACCCGAAACACGTGTCTAGTATTTTTATGTAAAGAATCTATGTACAAACTTTCAAAACTGTATCATGAAAAATAACAAAGTTATATGGTTGTTATGTTACCGGGTTGTCCGTACAAAAACATGCTAACGGCGCCCCCGCGCCTCCAGGGTCATCTCGCGCTCATTGATAATAATTTGGCAGTAGGTACCTAACCGTACGGCGATTTTATTGTAAGTAATTAAATGATGATAAATTTTTCCATCACACTTAAATATTTTTGGGTCAAAATATAACCTGCGGGCTAATTGCGTAACCCACAATCAGTAGGAATCGGTTTCAATTTGACAGTTCAACAAAATTCATTGCGTTATTTACGTTGTTGAGCAGATATTTTTTTCTAACATATGCAGCAATGGATTAGCAATATACTTCAAAATCAATCCGATTCCGATTAGGGTCCAGGTGTAAAAAATATTGAAATCAATTCAGTTCCTTATTCTGAACAAACTATAATAATGAATAAAAAATAATGTTGTATATGCTAGTCGTGCGGTAAACTCTGCTTGCGCGATGCAGGATTTTGCTTGACGTCAGTGTGACGCGTAGTTCGCATGTGGCGATGTTGATGCCGCCACACCCGTAACGACTGTCAAAGATCTACTTCCGACTTTCCGAGGCACGGAGAGGTCTCGATATGTAATGGATGGTCAGCACTCATCCAGGAACCGACCGCAGCAGGTAACTTAACCTTCGATGGAACCGTGCGGCCGTTCTCATTTAGCCACGAGCCAGTTATGTGTAAGCCCAGTGTAAAAGGGAACGATCCAAAAAAAATGTGACTAATGAAACTTGTCTTGTTCCAGCCTGTCGTAAAGACAGCTCCCGTCCCTTGGACGCAGCTGCCATCATGAAAGAAAAGAGTAAGAACGCTGCCCGTTCCCGAAGAGAGAAAGAGAACGCAGAGTTTCTGGAGCTGGCCAAGCTTCTTCCTCTGCCGTCGGCGATTACGTCACAGCTTGATAAGGCGTCCGTTATCAGATTGACAACGAGTTATTTGAAGATGCGGCAGGTTTTTCCTGATGGTGAGTTTAATATTATAATGAAGAGGTAGATCAGCATAGCTATTCTCCCACTCTCTCTCTCTCATTCTTCTCTATTTTTATTAATATTTCTGTTTAGTTTATTCTACCACTTATTTTTATTATTATATTATTTTTCTTTATCTATGATCCTATTAATTGTTTGCTGCACCGTACGACGTCATACGTCGGCGCCGGCTGTCGCTGAAAACCAGCGCTGGGGCTCTGTCTTGCATAGGGTCGCAGTATAATGCTGAGCGATAGCCGTTTTGCGTGGATGTGACGCATGTTTCCCCCAACCTTTTCTTATTTTTGTGTTTATGTTCTTTGTTGCGTCATGTTTACCGCAAATAAACGTATTTTCTTTCTTTCTTTCTTTTCTATTCACAAACATTCGACAGGTTGTCGAATAGAAAATGACATATTTCAATTACTATCGTAATTTGCCTTGCCCCGATAGCAAAAAGCTGTCGCAAGAATGGCGGCAGTCTATTTGAGCTAAACTGACAAAATTTACGGGGGTTTTGGCTTTGTGAACAGCCTTGAGAAGACTCTTTTGATAACATTCATTGGTGTTCGATTCGGCACGGAATCGTATCGGACGTTTGTGAATAGCTATCCAAGTCGGCTGACACAGAGAAGTATTCACCCTACCTAGCAGTTTACTTGGATAAGTTTGTCAAAACTTGAGTAAGTGATGCGAAGGATTCAAGAACCGGTCTTTAGGAAAGTGTTGAGTAGGAACATAGTTGAGCATAAGAATAGAGGGAGATCAAAGAAACGATTGTGTGAAAGATAATATGGTTCGAAAGGAAACTAAGGGGCCATTCAAGTATTAAGTAAGCAGAATTTTAGTCATTTTTAACCGCCCGTAGCCTGAATGAGGGTTTCCTGAAATGACTTTTGTGTGTTCGTGTATGTAATGTTCTAGGTGTACGGAGATAAATTAAACGTTGGACAAATTTTGATATTTCTTTCACTCAAAAACGTAATATGGATGGTTGTTTAACGCGTCTATAGCGAGCGGTGGTTATGGGCGAACTGCGTGTCGCTGATCTGCCGATTGCTGCACGTACACCATGAATACAATATGATTGTGTCAACGTTCCTACATGACGTTCACTAGGTGGCAGCACAGAGACGGCAGGTCGGGACGAAATGATGAACGAATGAATGAAACGAATGATGAACGACATCTTATATTATTTTATATTCGTTGTCGAAATGGAAGACCTCTTGCCAAAGTAACGCCAACAGGTGGCGTCAAATTTCGTGAAAGCCCTCATTAGTGCCTGCTAAATGACAACAGACTCCATCTCTAATGCATAGGGACCTGTAGCATACCTGTATGAATTGAGGTGTATGTCATAACTTAAGCCGAAAGACGTCCACTGCTGGACCTAGGCCTCCCCCATGGCGGGTTGCCATTATCACCACGCCTGGCAGGCGGGTTGGCGATCGCAGTATAGTGTTAAAATGCATAGAGAAGTCTGCTGCCCATTCTCTAGTAAGTCCCGTAGTGCCTTTTACGACACCCACGGGAAGAAACAGGATGGTGCTATTCTTTACATCCTGCTTCACACGGTACAATAAGAGGTGTATGTAATATATAGGTATCTTACCTACTAAATTGCACTGACAACGAAGGACAAGCTGAAGGGGTTGCCCTCAGAAAATACAGGCCTAACATTCCATTCCCCCTTGCCCCAGGTCTCGGCGACGCATGGGGCGCTGCACCACCTCCCCCACAACCCAGAGAGCTGTCAATACGAGAGCTAGGCTCCCACCTGCTGCAGACCCTGGACGGTTTCATCTTCGTAGTGGCCCCTGATGGCAAGATCATGTATATTAGCGAAACGGCGTCGGTACATCTTGGGTTAAGTCAAGTAAGTACCTAGTCAATTGTTTGTGCCTTTGTGGTCAAGTGGTAAGACCACCTGTCTCAGGCCCAGAGGACATGTGTTGTTTCATACGCTGGCAGAGTGTGCCGCTTGGGAAGAGCCACGCCGTGCCCTCAACTCAGAAGTAGGCAGTGGTCTGTCGCTGCCGGTAGTGGTCTAGTCGATGGTCGGCAGCGAGGAGTCCTGGGACGCGGTGGTATCCTTCTGCGAAACGATCGTGTCGCAGAAGGAGGCTGCGGAGAGGGAGTGGAAGAACACTTCCGCTCACCCGGCCCGCAGCAGGCGCACCGGGTGGCGGCAGAGGGCAGGCAATGCCCTCTTCCGGCCCCTCTAAATAGGTCCAGGGATGGTGGACTCGGGGACGTCCGCTGCCTCCTATCATACAGCGCGTAGTGTTCCGCACCCCTCTTAGACATCGCGGGGGCATTCAAACACCTCATCCCTCACTTGAGGTGGCCCGCGGTGGCGGGCATCAGCCGGGGATTGCGGAAGTCACACATGATCCCATGATCCTTGGTACAAGTATGGGAAGGGAACACCGGGGTTGTTTTTAGTCAGTAAGAGTCTGACAGGCATCTCCGCCCCAGGGCGGGGGAGATACATGAGTATTTTCCACCCCGGGGAAAAAAAATAAAAACGGGCATTTCTGTGTTTACTTTACATCTCTATCTACTACCTAACCGATCAGTAGGGGAATAGACATGATGATAATGATACTATTTACTTTTACTGTTGTACTATCCGCTGTCTATCCCACAGGTAGAACTAACAGGCAATTCGATATACGAGTACATCCACCAATCAGACCACGAGGAGATGACGGCTGTGCTCAGTCTACAGCATCCCCACTCGTACTTACCGCACCAGTATCCTAGCCTCGGGTGAGTACAGTATCCTAATCTTAGTTATAACTAACAGGCAACTCGATATACAATCAGACCACGAGGAGATGATGGCAGTGCTCAGTCTACAGCATTCCCACTCGTACTTACCGCACCAGTATCCTAGCCTCGGGTGAGTACAGTATCCTAATCTTAGTTATAACTAACAGGCAACTCGATATACAATCAGACCACGAGGAGATGATGGCAGTGCTCAGTCTACAGCATTCCCACTCGTACTTACCGCACCAGTATCCTAGCCTCGGGTGAGTACAGTATCCTAGTCTGTTATGACTAACAAGTAACTCGTTATACAATCGGACCACGAGCGGCAGTGCTCAGTCTACCGTATCCCCACAGACCTACCGCACCAGTATACTAGCCTCGGGTGAGTACAGTATCCTAGTCTGTTATAAGTATCAGGTAACTCGATATACAATCACACGACGAGGAGATGACGGTAGTGCTCAGTCTACAGCATCCCCACTCGTACCTCCTGCACCAGTATCCTAGCCTCGGGTGAGTACAGTATCCTACTCTTAGTTATAACTAACAGGTAACTCGATATACAATCACACGACGAGGAGATGACGGCAGTGCTCAGTCAACCGCACCACCATCCTATGTGATGTACAATAAAGTGTATAAATATACAATATTTTTTGACCTACAGAAACCACGAGAAAGTAACAAAAACAGATGTACCTAACGAAATTACCGTTTTAGATGAAAAAATAAATAAATTAAGGTTAAAACCCAACAGTTGAAACAAGTAATTTACATTGTTTTTAGACTATAACATACGTAGAGCTTCCTAAAATGTAATGAAAATAAGTGAGTTCGGAATCACTGTGGCCACAACGGGACAAACTATTATCCATACTACCAAAATTTCGGTATTATCAGATTATTCAATTTTAAATTTAACTTATTAATTTGGACTTTGTTTTGAAATTTTGTCTGATTATTTAATAATATCTATGCAGTTACGACAATCATGATATTATTTATAATATCTCAGTAATAAAATAATCAAATGTTTATTTTTTTGGCGATTTTTTTTTTATGTTTGTTGTTCTATTGTAATTTGATATAACAGATTTTGACATTATCAGATTATCTAAATTCTATATAATAATAATTGTGATTGTTGTTAATGTTTTGTAATATTTTGTACGACTTATATTCTTGATTGTATAATTTGCGAGAGATTTATATTTAATTCATTTTTATTTTTTTTAGTCTGATCTGTTCAATTCGGCTATGGCTAATATTAATTCAAACCCAATATTTTGCATGCCGTAAGGTAAAATGTACCGGGACACTTAATAAATATTCCATGTTATATGTACACCTACATTATCAGCAAATAAATAATTTCTTTCTTTCTTTCAAAATCAAAAATATTTTTATTTCACATAAGCCTACATGGGCACTTATGAAACGTCAGAAGCTAGGTGCATGGTTCCAATTGGTCGTTTCCTATGGAAAAGAGCCGGCAAGAAACTCCACGGTCAATGAAAGACATGGGACATCGGCTTTATGGCTATGGTCAAAAAATTTGAGAAATGCTCAAATAATACAAAATTATCACCTCGGTGATCCTTACTTACCTATTGATCAAGAAAAACACTGTAGTACTTTATTACTTAATAAAGTATTACAATACATAATACCGATATGAGTTGTCAGAAACGCCATCGATATGTTTTTTTTAAATTGTATCGTTATTAAAATACCGGTAAGTACGTTTTTTTTGCTGTTTTACCGGTAAAGATAACTTAATTTTTGGTGGTATCGTTATTTCTCGAAACTTACTACTACGAGTAGTTAAACTAGTTTTAATTCAAATTAGACCCAATCTTCACCCCTTTCATCTGTAGCTGCATATTCCAGCTTTAACATGTTAATATCTTTGTCAGGTACCCAGTAGGAGGAACGTGGGGCCCAACAGTGGACATAGAGTGTGAACGAGCCTTCTTTATCAGAATGAAATGTGTCCTCGCTAAAAGAAACGCTGGTCTTACTACGTCAGGGTATAAGGTTAGTGCTTTGTTTCATCAAGACGCAGATATATGCCAGTGACCTTGGATGGTTAGCTTGCGTGTTCTGTACTGAGGTCACGCAACGCGTCGTACGTTCAGCAAGAAATAGGACTCGCCCATCAATGACGCATTATTAGTTTATTATACACAAAAAAAGGTATTTTAAGAAAACGCGTATACTAAAAGATCAATAATTAAATTATCTTTAAATTGGTGAAGGTTTCAGAAAAATACGCTTGGTAGATTTTGCGCCATTCTCAGTTTTTATCCGCGTTAGACATAACTTTACAAATTAATTTCACTATGTAATATAAATATAATCTAAAATATTCACATAATCAGTTATTGAAAAAATTATATAATTTAACATATATTTTTTTTCATTACATTAACACTACTCGTTTAGACGTGATCTTCAGAACAAAATCATTAAAAGTCGGTTATCGTCGCCTTAAATGGTGATAACATTTTCCATGACACTCAAATATTTTTGGGACAAAATATAACATGGTGTAAAAATTATTGAAATCGATTCAGTTCCTTATTCAGAACAAACTTTCAGGTTTTGCATAAACTAAAAATAATGTTATTTAATACTTACTAATTCCATGCATTCCATTAAAAAGTAATTACTTATTCCATGCTGCCCACTCAATGTGAGGCTTGCATCTAACTGTAATATTGTAACTACTTCCCATTTTCATATGTGCCTATCCGAATTACCCTAAAAAAACCCCCGATTATCCATACCCCTCTAAAACCCCTTCAATTAATACCAATACTAATAAAACATACCCCATAGGACCCCATGTCCCCATGTCCCCGCTAATTCCCCCATTCCGTATGTTAGTATAATTGAGTGTGTTGAACAATGCCCCCTTCGTTTTGAATAATGCAACGCGTGTCGGTATTGTTTTAAGCATTTGTTTTAAATTGAGCGAATAAACAGACTAGGAGCATAGTTTTAAGGCGCTGACAAGAGGGAAATGATAAAAGTAGGCTTGTCTTAAACAAAAAAATAGCCAAATCTATACAACGTGTTTTTTTTGATATCCCATAACTCTAGGGTATGATTGAGGCCATATCAAAGAATCAACTGGCATATGAGTTATGTTCCAATCCTTCGTTAATTTTTTTTTTCATTTTTCATACAAATTAATTCGGCAAAGTCACGATTATTAATGTAAAACACCCTTACGTGAAATATGACAACGTCGACAAGGTAGCTTTCCCTTCACTAGCTGCCGCCGGGAAGCCCCGATACCAACATACCTACATATTTTATTTTACTACACTACTGCGAAGTTTGGCAACCTCGCAAAAGTAAATATTCGTCATACTGGTGACAATTTTTGACCTAATTTAATTATGATTGATGATATCTCCGAAACGATGCATTTTTGGACCACCTATTCTAGGAGTTTTAGTATTATTTTTACCTACAGAATATAACCCTAGAGTTATGGGATATAAAAAAAAACAGGTTGTATATTTTGTGGTAGCGGAAAAAATATATGTTATTTTTGAACATATTTCTCAGAACTTGGTTGTTACCAAATCACGTTTAGAAAAAAAATCTCGATAAAAATTAAAGGTAAACTAACCAATACTTTGTGTTTCAATCCAAAATATCTGTATTAAATATCAACGTACGGTTGGTATTTAATTAATAACAAAAACGTCATATTTGTATGCAGAACTTCGTTGTTTTTTTTATTTTCGATAACTCAACTCATTTTTTAGTAAATAAATAATTGCTTCATATTTTTCAATCAATTACAAGCGTTGTGTCATCGCGCTTCTCTTCCTTTTTTTTTTCTTTTTTTATTTAGGATGGGTTTGCGCTTGACCTTAGTCTAGGGCAGAGGTGACAGAGACAAAGTCGACGATGGAGTGAGCTTACCCAGAAGAAGCCTGTTCACTCTAACTTTGAAGAGATTAGGGTTGTATGCGTATAAACACAGACGCAGGCAGAGAGTTCCACTCTTTTGCTGTGCGCATAATAAAAGACATTTGGAAACGCTTAGTGCGAATTGGTGGAATAGCAACAAGGAAGGGGTGGTAACCTGCAGTGCGTCTAGATGTCCTATAATAGAAGGGGGCCGGTGGAATGAGGTCGTGGAGTTCTTGGGCACACTCACCGAAGTACAATCTGTAGAAGACCGACAAGCAGGCAACCTTGCGGCGATGGGCCAAGCTTTGAAAATTGGCATCCACCAGTTTTACGTCGCCAATGAGCCTTCCGAGGTTCCACCGAGCCAAGTTCTCTTTCTTTTGTATGCAGTCTGACAGTGACAGCGGTTTATTTGTTGTCAGCGTCTTAAGGGATTTTTGACGGATTTTATTGAGATTAGTAGGAACTATAGAAGGAAAAACTGTGTGCCTTGAAGGGTATGGGCGCTGGTATAAGCTCCGGCACATGATACATTTCCGCTTTATTTATTTACCCGCGACTTCGTTCTCGTGAAATTTGTTAAGTATTATATTGTTTAAATTAAGTCTTGTAAATGTGAAGACTATTTGGGTTAATGTTTATTTTTGTTTTTTTTTTACTCAGTTTTCATCATTGTCTGGCAGTTTGAGTAATTTATGCGGCCTACCCAAATGTCCTTTCTTTGGTATTGTTCGTTGAGCTCCTTAAGTTCTGAGTTGAGCTGCACAACTACTGACAAATGCGTGCACTGACTGGACAGGTCCCCTCAATCTGTGTGATTCTTTCATCAATAGATCATTTGGTCACATGACCAAATGATCATTTGCGGTTTGGTTTGGCTACATGGTCTTCACATGATCTGACCAAGATTATGTCTGGACTTTAAAAGAGACTGTGACCTCTTGAGTTTGTTTCGGCCTTCTCAGAGTAGTTAGATACGAAACGCCGACCTCATCTATGTTTTTTTTAAAATATGATTGACGTGTAAAAGTGTTTGTACAAACGTACTTACAGAAAATAAATCATTTAATTTGTTGTTCCCCCGATGCACTGTGTGAGTACTATGTACTTACTAAACAGCTACCATTTACTGGGTACGTCTTTCATTGACTTGAATATGCCCCGGGCGTCGGGAGTCGCAAGCCGATTTCCAGCCACCGTAGGCGCGGGCCTGCGGACAGTGAGCGATTGGTAGCTCACCGTCCGATAAGGACCAGAGGGCTAATTGCGTAACACACTATCAGTAGGAATCGGTTTCAATTTGACAGTTCAACAACATTCATTGCGTTATTTACGTTGTTGAGCAGACATTTTTTTCTACCATAAGAAGCAATGGATTAGCAATATACTTCAAAATCATTCCGATGCCGATTCAAACTGTGTTACGCAATTAGGGTGCTGGGCTGTCCATCATACAAGCTAGAGGACTTCCGTGTCTGACTGTAAGACAACGCATTATAAGCCCGCTAAGCCGAAGGTTGCCAAAGTGTTCAAATAAAAAAACTCGGGCGGTCAATTGTTATTGGGGTTTTCACAGGGGTACAGGCCCGGCTCGACGGTGCGTCGTATTCCACGCGCGCCTCAAAGAGTTGTCAGCACCAACTGACGGGGTCCGATAGGGCCAATGCCTGCCAGGGTTGCGAGTTTGTCCGAAAGGGATATCGTGGCCCTGGCACACAGGCAAATGAAGGAATACGGGTGGGTTTTAGTCAGTAAAAGTCTGACCGCTCAGCCCAGAGCGGGAGAAGTTATTTGATAATTTCCCACCCAAAAAAAAAAAAAAGGATTTTGTAATATCTTGATTTAAAAGAGTGTCCTTGGAGTTTCTTGCCAGTTCTTCTCTATAGACGTCTACATTTTGGAATTGGCAATCTAGCTTCAACTTTCTTACTAACTGACCGACTCTTTGAAAATTGAAAAGTGCCTGTAATTGGTTTAATTGAAATAAATACTTTGAGAGAAAAGATGGCAAATGCAACATCTGAATAGATTACACGAAAATAACTATAAAAGACAAGAATAAATACATATATTATAAAGAGAGAGAGAGATTTCTTTTGAAATAAGCATCACCTTTGTACGCATTTTTCTGTTCCTTCGTTCTTGTCTGTTTATAGGTGTGTACATACACTGTTAAATAAATAAATAAACAGAATAAACTTTGTCTCAGCGATGGCAATGTAATGAGGGTTTTCTGAAATGACTTTTACTAGCTGGCTGCACTGAGACGGCAGGTCCGGGCACCTGTCAAAAGTGTCAAAGCGCCTATAATTTCTTTAGCCGTGACTGAATGATAAACGAATGAAAGGAATGAATTATGAACGTCATCATATATTTTATCCGACATGTGAATGTTGACGCAATTTAGCTGCTAGACAACACGGATATAGTGCGTAGGCTAAAGATAACAATTTGAGTTAGTGTAGTGGATAAATAGTAAATGAATAATAGTAACAATGCTGTGTTGAATTGTGTAAAAGTGCAAATTGACACTATTCTTATTTATAACGTAATCTGTCACGTAAAATAGTAAGTTAGAGTTAAATTGCTTATTAGTCTATTAGACTAGATTGTAATAAATTATTAAGAACTTTAGTTCTTATTTTTATTAATCAAGGAAAAAATATATATTTTAAATATATTATTATACATTTATACAACCTGTTTTTTTTGATATCCCATAACTCTAGGGTTATATTCTGTAGGTAAAAATAATACTAAAACTCCTAGAATAGGTGGTCCAAAAATGCATCGTTTCGGAGATATCATCAATCATAATTAAATTAGGTCAAAAATTGTCACCAGTATGACGAATCTTTACTTTTGCGAGGTTGCCAAACTTCGCAGTAGTGTAGTAAAATAAAATATGTAGGTATGTTGGTATCGGGGCTTCCCGGCGGCAGCTAGTGAAGGGAAAGCTACCTTGTCGACGTTGTCATATTTCACGTAAGGGTGTTTTACATTAATAATCGTGACTTTGCCGAATTATTTTCTATGAAAAATGAAAAAAAAAAATAACGAAGGATTGGAACATAACTCATATGCCAGTTGATTCTTTGATATGGCCTCAATCATACCCTAGAGTTATGGGATATCAAAAAAAACACGTTGTACAATATGTAACAAAAACCCTGTTGTTCCTTCTACCTACGTTTTAAGAATCGGTATACAAACGTTTTAAAGCAAGTCATTTATAAAAACTGTTCAACAAAAATAATTAATTTTAATATTTATTTATTAATATTTTTAATTTTTAACTGATTTCTTACCTCTTTAGTTCTTTGATTTTGACTTCTCGACTAGCCAATGCTTATTTTTTTAAAATTATAACTCCACCAATGTTGTGCTTGTAGGTTAATGTATACGTCCCTAAAAGGAACATCAGGGTTTTTGTTACATACTGTATACAGGTATACAGGGTTAAATTAAATTAGCTAGCGAAACTCCGCGGACGTGATTGGTATGGATATCTAAACATGATCAAACAAAAAAGAAATGAATTAGAGAAGTTTTTTTTGGTGTCTTCAACCGCAGTTAGTGTAGTCACATGAAAAATAAGTTTTTTTTGGTGTATACTTCACAGACGCGATGGGTACCAATATTTAAACATGACAAAAATAAAATTTCATCAAATCGTACTTCAAGTAACAACACACAGGCAGCGGTCCATTGACCCCAAAAAAAATCCTCAAATCTTTTTTATTTTATTTGGACGTGTTTAGATATCGATACCCATCACGTCTGCGGAGTTTCTCTAGCTAATTTAATTTGACCCTGTATAATGCGAATGTCCCTAAAGGCGGTACAACTTGCCATCAGATGCGCCTAACTACATTCTAAACTAGAATTGCAACCCCGTGCCTATCTCACCGATGACATTAACTTCAGGTTATACATTGTTCGGGATACCTCCGAGCGCGACGCTTCGGTGAAGGTTCGGCTCCACTCGGCCTCATCGCAGTAGGACACTCGCTGCCACCGTCTGCAGTCACAGAGCTGAAGCTTCACTCCAATATGTTCATGTTCAGAGCTTCGCTGGATATGAGGCTGATATTCTTGGATGCCAGGTATGTGGGGACTTATTTATTAGTAATAATGTTAAACTGTCGCGTTGGTCTTAGTGGTCGCAAGCGCTAGTGAAGCAAACAAGCTAAGCATGAAGTCCGGGGTTCTATTCCCAGGTCGGGCAAAGTATTATTGTAGCCAAAAATTTGACAATCTTGTCCATTACCATCGGATTTAAACATAACTGTCAAAATGTGGGTGTACTTTATGTACAAAGAGCAACAGCCTTAATTATACACAATTTTATCTGACATAAAGCAGAAAAGAGACTCACATTTATGAATCCTAGCCAGTGGCTAAGTAACCTATCTTAATTTCGTCGGATACTTATTATCAAATCGGGCAAATCGGTAAGTCGTTTGTTCTCGTTTTACCTTAATGCGACGACTTTTAAACATCTTATTTTCTTACTATATAATAATACCTATTAATAATTTGTTACTGTTCAACATTTTAGGAATTCATTACGGGTCTAAAGGAGTGTATCGGCGATCCATAACCATATTCAAATAAAAAAAATATTTATAATTATAATTTTATTTACGTTTTTCATTATGTGCAATTAATAAGACTATAATATGTGGGCGTCCAAGCAAAAAGGGTCCAGTTCTCGGCATTTAGTTTCCGAGATATACGCAGTTTTGTAAAATTGGGTGAAAAAATTGCATTTCGCAATTTTAAATCAATTAATGTTCAATTATTAACAAGTTCATATAATAAATGACTAAACATTGTAAATGATATTTCTAAGTACCAGAAATTTTAAGAGAAAAGTCAAATTTGAATATGATTTTTCTCAAATCAAGCTTTTTCAGAGATTCAACTTCAAATGTCTGATAAAGAAAAGGTGCCAGTTTTTGAAATATTTTTTAAATTCTTATTATCAATTGACTATTCTAGATACCGAATCTAGTCTTAACTAAATACCCCACTACTGGACCCTTTATGCTTGGACGCCCACATATTATTCATCCAGTCAAAATATTGTAGTATTGAAGGCAAAAAGCTTGTGTCATCTTTGTGCGCTTGTGTATGATTTTTCTGTCTGGTATATGTCGCTGCATGGTCGTTGCAGACCCCCTTCATTAATGCGACGACGCACTGTTTGCATTGAAATCTGTAACAAGCATAAAAATCCATAGCAAGACGTGTTATATAAAATGCAAAAACGTATAATTTTAAGCATTAAGACTTAGAGTATAGATTTCAATGAAGTAACAATACCGACAGTTAGATATTTTTATCAGTATCATGAGTGGGGGGTGGAATAGTCCCTCCTATGAGAGGCTAGCGACTATGGTGGTGTCTTCAGCTTCTGTTGTGACATGTTCTCGAGAACCACGAAGACGGTCGCGTAGGGCTTCATGGCCGCCTTCCTCGTGACGTCGTAGCCACGTGTATAGCGACCTTTTCTAAAAAAAAATTAGTGCTGCTAAGAAAACTTCAGCTAAACCTAATCTTACTGAGACAAACACCGTAAAACACTAATAATAAAATTTGGTGTAAAACTTACGTGCACATTTAGTTATCGCGATATATCAGCAACTCACATCCCCATTTCTTTCAAAATTACGATGCGGATTCATTCCGCAGCGGTGAGTCATGCAGGCATGTTATCAAACTATTAACAGATTAAATTGAATTAATTTTATTGTAGATTTTGAAAATTATTTACAAAAAATCTTTTGTCAAGTAGATAGAATTTAGTACAGAACATCAAGATTTTTATTTTTAAATTTAGATGGCATAAATTTAGATGCAGTTTTTATTTGGAATAAACTTTGAGTAAATGTCAATTTGAGTTTTAAATAAGAGTAGAAATAGTACGACCGAATTAAGAATCATTACCTGGAAAACATGACTACATTGAAAATGAATAACATATATCTATCCGTTTCGAGCAGTCTTAATTTCTCTCAGTTGCGTCTTTATTGTGCAGTTAAGTGTGTTGCTGTTTGTACACCTCTTCTCTGCTTAACCCCTTCGGGATTACAGGCGTGATGTTGGTTTGATAAGTAATAAAATTAAGGGAGCATTTATGGAGGTATGCAATAGCTTTATGGCGTTGTGATTGAGACACTCTCGTCAGTCGTGAGTAGCATGTAAATGGAGTAGAGAGATAGATTCAAGTTTTATATGTGAACAGACAGCTGTGCTGCTGGGGAGTTTGTTGCGCCACTACTTGTTCCCAGCTAAAGCACTAGGAAATGGTGAAGGGTGGGCGTTTTTGAGGGACTGTCTTAAGTAATTTTTGACGTTCGAAAAGTGCTGATTCTCAGCCTAGTTTGAATAAATGACTTTTGATTTTGAGTACGCCTATTTTTCGGGCACTTTTAGTTGTATGAATTCCGGTACCTAAATTAAATACTTATAAATATTTGGAAACCCAAGAAGATGCCAGGTTTCTGCACTGGATCTCTTTTTAACCGACTTCAAAATAGAACGAGGTTCTGTGTTCATCTACATGTTTTTTATTTTTATCGATATTTTCGTCAATAAAATTGTGGACTGATTTTGAAAATTCTTTATTTTTCTCACTTATTCTATGTGGATGATGGTATAATAACTTCCTGTCACTGTTATTATACTGTTGTTATAGTGGCATTCGAATTTGTGTGGGGTAGATACCACAACAATATGTGAAAAAAAAAACAACCGACTTCCAAAAATAACACTACTTACAAAGTGAAAAATTACGTTAATTTCGGAAGTCGGCGGCAAAAACGAGAATACAAAACCCAAGACAACGACTTCCGGAATTAAAGTTATTTTTCACTTATAGTTGTCACAAAATAAAAGGCCCGTTTTGACGTTTAACTTGAATCTATTTATCGTGAGTATCAAGTACCGAGTGGTATGATTACTTCACTAGTTACGTCGCGATTGACTATCGCGACGTAACTAGTCGATACTCGATAACACTCGGTTGAATAAGAGTTTTTTTTTTGGAAGTTTGGTGTTTTTTTTTAGCCTAAATTAAAATCCATAGTTTTGGTATATTTACAATCCGATCCAATTGGATGCAGCACAGTACCAGTATTTTACACGGAGCGACTGTCTATCTGACTTCAACAACCCAGTTACTGGGTAATACGATACCCCTTTGGGAAGACTGGTTGTCAGACTTTCGGGCTTCTGAGTACCCGAAAAGTACCAACCCACGATAATGATTTTACGTAACTTGTAACAAATCTAGTGTTGTAAAACAGCTACACAAACACAATCGACAAATAAAAATTAAAAAAACTGGCCAAGTGCGAGTCGGACTCGCGCACGTAGGGTTCCGTACCATTATCTGTAAAAACGGCAAAAAAATCACCTTTGTTGTATGGGAGCCCCCTTAAATATTTGTTTTATTTTAATCTAATTACTTATTTATTTTTAAAGTGAATATATAATTAAATATTCTGTGAATATTTCAAACGTCTATATAGGTATACCTGTTGCCGTTATCAATATAGAGCAAAAACGAGCAAAAAAAACACGTTTGTTGTATGGGAGCCCCTTAAGTATTTATTTTATTCTGTTTTTTGTATTTGTTGTTATAGCGGCAACAGAAATACATCATCTGTGAAAATTTCAACTGTCTAGCTATCACGGTTCATGAGATACAGCCTGGTGATAGACGGACAGACAGACAGACAGACGGCGGAGCCTTAGTAATAGGGTTCCCGTTTAACCCTTTGGGTATGGAACTCTAAAAAAGAACACAATTCAAGCTATAATAAACAATTTGATGCGAGTTAATAAAATCAGCGCAGAGCCGTAACCGTGCGTCGCCAAACGATTTCACAGCCGTCGCGTCGTGGGCAGTATCGATATGTTCTGTCGATATTAGCACAACACTAGTTAAATTATGTTATTTATTACAAAATGTCGTGGGTTTACATTTACTCATTCAGTAGCAATTTTTTTTTTTTGTAATAAGTACTGTATGTAATGTGTAACCGTTTATTTTCCCAAATAAACAAAATAACATTGACAACCTACATCACTTTACCTTGTTGCAGATTGATTCCTTTTTCGGCACATTCCTTTTTGGACATATTCCGTTTTCAGCATATTCTTGTTTCGTCACATTCCGTTTTCGGCATAAATCATTATATACAACAAAGCATCATTATTCTGAAATTTTAAAATGCCTAGGGCTATTTTGTAATATACTTACCCACAACAGATACCTAATACAAGGTAGACGGCAGTGAAATAGTAAGGTAATTTTTGTAATGAGGATATTATCAATTGAAGAGCATATTAGGCTTTGTCAACTTTTATAAATGTCGGGTCCATAAGCACAAGCGTATGAATTTAGATACCTAGTTGGTTATCATCATTAGTTAGTTGCCCAATTATTTTAAGTAATCAGTGTAGGTACTGTTTAATTTTTGTCTTTTATTTTTATTGATTAAAATATAATATTTTACTAATAAATATTATTTATTTTATTACGCAAGCAAAGTCACAAGTATTTCATAGTATAATTTATTTACTAAAATGTGCCGAAACAAGAATATGCCGAAAACGGAATATGTCCAAAAAGGAATGTGCCGAAAAAGGAACCAATTATATTTCATACAACTGTCGAAAGACAATGACAGTTGTGATTTTGATTAAAAGGGCAATTCAAATTGGTAGTAAAGTAAATTTGCTTACCAATTAATATTAGTATTAAAGGCGCAGATATAATTGATTTTAGTGACTTTTAAATCTGTTATTTCGCCTTCATATAATGCAAGTCAGTTATGCAAAAAATATATGTTAAACTAGAACGCATACACATCAATTCTTTATGTCAATATTTAAGTATTGTAGTACAATACTTAATTAAATAAATTCAGGAAGTAATGTCTACTCAAAGCATAAAAAACGATATTACTTTCAAACTACATAAGATATTTTCATGCTTTTTTTTTGTATGAATAGGCTGTTTCATTATCTATAATTCTATCTGTGATTTTTTTCAAATATTCATATTTTTGTTACTAAAATAAATATTCCCTATGAAAGTTAATGGTGGCGCGGCGTGAGCGCGACGCGCATTTGTATGGCCAAGGTCAATGGCGATTATCTGACCCTTAAGACGCAGATATATGCCAGTGACCTTGAGTAGTTAGCTTGCGTGTTCTGTACTGAGCTCACGCAACGCGTCGTACGTTCAGTCAATAATAGGACTCGCCCATCAAGGAGCGCTGTCCCCAATTTGACGTATTATTAATTTATTATACACGAAACAAAAGGTATTTTAATAAAACGCGTATAATAAAAGATCAACAATTAAATTATCTTTAAATTGGTGAAGGTTTCAGAAAAATACGCTTGGTAGATTTTGCGCCATTCTCAGTTTTTTATCCGCGTTAGACATACGAGGTGCATTCAATAAGTACCTAGCCTCATCGCCAGAGGGCGCTGTAATTTCAAAAGAATTTTACCACAGTGTAGCACATTCTTTTTTAATTCTTTTTTCAAATTTTCATTCCAATCCCTTCATTTGTTTTAATTTGACAACTTATGGAAGCGAACGTGTCGATCGGTTTTACAAAAATGTAAAAAGAGCAATATCGTTCGGTGATTCGATTCCTATTTTTGGAAGGGAAAACGCGCATCGAAATCAAAGAGCGCTTGGATGCTGTGTACGGTGACTCTTCTCCATCGATGGCCACCGTCAAGAATTGGTTCAACGAGTTTGCACGTGGCCGTACGTCGGTTTTTGATGAATCACGTCCAGGTGCACCGAAAACAGCTGCTACGGAGGAAAACATTAAAAAAATCCATGATCTCGTATTGGCAGATCGCCGATTGAAGGTTCGGGAGCTAGCTGAGACTGTAGGCATTTCAGAAGGAACAGTGCATCATATTCTTCACGAGGAACTCGGCGTGAGAAAGCTGTCGGCGCGATGGGTGCCGCGTTTACTCACACCAGAAAACAAGCGCAACCGTGAGACCACATCGGAGACGTGTTTGGCGCTGTTTAAGCGGAATCCAGCGGAGTTTTTGCGTCGTTTTGTCACCGTCGATGAAACTTGGATCCACTGGTACACACCAGAGACCAAGGAGCAATCAAAACAATGGATCCAGACCGGGGAACGTGCTCCAAAGAAGGCGAAAACTGTAAAATCGGCCGGAAAAGTTATGGCCACCGTTTTCTGGGATTCACAAGGTGTGATCTACATCGATTACCTCGAGAAGAGTAAAACAATTACAGGGCTTTACTATGCCGATTTATTGGGCCGATTCGACGCCGAATTAAAGAAAAAACGACCCCATCTGGCGAAGAAAAAAGTGCTGTTTCACCACGACAACGCACCGGTTCACACGTCTGCCGTTGCCATGGCCAAATTGGTCGAATTACGCTACGAATTGCTGCCCCATCCACCGTATTCTCCAGATTTGGCACCTTGTGACTTCTTTCTGTTTCCTAATCTGAAAAAATCACTCGCCGGGAATAGATATGGATCGAATGAGGAGGTCATCGCCGCCACGGAGGCCTATTTTGCAGAGTTTGACAAAAACTATTTTTCGGACGGATTAAAAAAGTTGGAGCATCGCTGGGCTAAGTGTATCGAACTAAAAAGAGACTATGTTGAAAAATAAATTCCCACTTCTCCAAAATGTTCGTTTACTTTTTGTAGGCTAAGTATTTATTGAATGACCGTAACTTTACAAAATAATTTCACTATGTAATATAAACATAATCTAAAATATTAACATGTTAAGTTATTGAAAAAATGCTCTTATTTAACATATTTTTTTTTTCAAATCATTAACACTACTCGTTTAGACGTGATCTTCAGTGTAAAACCATTAAAAGTCGGTTATCGTCGCCTTAAAAACTATAATTCTGTCCATTGTCGCTACGATCGCTGCCAAGCTGGATGCAAGCAAGATATCTTAGTTTTGATTCTAGCATTTTGCTCAGGTCTTACAACAACTTGTGGCCATGTAAATCCATCAAATCACTTCCCTTAGTAGTAGTCCCTTACTCCTTAGCCTCAGAGTCCTGCGCGCAATTCTACGAACCGCTAACGCGCATTGTTGAGCAAGGTTTACGCGGTCCTGATTGGCGTGAACTAATAAATGGTGAACTTGCGGCCTCTGCGCTTGTCCAATGGTTACGACACGCCAGAAATGAGACTGTAGTGATTTATAGGCGTGTGTCGATGGTATTAACAGAAAAATATAAGAAAATTCAACTGCCTCTTTGGTTGGTCTAGTGGTCGCAAGCTGAGCAAGAGGTACGGAGTTCGATTCCCAGGTCGGGCAAAGTGTTATTGGGTTTTTCCACCAGGAATTTCTTAGTAGCAGCCCGGAGTCTGGATTTGTGCCTGGTTGATGGCAATAGGCTCGCCCCCTGTTACATGGGACTTAAACATAATTGGCAAAACGTGGGTGTACTATAGGTGCACCTCTGCCCAACCCTTCGAGGATTACAGGCGTGTTGTTCTGTATGTATGTGTTGAAAATTCAAAATCGAAATATTATATTTCATAACGTGAACATGAAACGTCGGAATTTAGGTGCACGGTTTCGATGTTATTTGTCGTTTCATTTGACGGATAGTTCTACTCTGGTAGTTTGATCTACAGTCCCTTTGCAGGTATTTTACATCATAGACATATTCCGCCTTATTACAAAACAAGATTTATATTTGACATGGCTTAAACCATGGAGCCAGTTTTTGTAATAAGAACGTAACGGTGATTGAAATACCGTTCTTTTTACAAAATTGAAAACTTAGTTCGGTACTAAGTTTTCAGTTTTGTGTATATGAACTTTACCACAGTCGGAATAAAGTTCGAAATTCAATAATAGCTCCATGTTTTAAACCCGGGTCTGAAGATGAACCTTGTTTTGTAATAAGGGGTATTTTGTTCTCGTTGAGATACATTAGTTTGCTGTCAGAGGTAAATTAACTGTGAAGGGACTGTACGTCTGCGACTAGTAGACAGTCATTCCATTGAATTACTTTTCATGAAAACATGACATCGGGGAACAAATCTAACTTAGAGAGACGTATTAATGATTATATTTCTGTAAATACGTATCTGTTACAGTCGCGAATCAGGTTTTGACCAACATACTACCTGACACTGACCTGCAAATTTCAAAAAACGTAAGAAAATTTGAATTTCCCGGGCTACCATTGTGAAACTTTAACTAAAACCAATAATAGGAATTGACATGACTTTTTAATGCACAAGGACTTTAATCAAAACATTCCCAACAGAATTCCATCGCAAGTAAAACAAAATTCGATGTATTTTGACTGTTAATTATTGCAGTATTTACAAAATAAAACGAAATATCTAACGTTTGGATTTGTGTTTGACTGATGGCAAAACCTTTGATTATTTTTATGTCTAGATAGAGTGAGCCAACTTTGATGCTGGTGTGCGTGACAGCTACGTCTTACACTCGCACCACGTCATTGTGCTGTCATTGTGTTATTCTAGTGTGCGTACATTTTGCTGCCGCAATTGTTTTTCGACGAGTTCACAGCTTTGACTGTATATTTAAACATATTTACATGGGGGACTTAAATATAAGTAGCAAAATGTGGGTGCACCACTGCCTAACCCTTCGGAGAATACAGGCGTGATGTTTTATGTTACAAAATAAAAATAACATGTCGACACTTATGGAAAACACATAGGCCCTTGACCTTGTTCGTTAGCCATTCATGTGTGTGTTATGAGTCGTTTGGTCACAGTGACGGTTGTTACGATTCACGCTGAATTGTATACTAAGATAGTAACAGTATGAATATGAAATATTTAAAAGATGAAATATGTGACGACGCTGTAAGTGGAAAAGTATAGAATAGTTTAGTACATTTCATAATTTAAATTAAGAATTTATTAAAATCTCACGTGTCGATTCAGTCGAAAAACGCGGCGTTCAACATAATTAATTAGCAGTGTACTGTTTTGTACAACACTTCAATTTGGTGCTAGTAACTCACAAGATACAGAAACTAATTTGAAGAATCTACATATTTAGGTAATTATAATAATATGCAACATGATAATTAGTTTGCATGATCAAGTGACAGCAGAGCATGGAGAACACTATCAAAACTTGTATAACATCTGTTATGTACCCCTACCCATGTTGGTATATTCTTGCCCAAATAACAACAAAGAACAAAAACCTTACAAAAGTAATCGGTTTTGAGTTTCCAAAGTAAAAATTAAGTATATCATACAATACTTACTTTGATTGTGTCCCTAATTAAGTTTGACAAATACTAAATATTGAAAGAAAAATCACCCTACAATCGGTTTTAAATACAGCCTGCCCCAATGATATTATTTATATTAAACAGATATGTTATACACTCACAAAACAACTTAAAAAAGTGTTCCAAAGCAGCGGCAGCACACATCTTTAGATGCGTTACCCTCGCTCAATAATGGCAAGGTATATGCAAGGCAATTGCCCAGAGAGGAATTAGTCGCGCGCCATCCAGTGATGACAAGTCACAATCACTCGCAATTCTCACCAATTATTTGTGAAGAAAATGCCTTCCCGTGTCTATACACGATGTACATATTACACTGCTACTGTGGGAGTACAGAAAAACGTCTCATTTCATGCATAAGTAGTTATTGTATTTTTTTATTATAAGAAAACGTTGTTTTGTTTTGTACTTGTACAGCCAGTCAGCCATTTTTCCTGACTGTTGCGACCGACACGTACGCGCCTATGAGCATGCAGCAGCTGGTGACGTAACTAAATATGTATGTTTATCTCTTTCTAACAACAGTTATCGGTATAGGAAGGGTATAGGTCTTTCCTTTTCTTCGCGCACAGCATGATTGTACGCAAGTATGTAGCTACATTCATGGCTTACGCTGTTTTTGAGTGCACTAATGTTCGTGTATGACGCGTCTATTTATAATAAGTCATTGCCCACTTGTCATTAATTTTACATTTCACTACAATTAAAAATTATGGCTTGATAAAAACAACAAGAAAAAAAGAGACAGCTAGTGTTGTCAATTGCGCGTGAATGTAAACAAACATTATTCTGGCCACCAATCACCGAATGTTGGCATCACAAACTTACAAATACGTCCCAATTAGGACATTTTTCGAGTCTTCACGATTGCTCGCTCATAACATATCTGTTTAATATAATATCATTGGCCTGACCCCAATCTTAAAACCAATACCTAAAACCTTCGTGTCGTTTCCAACATGTCGACACCACTGGAGAACGCGCCGAGTCCCTGCATTGTGTTGACCAATACAGAGTTATGCCCTGTTTCTGAGAAGCGCGTGTATTGCCGGCTGTATCGCTGTATCGGTGCGCGCGGTTATTTTCAACTATTAATTATGGCTGGCTTATTTCCATGCCCATCTGCGAATAAGTACGAGAAAATCGTAAGTGTTGGTGTAGACGGTTTATTGATATCGATAATTTAAAATTATATCGATAACGAACTGAACAACGCAACAATACCAACAACTAATACCACTGGTATTTGTTTCAACTAATATTTATTTATTTTCTATTCCTAACGGATCTCTTTAGAATAGAATAGAATAGAATATTAATTTTCCAGAAACATGGTATGTTTACAAAAGGTGTCCGTATCATTACATAGTGCTACATGTCTCACCGTTTTAACGGTATGCAAATCAATTTACAATTATTATTACATAAAAATATTCAAGTGCATTAATTATTAGTTAACATTATTCACATTATATTAATATTAAATTTTTTATCATTATTTCAATTATTATATTATATAAACTACACACTTGTATTTTTCCCATGTTGTTAAATAAAACACTTACAACTTACTTACTTTACTGTTACTTTGGTTCAGGAAACGTGCGCTTGAAAAGCACTAATACGCTCCTGAGCCACATGGCGCAACTTCTATAGCGAATAATTCCACTGGACGTGCTGGAACTGTACTGTTTCTGCATTTTACGTGCTGGTACGATCATAATGTAAAGAAAAACGCCGGAAAAATTAAATAAATCCGGGAAATTCGGGGAAATTATAAAAAAATCCTATTGGACTTGTCGGTCAATTTTGCATTTTTGTAGTGGGACAGGGAACGTGTTAAATAATGGTATCCGTTCGCAATAGAAAATAAATATGAGTTGAAACAAATACCAGTGGTAATAGTTGTTGATATTAGAACGTAATAAATCCGCAATAAACGTGGCCATCTACTGCGCACCAACAATATAAGTAACAAAGACGAAGAAGCATTGAAACACGTAACTGGAGCTGATGGTAAAGTCACCATCAGTTCCACTTTACCATATGCATTGTGACGAGCATAAATTGCTTAGCAACCATTGATTTATTAAATAGGAAGATATGGTACGCACTCCTCGATGTGCACCGCAGAAATTAGGGGAAAGAACACAATCGACCTACATTACTTTCGGTTTGCGGGGAATACTCGAATCGTAGTTTGTTTCCGAGTTGTTATGGGTACGTAACAGTGACAATTATTGCTATCTCGTTCCCGCTACAGCCCGCGTAATATGTCTCTCTATTTCGGTTGTCGAGCACATGACGCATGACATCGGGTCCATTTAATATTTACGTGATGTTAGAGAGTGACCTATCTTCCTATTTAATACATCAATGTTAGCAACCATATTAAAGTACCTAATCGAATCGCAACCCGTGAAATGCTTAATATTTAGTAGTTCCGGTGGCCATCTGTGGTCTTCATCATCAGTTCCACTTTACCAAATGATGCTTTCCGAGAGCAAATGCACGAGTTACTATAAAAAATACCCAAATCGCTGTAGATGTGCCAAAACAATTTGAGGATTTCCCTCGATTTCCTCAATCTCGAGAGCATACCCTTTCAAACAAAAAAATAATTTTCCTAGTCGGTCCACAAATGACGGGGAAATGGGAGAACATAGGTACTTAGATACATAAAAAAAAAACAGACTAACATATAGATAACCTCTTTTAATATAGAAGTATGTCCATATTATACACATTTATTTATTTTTTATAGCTAATTAACACGGTATAATACGAATTACATTAATAAAATAAATAAATAAAATCATTTTATTTCAGGCATTTGTACATACAATATTTATACACATTTCACCCATAGTGACTACATGTCATACATAAGCATTATGTATTTTAGTAATCATTACTCATTACTTAAGTTTAATTTTAAAGTTTTAAGATTTTAAGTATTTAGTTTTTCCAAAAAGAAAATAGATTAAGTGCAATTATTGAAATGATTGAAATTGAAATTATTAAGATTATTAAATAGTTTTAGTTATTACAAATTATAATAATTAAATGAATACGTTCATAGTTTTTCTTACTACGTAAGTAAATTATCCATACGTACACGTAATGTCTCAACATTATTATTATTAAATTTATTCGTCAATTTTTACTTGATTACATCAATAGTCAATACTGAGATTGAACAATTCAGTTCTAGTCACGAAAATTGTGCGGAATACTGTAGTTACAATATTATTTTTACAGTTTTATTAAGTTTAATTAACATAGAAAACAAAACTATACAATGCAGACAATTATGTCATAAATAATTATTCGCTACTTACTAACATGGAACAGTGGACACCCTCGCATACTGTTTCTCACAGAACATCAGACAATACGCGCTTAATGTTACTCCATTCGTCTGCAAACACATCACATTCAGGGTTGGCCATCAGGAGGGCATTGAGTATCCTTAAAGTACGACACACAGGTGATTCAGCTCTGGCGACCGTTCTGCAAGGCAGTAGCGCGAACAGATTGTGTCGGCGACTTTGGCGGTGACCAATGTATTTGTCGGGCACAACGAGTCGACAGAAAAGGCCATGGAGCTCAGGGCAGTCGATATGACCGTTAAGGGTCTTACAGGCTACCGTGAGATGATCAAAGCCTCTTCTTACCTCCAACGAGTTGAAACCCAAAGTCCCACATACATGTAACTGGCAAAATGTCACTACACACTGCCAACCCGTTGAAGATATATCACCTTCATGTAAATACTTAGACTGGCTAGATAGAAAGCTATCTAGCTAATAGTTGACATATGGTTTTGTACGAGATTCCATTGTTACATTTGTTCTGAGTACCTTTACACCTATTATATGCTTTACAGTATTTCCTGTGTTTTATCTCTGCAAACCTCCCCAACACAACCCTTCGGTGAATATAAGCGTGATGTTTTAACACTATTATTTCACAAGCAAATCACCCACCTTCCAGGTAAGCACCAAGCTAACATAATTCTAAGGATATTAAATGTCAAAACACCACCACCTGGGCCACAGATGTTGCAACGTGACACCATAGATAACGTATTTGGACAGATAGCTAGCTTAGCTAAATCTATGGAGTTATGAGTTTATCTATGGGCTTCCCTTTTTTGGTTATGATGAGTCATGTACACGGTGGGCCATGCTGAGAATAATTATTTTTAGAAACCCAATTTTTTCTCAGTGCGAATGCTGCCTAGCCGCCTAGGTTCTATTCCCGGGTCGGACAGTGTTTAATATTGGGTTTATCAATTAGAAAATTTTCAGCATTGCCTTGGTTGGGGCTGGGCTTAATTTCTGCAGTGATATGCCCGTTTTCAGAACACCGAATGCCTAATTATTATTGCACGTTAGTTATTGAACTCTCGGTGCTGAGCCGAGCATAGAAAATTGTGCAAAATTGCTTTAATGTTAATAGGATTTCCCCCGTTGAAATGTGTGCTTACTACGCCTCTGCCTACCCCTTTGGAAAACCAAACCGTATTATTATGATTTTTTTTTGGGCAAAATCCCTTATCAAATTGTAACTCAACATTTATTTTCTCTTCTCAAAAGCATAAATAGCTCTAAATCCTTAACAATAAAGTCTAATTTTATTCACCTTCACAAAAATCGAACGCACCAAGCACATTTTTTACCACGTTCTATCCTCCCGAAAATCGTCGCTCATTCTAAACACATAACAATAAGGTCTACTTTAGCTTATATTAGACTGTGTGTAACTGCAAATATAAATTAGTGTTTAGTACGTGCTAAAGTGTGCGAATGTCGGATCACTTCCGTACTGTCAGCAAATTATGAAGTTTGCTGTATCGAAGATATTTTATTACTATAAGCAACGCTTCTATATTTGAATTTGCTTACGTATTTTTTTTTGTTCTGTTAACCTCCTTGGTGTAGTGATTGTAAGCGCGAATGCTGAACTTGGGGGTCCTAGGTTCCACTGCCGGGGTCGGAAACTTGGGACAAGACAGTGTTATTGGGAGTGTTGCTGGATTTATGTCCGGTTATTGGCAATAAGCTCGCCTCTATTTCATGGAAGTTAACATAACTTTTTTGACGGCACGGTTGGCGCAGTGGTTAAACGATTGACTGCTGCGCTGCGTGTCGCGGGTTCGATTCCCGCACGGAACAAATATTTGTATGACATGCAAATAGTTTTTCCGGGTCTGGCTGTTTGTGTATGTGAGTTTAAATGTTTGTAAACGCACCCACAATACAGGAGTAATTCCTAGTGTCATCGTTTTAAAAAAAAACGAACTCATCTATTTTTTTAAGTTTATAATTTAACTAGCTGCTGCCCGCGGCTTCGTCCGCGTGGCTTTTTATAAACATATAAACCTTCCTCTTGAATCACTCTATATATTTAAAAAAACCGTATCATAATCCGCTGCGTAGTTTTAAAGATCTAAGCATACATAGGGACAGGCAGAAAGCGGGAAGCGACTTTGTTTTATACTATGTAGTGATTAAAACAAAAACATGAGCTTTCAACTAAAATTATTAAAATTTGATTTTAATTGAAACCCACTTAAAAAAAAATAGCGTAGAAAGGTCCCCTAAAAAAAAACAATACCAGTTTTTAGATACGAAAAAAATCACGTCCCCTAAAACGCGAGAGGTTAAACAAAGACTCCCAAGTGGGGTATAATCGACACCCGTTGTCACTACCCCTCGGGGACCGGGGTATTAATTGACACCAAAGTATCGGATGTCCGCCATTAAACAATGATCAATTAACTATTAAACTAAACAGCTCTGTGTATTGGACAAAGGACACGTCCAGTTTCTGCCCTCTGGTTACGGGTAAGTACTGTTCAGGGACTGCGGGTTTTACAGTATGATTTAAAAAAAAAAATGGAAAGTCCAAAAGTGCACGCCTCATTACGTTCACGTCGTTTTTTTCTTATTACTGCTAACAATAAGACAATTAATCAAATGAAATAAAATAAAAAACAATTATAAATCATAATACAAAAAACAATTATTAAAAAAATTATTGAAAACTGCTATGGTTTAGTGGCGCCATAATTATAAGGTGAAGAAAAAAAATACTATAATAAATAGATAGATATACAAAAAAATACACAGTCGTATATTAGTTTCTTGACAGTGAATTGAACGCTCATATTAGGTAATTGAAAAAGTCCGTAGTAAACTTTAGACAATAAAAAAAAAAATATTCCGGTACGATAACTTTTTCGACCAATTTCCCTGCCACATACACCAATCTATAAACACAGACACACGAAAGATCAGTTTTAATGTTATTATTCACTATATAAACAAAATAATTGTTACTGAATTATATTTTATGTGTCTGACAAATTATTTGACTTGATATTAGTACACTCATATTAACCTGTAAATGCGATATAAATAAAAAAAAAACGATTTCAGTTTCGAGAAAACCGCTTTTTTGAAATGTCCAGATTAGAGCAACAACAACAACGGTTCGCTTATGAGGCGTGCAATAAAAAACAATCAAGTATTATATGTATTAATTAAGCCTTTTTAGCTGATATATGGCGTTATATTAAAACAACCAAACTACAATCCTAAGAATATAAACCATATTTTAATCAGTTTTCGTAAGTTCCTGACTGCAAAAGCTTATTAATTAACAAACTAGAAACAATAGCAGTTATAAAATTATAACAATCTTTACTGAACATTAATTTTGGCTATCTAGGCCAGAGGGCTAATTGCGTAACACACAACCAGTAGGAATCGGTTTCAATTTGACAGTTCAACAACATCCATTGCGTTATTTACGTTGTTGAGCAAACATCTTTTTCTACCATAAGAAGCAATGGATTAGCAATATACTTCAAAATCATTCCGATTCCGATTCAAACTGTGTTACGCAATTAGGGTACAGGAGTGGCGAACCTTTATGGATGAATGTGCCATTTTTATAAAAAAATGTTTAATGAGACGTGACGTAAAATAATTTTGACTTCGTGATTATTGGGAAAATAATAAAACTAAATACTGTCAACTCAAAACTCTTAATTTACTACCAAAAAAAAAAATTTTGCAGTGTTGTAGTAATAAATGTTTTATGTGTAATTCAAATTAAAGTAACATTAGTGTGACTTCTGTTGTTGTAGATTATATGACAAAAAAAATATTTTAGGGTGTAAGATGTTAGTTTTAGCAGAATGCGTCCTAAACTGGAGTCCGCCAAACTACCTATTTCTAAGCGAGCCTAGGCGGCAGGTTGATGAAAATATGGTTAAAATAACACGAGCAAGCATCTTTTGTCTATTAAGACGCAGATATATGCCAGTGACCTTGAGTGGTTAGTTTGCGTGTTCTGTACTGAGCTCACGCAACGCGTCGTACGTTCAGCCAGTAATAGGACTCGCCCACCAAGGAGCGCTGTCCCGAATTTGACGCATTATTAATGTATTATACACAAAACAAAAGGTATTTTAGTAAAACGCGTATACTAAAAGAACTCATAAGTTTTCTCCTACCAAATATTGCTCAAGGCGGGCTAAAGAAGTTTTTACTAAAAAAAAACAATAGACATTCAATAAGTAATAACTTTTGATTGACGTTACGTTGTTAACTCTAAAATATGTAGGTAAAAGTACTGTGGTTTAGTATCAACCATCACAAAAAGAACGGGGTTTGGGAACCGTTTCTCTCTCATAACAATAAAAGTTACAATAGTTATCGTTAATTATTACGTTATTTAAGTTATGCTCACAACGTTATCTTTCGTAGCAGTTCAAAGTTAACATGTTAAAACCGATTGCTCTATTTGTGGGTTTGAGAAGGCTTGTAATTTTAAAAGAATCACTACAGATAAAGATAAGCCTATTGACACCATCAAACAATGATATTTACTTAAAAACGTTTTTAGTGACATCGAGTCAAGTAGAAAGAGAAATCCCTGTTTTTTTACCGTTTTTCTCTTACTAAAAGTAGATAGAAGGTAGCAAAAGGGTGGAGTCAAATCAATATACGTATACAGACGCCAGCAGGTCAAGCTACCCGAAACTGTCAAATTTTCCCAATCAACCTAAAACCTTATGCTTTAACGATACAGTTGAAAATCTTTTAAAGAAATTTATCAGATTGTAGTAGCTTGATGGCTGTACCTAACCTTTGTCGTGTTCCACTCAAAATGAGTCGAGGAATTTTCTTTCGACTCGATTTTCTCATTTTGCGAGGACTTGATTTGCGTAGAGTAAAAGCAATAGAGCATATAGAATTTGCGAACCGCAATAAGTATTGTATAAAACCTAATAAACACCACGCACATGTTTTACTTAGTAAGGGCTTCTATCTCCGATCTGCAATATCTGTATAATTAACTTGTAGGAGAAAATAAATAAATTTATAACTTGCGTATTACGCCTCCCTTTGGCAACCAATGAGAACAAAAAAAACGCTCTGTAAACAGAACCCCATCACCTTTTTTTCTACCCAATCAAGCAAGCATATTGTTTTTCAAGCATAAAAAGCGTAAAAACTGTTGACGCTCAAAAAAATATTGCGCGTCACTTCCGGCAATTAACATTGCAAAAAACCAATGCGTGTCCAAGGGACCGGTACCCCTAGTACTCCAGTGTTAAGGGTTACCTAATTACCGAGGGGAGTGTTCTACAAGTTGAGGGTCGATATCGAGGTGTCGCGAGTTTGATTTCAGAGTTGTTTAGGAATAATGTAGGAAACTTGTAATTTTGTCCTCGAAGTTTTGATTTGTATGAAATTGCGATAGTGAGATTAGAATATAAATAATTGACTGTAGTTATGGCTGATTCGTGTTATACAGGGTCAAGTTAAATTTGCTAGCAAAACTCCGCAGACATGATGGGTATTTTTTTTTTTGGGTCAACGACAGCGGGTAGTGTTGTTACTGGACTGGAAGTATGAGTTTATAAAATCTGTTTATTTTTATTTTATCTTGTTTAGTTATCGACACCCATCACGTCTGTGAAGTTTACACAAAAAGAACATCTTTTAAACTGGTATTTAAAGTGACTACACTAGCTGCGGTTGATGAACTCAAAAAAAAAAAATTAAGGGGCAGTCTTTGGGGACTGCCGATACAATTGAAAACAGTATACATCATATTGCTCATGGAAAGCGTTCGGTGACGATGACGTGAGTTCCATGATTGTTGTTCTCCTAAAAGTGCTCAACGCGCCTAAAGAAGTTTTCACTTCAAAAATTCATCAAATCAATTTATTTTTTGTTTAATTATGTTTAGGTATCGATACCCATCAGGTCTGCGTCAGGTTTTCGTAGACCCATAATGGTAGTCCACGAAATTCAAATTTCTTTAAGTTTTTTTGCAATTTGAAGGTCAGTGTCAGGTTGTATCTTGATCAAAATATGATTCGCGACCATAACAAATACGTATTTACAGAATTATAATTATTATACATATTCATTAATAGGACATATCTCTAAGTTAGATTTTTTCCATAAGAACTTTTCCATATTTGTGTGTTGTTCGAATATATATTTTTGATCAGGATGTAACCTGACATTGACCTGCAAATTGCATAAAATTTAAGAACATTTAAATTTCGCGGGATATCGCAGCGGATTAAGATTAAACTCCTCTTCCTCGTCATGGTACGATCAACAAGACGTGATAAAAGAGAGAGAAAAGGTGCTGACTGCCCATAATCAGGCTCTTTTTTTAGACCTAAACGTTTTTATAACCATAGTTGCATAATATAGTTTGTAACGATAACGTTACTAACAGTTATTCCGTTATTTCCAGGGTGGCATCGTTAACGGGCTACGAGCCTCAGGACCTGATTGAGAAGACTCTCTACCACTACATACACGGCACCGATGTCTTACATATGAGGCACTCGCATTGTACGCGTGAGTATTAAGAAAAACTATCTTTATTAGGTATAAGGGCTCAAAATCATCATCATTCTCCAGCCTTTTTGTTTAAATATACTGTCCCACTCCGGCCTCCCAGTATCCCAGTTCAATAGGTCGGTGGATCATTTATTTTCTTCCATACCTACATCTCTCTGTGAGGTTTTGCGTAGATAGTTACTATCCCTGGTTTTTGAAAGCATGGAATCAGTGAATGTGCTGACACAAGACATCTTAGCTTTTGTGCGTGAGGCGGTACCATATTGACTAACTGCAATTACAACAGCCATTGAATTACTAAACGGTAAAGTACCTACTTTCAGACTGACTTTCAGGGACCGTGGATAACTGGATATGTTATCTTGAGGGATTCGACTTTTGACACTTTAACCGAATATTTTACCTTTTGGCTGGCTAGTATGTATTTTGTATCATTGACATTTCCTATAGTCATCAATTTCTATTCCAGTTTTAACAAAAGGCCAAGTAACGTCGAGATACTACCGCTTCCTGACAAAGAGTGGCGGCTGGGTGTGGATGCAGAGCTACGCGACCATCGTGCACAACTCGCGATCTTCGCGGCCACACTGCATCGTCTCCGTTAATTATGTGCTCAGGTTGGTACTGCTACACGTTGCGTTACATAAAATTAACTGGAAACTTGGAAGTAGAAATCTGACAATTTTATCATGATTTGCATAACACATCCGAGCACGACTTTCTAATCGTTTTTACAGGATGTAACTTTTTAAAACTAGTTTTGAACAAAAAATATCATTAAATTAACCGGGAATAGCTAAGTACTTATTGTATTAATTTTAATGCAGATACTCTTGGGACTTGAGCACAATCTTGATAGTTATCAAGAAATAGTCTTGAATAATATTTTACTCCATGTACAGACGCCAGCAGGTCAAACTACCCGAAACTGTCAAATTTTCCCAATCACCTAGAACCTTAAACTGTAGCGATAAAGTTGAAAATCTATTAAAGACATTTGACAGATTGTAGTAGCTTGATGTGCTGGCGTCTGTACTTAGATTGAAATTGATGATTATTTAAAACTTAACAACAGCCCCATTAAAGATAAAACAAACTAACACAATATTAAAATGAAAAACAAACGTTGAATTTTTTAAGGTAGATCCGCAAGTCAGGTTTGTCCCATTGAATGACTTTTTTATGAAATCATTACATTGGGGAACAAATCTAACTTAGAGTGATGTATTTACGATTCCAATGAATACCTATAATTCTCTAAATACATATCTGTTATAGTCGCGAATCATATTTTGATCAAGATACAATCTGACACTGACCTGCAAATAGCAAAAAAACGTAAGAAAATTTGAATTTCGCGGGCTACAGCTGCGGATTTACCTTAAATTCAATCAAGGCAAAACAGACTTTCAAAATCAACCATTTCAAAACTGCAAAACCAACTAACCCGACCTTCTCTTCCAGTGACATTGAAGAGAAGCATCTAATACTAAACATCAGCCAAGGCGCGCCGAAGCACGTCAACAACGTGGACTGCCCCACGCCCTCCCACGTCCCCACCACCACCACGTCACCACAAATGCCTCACGTACGACACACAGAGAAAATCAACCCAGTACAGATTCCAGAAAGCGAGTATAGTGATTCCAGTGGAGGGTATACCTACCCTGAGTACATCCCTGTAATACCCCCTTATGAAACCCAAGAAGAATACCACCAGCAAAACGGATCCTACCAAGAGATATTCTATGAAAATTACACAGACACCAACGAAATTTTACCTAATTATGTCAGCTACCCTCAAAATCAAAGACCATTCTCTGCTAGTTCGTCCTCCTGCAGCTCTATAGAAGGCTCAGAAATTCCTAACCAGTATAATTATACTAATTTAATATCATTTTACGGTCATAATCCGAATCAAAATGGAAGGCCTGTGGTTGAAAATTTTAATGGTAGTTTTGGTAAAATGGCCGCCAGTCCAGCAGTACAAGAGGGGGGTTATACAAGCGTTATTGTTGATAACACGCAACAATTCCACCATCATGGCGGGGGCGTCAACGAATTTGTTCATTGACAGACCGCTGAAGTGATCGTGTAAATAAATAAAGTATAAATAAGTTTATAAAATAATATTATTTAGGTTTTCGATTTGAAACTTGTGCATATAACGAATTATATCGGTTTGATTTGTGTTGAAAATGGTTAATTTTCCTTAAGTAAATTAACATAAAAGCGCGATTGATCTCTTGGAATAAATCCAAAGTTTTCTGTTTCCATCTATATAATCTTTATTTTAAGTAAACAAAAAAGAAATCCTGTTCGTTGGTAAGTGCATCACTTAAGATCGGCTGGACCGAATTGGCAATGTTTTGTTCTAAAATGTTTGTAATATTTCAAAAAAGGTTTTCATGGAAAGAAAAATTGGAAAAGGTCCCGGAAATTTTCCAAATTCGGGAATAACTGAAAATCCCTTATAGAAATAAGGGATTTTTAAGTATGAATTATTGAAAATTGGACAGGACATCCGTTGAGTCTGCTTATTACAAGTGAATTTTTAAATATTACATTTGAATCATATTTTTTTATTGATTTTAAGACTGCATTTTCATTACTTCATGAAAACGAGTAAGTAATTGAATTCGAATTCTCATTGTAGCTCTAGAATAACGTTAAAACGGTTACTGACAAAATAACGGTTACCGGTAACCGTTTCTGTATAGTGTATCGATACGATAAAATATATCGATTGTAATATATTGTAAATAAATTAAAAATAAACTAGATTTAAGAATGATTATTGTAAGATAATATTTATAAATATAATTTTCAAATTATGAACGATTGACAAGATAAATTACAATTATTATTTTTCAAGGTAGCCATTGTTTTTCATTTTTATTTTCCCGCGCTTAGTGTGGGATTTTTTTTTAATTTTTTTTTTTATTTTCATTTTGAATAATGTCAATAAAGTTGCAATCTTAAAAAATAAACAAGTATAGGTACATATTATTAAACAGCGTGGCGCTTTAATGGCGATACTAATTTAACACACGTAAGTATACGGTTTCGCCTTTAAATTTTATGAAGATATTTTAATTTCATTCAACGTTATTATTTATTGATTAATTTTATAATTTTCTCAAATAGCATCTTACAGCAATCTGTACTTACATAAAGAACTGGAGTGCTGAGATCATTTGCCAGGGTCACGGAGCATAACATCGCATTGAAATAAAAATAAAACGAATATCGCGCAAGGATTAGGCGAATTGAAGGAAGGAGAAAGCTTTATTATTCAGTTTGTTAGAAAAAAAATATTTTTCAGTTTATAGTTTGTTTATTTATTTATTTAAACTTCTCGCACACAATAAGGTACAAAGGCGGACTAAATGCCTTAGGCATTCACTACCAGTCAACCAAGGGTGGTGAAGAGATAAGATGGCGGGTGCTCTGATGGAGAGAAAATCTCAAATCTCATCTCTTATTATATTTATGATTACTGACCACTAGCCTTTCCCGTGTGTTGAATTAATGTCGCCATTGTGGCGGTACGTTTTATACCGTATAAGCTGACAACAAAAACAAGTATTTTACCGAGATTTTACCTACATTAGGCGTGGCGGCCATAGCCTCCGCCTCTTAGGCTACGCCCCGTATGACGCATCACGCATTATAATTTTATCTCCACGATAGCATTCAACCAATGAAAATACTAAAGGACTAAATTCGATTTGTCCTCGAATATTATTAAAACTCAAGTTTCTTCTGCCTCAGACAGCTAATCAAATAAAAGATCTACTTACGAATATTTAATTTCGTCAACAACTTCGAAAAACGTTTTTTATTTTTTATTTGAATCTATTATACTCCATTTGAAATAAGATTAGAAATTTGAATAAACCTTTTTTACAGTCCGTTCAATCGATTTTGACTTCTATTGCGTTGGTGGCATGACAAATGGTAGCTGTAATAAACAGTTGCAGGTATTGTAACCACGTATTTGCTTTTAATGCCATCCTTATGCCTACGGAATAGAAGTCGAAATCTGTTGAACGGACTGTAAAACAAGGTTTATTTAAATTTGTAATCTTATTTCAAATGGAGTTTATTGAAGAATTCTTGCTAGTAGGTATGCATTCGGTAATTAAGTCGACTCCTCACGTCGTTGTATATCAGAGAATAGACAATAATAGCTTGTAGTTCTTATTATCTTAATATACGTTATGGTAAATCTACTCTTTCCTGCATTACGTAGGTACTATCGCGGTTGTGCATATCGCACCACTTACGGCCGAACCCAATAACCTATTTTCAGTGAAAGACAGATCGCTATTGATGATAGACAGTATAATTCTATCTATCTTTGAATGACGTCTCACAATCATTGATAAATTTATGCTACCTCTATAACGAAAACAATAAGTAGGGTCCTCTTCTTGGCCCTCTCGTGAGTTCCGTTACAATCAACATCACCTTAATAATAATGCTTAGTAAAATACGTTTATCCCTGCAATTCGTGGAATATACCAATCTGTTGTCTTTAGTAACTGTCCTGTCAAACAAATAGCTGTCAAAAGGTTATTGGGACGCATACTTTGGCATTTTCATACAAATAGTGATACACGATTAATAGGTAGCGTGGGCCGGTAAGATTCAATAATGTCTGATATATTATTGGGACGTTAAAACCATCGATAGCAGTGGCGAAGGGTGATTTCATGAGAAAGCTAAGCTGGAGCAAAAAAAAATCCTGTCTATACGAAATAAACTCGTCATGACGTCGATGAAATTGAACTCACGGCAAGCTGGACACGCGTACGAGTGATTTTAGAGCAAAAAGTTTTGTTGTTGGGATAAAAAAGACAAAAAATGTAATGTACATTCGTTTTGTAATATTTTAATTTTACGGTGTATTAAATACCTATAGTGTGATGATATTATTTGGCATTATTAAACCATCAACATTTCGACTAAGCCATTTTTCAATGACGTTATAGTGGTTGTGTTACGAATTTCCGAAGGGAAACCGGTAGGAGTCGTGTTATACGGTGCTTTCGCCCCTGATCGATAGATAGATTTTTCTATGTCCAGTATGCCAAAACTGGTGATTGATAGGTTATTGGGTTCGGCCGTTAGGAACAAAACCCCGTGCTCACGATTACCTTTTTTATCCCCCTTTTCTGCGTCAACCAATAAAAAAAAACGAGCGAGCTATACAGTAGTCACTTAAACTGTGTAACGTCTGACATTTCACCTTGGTAATAAGCAACTGAGCAGCGGCAGAAATGACCCCCTTCTACTTATAATCTATATATAGTACTTCCTAATTCCAAAAAAAAGGTCTAAAAAGTTAGTTATGAACATTTTCGAAATGTCTTAATTAAAAACAGATAACTGGAAATCTCTGTTTCTATGGAAAATTTAAAATCGGTCTAATTTGGATGTAACGTTCACTATTTTTCGAAAATGTTCTTAACTAACTTTTTAGACCTTTGTATCCTGCTTATGCGTATGAAGTTTCATTAAAATCGGTTCAGTCATTTCGAAAAACAAAGGCTTGAAAGTTTGTATGAAATGCTGTAAGGTGTACCTAAACGCTCATAAGTATTCTTCTCCACGTGTAAGAAACTCTAAGGACACTCATTTAAATCAAAATATTGGTTACATCATTCATGTTGAAATTAAACATGTTGTGAGAACGATATAGAAAGATGTGCACGTTAAAAGCGTCCTTAATAAAAACAAAATAATAATAAGCCGTGGCAGCTAAGAGCTACAAGCCTCGTGTAACCCAGGCTCTGAGGTCTCCACTCCAGCTAGGAAAGAGCAGACGAGGCTTTTTTTTTTCAAGTATAATCGTTACGATAAAAAAATGTAAAAAGACTTCGTGAATTAAGTGCCATTTTTATTGGAGTCTACTAGTCTATACTGTAAATATTAATAATATCTACATAAAATAAATAAAGTTGATTCTTACTAAAAAATCCGATAACGCTACGAGCTATGCAAATTATTTAGGGCGTTTGTCCACCTCCCCCGTCAACGGGACGTTATCACGTTACTGAGCACGAAATGACGGCGCGAAATATACATTTACTATGGCCGCGTGTGCCGTGTCATGCCGGATGTAAAGAATAGTACCATCCTATTTCTTCCCGTGGGTGTCGTAAAAGGCGACCAAGGATCTTCCTAGAGAATGGGCAGCAGCATTCTCTATGCATCTTAACACCATAGGTACTGCAATCGTTAACCTGCCTGCCAAGCGTGGCGATTATGGCAAACCCCCTTGGCACGCCTATTTCCAGCAGTGGATGTCTGGGCTGAAATGATGATGGCCGCGTGTCCACCGCATATCCGTCAGCCGAGCACCGTAATCCCGGTCACTGAAGTTCTTAGCAGTTCGGCGCGAACGATAGAACTCGGTCCGAGATTGTGACGTGCCAACGTGCCGGCAATACACAACACGTTTGATCTTGTCCACAAACTGCCGTCAGACTACTACATCTAGACTATTTCATCTACCCACAAACGCCTACTTAACTACTTCCATGCATCCATTATTAACTTATGTACAAAGTAGACATTTCAAATATTTTGACAACCATTGTTGAAATAGATACATACCCCCGGATTCTGAAATTCTTATCAATCCACTACCTTATTCTTATCAACAAGTTGGGGGAAAATATGCGATACATCCTCGCAAAACGGCCATCGCTCAGCATAATGCTGCGAACCTATGCGACAGAGCCCCAGCGCTGGTTTTCAGCGACAGCCGACCTACTATCTTATTCTAATTAATCTACCTTCTGCCCGCGACTCATCGGCCACATCAGCGCCGTTCACCCGGTTTTTGTTTTAACTATCACGCCGAGTTCGGTCGCGGTGGACACATGATCGCCGACACCAAGACGTCACGTTCGGTTCGAATAATCTCGTTTCTCGGTGACGTCCCGGTGACGGCTAATGTGGACAAACGCCCTAATAATAAATAACGATGAAAAAAAGGTTTGTAAATAACGTACTCTCAACAACATATTTGAAATTCGATACCGTTCGAAATATTCGAGTTGAACTAAAGCCCCATTTACACGATATAAGTTTCTTGCCTGAGGCATACAATAACATTTACCGCCTTATTACAAAACAAGATCTATATTTTGACATGGTCTAAACCATGGAGCCAGTTTTTGTAATAAGAACGTAACAGTGATTGAAATACCGTTCTTTATACAAAACTGAAAACTTAGGTCTGTACTAAGTTGTCAGTTTTGTGTTTATGAACTTTACCATAGTCGGAATAAAGTTCGAAATTCAATAATGGCTCCATGTTTTAAACCTGGGTCTGAAGATAAACCTTGTTTTGTAATAAGGGGGTTACCGACTAAACACCGTTTCTACGTTGTAACTTTGATAATAATTGTTTCAACGTATGGTATCCCACAGGCAATTTAATCGGGCATGTAAATGGTTTAAAATCCGAAGTAATATTTTATCAAAGCTCTATCGGCATATTAATGCGTGAAAGATCCCCATAGTGTTCCATGTACCTAAAACATAACACAATATTAATATTTATTTTTATATTTAATTAAATTAACTTCGATTACTTTCTATTCAGACATTACTATAACTACTTCAATGAAACTGCCCTCACAACGCATTAAAACCAAGTTACCTAAGCTTTGGTTTCATAAAAAAGCGGTCAACATGCAATCACACAACCGCTATCCTAGGACTAAACAAAGCTGTAGTACAAGGTGTTGTTACCCTTAGATTATTTATAAAGGGTTATTTTTAAAACGTCAATAACCTCTTAAGGGGTCATTGTACTTACTCATCATTATGAGCAATTTTTACTATGGGACCAAACCTGAAATCGCGAAAAAAAAATCAGCTGTTCCCTACATTATAACGAATTATTCGATCATAAATGTAGGGATACATTTATGTTCGAATAATTAGTCCCATAGTAAAAGTTGTTCTTATTGATGAGTATAATGACCCCTTAAGAGGTTATTGATGTTTTAAAAATAACCCTGTATGTCTAGATAGAATGTCGCGCTGCAAAAAAACTTTGTTTTTTTTATATAAAAACGTTGCCCCACACTAGGAATTTCTCCTGTATTGTGGGTGCGTTCACAAACATATAAACTTACTTAAGTATGCACAAACAGCCTGACCCGGAACAACTACTTGTAGGTCATACAAATATTTGTTCCGTGCGGGAATCGAACCCGCGACATGCAGCGCAGCAGTCAATCGCTTAACCACTGCGCCAACCGCGTCATCGAAACTGAAACAAACAGGGGGCCTAAAATGGACGCTTTGGCAGAATCATAATATGATCTGCGTACAATTCGTATCCCGCAATTCATCTGTTTGACAGTTGTGTATAGAGTTTCGTAAAATGGTCCACAAAATATGAATTGCTTTCAATCAATCAACTCAGCCTATAGCAGTCCACTGCTGGACATAGGCCTCTCCCAGGCTACGCCACAACACCCTGTCCTCCGCCTTCCGCATCCAGTCTTAATTGAATTCAATTCATATTTCAGAATTGCTTTAGTGAAGTCTAATGTCAAATAGCAGCTGTCAAACAGATGAATTGCGGGATGTATGAATTGTACGCAGATCGTATTATGATTCTGCCAAAGCGTCCATTTTAGGCCTCCAGGCCAACTTTGTTACGCTGTTGTGCGTGACAGCTACTACGTCTTACACTCGCGCCACGTAATTATGCTGTCATTGTGTTATTCTAGTGTGCGTGCATTTTTGGCCAACAGTTGGAAGCAAATTTTTTCGACGAGTTCACAGCTTTGACTGTTTAGCTAGAGATAATTATATCTTTGTTGCTACCTTAAAATGTTTGTAGCACATAGAAGAGAAGGCGTGAGTCATGCCCGGCTTCTGTTGAAGTATTATTTCTCTATTAACAACAACACACACTGTAGGTACTTAACAATATGGTTCAAATAACTTTGCAATAACCGAAAGTCTTTTTATTTTGTAAAATAACATCTTTTATTAATATAAAAATGTGTAACGCCTAGTTGATAGCTAAATATTTGGCGAGTAATGAACAAACAAATTGTGATATCCCAAACATATTACCTATTTATGATATGAAATAAAGTGCATTGAATATTCGTACTTAGTTGGTGTTTTATTTCTTGGGAACTTTATCGGAACCGCTTTAAAAAAATTCTATCTTTATTTTTACACGGCTTTTTCAAATTTTTTTTTTTTTTGCTATTTTTGTTGTTAATGAATATTATTTTAGGTATATATACATAAAATAATCATCTTCCTATCATTTTAATTCAAGATATACAATACATTTTGATCGAAAAGAAGTAATTTCATCATTGGCAGTCCTCGTGGCATTTGCAAGGTGGATGGTACCTACAACCTTGCCTCCGATACTTTTCAATGGTGCGATCGTTCCTTTTGGCACTGACGTGAAGGATCAGGGGGCCTAAAATGGACGCTTTCGCAGAATCATATTATGATCTGCGTACAATTCATATCCCGCAATTCATCTGTTTGACAGTTGTGTATGGAGTTTCGTAAAATGGTCCACAAATTAAGAATTAATATAGTGAAGTCTAATGTTAAATAGCAGCTGTCAAACAGATGAATTGCGGGCTGTATGAATTGCACGCATGATTCTGCCAAAGCGTCCATTTTAGACTCCCTGGGGGCCTAAAATGGACGCTTTCGCAGAATCATATTATGATCTGCGTTCAATTCATATCCCGCAATTCATCTGTTTGACAGAACTTGTGTATGGAGTTTCGTAAAATGGTCCACAAATTAAGAATTAATATAGTGAAGTCTAATGTTAAATAGCAGCTGTCAAACAGATGAATTGCGGGCTGTATGAATTGCACGCATGATTCTGCCAAAGCGTCCATTTTAGGCTCCCTGGGCTTGCACATTGATAATACCCTGAACTGGCGTACTCAAGTCGCTAGGGTAAGCCAGAAGGTTACTGGAACGCTGCGAACTCTGTACCGGTTGAAAAATGTATTACCATCGAGTACGAAGACAATGCTTGTGCAGTCCTTCATTTTCAGTGCTTGTGCAGTGCTATGCTACTATGACCTGAATGCAGATCTCCTCGACAAACTTGACCGTCTTCTAAATAACTGCATTCGATTAGTTTTCAATCTGCGTAAATATGATCATATCTCCGTGCATCGGTCGCTTCTAAAGGCTTCTACATACCAGCGCGACTTGTCGCGCGACGCGACACGGCACAAAGGCCCCGCGTGTCGCGGGACGAGCGGTGCCTATGTGTCGCGTCGCGTCGCGCGACAAGTCGCCCCGGTATGTAAGAAGCCTTAAAGTGGTTGCCCATACGCCAGCGCAGAGAGCAAAGGGCGCGCACCCCTTTGTGTTCATTTCTTGACTCTCCCTCTTCCCCTAGTTATCTAGCCCCCCACTTTCAGTACATTTGCACCAACCATAATAAAAATTTACGTTCATCTCACAATCGTCTTCTGCAATGTCCCACTCACCGCACAGACTTCATTCACTCTTCGTTCAGTCTATCTCTCTGTGGAATGCGCTTCCCCAGGAAATCAGGATGGCAACCAACCGATTATCCTATAGAGTTAAAGTTCGCGAGCACATTCGCAAGAAGCTGGCAGTATCATCACAACGGTAATGTTTTCCCATTGTTTGTCTTAATTATTTTAATATATTTATGTATATTTATTTGTGCATAGATTTATATATATATATAATTAGGTGTATATATTATATTTATAGTTTTAAATATGTATATCTTTATATTTAAATAATATTATTTTATTCCTCAATTCTCACTATTGCACCTACCACTGTTTGTCTCTGCATCGCCCAAAGGTTGACAGGTAGAAAATGCCTATGGCATTAAGTCTGCCTGTGTACATTTCTGTGCTTAAAGTATTACATAAATAAATAATTTACGTTCGAGTGATACACAGGGTCGAAACTATTATACATCAAATAAATATAGTAGGTAGGTACTACCTGATTCCTAAATCGTTTCAAAAACCTAAGCGGAATGTAGGCTTGCACAATAACGGCCTTTAAAATCGGAATCGGTCTTTAAAAGAGATGCGGCAGCAATCCCAGGACCTACGAGTGATTTTTTCGGCGATTTTTGTCAGAAAAAAATACATTCACACAAAAATCGTCGAGAAAATCATTGTCTGTCGGCTAAGTCTCGAAACTGGAGGGCGCCATTTTGGAAAATTTATGTAAGTATTATGGGGCCGGCCGTACCATGCGTAGTTCATACAAACGTAATATAATTTTTCTCATATCTCTTAATTAAATCAGTGTCCAATGTGTCCATTCAAAATATATATTATTTGGTAACCTATTATATTCTTTATTACAATCGGAATAAAGACACACTAGGTACCTTATGAATATGTTTGATTTACAAATCATTTTGTTTTTACGTTTGTATGAACTACGCATCCATCGCCTTAAATTGATTCTTGTCGATATGGTAAAATACGGACGCCGAGTAGACCATTCTAAGAAAATTGGTGGAAACGTGATAAATAAGTTAGACATCAATTATATATTGCGGTCCGTTCAGGAATAAGGTCAATTCAATAAGTTATTGCAAAAGTACCTAAGTATTTTTAATGCGCAATTATTAATGCTCATGCAATATTCTTCATTTTGCTTGTCTCTTACTACTAGTACCGCCATCTATTGTCGAATAGCATAACTAAAACAGCAATAAATTTATAGTAGTATAATTTTTGGCGCATGACATTGTTTGAATGTTTTGTAAAATAAAATTGTATTGTTAAACAAGATGGTGGCATTAGTTCCGATTTTTGCCGCACGCCAAAAGTTCTTTAGACAGTTGTACGTAAGTATATTTAGAAAATCCGAATTCTGCGCACGGGGCCGACTTCCAGACTTCAAACATTAGCAATACCCATGTTTAGTGTAGGGTGTCAATTTGTTTAACAATTAATTTTCCTGGCTGTACAATATTTAAAGAGGGTGTTGATTGTATCTACGTTATCTAAGGCTAGCTAAAAATTAGCGTAGGTTTTTTATTTATCTGGGGCCCAAGTCTCCTATTTTTATGAATAGAATCATAAATGATCTGCGTAAAATTCATATCCCGCAATTTTGACAGTTGTGTAAGGAGTTTCGTAAAATGGTCCACAAATTAAGAATTATTATAATGAAGTCTATGTCAAATAGCAGGGGGCCTAAAATGGACGCTTTCGCAGAATCATATTATGATCTGCGTACAATTCATATCCCGCAATTCATCTGTTTGACAGTTGTGTATGGAGTTTCGTAAAATGGTCCACAAATTAAGAATTATTATAGTGAAGTCTAATGTTAAATAGCAGCTGTCAAACAGATGAATTGCGGGCTGTATGAATTGCACGCATGATTCTGCCAAAGCGTCCATTTTAGGCTCCCAGCTGTCAAACAGATGAATTGCGGGCTGTATGAATTGCACGCATGATTCTGCCAAAGCGTCCATTTTAGGCCCCCTGGTCGGTAACAAGATCAGTGATCAGTATGGACGTCTGCTATACGAAAAGCATCTCAGAATGCATTGCCATCTTAGAGACAAAGCTAGGCTGAAATGTTTGAGCCTCCATCTCAGTCTCCATCGGCGCTTATACTCTCCAAAATGGAATACCGCGACGCTGAGTGGAGGCAAAATAGGTATGGTGGTAATTAGCTAGAGCTACTTGCCATAGCTGCCCTTGGTATGTATTGCACAAATGCAATAATTTCCATTTTGCTAGGGTTTCTATTACTACTACGGCCATCTATTGTCGAATAGCACAACTAAAACAGCATACATTTTCCTCGTACGAAGAATACGAACCTATGAAGAGATGCCGCGACCTATGAGTAGTAAGTCGAATCCTGACAGGAGTTTATTATTTTTTTCTCTAGCCTACGCTGTCCCACTGCTGGGCAAAGGCCTCCCTCCACTCTCATCCTTCGCGAGCCCGCGCGTCCTCCTTCCAGAGGGCCTAAAATGGACGCTTTGGCAGAATCATGCGTGCAATTCATAAACCCCGCAATTCATCTGTTTGACAGCTGCTATTTGACATTAGACTTCAATAAAGCAATTCTTAATTTGTGGACCATTTACGAAACTCCATAAACAACTGTCAAACAGATGAATTGCGGGATATGAATTGTACGCAGATCATAATATGATTCTGCCAAAGCGTCCATTTTAGCCCCCAGTTTTGCCGGAACCTATCCAATTCGTCCAGCCATCTCCTACGTGGTCTGCCGCGACCCCGTCGCACTGTTTCAGGGCACCAATTCTGTGCTATTTGGGCCCACAGTTGGTCCGGCATGCGGCAGACATGTCCTGCTCAGTTCCATTTAAGTTGGGCAGCCTTTTGAGCCACGTCAGCTATCTTTGTTTTGGAGCGCAGTATTGTGTTTATGTGTATAACTTTGTGTAAATTATTTCATCACCAGTGCTCTCAAAACTGTGAACGAAAACATCGTGAGGAAACCGGCATGTCCTAGATCCAAAAATTCGAAGACATGAGACATCTACCAACCCGCACTGGGCCCGCGTGGTGGATATCGGCCTACTACTACACTACCTCTCACAGAGAGGCATGTGTCCCAGCGGTGGGAACATTAAGGGCTGATTATGCTGGGTCATGCCTAAACTGGTTTGCTGGCCTGTTTGTCTGGACCGTAAATTTTCTGTCGAAGTGGTAGGAGAAGAAAGCCGCCATCTTTCATGCCGCTGCAGCTGTTCACTATTACTGACCGTACAGCTGAAAATAAATAGCCTATACTACCTCAAATGGCTTAGCATGATCCTCCGTTATTGCAAAAATACTGCAGCATTAATTTTGAAATAAATATATGGTAAAGTTGAGGATTAATGTTAAGTACCTACTTACTATGTTTGGCGAAAACAGGATTCCATAAAAAAAATGAACCGAAAAAAAATCCAGTTACCTCCAAACGGAACACTAAACCGCTGGTATTCAAAAAATACTTCAAATTAGATAATGATGCATATTAACTGAACTACTATAAAGCAGGTCTTACGTTATTTTTTTTTATTACTACTATTTTCACCGTAAAAAGAAATAAACTAAAATATCGGTGCCTTGGAGTCTTCTCCCTGCCACCCTGTCTCGCTTGCTCGCGTGACCGCCAGCTACTTGTGCGAGCGATATAGACAAGAGTGAGGTGGCGCTGAGATGGTATACAGGGTGTTTAAGTAACTGCGTGCCATAGCTTAAGGGTAGGTTCAGTATCGATAATGAAACCCAGGACAAAAAAAAAACAAAATTGAAAAAGAATATTGTAAGATCAACCTAATTTAGTACCTACTAACTTAAAATAACAATCGTTTAGAATTAAAATTATTTTATTTGACGGTCCTAAGCCCGATAAAGTACAAAGAGACTTATTTTTTTTTTCCTGGTTTCCTTTATCGATACTGAACCCAGCCCTAAGCTATGGCACGCAGTTACTTTAACACCCTGTAAACCCTTATGCAAAGGACAAAAATGTCACAAAAGTTATAAATAAAAGCCAAGTGAACTGATCAACACGTATATTTATTGCATTAGTCGAGCTCAAACTCGATGATATCGCCGAGGTCAATGTCACCGTCGCCGTCACTGTCACTGCTGTTCCCGTCCGCTGGCTGCAACAGACACACGTAATAGTTTAGTATTTATTTGAACCGACCGTCTAAGGTAAGGATTCGCAGCTTAGCCCGCGAAATTCAAATTTTCCTACTTTTTTTTTTCAATTTGCTGGGGGCCTAAAATAGACGCTTTGACATAATCATAATATTATGATCTGCGTACAATTCATACATCACGCAATTCATATGTTTGACAGCTGCTATTTGACATTAGACTTCACTTTATCAATTCATAATTTGTGGGCCATTTTACGAAACTCCATACAAACTGTCAAACAGATGAATTGCGAGATATGAATTGTACGCAGATCATATAATGATTCTGCCAAAGCGTACATCAAAATTCAAAATAAAGAAAGAAAAAAAAAGAAAGAAAATACGTTTATTTGCGGTAAACATGGCGCAAAGAAAGAACATAAATACAAAAAGAACAAGTAGGGGCGAAATATGCGTCACATCCACGCAAAACTATTAACTATTCTATTAAAAAAAAACCGGTCAAGAGCGAGTCGGACTCGCGCACCGAGAGTTCCGTACATATGATGTTGATGATTTCTGAAAAACTGTGTTATTTAGAGACATAGTTTTATTTTTCCTGTGATCTTTACATAAACTTCTATCACATAGAATAATTTCAGATTTGTATCCATGCAAACTTCGGAGACAAGGGGGGAACGGTATTTTTTGACATGGTAGCCCCACTTCAATTTTTTAATGCTGATTCGAATGATTAAAATTCTGTAAAGAAATATTGGTTATGGCCGCGAATAATAATTAGATCAACATACAACGTGTTACTAACCTGCAAATTGCAAAAAACGTAATAAAATTTGTATTTCGCGGGCTACCTTAGCGCATCCCCCTTAAAAGGTGAATACCATACCAGCCGTACCCCGCGAAATTCAAAATTCCACACACATGCCGCCACCATTCCATTTTGACATGGGATGAAGATTGTCTTAGTATGCGAAATAGTAAATTTCGAAAGGAAATGAGGATTTTAAGTGTCACAAAATTCACGCCCTAAATCACGGAAAATGTAGACTTCTGGAGTATAGATTGTAAGTAGAGGGGGTCGAATGTCGTCCAGAGAGCGACCCTAATGGTCGCCCACTGGTCGACATTTATTTATTTATGGTGCATAGAGAACGCTGCTACCCATTCTCTAGTAAGTTCCTTAGTCGCCTTTTACGACACCCACGGGAAGAAATGGGAGGGTGCTATTCTTTACGTCCGGCACCACACGAACAAGACTTCATTATAGCAATTCATAATTTGTGGACCATTTTACGAAACTCCATACAAAACTGTCAAACAGATGAATTGCGGCATATGAATTGTACGCAGATCGATGATATTATATTAAACAGATATGATATACACTCACAAAACAACCGAAAAAAGTGTTCCGCGCAGCAGCGGCAGCACACATACCCACTTTTCATTAATTTTATTTTACATTTCACTACAAGTAAAAATTATAGAAAAGAGATGGTTTGATAAAAACAACAAGAAAAAAAGAGACAGCAACTGTTGTCCATTGCGCGTGAATGTTAACAAACATTATTCTGGCCTCCAATCACCGAATGTTGGCATCACAGACTAACAAATACGTCCCAATTAGGACGTTTTCGAGTCTTCATGATTGCGCGCTCATCAGTTAAATATAATATCATTGACGCAGATCATATTATGATTCTGCCAAAGCGTCAATTTTAGGCCCCCAGTAACACAGGTACCAACTAGCTCAGGAATCAGGGCTTCAAATTAAAATGTAACTCCTTAATTAATGTCAATAAGTTTTTTTTTTAAATCAAGATATTACAAAATCCTGGGTACATTATTCTTGTCGCTTGTTCTACAGGGTCAAATTAAATTAGCTAGCGAAACTCCGCAGGCGTGGTGGGTATCGATATCCAAACACGATCTAACAAAAAATAAATTAATTTGATACGTTTTTTTTTGGGTTCTTCAACCGCATTTAGTGTAGTCACTTGAAAAACCGTTATTTTTTTGGGTATACTTCACAGATGTGATGGGTACCGATATCTAAACATGATAAAACAAAAGAAAACCGATTTTCTCTGTTCATACTTCAAGTAACAACGCTAACTGAGGTCCGTTGACCCCAGTGGCGTGCACGACATACATGCAAATAAGCTCTGCATACCCTGTAGTCCCGTACATACATGCCCCTCTAAATGATAAATAACTATAACTAATCATGGTATTATATTAATCTAACGCGATTTACGCGCCATCAATTACTTTTTTTTTTGGAAGAACATCCAACGCCGCGCACCGCTCCCGTGAGCAAAAGCAGTACTACGCCTTGCTTATTCTTCATACAACGCATCTTGAGTTACTACACAGCAAAAGTGTGACTGTGTGCATGAAAATGTGTGCGCGTGTTTGAGTTTTGGAAGCACAGCTTACATTGCAACCCGTCCAAATTGAGAAGCCGTAAGAGCACAGCTTAATAATTGTTGATTGCAGAGGGACGACTTTTTTTTCGGATTAACCAAATGACCGACTAATTCATTCTTTCACAAACCCATTGTATTGTTTCATTGCATACCTTGTCTGAGATCTCTGTGCACGCCCCTGGTTGACACCAAAAAAAAAATCATCAAGTCTTTTTTATTTTATTTTGTCGTGTTTAGATATCGATACCCATCACGTGTGCGGAATTTCGCTAGCTTATTTAAGTTGACCCTGTATTTGTGAGAACTTCTACAATATCTATACTGCTAAAGTATGAATGTCGATGGCTATAAGAGTAGGGGAAGACCAAAGAAACGATGGATGGACTGTGTCGAAGATGATATGGCTAGAAATGGGGGGGGGGCTACCGAGATGACCACTAATAGAGAAGTGTAGAAGAATGGGACATGTTGCGCCGACCCCAAATAAATTTGGATAAGGGCAGGTCAAAGTCAAATTGTTTATTTCAAATAGGCGCATATAAGGCACTTTTGAACGTCAATATTTACAAAAAAAATTGAATGGATTCTAATCGCCCCTTCCAAAAGGTAGTTTCGTATGGAGAAGAATGGGCGAGAAACTCTACCGTTACTCTTTTAAAATCTTGTACAATATTTTTTTATAGGTACATTAATTATATTATTAAATGTGAAACGATGCACCTAAAATAAAATGACTATACCACAATAGGTAATAAAAAGAGTTAAGAAATGAAGCAATGACAGATAAATTAATTACTGATATTTGATGATTGATAGATACATGGTACTCACATATTTACAAACATTGTAAAAAAACAAAAAAAACGTTTGCTAAAAAATAACAATATCAGTGTGAGTTAAGGTAATCACAGAATTTAAAATAAATGTCATAAAAATAATAAATTGTACAATTAAAATAGCAACCTGTTTGATTTTGTCTTATGGAGCTGGACCAGCATGTTTCCAAGCATTATTATCTTGGATATAATCGGCGGAGGCGGAACGCATGAGGGAGAGGCAAGGTTCGCGCCCTCGCGCCCCTAGTCGCCGCAGGAGACGCCCCGGGCGTCGGGAGTCGCAAGCCGATTTCCGGCCACCGTAGGCGTGGGCCTGCGGACGGTGAGCGATGGGTAGCTCACCATCCGATAACGACCAGGCCCGGGTCGACGGCGCGTTGTATTCCACGCGCGCCTCAAAGAGTTGGCAGCACCAACTGACGGGGTCCGCTAGGGCTAATGCCTGCCAGGGTTGCGAGTTTGTCCGAAAGGGATATCGTGGCCCTGGCACACAGGCAAATGAAGGAATACGGGTGGGTTTTAGTCAGTAAAAGTCTGACACGCCCTCCCGCTCCGCCCAGAGCGGGAGAAGTTATTTGATAATTTCCCACCCAAAAAAAAAAAAAAAAGGGGGGCAAGAATCCCGGGTCGACGGCGCGTTATATTCCACGCGCGCCTCAAAGAGTTGTCAGCACCAACTGACGGGGTCCGTTAGGGCCAATGCCTGCCAGGGTTGCGAGTTTGTCCGAAAGGGATATCGTGGCCCTGGCACACAGGCAAATGAAGGAATACGGGTGGGTTTGGTCGCTCCACCCAGAGCGGGACAAGTTATTTGATAATTTTCCACCCAGAAAAAAAAAAAAGGGGGGGTCAAGAATTATGTAATGAATCTATGGTAACTGGATGCGCGTCAATGTCCCTGCCACGTATATCTTATGACACTCGGCCATAATGTCTGAATTTTCAAAATCGAATCAGTAGTTTCGAAGACCTCTTTATAATATTAGTATAGATTATCTGACTCTATATTCATTTATAGGTTTCCATACGGGTTCCGTATTTTTTTTTCCTTTTTGAAAAGGAAAAAAAACGGATCCCTGATAGGATCACTCATGTCTGTCTGTCCGTCTGTCACAGCCAATTTGCTCCGATTCTACTGGCCAATAAGTTGGTACATATGTGAATTTCTGTGACACAAACACGAACGTGTAATGTAAATTAATTAATTTTGAATATCGATACATTTTCAGTTAAAGAAAGTTTAGCAAACTGTACCTTGTGATACATCAAATGAAAGGACTTGTTTTAAGGATTTCAGATATATATTTTTTGTAATTTTAAAATAAGTGAATACTTTTAAAGTTGTTTATATATACAGGGTGACCCGTAAATAATGGATCAAACGTAACGGGTAGGTAGCTTACCTCATTTCCAACAACTAATTTGAACAGTAAAAAAAAAACCGATAAGGTAACCAAGAATTTTTTTTTTTTTCGATTTTTACTATTTTCTGTACCAGCATTCAGTGTTTTTAATGCTGTTGCTGCAAATGGTATCATATTTAGGTGTGATTTTTGTCAAACATTTCTGAATAGTTTACTAATGTTATAAGATACCATTTTTTTAAATAACATAGCAATATCTTTGTAACCGCAAGGACTAGACGTAAGTTTTATACCAATTTGCAAACCTTAGTAATTTTACAAGTTTTTAAAATAATGGTACATACACTTTGGTGTCATACATTTTTTTTACAGGAGAATTTTTCCAATTCTGGTCTTTTCATCGTAAAAACAAAACTTTTCAATTCAAGATTTTTTTTCTAAGGCAAATAAAATGTTATTTAAAAAAATGGTATCTTATATCAGAAATGTTTGACAAAAATCACACCTAAAGATGATACCATTTGCAGCAACAGCATTAAAGACACTGAATGCTGGTACAGAAAATAGTAAAAATCGAAAAAAAAAATACCTTGGTTACCTTATCGGTTTTTTTTTTACTGTTCAAATTAGTTGTTGGAAATGAGGTAAGCTACCTACCCGTTACGTTTGATCCATTATTTACGGGACACTCTGTATATATATTCTTTATTTCGGACTACACATACAAGTACACACAATCCATATAGTATTAGTCACAATGACTTACAAACTATATTATTAAATTAAAAAACAACTAATAACTACGTGGTCCAACACACGTTGGCACGTGCCTCCGTACCCAGTGCCTTACGAAGGGACTGTCCACTTAGTCAAATGATGTTTGTTTATGAAAATAGACGAAAATTTACAATTCTCCCCTCTTATCTCTGAAACTACTGAGCCTAACATTTTGAAAAAATACAGATAATAGTTACTTAATATTTAATCTATAATTACAGGAAAACCTATAAGAAGTTATGATCTTAAAATAACATGGTAAATCTCTCAATATTGTTGGGTCACATTTGGAAGGAAAAAATTTAAAATAAAAAAAAAAGTTTTTTTATAAACAACTAAATCCACATTCCGCTTAACCCATGCGCATGCTGTTAGTAAGCTGTAACCGAGTCCCCCCCCCCGTGCACTCACCCGCCGCCTGCGCGCGCGCCGCCTGCGTGGCACGTTATCGTCGTGCGACGAGCTGCCCGAGCTGCCCCCCTCCAGGTTCATCACTGCGTTGCGTAAGAGAGACGATGCCACTATAGGATTGGTATGTTTCAATATACAGGGTGAAAAAAATAGCTAGCAAAACTCCGTCGACATGACGGAAATTGTTCAATATAGGGCGGGGTTTCAACACAAAAAAGACATAAAGTTACCGGTGTGACAAAAACTCACACTTATAACACAATAAAACTACTTAAGGGGCCGGCGTTGCATGCGTAGTTCATACAAACGTAATACCAAAATAATTTGTAAATCAAACATATTCTTAAGGTACTTAGGCCCGTATTTATAGAGCATTACTCAGTACCCAAGCATTACTAAGACTAGTTTTAACCAATCCAATGGCTTCAATCTAGTCTTAAGTAATGCTTGAGTACTGAGTAACGCTCTATAAATACGGGCCTAAGTGTGTATTTATTTAGATTGGATTACAGAATATCATGTTCCCAAATATAGTGTCCATTCAAAATAATATATATAGGAACCTAGATATTCTGTATTCCAATCGGAATAAAGACACACTACCTTTATGAGTATGTTTGATTTATAAATTATTTTGGAACTACATTTGTATGAACTACGCATGCATCGGCGGCCTCTTAAGCCACAATCTTCTAATTTTAAAGACTTTCGGAAAATGGTGACTCCCAATTTCGGTGCATTAAGGAACACAACAATGACACATTTTCGCAAAAAATAAAATAAAACCATCAAGCCTTTTATTATTCCATTCCTCCGCCATTCATCAGAAGATTAATGATATACATGAAGTGGGCTGCCGTTTTAAGACAAATAAAAAGCCACGGTCAGTCTGAAGAGATAAACTACGATAACATGGCTCGCCCCTCCAAATTACTGTTTCAATGTGTGTACGAAAGAGTTTGTAAGTATTCGTCTTCGTATTCGTCGAATTCATTCATAGTTTTGTGTCAAAATCAAAGTAAAATTGTTTATTTCAAATAGGCACATAAAAGGCACTTTTGAACATCAATATTTACAAAAAAATTGAATTCATTCTAGTCGCCCCTTCCAAAAGGTAGTTTCGTATGGAGAAGAATGGACAAGAAACCCCACCGTTACTCTTTTGAAATGTTGTATAATATTTTTTATAGGTACATTAATAATTATACAATTTATGTGAAGACGATGCACCTACAATAAAATTACTATACCACAACAGGTAAAAAGAGTTAAGAATGAAGCAATGACAGATAAATGAATTATGTGAAAGATACATGGTGCAAACATCGTAAAAACAATATCAGTGCGAGTTAACCTTAACTCGCACTGATATTGTTTTTACAATGTATTATATTATTATATTATTATGTATTTAACAGTGTACGCGTCTAGATAGCATAATGTTCTGCGATTTCGCTTTTTCGTAACCACCTAAACTTGGTCGGGTTACCTCGGTCATTCACTTCCTAATGACTTTAATCGTATTATCTCATTAATTATCCAATGTACTACGCTGAAATTTTACTGATATACAACTGAACTAAACAACTAATAATTGACATAACATTAAGTTCATATATCCAATCCAGTGGCCAAATAACACCGCGCGCATCAAGACCGTGCTCGTGAAGAACTGAATATCATCATAACTTGTTAAATACTTACAGGATACTAATGAAACTTCACATACATTTGAAGGCATTTACAAGCTTTAAAATAACGTTTAAAGTAAGTCTTTAGACCTCTTATTGAGAGTGCTGGAACCAATTGAAGTGTTTTTTCCATTTCATGAAATAACCTTTGAACTATGCATTATTTTGTTTTTTTTATTGCAGAACAAATTTAAACTAATTCCTAAGAAGTCATGTACAAAATATGATAAGAATCCGCTTAACCGTTTCAAAGATCTAGCAAAACCAAAAACGTTACCCCAGCAAAATCTCGAATAACTTCGCAATCGATGAAAGAACAAATACAAAATACGGCACAACATTTACTTCATCTAGACAACTAATTTTATAGCTAGTATTTATTTAAATATTCCCATTAGAAAGAAAAAGGTCTGGCTGGGATAACGTAACCCCAGCAGGAAATGTTTGGCATTAAGTCCGCCTCTGTACATTTCTGTGCTTAAAGTATTAAATAAATAAATAAATAAGTTTTTTTGTGAAATAATTAAAAAACTATAAGCGCAACAAATTTAAAAATGTGCGCAACAATTACAGAAGCCGCAAAACTAATTATCTATTAGATTCAAATGACCATTTTCGACAACATCTGGCCTGGGTAACGCACACACTGAAGACTGTTTGTAATTAATTTATTGTATTGTATTTTGTTTTTATAAGTTTTTAGTAAATTTATGTTATGTACCTACCTACTAATTAATGTAACTCAACAGCAAACCAACATTATGTTTTGCAGTGCCCTGACAGGGTTCATGTACTAAAGCCGACTCTAAATTATTGTAAAATGTGTGATGTGCATGAGAGCAAATAAATGTTTTCAAACGTTTTTAATTTTAGAGGGGCGGGCCATATTATGGTGAAGTAATGGTTAAATAAATAAATGAATGTTCCTCACAATCGTCGTCGTTGTCCGATCCTGAGTCAGACCCGTCGTCATTCTCGGAGCCTCCTGCTAGCTCGTCGTCGTCGTCCTCCTCCTGAAATAGAATAAAGTAAGGCTTATATTTAAAAGCATTCGTTTATGATGGGATTGCCATTTTAAGATAGTGAAAGAGCTGATAACCTTAATTATCTAATTATGAGGAAGAGCTAATTATGAGCAGGGACCGTACAACCCCGGTTAAGGGTTAAGCCTTTCGAAGGGGTAACCCATTCAATGGGTTACCTTTATCATGATGTAACCCATTGAAAGGGTTTTATACTAGAAACCCATTGAAAGGGTTACATGATAACCCATTGAATGGGTTTTCATGTTACTGGGTTTCAAGTAGGTATAGAACCCATTGAAATGGGTTATCATGTAACCCTTTCACTGAGTTTCAAGTATAAAACCCATTCAATGGGTTAATGGGTTTTATACTTGAAACTCAGTGAAAGGGTTACATGATAACCCATTTCAATGGGTTCTATACCTACTTGAAACCCAGTAACATGAAAAGTTCATAATATTATGTTATTTTGATATCCGCCCAGCACGCGTAGCAGGACCAATTCTATCTCTATTCTACCCAGGGACCATTTTGGTTACCATTTTAAAAAACTCTATCGATAACCCTTTCAATGGGTAACCAAAATGGTCCCTGATTATGAGGGAGTACTCATTTTGTTTATATCTGTGGGGGCTTGTAATTAGCAACTTTGATAAATATTATTGTTATTAGTCTGTAAGCCTTCCAAAAATAAAGAAAAATAAAAATAACTCCTCAGACTGTGTCGTTGCTCTAGTGGTCGCAAGTACTGCTACATCCTGGGTTCGATTCCCAGGTCGGGCAAAGTGTTATTGGGTTTTTCCATCTGGAATTGGTCAGTAGCAACCCGGAGACTGGATTTGTGCCCGGATGATGGCAATAGGCTCGCCCCCTATTACATGGGGCTTAAACATGACTGGCGACATGTGGGTGTACTATATGTACACCTCTGCCTTACCCTTTGGGGCATACAGGCGTGATATTATGTAACTATTTGACATCGTCATGGTCCTTCTTGCGTCCCACATCGTATACTTTGACACACAACTCCTGCATTTGTTCGAAGTCTCCCATATTCTATTACATTTCTGAGATATATGTGTGTACTACACACTTCTGCCTAATCCCTCGGGGAATGCAAGCGTGATATTATGTAATTACTAAAGCTATTTGACTTACCGCATCATCATCGTGGTCCCTCTTGCGTCCCACATCGTATACTTTGACACACGACTCCTGCATCTGTTCGAAGTCCCCCATATTCTCTACTAGAGATATCTGCGTACCATACCGCGACACGCTCAGCGCGTAGATGTTTCTTTTTACATCGATTGTTGCTGTAAATTAAGATTTAGGAAGTTATAATAAGGCGCATTTTACTTTGGGCAATTTTTTTATCAACACTGCCCCAAAAACTGGACAGGAAAACATTGAGAGGCGATAAGAAATGTTCTAGAACCGAAAATTCGAAGACATGTGACATCTACCAACCCACACTGGGCCCGCGTGGTGGCGAAAAACGGATCTGGCAACGCTAGCCGTAATAGCTAGCAGGGCTTGAAACCGGTTAATTTGTATTTCCGAATATACAAATTATTTTTGATAAAATTGATATTAGCTTCAAAGATTGACTCATCACTAGAGATCATATTCACCTAAAGTTTGAGAGTTGACTAGTATGGAGTGCGCTTCGGTACGGGAAAAAGTGTCGGTTTTCAGGACTGACGAATTTTTAAGAACTACTCTTTTGCACTGTAGCGGCATCAACATCGCCACATACGAACTACGCGTCACACTGACGTCACGCAATATCCTGCATCGCGTAAGCAGAGTTTACCGCGCAACTAGCATATATACAACATCCCGACATCAACCGTCGGGCAGTTGCCCACCAGACACAACACCCGTCTGGTCGGAGGATCCTCCCTTTTCTATAGGATGAGTGAACTTTACACCCTGTTCCTCGTGCCTCTAAAGTACTGTGTATCCCCGAATAAATATATTTCATTTTAGAATAAAAGTTTTTGAAGAAATATTAATAGTGTTTTTTAAACGTGATATATTTTTCACAAAATTCTTGCCTAGTTCTAAATAGATAAGAAATATTTGTTATGCTTCGGAATACAAAATTGTATACCTACACACTGTTATTAATTAAACCCCGCGATCCCGGAATAAAGATATATTTTAAGAAGCCGTTTCCATACTTTGTATCCTTTGCCGGGAAAAAAACGTACTTTAGGTAAATATGCATCCGAATATCCGATCTCTAGTTATTACAAATAATACATTATTTGTGCTTCTTTCTTATGTAATTTTGACGTTCGGAAAGTGCTGATTTTTTAGCCCAGTTTGAATAAATGACTTGATTTTGATACGAACGAAGAAGCGTCACTTACCTATACTTGAATAATCGTAAGGGTCTAACGTTTTGAAACTGGTATCAAACTGGTTTCGTTCTTCCGAATCCTGGTCAGAACACACCGCGTATAGTGCTGTGCAGGTTGGGTTGAATAATACCTGGAAAAGAAGTAATAGTTATCATCATCTGGCTAGCCTTTGGTTGGGGTCAGCTTCTAGTCTAACCGGACGCAGCTGACTACCAGTATTTTATATGGAGCGACTGCCTATCTGACCTCCACAACTCAGTAACTGAGTAATACGATACCCCTTCGTAAGAGCTTGGTTTGAGCTGCACGATTGGACACGTCCAATGGTTATTTCCACGGAGGTTATTCCAGAGGACCATGCAGGTCCGTGTCTGAAATAGTCTTTTGAGACTATTTCAGACACGGACCTGCATGGTCCTCACATGATCTGACCAAGATTGTTTTGTTTTGTTTGTTTTTTAAAAAACGTTGACCCACACTAGGAATTTCTCCTGTATTGTGGGTGCGTTTACAAACATTCAAACTCATATACACAAACACCCAGACCCGGAACAACTAAATTCTCAATTCTCAATTCTTTATTGCATTCCATATGTATTAATAGATGGTATAAAAAAGTAAAAGATCAATATGGACCCTGTCGGGCACAGCAAACATTAGGAGAGAGGAAGAGGGCTAAGTAACAATAAAATTCAAGCAATTAATTATTATTATAAATTATTAATATGTGTTTAGTTGAGTGCTACTACTGGCTGGTTGGTACTACTTGAAGGTCATACTAATATGTGTTCCGTGCGGGAATCGAACCCGCGACACGCAGCGCAGCAGTCAATCTGGCTTATCCACTGCGCCAACCGTGTCGTCATTCTGACGGATAACACAGATTATGTCTGGACTTTAAAAGAGACTTTGACCCCTGAGTTTGTTTCGCCATTTCTTCTCAGGGGTAGTCAGATGGGAAATGTAGACTTCATCTAGCTTCTTTTTTTTATTTAATATATGACGTGTAAAAGTGATTCCGACATCCTATTTACAGAAGAAATAATTTCATTTCATTTCAAGACTGGTTGTCAGACTTTCGGGCTTCTGACGACCCGTAACGACTCTCAAAGATCCTATCTGACCGCCTAAAACAGATAGTAAGCAAAAATTGTATAAATATCATACAAATATAATATAATATACGTGTATGAACAGATGTATGAACGTAAACGAAGCAAAAGGAGTATGTAAGGAGCGTAGCAGGTGGCGTTCTATAGTTTCTGCCTACCCCCCATGGGAAGCGGGCGTGAGTTTATGTATGTAATAAGTGATTGTCAAACTTACCTCCGATTTATCTAATGTAGGCACTGTTCTTAGTAGATGGAATGTTCTAAGATCCCAAACTTCAGTATTCGATATTACCTGCAAATTAATAAAATAAACAATTGAAAAAAAAACAAAAAAAATAATATACCGAGCGAAAATATTACAGTTAACTTGATTACAGAATATCTATGTTCCCAAATATATATTTTGAAAGGACAATGATATAAAGACGAGATTTCCGGTAGCCATAATAGCAGTGTCATCTGCAAAGGTCGCAATCGTGTTGTTTTTCAGCTCTGGGATATCACATGTGTATAGCAAGTACAAGATTAGGCCTAACACACTTCCTTGTGGTACCCCAGCTTTTATAATTTTTAGCTCGGAATATGCATCCTCTTGCCTTACTCTAAACATTCTGTTACTCATATATGATTCTAGAATATCTGCAAATTCTGGAGGTAGCATGCGTCTGTCAAAGTCAAAGTCAAATTGTTTATTTCAAATAGGCACATAAAAGGCACTTTTGAACGTCAATATTTACAAAAAAATAGAATTGATTCTAGTCGCCCCTTCCAAAAGGTAGTTTCGTATGGAGAAGAATGGGCAAGAAACTCCACCGGTACTCTTTTAAAATCTAGTACAATATTTTTATAGGTACATTAATTATATAAATTATATGTGAAGACGATGCACCTAGAATAAAATTACTATACCACAATAGGTAATAAAAGGAGTTAAGGATGAAGCAATGACAGATAAATTAATTATGTGATAGATACATTGTGCTCACATATTTACAAAATTTGTAAAAAAAATATAGGTACGATTTCCTAAAAAACAACAATATCAGTGTGAGTTAAGGTAATCACAGAATTTAAAATAATGTCATAAAAATAATAAATTATACAATTAAAATAGCAACCTGTTTGATTTTGTCTAGACTCTAGATGGTCCTATGGAGCAGGACCAGCATGTTTCCAAGCATTCTTATCTTGTATATAATCCTCTAATTTGTAATATGCTTGTTTACTAAGTGTTCTTTTAATATGAGTTTTAAATTTTCTTTCATTTAGTTGCAATATATCACAAGGTATTTTGTTGTAACATTTAACACAGTACCCCATAAAAGATGTATGTACTTTAGATAACCTGAAAAATGGTTGATCTATTTTGTCTTTATTTCTAGTATTAAAATTATGTCTGAGTTTAAATACCAGACCCTCATGCCAAACTTTGTCAAAAGCTTGCGCGACATCCAGGAATACGGTAGCGCAGACTTGCTTGTTTTCGAGTGTCTTTTCAATAATGTTAGTTATTCTGTGTACCTGGTCTATTGTGGAGTGTTTTTCCCTGAAGCCAAATTGATGGTTTGGTATTAGGTATTTTTGTTCTATTATTGGTTTTAACCGTTTTAATAACAGTTTTTCGAATAATTTCGATAATATGGGCAACAGGGAAATGGGTCTATATGATGATGCTTCATGGGGTGGTTTCCCAGGCTTCGCAATCAAAATGACTTCTGCAACCTTCCAAGGCTCAGGTACATGTTTTAGCATAAATGCAGCATTGATAAGTCTGGTCAGCTTTACTATAGCTTTGTGCGGGAGGTGTTTTAGAACTTCTCCTGTTATGAGGTCGTAACCCGGGGATTTCTTTGAGCTAATGTTGTTTTGAATTTCTTTAAGAACTTCTTTAGGAGTCACAAGCCGAATTCTTTGACTATCTGATACCTTTTCACTCTCAAGTATTTCTATGGAGCTCTCATTGGGTTGAAAAGTATCTTCTAAGTATTGGGCAAACCTAAACGCTTTTTGTTCATTGCTTATTTAAAATTTCTATAGAAAACTTATTTTTCTCATAACTTTAGTATAAATCAGTGTCCATTCAAAATATTTATTTGGGAAACTAGATATTCTGTATTCAAATCGGAATAAAGACACACTACCTTATGAATATGTTTGATTTACAAATTATTTTGGTATTACGTTTGTATGAACTAAGCATCCATCGCCGACCTCTTAATCAGCCTATTTATACTGTTCCCCCAGCTGGGATACAAGTCTCTATGAGGAGTGGACATTAAGAGGAGGGTCCCTATTTTTATGTTAATTTGCATGAACTGAAACAGTCACACATACAAACAAAATTAAACTTGAGTATGATTTATTGGATCTTTTTCTTTCCATGTTGAAGACAGTTAAGTAACTATAATATTTTCGCTCGATACATTTTTTATTCGAAAATCATGTGTTTTGTAAGGATAATTGGACGTAGTTATGCAAAATGGATCCAGCCACAAAAACTTACTTTTGAGAAAATGGGAGTTTATTAAAATTGATAAAATAACAAGACCGTAGTTTGTTTTCAAAATCCTTCTAAATATTGGGTATTTTTATCTACTTCCCGTAGAGTATTGTTTTAATACGTTTCATGTGAATAAATATACTTTATTTCAGCAAAAATCTCTTTATATTTTTTTTACAATATTAAAAATGCAGGATCTTTTAGTGTTAAGTTGAGGCAGTAAAACGCTTATAATATTTAATCATTCTTACCACAATAATAATTTGCAAAATAGATTCAAATTTCATGGTTCTTGTTTTATATAAAAAAATTGATTTGACATTCCAAAGTAGTTGGATCTTATAAAACCCCAATACCTATGTTACCATGGCAGATGGTTTTTTTTAACTCTGTGAAAATGCATAATATTCTGTTGGTATCACTAACGTCTGTGTTTTTGATTACAAAAAAGGAACTTTGTGTCTTGGATATTTTTTGCATGTCTAAAGTTGATGTGTAGATGCCATTTATGATGGTAACTCATAAAACGGTTTTTGTGGTTTGGATCCATTTTGAATAACTACGTCCAATTTTAAAAACAAATAAGATTGTTCGGCTTTTATGTCTAAAATAAATATTGACAGCAAGAAGATATAGTTTATTATCCAGCCACCAGATATTTTTTCTCTAGATTAGAGAATTATTACTTTAGTTATAAACGAAATAAGAATTGAGACTTACTATTTAGTTTCACGCTCGAACACGATCAAATAGCGCACGCGATATTCAACTTTAGTACTGATATGTTAGCGTTTAACAGATATCATTTTATATTTTAGCATTTTGTATGGAGGTTTTTGATTTTTACGAAAGTTTCCTGTTTTTTTACTGTTTGTTAAACTTTATAATTTATTATTAAGCTACTCTTCGTAGATGTAATTGCTTGAGCACATAATAATGCTATAGTTTTTGGAATCTGTCTATTGTAAACGTCAACGAAATAAAACTTTGCTAAATTGCAGAGTACAACTGTGACGTAGCATGACTATTCTATTTTATTTTTCTCTATGGCAATGGTGCCGATGTCGACAATTCTGCCAATGTCAGGGGGCCTAAAATGGACGCTTTGGCAGAATCATGCGAGCAATTCATCTAACCCGCAATTCATCTGTTTGACAGCTGCTATTTGACATTAGACTTAACTATATTAATTCTTAATTTGTGGACCATTTTACGAAACTCCATAAACAACTGTCAAACAGATGAATTGTGGGATATGAATTGTACGCAGATCATATTATGATTCTGCCAAAGCGTCCATTTTAGGCCCCCAGATGTGCTGAGAGACGTAGCATGACAATTGAAGTGACAGGTATTACGTTTAGTCGGTTACTTGACAGCTCTCTAGTCATGTGGTTTTTTTTGTTTACCTTTATTTAACTACCTAAACCAACGGAGTATAAAAAAAAACTCAGCATTTATTTCAAATAAACCAATTATAGGCAGTTTTGAATTGTCAAGGGGTCGGTCAGTCAGAGAGATGAAGCTAGTTGCCCATTCCAAAGCGTTGTAGGTTCCTATGGATAAGAACGGGCAAGAAACTCCACGGACACTCTTTTACATTAACTTAGGGTTACAAATTATGGAGTATAGAATTATTTACCTCTAAACCATTGGGATGGAACACTCCACTGTGCGTCTGATTTAATTTGTCAAACTTGTGGATTTCTTTTCCTGTATTCACGTCCCATAACACGCCGTCTAGAACAAATAAAAATAGTTATCCTCATTTCAAGATCTATTATCTCATTTCCAGATCTATTTTCTCAATTCAAGATCTATTATCTCATTTCAAGATCTATTATCTCATTTCAAGATCTATTATCTCATTTCAAGATCTATTATCTCATTTCAAGATCTTAGATAGTTCATCGTGCCGTGTGGTGCCGGACGTAAAGAATAGCACCTTCCTTATCTTCCCGTGGGTGTCGTAAAAGGCTACTAAGGGACTTACTAGAGAATGGGCAGCAGCGTTCTCTATGCATTTTAACACCATACTGCGATCGCCAACCCGCCTGCCAAGCGTGGCGATTATGGCAACCACCCCCCAAATGTTGGGGGGTCCAGCAGTGGACGTATTTCGGCTGAGATGATGAAGTAAATTATAATTTAACTAATATGTTACTTAATTAAGAGTTATGTTAAATAATGTTGAAAAATCATTTGTCCTAATAATAATAATAGAGAATATGCACGTAATTCGAAACTTATTAATTATTTTAATATACATTGTGTCGGAGTCGCTAAACAAATTTAATTTTTTTTTTTTACATTTTTAATGCATTACTTAATGCACAATTAATTAATTTATATTGCGGTTTTTTTGGTGGAACGGAACGCAAACTCAAAACGCTTCCTCATCGATGTGAATAATAGTAGATTGTTGCACCGAGGCGCAAAGTGAGTTATTAAACCACGAGTGCATTAATTACTCACTTTAGCAAGTTGCGTAATCTACTTTTCGTTCAACTACCAATCTACCTACCGTGATAAAATATACCTACTCAAAATAAAAACTCAGGCTAATGAAAACGAAGATTTTCACCAAGTCAGTTTAATTCAGCCGATTTTTATTTTCAGCCAGTATCTTTTTGATCTAATGCACACATTTTATATTAAACTGAAGGCTCGTACAGACTGGTGCGACATCGCGGGCGCGACGCGACACTAGTAGCACAATTTCTTTATCGGTGCCTGTCGCGCCCGCGATATCGCGTGAGTCTGTAAGAGCCTTTAATGGGAGACATTAAACCTCTGTGGTAAATTAAGCTAAATAAAACACAAAAACAGTGCAGATTTCATACAACATTTCTGCACTGTTTTGGTTCTAAAAGTGTTTGTACAAACCTACTTACAGAAATAAAATCATTTATCATTTACTTAGATGAAAACAAAATTACATGCATATTCCCTATTGTAAGAACACATGCCGCCTGTGATACAGGTTCATCCTAGTACAGGCATCATTATTTGTAATACATACATTATTTCTTAGATTTATACTGTATTTTACCAATTTTTTGAATATACATCATTATTTTTAGTATCATATGCGAAACCTGAATATGGTTTGTTCAGAATAAGGAACTGAATCGATTTCAATAATTTTTACACCATGTTTTTTATTTCCCAAAAATATTTAAGTGTGATGGAAAATGTTATCACCATTTAGTACTTCCATTACAATCGCCGTACGGTTAGGTACCTACTGCCAAAGTATTGTCAATGAGCGCAAGACGACCCTGGAGGCGCGGGGGCGCCGTTATCATGTTTTTGTATGGACAACCCGGAAACATAACAACCTTATAACTTTGTGATTTTTCATGATACAGTTTTGAAATTTTGTACATAGATTCTTTACATAAAAATACTAGACGTGTTTCGGGTTTCGCATATACTAAAAATAATGTTATATATGTTTTTTTTACTATTATTCAAAAGACACTTTTGAATGTCAAATTGATGATATCATACCTGACAACACCAACTCATCAGTGGGGTTAAAGGTTGCTCTATTCTTAGCGTACTGGTTGCTAATCGCAGGGGTCAAGGTCATCAGCTCTCTGCCTGTGCGGGTGTCGAATATCGTGGCGGTCTCCCCTTTGGTTCCTATTATTCTCTCGTCAGTCATCTTTGAGAATTCTACATACTCTTCATTGTCTAGTTGAAATCTGGGAAAAAAAGTTATGGATTATTTATTTGCAGAAATTTAATTTACGTAAGTTCTTGTTTACGCTAAAATTTAAATAAATTATTATCAAATTTACTAACAACTTAAATTCGCTTCGTCGCGTATGGTCAAATTCGCAATCGGTCAAGTGACTGAAAATCCGTCAAAGTCGCGTTCGGTCAAAATAGCGACTGGTACATATCTAGAACTGTCAAAATAGCGATTGGTCCATATCTCGAACTGTCAAAATTGCGATAACTCGAACTGTCATAATAGCGATTGGTACATAATCTCGAACTGTCAAAATAGCGATTGGTCCATATCTCGAACTGTCAAAATTACGATAACTCGAACTGTCATAATAGCGATTGGTACATAATCTCGAACTGTCAAAATAGCGATTGGTCCATATCTCGAACTGTCAAAATTGCGATAACTCGAACTGTCATAATAGCGATTGGTACATAATCTCGAACTGTCAAAATAGCGATTGGTCCATATCTCGAACTGTCAAAACAGCGATTGGTCCGTATTTCGAACTATCAAAATAGCGATTGATCCATATCTCGAACTGTCAAAATAGTGATTAGTCCATAGCGCGAACTGTCATAATAGCGATTTGTACATATCTCGAATTGTCAAAATTGATATTGGTCCATATCTCAAACTGTCAAAATAGCGATTGGTCAATATCGCGAATGGTCAAATTCACATAATTTTCTTTTGTTAACTGAATTTACCAACAATAGAGGGGATCTGGTGCTCGGCGGCGGCTGCCGCGGCACAACAATTTGTTTTGAACTAAATTTGAATCACTTGATCTTTGTTATTTGTCAGTCTTTGCTATTTTGACGTTTTGCTGTTTTGACGGTTTGCTATTTTGACGGTTTGCTGTTTCGACGGTTTGCGATATTCATGAATTTAACCGAAACTCTATCACAGAGAGGAGGCCTGTGTCCCAGCAGTGGGGACATTGTAGTCTTAGTGAAAACGGATAATATATGAAATTAAATGAAATCGTTTATTCTGTAAATAAGATATTATAATCACTTTTTCACGTCATATTAAAAATTAAAAAATAAGCTAGATGAAGTCTACATTTCCTATCTGACTACCCCTGAGAAGAAATGGCGAAACAAACTCAGGGGTCAAAGTCTCTTTTAAAGTCCAGACATAATCTTGGTCAGATCATGTGAGTACCATGTAGATCCGTGTCTGAAATGGTCTTTTGAGGAAAGAACCACACGAATTTGAGTGGACCTGTCCAATCAGTGCAAGCATTTGTCAGTAATCGTGCAGCTCGTATAGTATTAGTAGTAAAGGTACTTACAATAATTCAAACTCTTTCATATTCCATAACGCCGATAGAGGTCGCCACGGTGTCGTCGCCGACGCTAGTAGTAGTAACCCGTCTCTGCTTGCCTAAATGACAAACACTTGCTGTCAATTTTACGCATAATAGTTTAAAATTACGTCAATATTAACGGCTTGTTTCACCACTGTAAGTTCACGTTAAGGCGACGATAACCGACGTTTAATGAAATGATTTGAAAAAAATATATGTTAAATTAGAGCATTTTCTCAATAACTTAATATGTGAATATTTTAGATTATGTTTATATTACATAGTGAAATTATTTTGTAAAGTTATGTCTAACGCGGATAAAAAACTGAGAATGGCGCAAAATCTACCAAGCGTATTTTTCTGAAACCTTCACCAATTCAAAGATAATTTAATTATTGATCTTTTAGTATACGCGTTTTATTAAAATACATTTTGGTTTGTGTATAAAAAATAATAATGCGTCAAATTGGGGAGAGCGCTCCTTGATGGGCGAGTCCTATTACTGGCTGAACGTACGACGCGTTGCGTTAGCTCAGTACAGAACACGCAAGCTAACCACTCAAGGTCACTGGCATATATCTGCGTCTTAAATGAAATGAAATGACCTGGTGGATAGTATTTAACAAATGTTTGTTCTGTTAAAAGAAAAATCTGTTAGTCTGTCCTATCAGGAGGCAGTGAAATAGGCCGGAACGGATCTTAAGTTACATAGATTTGCTTTACCTCTTTCAACTATTTATCATACTCGAATTTTGTGCATCGATAAACATAATATTCGGGTAAGAGTTTTTTATTTGTTAGTAAAGTCTTAGTAGCGGCCCAAAGTCCGGATATGTACAAGGTGTAATAGGGTCGCCCCTAATTACGATACAATACCTATTACAAATTTACAATGTAACTTACACCAGCAAGCAAACCGTCATTCCGTCCTCGCCGCCGAGGTACCCGCGAACTTCCCGACTAAAATGTCCCCCCCGTCCCTTTCACGTCGAATCGCCAGCCGCCCGCGCCGAGGCTGAGTGCGCCGTAGCATTAATAGTAACCCCTGATAATAATCATGATCTAAACTTTGATCCAGCCCGTCCCCAATTTGTGATCCCCCAACGACGCCCTAAGCCGAGGTCCGTACCCCACAGGGGGTGCCCTTAGTGCGCAGTCGTTTAGTTATAATATGATTTTACGCCCTGGCTGGAGGCTTTAAGCTCACACCTTAAGGCTTACAGGAAAGTCCAGTTAAGTAGTCACGGCCTCTCAAGGCCACCTACGGGATGCCATACACAAAAAAAAAAACACCAGCAATAAACTTCTGCCTACCTTTTCAGACAATACACGCTTGATGTTATATTAATTATAATAACATTTACCTGCATATGATAAATATAAGACTCGTGCACTTGGTACGAATTCTCTTCTACTCCACTAAACAGGTTGAATATCCTAATGTCGCCGGAAGATGTCGCTGCTAACAATTGTTGTTGCGTTGGCTGTTGGACAAATATTAGAGAGCATTATTTATAAGTTTACGATTCATTCAAATTGTTAATAAAAGTAAATTGTCGGTTCTAAATAGAGGAGTGCAGTATGTTAAGGTGGATCCCGTGAAATTAAATTTTCTTTACGTGTTTTTGTAATTTGCAGGTCAGTGCCAGGTTGCATGTTGATCAAAATATGATTCGGGACCATAACAAATATGTATTTAGAGAATTATAGCCATTAGAATCATTCATATGTGTGTCTAACGCTTAATATTGTGCACTTGGCTAGTATGTTGGCTTGTGTTAATTGGTTGAACAATGTAACGATTGTAGATAGACCAATAAATAATACATCTCTCATAGTTACATTTGTTCCATATGAACAAATCTCTTATGGAAAAGTTCTTATGGAGCAAATCTAAATAAGGGAGATGTATTAATGATTATAATTCTGTTAATACATGCAAAATTGCATAAAACGTAACAGAATTTTAATTTCGCGGGCTACCATTGCTGATCCACGTTAAAGGGATATAATTTGACGTTCAAGATCTGCGGATTTAACAAAACGTTGTTATGAGAAAGGAGACGTTACATTTTTGTAAAGGTCTCCGGCCATAACATGTACGCATTAGAAAACCTGGGAAACGTACCCCTGAATACAATAAAGAATGTTTTTCTTCATAATAACTAATATTTTTTAGGCACGAAATAAAAACTGAAAATGGTTGACGTTTGTAATGTGAGTTACGACCATCGACAGCCAGCAATGACGGGTTGGACAGATGATGCTTTTCGTACCTACAAAAGTACAATCCACAAAAGTAGAATACATTTTTAACGATTTCTTAAAATTTGTCAAAAAAATTGTCTAAGATAGCTACCGTATTATCTTATATGAATAAATAGCACAAAAATATATGACGTTCATATTTATATAAATAACTTCTACGTGATATTATTATGTTAAAATATAACATAATTTCTGAACGAAAGCAGTATGCAAGTAAGACAACGCCATGATCAATAGATTAAGGCAATATTTTGAAAAACTATTCTTTTTTGTGCCGAAGTAATCAGGGGAATATTCAGGTAAGAATAGTTTTCCTCAATTCATGGAATTTATTCCTCTGTTTCATTACCGTATACTTTATGGCAGAAAATGAAACATCTCCTTTAAGATTGGAAGCGCCACATCAATGTGGTGGAGTGGGAACAAGAAATTGCACGCGGACACGGGCAGACGCTAGTCATAACATAATAAACGGGTCCATGGTACAGTGGTACCCAATTGATAAGGCACGTCGTGAATCTTCGTTCGCACAGAAAAGAAAGTATGGCCCCGAAGATTAACGAAAGAATGGTTAAAACTTACAATCAACCTTAGGTCACTATTATAAGGTTCATAATACACTGGAGCTGCTAGCGTGCACTCGATCAGAAGTATGGCGGCTGACAAACATGCCACGCGGCGCGCGCTAACATGGCGGCAGCTGCCGACCAATAGCGGTACAGGAAAAAGAACCGCGGTGCGTGGAGCGTGCCGATTGGTCAATAGCATTTCCCGCACTTTTAAAATTCACCTTCTGCGCAGGTACATCGGTAAGCCATATCAATTGGGTACTACTGTACCCACATTTACAAAATTGAACAAATGCTTCTAAACACTTTCGATGCCAAGCACCCAGCATATGGAACGAAAGATAATTCGTTCGTGTGCCCACAACCCGCATCGGAGTCGCCGCTATGCAACGTTATAGATGACTTCAGTGTTGTACTGTACTGACTTGTTGTTATAGTTTAGCATACTTAACACATTATATGGCATGCTAATTAGTATGCATTCTATGTACCATCGCGAAAGTTCCCGGTCGGCCACTTTTCAACCTTATTACTATGGGCATAAGGGCGAAAAGTGGTCGACCGGTAACGTTCGCGGTGGTACTTGGCACAGCTACAACTCAAACTCAAAGCATTTATTTCAAATAATCCATAGGCACTTTTGAATTGTCAAGGGGTCAGTCAGTCAGATGAAGCTAGTTGCCCATTCCAAATCGTAGTAGGTTCCTATGGAGAAGAACGGGCAAGAAACTCCACGGACACTCTTTTAAATCAAAATATTGTTTAGTATTGGTTACATAATTTATGTTGAAATTATACATGTGCGAACAATGTAGAAAGACGTGCACGTTAAAAGCGTCCGTAATAAAAATATAAAAAACAACTAAAATACTAAGTTAAAATAAGTCGTGGCAGCTAAGAAATGACCAGTCCCTACTGACGGCGCCCGTTCACGAACATGACGCATGGATCAGCACCATTTAGCTCAACCATTTTGAAGGGAACTTAATGATCCAACACATACGCCACTATCAGCTAGACATTTTAGTGAGCATGACACTCTCAGCCGCCATGGCACATTCAAGTCAATAAAAGACGTACTCAGAAAATGGTAGGTACATAGTGCTCACACATGTGCTATGCAATTATACAATACTAATAGATTGAATTTATAGAACTATAGTTCGGAATGTATTTGAAAGATTAATAACTCCACCTACATGGAATATAGTGTGCGTGAAGTACGCGTCGTCGTCCTGCAGCCGGAGCGTGCGCACGGGCGCGAAGTGCGAGTGCGCCAGGCGCGCGTGGTGGCGAGTTTGCGGCGTTGCCAGCCCGACCTCGCGCCGCGCGATGCGTGCGCACACGTTGCCCTCGCAGCTGCCGGAGTAGAGGGCGCCACCGCCTATGCGGGGTTCTGGGCATTTGTGAGGCCTGCAGACAATAACATTGATTTAAATACTAAAGTAACGCCACACGTTACAAAAGTATATCCAAATTATGACGCTCATATTTTACTAAAAAGAACCGGTCAAGAGCGAGTTGGACTCGCGCACCGAGGGTTCCGAACGTATATATGATGTTGATGATTTCTGAAAAGCTGTGCTATTTAGAAACATCGTTTTATTTTTCCTGTATACTTTATATAAACTTCTATCACATAGAATAATTTCAGATTTTTATCTATACAAATTTCGGAGAAAAAAAAATATAAATAAAAATATAAAACTGTAAAAAAAAAGCAAATGCAAATGTATTTTTTTTTTACATTTTTCATAAAAGTCAGAAACGAAAAAAAATATATTTGAGAATATGCAAACAGCGTTCTTTCATATGATACCCCACATGCCCTAGTTATTAAATTACCCACACCATATGGGTTTTTGATTAACTGCTTAGAATCGTCGTAATTAGTTTATTTTTTTATTAATTAGAATCATCGAAAACCCTTTCCATTGAAAGGGTTTTCGATAGGGTTTTTCTAGAATGGTAACCAAAATGGTCCCTGGGTAGAATATAGATAGAATTGGTCATGCTACTCGTGCTGGGCGGATATCGAAATAACATAATATTATGATTTTTTCATGTTACTGGGTAAGTAGGTATAGAATCCATTAAATGGGTTATCATGTAACCCTTTCAATGGGTTTCTAGTATAAAACCCTTTAAATGGGTTACATCATGATAAAGGTAACCCATTGAATGGGTTACCCCTTCGAAAGGCTTAACTCTTAACCGAGGTTGTACGGTCAACGCTGCTGCCTATTCTCCTTAGTAAGTCCCTTAGTCACGTTTTACGACACCCACGGGAAGAAATAGGATGGTGCTATTCTTTCACACGGAACAACAGCCACGCCAATAACATTTAGCCACGAGGCCCTCTATCATTTAGCCACGAGCCCTCTATTATTTAGCCACGAGCCCTCTATCATTTAGCCACAAGCCCTCTATTATTTAGCCACGAGCCCCTCTATAATTTAGCCACGAGCCAGTCTATTTGGCCACGAGCCTCTCTACCGTATAGCCACGAGCCCCCTATCATTTAGCCACGATCCGTCTATCATTTAACCACAAGCCTCTCTAGCACTTACCCACGAGCCCCTCTAGCATTTAGCCACGAGCCCTTCTATCATTTAGCCCCACCGTTTTGTACTTACTCGAATAAATTAAACTGCGGACAAGTAGCAACAGGGTTCTTGCACAGCGAGTGCTGGTTGTAGAGGTACTCGGTGATGATGGTGTGCAGGGTGACGCGGTGCGCGCTCGGCGACGGCTCGCCAGCTGGCACGCTCAGCTGCTTCTGTAGCGAGCGTTTGTGTTCCGATGTCGGGGTTGTAACTACTAAGGGTGGATTTTGTACTTTTCTGTAACAATATAATTAAATATTAGTTTTTAATATCGTTTTGGTGGAATAATAACCATGCTTACTGTCAACAGCTGAGAGAGATTTAAGCTGTACCCCGCGAAATTCACTTTTTGTTACGTTTTTTTACAATTTGCAGTTCAATGTCAGGTCAAAACCAGGATCCAGGATCTTGATCAAAATATGATTCACGACTATAAAGTCTCAATTGTCAAAATTTATTGTTTTTTAATACAGAGCCATCTAGTATACGTTTTTAGCTTGGTAAAAACTTATACTAGATAGCTTTGTATTACAATCAAATAATTAATTATTAAATGCTCTGTATTAAAAAAACAAAAACGTTGAGAAGTGGTAGCCGGGCAGTGGTAACAGCCGTGACTTACGAGTAGATACCAGATACGTATTTACAAAATTATAATCAATAGAATCATTAATAATAGCTAAAGGAATTTCTAACTGATAAAGTGTTTTACAGTGTGAAGGAGTATCTAAAAGAGATTCCTTATGGCCAATAATACTGATCAGTTATTCAATAATAGAAATGACATGTGTAACTCACACTATACATTTATTATTTATCTAGGACTTTCATTTATTTCACAATTTAATATGACATTTATTTAATTATTGACTATTAGATATTTCTTGACCTTAAAAGCTAAAATGATTTTCCAATTTAATAATTTTGTATTTTGATAGTAGATTGTAATTGATGTGTAAATTTTGCAAGCCCAAGTGATGGCAGAGCATGGAGAATACTAGCAAAACTTGTATTACATCTGTACCCCTACCCATGTTGGCAAAAAATAAATGATTTGATTTGATTCGATATATCTCTCTAAGTTAGATTTGTTCCCTAATGTCATCATTTCATGAAAAAGTCATTCAATGGAACAAATCTAACTTAGAGAGATGTATTAATGATTCTAATGATAATAATTCTGTAAATACATATCTGTTATAGTCGCGAATCATATTTCGATCAAGATACAACCTGGGGGCCTAAAATGGACGCTTTGGCAGAATCATAATATGATCTGCGTACAATTCATGTCCCGAAATTTATCTGTTTGACAGTTTTGTATGGAGTTTCGTAAAATGGTCCATTAAGTAAGAATTGCTTTATTGAAGTCTAGTGTCAAATAGCAGCTGTCAAACAGATGAATTGCGGGATGTATGAATTGTACGCAGATCATAATAAGATTCTGCCAAAGCGTCCATTTTAGGCCCACTGAAACTGAACTGTAAATTGTTAACAACGATAGAACATTTGAATTTCGCTACAACAGATTCACGTTAAGGCCCGTGCACACCACGTTTTTTAAACGCGCCGTTGACGCGCGTTTGTAGCGATACAGACGCGAAACGCACGCCAGCCAGACGCAGCCTGTAGACCTTCTGTAGGATAAAAGCGCGCCGTCGACGCACGTTTCTAAAACGCGCGTTTAAAAACGTGGTGTGCACAGGCCCTTAAGAGCGTTTGCATTTAGCAGGGTGAGCACGGAGCGTCACACAATGAAGTCAGGGACAAGAAAGGCCTGTCGCATTTCTAGATTATGTCACATGGTTGACCCGTACATTTAAGACAAATAGTAAGACATGACATACTTTATCATTCTTGTCACAAAAGTCTTGGGTACGCCCGTGCTTGCCCCACTAATCTCAGTTTCATTTTGTCAAAAACACCTCTAATTTTCCTAAATTTTTGACATTAATTGTCGCTAAGATGAAATTGTGCGGAAATTGGGCAGCTGAGCTACTTTTGTTCTAGCATAAAAAAATATATTTTTCTGTGGTTATGAAATGGGGAAGGCAACTGTCAAAATCAAAATATTTTGTTTCACATAAGCCTACATGGGCACTTATGAAACGTCAGAAGCTAGGAGCTCGGTTCCAATTGGTCGTTTCGTTTGGAGAAGAGCCGGCAAGAAACTCTACGGTTACTCTTTTAAAAAGAAAAAATGGCGACCAAACAAGCTTAAATTACAAGGCGAAAGAGGTGATTTTATTTTATTTTCTCGATAATTATTCATTGTTTTATTTCTAAATGCTCCGAAATTGGAGTCCACCATTTTCCGAAAGACTTTAAAATTAGAAGATTGTGGCTTAGAACTATTGGTAGTCAAAAAATTATAATTAAACAGAATTTGAGGTGTATGTCTTCAACATTTAAAAGAAAGTGATTACGAGGAAATAAGCAATAATTAAGAATTTAAATTCTGACAATTTACATGTCGAATATGTATTTTTTTTAACTATTAAAACCACTGAAAATAACGAAATAGTGAAGTAAAACCAAACTCATGAATGAACACGAAATTGAATGGACGAAATGTCAAATTCAGTATAGGCCGGAGGGGCCAAGCTATGGTCACGCCATCTACAAATAGCTTTGGCCGGCCTTCCCCATTGACCCACAGTACACGGACATTAATATAGCACATGGAGGTTAGGAAAAACTTTAGCGTTACAGCGTACGTACAGCGGCGTGGTGTCGGGTCGCTTCTGTCACTCATACTTCTACAGCATAATCTGCCTATATTCCCACTGCTGGGACACAGGCCTCCTCTCTGTGAGAGGGAGTGGGGCGTAAGCCAACACGCGGGCCCAGTGCGGGTTGGTAGATGTCACATGTCTTTTTTTTGGGATGAGCTTGCTCTTGATCTTAGTCTAGGGCAGAGGTGACAGAGACAAAGTCGACGATGGAGTGAGCTTACCCAGAAGAAGCCTGTTCACTCTAACTTTGAAGAGATCAGGGTTGTATGCGTTCGGAAACACAGACGCAGGTAGAGAGTTCCACTCTTTTGCTGTGCGCATTATAAAAGACATTTGGAAACGCTCAGTGCGAATTGGTGGAATAGCAACAAGGAAGGGATGGTAACCTGCAGTGCGTCTAAATGTCCGATTAGAAAAATTAGGCCACAGCAATGACGTATTATATAATAAATAGACGAAGCCATGATTGTAGCTACATACTTGCATACAATAATACAGCGCGTGAAGAAAAGGAAAGACCTATACCGATATCTGTTGTTAGAAAGAGATGAACATACATATTTAGTTACGTCACTAGCTGCTGCATGTCCATTGGCGCGTACGTAATAATAATTATTATTATTGTAAATGTCAGGCAATTGCCTGGCATTTACTTTTCGCAGGTAACGCATCTAAAGGTAATACATCAATGGATGCCACACATTCTAGGACTTTTTTAAAAGTAGAGAATTGGGTACTTGACTATTTTATTTTTTTTATTTAGATATTTAGAGAAACCATCAAAAAAATTAGGCCACAGCTTATAAATAGACGCGTCATACACGAACATTAGTGCACTCAAAAACAGCGTGATTATAGCTACATACTTGCATACAATCATACAGCGCGTGAAGAAAAGGAAAGACCTATACCGATATCTGTTGTTAGAAAGAGATGAACATACATATTTAGTTACGTCACTAGCTGCTGCATGTTCATTGGCGCGTACGTAATAATAATTATTGTAAATGTCAGGCAATTGCCTGGCATTTACTTTGTCATTATTGAGCGCAGGTAACGCATCTAAAGGTAATACTCTAAGGTTATATTCTAAGTAACTACTGTTTATTTTATTTTATTTTGTTACCTATTTACTAATGTACAACTTATCAAGCCTGACTTCCGTACGTATTTTTCGGGTGACCACTGGAAATCAGCGCTGTGCTGTGGGTCCCCCATAGCACAGCATCATGCTGAGTGCAAGCCTTCTTGTCACAGTCATGACGTGCAGCTTCTGGCTATTTGTTTGTTTGTGATAGTACTTAGATCTGTTTTGTGTAACCTTCGGGTGTTATTACTTATTATGTTTTCGTACGCACGTTTTTTCTGTGACAATTAAAATTACTTTTCTTTCTTTCTTTCTTTCTTTCTAATACAAAAAAAAAGGTAATACATCATTGGGCCACAGTAAAAAAAATTGTTTCAATATCTCAATAAATGCCGAAGTTGTATGCGTTTTAAAGTATATTGTAGACAGAGACAGCACTGCTGCGATCTGACGTCACAACACGGAAACGCCATAGTAAGGCCCAGCGCCCGCTGGCAGCACGGTATGGCAAGGTATTTTTAGGCGACAAATAAAAATATAACTTAATACTATGGAAATAAAGTTGAAATTTCAATGTTCGGCATGCCTAAGCATACCGCGGTATTGTTTTTGTATTGACGACCGTTAACATTGAAATTTCAACTTGATTTTCATACAACTAAGTTATATTTTTATTTGTCGCCTAAAATACCTTGACATGCCGTGCCGCCAACGGCGCCGGGCCTAACTTCACGCCATTCAGTACAATTATCGTTTTGCGTGACAATGATAGTAGAATAATTTAAAAGCCGATTTTATTTATTTTTACACAAATCGTCGTTTTAGTAACAACTTTAAAAAAAAAGTATTAATTCATGTATATTTTTGATAGCTGTCAAATACCCTATTTCTCTTGTATTTTCATATAAGAGAAATTCTCTTCTATTTTCAGTACAAACACTAATATATCTCACATGCATAAATTGTTAAACTAAATGTTTACATACAAATATTTGAACCGTGTAGGAATGGAACCCATGCAGGCATTTCAAATAGTTTTTCCGTGTGGAAAAACTAAAAATAAAAAAGGTAATACATCATTGGTATAACCGGCTATTTGTATCATTTTTCACATCAGCATCAAGTTTTTTATACAAAATTGTCAAAAGTTTATTGTCTACTCATGCAAATCGATATTAAAATTGTAGTAATTTTTCTGCATCAAATAAATAATTATTTTGTTAAATACCTTTTAACAATTAAACTTGTCAAAAGTTTATTGTCTACTCATGCAAATCGATATTAAAATTGTAGTAATTTTTCTACGTGAAATAAATAATTATTTTGTTAAATACCTTTTAACAATTAAACTTATATCCGATCGTAGCCAGGGAGGGTCGCTTGTGAAACAAAAACATAATTCTTTTTCAATCTTTGTCATATAAACAAACAAGCAGTTGGCCGCGACTTCGTGACGAACTTCGATCAACAATACCAATTAGATATCGGGTCGGCGCAAAAAATATTGTCTCGGTAAATAACAGCGCACTTGAGACGTGAGCTCTTATTTTGTTTAGTTCGCTGGAAACACAGGCAATGTAAACACGTTTCACAATGCCACAATGTGTAATCAAAAGTAGCAAAAATAATAAGTTATATTGTATAACTTATTCTACATGTATTTACCGAATGACACTCCGGCCGTCAAATTGCTTTTTAGCTTTAAAATACCAAATAATATCATTTTTTTTAACAAAATTACCGATTTTAAACCACCGCTACAAATGTTTGGCCAAGGTTGGGCAATACACGCGCAAACGTTTGTGTAACAGAACAGTAGATGCATAGAGTAGATTATTTTAGATTTTGTTACAAGGTGCCATGGTAGTAATTACATTGAACTTAAAACTTTTGTCTCAGTTCGTTAGTAAACAAATGTAGCTGTATTATGTATAATATTCACGCGGACAGAATTTAGCTTTGATTTTGTACGTGACCCATTATCTAGTTGGTATTGTTGATCGAAGGTGACGAATGAAAAGTAGCCTATGTTCTTTTCTAGGTAATGGTCAACCCATGTGCAAAATTTCATCTAAATCCGTTTAGCCGTTTTAGCTAGAAAACGTAACCAACAAACAAACAAATTTTAGCATTTATAATATTATTGCTTGCTGCGCCCCGTGGTTTCATCCGCCTAAGTCTCGATCCCGTAGGAATATCGGGATAAAAAGTAGCATATATGTTAGTCCAGGGAGTCAGCTACCTGCATACACAATTTTATCAAAATTAGCCCAGCCGTTTGAGCGTGAAGAAGTAGCAAACACATACACACACTCACAAACTTAGACCCCCAGGACTCCTGGCTGCCGACCATCGACTCGACCACGGCCGGCAGCGACAGGTCACTGCCTACTCCTGAGATGCAAGTGCACCCAAGAACAGCGCACGATTATTGAGCTGCACGATTACTGACAAATGCTTGCACTGTTTGGACAGGTCCACTCAAATTTGTGTGGTTCTTTCCTCAAAAGACCATTTCAGACACGAATCTACATGGTCCTCACATGATCTGACCAAGATTATGTCTGGACTTTAAAAGAGACTGTGACCCCTGAGTTTGTTTCGCCATTTCTTGGGGTAGTCAGATAGGAAATGTCGGCTACATCTAGATTATTTTTTTATTTTTTTTATATGACGTGTCAAAGTCAAATAATTTATTTCAAATAGGCACATAAATGGCACTTTTGATCGTCAAAATTTACAAATAAAATAGAATTGATTCTAGTCGCCCCTTCCAAAAGGTAGCTTCGTATGGAGAAGAATGGGCAAGAAACTCCACCGTTACGCTTTTAAAATGTTTTACAATATTTTGTACAGGTACATCAATTATATGTGAAGACGATGCACCTAGAATAAAATTACTATACGACAATAGGTAAAAAAAAAAAATAATGAAGCAATGACAGAAAAAAAATTATTATGTGATAGATACATGGTGCTCACACATTTACAAACATTGTAAAATAAAATAAAAAATAAAACGTTTTCCTAAAATAAAATAAAAAATAAAACGTTTTCCTAAAATAAAATAAAAAATAATATCAGTGTGTGGGTTTAAGCAAGGTAATCACAGAATGTAAAATAAATGTCATAAAAATAATAAATTGAACAGTTAAAATAAAATACGTGTAAAAGTGATTTCATGCCTGTTAGGCATGAAATCACTCATTCATTTCATTTCAACAACCCCCGGTTGGCGTAGGACTATTGCAGTATATTATTATTATTTCAATGGATTTCGCTCACCTAAGTTTGATGACAGGCGGCAGCGGACTCCCTTCATCGATGTGCATGCTGTTATGTGAGCTGTTCAAGTCGACACTGTCGCGGTGTAGTGTTCCACTGCTGTTTGCGCGGCAGACTGAGAGGCGAGGCTGAGGGGAAAACGAGCAATGTATTCGTTATTTATGCAATTAGATGCGTTACCTGCGCTCAATAATGGCAAAGTAAATGCCAGGCAACTGCCTGACAGTTACAATAACAATAATTATTATTACGTACGCGCCAATGAACATGCAGCAGCTAGTGACGTAACTAAATATGTATGTTCATCTCTTTCTAACAACAGATATCGGTATAGGTCTTTCCTTTTCTTCACGCGCTGTATGATTGTATGCAAGTATGTAGCTACAGTCATGGCTTACGCTGTTTTTGAGTGCACTAATGTTCGTGTATGACGCGTCTATTTATAACACGTCATTGCTGTGGCCTAATTGTTTTGTTTGTTTCTCTAAAAATCTAAATAAAAAAACAAAATAGTCAAATACCCAATTCTCTACTATTAAAAAAAAAGTTCCTAGAATGTGTGGCATCGTTATGTTTTTACAATACCCTGGCGTTAATATGACATATCAGGCTTTATAAAGGGACTGTCGTAGAGGATGAGCAGTGTTGACCCAGTGGTAACAGCTGCCACTTACGCATTGTACGTCATAGGTTTGAATATGCTATACACAGCTAGTGACGTAACTAAATGTGTGTGTTCATCTCTTTCTAACAACAGATATAATAGGTCTTTCCTTTTCTTCACGCGCTGTATGATTGTACGCAAGTATGTACTCGTAGCTACAAATTCAAAATTCAAATTCAAAATATCTTTATTCTGGGCATATGTTTGTTACAAGATCTTAACAATAAATTAGTTCCAATATGTCCTGCCTAATAGCCATACAATAATAAACATTATTTTACATGTCAAAAGTTATTATAAATGTCAAAATATCAAAAAACAGTGAAATTATTACATGGTCAACAAATCAATCAATAATTCAAGAAATCTTGGATTGTGTAGTATGCTTTAACAATTAAAAAGATTCGTAATTTATTTTTAAATACAATCATGGCTTACGCTGTTTTTGAGTGCACTAATGTTCGTGTATGACGCGTCTATTTATAATACGTCATTGGGTATATGTATTAGCATTCTGAAGGTAATAAGTGATAAGCCGTGTTGCGCCAATATGGCGTATTAGATGCATGTACCCGGTGCGTCAGATACAGAATAGATATATGAATTAAAAATATAAGTTACATTTGTTACTAACATAGCATAAATAATCTTTCATCATATCATTTCAGACGAAAGACGTCCACTGCTGGACATAGGCCTCCCTCAAGGGGGGTGTTTGCCATAATCGCCACGCTTGGCAGGCGGGTTGGCGATCGCAGTATGGTGTTAAAATGTATAGAGAACGCTGCTGCCCATTCTCTAGAGTAGCGTTTTACGACACCCACGGGAAGAAATAGGATGGTGCTATTATTTACGTCTGGTACCACATGGAAAGATGTTACATATAAAAAAAACCGGCCAAATGCGGGTCGGACTCGCGTACGATAGGTTCCGTACCATTATCTAAAAAAACGGAAAAAAAATCATGTCTGTTGTATGGGCGCCCCCTTCCTTTCGCATGTTCGGGCTCCCCGCTATAATCGGACGTCCCTGTCTGTCGTTAATTTTAGATAAATAAACAATGAAATTTATTGTTTTACGGAAACCGTTATTGTCGGTCTATAACAACGAATTATGCAAACCGGTGTACATAGTTAGCTTTGTTATTAAATATACTATCATATTACGTGTATATTTTGTAGTTTCTATTTGTATTTTTCTTTAAAAATATTGTGTAAGAAGAAAATTTTAGGTTATGCAATATGCATGCAACTTACCAACTTTCTTTCAAAGTGTTTTCGAAATCTGCGCACACTTACACCAAGTTTTCCCACTATAACACATTTATTTCCACATACATTCACAAACATTTTTCACTTGTAAACACAATATTTACTTAACTATAAAATAATTACGCTATCATGGAATTCGCGAATCCGCCATTAGTCACGAGCGAGTCATTGCAACTGTCTATTTTTTAAGTTTTCGTTCCGTTCGCAAACAGCTTCTAAATATCCAATAATAATCCAGTATTATTGGCATGAGGTTGGTATTGCGTTTCTATTAGAAAACCAAACGCTCCAATCAAAAAACAGCGTGAATTCAAATGTATTTTACATGATGCACATGGTGTATCATAAACAGTTGGGGGCATTGAAATAACATGATGCACCCGTGTGCATCATAAGCACGCGAGGGGTTTTAAATATTTATTTTATTCTGTTTTTTTTGTATTTGTTGTTATAGCGGCAACATAAATACATCATCTGAGAAAATTTCAACTGTCTAACTATCACGGTTCATGATCATCTCATGAACCGTGATAGTTAGACAGTTGAAATTTTGCCTGGTGACAGACAGACAGACAGACAGACGGCGGAGCCTTAGTAATAGGGTTCCCGTTTTACCCTTTGGGTACGGAACCCTAAAAAACGAATGTGATCATACGACTGAAGTAAAACTTACAAATATTAATACTAATTATACTTCCGTAACGCTCTCGTCACTTCCGTAACGCTCTCCTCATGCATTCACCAGCTTACTCCCCAAGTCAAGCGTACCTAAAGAAGTTTTACTTTTTAGAGGGATGAGGAACAGGGTGTGAAGTTCACTCATCCTCTATAGAAAAGGGAGGATCCTCCGACCAGACGGGTGTTGTGCCTGGCGAGCACAGTACTAATCCATCGAAACATTTTAAAACACGAAGATATATAAATAGTAGTTAATGGAAGATTTAAAAATTGCAATTTTCAAACAAAATAAAGAGCAGAATCAACTGCATAAAAAGTAAACACTCTAAATCTACGAAAAGTTACTGACCTTGCGCGGCGCGTTAGGCGCGCCTTGCAATGTTTACCTATTATTACGGACTCAGATCTACATCATGTTGAAAAATAACAAAATGGAAAATAATTTCCTGTGGCTAAAGTATTCATTGGATTTGATTAATTTTTTGAATACGGGTAAAAAACAAGATACTTTTGACGTGGTTTATAGGAATGTCAATCGTCCTGTAACACCTTGTATATGCTAGTCGCGCAGTAAACTCTGCTTGCGCGATGCAGGATTTTGCGTGACGCGTAGTTCGCATGTGGCGATGTTGATGCCGCTACAACTTTAAAAAAAAGTACTAGAAACTCACTCTAGTAGGCGTGGAAGGGGTGTAGACGGGCGGCGGGGGCGGCGGGGGAGGCGCGGGGAGGGCGGGCGGCGGCAGGCGCGCCTCGCGCTGCAGCGTGGCCGCGCTGGCCGCCAGCCCGCGCGCCGCCAGGTGAGCTGCCACCAGCTGCAGCAGCTGCCGCTCGTTGTAGTTTATACGGGTCTGGGCTACTACGTTTGCCTGTGAATACAAATTACATAAGACATTTATATTATTATGTTTTTTATTATTGGTAATTGAATATATTTTGACAATTTTGTATGTAACTCCTCTCTATTTCTATATGAATTAATTTATGTAATCAATCAATTTATTTAGTTTATTTATTTATGTCAGCATTGTCAATGTTAATGAATGTCGTATTTTTTTTTTTTTTAACTGTTTTAATATTTGCACACCATGACAATATAGAAAACATGTTAGTACAACTTCATGTACTTATAATACCTTGCATGCATTTATTTTATAATTGTATGCACACACATGTTTGCGCAAATAAAGTTATCTGAATCTGACGTCACAGAATGTTGCCATTCTAGATATTATATTTATACAACATGTCCCAGAATTAACGCAAAACCTCTTAAGGGGTCATTGTACTCATCATTATGAACAACTTTTACTATGGGACCAAACCTGAAGTCGCGAATAAAATCAGGTGTTCCCTACATTTATGTTCGAATATCTCGTCAAAATGTAGAGAACAGCTGATTTTTTTTTTCGCGATCGTGCAGCTCTACTCAGAACTTAAGGAGCTCAACGATGCGACGATCAATACCAAAGAAAGGACATTTGGGTAGGCCGCTTACTCGTATATGACTCAAACTGCCAGACCATGATTAACACTAACTGTGAATAAAAGAAAATGAAAATAAAAAGCAATAACCCACATAGTCTTCACATTCACAATAATTAAAATAATATAATACTTTACAAGTAAATATTCATGTCATTGTGTATAAAGTAATAATTAAATGTCACTGTTTATAAAATAATAAAAATTAGCAAAAAAACAGCAAACAATAAAAATAAACCACCATATGTAAAAAATTGGAGCAGCTCAATTGCAAGCCTTTTTCGGACTTCGATTTCGGACAAACTCGCAACCCTGGCAGAAGAAACTTACCCTGTGTATATTAGCTAGCGACGTCTCGAACTCAGCGCCCATATGTTTGCTCTTGCCAGACACTCGCTCCAGCAGTTCTAGCGCATACTTCTGGAACATGACGTGTTCTTGTCGCTTCTCTTGAAGTATTGGGTCGCGCATTAACACTGGAGAAAGAAAATGATTTTAATAAAACTGCCTTAAGGCGACGATAACCGACTTTTAACGATTTTATACTGAAGATCACGTCTAAACGAGTAGTGATAATGATTTGATAAAATATATGTTAAATTAGAGCATTTTCTCAATAACTTAATATGTGAATATTTTAGATTATGTTTATATTAAATAGTGAAATTAATTTGTAAAGTTATGTCTAACACGGATAAAAACTGAGAATGGCGCAAAATCTAACAAGCGTATTTTTATGAAACCTTCACCAATTTAAAGATAATTTAATTATTGATCTTTTAGTATACGCGTTTTATTCAAATACCCTTTTGTTTTTTGTATAATAAATTATTAATGCGTCAAATTGGGGACAGCGCGCTCCTTGATGGGCGAGTCCTATTACTGGCTGAACGTACGACGCGTTGCGTGGGCTCAGTACAGAACACGCAAGCTAATCTAGGTGCATCGTCTTCATATATAATCTTATAAATAATGCACTTAAACAAAATATTGTAAAACATTTTTAAAAGAGTAACGGTGGAGTTTCTTTCCCATCACAAATATTTTGACTTTGGTCCCAGCTGTCATTCGTGTATCTTTGACAGTCGTTACGGGTCGTCAGAAGCCCGAAAGTCTGACAACCAGTCTTACCAAGAGGTATCGTATTACCCAGTTACTGGGTTGTAGAGGTCAGATAGGCAGGCGCTCCATGTAAAATGCTGGTACTTTGTTCTTTATTAGAAGCCGACCCCAACATAATTGGGAACAGACTAGGCAGATACCGCCTTATTACAAAATAAGATTTATATTTTGACATGTCATAAACCATGGAGCCAGTTTTGTAAGAACGTAACTGTGATTGAAATACCGTTCCTTACACAAAACTGAAAACTTAATTCGGTACTAAGTTGTCAGTTTTGTGTTTAGGAAAATCAAAATCAAAAATATTTTTATTTTACATAAGCCTACATGGGCACTTATGAAACGTCAGAAGCTAGGTGCACGGTTCCAATTGGTCGTTTCCTATGGAGAAGAGCCGGCAAGAAACTCCACGGTTACTGTTTTAAAAAGAAAAAAAAAAAACCTTTTACAATATTTTCAAAGTATGAGAGGACAGCGTAGGCCTGTCAAAAGGTACCAGGTACTTAACAAAATAGAAAATGGTCTACAGATCTACTGTATATTAAGCCTACAACGTCCTCACATTAACAAAAAAAAAACCGGCCAAGTGCATGTCGGACCACGCACAATGAAGGGTTCCGTGGTTGGGATGAATTTATCCCAAAAACAAACTTAACATTGTAGTTGAAAAACATGCTCTCCCATACATCGATATACGTTACGGTCAATTCTCCAACTGCAAATTTAAGTTGTTCGACTATTACTCGTTAACTTGTGAAGCCTACTTAGCTGTGATAGTTTTCCTTTTAATTTCGTTATATATACTATTGCCATGAATTTTTTCACATATCCAAAACCAACCATTTAGCTGGCAGGGGGTGCTAGTTTTTTTTAGAGTCAAGTGTCCCCCACACTTGACTCTAAAAAAAACTAGCACTTTAAAGCTTAATATTACCCAAACGGATCCCTTAATTGAACAATGGTTTTCCCAAACCCACAATATTTTTGAACGGCCTATCCAAAAATACCCCACACCATGGAATAGACGAGAAAAAAAAATATCATCCCCATTTCACGTGTAAGGGAGGTACCCTAAAAAAAAATGTTTTTCATAATTTTATTTTACCATTTTTTTGGCATGATTAATATGTATACCCATGCCAAATTACAGCTTTCTAGGACTAAGCGTCTCTGAGCTAAGCTGGCGACAGACGGACGGACGGACAGACAGACGGACATGGCGAAACTATAAGGGTTCCTTGTTTACTACGGAACCCTAAAAACTATATAAAATATGATTAACATAATAATAGTTAGAGCCTTGTTGAAATCAAAAAAACATCGATTATGTCAAGGAAGTATGTAAAAAATATATAGGTAACATAAACATCGCAACTTGGGAGCAGTTAATAGACATTTACATATTTTTGCCGTTAATGAGGTACCAGGGCAGCCACATGTGCAGAAGGAATTAATGCCAAACTTCCTTGTCTTCAACGTAGTATTTAATCTTATAATATGTTTTTTTGATAAGAACACGTTTGATGTGGGTTTTGAATTTTCCATCGCTAAGTTCTGTAACAGACTGGCAACTTGTTATAAAAGCGGATACTGTTAATAAGAAATGACTTGCTTGTTTTAGTTAATCTAAATTTGGGTATCACAATTTCATGTTTACTACGTGTATTTAAATTATGGAAATCGCTTCTTATTTTAAAAAGGCCTAAGTTTTTGCGAACATATAAAATACTTTCTAAGATATATAGAGAAGGCAGAGTTAGTACATCAATTTCTTTGAATTTGATTCTAAGGGACTCACGAGGACCCATTCTATAGCCCACGCGGATTGCCCTCTTTTGAAAAATGAAAATTGAATCCACGTCGGCTGCCGATCCCCACAGCAAAACGCCATAAGACATAATACTGTGGAAATAAGCAAAGTATACTAACCTAGCTGTGGCTATATCTGTCAACTGCCTTATTTTTCTTACTGCATAAGCAGCTGAACTTAATCTACCTGAAAGAGCTCTAATGTGGGCACCCCATTGCAATTTGGAATCTAGAGTAATTCCTAGAAATACAGTTTCCGTAATAGCATCTAGTTTTTTGCCTTCAAGTTTTAAATTTAGACCCACTTGGGGTACATTTGGTAATGAGAACTTAAGACTCTCTTTTGTTTTGTTCGCATTAAGTAATAGATTATTAGCTGCGAACCATTTCGAAAGAACAGCTAGGCTATCGTTGACGTGTAAGACATCCGAATCTTTTCTATCTATTTTAAAAATAAGAGAAATGTAGAAATATATAAATAAGAGAAATAAGAGAAATGTAGAAATGTACCATAGTCGGAATAAAGTTCGAAATTCAATAATGGCTCCATGTTTTAAACCTGGGTCTGAAGATAAACCTTGTTTTGTAATAAAGGGGATAGAGTTAAGTGTCGTTTGAGATTTTCAAATATAAAGGACTAGCTTTTGCCCGCGGCTTGGCTCGCGTTAATTTAGAATTTGACAATCAATTGGGGCTGTACGCTGCTTGTTGTTTGGCGTTTGGCGGCAAAAAACTCTTAAGACACTATTAAAGTTTCTAAAATAATACAATTCAATCATAATTCGAAAGACACGTGGCGCCATCTATTACCATAAGAACGTTATAGTTGTTTTCCTCGGGAACAGTACTTTTTTTCGGGATGAAGGATACCCCATGTCCGTTTCTGTACACCTGACAGTGTGTATGCAAAATTTCAGGGCCTCAAGTCTGCTATTACAATAGTGTCAGAATGGTCGATCATTGATTTCATAATTGTTGATTTTGACAAGTCTCGTAATCTACTATTATAATGGCGTCATTATGACTATCCAATGGTCGGCCACTGACACTACATTAAAAGAAATTGCATATATTGGTAATCTCGTACATAATGACAAATTAATGACATTTCTACTAATGGGTTTTATAATAATGGCAATACGACAATGCCATTATAAGTAACACAATTCTATTACGAGAACATTGACAACCAATGATCGACCATTATGAATTTAGCAGATTACGAACTTTTAGCAAAATGACAATGGCATGACAATGGCATCGTGTTGGAATGACTGAACTTTTAAAAATAGCAGACTTGGGCCCCTGGATGATCGGTTCAGTGGTTTAGGCGTGAAAAGGTAACAAACAAACAAATTTACTTTCGCATTTATAATATTAGTTAGGATTACCTTGTATCTGCGAGGTCGTGAAGAGCGGCAGCTTGGATATGATCTGTCTCACTGTTGGGCATCTCGCTAGCCCAGCTAACGCTCTGCAGGCGAGCCCACGTAAGCGATCGGCGTCAGTTATAGGGGATTTTACCATCATTAAGGACAGTAATACCTGGTAGAAGATTACGTAATATAAATATATAACCACGCCTGTAATCCCCAAGGGGTTAGGCAGAGATGTACAGTCACGAGCACCAATATGTATAAACTCAGCAACTTTTAAAAGTGTTTTCCTCCAACTAGGGTGTTAAAGAAATTGCGTGCCATAGCTTAGGGGTAAGTTCAGTATCGATAATGGAACCCAAGAAAACAAAATAGCAAGATCAACCTAATTTAGTACCTACTAACTTAGTAATTAAAGCATTTAAACAAATAAAATAATTTTAACTCTAAACTATTGCTATTTTATGTTAGTAGGTACTAAATTAGGTTGACCTTTTTTTTTTTTTTGGGTGGGAAATTATCAAATAACTTCTCCCGCCCTGGGCGGAGCGGGAGGGCGTGTCAGACTTTTACTGACTAAAACCCACCCGTATTCCTTCATTTGCCTGTGTGCTAGGGCCACGATATCTCTTTCGGACCAACTCGCAACCCTAGCAGGCATTGGCCCTAGCGGACCCCGTCAGTTGGTGCTGACAACTCTTTGAGGCGCGCGTGGAATACAACGCGCCGTCGACCCGGGCCTGGTCGTTATCGGATGGTGAGCTACCCATCGCTCACCGTCCGCAGGCCCACGCCTACGGTGGCCGGAAATCGGCTTGCGACTCCCGACGCCCGGGGCGTCTCCTGCGGCGACTACGGGCGCGAACCTTGCCTCTCCCTCACGCGTTCCGCCTCCTCCTTCGCAAGCATTACTAATTCGCAGAAGGACGTGACGGCCTCCCATGCACTCTCGCTCCGAACCATGGCCTGAACCAGGGCCGGACGCGAGAGATCGCCGCCGCCGATCGCCTCCGTGAGGGCACGGCGGTGCCCCACCCAAGCTGGGCAGACCTCCACCGTATGCTCCACCGTGTCCTCCGGGCGATCCACACAGTGGTGACACCCGGGCGTTTCCTCCCGCTTTATCCTGAACAGGAACCTCCCAAAACAACCATGTCCGGTGAGGACCTGTGTCAGGCGGAAGGTGAGGACGCCGTGGCGCCTCTCTAGCCACTCCTCAAAGAGGGGACTTATCGCCACAATTGTGGCGTGCCCAGAATTAGGTTGACCTTGCAATACATATCTTGATCTTGTAATTTGCACTAAGCGTTTCCAAATGTCTTTTATAATGCGCACAGCAAAAGAGTGGAACTCTCTACCTGTGTGTGGTCTGTGTTTCCGAACGCATACAACCCTAATCTCTTCAAAGTTAGAGTGAACAGGCTTCTTCTGGGTAAGCGCACTCCATCGTCGACTTTGTCTCTGTCACCTCCGCCCTAGGCTAAGGTCAAGAGCAAACCCATCCTAATAAAAAATTAAAAAATGTTTTTTGTTTGTAAGTTTGTTTATTTTTTATTTTTGCTGGGTTCCTTTATCGATACTTAATCTACCCCTAAGCTATGGCACCCAATTTCTTTAACACCCTGTATTTATTGAACTTTTAATTTTATTTTCAAAGTTGCAATCGTTATTCCACGAGTAAATCGGTTTTGAATTCTGCTAACCGTTTACATATCAGTGCTCATGACTGCACCTATAGTACACACGGCTGCACATCTAGCTATACATTTCCAATATAAGCTGATCTCGCATTTTGTAGGATTTCCGCACAATGAGAGGTCAGCGTATACTGGAACTGTATAGCTTGATTTATAGCCGTGTACAGCCACATTTCGCCAGTCATGTTTAAGGCCGATGTAATAGGGGGCGAGCCTATTGCTATCAACTGGGCTCAGATCCAGACTCCGGGCTGCTACTGAGAAATTCCTAATGGAAAATCCTAATAACACTTTGCACGACCTGGGAATCGAACCCACGACCTCATGCTTAGCAATAGTGCTTTCAACCACTAGACCAAGGAGGTATTCAAAAAATGTAACATAACATAATGTAATATACAAAATGTAACATAAATAACGCACAACCTATTAAGCTGGGTACTGACCGGCGTTACGGGGCGTAATGTAACGTGTTACACAGCGAGCATTCATGCAGTCAGTACGTCGTGTTACGGGAAAACCAGCAAGCAACGAGCCGCTCGTTGCTCGCTTTGAGTGCTCCACCCGGCTGTCGGTTTTTTGGCGAATCCTTTGACTGGCGGCGACGGAGCACAGAGTTTTGACGAGTATGTTACGTCGATTTTAAGGACACTGCGTAACATGCTCGATGAGTAACACGCTCGATGCGAATGTTACATTACACCTTGTAACGTTGGTCAGTCATTGAACTCATCATTATGAAGAACGTTTAATATGGGACCAAACCTGAAATCGCATAAAAATCAGCTGTTCCCTACATTTACAGTATGAGAACATAAATGTAGGGAACAGCAGATTTTTTTTTTATTACGATTAAGTTTACGTTAAGGCTGCGTGCACAAAAAAAACCGGTTTTCGTCAATTTCTTATCTAATGATATCTTATCTTCTATAATCGCCACGCTTGGCAGGCGGGTGGGCGGTCGCAGTATGGTGTTAAAATGCATAGAGAAAGCTGCTGCCCATTCTCTAGTAAGTCTCTTAGTCGCCTTTTACGACACCCACGGGAAGAAATGGGATGGTGCTATTCTTTACATCCGGCACCAAACGGACAGGCCAATAAAATGTTATATAATATAATGTAATATACAAGATGTATACATAAATAACGCATAACCTCTTAATTTTTTTCATCCTCGTCATTGTATTCATCATTCATTATGAACAATGTTTACTATGGGACTAAACCTGGGGACCTACTCCGAATGTTCGGCCGTTTCTGCACACCGTAGCCAGTAACACAAAGCTTATGCACCAAAGCATCTTTTGTATGGGCCCACGTATCTATAAAATTCTTCTTCAATAACCAATCTTCTCTTATTTTTTCACGATTTCAGGATTGGTCCCATAGTAAACGTTGTTCATAATGATGAGTACCCCCTCTATCTATGACCCCTTATGAGGTTGTGCGTACCTTTTGAGGTACAGAACCCTAATTAAATTATATTAATTTCTGTACAAAGTTTTGCCCGTTTTTTACTTAAACATAATGGCAACGACATTTTAGAACTTCAAAGATTTAAATTTATTTTAATATAAGTTGAACAAAAAGTAATAAAATATTCTTATTTCTCATCAAATCAAATTAAACCTTACGTCGCTAGCAACAGAGTCTATAATAACTAGGGATCGGATATTCGGATGCATATTTACCTAAAGTACGTTTTTTCCCGGCAAAGGATACAAAGTATGGAAACGGCTTCTTAAAATATATTATTATTCCGGGATCGCGGAGTTTCGTTAATAACAGTGTGTAGGTATACAATTTTGTATTCCTAGGTAAAACAAATATTTCTTATCTATTTAGAACTAGGCAAGAATTTTGTGGAAAATAGAACACGTTTAAAAACACTATTAATATTTTCTTCAAAACCTTTTATTCTAAAATGAAATATATTTATTCGGGGATACACAATACAAAAGAGTAGTTCTTAAAAACTTGTCAGTCCTGGAAACCGACACTTTTTCCCGTACCGAAGCGCACTCTAACTAGTCAACTCTCAAACTTTAGGTGAATATGCATCCGAATATCCGATCTCTAGTGATGAAGCAATCTTTGAAGCTAATAACTCACCATAATTCCGTTGTTAGTCCGCACGCTCTCCCATACTTTCTGTATTAGATCCTCATATGACTTGAGGGCAGTTTTTTTTTTACTTGAACCCGTTATTGAGAACCGAGTTGTTGAGGTTCCTGCCTAAAAATGAAAGATATTCGTTAGTTTGAGAGTATTTGAAAAAACCGGCCAAGTGCGACCATCCATGTGCGACAACATCATCATCTTTATTTTAGGCGAAAGACGTCCACTGCTGGACATAGGCCTCCCCTAATTTTAGGGGAGAGGGGTTGCCATAATAGCCACGCTTGGCAGGCGGGTTGGCGATCGCAGTATGGTGTTAAAATGCATAGAGAACTGCTGCCCATTCTCTAGTAAGTCCCTTAGTCGTCTTTTACGACACCCACGGGAAGAAATCGGATCGTGATGTTCTTTACGTCTGGCACCACACGGAACACGGCCAAGTGCGACCACAGTATAATATTTAGCAAAAAACGCCTGGAAAGTACTGAAAAACGATTATTGTATGGCGACCCGGTTTAATTTTTAACTTTATTTAATTTTTATTAGCGACAATATAAATTCACGACCTGTGATAATTTCTATTACGGTTCATGGGATACAGCCCGCTGACAGAAGACAGTGGGACAGACGGACAGCGAAGTCTTACTAAAAGGGTTCCATTTGGCACCCTTTGTGAATGGAAAAATAATTAAAAAAAATTGTTTTCGACTAATTGCGAACCTGCTACGTTTTTGGAAGTTGGTTAAAAGGGAATAGGAAAGTTAACGTGAATCAGCACTAACATTATATATATTTTAGCCCGCCTGTCAGGGTTACGAGTCTGTCCGAAAGGGATATCGTGGCCCTGGCACACAGGCATTTGAAGGAACACGGTGGGTTTTAGTCAGTAAAAGTCTGACACTCCCTCCCGCTCCGCCCAGAGCGGGAGAAGTTAATTGATGATTTCCCACCAAAAAAATCTATATTTCTTACGCTTTATGCAATTTCCAATGTACTGATTGCACGAAAAAGTCATTCAATGGAACAAATCTAACTTTGAGAGATGTATTAATGATTATAATTCTGTAAATACATATCTGATAAAGTCGCGAATCATATTTTGATTAAGATACAACCTGACACTGACCTGCAAATTGCAAAAAACTTAAGAAAATATGAATTTCGCGGACCCATCGTAAGGGGACGATAACCGACTTTTAATAATTTTAAACTAAAGATGACGTCTAAACGAGTAGTGTTAATGATTTGAAAAAAATATATGATAAATTACAGCATTTTCTCAATAACTTAATATGTGAATATTTTAGATTATGTTTATATTACATAGTGAAATTAATTTGTAAAGTTATGTCTAACGCGGATAAAAAACTGAGAACGGAGCAAAATCTACCAAGCGTATTTCTCTGAAAACCTTCACCAATTCAAAGATAATTTAATCATTGATCTTTTAGTATACGCGTTTTATTAAAATACCTTTTGGTTTGTGTATAATAAATTGATAATGCGTCAAATTGGGGACAGCGCTCCTTGATGGGCGAGTGCTATTACTGGCTGAACGTACGACGCGTTGCGTGAGCTCAGTACAGAACACGCAAGCTAACTACTCAAGGGCACTGGCATATATCTCAGTCTTAATAGTGTTTTTTTGCGTACTCACTCTATGCACGGGCGCGCACACGCAGTTGACGAGCACGTTGAGCGCCGCCTTCTGCACCTCGGGCTCCGGCACGATCTCGCCGTCCGCGGCGCCTGCCAACACATCTGAATTACTATTATTACTGACCTGCTACTTTTACTCAAGAAAATGTTATTTATAATTATTTATTTAATAAAACGTTTACAAATGGTGGTCATTTACCACCATTTTAGTGATAAATAATAAACTAATGTTAAAATATATATATATATATTTTACCATTAGTTTATTATTTATCACTATAATTAGGTATATATGCAATGTGCCACTGTTGGCTAAATGACCTGCATGGCTACATTATATATATATATTTTAATTTAGGATGGGTTTGCTCTTGACCTTAGTCTAGGGCAGAGGTGACAGAGACAAAGTCGACGATGGAGTGCGCTTACCCAGAAGAAGCCTGTTCACTCTAACTTTGAAGAGATTAGGGTTGTATGCGTTCGGAAACACAGACCACACACAGGTAGAGAGTTCCACTCTTTTGCTGTGCGCATTATAAAAGACATTTGGAAACGCTTAGTGCAAATTGGTTTTTTATTACAGAGTAATGATGGTTCTTAATTAGAAAGAATTAAAGACAAATATTTCATTTGGGATTTCCCAAATAAAATATTTTCCAATTAATTTTTTATTTGGGAATTACAAACAGTAAAAGTAACAAAATCTAAATAAAAATACAAGCCAAGTGCGTGTCGGAGCACGCACAGTGAAGGGTTCCGTAGTTGGGACGAATTTATCCCAAAATCAAAAAACAAAAAAAAAAATTTTTACTTATAAAGAGTATTCTATTCTATTCTTAACTTTGTAGTTGAAAGACACATTCCAAATGAAAGACCAGTTAGTCAACTACTACTCGATAACTTGTAACAGCGGCGAGGTGTCAATTTGTGTAAGAGAGAAGCCGAAGTGAAACATTTACTGAAATTAACACCATCTATCGTCAAGTAGCAGAACCAAAAAGGCGCTATCACTACACAAACAAAACTTTCAATCTTTTACAGAAATAAACTATTATTAGGTATCTACTATCATACTAAAATTAATATAGGAATGTATAGAATCGAATACAATACACTTGAACTGGTGAAAACTAAATAAAATGTGCAATATCCTCCATCTCACTATCGCTGACGCTTTTTTTCTGTCGCTGACACTATTGACTGAGCCATTTTTCAATCGCAGTAAAGTTGCGAACCTCCGAAGGGAAGCCGGTAGGAATCGTGTTATATGGTACTTTCGCCACTGACTTGTAAAGCCTAGTTAACTGTGAATTTTCCTTTTAACTTTGTTGACTACAGCCATGCATTTTTTCACATATCCAAAAACACCCATTTAGCTGGAAAACTATATTTACTCATGTGACATAAATAATTAAACTTACCTAGAACGATATTGACTCCCGTCGTCATCTCCGCGTCCTTCAAATCCAATTTCTCAGTCAGTAACAGTTGAACTCGCGGCGCCACGCAGCAAACAGATATCACGTCTAACGCAGACCTGACTGTCTCTGATCTGGGGAGAATGAGCTTTATTGTAGAGGTGTAAAGGTTGAAATTCAAATGTAAGAAGAACAGAGTGAAATGAAAACCGCTCTGTCTCTGATCTGGGGAGAATGAGCTGTATTGTGGAGGTGTTAAGGTTGAAATTGAAATGTAAGAAGAACAGAGTATAATGCGGACCGCTCTGTCTCTGATCTGGGGAGAATGAGCTGTATTGCAGAGGTATTAAGGTTGAAATTGAAATGTAAAAAGAACAGTGTAATTCAGACCACTCTGTCTCTGATCAGGGAAAATGAGCTGTATTGCAGAAGGGTTAAGGTTCAAATTAAACTGTAAGAAAAACAGAGTGTAATGCAGACCGCTCTGTCTCTGATCTTGGGAGAATGAGCTGTATAGTAGAGGTGGTAAGGTTTAAATTAAAATGTAAGAAAAACAGAGTGTAATGCAGACCACTCTGTCTCTAATCAGGGGAGAATGAGCTGTATTGTAGAGGTATTAAGGTTGAAATTGAAATGTAAAAAGAACAGAGTGTAATTCAGACCGCTCTGTCTCTGATCAGGGGACAATGAGCTGTATTGTGGAGGTACTAAAGTTCCAATTGAAACTTAAAACGAACAGAGTGGTCGCCCTAGCATTTGTATTGGAAACGAACTGTTATGAGTAGAGATCGGATATTCGGATGCATATTCACCTAAAGTTTGAGAGTTGACTAGTATGGAGTGCGCTTCGGTACGGGAAAGGGTCGGTTTCCAGGACTGACAAGTTTTTAAGAAATACTCTTTTGTACTGTGTATCCCCGAAAAGAAGAAAGAAAGAAAAAGAAGAAAGAAAGAAAGAAAAAAAAAGAAAAAGAAAGAAAGAATAAAGAGAAAAAAGAAGAAGAAATAAAGAGAGAAGAAATATTAATAGTGTTTTTTTAAAATTCTAGCCTAGTTCTAAATAGATAAGAAATATTTGTTATACTTAGGAATACAAAATTGTATACCTTCACACTGTTATTAATGAAACCCCGCGATTCCAGAATAAAAATATATTTTAAGAAGCCATTTCCATACTTTGTATCCTTTGCCGGGAAAAAAACGTACTTTAGGTAAATATGCATCCGAATATCCGATCTCTAGTTATTATATACTCTGTTGCTAGCGAAGTAAGGTTTAATTTGATTTGATGAGAAAAAAGGAATGTTTATAATTTATAAAAAAACGTACTTTAGGTAAATATGCATCCGAATATCCGATCTCTAGTTATTATATACTCTGTTGCTAGCGAAGTAAGGTTTAATTTGCTTTGATGAGAAAAAAGGAATGTTTATTACTTTTGTTCAACTTATATTAAAATACTTAAATTTAAATCTTTGAAGTTCTCAAATGTCGCAATTAAAATAAAATAAATAAATAAATATGCATCCGAATATCCGATCTCTAGTTATGAGATATAATGATGGCCACGCTTTGTAGCAGTTTTATCTGTGTTGTAACAATACCTGCCGTTAAAGTTCCACTCTAGAGCCAGGCTGGTCACTTGCAGCAGGAGCGCCACGCCGCCCAGCTCCAGCAGCTCGTCCACGGCCGCCCAGCGGGAGCACGCCACGCTCTGCAGCAGTTCTATCTGTTCCTGGACCTCTTCGGGGGAGGATTTTGAGGCCTGAGGACAATACAGGGTCAAAAGAAATTAACTAGCGAAACTCTGCAGCCGTAACGGGTAAAGAAAGAAAGAGAATACATTTATTTAGCACAGACTAAAAGACACACAATATAATATACAGCATATAAAAAAAAACCGGCCAAGTGCGAGTCGGACTAGCGCACGAAGGGTTCCGTACCATTATCTATAAAAACGCCAAAAAATCACGTGATCATGGTATGGTATGGGAGCCCCTTAAATATTTGTTTAATTTAATTTAATTATTTATTTTTAAAGTGAATATATAACTAAAGATTCTGTGAATATTTCAAGCGTCTACCTGTTACCGTTATCAATATCGAGCAAAAACGAGAAAAAAAATACGTTTGTTGTATGGAAGCCTCCTTAAATATATATTTTATTTGTTGTTATAGCGGCAACAGAAATACATCATCTGTGAAAATTTCAACTGTCTAACTATCACGGTTCATGAGATACAGCCTGGTGACAGACGGACAGCGGAGCCTTAGTAGTAAGGGTTCCCGTTTTACCCTTTGGGTACGGAACCCTAAAAACGACAAAAAATAAAGGAATTGATGATTTTCTTTTTTGGCTTCTACGATCTCTGTTAGTGTTGCTACTTGAAGTATTATTTGAGAATATCTGTTTTCTTTTGTTTTATCATATTTAGATAAAAGGTACTTAAAGCAAAAAAAAAACTATTTTTAAATTTTTGTCTGTCTGTTTGTTCCGGCTTATCTCGGAAACGGCTAGACCGATTTTGACGAGACTTTCAGTGGAGAATAGCTGATGTTATAAGTAGTAACTTAGGCTACGCGAGTGAAGCCGTGGGCAGCATCTAATACTAAGTAATCCTACTATATAATATTATAAACGAGAAAGTTTGTAAGTATGGATGGATGTATGGATGGATGGATGGATGGATGGATGGATGGATGGATGGATGTTTGTTACTCTTTCAATCAATTCTCAATTTTGATAAAATTTTGTATCGAGGTAGCTGACACCCTGGATTAACATATAGGCTACTTTTTATCCCTATATTCCCACGTGATCGAGACTTACGCGGGTGAAACCGCGGGGCGCAGCTAGTATTTAATAAAGCTAAGCGTCACATGGCTGCAAGCCTTTAAGGCGCTGACAAGTGGCAAATGATAAAAGTAGGCTTGTATTTGTGGTAGAGGAAAAAAGATTATGTTATTCTTGAACATATTTCTCAGAACTTGGTTGTTACCAATACACCTTTATAAAAAAAAGAGATTTTATTACAAGTTCATACATACTATAATGCGAAAAGACTTTTCCCCAACCTAATACAGGAAAAGTTTTTATCCAGTGCGCAAATTTTGACAAATTAAACTTAAACGAATTTTATTAAACATATATTTTTTATTTTTATACGTCTTAGTACAAAAAACAAAAAATATCGTTAACGAAAGATGTTTATTTTAAAAGTGGTTGTATGGCTACCCGGCGGCGCGCGGCAAGCGTAACGCGCTAAAGTACCTACCTATCAGCTGTGCGCTCGCTCGATTCGCCGGCGTAGGTATTTACGTGGATTACAATGTACTGATCGCTAATTTTATCAGGTTCGAACTAGACTTTTTTATGTTTAGACCGTGACCTGAAGTTATTTGCAGAGTAATTCCAAATTTTACTTCATACTTTAACGGGCTTAGGATGGCTTCTTCGATTTCGATCGCCAGTCGGGGTCTGCCAGACCCTCGTGCATGATTCGGGGTTCTGAACTGTCCGTGATCAAGCAGCCTTTGAGTGGCCGCTAAAATAGTCCTTTCATTAGGGACCGCGGGGTTAAGGATTCCATGGGCTCGCATTCGAGGTATGCTCTCCGTCGCATACATTCGGCGAGCTGCTCGCAAACTTTCACCACTCAGTACATACACTCGCACCATCTCGGTTACTGAAGTCCGACATCGTGACCGGTAGGTACAAGCACGACACACGTGCAGCGCGGCGCTTGCGCGGGAAGCGATTAGACGCGACGTCACACGACAGCGCGTGCGATGAGTGAACTGTCGGCCGGCGCGCCCGGCGCGCCCTGCCGCCCCCTGCCGCCCCCTGCCGCCCCCTGCCGCCCGGGAGCCGTGCAACACCGCCGCGCGCGCCCATTGATATTATTACGAATAGATTGTGTCCATATTTTGCTGATTTAAAGTAGGATAAAAAATTTAAAAAAAGTATTGAATAAATAATGGAAATGTGTTCTATTACTGATATTGAACCACCAAAAAAAATTTGCGCACTGGTTGAAAACTTTTCCTGTATATAGTTTGTGGTAGCGGAAAAAATATATGTTATTCTTGAACATATTTCTCAGAACTTGGTTGTTACCAAAACACGTTTATAATAAAAATCTCGCAACAAATTAACCCTTTACCATGAGTTTTAATCCAAAATATCTGTATTAAATATCAACGTACGGTTGGTATTTAATTAATAACAAGAACGTCTTATCTGTATGCAGAACTTGGTTATTTTCGATTACTCAACTCATTTTAGTGTAAATAATAATTTCTTCATAATTTGGCAACAAATTACAAGCGTTGTGTCATCGCGCTTCTCTTTCTTTTATATGCAGTTTGACAGTGACAGCGGTTTACCTGTTGTCAGCGTCTTAACATACTTAGTGATGAGAATATAGTTACCAAAATGTTACTTTTGGACCATCTTTAAGGGGGCTATCAGTTAGCAAAACAGTATTTTACCTTATAAGGTGGTGGTTCAGGAACATTGTCACCTTGTTGTCGCGACACTTGCGCTGCGCGCAATCTTAGGTGAGCTTCCAAGTACCTGCAAATAAAACAATGCACAACTGAATAAGTCAATTAATGGCAAGCGACAACGCCGCTGGCCTTAGGTGAATTAGGAGAAATTAGTCGACTGGACGTATCCTACTGAAGACCTATTTCGACTTACGGCCGAACCCAATAACCTATATGTCACCAGTTTTGGCCTAGTGGAGATAGAAAAATATATCTATCGATGGTTTTAACGTCCCAATAATCTATGAGACATTATGTAATCTTACCGGCCCACGCTATCTACTGATGGGAGGGTGTATCGCCTACAACAGATAGCAATTTGTATGAAAATGCCAAAGTATGCGTCCCAATCATCCCAATATACGATTTGTTTGACAGGACAGTACTACAGATGGCAGATTGGTCTATTCCCCGAATTGCAGGGATAAACGTAAAGTAGCCAAGCTAAAATGAACTCTTTAGTACATGCAATAATAAACATAGAATAAAAAAAAAATGAAATTCAAATATCTCGAAAACGGTGCGCCCTAGACAAAAAATAACAGAAATTTAACTGACTTTGCTTGCCAGTGTGCAATTTAGTAAACGATCTGCTGCGCTATATAATAAAATCAATAAATAAATCTATATTTACCCAAAAAACTACTATGACAGTAAAAAAAAAATAATGGAATGGTTACAAGTAGCATAATCAGCCTATAATGTTCCCACTGCTGGGACACAGGCCTCCTATCTTCGAGAGGGAGTGGGCTGTAATCTACCACGCGGGCCCAGTGCGGGTTGGTAGATGTCACATGTCTTCGAATTTTATGGTTCTAGGACATGCCGGTTTCCTCGCGATGTTTTCCTTCACCGTTATGAGAGCAGTGGTGATTAAATAATTTATACAAAGTAAAGCGCCTGCCTGGGTTCGAACCCACGACCTACAACTCGTAAGTCGGGGCCGTTACCACTGGGCCACCACTGCTCTGGTTACAAGTGCTAACCTACAATGAAACCGAAACACTTCTGAAACCTTGACACATACCTACACACTCACGTACTCTCACTCACACCTACAGGCTACACTTCACTTACATATAGGTACTCACACACATACTTACACCCACTCATACACACATTTGATTTACCTAATTTAAGTTAATGTTAATTTATGTAGTTTTAGCATAAAAAAAACCGGCAAAGTGCGTGTCGGACCACGCACAATGAAGGGTTCCGTAGTTGGGATGAATTTATCCAAACAAACTTAACATTGTAGTTGAAAAACATGATCCCCATACATTCCAACTGCAAATGTAATTTTGTACGCACATTATTGAGTGATTTACCATGTTATTTTAAGATCACAGACATAGGTTTTCCTGTAATCTTTATGTAAAGAACTATTTTCTGTATTTATATCAAAATTTTAGGCTCAGTAGTTTCGGAGTTGAGGGAGGGAATGGTCATTTTTCATCTATTTTCTTAAATAATTTCAAAAGTATGTATTTTAAAATTATAAAAAAAAATTATATATAAAATCCTTAAAACAAGCCCTTTAAATTGATATATCACACGGTACAGTCAGCACAACTTTTATTTTAAATTTTCTAATTTTCCCCCCAAAAGTGACCTCCATATTCAAAATTAATTTATTTACGTAACACGTCCGTGTTTGGATCACAGAAGTTCATATGTGTACTAAATTTCAACTTAATCAGTCCAGTAGATTCGGAGCAAATCAGCTGTGACAGACAGACAGACACACAAGAGTGATCCTATAAGGGTTCCTTTTTTCCTTATGAGGTACGGAACCCTAATTATACGTTTTTGCTTTTTATATAAATCGTCTTACTATGGAAGAGCGGACTCTCCTAATACAGGCACTATCTGCTTAAAAGGAGGATCCAATCATAAAATTGTTTATACCTGTACAGTGGTACCCAATTGATAAGGCGCGTCGTGAAGATTAACGAAAGAATGCTTAAAACTTACAATCAACCTTAGGTCACTATTATAAGGTTCATAATACACTGGAGCTGCTAGTGTGCACTCGATCAGAAGTATGGCGGCTGACAAACATGCCACGCGGCGCGCGCTAACATGGCGGCAGCTGCCGACCAATAGCGGTACAGGAAAAAGAACCGCGGTGCGTGGAGCGTGCCGATTGGTCAATAGCATTTCCCGCACTTTTAAAATTCACCTTCTGCGCAGGTACATCGGTAAGCCATATCAATTGGGTACTACTGTACTTGTTTTACCAATAAACTATTTTTATTTTATTTTATTAATTTTTTTCGTACCTGCGTAGAGCGACGCATACGTGGCGCACGATCTGCCTGGCGGCGCAGGTCTCGTCCTCCGACACGCGCGACTCGTCCTCGTCCGCGCTTAGGATGGGTAGAGTGGAGATTACATTGTAGAGCTTTCGGAGTCCGTCCTGTTGACGAATATGTAGTTTTAAAATAAAAATGTGGCGATGTTGATGCGAGTAATTAAGGCGCTGACAAGAGGCAAATGATAAAAGTAGCCTTGTCTTAAACCAAAAAAACCGGCCAAGTGCAAGTGGGGTCGCGCACGAAGGATTCCGTACCATTATCTATAAAAACGAGCAAAAAAAAAACATGTTTGTTGTATGGGAGCCCCCCCTAAATATTTATTTTATTCTATTTTTTTTTGTATTTGTTGTTATAGCGGCAACAGAAATACATCATATGTGAAAATATCAACTGTCTAGCTATCACGGTTCATGAGATACAGCCTGGTGACAGACGGCGGAGCCTTAGTAATAGGGTTCCCGTTTTACCCTTTGGGTACGGAACCCTAAAAATTGCCAAATCTATGTAGTTTGTGGTAACGGAAAAAATATATGTTATTCTTGAACATATTTCTCAGAACTTGGTTGTTATCAAATCACGTTTAGAAAAAAAATCTCGATACAAATTGACGGTAAACTAACCCTTTACTTTAAGTTTCAATCCAAAATATCTGTATTAAATATCAACGTACGGTTAGTATTTAATTAATAACAAGAACGTCTTATTTGTATGCAGAACTTGGTTGTTTTTTATTTTCAATTACTCAACTTATTTTTGAGTAAATATTTAATTCCTTCATATTTTGCAATAAATTACAATCGTTGTGTCATCGCGCTTCTCTTTCTTTTGTATGCAGTCTGACAGTGACAGCGGTTTACCTGTTGTCAGCGTCTTAGGGATTAATACACAAAGTAACGTAGTAATATAATTGCACATGTACTTTTAAGTAATTTTTCAATACAGTTGTTAAACATGGCGTACTTTCAGAAGCTATAATTATGATTCAAAAATTAAATCTTTTGCATAGGCAACTTTCTGTTACGCGGTCGTGACTTTTGTTTACGAGCTCTATCATTAGTTTTGCAGTTGAGTTTTAAATTTATAAGTCAATTTAAAAAGTTTAGCAGCAAGGGGTTTTATTAGGGATATATTTTATACGAGGCAAAATTAATGAGTCCGTCTTAGAATTCTCAAGTCTTTTAAATGGTTCTTAAATATATTTAATTACCAGTTTTAATTTAATTATTTTCACATCAACATTTGTCAAAAATCGAATAGGCTGTATAGGCTGTTTTCGTTGCAGAAAAAAATATTATAACGTCTTAGCATTGAATTCTCAAGAGTCTTTTAAATGTTTCTTTAATATATTTAATTACCAGTTTAAAATTTAATTATTTTCACATCAACATTTGTCAAAAATCGAATAGGCTGTATAGAATGTTTTCGTTGTAAAAAATAAAAATCCAGTTGCAAAAACGCGCCAATTTCTGAAAACATAATTTTAATTTAAGTAATTCTTTGATTTGTTTTTTAATTTTTCCCACAAGTGTATAGAAAAACGTCGTGTGATACACGGGTACGTAGGTTATTCCAAGCTCATGTCATTAAAAGCTCGTTTGCAATAACCTACTTTCCACCCTTGTATCACAATCAGGGACCATACAACCCCGGTTAAGGGTTAAGCCTTTCGAACCCATTCAATGGATTACCTTTATCATGGTGTAACCCATTGAAAGGGTTTTTTACTAAAAACCCATTGAAAGGGTTACCTGATAACCCATTTCAATGGGTTCTATACCTACTTGAAACCCAGTAACATGAAAAAATCATAATATTATGTTATTTCGATATCCGCCCAGCACGCGTAGCAGGACCAATTCTATCTCTATTCTACCCAGGGACCATTTTGGTTACCATTTTAGAAAAACCCTATCGAAAACCGAATTTAACCAAAATGGTCCCTGATTATGAGGCAGTGCTCATTTTGTTTTTATCTGTGGGGGCTTGTAATTAGCAACTTTGATAAATATTATTGTTATCAGTCTGTAAGCCTTCCAAAAATAAAGAAAAATTCACTCCTACTCATTACTCTAGTTAATCAAAAACCCATACGGTGTGGGTACTTTTGAATGGATTAAATTAAGCCGTTCAAAATGAATTCAAGGAATCCACACCGTACGGGTTTTTATCGAAAACCCTTTCAATGGGTTACCAAAATTTAATTTAAGCCGTTCATAAGGGTTACCCTTATCGTATGGGTTTTTGTTTAACCGCTTAGAAAAACCCTATCGAAAACCCTTGCGATGGGTAACCAAAATGGTCCCTGATCACAATGTACTATTACAGAACTATAACTGACCTGATAATCAAACTCCTCAAGGATTACTCGGAACTGGAAGGACAGCCCGAAGAACATGGTGGCGTGGCATCTGCCGGAGTCGTGCGAACATTCCAGTAGCCAGAGCGCATATCTGTATACAAATTACATACTAAATTATTAACGGTGTTTTAAACATAAAAAACCGGCCAAGGGCGTGTCGAACCACGCACAATGAAGCGTTCCGTAGATGGGATGAATTTATCACAAAAAAAAACTTAACATTGTAGTTGAAAAATATGTTCTACCATAAGTTCAAATAAGAAAAAGAGTTAGCGACCTGGATGTTGGATTAAGACGCAGATATACGCCAGTGAGCTTGCGTGTTCTTTACTGAGCTCACGCAACGAGAGGTACGTTCAGCCAGTAAAAGGACTCGCCCATCAAGGAGCGCTGTCCCCAATTTGACGCATTATTAATTTATTATACACAAAATAAAAGGTATTTTAATAAAACGCGTATACTAAAAGATCAATAATTAAATTATCTTTAAATTGGTGAAGGTTTCAGAATAATACGCTTGGTAGATTTTGCGCCATTCTCAGCTTTTTATCCGCGTTAGACATAACTTTACAAATTAATTTCACTATGTAATATAAACATAATCTAAAATATTCACATATTAAGTTATTGAGAAAATGCTCTAATTTATCATGTATTTTTTTCAAATCATTAACACTTCGTTTAGACGTGATCTTCAGTATAAAATCATTAAAAGTCGGTAATCGTCCCCTTAAGATAAAATTTAAATGCAGAACTTTAAAAATTTTCATCTGTTCGATCATTAAAATCTAATTCCTAATAATCTAAACCTATTTTCCGATAATTTTATAATAAATGTTGCATGCCGTAAGACAAAATGTATCGGGACTCAAAGAGATGTCAGCACCAACACCAACTGACGGGGTCCGGTAGGGCCAATGCCTGCCAGGGTTGTGAGTTTGTCCGAAAGAGATATCGTGGCCCTGGCACACAGGCAACTGAAGGAACACGGGTGAGTTTTAGTCAGAAAATGTCTAGACACCCCCTCCCGCTCCGCCCAGAGCGGGAGAAGCTATTTAATAAATTCCCAACCGAAAAAAAAACCGGCCAAGTGCGAGTCGGACTCGCACACGAAGGGTTCCGTACAATTATTATCTAAGGTAAATTGCGGATTACGATTTATGACGTATTAAAAAAAAATTACTTACTAAATCTCGTTCAAACCAATTTTCGGTGGAAGTTTACTTCATATATATTTTTTAGTTTTATCATTCTTTTATTTCACCACTTTGGAAGTGTCTCTCGGGCAAACTATTCAGTTTAGAAAAAAAAAATATTAGAAACCTCAATATCATTTTAAGGCTTATCCAAAAAAATGTCATCAAATCCATACTTGTATGGATTTGATGACATTTTTTTTTTGAGTGCCGGTTTTAAGTATGGGAAGTATGGGGAAGCCCCAAAATATATTGTTTTTTTTCTATTTTTGTGTGAAAATCTTAATGCGGTTTACAGAATACATCTACTTACCAAGTTTCAACAGTATAGTTCTTATAGTTTCGGAAAAAGTGGCTGTGACATACGGACGGACAGACAGACATGACGAATCCATAAGGGTTCCGTTTTGTGCTATTTGGCTACGGAACCCTAAAAAGCCTGGCGATTATTGCAAACCCCCTCCTTAGGGCAGGCCTATGTCCAGCAGTGGACGTCTTTCTGCTGAAATGATGATGATGAATCCGATGTCTTGTGATGACTTACTTAACCAGATCAGCGAGCGTCCTCCTCGGCAGCAGACACACGCGTTCCATAGCGTCCTCGCAGTACGCGAGGTAGTACAGGCAAATTGACACGCCGGTCGCCGCTACTGATGGTCGCGGGACTTCCAGGAATTTCTGGTGAGGGAAAATGACACATATTACAATAAAAAAAAATTGTTGTTTATTTAAAAAAAAGTGACAACTAAAGTCAAAAAAAGTCAAAAGTCAAATTGTTTATTTCAAATAGGCACATAAAAGGAAAGAAAAGAAAGAAAGAAAAATTGTTTATTCTGCACAAACAAAACGCACATTTCAACAAATAAACATAATTAAAATACACACATACAAAGTAGCCAAAACCCTCGTATCTAATACACTAAACATTTAACATGTTTTTTTTTTCTTTTTTTTTATATTATGACTATAAATTAGTAATCTGAATAAACACTTTTTCTTTCTTTCTCTTTTTTTCTTTTGACAATCTTGTCCATTGGTTGCGAGCATTGGTTAAGGCACTTTTGAACGTCAATATTTACAAAAAAATTGAATTGATTCTAGTCGCCCCATTGTTACAACCTACAAGCGTTACATTTACATAAACTACATACAGAAGTAGTGTCTCAAACATAGGTCTCCTGGCTCCCAAACTAGGTTTGACCTGTGACTTGGGAGTCAGTGTTCCTCCATTATAAAAAACATTAAAATCAAAATCAAATCAAAAGTCATTTATTCAAAATAGTCTGAGAATCAGCACTTTTCGAACGTCAAAAATTACATGAGACAGTCCCCCCAAAAACGCCCACCCTTCACCACTTCCTAGTGCTTTCGCTGGGAAGAAGAAGTGGCGCAACAAACTCCCCAGCAGCACAGCTGTCTGTTCGCATAAAAAACTTGAAGCTATACAATACAATATAAAATAATTTGCATTACGCAACACAAAACGTTAAATTAAATTATTTGCCTTATGTTAGCTAGCACACACCATTATACAAATATATATATATATAATTAGGTATGTCGTTGGTTATTAAACAAGAAAAATTGTGAAAAAGAAAACAAAGGTTACTTTTTTAGGTAATCACAATGATATAACAGTTTAATTCCCACTGCTTGGTATTCAGGACTATGTTCTGTGAGGGAGTGGATCTTAATCCTCTGACTACGAAAAATGTTTCGTAAAATATGCCAAGTAAGGCCCGACGCCCATTGGGGACACGGCATGGCAAGGTATTTTAGGCGACGAATAAAAATATAACTTAATAGTATGAAAATTAGGTTGAAAGGGAATTGTTCATTATTGGCTTAACGTGGACAAGTTGTTCTGTAAACAGTATTTTTACGAAAAAATATAATTAAAACTAAAATTAATATTTTTTTGATTCTCGTTGCAGGAAAGTAAATGTAAAAACAAGTCGCTTAATAAGTATTTAAGCCGATTGAGTTCAAAAAGCGTCGCCATTTTATGGTTGGAGGCTTATTCTGTGTTGCCACATTAATAATAATTGTGATTTCAGTCTTTTATTAAAGATAATTATCGATTTCTAAATCTGAGTAAAAAGTATGTATTTTCTTTAAAATCTGTAATCAAGTGATTTTCAAAAGGTTTTATATTTATTTTCCTTTAATTACATTAAAAACAAACAAAACACTCATCGCTTTTGGCCATCAAATCATTTTACATCCGATTATAATAGTAGTTTGATATTTTTTTAGAAGGCAAACGATTTATTTTGGAAAATAAATACTCATAATTGTAACTTTTTCAGTGACAAGTTTTATCATTAGACATGCTAAATATGAACCATTTTTACACTCTCCTGCAACCTTATTACTATAATTCATTTCTTTGAGGCATAATCTATTAAAAACCCTAGTCATTAAATATTATACTTAATGTTCACGTTAAGCCAAATTGCCCTAACAAACTGAGCAATTCCCTTTCAGTGTTAACGGTCGTATGTACAAGCACAATACCGCGGTATGCTAACATTCTATTAACATTAGATCTCAAATTGCATTTATCGAAGTCGACCCGCTCCCGCCCGCGCCCGCTCCGCGCCTGCCTCGCACCCATCCCACGCTCAGCCCGCACACGCACTGCACGCCTTGTGCCCGCGCTTCGGCTAGTGCCGTATTGACTGTGATTAAGAGCCAACTAGTCGCGGGCTCGAACTCACTGGCGGGCGCGGCCAAAAAGCACGCTGTCTCACCTAGCATCGTGTCCGACAGAGATAGCACCAGTGATGAGCAGTTAGAAGCTAGTCTACACGCATAACGTCTAGTCGCACGCACACAAACACAGTGCACGATGATTCATACTAAACCGCGCGCGTAAAAAAATACGAAAACTCCTTTGGAAGGTGGGGTTTTATGAAAAAACTACTGCATAAATCAGTTACGAATAAAGTTTATTATAATCTTCGACAATTGAGCTTTGTCGGAACGAGCTTTGTTTTCGAGATTTTATACTTCTTTTATTACTTATTTACGCCCAAAGTTGCGTTAAAATTAGCAGGAAAAACGAATCTTTGTTGGCTCATAACTTTTGAATGCCTTTTTTTTTACTATTCTGCTTCTGTACAGACAAAATTAATAATAAGACAAAACGATATCATGTTTTACTTTAGATGTACAATGTGTAACAGTGGAGTAAAACCCCCCCGAAATTTGTATGGAAAAAGTATCGACTAGTTGCGCCTTAATGGCGTTTTTTGATTAAATAATAAGTAGTATAAGCGGGCGCGGGGCGGGCACAACGCGTGTGCGGGGCGTACACGTGGTCGGCGCGGGTTATGCGCGTGTCTTCCGAACGCAGCCTAATAGTTATTTTGGTTTAGTCAACCGCAAGAAAAGTTTAAAAATTACCGTTTATTTCGCTGTTATCCCGTGTTCTAAGTATATATGTGTTGAAAAAAGAAATATCCTTGGCAGGACAGTTCCTTTTACCACTCCGAAAAAAAAATATGGCGTATGATTGGAGGAACCTACTTCCAGGCTCGCTATAGGCTGATGACGATTTTTTTAATCTATACCAAATTCAACGAGACGAGATATATTTATTATTAAAACTTTATGCACAAGTAAAAACAATACTGTACAAAGGCGGACTTAATGCCTAAGGCACCTTCTACCAGCCAACCTCAAAATTAATGCTTTGGGATTAAAACATTTAACTTAACTGCGTATGGTTCAGTTTCCATTGCAAATACAATAATTTTATACCGTGTAGCGATAATTTTTTCATTCAAAAATCAACTTAGATTAGCATAATCAGCCTATAATGTTCCCACTGCTGGGACACAGGCCTCCTCTCTTCGAGAGGGACTGGGCTGTAATCTACCACGCGGGCCCAGTGCGGGTTGGTAGATGTCACATGTCTTTGAATTGTTGGTTCTAGGACATGCCGGTTTCCTCACGATGTTTTCCTTCACCGTTTTGAGAGCAGTGGTGATGAATTTATTTACACAAAGTAAAGCGCCTGCCTGGGTTTGAACCCACGACCTATGACTCGTAAGTCGGGGCCGTTACCACTGGGCCACCACTGCTTGCAACTTAGATTGCTTGAGTTTAAAGTTGATATTGGTATAAGTTCCAATTTTATATATTTATCTCGTATCGTTGGCCTGCGTACTCATATAAGCATTGAAAAGATTTCAATTTCTTTTCGAATAGAACATTCGATAAGAACTGAGATCATAATGTCCAAGCAAAAAGGGTCCAGTTCTTTGTAAAGGTGGGTGTAAAAATTACATTTCGCGATTTTATTGATTGATTATTAATTAAAGACTTATAATATTTTATTTATATTAATTAGCGACTTTATATGATGTTTCTAAGGCAGACTACCAGATACTTTAAGAGAAAAGTTTAGTAAAAAGTCAAATTTGAAAACGCTTTTTCTCAAATCAAGCTTTTTCTAATGATGTATTTATTACCTTTAGATGCATTACCCGCGGTCAATATTGGCAGTCCCAACACCAGGCAGTTGCCTGACATGAAATTAGTCGCGCACCAGCCAGTGACGCGCCTACACGTCACAATCACTCGCAATTCTCAGCAATTATTTGTGAAGAAAATGCCTTCCCGTGTCTATACACGATGTACAAATTACACTACTACTGTAAGAGTACGGAAAAACGTCTCATTTCATGCATAAGTACTTAATGTATTTTTTTATTTTAAGAAAACCTTGTTTTGTTTTGTACTTGTACAGCCAGTCAGCCATTTTTCCTGATTGCTGCGACCGACGCGTACGCGCCAATGAATATGCAGCAGCTAGTGACGTAACAAATGCGTGCACTGACTGGTCAGGTCCACTCAACCTGTGTTGTTCTTTCCTCAAAAGACCATTTCAGACACCAATCTACATGGTCTTCACATGATCTGACCAAGATTATGTCTGGACTTTAAAAGAGACTGTGACCTCTGAGTTTTGTTCGGCCTTTCTTCTCAGAGTAGTCAGATAGGAATCGCCGACCTCATCTAGTTTTTAAAATATGATTGACGTGTAAAAGTGTTTGTACAAACCTACTTACAGAAATAAAATCATTTATCATTTATAACTAATTATGTATGTTCATCTCTTTCTAACAACAGTTATTGGTATAGGTTTTTCCTTTTCTTCACGCGCTGTATGATTGTACGCAAGTATGTAGCTACAATCATGGCTTACGCTGTTTTTGAGTGCACTAATGTTCGTGTATGACGCGTCTATTTATAATACATCATTGGCTTTTTCAGAGTTTCAACTTCAAATGTCTGATTAAAAATAAATGTGCCAGTTTTTGTATATTTTTATAATTTTTATTATCAATTGACTATTCTAGATAATCTAGTCTTAACTCAATACCCCACTCCTGGGCCCTTTTTGCTTGGACGCACACATATCTACTACAGAATAGAATAGAATAGAATTCTCTTTATTATGTACACCATAAAAGTTACAGATAAAAATGTTTAAATTTTACATAGGGTGACACAATGGGCGGTCTTATCGCTAAAAGCGATCTTTTACAGACAACCTTTGGATGGATTAAAGGGAGCAGGAGTGACAATACTGCAGGTAGTCAGTGGTGTACCATTAACATATACAATAAATACATACATACACAAAGCATACACTTATCTAATAAATATATACATATATTATACAATAATACACATGAAACAAGAGCAGGGAACTGTATTATGTAATGATGATGTTTAAGGAGAGAGGAAGTGTTTGTGTGTGTTTGGTGTGTGTTGCTACAGTATGATATACTAACCTGCAGTCCCCCCATATTAATGAAATCGATGGAGAACTTCTTGTGACATAGCAGAGCCGCTAGATACTTGAGCGCTTCGAAGGCGAGGCGCGAATCTCTCGACTCTCGCACGTTGAGGTAGCCCAGGATCAGGCCGAGCGCGTTCTGTTCGAAAACGTGCGATAGGAACTGGGGACAAAGCATAGTTTAAGCATTAATACAGAAACAGTACGTGTCCGTGGAGTTTCTTGCCCGTTCTTCTCCATAGGAACCTACTATTTGGAATGGGCAACTAGCTTCATATTTGTAAATGACCGACTTCTTGACAATTCAAAAGTGCCTGTCAATGGTTTAATTGAAATAAATGCTTTCCCCCTTATTACAAAACTAGGTTTATCTTCAGACCCAGGTTTAAAACATGCAGCCATTATTGAATTTCGAACTTTATTCCGACTATGGTAAAGTTCCTAAACACAAAACTGACAACTTAGTCCCGAACTAAGTTTTCAGTTTTGTATAAAGAACGGTATTCCAATCACTGTTACGTTCTTATTACAAAAACTGGCTGCATGGTTTAAGCCATGTCAAAATATAAATCTTGTTTTGTAATAAGGCAGTTTGAGTACAAATCGGCTTCAAAAAGAATCATGTTATATTTAAAATAGTTCAGTGTTTGATGTATTTCATTTTATGAACGTAGGCGAAGTAAAAGGAGTATGCAAGGAGCGTAGCATATAGCATTCTATTGTTTCTGTCTACCCCCATGGGAAGAAAGCGTGAGTATATGTATGTATGTAGTGTTTGATCGTTGGTGTATGTAACTTAAGACGGAGATATATGCCGGTGACCTTGAGTAGTTAGCTTGCGTGTTTTGTACTGAGCTCACGCAACGCGTCGTACGTTCAGCCAGTAATAAGACTCGCCCATCAAGGAGCGCTGTCCCCAAATTGACGCATTATTAATTTATTATACACAAAACAAAAGGTATTTTAATAAAACGCGTATACTTAAAGATCAATAATTAAATTATCTTTAAATTGGTGAAGGTTTCAGAAAAATACGCTTGGTAGATTTTGCGCCATTCTCAATTTTTTATCCGCGTTAGACATAACTTTACAAATTAATTTCACTATGTAATATAAACATAATCTAAAATATTCACATACTAAGGTAATGAGAAAATGCTCTAATTTAACATATATTTTTTTCAAATCATTAACACTACTCGTTTAGACGTGATCTTCAGTATAAAATCATTAAAAGTCGGTTATCGTCGCCTTAATTTTATAATGTTGTTACAAAAAAAAAACCGGCCTTGTGCGTGTCGGACCACGCACAATGAATGGTTCCGTAGTTGGGATTAATTTATCCCAAAAACAAACAGCGTTGTAGTTGAAATACATATACGTTACGGTCAATTTTCTAACTGCAAATTTAAGTTTATAATCGCATTTTTTTTATGTGATAAAACTACAAATTAACGATTCTCGGACTTTTCCTTTACTTGTGCTGTGAGACCTTGCTTCTTGCCAAATTTCAAGATTTTAAGTCAACGGCAAGTACCCTATAGGTTTTGATTTACTTGCGAGTATATAAATAAATGTCGCATAAACACCGTATTTTTTATTGCGTTGATTATTTTAGATTAGACCTGAACTTGATTTTTTTTAGCTCCAAGGGACCGTAGATCTACGTATTTTATATTAAGTTTAACTTGATATGTCTACGCGTTCCTGAGAAAAAGAGTCTTGACAGATAGACAGACATTCAGACAGACAGACGGACAACGAAGTGATCCTGTAAGGGTTCCGTTTTTTCCTTTCGAGTTACGGAACCCTAAAAAGTACACAAATCACACCTTCCACACCAACATTCACACCCCTACACCACACACCGCCACATACACACAACACTGTGCGCATTCCTTATTCCTTATTTATATTTTTTTTTTGTTTTTTTTTTAAACTTTTGGCATGCTTTCAAAATTCAACACATATACAACATTAGTTTTTGTTTATACTAAACCTCTTAAGGGGTCATTGTACTCATCATTATGAACAACTTTTACTATGGGACCAACCTTGAAATCGCGAAAAAAAAATCAGCTGTTCCCTACATTTAAGTTCGCTGACTTCGTCAAAATGTAGGGAGCAGCTGATATTTTTTTCGCGATTTAAATTTTGGTCCCATAGTAAAAGTTGTTCATAATGATGAATACAATGACCCCTTAAGAGGTTTAGTATAAACAAAAACTAATGTTGTATAGTCATGTAAACTCGAAGAGCGGAACCACCTAATACAAGCAAATCTTTGCATAAAAGGTGGCTCCAAACTTAACAATGTAATTTACATAAGTTGATAAAATAAACGTTTGTTTTACTCACCTCCTGGTACTCCCCCATTGGCGTCAAGTATCTAAGTATGAGCATTTGTTTAGTGGCGTCCGTGGGTGGGTGGATTTGAATGTTGCCTGCGAACAAACATTATACATATAAATAAATATTTTATTTTATTAAAAACATAGTTCCGTGCGGTGCCGGGCGTAAAGAATAGCACCATCCTATTTCTTCCCGTTTATAGGACTTACTAAAGAATCAGCAGCAGCGTTCTCTATGCATTTTAACACCATACTGCGAACGGCAACCCGCCTGCCAAGGGTGGCGATTATAGCACCCCCACCCTTTTGGGGGAGGTCTCTGTCCAATAGTGGACGTCTTTCGGCTGATGAATGAAAAAAATTATCCTCCAGACCGATTTTCGGCCATGGCTACCAATCTCAGCGGAGACCAGCCTTCGGCGCGGCAGATATTATAGTGCAGGCGTGTGCGCAGACACAGGAGCACTCTGTCTTCCCTCACTCTCATAGTCCGATAGGACGGCAATCTGACACGACCGGAGAGAGATCAGGCGCAGGTCTAACGGCTTAAGGGGGATGCGCTAAGGTAGCCCGTGAAATTCAAATTATCTTACGGTTTTTTGAAATTTGCAATTTGTTGATCTTAATATGATTCGCGGACGTAACAAATATGGTTTTAGAGAATTATTAGATAGAAATCGCGAAAAAAGAAATCAACTGTTCCCTACTTTTTTGTTCGATTAACTCGTCAAAATATAGGGAACAGCTGACTTTTTTTTCGCGATTTCAGGTGTTGTCCCATAGTAAAAGTTGTTCATAATGATGAGTACAATGACCCCTTAAGAGGTTGTCCGTTAATTCTGGGACATGTTGTATACAACGTCCCGACATCAATCGTCGGGCAGTTGCCCACCAGACACAACACCCGTCTGGTCGAAGGATCCTCCCGTTACCATAGAGCAGTGGTTCCCAAAGTATGATAACCATTATTGGGTGGGCCCTAAAAATAGGACTAACCGGCCAATCGGACCAGCGGGCGGGCGACCACTAACGGTGACGGACGACGATCGCAGCGTGGGGCGCTCGGTCTGTGATTTTCGTCAGAGGTCAGAAGGCCAATTCTCGTAATTTAAAACGTTTAAAATCTAGTCGCAATCACATCTTGGCGACAAACAAACGTCAAAAAATTGTCAAAATGTAGGGAAATAAGAGGTATTTTTGACAGATTGAGACTGAGATCAGACTGTGAACGTTCTTAAAATTAGTAGAATTGCCCCTCTGATAGGCAGTCGCTCCTTGTACCGGTTTAACAGCGGCGTGCGTTTCATAAAGACAGAAAGACACTGCCTACCCTACCTAACTGTGAAATGTTTATATGTGTGCTCTCGTGGTCATGAGGATTGAATGGGTGCGCGTTCCTATAAACACGTGGCACACAATATTACAGAAACGCACACAACCGCACAGAGTAGACACTGTCTTTTTACAACACGACAAATTACGACACTTACCGAAGTTTTCCGAACCCATGTTGGATATGCGACTATTTTAAAATGTACCATTGTTTCATTTAATTACCGCTACAGCACCATTACTTTTTTGTCATATAATTTTTTATACTGAGTGTTGTTTTGTTTTGGTTAAGAGCTGTTATCAGGTAAAAAAAAAAAAAATATATATTTAAGATTTTAAACGTAATAATAGTGTGAAAAATGGATAATATTCACTGTGAAAGTTGGTGGTGGTGTATTGAGAAAATAACAAATGATGCGTGTCCAAAAATATATTTCGGTGACAAAAAACAAGTGATCGTGAAAGGACGTTGTACACCAGATTTGCAATTAATACAAAATAAATGTAATATAAATCGTAAATTCAATACAAAACACTATGATTCAAATGATTTGCTCACTGGTTGAATATACAGAAATCGGTTGTTCTGTTTCCCTTGTCTACTATTTTCAAACAATAAAACCGTCTGGAACTATACCGGTTACACCGATAGTCATAATTTAATCATCAATCTGAAAAAAATAAGAAGGTTTAATCGTCTTTGGAATCCTTCAGATCTAGGTTTGAATTTATTTGGCGTAAAAAGAGTAACAGGGGCGCCAAAAAGAAAACGTAATGTTGTGGACGCAAAAATCAATTTAAAGCGGATTTTTTATTGAAATTATACACAAAATATATCTAAAAAAAATGTCGCGACCGTTAAAAAACTCTGCGAGAGTAATATTTTTGGACTATCATGCGAAAACTTCAATAAATACATATATGAAAATTTTCCGGTTGAATTAGTAGCGCAATTTGTAAATGTTTATAAATAACTGGACTTTAACATAGACTGTTATGAATGAGTTCAAATGTGTTTATAAATCTGTCGAATTCCATAAACTTTGTATTTACAAAATTATAGAACATTTTTACGAAAATAATATGAATACAGTTTTCACGAAGTCTGCTCTGCGTTTAGCAGTAATTAATTGTTACAGTTTCCGCGAGTAGTGTTTCAACCGAAAGTTCATTGTCGTCGCTAAAACGTAGATACACTATTTAAGAAATACACAAGGACAGCGACGACTTACTGATCTTTCCATGATTACAATAGAAAAAAACCTTCTTACGGAAACGAAACGCCTTCCCAACTTTTACGATTCCTTAATGCAGACATTCTTACAGAAAGATAGACGTGTAGATTTAATATAGGAATAAAAAAAACCCAAAAATAACTTTATTATAGATCCGTTTACTCACGCCACCATCTTTTCACTGCTAGTATTTAATTTTGCAAATACAGAACATAAAACAAACGTGCCGAAAGGCCACTTCGAATTTACGTAAATTGATATGTCTATAGAACTAGTCAATCTATGGATATTTGAGGTGGCAATTACCTACATCATTATTTAATTGACAAAACGAGACGAACCAAAACCAAAATGCAATATTTTTGGTTAGAAAATAAAAATAAATAGCTTTTAAAATTTTCTGCCTACCCTGTGTAAATACTCTGTGCACGCCGCTGCGCCGGTTAGACTGCAAGCCAACTCCAACATAGTTAGGAAAAGGCGGGCAGATTGAGCTGGTTTATGCTGAACATGGGCATTAAAGGCAGATAATAACTTACCTATAACGTAGGTCTCCATCTCAGCCCAGCTGGAGTTGGAGGAAGTTTCGTGCTGATGCAGCGGCGGCGGACGCGGGGGGGGAGACATCATGCCCCACTGGGAGGGGGGGGAGCACGCGTTCGCTGGACCTGACAAGATCATACAACGTAATTAATTAGACTATCGTATAACTAAGAACGAAATCATATTTACACTCGGAACAGCATTTTCAGCCATCTTGATTCGAGTGTGTGCGGATGCTTGCAAGTGTAGCGGCATCAACATCGCCACATGCGAACTACGCTGCACACTGACGTCACGCAAAATCCTGCATCGCGCAAGCAGAGTTTACCGCGCAACTAGCATATATACAACGTCCCGACATCAACCGTCGGGCAGTTGCCCACCAGACACAACACCCGTCTGGTGAGAAGGATGAGGAGGGAGGAGGATGAGTGAACTTTACACCCTGTTCCTCATGCCTCTAAACAAGCATACAGTAATGGAGCTGTAAAATTTTGGATGCCGTAAGGTAAAATGTATCAAATCAAATATTTTATTTCACATAAACCTACATGGGCACTTATGAAACGTCAGAAGTTAGGTGCACGGTTCTAATTGGTTGTTTTCTTTCGAGAAGAACCGGCAAGAAACTCCACGGTTACTCTTTTAAAAATAATGGGCTTTTACAATATTTTCAAGTTACAGTGTTAATAGATATGGGAGGACAGTGTAGGCCTCAACGAGTACCAGGTACTTAACAAAATAATAAATGGTTTACAAATCTAATCTATTAAGCCTACAACGTTCTCACATTAAGAGCGTTTACACCTTACAGCATTTCATACAAACTTTCAAGCCCTTGTTTTTCGAAATGACTGAACCGATTTTAATGAAACTTCATACGCATAAGCAGGATACAAAGATCTAAAAAGTTAGTAAAGAAAATTTTCGAAAAATTGTGTTACAGCCAAATCAGACCGAAAAATCACAATTTATAAGGTCGTTATGTTACCGGGTTGTCCGTACAAAAACATGAATGAATGAATGATATTTATTTGCAAGAAAATAGGTATACATAAGGACTTAATAGCTATGGGTTTCACTATATTCGGCATTTCAGCCGTGCAAATATTTAGATTTTACATCTTGGTTATACTTATAGCATGCAGTACACATTTAGGAATAAGCAATAACATTAAAATACTAGTAACAATTTCAAGAACTAAATTTAGATTACAATGCAATTCATAAAAATCAAATTATATACAATTATATTCATTTAAAATAATAATTTATTTCAAAAATAGCGATCAGTAATAATGATGTCATGTTAATAAAAAATGTGTCAATATTATTTATGTAATTTCAATATTTAGATGTCATAATAATTATTAGTAATAAGTTTTACATTTTACACTCAAAATATTCATTTATGGAATAAAAACATCTCTCACACAACCAGTTATATATCTTTTTATTAAATTCCAAATCTGTAGCACTTCTAAATTCTTCAGCTAGGTGGTTATATATTTTCACCGCCATGGTATAACAGTTTTTGTTGCATACTTTTAGTCTATTACGCGGGACTACTAGTGGCTTTTGTACTATTTTCCTCTTTGACATAGCCTTTTCATCTTTTTCAAAAAGCGAGTAGTTATTTCTTACAAATTTGCAGGTTTCAAATACATAATAAAGACGGGAGGGTTAGCAGCTTTTGCTTAACAAATACAGGTTTACAAGAGTCTGTCCACTTAAGATTATAAATTGACCTAACACACTTTTTTTGGGCTATGAATGCCCTCTGGGCATCTGTTGAATTCCCCCATACAGTTATTCCATACCTTAAAGCAGAACAAACATGGCTATGGTATACCAATAAGGCTGTTTGAATGTCTGTAAAATTTTTGATCCTCCTAAGTGCAAATACGAATTTATTTAATTTCTTACATACATTATCTACTTGAGCTTTCCAATTGCAATGCTTGTCCATAATTATTCCTAAAAATTTGATATTATTAACTTCTTCTATGTCATTATTATTGTATTTTAAACTTAATTTCGTTTCATTTCCTAATTTTTTGTTGTTATTATATGGCAAAATTTTTATAAATTTGGTTTTATTTGTATTTATTTCTAAGTTATTTATATCTAGCCAATTTATTAAATCTGTCAATGCTTTATTTGTAACTATTTTACTGTCATCTAGAGTTTTCTCTTTTGTCATGCTAACGGCGCCCCCGCGCCTCCAGGGTCGTCTTGCGCTCATTGATAATAATTTGGCAGTAGGTACCTAACCGTACGGCGATTGTATTTTAAGTAATTAAATGGTGATAACATTTTCCATCACACTTGAATATTTTTGGGACAAAATGGTGTAAAAATTATTGAAATCGATTCAGTTCCTTATTCTGAACAAACTATATTCAGGTTTCACATTTATTAAAAATAATGCTGTATAAATTACATCATATCAGTATACCTATATAGATAAGCAAACAAATGATTTCTAACACTAAGGGAAAAAACTCTATACTGATTATTGTGTCATCTCGCTCCCACATTCTGTGACCGTGGCTGCCACGAACTTTGGTCTACATTAGAGGAGTTTATTGAATGTCAAAAACTTACTATTAAAATGCTTTACAGGCGTCTCGGGATCTTTGCTGGCGTGGGGGGGTGTTTCATCCACTACCATGTCATCGCCTCCCCCTTCGTCATGGACACGGTCTGGAAATGGAGAGAACATTGTTATAGTGTAAGCATGAGAACATCGCGCTTCTGCTACCTAAAATTAGAATCATTCATACATCTAAGTATGGTGTTGTTAAAATGCATAGAGAACGCTGCTGCCCATTCTCTAGTCCCTTAGTCGCCTTTTACGACACCCATGGGAAGAAATAGGGGAGTGCTATTCTTTACGTCCGGTACCACACAGATCGCCAACCCGCCTGCCAAGCGTGGCGATTATGGCAACCCCCCCCCCCCCCCCCCCTTTGGGGCCTATGTTCAGTAGTGGACGTCTTTCGGCAGAAATGATGATGATGATACATCTAAGTTAGATTTGTTCCATTGAATGACTTTTTCATGAAATCATGACATTGTTTGTTCCTCACACAAAACTAACTTAGAGAGATGTATTAATGATTATAATTACGTAAATACATATCTGTTATAGTAGGGAATCATATTTTGGTCAAGATACTGACCTGCAAATTGAAAAAAACGTAAAAAAAATAGAATTTCGCGGGCCGTAGCTGCAGATCTATTCACCATAGGAGCGTTTACGACGTACGGCATTTCATACAAACTTTCGAGCCCTTGTTTTTCGAAATGACTTAACCGATTTTAATGAAACTTCATACGCATAAGCAGGATACAAAGGTCTAAAAAGTTAATTAAGAACATACAACTTACATATATACAACAATAGGATCACTCGTGTGTCTGTCTGTCTGTTCGTCTGTCACAGCTGATTTGCTCCGAATCTACTGGACCGATTACGTTGAAATTTGGTACACATATGAACTTTTGTGACCCAAACACGGACATGTTACATAAATAAATTAATTTTGAATATGGAGGTCACTTTTGGGAGGAAAATTAGAAAATTAAAAAAATTGATTGTACCGTGTGACATATCAAATAAAACGGCTTGTTTTAAGGATTTTATACATATATTTTTTATAATTTTACAATAAATACTTTTGAAATTATTTAAGAAAGTACATGAAAAATGACCATTCCACCCATCCCCTTATCCTCGAAACTAATGAGCCTAAAATTTTGATAAAAAGACAGAAAATAGTTCTTTACTTATAGATTACAGGCAAACTTATAAAAAAACTGTGATTTTAAAATAACATGGTATATCACTCAATATTGTGCGTACAAACTTACATTTGCAGTTGGAATGTATGGGGATCATGTTTTTCAACTACAGTGTTATGTTTGTTCTCGGGATAAATTTATCCCAACTACGGAACCTTTCATTGTGCGTGGTCCGACACGCACTTGGCCGGTTTTTATTTCAAAAACCCATTCAAAAAGATACTTCATGGTAAAAGTAACCTCTTATACAGCTTAACTCTTAACCGGGGTTGTGCGGTCCCTGATTTAAACCTGTGTTTCAGGCCAAGTGAGTAAGTGATAAAAAAATATAAATATTAAGTACGATAAACTCACTTTTTTTCTCCTTATTCGGTCCATTGCACTTGATGTCGTTATTTCTCTTTTTGTCGAAGCGCGCAAAATGTCGCGTCTGATTCGGTGGAGTCACCGCGTTTTGGTTGTTCTGCTGTAAAAAATAAATACATAATAATAGACGTGTTGACGATTTTCATGCCATTATAAGGAAAATAACAGCGTCAATAATGGGTACGTTGCGCGGAAGCTCCAACGGCATCCTAAAAACATTATTTGACAAAGTGGACAGTCCCTTCGTAAGGTACTGGGTACGGAGGCACGTGCCAACGTGTGTTGGGCCGCGTCGTTATTAGTTGTTTTCGTTTTAATTTTTTTTTTATTTACTAACATAGTTGTAAGTAATTGTTACTAATAAAACTCAAACTCAAACTCAAAGCATTTATTTCAATTAAACCATTGACAGGCACTTTTGAATTGTCAAGAAGTCGGTCAGTTACAAATATGAAGCTAGTTGCCCATTCCAAATAGTAGGTTCCTATGGAGAAGAACGGGCAAGAAACTCCACGGACACTCTTTTAAATTAAAATATTGGTACAAAATATTGGTTACATCATTCATATTGAAGTTAAAGATGTGAGAACGATGCAATACGTCAAAAGCGTCCGTGATAAAAAGATAACAATTCAAAACTAAAATAATTAAAAATAAGCCGTGGCAGCTAAGAGATGACCAGTCCCAACTGACAGCGCCCGTTCACGAACATGACGCATGGATCAGCACCATTTAGCTCAACCATTTTGAAGGGAGCTAAATGATCCAACACACACGCCACCATCAGCGAGACATCTGAGTGAGCATGTACTCTATAGTCCTCAATACTATATAGATTGTACTCAATACTATATAGATTGCAATCAATATGCTGCGTCTTGAGTCCAAGCTCAGAAGTTTATAACGCAATAATAATTGAGTGTATGGTAATTTAGACTTAGTGCATCTGTAGTGCATATCACGTAAGTATTTTTTTTGAACCATTTTGATTTTTTTTATATAAATATTATTTATTTATTTATTTAAAACTCTTAAACTATCATTACAGGTTTAGAAACCTCATGCGATAGCTAAGCCTACTTATAAAAAAAAATGGAAAACAATGTCAAAAAAAATAATAATAATAAAAAAAAAAAATATAATAAATTATATTTTTTTTTTAATATCAAAAATGGGACTCCAAATCGGTACTGCGAATTCCAATTGAGAACGGGCCAAAGCTTTGTATAAAAGTAAAAAAGTAGACGGTCATAGTCGTTTGAAGAACGCATGACGAAACCAAACATACGATACGCCTTATTAACGATGTTATCAATATGAAGATTTTTATTGTTTTTTTTTTTTATTGAAGCGCAATTTAGAGTCCATTATAGTATGCGACGCAACTCCGCCGCGCACCGTCCACACTTCACCTCTTGTTACGGTACATCACTCACACAAACACATAGCTAAGAGCGAGTATCTAAATGATAGACTTTTATCGCCTTATTACAAAACAAGATTTATATTTTGACATGGCTTAAGCCATGGAGCCAGTTTTTGTAATAAGAACGTAACTGTGATTGAAATATCGTTCTTTATACAAAACTGAAAGCTTAGTTCGGTACTAAGTTGTCAGATTTGTGTTTAGGAACTTTACAATAGTCGGAATAAAGTTCGAAATTCAATAATCGCTCCATGTTTTAAGCCTGGGTCTGAAGATAAACCTTTTGTAATAAGGGGGATACGGTCTTATTACAAAACAAGGTTTATTTTGACACCCAGGTTTAACTCACACACTGATATTATTTTTTTTAGGAAAACGTTTTTTATTTTACAATGTTAGTAAATGTGTGAGCACCATGTATCTATCACATAATTAATTTATCTGTCATTACTTCATTTTTAATTATGTTTACCTATTGTGGTATAGTAATTTTATTCTAGGTGCATCGTCTTCACATATAATTATATAATTAATGTACCTTTTAAATTATTGTACAAGATTTTAAAAGAGTACCGGTGGAGTTTCTTGCCCATTCTTCTCCATACGAAACTACATTTTGGAAGGGGCGACTAGAATCAATTCTATTTTTTTTTTGTAAATAGTGACGTTCAAAAGTGCCTTTTATGTGCCTATTTGAAATAAACAATTTATTCTAGGTGCATCGTCTTCACATATAATTATATAGTTGAGGTACCTATACAAAATATTGTAACACATTTTAAAAGAGTAACGGTGGAGTTTCTTGCCCATTCTTCTATGGAGAAGAATGGGCAAGAAACTCCACCGTTACCCTTCCCAAAAGGTAGCTACGTATGGACGAAGCTACCTTTTGGAAGGGGCGAATAGAATCAATTCTATTTTCTTTGTAAATTTTGACGTTCCAAAGTGCCATTTATGTGCCTATTTGAAATAAATAATTTGACTTTGACTTATTACAAAAACCCTAAAAAAATGTGAATTTCACGGGCTATAGCTCGGATTCACTTAATAGTAAAATGCCTGTGTAGCAGTAGAAGTAATATTCTCTATTCTCTCCCATGTAATAACATTTGAGCTGCACGATTACTGACAAATGCTTGCACTGATTGGACAGGTCCAGTCAAATTTGTGTGGTTCTTTCCTCAAAAGACCATTTCAGTCACGGATCTACATGGTGCTCACATGATCTGACCAAGATTATGTCTGGACTTTAAAAGAGACTTTGAGTTTGTTTCGCCATTTCTTCTCAGGGGTAGTCAGATAGGAAATGTCGGCTACATCTAGATTATTTATTTTTATTTTTTATATGACGTAAAAGTGATTCTAATATCCTATTTACAGAATAAACGATTTCATTTCATTTCATTAGTTACTTACTTTGTCATCTCTTAAAACATGTAGCCTCCTTAACATCAATGGTACTAGCATTGCATTTAAGTCCCTGAAACAAAGAATTAATATTAAATTTTTCGGGGAACCATTTCATATTTGTTGAATTGTACACTTTGCCACACTAATTATAAAGTACAATATTCAATTATACAGGGTCAAATTTAATTAGCTAGCGAAACTCCGCAGACGTGATGTGTATCGATATCTAAACACGATAAAAAAAAAGCTTTGATGTTTTTCTTCTGGGGACAATGACCACTGGTAGTGAAGTAGTTGAGAAAATGTTTTTAATTTGATTTATCGTGTTTAGATATTTGTGAAGTTTACACAGATAAAAATCTGATTTTGAAACTGATATTTTAAGTAACTACAGTCGTTGATCCCTAAAAAACAATGAACCCTTTTTTATTTTCTTTTTAGCGTATTTAGATATCGATATTAATCACGTCAGTTGAGTTTCGCTAGCTAATTTAATTTGACCCTGTATATTGACCAGCTGATGTTTACCACAGCACAGCATATGATTCGTGTTGCTACGAGAAAAGGCGGTAATATAAGGCGTATGTTTATACAGCTTTGGACTTTATAGCAAATATATCACGTTTAAGTTCATACAGCTGTGCACTTTATTGCAAATATATCACGTTTAAGTTCATATAGCTCTGCACTTTATTGCAAATATATCACGTTTAAGTTCATATAGCTCTGCACTTTATTGCAAATATATCACGTTTAAGTTCATACAGCTGTGCACTTTATTGCAAATATATCACGTTTAAGTTCATACAGCTGTGCACTTTATTGCAAATATATCACGTTTAAGTTCATATAGCTCTGCACTTTATTGCAAATATATCACGTTTAAGTTCATACAGCTTTGCACTTTATAGCAAATACATCGCGTTTATCATACAGCTCTGCACTTTATAGCAAATATATTGCTTTTATGTTCATACAGCTCTGCACTTTATATCAAATTTAATGCGTTTATGTGCATACAGCTGTGCACTTTATAGCAAATATATCACGTTTAAGTTCATACAGCTTTGCACTTTATAGCAAATACATCGCGTTTATCATACAGCTCTGCACTTTATAGCAAATATATTGCTTTTATGTTCATACAGCTCTGCACTTTATATCAAATTTAATGCGTTTATGTGCATACAGCTGTGCACTTTATAGCAAATATATCACGTTTAAGTTCATACAGCTTTGCACTTTATAGCAAATATATTGTGTTTATGTGCATACTGCTTTCAACTTTATAGCAAATATATTGCGTTTATGTTCATACAGCTCTGCTCTTTATAGCACTGACTATAAAGTGTATTATTGTTCTAATACTGTACTATTGATGACGGAAGAAAAAGGATGCGTAATGCGTACAAATTTGCACTGTATGACACCGCTAATAAAGTATTTTTTTCACCTCTAGTTGGTACAATTTTCTTTTGTGGTACAATTTTCATCTTAATGGCACTGATGATAAAGTCTATTCTTACCTAAAGTTGGTAGCTATCTCCTGCACCTCCATGGCGGCTGCTAACAAACCGGTCGCATAGCATTGCAGTGGTTCTGCTGAGTTTGTCGCCCAGTTCACTAGCCGATGGATGAGAGCTTCATTGTCCTAGTAACAAAGAAGGAAAGATTAATATTTATTCAGGACTAACCCACTTACAAGAAGCTATATATTATTATCATCATTGTAGCCAATTACCACTGCTAAACATAGGCTTCCCCCAAGTTTAGCCACAGCCAGCGGGCATACTCTTAGCCATAAGACAGCCACTGCTGCACATAGGCCTCCCCAAGTTTTTCCAAAACCAGCGGGCCTATGCATATCCATAAGACAGCCACTGCTGCGCATAGGCTTCCCCCAAATTTAGCCACAACCAGCGGGCCTACTCTTAGCCATAAGGACAGCCACTGCTGAACATACGCTTACCCCAAGTTTTTCCACAACCAGCGGGCCTACTCTTAGCCATAAGACAGCCACTGCTGCACATAGGCTTCCCCCAAGTTTTACCACAGCCAGCGGGCCTACGCTTATCCATAAGACAGCCACTGCTGCACAAAGGCCTCCCCCAAGTTTTTCCACAACCAGCGGGCCTACTCTTAGCCATAAGACAGCCACTGCTGCACATAGGCTTCCCCCAAGTTTTACCACAGCCAGCGGGCCTACGCTTATCCATAAGACAGCCACTGCTGCACAAAGGCCTCCCCCAAGTTTTTCCACAACCAGCGGGCCTACTCTTAGCCATAAGACAGCCACTGCTGCACATAGGCTTCCCCCAAGTTTTACCACAGCCAGCGGGCCTACGCTTATCCATAAGACAGCCACTGCTGCACAAAGGCCTCCCCCAAGTTTTTCCACAACCAGCGGGCCTACTCTTAGCCATAAGACAGCCACTGCTGCACATAGGCTTCCCCCAAGTCTTGCCACATCCAGCGGGCATACGCTTAGCCATAAGACAGCCACTGCTGAACATAGGCTTCCCCCAAATTTAGCCACAACCAGCGGGCCTTGGCGGGCCAATACAGAGGGTAAAGGACGGTGGATTTTTCAAAGGTTTATTTAAAAAAAAATCTGCTTTGACCGAGTAAATATGTTACCCTCAAACTGCACGTGTACGAACAGTTTAATCTGGAACCGGGAATGGCAAGAATCGCTAAATACCGATGCAGAACCTACTCCGAAGATAAACCTGAAGTATGTTCGGCCGTTTCTTGACTAGGCTGACCACGGCGAAAGAAAAAAAAAAGGACAGAAATAAGTCTAAGTGAAAGTGTATGTGACTTGACGGCGCATATACGTCAATATTCCAAATTTAAGCGGCCAAAATTGAATTTTAAAAACTTACGGTAAACACATAAAATAGCACATGCAGAGCTAGAAGACAGTTCCGAGAATCCTAATTGAGCCCCACCACCTACCTGCGATACACCCCGACCGCTTTCAGGTAGTCGGTTCCATAGATTAATATACATTAGTCGGTTCTTGACCTTCAACCCGTGCGCTCGTTTAGTTACAAACACAACAAATATATTTTTTTGTGTGTCAGTTTTTGAAGTGAAAGTGATGGATTCCAATTTAGACTACCACAAAGTGAAAGTTCGACGGAGCACCTTGCTGAGCTGCCGTCACCACATGACGCTGGCAGAATAGTCGACATCGGCTCAGTTGCCAAAAAGGAAAAAAAAAAACACAGGTATGGATCTTTATTTTTATTATTATTTACTTACCCAAAATGCTCAATTCGAATAATTTGGGGGTTTCAAACACATGGGTTGTTTTAGGGCCGATTTTTCAATCCTCAGATAAACAGACAGATAGGGTTTATTTGATAGATAGCAAAAAAATCAGTTGTTCAATCGTCAAATAAGTTTTATTCGTCGAATAATTCACTTATCTGAGGAATAAATCTATCTGGCTCTTTAACGGCGAGATAACCGCTTATTCCATTGATAAACGACGCGGCGACGTTGACATTTGTCGTTGGTTAGTTTTCGTGCTTATTGCCAAACGAGGAAAACAAAAAAAAAAGTGTACTGGATATTTTAGATAATATTGACGACATGGCAATTAAGGAGGAAGCCATAATTGTATCACAATCAAGACGTGCTTCGAGCCCTTTTAGATTCGAACAAATACTTATAACCTTTTCTCCTGTTCTGTACATCTCCTGTCTTTGGACAGAGGATTTCTTTTTCGTGTCTTTTTTATTCCCTCATATATTTTAACTTTAAGGTGTTACAAGAGCGATCAATTATTGGGATTCCACACGAGTTGAAAGAACTTTCAATTTTCTTCCATGCAGATTATTTATCTTTGTTTATAACAGAGTCAATCTTTTTATTTTCTATTATTTGCTTGTAGGTCTCGACAAAACTCACAAATAGTTGAACCTCAGCATTGTTAGAGTTCGCTGAACGCTCCCTTGTTTTGGTTAACTAAAAATCTATCAAAACTAAAAATCACAAATAAAAACACCACAAGCCAAACAAAGAACCTCCTAACGGACGTACCGTAATAAAAGTGACCTGACGGCAGACGCTGACGTTTGCTTGTTCAAAGAAATAGTCCGTCCCGCTCTAACATTCAGTTATTTTGTATATTTGTTTCGCCTCCGTGAAGTTAGCGTTTTAACAGATGAGATGATCGGTCAGATAGTTATTCTTAGGTTAAATATGTATTGAAAAATTGACAACCACTTATCTGACGAATAAAGAGTCTAATAACTTTATTCTTTAGGTAGCTATTGGTACTTTTATCCGAGGATTGAAAAATCGGCCCTTAGACAAATTTTTAAGTAATTTTGAACTTCAAAGGTCAATTTGTTGTATTTCTCGATGAGATACAATCATCATTCTTTTTTTATTTGAAACTACAATCCTTTGACTAAAAGAAAATACAAAAACCAGCTGCGGAAGAGTGCAGATGACAAAACGGGGGCCTTTTTAATCATTAAGATTTTATATGAAAATATAACCATTTTTTGATTAGTTAAGTAATCTTAGCTTTTCGTTGTTTTAGATACTTCAAGCACAAAAAGAGATCAATGCCTGAGGCCCAAGAAGAGATCAATCCCCAGAACATTTTGCCTGGAAACAATAAACATGTTAATGCCAAAATATCCCGACGAACCATACTCGGATAGCGAACAGCAAGATGAATCCATTACGTTATAATATTTTATTTTTGTGTAAAATTCTTCTGTTGTATTAATTTGTTTGTAATATTGTACAAATTTTGTTTTATTTTGTGTGTATTTCTTTGGATTGAATAAATAATTATGTGAAATAATGATTTTTTTACCTTAAGTTATGATTTTTTACCCTAATTTACAAAAAAACTTAATTAAATAAAAAAAATACTCTTATGAGATATTTAATATCATGCAGACGTGATAAAAGTAAACAAATCATTTTGGCCGCGTAAATGTAGAATATTGACGTATGTGCGGCGGGTAAGGACTTAAAGTAAAAAAAAAAAAAATTTAGGAAACCAAGAATCGGCCGGTACTTCGAATTATTGCTTCGGAGTAGACCCGCTGTACTTTTGGTATGGGTTCCCAGCCCTGGTCACAAGTTCTTTTATGTCAATGCCCTCCATATATTGACTCACCTGGAACACGACGCTCATCTCCAGGCCCGGCATCAGGTCCAGGGTCAGTCTGCAAGCAGCCACGTTCAATTTGTGCACGTCACGACCCGTCATATTCTGACGGGAGTAGTACGTGTCGCGGACGTAGTCATTTACTAGCTGAAAATTGAGAAAAAAATTGTAATAGGAAATTGGTACTCTTAAAAAAAAATTACTCTCGAGGGGTCAATCATAACCACATTGGTCACCAGCTCACAGTACTATCCTTTTGATGGCAAGAACCCAGTATAATGGGTCGAAAAATAATTTGTCTATGTGCCCACAACCCGCATCCGAGTCGTCCTTAGTCATAAAGTAGTCCTTCTTGAACATGACCTTAAGAACATGCCCCAGCGCACACTCGGGGTCCGTGCGCGACAGGTGACGCACACCGAACGTGTCCAGTTTAAAGTTACCTTAGTCATAAAGTTGACCTTGATCATGACCTTGAGAGCGTGTCCCAGCGCGCACTCGGGGGCCGTGCGCGACGGGTGACGCTCATCGAACGTGTCCAGTTTAAAGTTACCTTAGTCATAAAGTTGTCCTTTTTGAACATGACCTTGAGAGCGTGCCCCAGCGCGCACTCGGGGTCCGTGCGCGACGGGTGACGCTCATCGAACGGATCAGGATCCTTTTTCATAAAGTTTTCTGTCTCTGCTTCTATTATTTCGGATATCCTGTAATCAAATGGAAAAAGGTGATAACTTTATTGATTATTTCACATGAATAAGTCTCAATCCCGTGGGAACATCGGGATAAAAAGTCCTAACTGAGGACATAAAAGAGAGCGTGGAGTTTCTTGCCCGTTCTTCTCCATAAGAACCTACTATTTGGAATGGGCAACTAGCTTCATATTTGTAACTGACCGACTTCTTGACAATTCAAAAGTGCCTGTAAATGGTTTAATTGAAATAAATGCTTTGAGTTTTGAGTTTGACATGGTCTACCCATGTGCCAAATTTCATCTAAATCCGTTTAGTCGTTTTGGCGTGAAAGCGTAACAAACAAACATACAAAAAATCTTAATATTAGTTTAGATTGTGTGACTTTTATTAAAGAATAAATATTGAATTTTTGATCGCACAATCTAAATAATTGCTGGGCAAAGGCTTTCCCTAAATTATGAAAAGATTTAGGGGAGGTCACATTTGCCCAGCACGCCCCAAAACAGTAATTAAAAAAAATCTGTAGCAACCCAAAATAGGAAGTCATTCTGGGCTGCTCAGATTTGTAGGTCAGCTTTGTATCTGATTATTAAAAATAGATCCAGCTCCTATTACTATTGGGGCATAAACATTAATTAAATAAACACTTTAATAAATTATTTCACGAATTATCAAAAACAATAATTATGTAACTACGTAAGTAATTATTTAAATGTACCTTCACGTGTAATCACGATAGCAATCACGAATTGTAAGTATAAACTTAATTGCAATATCGTCATTCTAACTGTTTTTAACCCCCGACGAGCAAAAGAGGGTTTTTTTTTTTCATATAAGTTATAGGTAATATTTTGATCCAAGCGTCGTCACGTCGGGGTACGGTTAATGAAAACGCCAAACAGACGACGCGCGACGGCGAGGGTTATACTGTGCTATAATGTATGCTATTGTAGAAAGAATAGCTGCTGTTAAGGGGACGATAACCGACTTTTAATGATTTTATACTGAAGATCACGTCTAAACGAGTAGTGTTAATGATTTGAAAAAAATATGTGATAAATTAGAGCTGTTTCTCAATAACTTAATATGTGAATATTTTAGATTATATCTATATTACGTAGTGAAATTAATTTGTAAAGTTATGTCTAACGCGGACAAAAAACTGAGAATGGCGCAAAACCTACCAATTGTATTTTTCTGAAACCTTCACCAATTTAAAGATTATTTAAATAATGATCTTTTAGTCAAATTGGCGACAGCGCTCCTTGATGGGAGAGTCCTATTACTGGCTGAACGTACGACGCGTTGCGTAAGCTCAGTACAAAACACGCAAGCTAACCACTCAAGGTCACTGGCATATATTTGCGTCCTTCCTATTTTCATTAGCCGTCCCCCACCGCGACGACGCGCGATCAAAATATTACCTACAACTTATATTAAAACTTAAAGAGCCAATAAATATTATTTTTTTACTCTTTAGTGAGTAATGTTATCTTAGAATTTATTAAGAATGGTAGCTACATTTAACTATTCGTGTTACACTTTTCAGTTAGAAAATATAACACTGCCTTCTTTGTCGTAGTAAAAGCTTGGTTAGACTTATTGTACTAATTTGTATTGCTCTTTGCGCCTATGTTAGTTTGTGTTAAGAGGTTTTTAGTTGTGTCGGCAGCTTTAAAAAAAAAATTTTTGTAAATTAACATGTCCTCTCTGAGAGAGCCAGGTGATCTGTAACTCTGGACCTTCCTCCCACAGACACCTTTCTCTATTTAAGATTGCGCATTTTATTAACCAGTGTCCAATGATGTGTGTAGTGGGTCAATGATGATTATATTAAACAGATATGTTATACACTCACAAAACAACCGAAAATTTCACATTTCATTTCATTAATTTTACATTTCACTACAAGTAAAAATTATAAAAAAGAGATGGCTTGATAAAAACAACAAGAAAAAAAGAGACAGCTAGTGTTATCAATTGCGCGTGAATGTAAACAAACATTATTCTGGCCACCAATCACCGAATGTTGGCATCACAGACTAACAAATACGTCCCAATTAGGACGTTTTCGAGTCTTCACGATTGTGCGCTCACAACATATCTGTTTAATATAATATCATTGCCAGTGCTTGTTTATTATGATGTTGAAATAAATAAATGATTATGATTATTACCTAAGCCTGCATTTTAATATTAACATCAATGTTGTCAGTTATTTTGCTGAGTTTGTATTACATTGGTTGTGTTTTCGTTGATAACACTATCGTTTAAGACAGATATATCGCGTATTTAATTAGGAAATTTAATTGCATTTGTTTCCGGCGTAGGTGAAGATAACCTTTTGACACTTGACCAACGTGGGCAAAATCTGCTACACTTTGTCTTATCTTCACAAAATTATGTTTTAAACAATTTTACTTGCTTTTCTATCAAAGTCAAAAGCCATTTATTCAAACTAGGCTAAGAATCAGCACTTTTCGAACTTCAAAGTCGTCTATACTTCCAAAGTGAGACTTACAATGGACAATTATAATGTTAATCATTTATTTTATATTATATTAATAATTTCATTGATCGACACACAATTTTCTAAAGGACGCCACAATAAAAAAAACAAATGACAGTCTCGCAAATTAAAAAGTACTTAACATGTTCCCAGAGAGTTCCGTTTTCGAATTCCGTAACTGCTTTTTAGGGTTCCGTACCCAAAGAGTAAAACGGGAACCCTATCACTAAGGCTCCGCTGTCTGTCTGTCCGTGTCTGTCACCAGGCTGTATCTCATGAACCGTGATAGTTAGACAGGTGATGTATTTCTATTGCCGCTATAACAACAAATACTTTTTGCTCAATATTGATAACGGCAACAGGTAGACGCTTGAAATATTCACAGAATCTTTAGTTATATATTCACTTTAAAAATAAATAATTAAAATAAAATAAAACAAATATTTAAGGGGGGCTCCCATACAACAAACGTGATTTTTTTGCCGTTTTTATAGATAATGGTATGGAACCCTTCGTGCGCGAGTCCGACTCGCACTTGGCCGGTTTTTTTAATTTTTTTATTGTAAGTGGCCAATTTCAGAAACTTTCAATAAGCCCCACGTAATAATTAATATCCATGTCTGAATTTTAATGTTATTGACAGTAGGATCTGGTTCTGACTTAAAGTGAATTTTAGTTATTTTATTTGTCTTTGTTTTAAATATACGCCTGGATAGTGGTCATTGAAATTTAAATTTATAAATTTTAATTACCTATTATTAAGTTGGAAATTAAAATCAAATTATTAGGTTTTTTTTTGTGTTTATTTATGTTCTCGTGACTTTGTTTTATATTTTGAAGTTTTGTGAATGTAAATGATATTAATGTAGATGAGATTGTGTGTGATTTTAATTCTGTGTTTAACTTTTTATTATTTTAATTATTTGCATAGGTATATTTGTAAACATTCAGACACAATGTAAATTGTTATTGAATAAATGAAATGAAATGACACAAAGGTCTTCCCCATGGTTTTAGTATTTAACATGGAGCAACTGCCTATCTGAACTCCACAACACAGTAACGGGGTAATACGATACCCCTTGGTAAGAATGGTTGTCAGACTCTTAGGCTTCTTCTTTTGGGATCCATGAATGACAGCTGGGCCGGGACCAACGGCTTAACATGCTTTCTGAGACACGGACAAGTCTCAGTATGTAAAGATGGTCAACCATCCACGGACCACCCCAGCAAGCGTAGCTAAATCTGATAGATCAAACCGTGTGCTGATATTACTTTAGCCACAATCTGAGCCTCGATGTGTGTATGTATCTAATAAATTCTAAGATACTATTATTTCAATAATAGTAGCATGACTTCAACATTCATAAATTAAAAGAATACAGTCTTAAAAAAGCATGGATGTATGACTATTAACTTTACATACAAAATTATTTCATAAGATTTTGAAATGCTTGACTTATTACAAAATTTTGAAACAAGTTAGATCTTGTTCAAACTTGCATTCTCTTTACAGGTCGGCTGATGCGTAAAATACACTCATTGAGGCATTTATATTTAACTAACCAATGACCAATTGGAACCGTGCACCTAGCTTCTGACGTTTCATATGTGCCCGTGTAGGATTGTGTGAAATAGAATATTTTGGGCACTGATTGAGACACAATAGAAGTTTTATTGTTATAACGTCTATGGGTGTTTAACTCGTTCAGGACTGCTAACAGCCCATAGCCATCAAAACAATAAAACTTTTTATTATATCTCGTTTAGTGTCCATGAGCTGTTAATGTCCTTCAAAGTGTTAAATCACATGTTACTGCTGTCAAAACAAGACGGATTACAATATGCATAGATTATTCTTCCACATATAATTTTCTGGTGATTCTGCCTCAAAATAATAATTTTCAATTCAATTCAATTTATTTATTTTGAAAAAAAAAAACATCCATATTGTGTGAGTATTGAAACTTAGAAAAATATGTTAGTAGCATAAAAATCAAAAACAAATTATTATTCCAATCACATCCAACAATTAAATTAATTCAAATTAAATAAAATCAAATTCCAAAAAAAAAATTAAATTACAATAATAAACAAAATCAAATAATGTTTAATTACATTGATTAGGTTTTCGATTACTTTGTGGAAAATAGATTAACATTATGTCAAGTCATCATCCATTTCAGCCAATAAGGCCCGGTTTCCACCAAAGCAGAGGAGAGGATATGTTTGTAAACGACCAATAAGATATTGTTGTCAGTTTATCTAATGGTTTCATTACTTTTTAATGAATAACAGGGTCATAGTACCAGTATTTAGGAACAAAAAAAGTTCATGATTTTTGGTCACCACAAACCCATTGCTGAGCATAACCTCTTTGGATTATCAACCTTGGTTGATAGTTGATGGTTGTTGGCATGGTTACTATGTTTAGAATCTTCCTGGCAAACTTATGATCAGTGCTAAATCATGGAGTCATTAAAAAAATTGTTTGTCAACAAAGCATAACTTTTTTTTTTAATGATTCAATACAACCACTTTTTTAGACCTATCATTATAAAAATAGGGATTTTACACTAAAAGAAGTCTCAAATTGAGTTTCTTACTACTTGGTAAAAGAAATAGGCTAAATAAAGAACCAAATGCAATTAAAACTTGCACTTCCTGATTAGTTTAAAAGTAATCAAAGTTCATGAAAAACTTAGGAATACCTATTGTTCATTGTTACTAGGTATTACGTGGTCATGACTTCTATTTTTAAATTGAAATTTCATAGCCACATGTGTAAGCATACGGCAAACAATAAATGTGCTAATTATATTTTTTTTCGGATTAATATCAAAACAAAGGACATACCTCGTCAAAGTTGGTATTGGGTCGAAGTTGGCCGTTGTATGCTGTTCCTCCCATTGTCGCAGCAGCTCAGTTACCTCTTGGGCTGGCCCTGAATCCATTTAAATTCACAAAATGTTTGTAATTTATAACCTCACTGATTAACAACTTTATCACTCATGTACCGTAACGTCACGACTCGACTATTTTAAGCCAAATTTTTATTTACACTAATAAAACTATAGATTATTGTACATTTTATTATAAAAAATATTTAATATAATGTATCTAAATTCGTTAAAATGCAACGTTTTGTCTTTAAACCGCGCACTTCTACAACAAAATTCTATGCTAGGGATACCATAACAAAGAATAATTTGCTACTATAAATAATAGATTAGTAGCAATTTTTTTCCTTATTATATTTTGTGGATGTGAATACGAAATGTCAGTTTATTCTTAAACTATACTCTTTAATCTTTTAAAAATGGCATTATTAATATTAAAGTTTAATATGCTGATAAATTCTCAGAGAGATTTATTTCTTCTAACATGATCCTAATCAACAAATCGGTGCGAGAGTTACAACATAATTATAATTAAATTAATTTAGACGGCAACAGTTATTAGTAAGTAAATAGTTGCTAGGTAAAAGAGCTTGATGTGTCGATGTACTCCTCCATCAAAAGTTCTTACTACTATTTTTGTAGCCATACCGTGGTGCTGATTATAGACATAGAAGTCTGACCAACGAAAGCTGTCCAAGAAAAAAAACGTATTTGATACATTTTCGATACTTGATATTTTCTAACGATGTATCGAAATAATAGATATTGCCGAAAATATCGATATATCGAACAAAAAATATCGATATATCGATATTTTTTCTACAGGCATATTGCCGCGTAATATACAGCGAGACATCGAGCGATGTGCGAGATAGAGCGCGCGAAGTGTAGTTCAAAGTCAAAAACTCAAAAGTCAAAGTCATTTATTTGCAGTAAATGCGGTCAAAAAGATGGTAGGTATTTAAATTGTTAGTGCGATGACACATTTCACCATAAATTGGCATGCAAATATTAAAGTAGCAAGATGCTAAGTACGGTTCGTGATATCGCGACAGTTTAGCCATCGCATTTTAAGGAAACTTGTCAAAAAACCAAAACATGGCCATCCGTTGCATAAGTTATCTACATGTACGCACGGCTACAGATCAAGCTATACATTTCCAGTATAAGCTGATGTCGCATTGTATAGGATTTCCTTACAATGAGAAGTCAGCGTAAACTGGAAACGTATAGCTTGATGTGTAGCCGTGTGTACACACCTTACGCAGCGGACGGCCATGTTCAGGCTTTTAAACAATAAAAAAATTGTGAGCTATCACGGGACGCCTGGCAGATGTGAACGAAATCAAACAAACAAACATCGAAAAAAAGGTCAGGGTCACGTAGCGTGGGGACCGTGCGCACGGAGTGAGCGGTGAATCGCCACGTGGCATGCGTCGCGGCGCGTCGCCAGTAGTCGGTTTTACGTGCGCCTATAGATTCTTTACATTAAAAAAAAACTGCTAAGAAATAATTGAGCTTGCGGCTGGCAACATCACAAAAGACCATCCCCGTCCTACCAGTTTTATATCGTGGGGTACGTTCTGATACTAAACTACATTCAACTTTTAGGCGTTAAAAAAATAAATATTAAAAATAAAAATCAGCATTATGAGAATAGGGGCCATTTAAAAAACAAAACATAAATAAAATACCCTTAGAAAAATACCTTATAAGTCTTTTCACCAAATTATTTCTGTAAGAGTTTCAAAAGGAGTTCTCGAATTTAATTTTCGAACGGATTTGTCAACTAAAAGCGGGCGCTCGTATTTGTTGTTTGTGTTAAAAAAATAAGAAAACAAATATTAATTAAAAAGTAATAGTCAAAGAAAACATCGAAAATGTCTTTTAGAAACGATACGCTTTCGCAGTCATCAAGGACCAGCATGTCGGGAAGTTATGTTAGAAAACTACGGTACAGAACCTTACTCGAAGAACTATCCACTCTAGGTAAGTAAACAGACACAGATAATTCAAGTCTTGATATCAACTTATAATCAGTAAGGCCATACGACGGCAGAATAAAATGCCTGTGCACTTACTGTGTTCGCTTGTGATGAATACATACCTAATACATTATGAGCAAGTAAGCAACTAAATTGACAGGTTTTTCTGTTTGAGGCAGCTTAAGTAGTTGTTACGTATGGTTGAATTAATATTAAATTAGTGGCAAAACTCCAAGAACATTTGTCGCCCGGGCGTGATCTGCAGTGGACTTTATCCAAAGCTCTCAATGGATTGCGTACCCTTAAAGGACGCAGCAAACACAGTCAGTCGAAGTGGGGGACTACTGAGACTGACCCATCCATCACCCAGTGCGAGTTTGGTGCTCCAGAACAGACAACGTCCCATCTGATTAGTGTTCCATTTGTTCATATCTCCACCACTGATGGTCTGATGCAATAAAAGTGGCCACCTACTGGGAAACCCAGAAAAGAATTTTCTGAAGCTAATCCTTAGAATTAAATTAAATTATTTTTTTTTGTTTTGTTTGTGATAAAGTTATTTGTTTGTTTCAAAAGTAGTTATTTTTCCACTCGGCAACCAGCATTTTGTTTTTATTTTGATTGTTTGTTTGTTGTCATTTGCCAGTGTCGCAACACCACAGAGTATTACGCAGTTTAAATTGTCTTTGGTCCCTGGCCCTGACATCTAGCATCTTTCTTTAGATCTAATATTATGGTCTTTGGAGGAAAGAACCACACTTTGAGTGGACCTGTCCAATCAGTGCAAGCATTTGTCAGTAATTGTGCAGCTCAACAGAAGTAGTATCCAACCAACAAACAAACAAAGATATATTACAGCCTTCTCCCAATTATGTTCGGAAAATTATTATCACGTAGCAAATTAAGTTAGGTTCAAATTACTTATTAGTCCTAAAGGCTTAATAATTTTTTATTGACTAATTTATTTAATGACTACTTTGACATTTAATTTTATCTAAAAAATATGCTTGCTGAATTGTATTTTTTTTTTTTTTTTTTTTTATATATAAAAAAAAAAAAAATTATTTAATGACTACTTTGACATTTAATTTTATCTAAAAAATATGCTTGCTGAATTGTAATGATACTTAATCTTTAATTAATAATGATGATTTTATCATTTCTATAATTTAATTTTGATGAATAATAACACGGTTTGTGCACCATCTCTTCCTACCAATTTGTATGCCACAATATGCGGCTGAACATGTTAGAACTTTCTGTATTTCATATTATCTTGCATGCAATGTATATATCATGTACACCATGTTTAAACAAATAAAATTTTACTTTACTTTACTTGATTTTAATTAATTATTAAGAACCTGGTTCTTTTTAATAAGAGATAAAAAAAAAAATATGTTCGGGTCAGCTTTCAGTCATAATGTGGTGCAGCTAAATGCTATTTATATGGAGCAACTCTGATCTCCACCACAACCCAACTGTATTACACAATAACCCTTGGCAAGACTGGTTGTCAGACTTTCAGGCTTCTAACTTTTTTCTGTGTTGTAATGTAACATCACACCTTGTTTTCCCGAAGGGTTGGCTAGAGGTGTACCTGTAGTACACCCACATTTCACCAGTAATGTTTAAGCCCCATGTAATAGAGGGCGAGCCTATTGCCATCAACCGGGCACAAATCCAGACTCCACGCTGCTACTGAGAAATTCCAGATAGAAAAGCCTAATATCACTTTGCCTGACCCGGGAATCGAACCCAGGACCTCATATTCAGTAGCAGCGCTTGGTTTATGGGAAATAAAATATTTTGATTTAGATTTTTTTTTTTTATGTTAATAACAGAAGATGAAGCTGGTACTAATGTGGAGTGTATAGACAAGACTTCGGAAGTCGTAAAGGAGGCTAAGGACCTGCATAAAGAAGGAGCCGTTGAGGAGAGAGTCAGACATCCAGGTATTTTTTTTTTTTTTGTTTAAATTTTTTATTCTTATATTTTGAATTGTTTTTAAATATTTTTCTTTTGATGTGAAACATCTATAGGCGCACGTAAAACCGATTGCTGGCGGGGCGACGCATGCCGCGTGGCGATCGGCCACTATACACTTAAACAGTCTATATGTGTGATGTTTTATATCTGCCAGACGTCCCGTGACGGCTCAATTTTTTTATTACATTGCTACGGCTAATGAAAATAGGAAGTTAAGACGCAGATATTTGCCAGTGACCTTGAGTGGTTAGCTTGCGTGTTCTGTACTGAGCTCACGCAACGCGTCGTACGTTCAGCCAGTTTGACGCATTATTAATTTATTATACACAAAACAAAAGGTATTTTAATAAAACGCGTAGGTATACTAAAAGATCAATAATTAAATTATCTTTAAATTGGTAAAGATTTCAGAAAAATACGCTTGGTAGACTATGCGCCATTCTCAGTTTTTTATCCACGTTAGACATAACTTTACAAATTAATTTCACTATGTAATATAAACATAATCTTAAAATATTCACATATTAAGTTACATATTAATGCTCTAATTTAACATAAACCTTTTATTCTAAAATGCAATATATTTATTCAGGGATCCACAGTTCAAAAGAGTAGTTCTTGAAAATTCATCAGTCCTGGAAACCGACACTTTTTCCCGTACCGAAGCGCACTCTATACTAGTCAACTTATATTTTTGTCAAATCATTAACACTACTCGTTTAGACGTGATCTTCAGTATAAAATCATTAAAAGTCGGTTATCGTCGCCTTAAAAGAGTGTTTTTGGAGTTTCTTGCCTTGTTTCTTCTCCATAGAGATCTACGTTTTAGAATGGGCAAATAGCTTCCAACTATCTGCTTGGTTTAATTGAAATAAATGCTTGAGAATCTATTTTTAGTATTTACTAGCTTTCTGCCTGCACTTTGTTTGCGATAACTTCAGAATTCTCATTTACCAGGATAAAAAGCCAGTGTGTTAATCCAGGTTATAAACTATCTGTGTGCCAAGTTTAATCCAAACCTTTTCTGCAGTATATGCTTATTATATTGAAAGTAAGTGTTCCGTGTGGTGCCGGACGTAAAGAATAGCACCACCCTATTTCTTACTGTAGGTGTCGTAAAAGGCGACTAAGGGACTTATTACTAGAGAATCCCGCCTGCCAAGCGTGGCGATTATGGCAACCCCCTCCAAAGATCCGGTCGAAGTCGCGGTGCTTGGCTGCTATGTCCAGCAGTGGACGTCTTTCGGCTCAAATGATGATGATGATATTGAAAGTCAGAGTCAAATAATTTATTTCAAATAGGCACTTTTAACCGATTTCCGAAAAGGAGGAGGTTGATTGTTCGGCTGTTTTTTTTTTTTCTTTTCTTTATGTATGTCCACCGTTTTTTCCGTCAATTGTTTTTGTTTGAATTTAGTCATAACTCAAAACGGTTACGGCAACGTTAATGATTTGAAAAAAATATATGTTAAATTAGAGCATTTTCTCAACAACTTAATATGTGAATATTTTCGATTATGTTTATATTACATAGTGAAATTAATTTGTAAAGTTATGTCTAACGCAGATAAAAAACTGAGAATGGCGCAAAATCTACCAGCGTATTTTTCTGAACCCTTTACCAATTTAAAGATAATTTAATTATTGATCTTTTAGTATACGCGATTTATTAAAATACTTTTTGTTTTGAGTATAATAAATTAATAATGCGTCAAATTGGCGACAGCGCTCCTTGATGGGCGAGTCCTATTACTGGCTGAACGTACGACGCGTTGCGTGAGCTCAGTACAGAACACGCAAGCTAGCCAATCAAGGTCACTGGCATATATCTGCGTCTTAAGCATCAAATACGGCAAAACAGCCATTCGCTCAGCATAATGCTGTGACCCTATCCGAGCCAGAGCCACAGCCGGGCGTTGACGTGATTACGTCACCCGATAACCGTCGATGTACAGACGCCAGCACATCAAGCTACTACAATCTGTCAAATTTCTTTAAATGATATTCAACTTTATCCTTAAAGCATAAGGTTCAAAGTTGATTAGATTTTTTTTACAGTTTCGGGTAGCTCGACCTGCTGGCGTCTGTACACCTCTCTCTGACTACCTTGTCGGGGCTTACAGGCGTGATATTATAGCTAACTCATATAATTCTTTCAGGTGAAGGCTACCTAGATTCCCAGGTCCTTCGCGCAGCCAGTGACGTCACTGTTCGATGTTCAGAAGCCGTCAGCGGAAACGTGAACACTTACGATAAGCATGAGCTGGCGCGTCATATTGTAAGTAATTAATGTACTAGTATTGGGCGTCGTCCTAACTGGCTACTCTAATTACTATAGGCTTAAGAGCCAACTAGTCGCGGGCTCGAACTCACTGGCGGGCGCGGCCAAAAAACACGCTGTCTCACCTAGCATCATGTCCGACAGAGATAGCACCAGTGATGAGCAGTTAGAAGCTAGTCTACACGCATAACGTCTAGTCGCACGCACACAAACACAGTGCACGATGATTCATACTAAACCGCGCGCGTAAAAAAATACGAAAACTCCTTTGGAAGGTGGGGTTTTATGAAAAAACTACTGCATAAATCAATTACGAATAAAGTTTATTATAATCTTCGACAATTGAGCTTTGTCGGAACGAGCTTTGTTTTCGAGATTTTATACTTCTTTTATTACTTACGTACGCCCAAAGTTGCGTTAAAATTAGCAGGAAAAACGAATCTTTGTTGGCTCATAATTTTTGAATGCTTTTTTTTTACTATTCTGTTTCTGTACAGACAAAATTAATATTAAGACAAAACGATATTATCATGTTTTACTTTAGATGTACAATGTGTAACAGTTGAGTAAAACCCCCCCGAAATTTGTATGGAAAAAGTATCGACTAGTTGCGCCTTAAGACTTCGTTCCGGACATATTCCATCAAATAAGTTTTATTACTTAATGAGGAAGGCTTGGTCCCCAAATTTTGATGACTGTGGTATGGTTGATGATGTCTTTCATATTCTGATGGAGTGTGTCCGGAATGAAAATACTAGAATTAATGTTTTTGGACAATATAAAACGTATGATATTGGCTGTTGTAATGCCATTCTTGCTTTTCCAGTGTCCAATAAGACTAAACAAAAAAAAAAAAAGTTTTTATTATCTTCCATTGTACAAAAACACTTAGGTAAACACTAAACACTATGCAGCGTAACAACTAAAATAAAGAGTGTTTTCGATGAACTCTGGCACCCAGAGTAAGATTTAACTTGTGTTTAAGGTGCCAGCGTCCTCGCCTATTAGTTTAACATATTATTATAACAGTAGTTGTATGACACAGTAGTTATACAAGTTAGTGATAAGGTAGATAATAATCAACAATTTTGTGTTTTTCTGCACTGGGCGATGTGGTCGCTAAGCAGACAAAGCCCTTTAAATAAAAAAATAAATAAAAAAAACTGGCTACTCTCATATCCGTACATCTAAACCGTCACATTCCAGGCCGAGAACCCAGACTTCTGGCACTTCACATTTCCCCAAGAGGTCCCAGTGATTGGGCACCTGTTCGGCACGTTCACGCCCGTGGAGCAGCGCCCGGTGCGCGTGCGCAAGCAGGTCGAGAAGCAACAGCAGGCGCAACTCAAGCAGCCCGAGAAGGTTGAGAAGTTAGTACTATTCTCCTGTTCCTCTGAACCTCAATTTGAAATTTAGTTCCTAAATGTGTAGATGGATGTAGTAAATACTCGTAAGATAACATATTTGTGACATCAAAAATAATATAATTGGTTCCCTATCCAATTTTAAGGCATAATATAATATGGCATAATTTTGTTTATCGAAACTATATTTAAAACACTTTAGTTTATTATGATAAATATTGGATCTTTTTACCCGACTGCGTGACGCAAAGGAGGGTAATGTGTTTATCAGCCTATGTATGTATGTTTGTTCCTTTGTGGTACTCTAGAGCAGCGGTTCCCGAATGGTGGTCCGCGGAACCCTGGGGTTCCGTGGAAAGACCGCAAGGGTTCCGTAAAAAATATTGTCACACGTTTTGTGACCAACGTTACTCGCGCGCACCGACTTGTTTACGCACGAGAGAGGGGCAGGGCGTGCGGGCGGAGTAGTACAGCGCGCACAGCCCTCCCCACCCCGCGCGCCCGCGTTGCAGCGCCGTCGGCTACGGCGAGCGGGGCGGATTATACCGGTCTAGACCGCGAAAAGAGCACACGTATTTAATTATTATTTAATTAGTAGTGAATAGCTGCAGTACAAAAATACCTGTTGTTGGAATTTTCGATGTTTACTGGTAAGTCACAATGTGTTTGTTTATTTGTAGACACATTTTCGAAATAAAATACGAGAGATATATTCACGTGTTATTTTTATTGTAGGTAGTTCAAAATGGAAAGTTGGCTCAAAACGGGGCGCCTCACAAGTGTTTCGGATTCTTCATTAGATTCAGAGCCACCAGCAGTGTGCACTGAAAATATTTCAGAAAATGTTCCTGGTTCGTCGGTAAGAAAGTTATAAATAAGTTTTTTTACAAGCTTTTATTTAGTTTCACCTGTCCCGTTGTCGTTAATCGAATCTTGCAAGTTAAATTTGATCCACTTCCCGGTTTCCGATTGAGCTGAAATTTTGCATGCATGTATGATCCAAACGACAATGCAATATTATTATGACATGGAGCTGATCTGGTGATGGAGCTGGAAGGTGGCCATAGGAACTCCGTGAGTAAACGACGCAACCCGGTCGAGTTTGGGTTTGTTTGATTCGTCTTGACAAGTACTTTGACACTATGTTGTAACCAGGGTCTGATGATCTGCGGGTTGTTCGAAAGAGATACCGCGCCCCCGGAACGCAAAGGGCACATGAAGGAACATAGACGGGTTTTAGTCAGTAAAAGTCTGACACTCCCTCCCGCCCCGCCCAGGGCGGGGGAAGTTATTTGATGATTTCCCGTCTATAAAAAAAAAAAAAAAAGGGATGTCTGATGATGGAGCTGAAAAGTGGCCATAGGAACTCTGTTATTAAACGACGCAACCTGATCGAGTTTAGACTCGTTTGATTTGATCGTTGATGAGTATCCTGGTTTGCGTAAATATGCAACTCCATCTTTGGGAAAATTAAAAATACACTAAAAAGTTAAAAATAAAATTAACGGTAAAGGGTTTTTTTTTCGTTAATTTTTACAATTATTTGGGTAATTTACTGTGATATAAGTTATTTACTGATTAGACTTGCGCATTCCGCGACCGGGATCGCTCAATTTAGTTCGCGGATCCTTAGCTGCCTTAGCAAACTAGTTCGCTCTTTTAGTTCGTCAGCTCTCCTATTCCGAACAAGCAGATCGTTTGCTCACTTTGATACTACATTGTACGTATTGCTATGGTTATTATCATTGTTTGTCAATTCATTTCAGGGTATGCTAAATACACAAGACCCTAGTGCCGGACAGAATCTACAACATACAATCACCAAAAGAGATGCAACTCAGGAGAAAACTTCTTCAAAAAAAAGAAAATACGACGAATCTTACTTGTCCTTTGGATTCGTTCCTGTGGGAATGACTGAGAACCCGGATGGACAATGTGTCATTTGCAACAAAATAATGAGTAATAGCTCACTGGTACCTGCAAAGCTTAAACGACATCTTGACACGAACCACCCAGAACTGAAAGATAAAAGCGTCAGCTTTTTTGAAAGACACAAAAAAGTACGTAGGAGTGGTGCAGCTGCTATACAAAAATTTGTAAAGACCGATAATGAAAATGCAACAGAGGCATCATTTCTGCTAAGTTACAAAATCGCTCGTGCTGGTAAACCACACACGATTGCAGAGGATTTATTAAAACCATGTATGACAGAAATTGTCACCTGTAGTAGTTGGAGAAGAAGCAGCAAAGAAAGTGTCAGCAGTTCAGTGTTCAAATAACGTCATTTCTGATCGAATTCATAAGATTTCTGAACATATTCAAGATGAATTAATTAGTAGATTGGCGACCAGCGAGATGTTTGCAATGCAACTGGACGAAAGTACAGATGTCGCTGGGTTATCAATATTGCTTGTTTTTGTGAGATATCCCTTTGGAGAATCTATTGAAGAGGATTTGTTTCTTTGTACTCCTTTAGAAACTAACACAACCGGAGAAGAAATTTTTAAAGTTATCGATAGTTACATGACTAAGCACCATATTGATTGGAACAAATGTATTGACGTGTGTAGTGATGGAGCGGCAGCTATGGTTGGCAAAATAAAAGGTACTGTAACGAGAATCAAGGAGGTTGCACCTAAATGCACTGCGTTTTACATCGCCATGCCCTTGTCGCAAAAAAAATGCCATACGAGCTCAAGACAGTTCTCGACCAAGCAGTACTAATTGTAAACTATGTTAAATCACGTCCACTCCAGTCGAGGCTTTTTAAAAAAGTGTGTGAGGATATAGGAAGTCAGCATCAATCACTTCTTCTTCACACGGAAGTAAGATGGCTTTCAAGAGGAAGAGTTCTATTAAGGCTGTTTGAATTGCGCGACGAGCTTAAGATATTCTTTACCAAACAACCTGTTTCTGCACACGTTAATAAGCTTGTTGAACTGCTGCATGATGAGCAATGGTTGATGCAATTGGCTTATTTAGCTGATATATTCGATAAGCTCAACGTAATCTGCAAAGCATTACAGGGACGAGCTACAACAAAATTTACAGTAAATGATAAAATGTCTTCACTGAAAAACAAGCTTGCGTTTTGGATTGAATGTGTTGAAAAACATAATTATGAATGTTTCACAATATTAAATGACTTTCTAAAAGAAAATGAGCTGCGGGTATCTTCAGACGTGGAAAATAATATACATGAGCATTTGACAAGCCTTACAAAATCTTTGTATGAGTATTTTCCGGAGCAGTTGCAGGACATGAACTGGGTGCAGAATCCGTTTGTAAATCACACCAAACCTTCGATGCTATCGGTGTCAGAGTATGAGAATTTGATTGATATTAAATTTTCATCAACGCTAAAACAAAAGTTCGAAGAAGGACCTTTTGATTTAAACGCCTTTTGGATTGGACTCAAAGATGAATACCCAGAAATTGCTAATAGAGCCATCACATTACTGTTACCGTTTGTGACGACTTACCGATGCGAGACTGGTTTTTCCGCATATGCTTACACCAAAAGCAAGTACAGAAATAGACTGGATGCAGCTCCAGATCTTCGCATTCAACTGTCGGACATTAAGCCTAATTTTAATGCTATTTAAAAAAAATATGTAACAAAAATTCATTCATCACATTAAATTCACAAACGTGTTTTTATGTTTATTTTCTATTTTTTATGTACCTACTTACATATGCACAGTAAATGTATACAATAATTTCATGAAAACTTTATTGTTTTTCATTTATACCTATTTTAAGGTAGGTAAATTTCCAGTTATCAAAGTAGGGTTCCGCTAGGAAAAGTATAATCAATTAGGGTTCCTTGGCCAAACAAAATTGGGAACCCCTGCTCTAGAGACCAAATGCGTGAGCCGATTTTAATGATTCTTACGTCAATCGATTTGTCTTAATCTTGTGAGTGTCACTAAAGACATGACAGTAATCAAAAGTCAATATGGCGACCACCAGACGCCATACTATGAAAAAAAAAAAAAAGTCGACGAAATACATCAAGTGGTGTATTATTGGATAGGTATTTGAAAATCATCTTTAGGTTTCTCGAATCATTTTTCATTTTGAATGACCATTTAGGATCTATAACTATTTAAAGTTGGTTAGCAACCATTCTCACTTAAATTTTCAAAACATATATTAAAGCTGTGGTAGTTCTTATTTATTCGTATATTAGATCTTATTAACGTGAAATATAATTAGTAAAAGCAATATAATTAAATATAATGCTCTGAGTCAAATCAAAGAGTCAAAATCGAGTGACATACCAAGAATGAACTTGCTTTGAAAGATAATAAATCATTTTATCGACCGTTACCCTAAGCGTTACTACCTACCTACAGTGAGAGAAAAATAACCTAATTAATAATCCTAACTAAAAAATGTGATATAAAAAAAAAAAATTAAATAACTAAGTATAAAAAAAGTGTAAAATAAAAAAGTTAATTAAAAAATCAAAAAACCCGACTGCGTAAAAAGTGAACATAAAAAAAGATGGAAACAAGATTTTTATAAAATAATACTATAAACAATCTCATGCAGTCGGAGGCATCTTCTTAAGGTGGAAGCATAGATGATCTCACTGCCATTTTGTCGCTAGATGGCGACACATCCACAATTTCGAACATTTTCAATTTTTACACTTAACATAGACATTTTTAATAAACAACTTTATTCTTAGCGAAACCTAGGGCATTAACTTGATTTTTTTAGATCATCACTGTGCTTGTTAACTGGTATCATACAAAGATTAGAACATAATAATGATTTAGCCGCATGAATTTACTCTTTACACACACATGCAAAGTAAATAGTAGTAACTTCCGACTCCACTAGATGTCGTTTTATTCAAACATGGTTGGAAATTAAAATGTCCAGATGGTGTTAATTTTAAAGAAAGAGGACCAAATTATTTATATGATGAATATCCTTACAGTATAGCAAAAACTGAAAACAAATATTAATTTACTAATTAAGCATACTTTAAATTACTAGAGGATTGTTATGTTCCAATCTATTTCTTAATAATATAATTATTGGGTTACCTATGCATACTTTTGTTTCTAGGCTCGATATCAGATACCTTTTCACCTTATCAAATTATTCAGATAAATTATTTTGGGTAATAAAGGTATATTGTACATAAATAGGTTGTTGTAATGTGACTGAACCTAAATAGTACCTAACGTGTAAATAAATTGTGACCTGTACTAAATAAATAAAAGATTATGTATTCAATTGTAAAGCGTTTTATTGTATCTTACTATAAATTAATAATCTTTATATATGGTTAATATTTTCATACAAATATCGTTTTATTTACTCTCACTGCATTTACCTAAATATTTTCTGGTTTGATTCGAACCATCGACTCGTACCACCACACAAAGATAACATCCTTTTTATAATATTTTGATATTTACAATTATGATTCTGAATTTAGTATTAGAAAGAATTATGTACGTAGATAACAATTTATGTAACATCACACGTAAGTGTAAGTATCTTACACAACACAAAAGTGGTTGCTAGCTAACCATAACATTTATGTTTCAAGAATACCCACTTATTATACAACTTTGAACAATAAATATTCTTTTACAATTGAATTGTTTGGCTGGTACCTAAATACATGAGTGAAACATATGTACACAGAAAAATCTTATAAACTAACAAATAACATAAACTATACATCGCTACGTAAAAAAATAGCATAATAATTAGTCTATAATGTTCCCACTGCTGAGACTCAGGCCTCCTCTGAACAGTGGTGATGAAATAATTTACACAAAGCAAAGTGTCTGCTTGGATTCGAACCATCGACTCGTACCACCATACAAAGATACATAAAAAATACTATAATAAAATATCTTCTCTTCTACACGCTACTTTTTGCTGCGCCGCCGTCGCCGCGCAGTATCAATCTTCTGCTTGTCACTTTTTACTTCCATTTATATCATTTCCGTGCGATCTGAATCAATTGCTGGGAGACATAGTTTTCGCTGCAACAAATGAATTTACACAGTTTTGTTAGACTATTCTTACTGAACCCACACCTCAGAAACCTGAGGATTAAGTTACGAAATGAGTAAGACTTATATTTTCATACCTTTTAATTCCTTGATGTCTAGACATTAGCATTTTTCTCAACTCGTCTCAAAATAATTTCCGGCAGTACACATGTTTTGAAAAATGTTACCAACTTTGGCATCATAGCGTTGATAAATTCCTCATCCCGGTTAACTTCTATGACAGTCAATGGTTGGGTGACAGATATAAAGCAAATGAAGTAACATTTACTCATTTTGGTAATTTGCAATTGACCCTGGACCTAGAATCAAAATAATAATAGCTGAGAAACAATCCAAGAAATACATTATATTTATACATACATGAACCAAGAAATAATGATCTTTGTTACTTACTTGATAATAATAATTATGCTTTTTGTTCATAACTAAAACATCGTTTTCCAAATGAATAGGAAAATTTCTATTTTCTGATGCTTCTCTAATATTTTGAGATTTCCTTTTCAAGGAGAGAAAACATTTTATTTCTACAATAGTATTTTCTGCTTCTATAATACCTGTAAAAAAGAACAGTTTTTAGGCCTACGCCACTGAACCAAATTAAAAAATCCACGCGACACACAAGATCCATGGGGGAGGAACCACAGGCAAAAGCTAGTTATTTGTATATTTTTATTATTGAATAATCTTACCATCAGGGCTAGCTGCTAAGAATCCAAAGTCTTCATCAATAAATAGACCTGATGGCTGATGACTCACTAAAAATCATTAGAAGAATTTCCATGATATCTTTTCAATGTTGCTTGCACTTTTTTCCGTGATTTTCGCGGCCCTGAATACATATGTCGTATATAGGCAAGTTTATTAGTCGGATTCATCTTAGGCAGAGTTGCAATTCAATCTGTAATCAAAAATAATAATTAAACACAACAGCAAAAGTATCGTAATTATGAAATGCTTCAAGAAATTTGTATTAGTCAGAAATAACACCACCATTTGTCACCATCAATCAAGCTGTCAAGCTGTGTGTGAAAATTTGCAAAACAACTGACAGAACATGAGAACAGACCAAATAGAGATGTCAATCTGAGATCGATTGAGCAAAGAATCGATTTTTTGGAACAAATAAAAACGTTTTTTCAAATCGATATCTAGTACTGAATCGATACAGGGAATCGATATTTCACCCTAGAACATCAGTATTTTGTTTTTTTGAATTGTTAAGAATTGTGGTGGCGGGAAAATTACGAACCATATCCAGTGCAAATCCTTTTGCGTAAAAATACGGTTTTTTTCCAATATGAGACTAGTTAAATTCTTTTCGCTCATCGATCGTTTTTTCGCCCTCGTAAACGTGTACGTTACCCTAGCAGGAATCGATTTTTCGTTTTTTTTTTTCAAAACGACAAGGGGCACCAATTTTTTATGTAGGGGCACATTTACAGCAGATTAGGCACCAACTATACGTTCCACTCATATAACTATAGGAGACACTTTCTTGCTAGGGTAACGTACACCCCGTAAACCCCTACATTGCGAATTTCATCGAAAACAAATGATTGATTTTTGGAAAATTATTTCTTTATTTGTGAATCGATTTTTCATATTTCTTTCGAATCAATTCAGTAACGGATCTTTTTCGGAGAGTTTTTTTTTGGTTCCTTTCGTCCCTCTGGGACAGGCAAAGTGAGCTGAGACCATACAGCCATTTTTTAGAGAGAATTGACGTCCCTATTAGGGGGAAATATTTGAAATTTAGAGTAGGTAGGTATGTGATGTGATGACAATCAACGAGTGTTGCTAACGTTTGATTTTGTATTTCCTCTTCTAAATCTTACACTTTTTTAAGTTTTAAGGGTTATTACTATTATAATATAACTCTGTATCACCTTCAAGCAGAAAAGCATCCTTTGTACATAAAAATAACACTTACCGTCAATAAAACACAAAAACACTTCACTTTTAAATAAAAACTCTTTCACGGATGGCACTCGTATGAATGGTTCTCAGTAGTAGCCCCAGTCACCAATTCTAAACCTGAATGGTGCTTACTACTTACTTAGCTACAACCATAAATGAATGATGTACAGCAGTGGTGGCTCTGACTTGTAAGTCAGAGCCACCACTGGTGTACCTATATCATTCATCGTTTTAAATATCAGAACATCCTACAACTTACTACTAAAATACTGCCCTATGTTTTATTTCCCCTTTTTCTTGGTAAACTTCTTAGATGGCAAGACCAATTTATCTCGACGCACTTTGACGTGTGCTAATAATAATAAAATGTGCAATTGTTATGAAAAATCAATGTGGTTTGTCTGTGTATTCACTTATCTTGATGGTTTCACATAAATTAAATATGATTCAATCAATAGATGTAAGTAGTACCTACGTGTCACCATTGCGTAGGTAGGTAATTAGAAAAAAAATTGGTAAAATTGCCTACGCTGATCGCCTGATTTAGGTATACCCTAAGTTTACATGAACTTCTATTCTCTGATTTTATTCAACCCAAACCAATGAATTAGTACCTAACCGTGTCAGAAAATGTATTATCAGTACCTACTTACATTCAGTAGAAAGATTTTTAAATCTTTAGGTACTTTATATTTAAAGTAGATAATACAATAATTACATTAGTATTGTATCTGTGTGAACCAAATGCAGATCGCAGATATTTTTTTTCACTTTCTAGCATTCTTTCTCATTCCCTAATAAAAAACATTTTATCAATCATAAAATGTAAAACCCGCGGGCAAACCCGCGCGCCGGCGCTAACTTTCTAGAAACACAATTTTGGAAACGATTCGCAAGTTGTCAAGACAATCACGCATGGACTGACTGGAGCAATTTGGCAACAACGCGGGGTGCGTCTGAATGGCAACGTCGCATCGCCGGTCACTCGACGTGTAACCTTGGCGCTTGTTCCAATTTTCGAACGAAATTTCGAAGCGCCATCTATTATAAATGTTTACCGAACGTAAACTCGTAACACAACAGCAAATAACTCTTTCTTGGTGGTTCTTCAAATTTCTGTTAGATGGCGCGATTCAGGTCACTCACACATGTAAAGATTTTTCGTTTTTTATTGGGTCTAATTCTCCTAGAAATACTGTTTTTTTAATAAAATTTTGGCGTTAGGCGAACATAATACATTATAAAGTCTCATTATACTTGCTTTTATTCTGCAGAAACCGTTTATTTACGGAGATTACAACCCCTGAAAAATGTATGGCGAGGCCTGTCTAGGCATCCGCCTTAACAATAACGACCTATTGACTAAGGCTCCGTCGTCTGTCTGTCCGTCTGTCACCAGGCTGTATCTCATGAACCGTGATAGTTTGACAGTTGAAATTTTCACAGATGATGTATTTCTATTGCCGCTGTAACAACAAATACTAAAAAACAGAATAAAATAAATATTTAAGGGGGCTCCCATACAACAAACGTGATTTTTTGCTCGATATTGATAATGGCAACGAATAGGCATTTATTTTACGGGTTTTATTTAGATTATTCGGAATATACACATTATATTAAATAATTATCCAGTTAAAGTTTTAAAACAAAGCTAATGCAATTAGAATCCTAAATAAACAATGTTGTTTTCGCTGAAAATACAGAGATATTCGACGCCAAAGTTTATTTTTGTGAAGTTACTTCAACATTTTTTATTGGGAATATCAAACTATATTTTACTATTCTATTCGGTTAAAATTATTCTATAAACCCTTTTCTGTCCACTGTATTTTTTGCGTCGGATATTTTCATTGCATTCCGTCATACTCCCAGTCGGAGATCCAAGAAACCAGTTTTTGTGAATATTGAGGTACCACAGCGCCTTAAGCTTGTCTACTTTTTGGGTGACGTCGGCGATTTGTGTTTTGGAGCTCAGCACTGTTTAGTTGTAAACAAAATATCTAGCTCAACCATAACTCATAATCTTCTTCTTCTGCAGACTTGAGAAGACAGAAGAAGGCTCCCAGATGGTAGTGCGCGTGAATCGTTTCATCGTCAAGTGGTGTAAGCAGCATCAGAAGCCGCTGAGCTACTTCCACGCTGTACTGGATCCGGGCAGCTTCAGTAAGAGTGTGGAGAACATCTACCATGTCTCGTTTCTGGTTAGGGATGGATTGATCTCTATTACTTTGGGTAAGTATTCATCTTAAACATTAGTATTGCAAGTTTTGAGTATGTGTGTGGAACTGTGGATGGTTATAAGAGTAGGGGAAGACCAAGGAAACGATGGATGGACTGTCTGAAAGATGATATGGGTAGAATGACACCCCCCCCCCCTTCTACCCATATCATCTTTCCTTTATCGATACTGAACCTACCAAGACTAAACAAAGAAATTTCTGTAGGACTGACTCGCTTTGGAAAAGTTACGTTGATTGTCTCAATAATAAATCATTATTTTATTAATTAAAGTTTGTTTTCTGTATTAATTTGTTTTTTCGATTTTCATTTGTTCTTTCGGCATTCATTTTTCAATTGTAGTAAAAAGACAGGATCAGTATCAGGAAGAGGATTTTATTTCCGTGGAATTAATTTTAGGTGGGCCAATATACATTTTTTATTTGCATATTCCTCATCATTTAGTTAGGTGATCCACCGGCAAGAAAAAGTGCCCGTGGTCCATCTAGGTGGACTGAGGTGATCCACCGACAAGAAAAAGTGCCCGTGGTCCACCCAGGTGAACTAAGCAGGTGGACCACGACCGAATCCCGTTCATTGGTATTGTTCGTCCGAGTCTTTGAGCTCCTTAAGTCCTGAGTTGAGCTGCACGATTCCGGACAAATGCTTGCACTGATTGTCTTTTTTTAAAAACGTTGCCCCACACTAGGAATTTCTCCTGTATTGTGGGTGCGTTTACAAACATTTAAATTCACATACACAAACAGCCAGACCCGAAACAACTACTTGTAGGTCATATAAATATTTGTTCCGTGCGGGAATCGAACCCGCTACACGCAGCGCAGCAGTCAATCGCTTAACTAACTGCGCCAACCGTGCCGTCCGAAATTGGACACGTCCACTCAAATTCGTGTGGTTATTTCTTCAAAAGATCATTTCGGACACTGATCTACATGGTACTCACATGATCTGACCAAGATTATGTCTGAATTTTAACAGAGACTTTGACCCTGAGTTTGTCAAAATCACCCGACACCCGCCCGTATTACCTATCTATATGTGACTTGATTTTTAGGGTTCCGTACCCAAAGGGTAAAACAAGAACCCTATTACTAAGGCTCCGCCATCTGTCTGTTTGTCTGTCCGTCTGTCACCAGGCTGCATCTCATGAACCGTGATAGTTAGACAGTTGACATTTTCACAGATGATGTATTTCTGTTGCCGCTATAATAACAAATACTAAAAAACAGAATAAAATAAATATTTAAGGGGGCTTCCATACAACAAACGTGATTTTTGTTGCTCGTTTTTGCTCGATATTGATAACGGCAACAGGTAAACGCTTGAAATATTCACAGAATCTTTAGTTATATATTCACTTTAAAAAATAAATAATTAAATTAAAATAAAACAAATATTTAAGGGGGGTCCAATACAACAAACGTGATTTTTTTGTCATTTTTATAGATAATGGTACGGTTAACCCTTCGTGCGCAAGTCCGACTCGCACTTGGCCGGTTTTTTTTAGTGCATATTTTTTGATAGTGCATATAATCCGATGTCTACCTATAAGTGACTTGATATTTTTATTTCATTGTCGGGTGAAGCAAATTAAAGTAAATTCTACCTGTTGCAGATGAAGAGCACGGCCTGCCGTTCATAACGCCATTGTCATCAACGCAGAAGGAGCGTGTAGACGTGTCCGATGAGAAGCAGTTTATTGTGTCTATAGATATGCAGCGATGGCAGGTACAGTAATTCATAATTCTCTTACCCTATCTATGTTCTATGTTAAAGAGTTTGGTTTCCGCACTTAGTCCTTCATGTGGACCATTGTGCGTGGGCGATGGCGGCCGTCATTGGTTATTCTAACCAGCCCACCTCCCTCCAGAAGCTTTTTTTTTTTTTGATGGGATATTATCAAATAAATAAATAAATAACTTCTCCCGCTCTGGGCGGAGCGGGATGGCGTGTCAGACGTTTACTGACTAAAACCCACCCGTATTCCTTCATTTGCCTGTGTGCCAGGGCCACGATATTCTGGCAGGCATTGGCCCTAACGGACCCCGTCAGTTGGTGCTGACAACTCTTTGAGGCGCGCGTGGAATATAACGCGCCGTCGACCCGGGCCTGGTCCTTATCGGACGGCGAGCTACCCATCGCTCACCGTCCGCAGGCCCGCGCCTACGGTGGCCGGAAATCGGCTTGCGACGCCCGGGGCGTCTCCTGCGGCTCCCTCCAGAAGCTGATTAGGTTTCCTGGTCTGTTTAGGATATCTGTGTAGGATCTGGGAGACCCGAGGTTTCTGTTCTGATCTGGGTGACGCCTGTGCATTCAAAGAGCAGATGTGCAACGGTTTTTTCAGCCTCCATGCACAGAGGACTGTCCGTTATGCCTATTTCTCTTTACCCTTATCACATTTTATTTTGATTCTGCAACAGTTATCCGACATTCGTTTCTCCGATGAACGGTTCGCCGATAGAACGATTCCCTTTTCAGTGTTTCACCGATAGAACGTTTCAATGACGAACGATTCGCCGACAGAACGATTCACTTTTCATTGTTTTACCGACAGAACTTTTCAACGACGAACAATTCGCCGACAGAACGATTTACTTTTCATTTTTTCACCGATAGAACGTTTAAACGACGAATGATTCACCGACAGAAGCATTCACTTTTGAGAATATCATCGATAGATTCTTTTACAGGCGCAGGATTTGCAGCTAGGAGTTAACTTGTTGTTAGTTAAAGTAAAGCGTAGGTACAGTGTAATTCTCATCACAAATCTTACCCAGTAACTGGGGTGTGAAGGTCAGATAGGCAGACACTCCGTCTAAAATACTCAGCTGCAGATCCAGTTAGACGGGAAGCCGACCCCAACGTTATCTACGTTGGGGTCGGGTTCCGCGTAGCCGTGTATACAATTAGCGAAAGCGAATTTCGTCCCGCACCCCCCGCGGAATTTGTGTTTTTTTTTTATTTAAGATGGGTTTGCTCTTGACCTTAGTCTAGGGCAGAGGTGACAGAGACAAAGTCGACGATGGAGTGAGCTTACCCAGAAGAAGCCTGTTCACTCTAACTTTGAAGAGATTAGGGTTGTATGCGTTCGGAAACACAGACGCAGGCAGAGAATGCCACTCCTTTGCTGTGCGCATTATAAAAGACATTTGGAAACGCTTAGTGCGAATTGGTGGAATAACAACAAGGAAGGGATGGTAACCTGCAGTGCGTCTAGATGTCCGATAATAGAAGGGGGCCGGTGGAATGAGGTTGTGGTCAAAACTTCACGCTATTTCTTTTTTCCTTATTCCAGGACCTGGTGTCAGCGTTTGACATCCAAAAGCCAATGATGGTGCTGAAAAATAAATAATTAGATAGTAATTCAACAAAAAAAATTGTTTGTTTGTATATAAATAAGAATCTGTGATTAAAAATGACACTGTGTGTGTGACTTGAAATAAATAAGTTTTTATTTTCTTACGAAATTAGTTTTATTTTTTTGTACACTTTTATTTTTTTTATTTATTATTTTTTTTATTTATTATTTTTTTATTTTATTTATTTAAAGTCTATTCGAAACCTTGTTTCCAACTGATGTTATTTTCACTTAGTCAAATCGATTTCATGTCAGTGTAAAAGTTGTAGCACAAACTGAACTTTACGTGTAGGTATTAAAGTATTTTTTCCAAGAACTCATACTTGTTTATTACCCGAAAACATTTTTCACACACAAACTGTATTCATTGTTGCCAGCTACATGTTCCCCACAATACAAAACATCTAGCTTTTTTTTGGGTGGGAAATTATCAGATAACTTCTCCCGCTCTAGGCGGAGCTAGGGCGTGTCAGACTTTTACTGACTAAAACCCACCCCTGTTCCTTCAGTTCAGTTTCCTGTGTGCCAGGGCCACGATATCCCTTTTGGACAAACTCGCAACCGTGACAGTCATTAGCCCTAACGGACCCCGTCAGTTGGTGCTGACATCTCATTGAGACGCGCGTGGGACGCAACGCGCCGTCAACTAGGGCCTGGTCCTTATCGGACGGCGAGCTACCCATCGCTTACCGTCCGCAAGCCTGCGCCCACGGTGGCCGGGAATCGGCCTGCGACTCCCGACGCGTGTCCTGCGGCCACTAGGGGCGTGAGGGCGTGAATTTTGCCTCTCCCTCAATCGTTCCGCCTACTCCTTCGAGAGCATCTAGCTGAAACAATGTCGTGGTAGTGCTAGTATACACGGCTACACATCAAGCCATACATTTCTAGTATACGCTGACCTCTCATTGTACGAAAATCCTATACAATTGCGAGATCAGCTTATACTGGAAATGTATAGCTTGATGTGTAGCCGTGTGTACAGTCACGAGCATAAAAATCTTAGGCTGCTTTTCCACCAGAGATCTGCTATGCAGCTACAGTGGTATCAGGAACAGGGTGTAAAGAGTTCACTCATCCTCTATAGAAAAGGGAGGATCCTCCGACCAGACGGGTGTCCTGTCTGGTGGGCAACTGCCCGACGATTGATGTCGGGACGTTGTTTAAATGCTAGTCGCGCGGTAATCTCTGCTTGCGCGATGCAGGATTCGGTGTGTCGTCAGTGTGATGCGTAGTTTGCATGTGGCGATGTAAATGCCGCCACACAGCTCGACGCTGATAAGCAATACAATGTCAAGCCACACGGACTTTATTTTGAGAATATGGCGTCTAGATGACATGACTACTTTATTAGGTATAATACGTGCTACTTTGAATGTTAACTGTGTTACGGAGCTTGACGGCGTATTGACAAATGTATACGTGATTTCCTATTTGATAAAGGAGCGTTTACACCTTACGGCATTTCATACAAACTTTCAAGCCCTTGTTTTTCGAAATGACTGAATCGATTTAAATGAAACTTCATACGCATAGGCAGGATACAAAGGTCTAAAAAGTTAGTAAAGAACATTTTCGAAATGTCTTATTTAAAAACAGATAACTGGAAATCTATGTTTCTATGGAAAATCATAAATCGGTCTAATTTGACTGTAACACTATTTTTAGTAAATATTCTTTACTAACTTTTTAGACCTTTGTATTCTGGTTATGCGTATGAAGTTTCATTAAGATCGGTTCAGTCATTTCGAAAAACAAGGGCTTGAAAGTTTATATGAAATGCTGTAAGGTGTAAACGCTCTTAAGATTTAGATTAATGTTTTCCAAAGTGACTTGAAACTCTCTTGCATAAAGTTAAATACGGGATGCATTATCAGAATATATCAGTATCTCCGAGTCTGAGTTTTTATGGGTTGACACATTATTTCTTACCATCACCAGCTAAGCTACGAAACTATGTGTCCGTTTACTAAAAATGCTAAGCTGTGTAGCGGAGTGAGTAAGATGTGCTATGAAGATGCACCGCCGTGAGGTAGCTGTGCGAGGGAGCTATACGATGCATCGCCAATAGGATGAGCGGCTGCGGCGCGGTGAGGGGAGGCGCTCGATCATAAAGATATTTATAGATATAGGTTGATCTAAAGAGATAGATACTATAGAGGTCATCAGAAGTATTGTGATCCTATATCTCAGTGGCGCCATCTAGCGTAATATAAAAAAAAATCAATAAAAGCTAAGTTTGACATGTTACACTTTTACTGACACAAACCTTTAATTACGAACCGTCAAATAGTTTGAAAATCTAAGAAAATTATTTATTTTATCTATATTCTGGGTAAATTACAAAATATTAACGAAAATAAACCGTGGATAAGTCGACTCGTTATAACACTACGAAATTTGCAATACCATATTGCATAATTAGACCTTATACTTTTTTTTTTGGGTTTTTTTCCCTTGTGGGTAGCTGTAACAAAAGGTGAAAAAATTTTCTTGCTCTCATTAAAACAATTATTAAAGTTACAAATAACTTTAATCTAACTATCTAATGTATGCATATACATGCTAACATAAAGCCCCCACCAGTATAGTGTTATCTCCAAAAACTTACTTCATTGTCAATCAAAACATCACTATTTAAAACTATGGAAGCACTAAAGGTCTCATTGTCAGAAATGATGGCACTGTTCCAAAACAGGATGTCAAACTTTGAAGCAGAACTGCAGAGAAATCCTTCAGGAACAAGCAGCACGACGGACGATTTGTTAGCAGATTTCACTTCGTTCAAGAAGTTTATAATAGATGCGTTGGGGTGTCTTCAGCAGCAGTTGGAGGCATTGGCACAGGGGCTCGACAACCTGGAGATGCGTGGGCGCCGGAAGATGGTGTTGATACATGGTGTCACCGAGCAGGCAAAGGAAGATACAGCGCAGGTTGTGGCAGAGGTTGTGCGTTGTCATCTGAAGCTGACCGAATTTACAGCTGCGGATATCAGGCGGTGCCACCAGATGGGCAGACAAACAGGTGCTAGCAAGCCCAGGCCCATTCTCTGCAAGCTGCGGGACGTTGGTGTCAGGGATACTGTCTGGTTTACCAAGACAAAGTTGAAGGGCACTGGTATTACGGTATCAGAGTTCCTGACGAGATCGCGGCACCAGCTCTTCATGTCTGCGCGTGAGAGACTTGGTGAAACCAATTGCTGGACTAAGCAGGGCCTTATTTATGTTCTTCGTTCAGACGGCTCCCGGCATCGAATAAATTCACTGGATGACCTAAGTAAGATCGAGCAGGTCAATGAAAAGGCCATGTCTCCCATCGCATCAGCATCGTTGTCGTCGCCGTCTCCATCACCGGCACCAAAGAAGGCCCGGCGTGCTGCTGCGAAGAAGAAGTGATTCCGTGCATTTTTTAGGTAGTATCACCCGTCCGGGTAGCAGTTTGTTTATAACTTTACTCTCAATTCACTAATATTACCCCAATTTTATTTCCCTACCCTTAAAATCATATCGTGTATTTGTTTTTTACACAATTCACAATTTCTTACATGCTGTCAGCTGTCAGTGTCAGCTCAGTAAGTTATGTCATGTGTATTTTGTTTTATTTTAGGGCCATGGGGTCCGAGTGCCCGCTTGGTTTTTCAAGATATCGCCAAGCGGTTGGTCGACTCTTCACGTGACCAGAGGGCTGGTCTATTTTTCGGACAAAGAATCAGCATCGCCATACAACGTGGCAATGCTGCCAGCCTTCTGTGCACCTTTCCTGTTGACAGCGATGCGGACGAATTTTTTGATGCCCTATGATTCTATCCCCCTCCCTTTTTTTTTTTTTTTTACATGTACATATAGTATTATGTTAAGTCTGTTAGCGTTTATCTTATATATTATTATTTTAAGTCGGTTAGTTTTTATATGATGTAAATATTTTATTACTGAGTTAGTAGTTAGTTAGTAGTACTAGATAAAGTTGAAAATCTATTAAAGAAATTTGACAGATTGTAGTAGCTCGATGTGCTGGCGTCTGTACCTAAGAATTTAATGTAGTCCATATAAATGCCCAAAGTATTCCTGCACATTACTCTGATATGCTAGCTAACCTAGACTGTAAGAACATCCATGCTATCCTTGTCTCAGTCTTGGCTAAAGCCATGTCTCCCTTCAACTTCCTATTCCTTGCCGGGCTTTCAACTAGTAAGAAATGACCGCGCTCGCGGCGGTGGCGGCGGTGTTGCCATATATCTTCGTCCACATATTCCTTTCTCAATTGTCGATATGTCTGCGCAACCTCCACCGCAGAACGCGGGCGAGCATCTCTTTTTGGAAGTAAACCTGAATCACGTGAAAGTCCTTCTCGGTGTTTATTATAGATGTTGTGCTCCGCAGCAGAACCACTTTGACTATATTATATAAAAATTACAGGATAAAATGTAGATAATGTCTATATTTTTGTAGCTTAATATCAAAAATTGTATATTGTTAGTTTCTTGGAAAATATCAATTCAAAGTGGTCATGCTACAGAGCATACTCTCCAGCAGAACCACTTTAAAATAACGGTTATTTCACGTTGATTATGCACAAGTCATAATATAAACAAATGTATATTTATTGTATATCGAGGTAACATCTACAATTGTAGATAAATACTTACTGATTTTTAGTAATATGTAAATGTTTTATCGGAATGCGCCTGCCATGAATTTCTTAGCAAATATCAAGATTAATACATACATACATACATAATATATATACAACATTAATTTTAGTATACGCAAAACCCGAAAAGGGGTCATTGTACTCATCATTTTGAACAATTTTTTCTATGGGACCAACCTTGAAATCGCGAAAAAAAAATCAGCTGTTCCATACATTTTGTCGATTTAAGTGAACACAAATGTATTGAACAGCTGATTTTTTTTTCGCGATTTCGATTTTAAAGTGGTTCTGCTGGAGAGTATGCTCTGTAGCATGACCACTTTGAATTGATATTTTCCAAGAAACTAACAATATACAATTTTTGATATTAAGCTACAAAAATATAGACATTATCTACATTTTATCCTGTAATTTTTATATAATATAGTCAAAGTGGTTCTGCTGCGGAGCACAACATTATTATAGCCCTTCGTCACGTATAAATTTCTTTTCCTCTTTTGAAAAGATCCTCGAAAACCTAACACCCTGTTACAGTCACACAATCATCATGGAGGATTTCAATACTTGTTTATTGAAATTCGATTCCCGGTCTTCTTCTCTGCGATCAATAGTTCAGTCATCGAATTTATCAATTCTCCCTTTAAGTGCCACACACCATTTTCCAAACTGTAATCCCTCACTTTTGGACCTTCTCATTGTTTCCTCTCCTCAACAAGCATGGTCAATGCCCAGCTGACATGTTTTCTTACCATGACCTATTATTCCTCTCCTACAAAATTCGCCCTCCTAAGGCTAAACCTAAAATTCTCCTGCAGCGCAACTTTAGTGGCATGAAAACAGATGATCTCCGAAGAGATGTTAACAGCATTGACTGGTCTCCATTAGTCGGTGTTCAGTCGATTGACGATAAAGTCAACCTGCTGACAGACAACCTTGTGCAGCTGTACGATGTCCATGCTCCTATTCGTGCTGTAAAAATTAAACACCTTCCGGCACCATGGCTTACAGACGACATTAAAAGTATCATGTACAGGAAGGCTGTTACCAAAACAAAATTTAAGTGTCGGCCCTCGCCATCGAACCGGGAGAACCTTGTGGATGCTCGAAATCGCTGCATAAGGTGTGTAGAGATGCCCAACGCCGCCATATTCACACTTCAGTTGAAAACGGAGATCCAGCTAAAGTCTGGAAATTTCTTAAGTCCCTGGGAGTTGGAAAATCACGCCAAGAATCGATTCCTAAAAACTTAGGGCCAGGCCACAACACTGCGATGCGACGACGCACCGTAGAAATCTACGTCGTCAATCTACGTCTAATCGTATTGTAAGTAGTGTCGTTTTAGCGACGCGTCGTCGCATCGCAGTGTTGTGGCCTGGCCCTTAGATATTGATCTATTGAATCAACACTTCTCATCTTCGTCGCACTGTAATGGGACCATGAAGGCAGCTACATTAAATTATATTTCAAACCTTCCAACTCCGGACCATCCCCCATTCATTTTTAGTCAATTCTCTGATTGTGATGTTAAGAGGAGCGTAGTATCAATCACATCTAACGCAGTTGGTAGTGATTGTGTAAGTCGTAAAATGATACTCCCTGTCCTCAACGAAATCCTTCCTATCCTATGCTATATCCTAAACTACTCTATATCCTATGGTGTATTTCCATCGATGTGGAAAGAGGCAAAAATTACTCCTTTACCCAAAAAATCGAATCCTACTTCCTTTTCCGAATACCGTCCTATCTCCATCTTGCCTTTCCTCTCCAAAGTCTTAGAACGCCTTGTCCACAATCAGCTTAGTACTTTTCTTTGTAAGAATAGTCTGCTGAATCCTTTCCAATCAGGTTTTCGTCCTGGTCATAGCACCGCTACGGCCCTAGTTAACGTCACTGATGACATACGGCTGGGCATGGAAGGAGGAAATCTAACGGTTCTTTGCTTACTGGATTTTAGTAACGCATTAACACTGTCGATTTCGATATCCTGCTTGGCATGCTTCGCTTGCTTAACATATCTCCAACGGCGATTGACTGGTTTCGTAGTTACCTGTATGGCCGCCGGCAACGTGTATGCATAGAAGAGTCTCACTCTTCTTGGTGTTATACTTCTGCCGGTGTACCTCAGGGTGGCGTTTTATCTCCTGTACTCTTCGCAATATTTATAAACTGTATTTCCAAAAAAACTTCTTTCTTCCTACCACCTTTATGCAGACGATTTACAAATATATAAACAAGCTGCCCTTGCGGATTTGGCTGATGCAATAAATACCATAAACAAGGATTTGGGTTCGATCTGCGAGTGGAGTGAGGCACATGGGTTGCAGGTTAATCCATCGAAGACTCAGGTCATTGTTGTTGGCAGCTCAAGGATGACCCCCAAGATAAACTGGTCGCAGCTTCCCCAAGTTCAATTTAACGGAACTCCTATTCCAGTAAGCGAAAAGGTTAAGAACCTTGGAGTTTGGATCGATAAACATCTTTCTTGGGGTCCCCAGCTACAGGACGTAAGTCGCAAAATTTTTGCATCCGGGAAGTCCCTGAGACGATTGCGGAACTTTCTTCCAACTGCCACTAAAACTGCGCTTGCACAATCCCTTTTACTACCCATCCTTGACTACGCTGATGTCAGTTATCTCGATCTCACTGAGGCACAACTGGATAAACTTGAGCGACTTCAAAACTTTTGCATAAGATTTATATTTGTCCTGCGCAAATATGATCACATTTCCGAATTCCGTACAAAGCTCAAGTGGTTACCCATACGTCTTCGCCGGAATTCTCATATCTTATTTCAGCTCTACAGTATTCTGTTCAATCCTACAACCCCCTCTTATCTTAAAGAACGTTTCAAGTTCCTTCATGACACACATAATAGATATCTGAGGTCATCGGAAAACTTGAGACTAGAGATGCCGATGCATTCCACTAGCTTTTATGACAAGTCTTTTACAGTTCAAGCAGTGCGGTTATGGAATGCCTTGCCCGTGTCGGTAAGGCGTGCTCAATCTTTGTCCACTTTTAAGATTCAGGTAAAAAAACATTTTCTCTCTCCATAAACATCATCATTACATAATACAGTTCCCTGCTCTTGTTTCATGTGTATTATTGTATATATTTATTAGATAAGTGTATGCTTTGTGTATGTGTGTATCTATTGTATATGTTATTGGTACACCACTGACTACCTGCAGTATTGTCACTCCTGCTCCCTTTAATCCATCCAAAGGTTGTCTGTAAAAGATCGCTTTTAGCGATAAGACCGCCCATTGTGTCACCCTATGTAAAATTTAAACATTTATATCTGTAACTTTTATGGTGTACATAATAAAGAGTATTCTATTCTATTCTATTCTATACTTCGAAAATAATTTTCTTTTGGTGGACATGAATGCTAATTGCGACTTCACATGCAGGCGTACCACACTAGACTGAGCGACTTTTGCCCACTAGGACAAATGTATCGGATTACGATTTTGTTCTCTATGTCCTGTCTATTGTTAAGTAAAAAATTTAATGTCTTTGGGTTGATCAAATAAAACAAGTAAAGAATGCTGAAAATATATTTGATACAACACAACGGTCGCGAGTCGCGTAAAATTCCCACTTCACAACAATGTTACAATAATCTCTTATTTTACAATACAATGTCCACGCGCTGTATACGTACCGACAGCTGAAAACGATTTTTCAATAGAATTTAAACCGTGTTTTTCGAATAAATAAGATAACGTGGAACCGCAGTGCTAGCCTGCGAAATTCAAATTCGAAATGGGAGAACATGTTTTTGAACTACAATGTTAAGTTTGTTTTTAGGATAAATTCATCCTAACTACGGAACCCTTTATTGTGCGTGGTCCGACACGCACTTGGCCGGTTTTCTTTTAATACCTAACATCGGTACATATAAAGCGCGTACAATAATACTTTACAATAAATACAATGATATTTGATCGAGAGCTAGTAGTTACATAGACACCAAATTGAGGTATCGTAGTCATTAATATACAGATTTATCTTCCAATACATTACACTGTGATAAACGTATAACATCACGCTTTTTTTTCCATAAGGGGTAGGCAGAGCTGTAGTGAGCACAGATGCATTAAAATACGCCTCCATGAGTAAGTAGTCAGGGAAAGTGATGGTTTAGCAGATTGCTATACTACGTCAATTTGCCTTGTTAAAGCTATTTCATACAACTGCTTATCTGTCAAAGAATTTAGACAATTTCAATTGGTAGTCAATTTGATAAACAACTAATTTCCCTGACTTCACAAAGAAATTATTTGTTTAGGAGATCAATTTGCCGTATTATAGCCATTTACGACTTTCAAAGAGTGACAGTTATATATACATACATGGGGGGTAGGCAGAAACTATAGAACGCTACTCCTTTTGCTTCATTAAAGTGACAATGACAGTTGTGATTTAAATCATTTGAATTTATGTACACATGCCAACACATCAAGCTAATACAATTTGTTTTTTTTTTTCTTTTTCTGGAGAAGAGCCGGCAAGAAACTCCACGGTTAAAAAAAAAAAAAAATAAAAAAAAAAAAAAAAAAAATAGGAAACGACCAATTGGAACGGTGCACCTAGCTTCTGACGTTTCATAGCCCATGTAGGCTTATGTGCAATAAAAATATTTTTGATTTTGATTTTGATACATAATTATCCACAAATGTATACAACATCTGTACTCATCATTTTGAACAATTTCTGCGCCAAAGTATTTTACTTTTGCAGCTATCTTCGTGTCTTTTGTTAAGTTATATCTAAATTGTTCCTAATAAATAAATTAATTAATTAAAAAAAAATTGTCTATGAAACCAACCTTGAAATCGCGATAAAAAAAATCAGCTGTTCCCTACATTTGTGTTCACTTAAATCGACAAAATGTATGGAACAGCTGATTTTTATTTCGCGATTTCAAGGTTGGTCCCATAGAAAAAGTTGTTCAAAATGATGAGTACAAGGACCCCTTTTCGGGTTTAGGGTAAATAAAAACTAATGTTGTATAGGATCCAATGATACCATAAACCTAACCCTTTACCCTGGGTTTTAAAACAAAAAAAAATCAGCAAATTGATGATTATATGATGAAGAAAAGTGCCAATATAAACTTCACAATTTCACAAAAACGCCATGAAAGTCGAAGCTTGACGAGCTACATAATGTCGCTGACCTTGAAAAAACTGACACGCACTGAGAGACGGAAATAGTATAGCTTTGTCCTTTTCCTTTACGTATAATAACATAATACAATATCCCTTTCCTGTGAGAATGCAATGGAGCTACCCGCCGTCTATACAGGGTCAAATTAAATTAGCTAGCAATGATAAAACGAAAAAAATAAAAAATAAACAATGTATTTTGTTTGTGGTCAACGACGTTGACTTATGAGTTTCAAAATCAGTTTTTTTTCTGTATAAACATCACAGATGTGATGGGTATCGATAACTAAACACGATAAAACGACAACTTAACTACTTTAAGTAACTTCACTGCCAGTGGTCATTGAAACCAGAAAAAAAAAAAAACAAATCTTAATTTTTTTCGTTTTATTGTATTTAGATATCGATACCCAACACGTCCACGGGGTTTCGCTAGCTAATTAAATTTGACCCTGTATATTTTTTTGTCTAAGGTTAATCGGTATGGGAGGACAGTGTAGGCCCGTCAACAAGTACCAGGTACTTAATAGAAAATGGTATACAAATCTAGTCTATTAAGCCTACAACGTTTTCACATTTACAAAATATAAAATAATCTACATAAAATATTATTAAAATAATAAAAATATAAACCTATTTAAACCAAATGGTTACAGGAGAAAAATCAATGGCTACTAAATTTCGTTAATAAATCACAGTGTAATATAATGGAAACAATCTTAAACTATGAGATAGCACGAACAATACTTAGAAAACAAAAATAATTACAATTGATGTTCACATAGATTTCACATTGCCTCAATAATTTTATCAATTTACATAACTTGGAAGCGGCTTTGGGAAACACGAATACTTTTATTTTAAGACGGCGTACAACGGTCCACTAGCGCCACTCCTTTAAAAAAATATTATCTCGTGACTGAGAAGGAATTATGAATAACGGCTAGTAGGGACCCTCGGTAAGTGTGCCTAGAATTTTCTAATACCTTTTATAAAGTTTCATATTGAGACACGAAGCAACAAAATACGATCTACAGGAATGTGGCCGCTTTTCTTCGTGTCTCAATTTTTTTTGGTGTACATTTACAATATTAGTTTTTGTTTAAAAGGGGTCATTGTACTCATCATTTTGAACAATTATTTCTATGGGACCAACCTTGAAATCGCGAAAAAAAAATCAGCTGCTCCATACATTTAGTCGATTTAAGTGAACACAAATGTAGGGAACAGCTGATTTTTTTTTCGTGATTTCAAGGTTGGTCGCTTAGAATTTTTTTTTCAAAATGATGAGTACAATGACCCCTTTTCGGGTTTAGTATAAACAAAAAACTAATGTTGTAGAGTATTCTATGTCACGGAAAGCCTCTTCAAATATTTACAAAACATTTCAAACATACATTTTAACAGTATGACACAGCATTTGAACTTTAAGTACTAATAGACCATAGACAAGAAAATAAAATTAAAAGAAATAGACCAGTACAATAGGCGGTTACAGAAAATAGGTATCGACCGAAATGTACGAAGTAACAACTGTTAGAAGATAAACTACGTCAACATGGCGCGCCCCTCCAAAATAAATAATATTTTATTGACATAAAAGTATGTTACATTTCTATGGAAGCCCTGACTCCTGCGCTAGGTTGTAACCTGTGTTACAGGAATCAGTGTCTTCTCATAGTAGTTTTACACAGATACTGCAATAAAATTTAAACAATTTTAAATTATACAAAACCTGCTTGAGGCTTGTGCAAGGGTGGATGTGTCCATGTGTGCGTCTGTGTGAGAGGATGCGTAAGCGTAATTCAAAACGTTTGAAAGTATTTACAAAGCGCCACCAAGACTCACAACGCATTGTGTGCGTACTGAGAGCCGTCAAACAATAATAAATCCAATTATTTATTTATTCGTAAGGATTTGACTACACACATTGAAACATATTTGCAAGCTATAGCTTTGAATAATTTAAAAGCAATTTTTCAATTTTGTAAATGTGAGTACCATGGAGCCGTTTATTATGTTATGATGTATGCTGACTTAAAAAAGCGTGGCAGTTGAGAGAATGTCATGCTCACTTAAATGTCTCGCTGATGGTGGCGCGTGTGTTGGACCATTCGGTTCCCTACAAAATGGTTGACTTGGATGGTGCTGATCCACGCGTCATGTTCGTGAACGGGCGCCGTCAGTTGTGACTGGTCATCTCCTATCTGCCAGGGCTTATTTGTAATCTTTTATTTCGTATTGTTTTTAAATAATTTATTTTTTTACATTGTTCTGACATAGAAGCGACAAGAATAATGTACCCAGGGTTTTGTAATATCTTGATTTAAAAGAGTGTCCTTGGAGTTTCTGGCCTGTTCTTCTCCATAGAGATGTACGTTTTGGAATGGGCAAATAGCTTCAATGTTATAACTGACCAACTCTTTCACAATTCAAAAGTGCCTGTAATTGGTTTAATTGAAATAAATGCTTTCAAATCAAATCAAAAATATTTTTATTTCACATAAGCCTACATGGGCACTTATGAAACGTAATCAAGAAACTCCACGGGTACTCTTTTGAAAAAAATTGGCTTTTACAATTTTTTTAAATTACAGTGTTAATAGGTATGAGAGGACAGCGTAGGCCCATCAAAAGTACCAGGTACTTAACAAAATAGAAAATGGTCTACAGATCTACAGACTATTAAGCCTAAAACGTCCTCACATTAACAAATGCTTTCCCCCTTATTACAAAACAAGGTTTATATTCAGACCCACGTTTAAAACATGGAGCCATTATTGAATTTCGAACTTTATTCTGACTAAGGTAAAGTTTCTAATCACAAAACTGACAACTTAGTACCGAACTAAGTTTTCAGTTTTGTAAAAAGAACGGTATTTCAGTCACTGTTACGTTCTTATTACAAAAACTGGCTCCATGGTTTAAGCCATGTCAAATATAAATCTTGTTTTGTAATAAGGCGGTTTGAGTTTGATAGTAATTAGGAGGGGTGTGTCATGTTATCGTAGTTTATATTTACATACATAATAAACGCATGCCTAGTAAGCAGAAACTACAAAACGTCACTAGAGATGATCTTAAGGTGACTGCAGCTGCAGCCCGCAAAATTCAATTTTACTTACGTTTTTTGCAATTTTCAAGTCAGTTTCGGGTTGTATATTGATCAAAATATGATTTGCGACTGTATCAGATATGTATTTACAGAATTAAAATCATTAAGAGCGTTTACGCCTTACAGCATTTCATACAAACTTTCAGGACCTTGTTTTTCGAAATGACTGAACCGATTATAATGAAACTTCATACGCATAAGCAGGATACAAAGGTCTAAAAAGTTAGTAAAGAACATTTTAGAAAAACAGCCAAATTAGACCGATTTTAAATTTTCCATAGAAACAAAGATTTCCAGTTATGTGTTTTTAAATCAGACATTTCGAAAATGGTCTTTTCAAACTTTTTGGACCTTTGTATCCTGTCTATGCGTATGAAGTTTCATTAAAATCGGTTCAGTCATTTCAACAAACAAGGGCTTGAAAGTTTGTATGAAATGCCGTAAGGTGTAAACACTCTTAATAAGTACATCTCTCTAAGTTAGACTTGTTCCCCAATGTCATGATTTCATGAAAAAGTCATTCAATACAACAAATCTAACTTAGAGAGATGTATTAATGATTTTAATTCAGTAAATACATAACTGTTATAGTCGCGAATCAAGAGAACCCGACTCTGACCTGCAAATGTGTGTTTTTTTTTTTAATTTGTGGTCTGTGCGAGTCCCAGTAAATGCTTTTTATTTCTTTCAAATAGCAAAAAACGTAAAAAAAATTGAATTTCGCGGGGCTTCGGATTCACCATGATTCTGAATAATAATTACATGGAAGTAATTTACATACATAAACTCACGCCTTTCCCCCATGGGGGTAGGCAGAAACTATAGAACGCCACCTGCTACGCTCCTTACATACTCCTTTTGCTTCGTTTACATTCTTACATCGGAAATAATTTAACAATAATATAATACAGTACATTTTAAACTAAAACAAACTACACAGTTGAATATAAACAAAACATATTTACAATAATTTCATTTGAAATGTCACAAGTATTTTAAATAATTAGAATTAATTAAAGGTATATTTTTTATACAAATAAACCCCTTTATTTTTTACGTAGTTAAGAAAAGTTTAAACAACAAAAATGTATGGTTAAACAGTCGCTAATAATTATCTTACTTTAATAATTAACCCCAATAAGTTTAAAAGAACTCATACCATTCGTAAATCACTGGGATTTGATAAAAATCATAATATTTTAATTTTATCAATTTTTTTAGATAAAACTTGGAACGTAAATAAATTCAGTTATTTTAATGATGATCACTATGACACTTATGTCATTTGTCAAATACTTATTTTAAAGCTGGCATAAAACAACGCTACAAGGCTATGGTGGCGCGCGGCCAATATCGGAACTAAGGTCGGCCATCTTGTTTGTCAATACAAATTGTGTGATAATTTCACAAACGTTTACCAACAACGCCCCCCTGTCAATGTCATTCAGCACCTTCTTTGAGCACTGGAAACTATTTTTGAAGACAGATTACTTTCAAAAAATTTCAGAAATCAAGGAAAAAAAAAATGGAATGTTCATTAAAAAAATGCTTTAAAAAAAAAAAAAATGGTGACCAAAAGGAATAACATTTACGCCTTAATTTTTATCATTGGCATATTCTGAAAACGTTAATCCATTGTAATAATAACATTGGAATCATGTGATTTCACTTAAATTTTAATATATTTATATTAATTTCCTTCATTTAGACTCGTTGGCTTTCGATTGTTCTTTTAGTCGCGATATTTCGGCGCCCAGTGTGTCCATGTTTTCCTGAAAATTACATTATTTATACTATTTATTCATTTAAATAAAAAAAATAAAGAAAAATTGTTTATTCTACACAAACAAAACACACATTACAACAAAATAACATAAATAAAATACACACATACAAAGAAGCCAAAAGCCTCGTATTCAATACTCTAAAAAATTAAAACTTGTTGGGTATTGTGGTACCCAGTAACTGGGGTTTGTGGAAGTCAGATTGGCAATCGCTCCACAAGAAAAACTGGTATTTAACTGAATACCAAAAAAAAAAAAAGTATATTTATTCACATTAAACGTATTAAAACAATACTCTACAGGAAGTAGATAAAAAGACCCAATATTTAAGAAGATTTTGAAAACAAACTACGGTCTTGTTATTTTAATATATTAATTTTATTAAAACTCCCATTTTCTCAAAAGTAAGTTTTTGTGGCTGGATCACTTCTAATCATAAAAATAATTTCTTGTTTTAGATATATTCCCAATACATTCTGCCTGTTGGCATACAAAAATTTGTTAACTTACAGATAATTCAGAAACTATACTCCATTTGAAATAAGATTAAACCTTTTTACAGTCCGTTCAACCAATTTTGACTTCTATTGCGTTGGTGGCATGACAAATGGCAGCTGTAATAAACAGTTGGTATTGTAACCAAGTTTTTGCTTTTAATGCCATCCATATTGTCTACGGAATAGAAGTCAAAATCGATTGAACGGACTGTAAACAAGTTTATTTAAATGTCTAATCTTATTTCAAATAGAGTATAGGTACATAAATATAAATGAGATAAGGAGGGGGGGGGGGGATATTTCAAACGGATTATAGTCACTCGTACACTGAAGACGAGCACGTTTATCTTCTTACCTTGAGCGTGATATTCTTAAGCAGCGTGTCTTCTAACACGGCTTGTAGGCGACGGTTCATCTCTAAAGACAGTTCGGCCGTCAGGCCGCCCGGGTCACCTCCCCATACCGCGGCCATAGCGCCACCGCCTAAGCGAGCAATTTCTTTCTGTAATATGATTTAATAATATAGTTTTACTTTGACATCTTTCACAAAGTACGAATAACTAAAAAACACGGTCAATTTCAGGGTTTTTGTAAGTCGTGGAATAAAAAGGTTGAGCATATAATGGTAAATTTTTAGGGTTCCGTACCCGAAGAGTAAAACGGGAACCCTATTACAAGGCTCCGCCGTCTGTCTGTCACCAGGCTGTATCTCATGAACCGTGTTTTTTTTAGATAGTTGAAATTTCACAGATGTTGTAGTTCTGTTGCCGCTATAACAACAAATACAAAAAAAAACAGAATAGAATAAATATTTAAGGGGGCTTCCATACAACCAATGTGATTTTTTTTGCTCGATATTGATAACGGCAACAGGTAGACGCTTGAATTATTCACAGAATCTTTAGTTATTTATTCGCTTTAAAATAAATAATTAATTTAAAATAAAACAAATATTTAAGAGGGCTCCCATACAACAAACGTGATTTTTTTGCCGTTTTTATAGGTAATGGTACGGAACCCTTCGTGCGCGAGTCCGACTCGCACTTGACCGGTTATTATTATAGCACTGTGAATGGAAATTACAGTTTGAAAAGCTGACATTGCTCATTGAGGCATCATCAATGCCTACGCTACTGGAGCCTTGCTCTAGGACAAACCTGAACAAGTTTGCCCCATCGTCACGAGCCATAAGATTATTAAATATTATTTCTATGGAGGTAGATATATTTCATTGCAGCCTGAACAGATTCACTGAAGTAGCACTGAAGTGCATTGAAAACTTTTACCGCCTTATTACAAAACAAGATTTATATTTTGACATGGCTAGCCTTAAACCATGGAGCCAGTTTTTGTAATAAGAACGTAACAGTGATGGAAATACCGTTCTTTATACCAAAACTGAAAACTTAGTTCGGTACTAAGTTGTCAGTTTTGTGTTTAGGAACTTTACCATAGCCGGAATAAAGTTCGAAATTCAATAATGGCTCCTGTTTTAATCCTGGGTCTGAAGATAAACCTTGTTTTGTAATAAGGGGGTTAGAGGCCATTTTATTGTTATTTTTGTTAATTTAGTATAAGTATGATGTAAGTTTTATTGTAGTAGCATCGCATTGGCACTTATAGCTGTTATGGTGTTATTTACGTAATTTTTAAACAAATAAATCAATGTTTACAAATTCGTACATTTGCAAGAATATCTTGTTGTGCAATGTATGTTTCGGAAACTGACAGACCCCATTCTGCAATCTATTTAGCTTTTATAGTTAAGTCGTGGACAATCGTGTGGGTTACATGCTTGTTAAATCTTAGTTTAAATATTTCTTTGTATTTTTAGCATGTAACTGTTTTTTGTCCCTATTAAATAAATAAATAAATAATATCTAAGGATTACGAAAATAATGAGCTTACATAAAACGCTTGATATGAAATTTACCTTTGTTAGCTTCCGTTTCTACATAGCAGCATGGATAAGGGAACATTATTAGATATATTTAATGAAATTATATTTTACACAGATATTGGATACATTTTTGTAAAATTCCTAGTACACACGGCTACACATCAACCTATACATTTCCAGTATACGCTGACCTCTCATTGTAGGGAAATTCTATACAATGCGAGATCAGCTTATACTGGAAATGTATAGCTTGGATGTGTAGCCGTGTGTACTGTCAGCACGGACAGTCAGCGACAAGTCACAGACTAATAAAATCATAGGACATAATTAAATTTTTAACCAAAAAGAATGAGGTTATAATTATGTTCATTTTTAAGTTTTTTTTTTATCAGAATACAAGTCATCAAAATATTTTCTACGACTCAATAACTGCACAAAAAAGTAATACTTATAGTTGGAAACGGACGGGGTTCGTTGGATTGGTTTAAATTTTGTCATTAATTATTACTTTTAAAACATTTGTTGCTGGCTTTTATGCGATTTTTGGGATATGTGGGACAAAGCGTTAGCACTAATAATTTACATTGATTCGTTCACCATCACCATTTCAGCCGAATGACGACATAGGCCTCTCCCAAAGAGGGGTTAGCCATAATTGCCACGCTTGGCAGGCGGGTTGGTGATCGCAGTATCGTGTTAAAATGCATAGAAAACGCTTCTGCCCATTCTCTAGTAAGTCCCTTAGTCGCCTTTTACGACACCCACGGGAAGAAATAGGATGGTGCTATTGTTTACGTCCGGTACCACAAGGAACACACATTTCAGATCTGTTTTGTGGAACCTTCGAGTTTATTCGAGTTTATTACATAGGTACTATCGCGGACACTGGCGCATTACCACTTTTCAACCTTATGCTCCTAGTAATAAGGTCGAAAAGTGGTCAGGCGCCAGTGTCCGCGATAGTACTTATTATGTTTTCGTACGCACGTTTTTTCTGTGACAAATAAAATTATTTTTCTTTCTCTCTTTTTCTTTCTATTTCATTTGTACCCCACTATTAAGCATTTTTTTTAAATTCCACAGCATTATCCTGAAACAAGAGCCTTTTCAGCCCATGTTTTCGTTTTATCCTTTTTTCTATAGTTTGCAATTTGCCCAAATTAATACTTTTTTCTGTCTCATCTTACCTTGTTGTCATCCCTGTGGCTGGAGCTGACGGCGCCTGCAGGCATCTCGCACAGGAGATGCCTCAACAGGCGGGCCTTCGCCCTCAGTTCTGCGGTGAGCTGTCTAGAATGTTCCTCTAGGAATTCGCAACGTTCTGAACGACGTGCGGCCGCGCGTTGTAAGGATACTATGCGCTCGATTAAAGTTTGTCGGTCTGGTTCGCGAACCTAGAATGTAGAACATAAAATAGTCAGTCTCTAGATATAGTACATTACTGGAGCGGCCAGCAAAAGAGGCATTGATGGACGAACGTTCGCCTCGGCCCACATACGAGTCCATCAATGCCTGGTTGCGGCCAAGGCTTGTATAGTGCTTTTCTCAAATAATGAAAAAAAAATCAAACAAAGTAAATTATTTATAAATTTCAGATTCAATGACGAACAATGATAATTTTTCACGCGCCAATGTGTTTATTTGTTTCTTTTTTCAATAAACAACGTTCTATTTGCAAGCCAGTTCGAAATTTAAATAACACCTTTGATAAGTTACCTCTTTGGTTGCCATGTTTCGGAGTAAAAGATCGTTCCATCTTTAAATTACACGATAGATATGAGTTTACTATGTAATTTATTTTGCCGCTAAACCACCACACATTTATGGATGTTCATACAACTTTTGGTGGCCGCTGCTCGCGTGTATTTGGCCAGTACAGCAATTTCGATTTATCTCGAAGAAGGTTGTCAAAATAATGCTTAAATTTCCAAGCATGTTTGAGATAAAATAATTTAAATTGATGGCCAGTGGGAATTGGATTAAAAGTAGTGCCATTGTGCCCCAGCTGTGTCCATATAATGTTTAAAAATCCGTGACGCTGTCCACCCGTGGTGGCGAATGGAAATATTTCGAAAGTAGTGGCGCTGTCCCCCAGTGGTGGGCAACGAGAATAATTTTTAAAAGTTGTTTCACTGTCCCCCAGTGGTGGGCAAACAGTTGGTGGACATTGGGAATAATCGGTAATGTTGCTATTGCTGGGATTCCGGTACTCTTTTCGTGTTAATTAGAAGGCCATAAGGCCTGTCCCACCGCCGACGAGGAAACAAGTATACTCCATTTGAAATAAGATTAGAAATTTCAAATAAACTTTTTTACAGTCCGTTCAACCGATTCTGATTTCTATTCCGTAGGCATAAAGATGGCATGAAAAGCAAAACCGTGGTTACAATACCAACTGTTCATTACAGCTGTAATGTGCAACATAGTTGATAACTATACTCCATTTGAAATAAGATTACAAATTGAAATAAACCTTTTTTACAGTCCGTGCAACCGATTTTGACTTCTATTGCGTTAGTGGTATGACAACTGGCAGCTGTAATAAACAGTTGGTATTGTAACCACGGTTTTGCTTTTCATGCCATCCTTATGCGTACGGAATAGAAATCAGAATCGGTTGAACGCACTGTAAAAAAGTTTATTTGAAATTTCTAATCTTATTTCAAATGGAGTATAGTTATCAACTATGTTCTCGCACAAGGAACGTACAAAAGATTGTAGGTCTAGTGTCAGTAAAAGAGATACATACAGGGTGTAAGGGACAGCCCTCCGCAGACTGATGTGGTGAATTCAGTATATCGTACTAAGATGACCGGTACATGAAATTATTTCAGGAAAGTTATGGGAATCCAATGAACCTGATTTGTCGCGGCGGGGTGGACGGCCGCGCTCGCTGATTTCAGGCGTCGTTCGTTAGAGAATTTCAATATCCACTGCTGCGTTTTTTATTTTAGATGTGTTATTTACATTAATCGAGTACTGCGTACAGAGAATGTAACTTTACATTGAAATAAAGGAATAGTAACTGAAAATACGATAAAAAAATGTCAATTTTCCTGAGAATCTTTTTTGTGGAATATGATTCAAATAAGGAGATGAATGCACCCTGTTAATTTGCGGAGGGCTGTCCCTTACACCCTGTATACAACATTAGTTTTTGTTTATACTAAACCCGAAGAAGGGTCATTACACTCATTTTGAAAAAAAAAAAACTATTTTCTGATTTCAAGGTTGGTTGTTCACACCACCGGCACCGGCAAGACGTCTGTCAAACAAACTACTCATTTTTAGGGTTTCGTACCTCAAAAGAATAAAACAGACCGATAGACCGATTAAATTGAAATTTGGTACACATATCAATTTCTGTGACCCAAACACGTGTACCGTAAATAAATGAGTTTTGATTATGGGGTTTACTTTTAAGGGAAAAATTTGAAAATTAAAAAATGTAATTCTAATTATACAGGGATACTGGTAACTCGACGTAATCCTTGCACGACGTCATAGTAGGGTTAAAATGCAACAAATTAAACCACCAAAAAGGTTCTACCGAAGTTCAGTAGTTTTGTTTTATAAAGTAATGACAAAAATTACGAAAAATAAAATGTTTGATTAGTGATCTCTGCCAAAGTTCATTTGGGAAACTTTGATTATTAATAAAGATCTGCTACGGCATCAGCTATGATAATAACTTTTTAGAGGTATGAGGAACAGGGTGTAAAGTTCACTCATACTCTATAGAAAAGGGAAGACGCTCCGACCAGACGGGTGTTGTGTCTGGTGGGCAAGTGCCCGACGGTTGATGTCGGGATGTTGTATACAACCTGTTTTTTTTATATCCCATAACTCTAGGGTTATATTCTGTAGGTAAAAATAATACTAAAACTCCTAGAATAGGTGGTCCAAAAATGCATCGTTTCGGAGATATCATCAATCATAATTAAATTAGGTCAAAAATTGTCACCAGTATGACGAATCTTTACTTTTGCGAGGTTGCCAAACTTCGCAGTAGTGTAGTAAAATAAATAGTAAAATAAAATATGTAGGTATGTTGGTATCGGGGCTTCCCGGCGGCAGCTAGTGAAGGGAAAGCTACCTTGTCGACGTTGTCATATTTCACGTAAGGGTGTTTTACATTAATAATCGTGACTGCCGTATTATTTTGTATGAAAAATGAAAAAAAAAAAAATAACGAAGGATTGGAACATAACTCATATGCCAGTTGATTCTTTGATATGGCCTCAATCATACCCTAGAGTTATGGGATATCAAAAAAAACACGTTGTATATACTAGTCGCGTGGTAAACTCTGCTTGCGCGATGCAGGATTTTGCGTGACGTCAGTGTGACGCGTAGTTCACATGTGGCGATTTGGATGCCGCCACAACTTAAATTCCAGTATAGTCGCGCCGTAAATCACTTTTAAATTGGAATTTTCATAAAAAAACTAAAAACCTAATTAACTCACAAACTACAGAATTTCGGTAGGAAATTTGGTGGCTTAATTTGTTGCATTTTAACCCTACTACGACATCCTGCAAGGAATACGTCGAGTTGTATACTGAAAAACATATACATTTATCGACAAAGTACAATATAACTAACCCAAATTGGCTATCAGTGGCGAAAGCACCATATAACACGATTCCTACCGGCTTCCCTTCGCAAGTTCGCATCAACAATTCTACCGCTATTGAAAAATGGCACAGTCAATAGTGTCTACTATTGCCAAAAAATATAGTTACACTACGGGTATTTAATTCACCATAACATTCAAACAGCAAAAACGCCGCAAACGCAAATTGAGCTGAATTGAAATAACAAACAAGAAAGATTTTTCTGTGTAGTGATGCGTCTTTTTGGTTCTGCTACTTGACGATAGATGGTGTTAAATTCAGTAAAGGAAAGACTTACTTTTAAGTAAATTAATTAATTTTTTCTTTACTGACAAGAAAGTAAGTTAAAATTGGATCGCTTCGGCTTCTCTCATAAAAAAACTTGACACCTCACCGCTGTTGGCTATAAATAAAATAAATATGCCACATTTCTAACCTTGGCGAATAGTCTATCAAAAACACTTGGAAACTTGATCTGGAAATTAAAATAAGATAGTATTTATTATGATTTCTTACCGTAGTCGTTTGTTCCTGAGATATGCGTGAAAATTAAAAGGAAATATTAGTAACTAGCTTTTGCCCGCGGCTTCGCTCGCGTTAATTTAGAATTTGACAATCAATTCGGGTTGTGCTCTGCTTGTTGTTTGGCGTTTGGCGGCAAAAAACTCTTAACACTCTACTAAAGTTTCCATCTATATCTATAAAAATCAATGCCACTTTTCGTTGTAATTTTATAACTCAAGAACGGGCTCACCTATCCAAACCAAATGTTTAGGCTTTGTTCGGACTATTTACTAGATGATTTATGTGAAGTGTGGGCCGGGATAAGCTAATAATAATATAATTCAATCATGATTCGAAAGACACGTGGCGCCATCTATTATCATAAGAACGTTATTGTCGTTTTCAGTCCTATGTCCGTTTCTGTATACCTGACAACGTATATGCAAAATTTCAGGATGATCGGTTCAGTGGTTTAGGCGTGAAAAGGTAACAAACAAACAAACTTACTTTCGCATTTATAATATTAGTTAGAATCCAGGATTCTATCTATCCGGTAGTATCCCACTAGTGGGCAAATACCTCCATCTCCCTTTTCCACACACTTCCATTCTCAAATTGGAAAATTCCTTTCAGTAAAGTACGTAGTACATCCATTTTCGCCTTGGTCTGCCACGATATCGTGATCTTTACATTAAGGCGCTGACAAGAGGCAAATGATCTAAGTAGGCTTGTCTTAAACAAAAAAATTGCCAAATCTATAGTTTGTGTTAGCAGAAAAAATATATGTTATTCTTGAACATATTTCTCAGAACTTGGTTGTTACCAAAACACGTTTAGAAAAAAAAATCTGTAGGCCCGTGAAATTCACATTTTCATAAGTTTTTTTTGCAAGCGAGTCAGAGAGTTGTATTTTGATTAAAACATAATTCGCGATCGTAACAAATATGGCTTTACAGAATTTTAATTATTTTCGTGTAATAATATTAATGTGCATGGTGACGCCTGCGGATTAATTTTTATGTTATTTAATAATATTTATTCTTATAATTGGTTGTATATGCATTATATTCTAGGTACTGTTTATTTTATTTTGTTACATGTTTACTTATGTACAGACGCCAGCACATCAAGCTACTACAATCTGTCAGATTTCTTTAATAGATTTTCAACTTTAATCCTAGAGCTTAAGGTTCAAGGTTGATTGGGAAAAATTGACAGTTTCGGGTAGCTTGACTTGCTGACGTCTGTACAACTTATCAAGCCTGACTTGGGTTCCGTACGTATTTTTCGGGTGACCACTGGAAATCAGCGCTGTGCTGTGGGTCCCCCATAGCACAGCATCATGCTGAGGGCAAGCTTTCTTGTCACAGTCATGACGTGCAGCTTCTGGCTATTTGTTTGTTTGTGATAGTATTTAGATCTGTTTTGTGTAACCTTCGGGTGTTATTACTTATTATGTTTTCGTACGCACGTTTTTTCTGTGACAATTAAAATTATTTTTCTTTCTTTCTTTCAATACAACTCCTTAATAGATTTCATACTCAAAACTTTCCTCACAACATTTTCCACATTCCTCCGCATCACATGCCCATACCATGACAACCGATTTCCGCACATTTTTTCAGTCACCGGTGCCATTTTCAGACTTTCTCTTATGTACTCATTTGTTATTCTATCCATCCGTGTCACACCACACAACCCTCTTAGCATTCTCATCTCAGCTCCATGCAATTGCCTTTCATTCATCCCTTTTGCGGCCTTACATTCTGCTCCATTCAAGATAGCAGGTCTAACCATTGTTCACGGGCTATCTTATCCCCCTTAAGACGGTGACCTTGACTAGTTAGCTTGCGTGTTCTGTACTGAGCTCACGCAACGCGTCGTACGTTCAGCCAGTAATAGGACTCGCCCATCAAGGAGCGCTGTCCCCAATTTGACGCTTTATTAATTTATTATACACAAAACAAAAGGTATTATAATAAAACGTGTATATTAAAAGATCAGTAATTAAATTATCTTTAAATTGGTGAAGGTTTCAGAAAAATACGCTTTGTAGACTTTGCGCCATTCTCAGTTTTTTATCCGCGTTAGACATAACTTTACAAATTAATTTCACTATGTAATATAAACATAATCTAAAATATTCACACATTAAGTTATTGATAAAATGCTCTAATTTAACATATATTTTTTTCAAATCATTAACACTACTCGTTTAGACGTGATCTTCAGTATAAAATCATTAAAAGTCCGTTATCGTCGCCTTAATATAAAAATCTGAGTAAGATTTAGGTATTCATAAATAAGCTGTAAATTGAATTAGATTATGGCAAACATACCTGTATGTCTGGTAATGCGTCACTGTGTCCGTTCTGAAGTCTGTCTTCGTGAGGAGCACTTTCACCGCTGCTAAGAGACGATACTGACCCTGTGGTGGGCAGGATATTAATTAACAAAACTTGATAAAACATCTAGATTTCTTAATTTATTAATAATAATGTGATGATGGCCGAAAGCCTCGATCAACATCTCTCGAGGCTCTCGTTAGGTGGTTGGATCAAGGGCCTGATTCAGAAGGCAGTACTCCACGATACGGCTCGCATCATGAGGAGGTTCCTATCTCTGGAGCCCTAACCACCGGTAGCTTGGACACTGCTACCGATGCCGCTGGACAACTATTTTTTAAATATAATTTATATGTATTTAGAGGCATGAGGAACAGGGTGTAAAGTTCACTCCTCCTCCATAGAAAAGGGAGAATCCTCCGACCAGACGGGTGTTGTGTCTGGTGGGCAACTGCCCGACGGTTGATGTCGGGACGTTGTATGTATGCTAGTCGCAGGTAAACTCTGCTTGCGCGATGCAGGATTTTGCGTGACGTCAGTGTGACGCGTAGTTCGCATGTGGCGATGTTGATGCCGCTACATGTATATAAGGTGTATCTATTCATACACGAAATCTCTTAAGGGGTCATTGTACTCATAATTATGAACAACTTTTACTATGGGACCAACTTGAAATCGCGAAAAAAAAATCAGCTGTTCCCTACATTTTCTTCATGGTTTCAGGTTTGGTCCCATAGTAAAAGTTGTTCATAATGATGAGTACAATGACCCCTTAAGAGATTTCGTGTATAAATAGATATATATTATATAATTAAATAAAGGAAATAATAATGTTATAATCCCATTAGGGGAGGCATACGTCCAGCAGTGGACGACTTTCGGCTGAAGTTATGATAATGATGAATAAAGTAATACCGTGTACCGTGTGTGTGTATGTTTACTTTCGAGTTTATTACATGTTTTTCTGTAACAATTACATTATTTTTCTTTCTTTCTTTCTAATACACACATAAACCTTCCGGAATCAATTTCCTAAATGATGGTGGAAATTGCATCAAAATCCGTTGCGTAGGATTCTAGGGACCGAATTTCAGCCATGGCGACCAATCTCAGCGGAGAACAGCCTTCGGTGCGGGAGATATTATAGTGCACAAGTGTGGGCGCACACACAGGTGCACTCTCTCTTCCCTCATGTTTTATCATCTTTTTATCCGACTGCGGCGAGGCCAAAAAAGGAGGGTTATGTGTTTGACCAGTATGTATGTATTTATGTATGTCCGTAGGTGTTCCCATTGTAACTACGGTGCGGCTCAACCGATATTGATGAATAATAAGTCGTTAGATTCGTCTTTATTGCGCGAATGTCACTAGGTTTTAGAATTATAAAAAATCAAAATGGCGGATAATTGGCGCCAAAAAGTGTGTATCCAAAAAAAAAGTACGGGATTTTTTATCATTTCCCATACCAAATTATATTTAAAAATAATTTGTATATATCTTTGTCAACCTCACCTTTTAAAACCCTCCATTTTGATTACTTGACTAGGCAGACATTTTTTTTAATACGCTCTTTTTGACTCCTAAGAACCGCCATTTTTTTTTTTAATTTGTGTATTAAGGCCCTTAGTCTCGTTTATTACCGTAACACAGTCACTTTCTATAGCCTACTTCTCATTAACGGCTTGGGTAGAAGATTTGAAAAAAAAAATATTTTGTTTATAGATTCATGTACAACATTTACTTAACAGGATTTTTTCGTAGGGCTAATACTTTTGCCTTAAAAAAATATTTACTAAAACGTAATTTTTTGGCTAATATTCCCTACTCCTGCTAAACGGCTTCGATTTTTGGAAATATTTTTACACAGAAAAATTGTTGGATAGAAGTACTACAGATATGTAACAGCTTATGTAAATCAATCAACATTTGCAAAGAAAATGTCCCCATTTTGAGATAGAGGTCTGAAAGTGCTCTGCGCGGGCGCGATCGGCAGTCGGGCGTTAGCATTGAGACGGGAGGGTTGTGTCGCCCGCTGCTCCGCTCCGGCTATCGACCGACTATGCACGTTCATGTGTGTTAGTGCATATATTTACGGACGTATTGTATCAGTGTGCTTTTATAGACTTGCTCGCCGCAGAGGGCCCAATTCGATTGTGCGCGTGGACGCTTTATTAGTTTAGTGGTGCCATTTCTAAATACTGTTTTCGTTTTTATTGTTTGTCGTGTTAAAATAAGATACTTTGTAAATAAATAAAAATGCCAAGGCAAAGCAAGTCAAGAAAATATCTAGCTCAAAAGGCTATGAAAATGCGTCAGGTGACGTAAGAAAAACGAGAAAGAAGAAAACTAATTAAAATTTACAGATTTTTAGAATGACCTGTGTTTTATTTGAAACTTCATTATGACGGAGTACAGCCAACCGCACGTCAGTGGTAACAATTTGACCTTGTGTTGTGAACGTCTATATTTCGCGAGCAGGTTTTCGTAATTCAACTGCTACCTTGGACGTATGACTAACTGTAAAATCCGGCTAAGTGTGTCAGATTATGCACAGTGAAGGGTTCCGTAGTTGGGCTGAATATTTACGCATGCACAGTATTGTTGTTATAAACCGCATAAACAAGTTTGTATTTCATAAAAAAAACTATGAAAAACAAAGTTAATCTCAAAATTGTTGACTGTCGTATTATTTTTAATAATGAGATCCAACGATACCTCACACGCTTGCGTGCACTTATATTGTTTTTCCTTCTCTCGGTTAAAAAACTATTTCGAATTAGGTACGAAAGAATTTTTGAAGTGTGGCACTCCACATCTTATAAATTTTTTCGTATCAATAAACAGGAATAAATTTAATTAGTTAACGAAACTCCGAAAACGTGATGGGTGTCAACAAACTAAACATGACAAAAAAAAATACCAATCATGTCTGCGGAGTTTCGCTAACTAATTTAATTCGACCCTATAGTGAAAATAGTCTCCGAGTAAAATGGCAGTGTGAAATCTAGACAGAATTATAACGAAATTATGGTTCCGTTTTTGACATTTGGCTACGGAACCCTAAAAATGTTCAAAGTCAAAGATTTATTTGTAGGTAGATGTTATTTAGGTAATCATGTCTATTACCGATTTATAATAACTCAAATTGGTGAAAAACCAATCTCATTTTTATGTAAGTGCCTATCTACAGTCTATGCAAATAAAATGTTATTAGAAAATGCTCGAAATAACGTTTAAAGTTTTGAGGGTGGGATGAGAATGTAACTCTGTAAAGAGGCGAACTGGATCTTGGTAAACATTGAAAAAGAAGGATAGGTTTATTTCTTTTTAATTTCTCCTTTCGCAGGTCTACTGCAAGTATAGAAATAAGCAGTAAATTTGTACTCAATACTTACCTGTCGTAAGTATCTGTATCTATTTTACTGTGTGCAACTAATAAATAAAATAGTACCTACATCCTAATTCATAATGGTTGAAGCTCTATAATATGTATTTTCTTTTTTTATCATACTTTTAAATTGCTAAAACATTATGTCGAGAGTAATAAAATAAACGAAACAAAACTTTTTTTAAACGAACCTAATGGGATTGGGATAAACTACTATAAGTAAGTTACACATTTTTTATGCTATCTATTTTGTTTCATTATACCTACCTACGTAAATGATAAAAAATGATGTCCAGTAAAATCTTAAAATATACACAAACACGTAACATTTGTGTCCATATACAAATATCAGCCTGCACGTCCCTTTGGAATCGTAGGCAAAAACGCCGACCTACGTGCGTACCTGCGCGAGTTTTACGTATAACAGGAGTGTGCGAGTGTTGTGCGTTTAGCTCCGCCCAGATGCGCAAGGTTAGTGAGGCCGCTATACGCCTTAAGATAAATCTTATTTCCATCTTTTTTAAAGTTCACTTTTTACACGGTCGGGAGTTCTGAATTTTAAATTTACCTTGTTTTTGTCAAGCTATTATAATATTAGATAATATTACTGTCGTAGTACTCGCCTGTTCTCGTAGCGGGCGCTAGTTGCTGTGGTAACTTCGCTTCAAGCTGCTCGCATCGCTTCATAGCGCGCTGTAGCTCACGGTTCAATTCCTGCAAGCAAAATGTATCATTGTAACAAAACTAGCCTGTAATAATCTTAAAACAGAAAAAGAAGTAATACTTAGTATGGAAGAAAGACTCTTACGGCCCGAACATGACCGAAATAGCGTATGAAAACGTGTTTTGGAACAAAATCAAATCAAATCAAAAATATTTTTATTTCACATAAGCCTACGTGGGCACCTATAAAACGTCAGAAGCTAGGTGCACGGTTCCAATTGGTCGTTTCCTATGAAAAAGAGCCAGCAAGAAACTCCACGGTCACTCTTTAAGAAAAATTGCTTTTACAATGTTTTCAAATTACAGTGTTAATAGGTATGAGAGGACAGCGTAGGCCCATCAAAAGTACCAGGTACTTAACAAAATAGAAAATGGTCTACAGATCTAGTCTATTAAGCCTAAAACAATATAAAATATTATTAAAATAGTAAAATTTAGAACCTTGTTGAAATTTAAATTATAGGTATAATAATGTCAAATAAGAAAACATTATGTCAGTGAATTAATTTAAAAATTAACTTCGTAATTTGGGAGCAGTTAATAGACATTTACATAGTTTTGCCGTTAATGAGGTACTAGGGAAGCCACATGTATAGGAGGAATTAATGCCAAACTTCCTTCAACGTAGTCCTTAATCTTATAATATGCTTTTTTGATAAGGGCACGTTTAATGTGCGTTTTGAATTTTCCATCGCTAAGTTCTGTAACAGACTTTGGCAACTTATTATAAAAGCGGATACTGTTAATAAGAAATGACTTGCTTGTTTTAGTTAATCTAAATTTGGGTATCACAATTTCATGTTTACTACGTGTATTTATATCACGTAAGGAAAAAGCGTTATGCGACTCTCTCTCTCTCCATGCGACATTCTCTCTCTCTCTCCATGCGACATTCTCTCTCTCTTTCTCTCTCCATGCGACATTCTCTCTCTCTCTCTCTCTCCATGCGACATTTTCTATCTCTGTGAGAGAAAAAAGGTGTGAATTTAAGACGCAGATATATGCCAGTGACCTTGAGTGGTTAGATTGCGTGTTCTGTACTGAGCTAACGCAACGCGTCGTACGTTCAGCCAATAATAGGACTCATCCATCAAGGAGCGCTGTCCCCAATTTGACGTAGTATTAATTTATTATACACAAAACAAAAGGTATTTTAATAAAACGCGTATACCAAAATATCAATGGTTAAATTATCTTTAAATTGGTGAAGGTTTTAGAAAAATACGCTTGGTAGATTTTGCGCCATTCTCAGTTTTTTATCCGCGTTAGATATAACTTTATAAATTAATTTCACTATGTAATATAAATATAATCTAAAATATTCACATATTAAGTTATTGAGAAAATGCTCTAATATACTATTGAAAATATATATAAAAATATTACTGTCACACTTGTCAGGTGCTGTACCGTATTTAGAGTGACTGGCACACTTGTCGTGTGCTGTACTGTATTTATCGACTACTTATGCGACTGCTAATTAATGTAGCGAATGAAGAAGTGGTCAAAGCAGTTCGTTAATTGAGAATTACTTCTATAATTTAAAATAATTCCTTCAGTTTAAATTAAACCGACTTAATTGTACCTATACCATAAATTTGCATGTTATTATGTTATGATTAATTAAGTTAAGCTACTAATAATACTACCACTGTAAGAACTTTTGTAACCATATTTATCAGCAAATAAATCTTTGACTTTGACTATACCATATTTTTTTTTTCATTATTATGATTTTTACATGTCACTGGGTTTCAAGTAGGTATAGAACCCATTTAATGGGTTATCATGTAACCCTTTCACTGGGTTTCAAGTATAAAACCCATTCAATGGGTTATCATGTAACCCATTGAAAATCATTAACACTACTCGTTTAGACGTGATCTTCAGTACAAAATCATTAAAAGTCGGTTATCGTCCCATTAATACGCGTATTTAATGCAAAGCCATCTAGTGTAAGTCTCATAGAGCTTCTGAAATCGTATACTAGATGGCTCTGTATTAAAAACGCGTCTGTGACTGGGTATAACAGTCTCATCATCATCTACCCAGCGTTTTCCCAAATATGTTGTGGTCGGCTTCCAGCCTAACCAGATGCAGGTGAATACCTGTATTTCACATGAAGCGACTGCCTATCTGAACTGCACAACCCAGTTACTAACAAAAAACCCAGAACCAGTAAAAAACACTTCCTCTCTCCTTAAACATCATCATTACATAATACAGTTTCCTGCTCTTGTTTCATGTGTATTATTGTATATACAGGGTGTAAGGGACAGCTCTCCGCAAATTAACAGGGTGCATTCAGCTCCTTATTTTGAATCATATTCCACAAAAAAAAGAAATCTCAGGTTTTTTTTTTTTTTTATCGTAATTTCAGTTACTATTCCTTTATTTCAATGTAAAATCACATTCTCTGTACGCTGTACTCCATTAATGTAAATAACGCTAAAATAAAAAAAATCAGCAATGGATGTTGAAATTCTCTAACGAACGACGCCTGAAATAAGCGAATGCGGCCGTCCACCCCGCCGCGACAAATCAGGTTCATTAGATTCCCATAACGTTCCTGAAATAATTTAATATACCGGTCATCTTAGTACGATATACTGAATTCACCCCATCAGTCTGCGGAGGGCTGTCCCTTACACCCTGTATGTATATATTTATTAGATAAGTGTATGCTTTGTGTATGTATGTATTTATTGTATATGTTATTGGTACACCACTGACTACCTGCAGTATTGTCACTCCTGCTCCCTTTAATCCATCCAAAGGTTGTCTGTAAAAGATCGCTTTTAGCGATAAGACCGCCCATTGTGTCACCCTATGTAAAATTTAAACATTTATATCTGTAACTTTTATGGTGTACATAATACAGAGTATTGTATTCTATTCTAACTGGGCAACATGATACCTCTTGGTAAGACTGGTTGTCTGACTTTCAAGGTTCTGATGCCCCTATACTTTTAATGTTATTTAAGAAAATCGATGAAAATTGACCATTTCCTCTTATCTCCGAAACGACTGAGCCAAAAATAAAAATAAAAAAATACAGAAAATTGTTCTTTACTTATAGATTACAGGAAAGCCTATAAGAAGTCTATGGTCTTAACATAACATGGTAATTCACTCAATATTGTGCGTACAAACTTACATTTGCAGTTGGAATCAGGGACTATTTTGGTTGCCCATTGAAAGGGTTTTTCTAAAATGGTAACCAAAATGGTCCCTGGGTAGAATAGAGATAGAATTGGTCATGCTACACGTGCTGGGTGAATATCGAAATAACATAATATTATGATTATTTCATGTTACTAGGTTTCAAGTAGGTATAGAACCCATTGAATGGGTTATCATGTAACCCTTTCACTGGGGTTCCAGTATAAAACCCATTCAATGGGTTATCATGTAACCCTTTCAATGGGTTTCTAGTTTTATACTAGAAACTCATTGAAAGGGTAACTTAACCTTTCAATGAGTTATATCATCTAATGGTAACCCATTGAATGGGTTACCCCTTCGAAAGGCATAACTCTTAACCGGGGTTGTACGGTCCCTGGTTGGAATGTATGAGGGCACATGTCTTTCAACTACAATGTTAAGTTTGTTCTTGGGATAAATTAATTCCAACTACGGAACCCTTCATTGTGCGTAGTCCGACACGCACTTAGCCGGTTTTTGTAGGATCGACGCAACACGTCTCCTTCTTCCATCCTTCTCTATTCGTCATCATTTCAATAATCGTAGTAATTTGTGTCGTAACCAATTATGTATTACCTTTAGATGCGTTACCCGCGCTCAATAATGGCAACGTAAAAGCAAGGCAATTGCCCGACTTGGAATTAGTCGCGCGCAATCCAGTGACGCGGCTACACGTCACAATCACTCGCAATTCTCAGCAATTATTTGTGAAGAAAATGTCTTCTCGTGTCTGACACGATGTACAAATTACACTACTACTGTGGGAGTACAGCAAAACGTCTCATTTCGTGCATAACTTCCATCAACAATAGTACATAAGTACTTATTGTATTTTTTTATTATAAGAAAACGTTGTTTTGTTATGTACTTGTACAGCCAGTCAGCCATTTTTCCTGACTACTGCAACCGACGCGTACGCGCCAATGAACATGCAGCAGCTAGTGACGTAACTAAATATGTATGTTCATCTCTTTCTAACAACAGATATCGGTATAGGTCTTTCCTTTTCTTCGCGCAACCTATGATTGTACGCAAGCATGTAGCTACAATCATGGCTTCCGCTGTTTTTGAGTGCACTAATATTCGTGTATGACGCGTCTATTTATAATACGTCATTGGTCGTAACAACTAAGTATTACAATAATAAGTAAGATACCTTTATAGCACTCGTGTGTTTCTTCTTGAGCACACCATTTTCTCCCTTCTCCCATTCTAACTTCTTGTTCGCTTCTGATACCTCTTCTGTTAACTCTGCCACCTGTTAGAATTAAAACAAGAACTATTTAATAAAATTTGATTTTTTGTATACTATGCCATTGTTTAAATTGTGTTTTAGAAAATAATGATTTTATTGAAGTGAAAACTTCTTTAGGCGCGTTGGAGATGCCCCGGGCGTCGGGAGTCGCAAGCCAATTCCCGGCCACTGTAGGTGCGGGCTTGCCGACGGTGAGCGATGAGTAGCTCGCCGTCCGATAAGGACCAGGCCCGAGTCAACGGCGCGTTGTGTTCCACGCGCGCCTCAAAGAGATATCAGCACGAATTGACCGGGTCCATAAGGGACAATGCCTGCCAGGCTTGCGAGTTTGTCCGAAAGGGATATCGTGGCCCTGGCACACAGGCAAATGAAGGAACACGGGTGGGTTTTAGTCAGTAAAAGACTGACCCTCTCGCTCCGCCCAGAGCGGGAGAAGTTATTTGACAAAAAAAAAAAAAGGGGCGTAGTTACCTCCTTGGTTGCCATGTTTCGAAGTAAAAGATCGTTCCATTTTTAAATTACACGATAGATTTGAGTTTCCTATGTAATTTATTTGGCCGCTGAAACACGACACACATGGATTTTCATACAACTTTTGGTGGCCGCTGCTCGCATGTATTTGGCCCGTACAGCAATTTCGATTTATCTCGACGAAGGTTGTTTTTTTTTTTTTTAACGGTGCGCCACACTAGGAATTTCTCCTGTATTGTGGGTGCGTTTACAAACATTTAAGCTCACATACACAAACAGCCAGACCCGGAACAACTACTTGTAGGTCATACAAATATTTTTTCCGTGCGGGAATCGAACCCGCGACACGCAGCGCAGCAGTCAATCACTTAACCACTGCGCCAGCCGTTTCAAAATTATATATAAGTACCTAGTTTCTAAATTATCTGTAAGTTAACAGATTTTTATATGCCAACAGGCAGAATGTACTGGGAATATATCTAAAACTAACACCATTATTGTAATACCTGCATTCTATACAAATGAAGAAATTATTTACTATTTTTTATTTATAAATTTAAAAGTTGGATTTAAAAGTTATGCAAAATGGATCCAGCCACAAAAAATTACTTTTGAGAAAATGGGAGACAGACAGACTTAGTCTCAACTCTCACCATAAGGGTTCCTTTTTACCATTATGGTACGGAACCATCGTAACATGACACGCTCAGTTTTCATACTATCTAATGTCGGATAGATACCGCGATGTTCACGGTATCTATCCTACTCTAAATCTGTGCCAGCACCCTATTCTCCTTATTCGTCCTATCGGTCACCTCAGCTGAGGCGGCATGTAATCGCGAACACTCCCCTTCTAGAGCTCCTTATAAAATATAAATGGCAAAATCGGGGTGTACCTAATACACCTCTACTGGGCACCTTTAGAGCATATAGCGTGATGTTATATTAAACTAAACCTTACCTTTCTAGCCAACACCCTATTCTCCTTATTCCTCCTATCGGTCTCCTCGGCTAAGGCTGCATGTAGTCGCGTACACTCTCCTTCTAGCGTGGCTATCCGCTCACGAAGCGATGCATTGTCGACGCCGAGCGCTCGCGCCTGTAATGTGGAGTTATAAGTTTAATGTCATCGGTAGGGTGACATCGGGAAGTGTTTTCATCATCTGCCTTGAGCCTTTTCCCATGTTATTGGTGTCTGATAACCATCTTTTCAATAAAATAAGTGATAGACATAATTTCAATACTAGAAATAAAGATAAAATAGGGAAGGAATGGCTGGGAGGAAGCACAAGATGCCATTGGAATCTTTTGCGACCTCTCTAAGGCGTTCGATTGCGTAAACCATGACACACTTTTGCTGAAACTAGAGCACTATGGGATTAGGTATACAGCTCTTGATTTACTAAGATCATACCTGAAAGATAGAAAGGTTAAAGTTCAAGTGAACGGCGTAAACTCATTGGGGTCTGAAATGGCAGTGGGCGTTCCTCAAGGTTCAATATTGGGTCCATTCCTCTTTTTAGTTTATATTAACGATTTACCCCAATTATTTCAAAAACAACCGAAGATGGTGTTATTTGCAGATGACACATCATTGACATTTAAAATAGACCGACGGTCACAAAATCTTGACGACGTGAATAACTGTATTCTTCAGGTCCAAGATTGGTTTACGGTAAATAATTTGGTACTAAATAAAGCAAAAACCAAATGTATTCGATTTAAATTACCTAATGTTAGAAGTAGTGAATGTAATATCATATTGGATGGCGCAAAACTGGAATTTATTAATCAAACGGTTTTCCTAGGAATCACTCTAGACGAGAAATTACAATGGGGACCACATATAACATCTCTTGCGGGGCGGCTAAGCTCGGCGGCTTATGCTGTTAGAAAGATACGACAGTTAACAGATGTAGAAACCGTGCGTTTGGTCTATTTTAGCTACTTCCACAGCATTATGTCGTACGGCATTTTACTGTGGGGTCGGGCTGCTGACATTGAGTCAATCTTTATTTTGCAAAAGAGAGCTGTCAGAGCAATTTATAATCTAAGTCGCCGCGAATCTCTTAGGGAACTATTTAAAAATATTAATATTATGACGGTACCTTGCCAATTCATTTGTGAAAATATTATGTATGTAAGGAAAAATCTACATCTTTTTAATAAAATAAGTAATAGACATAATTTTAATACTAGAAATAAAGACAAAATATATCAACCATTTTTCAGGTTATCTAAAGTACATACATCTTTTATGGGGTACTGTGTTAAATGTTACAACAAAATACCTTGTGATATATTGCAACTAAATGAAAGAAAATTTAAAACTCATATTAAAAGAACACTTTGTAAACAAGCATATTACAAATTAGAGGATTATATACAAGATAAGAATGCTTGGAAACATGCTGGTCCTGCTCCATAGGACAATCTAGAGTCTAGACAAAATCAAACAGGTTGCTATTTTAATTGTATAATTTATTATTTTTATGACATTTAATTTAAATTCTGTGATTACCTTAACTCACACTGATATTATTGTTATTTTTTAGGAAATCGTATATATTTTTTACAATTTTTGTAAATATGTGAGCACCATGTTCTATCACCTAATTAATTTATCTGTCATTGCTTCATTCTTAACTCTTTTTATTACCTATTGTGGTATAGTAATTTTATTCTAGGTGCATCGTCTTCACATATAATTATATAATTAATGTACCTATAAAAATATTGTACAAGATTTTAAAAGAGTACCGGTGGAGTTTCTTGCCCATTCTTCTCCATACGAAACTACATTTTGGAAGGGGCGACTAGAATCAATTCTATTTTTTTTTGTAAATATTGACGTTCAAAAGTGCCTTTTATGTGCCTATTTGAAATAAACAATTTCCGCCTTATTACAAAACAAGATTTATATTTTGACATGGCTTAAACCATGGAGCCAGTTTTTGTAATAAGAACGTAACAGTGATTGAAATATCGTTCTTTATACAAAACTGTAAACTTAGTTCGGTACTAAGTTGTCAGTTTTGTGTTTAGGAACTTTACCATAGTCGGAATAAAGTTCGAAATTCAATAATGGCTCCATATTTTAAACCTGGGTCTGAAGATAAACCTTGTTTTGTAATAAGGGGGATAGACTTTGACTTTTTGACTTTGAATAGATCAGCCATGTTTCAGATTATCTAAAGTACATACATCTTTTATGGGGGACTGTGTTAAATGTTACAACAAAATACCTTGTGATATATTGCAATTAAATGAAAGAAAATTTAAAACTCATATTAAAAGTACACTTTGTAAACAAGCTTTTTACAAATTAGAGGATTATATCCAAGATAAGAATGCCTGGAAACATGCTGGTCCAGCTCCATAGGACAATCTAGATTCTAGACAAAATCAAACTGGTTGCTATTTAAATTGTATAATTTATTATTTTTATGACATTTATTTTACATTCTGTGATTACCTATTTTTTTTTTTAGGGAAACATTTTTTATTTTTTATTTTACAATGTTATCTGTCATTGCTTCATTATTAATTCTTTTTACCTATTGTGGTATAGTAATTTTATTCGAGGTGCATGATCTTCACATATAATTATATTATTATAGTTGATGTACCACCGCGAACGTTCCCGATCGACCACTTTTAGCCCTTATGTCCATAGTAATAAGGTCGAAAAGTGGTCGACCGTTGTAAAACATTTTAAAAGAGTAACGGTGGAGTTTCTTGCCCATTCTTGTCCATACGAAGCTCCCTTTTGGAAGGGGCGACTAGAATCAATTCTATTTTCTTTGTAAATTGTGACGTTCAAAAGTGCCATTTATGTGCCTATTTGAAATAAATAATTTGACTTTGACCAGAGATCGGAATAGGTAGAGTTTATTTACCTAAACTTCGAAGAAGGAAGTAACATAGAGTAGATAATACCTCCTCTAAAACCCCCGGAATAATTATAATGACGTTAAAATCCCGGGATATAAAAACCACAAATTATTTATATAAAGACTTTACACCGTGGCATTTTAGTCGTCTTACAACGGCAGCCCACTTCATGTATCCAATGACTACTAATCATATCAGACTACAATCAAAAATCAGCTGTTCCCTAAATTTTGACGAGTCATGCGAACATAAATGTAGGGAACAGCTCATTCTTTTTCGTGAGTCATGCTTGTAACAGCTCTACAGGGTGCTCGGTTATTCGACCTGTTCCTTGAAAGAGGTTATATTAGAGGCCATTTCCAACAAATTGATCCCCGCCAACTCATACATTTGTTTCAAATAAAACACGTCTAAATATCAAAAATTATAAAATAAAAAAGGTTTTCTTTGCACTCAAGACCTGTTATTTCTGAAATTATGGGAATTTAGGGCATGTTTTTTTTTTTATAAATGAGCACTTGTTTATCATCAGTCAGAAAAATAACAAATAACTGTCGAGAGAGAAGTAGTTATTTTTAAAAATATTTGTTTTTGGTGACCAGTCCGAAAATTTTAATAATAATTTAAAAAACCCCGTAACTCGGAAACCGTTAATTATCGACCCCTAGTTGGTGGGCTTAATTTGTCGGAAATTACCTCTGGTATAACCCCTGTCAAGGAATAGGTCGAATTACCGAGCACCCTGTATATTCAATCTCATCATCGCGCATCGCGCATTCGTATTTCCGAAGTTAGACGATAATTCCCGAAGCGCTTACTTTTGGCAGGCTGAATCTATTGTTACATACCTCGGCCTCATACCGGCTGGCGGCTGCGCTGACAGCGACGTGATTGGCCGTTAGTTTGGCCGCGTGTTCCAGCGCGGCGGCCTCTCTGCGGCCGCATGTTTCTGCGACCGCTCGCTCGACCGACAATGCTTCTTCCGCTTGTGATGCTCGTTCTGTTTCTCTGTTGAAATGTGAAGTCATAATTTGACAAAAATAAGCTTGGAATTTGGACTTGTATAAGAAACTGTCACCACTTTATATGGAAGATTAAATTAAATCATGAAAAAAAATATATAGGGACTCCCTCTATACAGGGTCAAATTTAATTAGCTAGCGAAACTCCGTGGACGTGTTCGGTATCGGTATCTAAATACGATAAAACTAAAAAAAGAAAGATTTGATGTTTTTTTTCTGGTGTCAATGACCACTGGCAGTGATGTTACATGAAGTAGTTAAGTTTTTGTTTTATCGTGTTTAGTTATCGATACCCATCACATGTGTGGGGTTTACACAGAAAAGAAAACAGATTTTGAAACTCATATTTCAAGTAACTAGTCGTTGACCTCAATTTTTTTTCATCCTATTTAGATATCGATACCGTCTGCGGAGTTTCGCTAGCTAATTTAATTTGACCTTGTATATATTTTTTTTTTCATGATTTAATTTTACCACTTTTTCGGCGTGATTCTCAAACTCAAACCATATATATCAATTAAACCACTGACAGGCACTTTTGAATTGTCAAGAAGTCGGTCAGTTACAGTTGCCCATTCCAAATAGTAGGTTCCTATGGAGAAGAACGGGCAAGAAACTCCACGGACACTCTTTTAAATTAAAATATTGATTAATACGTATAGATAGATTAATATGTATACCCATGCCAAATTACAGCTTTATAATACTAATAGTCTCTGAGCAATGCTGACAAATGTGTGCACTGACTGGACAGGTCCAATCTGTGTGGTTCTTTCATCAATAGATAATTTCAGGCACCAATCTACATGGTCTTCACATGATCTGATTATGTCTGGACTTTAAAAGGGACTGTGACCTCTGAGTTTGTTTCGTTGTTTCGACCTTTCTTCTTAGCTTTTTTTTTTTAATATGATTGACGTGTAAAAGTGTTTGTACAAACCTACTTACAGAAATAAATCATTTATAATTTATTTATTTTTGAGCTAAGCCGTGGACAGACAGACGGACATGGCGAAACCACGATCTGAAGATTTATGGTGAGTTTTGGGTTACTTGTGAATACTTGGCTACAATTTTAGACACACAAGCAGAGAGAGAAGTATTTATTTAAGGAAAAACAAACAGTAGCACAATAAAAAACAGTCATACATCGTCAGTCATCATTTGTCATTTGACATTCATGTCATTTTGACATTGCCATAAATACCTGACACATAATGTTGCCAATAAACTATTAAGGATAATGTTGCAATCATTACTCTCAAGGCCTGGTGGTTCTGCCAAGATAATATAAACCGTCTCTCCTTGAGAGCCACCAGGGCTTGACATGGCCGCTCAAGAGTCTATATCAAATAACAAGATGGCGTCCGAGCGCAAGGTCAGATTATTCGGCGTAATCGCCGTGGGTGGTCCCCGAGCGCCAGATATTTGAAAACTAGGTCCAAAAAAGCACTTTACGGCATTAAAAAAAAAACAAACACCGTAAAGTGCTGTTGGGAACTACAGTTCCCAAAATAAAACACCGTGAAGTGCAGGTTGGGAATACTTGGGAACTCTGGTTCCCATACGTCACTTTACGGTGTATTTTTTTTGGGAACTTGATCCCAACTGCATTCGATAAGGGTCCCAGTTAACTACGGAACCGTAATAATACGTACCTCTGTAACTGTGCACTGAGAGTATCGGCAAGCGCTGCTTTAGCCCTCAAAGCCGCTAACTCCGCCGCCTCCTCTTCCAGATGAAGATTACTCTCCTTTAGATGTTCCACCTGACAAGACCATTATATAATATTAATCATCAGAAATTTAAATAAACTTTTTTACAGTCCGTTCAACCGATTTTGGCTTCTATTCCGTAGGAATAAGGATGGCCCTTATGGGCCTTAAGGGGGAACGAATTTGTTTTATTTTTTAAAGCATCTTTTTACGCCACATGAACTTTTAAAAACGACCCTTTTTTATTTCCAATTGTCTGTTGGTGACGTCACTTACCTCAGCCGAAGAGCGAGCGAGAGCGGCGCTAGCAGTATCTCTCTCCCGCGTGCAAGTATCCAGTTGTTGGGTACTAGAAGTCAGTCGTCGCTCTAATTCATCTCTTTCGTGACGACATAGGATTAATGTTGCTTGCATTTCTTTTAGTTCCGTTTCTGTAAGTAAAAATATAATGTTAGCTCGTAAACGTACGTTCCCCGTGTGGTGCCAGACGTAAAGAATAGCACCACCCTATTTCTTCCCGTGGGTGTCGTAAAAGGCGACTAAGGGACTTACTAGAGAATGGGGAATGGGGTTCTTTTTTTTATTTAGGATGGGTTTGCTTTTGACCTTAGTCTAGGGCAGAGGTGACAGAGACAAAGTCGACGATGGAGTGGGCTTACCCAGAAGAAGCCTGTTCACTCTAAATTTGAAGAGATTAGGGTTGTATGCGTTCGGAAACACAGACGCTGGTAGAGAGTTCCACTCTTTTGCTGTGCGCATTATAAAAGACATTCGGAAATGCTTATTGAGAATTGGTGGAAGAGCAACACGGAAGGGATGGTAACCTGCAGTGCGTCTAGATGTCCGATAATAGAAGGGGGCCGGTGGAATGAGGTCGTGGAGTTCTTGGGCACACTCACCGAAGTACAATCTGTAGAAGACCGACAAGCAGGCAAACCTTGCGGCTCTATGCATTGTAGTCACCATACTGCGATCGCAAACCCGCCTGCCAAGCGTGGTGATTATGGCAAACCCCCATTATGGTCTTCCCCAATGTCATGATGGCATGAAAAAGTCATTCAATGGAACAAATCTAACTTAAAGAGATGTAAAAATGATTCTAATGATTAGAATTCTGTAAATACATATCTGTTATGGTTGTGAAACATGTTTTGATACTGACCTGCAAATAGCAAAAAATGTAAGAAAAATTGAAATTCAAGGGCTACAGCTGCGAATCTACTTTAAGACGCAGATATATGCCAGTGACCTTGAGTGGTTAGCTTGCGTGTTCTGTACTGAGATCACGCAACGCGTCGTACGTTCAGCCCGTAATAGGACTCGCCCATCAAGGAGCGCTGTCCCCAATTTGACGCATTATTATTTTATTATACACCAAACAAAAGGTATTTTAATAAATCGCGTATACTAAAAGATCAATAATTAAATTATCTTTAAATTGGTGGAGGTTTCAGAAAAATACGCTTGGTAGATTGCGCCATTCTCAGTTTTTTATCCGCGTTAGACATAACTTTACAAATTAATTTCACTATGTAATATAAACATAATCTAAAATATTCACATATTAAGGTATTGAGAAAATGCTCTAATTTAACATTTTTTTTTTTCAAATAATTAATATAGTAGCCCACGAAACTCATATGTTTTTATTTGTTCCTTTTAGGCTCCCTTTGAGGTAAGTTTACACATTTCACCGGCATTTCATTCAAATAAGTGGCTTACCCAGTTGCTTGGCCCTAGCGGCGTCGGTAGCGTTAGCAATAGCGGCATCTTTAGCCGCTTCTAATTCGGTCACCTGCTGTGTTAATTTCTCGGCGCGTTCTGAAGCATCCTGTCAAAGAAAATCACACACATGGCTGAAATGTTGAGCAATTAGATTGTAAATCGACGTGAACTGTCATGCTTGAGAGCAGTGGTGATAACGACCTGAGCAATTAGATTGTAAATCGGCGTCAACTGTCATGCTTGAGAGCAGTGGTGATAACGGCCTGAGCAATTAGATTGTAAATCAACGTAACTGTCATGCTTGAGAGCAGTGGTGATAATGGCCTGAGCAATTAGATTGTAAATCGACGTTAGCTGTCATGGTTGAGAGCAGTGGTTATAACGGCCTGAGCAATTAGATTGTAAATCGACGTCTACTGTCGTGCTTGAGAGCAGTGGTGATAACGGCCTCAGCAATTAGATTGTAAATCGACGTCAACTGTAATGCTTGAGATCAGTGGTGATAACGGCCTGAGCAATTAGATTGTAAATCGACGTCAACTGTCGTGCTTGAGAGCAATAACGGCCTGAACAATTAGATTGTAAATCGTCGTTAGCTGACATGCTTGAGAGCAGTAGTGGTCCAGTGGTAACGGCCGCGACTTACTAATTGTAGGTCGTGATTTCGAACCAAGACAGACGCTTTCATCATTTCAGCCGAAAGACGTCCACTGCTGGACATAGGCCTCCCCCAAAATGGGGGGATTTGCCATAATCGCCACGCTTGGCAGGCGGGTTGGCAATCGCAGTATGGTTTTAAAAATGCGTAGAGAACGCTGCTGCCCATTCTCTCAAACAAACAAAGTTAGGCTTATTAATAATGTTCCTAACCTTATAAGCATCCATCTCGACGCGCAATTTGCTCTGTGTCCACTTCAGGCGTCCGTCTATTTCGCGCATATCTTCGCGAAACTTCGTCAGTTCGCGCTCGCTGTTCATAAGTTCGTGACACTGTGTAAGCAGAAATAATGAAAATATGTATATGAAGAAATTAATCATGCTTTGTATAAGCGTATCTATTGCCTTGAACGCATTGAAAATCGCGTTGTTAGCCCACATTTTTAGGGCGTATGATACGCCTATAAAAACATTTAAATTTTGGGGTTTTATTCTAGCTGCATTAGTAGATTTAAAAAATTATATTAAATTATATATTTATTATTAAATTATACATTTATTATTAAATTATATATTTATTATTAAATTATATATTTATTATTAAATTATATATTTATTATTATATTACATTTATTAATTTATTATTAAATTGTTTTATGAGTATTTAATTGATTGTAATTTTGCTTACAGCAGGCTTAGCATGGCGTTTTAGATCTCTACTCTACTGTAGAATAGACATCGCTTGTCTACACTTCTCGATATCTCTTCTTCGCGAGCACGAGGTCACACCTAGACTCGGGTTTCTTCGTAGACAGTGACTTGTCCATAGCAACGGGGTATTCGCTAGTGCTGTGTATTACTACCCAATTTTACCGTATTTTTGCGTTTCGTTCTCAAACAAATCTATGAAGCAAAGTGTTTTTAACGAATATTTCTTCAATTACAAAACGTAAATGGTCAAGGGGGATGCGCTGAGTAGCCCGCGAAATTCAAATTTTGGAACGTTTTTTGAATTCTAAGGATTTTTCGAAGAGAGTTAGTTGTATTGCCGATTCTAATGATTATAATTCTGTAAAGCAATATTTGTTACGGCCGCGAATCATATTTAAATCAACATACAACGTGTTACTGACCTGCAAATTGCAAAAAACGTAATAAAATTTGAATTTCGCGGGCTACCTTAGCGCATCTCCTTTTTAAAAATATTGTTAAATGGCTGTAGCCAATGACGTATTATAGGTAATATATCATTGGCTGTGGCGCCACTAAGTTTTAAAACTCATTTGTATTGCATACACAGAGCACTATATAATATTGGTAATTGCATATAATGTACAGGCATTATTTAAATAGAGAGCCATAATTATACTATTTTGATGGCGTCACGCAAGAAGTATCCTTTAAGGCGCAACTAGTCGATACTTTTTCCATACAAATTTCGGGGGGGTTTTACTCCACTGTTACACATTGAACATCTAAAGTAAAACATGATATCGTTTTGTCTTATTATTAATTTTGTCTGTACAGAAGCAGAATAGTAAAAAACAAAGGCATTAAAAAGTTATGAGCCAACAAAGATTCGTTTTTCCTGCTAATTTTAACGCAACTTTGGGCGTAAATAAGTAATAAAAGAAGTATAAAATCTGAAAAACAAAGCTCGTTCCGACAAAGCTCAATTGTCGAAGATTATATTAAACTTTATTCGTAATTGATTTATGCAGTAGATAGTTTTTTCATAAAACCCCACCTTCCAAAGGAGTTTTCGTATATTTTTACGCGCGCTTCTACAGACCAGCGCGACTCGCGACGCACCAGTATGTAGAAGCCTTAATGCAACGCGGGCGAGGCCGCGGGCGGCAGCTAGTACTTAATAAATACATAATTTAGTGTTCAATGAGGAGATTTTGGCTTATAATCAGATGTTTTTCCCTGTGAATGTAGGTATCTAATAAATCAAAGTTAAGGGACAACATAGTGTAAAAACTGTAGGATACTTATATTGTTGTTCTTATTTTATTGTTAATTCCAAAAATCTATTATTTATTTTGGGCGACAGGTCCTAGCCGAGTTCTTCGCATAAACATTGATTGCACTTATCTCCTTGGTTATTTTATAATTCTACAGAACTCACTTCCCGTGAGATCAAAGGCTCCCAAACGAGCAAAGCAAGCTCTCTAATAGTATTTCTTTCCCATCCTCGCTGAAGTTTATCTAAAAAAAAACTTAAATAAAAAGCGCAATTTGAACCCAACATGTTAATTTCAGCTTAATATAATTATGATATAAGAAAAAAAAAGAAAAATATAATAAAACCGCCTAAAATTACTCGAATTAACGAAAAAACAACTAACGAATCGTTGTCTAGGTCATTTTATATGTAGACTATTTCGGAAGAAAGGTTTCTATCCCAAGCTGTCAACATCGGAGAAAGATTGTACGTCGTGCTCGACGTTGTAGACAGTTGTCTAGGGTAGAGAAGTCACGCCGCGGTCTGAGCGCCGCGGTCGGGCAGGACCTCTCGCTTCCCAGCGTCGTCAACTCGATGCTGGAGAGCGAGGGGGCCTGGACAGCGGTCGCCTCCTTCTGCGAGGACGTAATGTCGCAGAAGGAGGACGCGGAGCGCGCGCGGGAGGACGACCCTCTCGCAGCGCCGCTCCGCAGGCGAAGACGGGGCATGAGAAGGCGATTGTACGATCGTCGTCTTATGCCCCCTGGTGGTGAACAGCGGGAGACGGGTGCGGGGTCGCCTTCTCCTGCATTGCACAGTTCACCATCCACGTCGGGCGGGAATGACAGAGCGCTCGCGGTCATTCCTGGGCCCCTCCCCGACGGGGGGGGCGTGACGGGCCCGCCTGCAAGGCGGGCGGTCGTCAGCGGGGGACTAGATGTTATGGCTCTGCCGGATTCCCAGTCCTCCTCCTTGCAGACGAGGTAGGAGCGCCACTGGGTCGTTTAGTGGGTATACCGGATTTTCCGAGGAGTCCCACATACCCCTCCCATCCCCCGATCGATAGGTAGGCATGCGTAATGCATTTTTCCCAGCGTCAAAAAAAAAAAAAAAAAAAAGGGTACAGAAGTCAAGTCTCTTCACATTTGATTTTGTAATCGCCGTGCTACAGACAGTAGAAAACTTTGTGGTGTACACTGAAACGTCATTTTTGTCTATTCTTCCGTCGACAAAACGCGTAGAGAGGGTTCTCGTGCTAAGCCTGCAGGTCATTTATTTTTTGTAAATCTGTGTAGACATTGTGACTTATTTATAACATCGCCTTGGACGAGTCTGTAAAGGTGTCATAATATTGTGATTTAAATAAATAAATAAAAAATATTTTTTAATTATTTTATGATGTCAATTAATACAGCCTTGTTTATACAAGGCTTTGGAAGCTTTGGAGCAATCGAGGTTAATTAAAGTTAGAGTCAATGCGGCTAGGTGAAATTCAACATTTCTTACGTTTTCATTGTATGTTGATCATAATTAAATTCGCGTCAATTACTCGTAAATACTGAAAAATAATTACTGAATTATAATAATTTAAAAATTAATATAGCTATCAAAATTGTGTGTTTAACTGAAACATCTAATAGGCGCACGTAAAACCGATTGCTGGCGGGGCGACGCATGCCGCGTGGCGATCGGCCACTATACAGTATACAGGAAGGATTTTTGAGACGGGGCAGTAAGGGCAGCTACCTCAACCGTTGTAGCTACAGGAAAATGGTCTTAAGAGACTGTCCTTAACTTTTTGAGAAACTATGATCTGCATTCACAGATTTAGAAAAAAATGTACCGTCAGCAGGAAAATGTGCGATTTTCAGAAAAAGTTTTTTTATGCCAATTGATCCTCTTTGTTGTAGGGATCAAAAACCTCTATTGGACCAATTGAGGTTTGAGTACTAGAAAAGTCATAAATCGCAAAAAACTTTTCCCATACATTTCGTAGGAAATGAGACTCCAACTTACATTTTTTACCATCGATAAACTGGCCGCTACAAAAAAGACTGATCGAAAAACAAATAAAAAACAATAATTCTACTTTGGGTATTATTCTTACTCCAATTTCAAAACTTTAAACTTTACATTTAGACTCACCTAGAAATTTTACTTGTGTGCTCTAAGATATGAGTTGTTAAAAACGTTAGCCGTTTTGACGTAGGCATAGGTTGATTCTCTTTACTAGAGAGCGGGTAGCAGCTGATAATGTGTTAGGACTAATTCCATAGAGAATCGTGGTAAGTAAATCTTTGAGTTCTTGAATACTGTCGTATGTAAAGTTATTTTTTAAATAGCGCCACATAAAAACAAACAAGAGGAGTGAGATCAGAACTGCTGGTGGTCACGGTATAGGACCATATGTTTGTATCCACTGCCTTGCGAATTGTCGGTTCAAATTAGAACGAGTATGGCGGCTGTTGCGCATAATTTCAGAAATTACAAGCAACCAAGCAACAAACTATTTAGATACAATTTTCAAAAGCAAATTGATGACGCGTATTTGTTCGAAATTTGAATTATAATTTTTTTTTTGTTTATTTTTGTCCAGTCTTCATTGTAGCGGTCCATCTATCCATCATAAAAAAACTAAGTTGGAGTCCCTACGAAATGTACGAGAAAAGTTTTTTGCGATTTATGACTTTTCTAGTAGGTACTCAAACCTCATTTGGTCCAATAGAGGTTTTGATCCTTATATGAAACAGGATCGATTGGCATAAAAAAAATATTGCCCATTTTCCTGCTGACTGTACATTTTTTTCAAAATCTGTGAATCATTATCTCAAAAATGCACCCTGTATACATAATGTAGTAGTGTGTAAATATGTGTGCAGTTCACACTGTTTCACATCTGCCAGTCGTCCCGTGACGGCTCAATTTTTTTGTGAAAATATGACTATTTAGAGCTATATTAACGGCTATCTCCTGTCTGCGACTTCGTCTGGTAGATACTAGAAAACTCAAATAACATCACGCCTATAATCCCCGAAGGGTTAGGCAGAGGTGTCCTCATGTACACCCACATTTCGCCAAAAACACAAAAAAAAAACGGCTAAGTGCGAGTCGACTCGCGCAGTAAGGGTTCCGTACCATTATCTATAAAAACGGCAAAAAAAAAACGTTTGTAATACAACAAATATTTAAGGGGGGCTCCCATACAGGGAGCCCCCTTTAAATATTTGTTTTATTTTAATTTAGTTATTTATGTTTAAAGTGATTAAATAACTAAAGATTCTGTGAATATTTCAAGCATCTACCGGTTGCCGTTATCAATATAGAGCAAAAACGAGCAAAAAAACCCCGTTTGTTGTATGGGTGCCCCCTTAAATATTTATTTTGTTCAGTTTTTTAGTATTTGTTGTTATAGCGGCAACAGAAATACATCATCTGTGAAAATTTCAACTGTCTATCACGGTTCATGAGATATAGCCTGGTGACAGACGGACAGACAGACAGACGGCGGAGCCTTAGTAATAGGGTTCCCGTTTTAGCCTTTGGGTACGGAACCCTAAAAACATCTTTATAAACTTGCACTGGAAGGCAAGATTGTACATACCTTATCATCATACAACTGACAGATCCTCTGCTTCTCAGCATGTGCTGACCTAAGCTTCCCATTCAAGAGTTCCACCTCCACCTGGGCAGCCTTCTCTGCCTTGGCTGCATTGTCAGCCGTCCGCTTAGCCTCAATAGATGCACATTCAACGCTTGCGTACCGCATCACTGCTGCGTCTTTTTCACGTTCTGCATGTTCTACGCGTTTGCCCATCTAAGGAATTAAGGTTTTTATAAAGAGGTAGTAAGAAATAAAACCGGCCAAGTGCGTGTCGGACCACGCACAATGAAGGGTTCCGTAGTTGGGATGAATTCATCCCAAGAACAAACTTAACATTGTAGTTGAAAAACATGATCCCCCTACATTCCAACCGCAAATATAAGTTTGTACGCACAATATTGAATGATTTACCATGTTATTTTAAGATCACAGACTTCTTATAGGTTTTCCTGTAATCTATAAGTAAAGAACTATTTTCTGTATTTTTATCAAAATTTTAGGCTCAGTAGTTTCCGAGATAAGGGGGGGAATGGTAATTTTTCATCTATTTTCTTAAATAATTTCAAAAGTATGTATTTTAAAATTATTAAAAAAAATATGAAATCCTTAAAACAAGCCCTTTGATTTGATATGTCACACGGCATAGTCAGCAAAACTTTTTTTTTAATTTTCTAATTTGCCCCCCAAAAGTGACCTCCATATTCAAAATTAATTTATTTACGTAACACGTCCGTGTTTGGGTCACAGAAGTTCATATGTGTACCAAATTTCGACTTAATCGGGTTCCTTTTTTCCTTTTGAGGTACGGAACCCTAAAAATAATAGAATAGAGTAGAATAGAATACTCTTAATTATGTACACCATAAATTAATGAAAAAGAATAAAAAAAAATTAAGAAGAAGAAGAATTAAACAAGTATTTTGAAGGAGTTTCTAAAGAATGGTGTACATCATCTGCCAAGCGTTTTCCCAACTATGTTAAATGATTTTATTTCTGTAAGTAGGTTTGTACAAAAACTTTTACACGTCAATCATATTTTAAAAACTAGATGAGGTCGGCGTTTCCTATCTGACTACTCTGAGAAGAAAGGCCGAAACAAACTCAGAGGTCACAGTCTCTTTTAAAGTCCAGACATAATCTTGGTCAGATCATATGAAGACCATGTAGATTGGTGTCTGAAATGGTCTTTTGAGGAAAGAACCACACAGGTTGAGTGGACCTGACCAGTCAGTGCACGCATTTGTCAGTAATCGTGCAGCTCTACTCAGAACTTAAGGAGCTGAACGATGCGACGATCAATACCAAAGAAAGGACATTTGGGTAGGCCACATAAATGACTCAAACTGCCAGACCATGATTAACACAAACTGAGAATAAAAGAAAAGGAAAAAAAAAAATGCAATAACCCACATAGTCTTCACATTCACAATAATTAAAAATAATATAATACTTTACAAGTAAATATTCATGTAATTGTGTATAAAATAATAATTAAATGTCACTGTATATAAAATAATAAAAGTTAGCATAAAAAACATAACACAAACAATAAAAAACCACTTCAATATGTAAAAAATTGGAGCAACTCAATCCCAAGCTTTTTTGTCTTCAATATAATAATAATAATATACTTAATAATATATACTTTATTTATACAGGTCCTTACAATATGCTTAAATCTAGCTAAAGTACACAATAATTAAAGGCGCACAAAAGTTGAGACCCTGACTCCTAAACTAGGAATACCTGTGACTTAGGAGTCAGTGTTCTACTGCCACTTGGACACTATAAACCCTTATTATTAAGAGCTAGTAAGCTGATTTTATACAAAAATAATATATTATTAGGTAGTGATTTTAAGAAATAAAAACATATTTTTAAAAACATTAAAAGTAAAAAAAAATAAGTAAAAAGTTAAATTAAAATTAAGAAGTAAAATGACTGTGTGGTTAATTCTGTATGTGTGAATGGGAATCGTGTGTTTTTCTTGCATTGTGTGAATGTGTGTGTGATTGGGAAACGTGTGGATTTTGTACTGTGTGAATGTGATATGAGAAGCCTAGGTATGTGAATGTGGTGATGTCTAGTGTAAGACTGTGTTTGAATTAGTACGAGCTTGGTGTCTTTTGTTATATTAAAGATGTTGGTGACTGTATTACGTGTTATAGTATGAAATGTTGCAAGTTATGTCAGAGTGGTTAGTAGTTCCTCAGTTTGAGCATAGTCTAGGAGGTACAGCATGGTCTTTAGCTTAGCCTTAACATTGTGTTTGCTTAACCTTGCAATTTGTGTGGTCTTATTAACATTTTTGTAAACAAGAGAGCTCAACACATACAGCTGTCTTCTGGCGAAGGTAGTTCTATGACTAGGGGTTGGGCAAACTATTCTTTGACCGCGTTTGTTTGAGTCCGGGGGTGGTACTTGGTTATGTTTCCAGAGAGTGGTTCTAAGCACAAATAGCTGTCTCACAGTTAAAAGTTTGAGATCGGTGTAAAGCTGATGAGTCGGATAGCGAAAGGGCTTTTGCAGCATAACTTTAAGTACTGCCCTTTGCGCACGCTCCAACTCGAGGAATTTAGTTTTGCCCGATCCACCCCAAGCTAGAATACAATAGCTGATGATGGACTGGCAAAGTGCAGTGTAAACCATTTTTAGAGTCTCTAAGTCTGCAGAATGTCTTAATGACTTAAAGAGGTGAATTGTTTTCCTGACTTTACTGGCAGTTGATTCTACATGCTTGTGCCATTTCAGTCCATCATCGATCATCACACCCAGATATTTGACAGATGTTACTGAAGGGAGCGCTAGGCAAGAACAGGTTGAGGTGTCCAGGCAGGTGTGAGCTCTAATTGACTATATGTTTGGTGGCTTCTTACTAGCATGAATAGAAAACGGGATGTAGTTTGTTTTTTGTAAGTTCAGAGTAAGTAGATTTTTGTGAAGCCATTCCATGATAATTTGCAGGGATTCTTCAGCTTTATTTTTCACCTCAGCCCAGTTCTTCCCATGCAGTATAATAGCTGTATCGTCTGCATAGGTGAATATGCTAGCAGACGGCAGAGTAAGGGTGCACAAGTCATTGATGTAGATAAGGAAGAACGTTGGGCCGATGACACTGCCCTGCGGGACTCCATATGACATTATCTCATCATCACTAATATGTGACCCTATCTTCACGCAGATTTTTCGGTCCATCAGGTAACTCTTGAAGAGATCATGAACAATGGCTCGTATGCCGATGCTATGCAGCTTAGATAGAAGAATATAATCTTTAACGGTATATAAGGCTTTCTGGCACAACTTACGTTTAATGAATGATTTAAATTTATTAAGGCTTAGACCTTGAACGTGGCTTGGAAGTTTATTATAAAAGCGTATACATTGACATCGAAACGAGCCACCTATTTTCTTGATCCGTGTTGTAGGTACAACAAATTTGTTGTGGTCTGAATCCGAATTTGTGTTTGGGTCGGCTTCCAGTCTAACCGGATGTAGCTGAATACCAGTATTTGACATGAAGCGACTGCCTATCTGACCTCCACAACCCAGTTACTGGGTAATACGATACGATACCTCTTGGTAAGACTGGTTGTAGACTTTCGGGTTTCTGACGACCCGTAACGACTGTCAAAGATCCACAAATGACAGCTGGGACCGACGGCTTAATGAGCTTTCCGAGGCACGGAAGGGTCTTGATATTTGTAAAGATGGTCACCCATCTACGGACCAACCGCGGCAACCGTAGCTTAACCTGATCGATCGAACCGTGCGACTGTTATTACTTAGCCACTAGACCCACAATTTTTGAATTAATGGTGTACAATAGTGTACATTGTTGATTTTTTGACTGATACATTTTGGATTATGTTTGTCTGTAATTAATATTCTACATTTTGCACTAACTTTAATTTTATATATGAAACTGTCCAATGATATTATATTAAACAGATATGTTGTGAGCGCGCAATCGTGAAGACTCGAAAAGGTCCTAATTGGGACGTATTTTACTTGTAGTGAAATTTAAAATGAATGAAAAGTGGGGGCACACTTTTTTCGGTTGTTTTGTGAGTGTATAACATATATGTTTAATATAATATCATTGAAACTGTCATTCATAATTATGTAAAAAGTCATTTATAATTACCAACTTAATAACAAACATTTTGTATGCCGAGTGAGGTAAAACATATTGGTCTGGTAAAATTATGTTTCCATCTCTATGTGCATATTCATGTATCATGTTACACGTTTGAACAAATAAATTTATCTATAAATCATTGAATGAAAAAGAGGTGCGTATTTTTTTTCTGTTTTTCCGTAAATACCCACACAAATAGTTTGTTTTGTTAAATATTGTATAAGGGCTTCATCAGCCGCTAGGCACATAAATTTATATGTAGAATTGTAGAATAAAACTTAGATGTTTATAAATTGTTGCAGTTTGTGTTCCATGCATGTACCAATGGGGTAGGGTAGGCCATAACCAGTCACCTTCTGTGTTATTTTCATTACCTAAGCAGCTCTATTACCTCCATTATGTACTGTTTATAACGATAACTTAGAGATAGCACATTAGACTTGTCATAGTTGATAAAGCAAACAATTAAAATAAAGATAATGCATTACAAGATAATGTAATGTTTATGGTATTTATGAGTCAACAATAAAAAATATTGTTGACTCATAATGATTGTTATTTTTATTGTTCCATACCCAAAGGGTGGCAATGAGACCCTATTACTAAGACTCTGCTGTCCGTCTGTCCCAGGGCTGTATCTTTTGAACCGTAACTGGTGAACATGAAATTTTCAGTGTGTACTAATATGGCCGCTTTGGCAGCAAATAATAAATTTATAAAATATGAGTAAAAAACTCAAGGCGGTTTCCTTACAAGAAACATGTTTTATTCAACATGTATTTTTTACTAAAGTATTTAAATGTGAAATTTAGTATGGTCGTATGGCACCCTTTGTGCCTGAGTCTGGCTCTCACATGGTCGCATTTCGCTTTATTTCCATTATTAGCTAATGTCTTTGGCTCCATAATAATTATGCATGCGAAGTTTGCCTGTAAGTGATTGTTGCACTGTTGCATACACACTTTCGCATGTTATCTTTAGCACGTATCCTGTGTAAACAATTGTTGGCGAACCAATAAAATAAAATAAAAATAAAATAATAGTTTGAAAATGGTTTAGATGTAAAAGCATAAAATACTACACTACTGACGGACTGGTCTACATTAGCATTTATGGGGAGGCTTTGCCCTGCGATAGTATAATACAGGCTAGATAGAAAGATACACACCATATCTAATTTAACCTCCAACTCCTTAAAAGTCAGATCTTTTTGCTGCAGCTCATCGCATTGTTGTTTGACTCTATCCCTCAAAGATACATTCTCTTTTCTCTGTTCAGCCAGTACACGTTCTAAGGTCTCTATTTGAAACCGCAATACATCCTTTTTAGTATCACAAGGCTCTGAACTTTCTAACTCCGGTAATTTTGCTACTGCTACTTCTGCATTTGAATTTATTTCATGATGGTCAGTTGTTTCTGGTTTATCAGTGACTTCAGGCTTTTGGTCCATATTCTCGTCCTCAAATATATCATTCATAACTTTACCATTGGGGAGATTTTTGGCGTTTTTGACTGGTTTTTGTGTGTATGCTGTTCTGTGAGTGTAAGCACTTTTTAAGCTACCGCTTACAGAGGAAAATATTCCATGAACATTTTTAACTATGCTACCAATATCTTGTGATAGCAATTCTTTTGGTATTCTTGAGTATTTTAGATCTATAAGTGCTACATTTTCCGGTATTTTCTGTACCGCACTAGCTTTTGATTTTTGGCTGGCAAATTGTGAGAGAATCTTGTCAGCATTTAATTCTTTATTACTAGATTTTAAACTAGCATTTTCATTAGGTTTGATATATGATATGTTTGAAATATTTTCAGCACTTTTGCTAAAAGGCGATTGACACATGACATTTTTTTCAGTTAACATAGGTTCGTTCAAGCTTACGGTCGAAGTAGTAAGAGGCCTATTCATATTATTATAGTCTGCTTGTTTATAATCAGTAATTTCAACGTTTTGCTCATTTTTTCCTTGTGAATCACTAACATTCATACTTTCTATACAATTTATGATCAATTCTTTGGCTAAATCGATATCAGTTTTTTGCGGAAATTCGAAACTTAAATTATCAGCAACGCCATCCTCAGACCCTGGACTGGAAAGACTACTTTCATTCGAAAGGCTATCTGTCGATGATCCATTGCCGAAATCATCGCTAATTATATTTTTAATCGGGGATACTTCGGAATCAGAGGCTGGGAACGCGGCAGAACACGAATCTAACGTGTCCAGCCCGGAATCACAAATAGTTTCAACCATTGATCCATTTTCTTGAGTTTCTTTCACTTTTTCACTGACGTCAACAGACTCAATATGGATCCCGTTTTCTTCCAATTCCGTCGACATTTTTGGTTAAAACACTTGTTATTTTTCATCTGATTTATTTAATTTTTTAATCATGAACAAATAAGCCATGAAGAAACTAAAATTGTTATTTTTTTTATAAAAATAAACATCAGCAGTGTTTGACGTTCCTTGTTGATTGTGGGTGGCCACTGTGGCCAGTTCTGCAATTTTTTTTGGTGTTGCAAATTATAAATTAGCCAAAACAACATACTAATTATTTTCAATATGTTTGGCAATTTAATTAATCTTGTTTAGTCATGCAAATAATAAATGTTAACAAATTATAAAAACAGACTTCTGGATTAAAAATAAAAAATATACTTCTGGATTTTTTGTCTTCCACAGAAATCTCAATATTGCTACAAACACAATGTTTTTAGTAGAATATAAATTTACTACCAAGTTCGTTGCAGAGGTGATTGACAAAGAAAGATGTAAATATCTATATGTACTTATGTTCCTTTATCATTTCAGCCAAAAGACGTCCACTGCTGGACATAGGCCTCCCCCAAAAAGGGGGGCGAATTTGCCATAATCGCCACGCTTGGTAGGCGGGTTGGCGATCGCAGTATGGTTTTAAAAATGCATAGAGATCGCTGCTGCCCATTCTCTAGTAAGTCCCTTAGTCGCGTGTTACGACACCCATGGGAAGAAATGGCATGGAGCTATTCTTAACGTCCGGTACCAATCGGAACGATTCCTTCACATGATTATTATTATTGTTCGTAATTTCGGTAAAATATAGGTATGATGAATGTATCGACAAACCAATATGAAATAATAGCCAAAACCTATCTGTAGGTTAATTAGCTAAAACGTGACATGACAATGACAATACATTCTTAGAACAATATGAATATGACAAAATAGAAGTATCTATGGATATAGAAGAATAAGGTGGTAAAGAGTTCACCACATTCACCCCGGCCAGATGTAATCAAGTAAAAACTTCGGCGGGTTCCGTAATCTGGCTGACCTCCGGGGTGGCTCCGAGACTGGGGCCGGAACTGGGGAGGGCTCGATCCCGTCCGAACTCATTCGCTCCTGTACTCCTTGCAAAGCCTCCAATGGTGGCGGTGATGTGGGAGTCGCCGGCAGCAAGACTGGAGGCGAGTATGTTGTCGGTGAAGAATGTAAAGTTGTCGGTGGTGATGGTGAAGGTGATTGTGATCTTTGGGATTCGGCGTCCAAAAACTCAAAGTCGTTGATTGCGGGCATGTCTTCTCCGTTGTCTCCCAAAGGTGCTAAATGGCGGTTGGACACAGTAGTTTCGCGACCATCCATTGTTCGAACGTACGAATAGCTGGGGTTAGTCTCCAATACCTCCACTTCCTCGATTAGTGGTTGATATTTTGTTTTCCGGTCGAAGCGTCGCATAAGTACTCTGTTTGAGCCCGTTAGCCATGTCGGAATTGAATCTTCATTCGGCGATCTCCGGGAGTGGCAAAACATCCTTTCATGCGGCTTACAATTTGTACCAGTACAAAGAAGCGAGCGTATGGAGTGTAATGCTTGCGATAGGACATCCTCCCAGCTCTCTATCGGCAGATTCTTAGTTTTCAATGCTAACTGTACAGTTTTCCAGAGCGTAGAATTGAGTCTTTCAACTTGACCATTGCCTTGAGGGTTGTATGGCGTTGTACGACTCGTCGCTATTTGCCTGGAGTGTAGAAAATCTTTTACATCAGCCGATAAAAATGAAGTCCCTCGGTCCGAGTGTACGTAGGAGGGTACGTACGTACGTACATGCTAAACATGTTAAAAATGCTGTCTAAATGCTTGATTACCGTCTTTGCGCTTATATCAGAGCACGGGAAGGCAAACGGAACGCGGGAGTACTCATCGATTACTGTTAAAATGAATCTGTTGCTCGATTTAGATGGTACTGGCCCCTTAAAATCCATGCTCAGCCTTTCAAAAGGCGCTATCGCTTTAATCAGTTTATTTTGTGGATCAGCTCTAATGAATCTAGGCTTAACCTCAGAACAGATACGACAGTCCTTCGTCATACTCTTTATCTCTTCAATCGAATAGGCTAAGTTTTTGGAACGCACCCAATGTGCCATTCTGGTTACACCCGGGTGACAAAGGGCTTCGTGAAGCGATCGTAGCTTTGCATGTGTTTCGACGATAGCGCAGATACGGGAGAGGGCGTCCGCTACATGGTTCTGCGTGCCAGGCCTGTATACGATGTCATATTTGTATGGAGATAGTTCTAATCGCCAGCGCTGTATCTTCTCGTTTTTTATTTTACTGGTGTGCTTAGCGTCAAACATGAAAGAAACGGATTTCTGGTCAGCGACGAGCAGAAATGATTTCCCTATAAGAAAATGCCACCACTTCTTCAAGGACTCGACGATTGCATAAGCTTCCTTTTCAATAGCTGAATGATTCTGCTCACTTCGATTAAGTATTCTCGAATAGAATGCTACAGGCTTGCCCGCTTGCGAAAGGGTTGCCGCAATGGAGTGCTCCGAGGCATCAGTTTCTACCGTAAATGGCATATTATTGTCAATGGCGTGAACACAAGATTTGAATATGGCGTTCTTAAGTTCTTGGAAATCTTTAATCATATTGTCACTCAGCGGAAATGTCTTGGTCTTTGATAGCTCATGTACCTTTTCAGAGAAGTTTGATATCCACTTTGAGTAATAGGCGAACATGCCTAGGGCTCTTCGCAAACTGGGCAAGTCTTGAGGAAGAGGTAAGTTTAGAAGGGGTTCTAATCTAGAATTGTCAGGTTTGATGATATTATTGGCGATCGTATAGCCAAGTATGTTGATAGAAGTTTGTTTAAATATTGATTTTGCTTCATTGAGGGTTAGACCGTACTTCTTAGCTGCCGCAAGAAAATTTTGCAGATTATAGTCGTGCTCTTCTTGTGTTTTGCCGCAAATTGTTATGTCATCGAGATATGCGAATGTGCCCTTCAGATTCTCCGTTCGAATAAGCCAATCTATGGTTCTCTGGAAGCTGGAAACTCCATTGGTTACTCCAAAAGGTATACGCCGGAACTGGTAAAGATTTCCAGCTGCTTCGAACGCAGTGTATGGTCTCTCTTCTGGCAAAATAGGAACTTGATGATAGACGCTTTTTAAATCTATGGCGCTAAATACAGAATATTTTGCCACTTTTGATATCAGTTCCTCTACACTGGGAAGTGGATAGGTGTCCAGTTCTGTGAATCGATTTATAGTTCGGGAGTACTCGATGACAAGGCGTTTGCGGTGATTCGCATTCTTAGTGATCAGTACCTGCACTCGCCATGGTGACCGGCTCTCTTCAATAATACCTTCTTTTATGAGATTCTTCACTTCCTCTTCAATAAAACGTTGGTCGTCATCACTGTATCTTCGAGATTTGATAGCAATCGGTTTGCATTCGGGAGATAGATTGGCGAATAAAGGCACAGCAGGGACAGATGCTTCGATTACGTTGCACACGACGAAAGGTTCCTTTGGACCACCAAATGCGAATTCTAATGAAGAATGTTTCGCTAATACGTCGTGCCCTATAATTATATCTGAGCATAAATTTTCGACGACAAGCAGTTGAACGTTCTCATAAGTGTGTTTACCCAAGGTAAGCATGAGGCAGGTTTCTCCTTTGACTGAAGATGTATGATTAAGAGAGGCCATAGAGATTGTCTGCTGGCTAGGTTTTATCTTCAGAGAACACAGTTTAGTCTAAATTAATGAAACTTTTAGAACTGCCTGTATGTAATAGAGCTTCAGCTCTAATACTTTTGATATATGCAGGGACAATGGCTTTGTGTAGGGAAGACGGTGATGCGGCAATGATGCAAGCAGTGACATTTTCCTGGTCAGACGCGACGCGACACAAAGGCACCGCTCGTCCCGCGACACGCGGGACCTTTGTGCCGTGTCGCGCTGGTATGTAGAAGCCTTAAGAATAAACAGACTGTGGACCTAACTACCTACGCATTATTTTTATTCGTTTTGATAATTCCATTTTGTGAGGGAGTTTTTCTTTTTAAATCATCAAGTACCAATAGCTTAGACAGTTTTTTCTGAAAGTCAGCTGAGCCCAAACATTACGACTACTATTTTAGGGGTAATATATCAATCGTCAAAATATCTGTGTTCATCATTTTTGTTCAATGAAATAATAGAAGACTGGTAAGAGGAAAAAAATTCATACCCATAAGATTATTTTATTATCGTAATTTTCTGAGGAAAAGAGCAAATCTCAACAACCGGAAGTGCTTCATTGATTTTAAGAATGGTAATTAATTCTACCGATGCTACTGGCAACATTAGTAGAAAACGTCATGTCATTTCCATTTCGCTCGCCAAAGAAACTGAAACGGAAAAGTAGGTCGTCAGTATTGATTTTTGCAATATTCGACAAACAAAAGACGCAGCTCTTCTCTGTTCAACGCAACAAACTACATGTATTCCTGATAGCGGCGTCTGAATTCAAGAACAATGCCCGTAAGTACCACGTTATCATGTGATTTCCGGAATTTGATATGGATTCTTAGTGGAATTCGCGATCTTATCGATTTTGAGTATTTTTTTGGTTATTACTGTATTTTCCTTGTTCCTCGTCCTAAATTAGTTTCATCTATTCGTATTTTAGTTCAATCGTGCTAGATGGGATGGTGAGTCATATTTTAATTCGTGTCAGGGTCATTTCAACTCGAGTGGTGTGTCTGTACGAAATTACGCATTAGCAGTTTCGTAATGTATTCTGCCATCTGCTTGGTATTTTCCATAAAAGGCTGTTTGAATTTTTCATAGGTTCGCAGAGAAAAACTATTCTAAACTCGTTTTTTGATAGGTATATTTTAACGCGCAACCAAACGTGGTTACTGCCCGCGTTTTGTCGATTCGATATTTTTAGACGCCCGCGTCAGCTTTAAAAGTACCTACTTACTTTTATTTTCTTATCTACCTACTGTTCGTCATGAAATAAAAACGGTAAAATTGATTCATTTTTTATGAATTTTTTCTAGGTGGCTACTAGCCCTTCTTCCTCTTCCCGTAACCCAAAGCTAAGCGTTCGCGTCCTAAATAGCACGCCATCTCCTCAAGAGATTAGCCATCATGTTGTATTACATGTTGGTACAATATTTTAATCAAACACAAGCCGTGTGTCCGATGGGACATAAAACATCTAACTAAGTATGGAAAGAGCTCTGCATTATCTGACCCCCATCTAACAAAGAAGACAAGGGCTTGGGTTATGCAGAGTTGACTGTATTTGGGTTATAGGTAGGTTGCTCCTGAATATCTTTGCATTTAGAAGTTTAACCTTTCAGCACCATGATAATATCAGTGGAACAATGGCTTCCCATAAATCTCAGTGACCGTTTATAAATACATCATTATTTTCGATCATCAATAGCATTGATGCATCAAACGGTCAGACAGTTTCGATGGTAGTCAAAATCTACTATGTTTAACACTTAGGGACACTGGGTGAGACACAATAGAAGTTTTATTATCATGATGTCTGGGCATTTACCCCCTTATTCCAAAACAAGGTTTATCTTCAGACCCAGGTTTAAAACATGGAGCCATTATTGAATTTCGAACTTTATTCCGACCTTAGTACTGAACTAAGTTTTCAGTTTTGTATAAAGAACGGTATTTCAATCACTGTTACGTTCCTATTACAAAAACTGGCTCCATGGTTTAAGCTATGTCAAAATATAAATCTTGTTTTGTAATAAGGCGGTTAGCGTCCCGGAAACTGTGGAATTATTGTTGGATCACATGACTATACCTATATGTGAATGTACATTTAAAAAAAAAATACACATACCTACTTTGGTTCAAATAAAGAAGAGGACTTTATGTTCTTGCCTTCACAACAACCGTCAACTTTGTTTGCAATGAAATACACAGTTTCCAGAACTAAGAATTTGAAGAAACAGTCAGACAGTTTTGATGGTAGTCAAAATCTACTATGTTTAACACTTTTGGGGACACTGGGTGAGACACAATAGAAGTTTTATTATTATGGTGTCCTGGAAACGTTGGATCACATCAGTGGCGAAAGCACCATATAACGCGATTCCTACCGGCTTCCCTTCGGAAATTCGCATCAACAATTCTACCGCTATTGAAAAATGACACAATCAATAGTGTCTACTATTGCCAAAAACTATATTTAGGTACATTACGGGTATTTAATTCACCATAACATTCAAACAGCAAAAACGCCTATTTTATTAGCTTTGAATTGAAATAACAAACATGAAAGTTTTGTCTGTGTAGTGACGAGTCTTTTTGGTTCTGCTACTTGACGATAGATGGTGTTAAATTCAGTAAAGGAAATACTTACTTTTAAGTAAATTAATTAAGGTTTACTGTAAATAAGAAAGTAAGTTAAAATTGGCTTCACTTCGACTTCTCTCATACAAAAATTGACACCTCGCTGCTGGATCACATGATAATACCTATGTGTGAATGTATATGAACAGGGTGCGCCAAAGTTCACCTAAATTTTCAACTCCGATAATTGGAAATCCGAAAATGTTCTTCCTAACATTTTTTATCCTAACAATCACAATTCCTAACTACTCTGTCTCTAATGTTCATAATTCCGAAGCATTTAACTTCATAATGTCAGTAGCAATAAACATCTAATAGACTTTTATTTGTTTTCCTATATTTTCTCAACATAACCATCTTTTACAATATTATTCAGTCATATTTTAATTTAATTTATAGCGGTGTGTACCTGCAAAGATATCCATAGGTTAGGTTAGAACTGTGACCAACTACGCGCGAGCCGAGCGAGCGAAGCGAGCGGTGCCGCGGCAGCGGCCGGCGAGCGCTACCTCGAAATTGGTCGCAAAATTTTTATAAGTATTTTTTTATAGTGCCCCCAAGACGACATTCTGACCTGAATTTCATTCATTTAAGACAAAAATCTGTGAAACGACCTTAAATCATTCTAAACAGTTGGTTTTTTAGACATAATTATCTCATGTATAAAATAATGTGTAGTTTTAGGGATAAAAGCGTTATGATAAAAAACAGTAGGAGTTTAAATATATTTACATTAATGATATTATTAATTACAATTTTCGGAAACATGAGTGTTATGAACATCGCCGGTAGCACTACAAATAGTATGAATGAAAACTTTAGGATGAAAAATTTTAGGAAGAGTGATCATTCGGATTACAAATCGTTAGGAAGAACAATTTCGGGTAAAGAACTTTAGTTGAGCCAATGTGGACCCATATGAAAAAATATACACATACGTACTTTTACATATAAACTTTGTTTGCAATGAAATACACACAGTTTGACATGATTGTGATATCTACCAACTCACACTGGGTTCGCGTGGTGCATTACCGCCCACTCCCTCTCACTGAGAGGTAGGGATGCAAGAAGTGCCAAAAAGTATTGATATTTAAAAAAAAATATTGATATCTATTTCGATATATCGAAAAAAAAAATATCGATATATCGGTGAAATTTTCTAAAAAGTATATGGTACTAGGTTTATGAAGTCGTATTGTTTGTTTTTTATTCATAGAAATACCAAACTAGAATCATCATTTTTGATGTAAAATCTTAAACTAATAAAACATTGATAAAAATAAGTTTACCTTTTTTACGGCTCTGAATTCTAGCGGTTTTAGTCAGTGGGGGACAACGGTGTTGCTGTTGGAAATATATCGTATTTGATACATTTTCGATACTTGATATTTTATATCGATATATCGAAATAATAGATATCGCCGAAAAATATCGATATATCGAACAAAAAATATCGATATATCGATACATCGATATTTTTCGTGCAAGCCTACTGAGAGGAGGTGTGTGTCCCAGCAGTGGGTATGTTATGGGCTGATTATTCTACACAGTTTCCAACCAACCTGCACTAGTCCCCGTTAGTAGTTTATGGCTGTAATTGCTGACTTAGATAAAGGTTCTATGACTCACTATGTACTTTGATTCTTTAAAATTATACAACTTGTTTATAAAGCAAGGTCTGAGTGAAATTGTATTTTGGGTCATGTTGTTAAGGCCTGCTGGCACCACAAATAAGAATAATTTAACTAACTTTTTAGACCTTTGTATCCTGCTGCCTTTGAAGTTTCACTAAAATCAGTTCAGTCATTTCGAAAAACAAGGGTATGAAATGCCGTAAGGTGTAAACGCTCTTAACCGATTTGACATGTTTTTAGGGTTCCGTACCTCAAAAAGAAAAACTGAACCCATATAGGATCATTCGTGTCTCAGCTAATTTGCTCCGAATAAAAACACATATGAATTTATGTGACCAAAACACGGACGTGTAACGTAAACGAAGGCCTACTTATTTTGTAATTTAATAATTTTCTGTTGATTTTGTCGTTTCGAATCTCTTTCACAGTCCAAGTAATTTCTATTAATTTCGGTAATTGTTACATTAATTTCGGCATCCGCGCAGAGTCCCAACCTTGGACGGCTTCTATCTATATACATATCTACGTCAGTAATAACTCGGTCTGCTCACAATAATTACATTGTAAACAGTCGGAGACAAACATCAAGTAGGTACTTGCCAAAGCAAAACATACGACCTTGGAATATATCTGAATATTTTTTTTTGTTGAATTTGTGTACATAATACTATTATCTCGCACGTTCATCGAATGCGCAGTTCCAAAACAAGAAAATAATAACTGCAGTATAATAAAAACTGCATTCAAACACAAAGAGAAAAAAAAAGTTATGAGTCTTGTCCTTTATGTAATCTTACTGATTTTTAGGGTTCCGTACCCAAAGGGTAAAACGGGAACTTTATTACTAAGGCTCCGCCGTCGTGTCACCAGGCTGTATCTCATGAACCGTGATAGTTAAGACAGTTTTAATTTTCACAGATGATGTATTTCTGTTGCCGCTCTATCAAAAAATACTAAAAAACAGAATAAAATAAATATTTAAGAGTGCTTCCATAAAACAAACGTGATTTTTTTGCTCGATATTGATAACGGCAACAGGTAGACGCTTGAAATATTCACAGAATCTTTAGTTCGATATTCACTTTAAATAAAAAAACACTCGCACTTGTTTTTGTATGGTCCTTATAATCGTGAATATTTTCGTCTTATTGTCATCCACAATCACACAGATTGTTCGCTTATAACTGTTCTAGGTTTAAATGCAGTGGGACAACTCATTATACGTTAGAGCAATGCAATTTAAACTATCATTCTAATCCGCATTGCGGCTTACACGACCTTGATATGGGTGAAGTTGCATAGGGTCATCAAACAGGAGTTCTAAACTGAATCGGGAATATTTCACCTTTGATTAACCGGAACTAAAGGCACTATTTGCCTTATCTTAGCTAGCACACACCACTATACAAAAAAAAAGTATATATACAGGGTTATTTTTAAAACGTCAAAAAAAAACAGCTGTTCCCTACATTTTAACGAATTATTCGAACATAAATGTATGGAACAGCTGATTTTTTTTGACGTTTCAAATTAAATTCAGCAGGGTCAAATTAAATTAGCTAACGAAACTCCGCAGACGTGTTGGGTATCGATATCTAAATAAGATAAAACGAAAAAAAAAAACATTGTATTTTTTTGGGGTCAACGACTAGTTCTTGAAATATGAGTTTCAAAATCAGTTTTATTTTTCTGTGTAAACTTTACAGATGTGATGGGTATCGATAACTAAACACGATAAAACAAAAAATTAACTACTTCAAGTAACTTCACTGCCAGTGGTCATTATCCCCAGAAAAAAAAACATAATTTTTTTTATCGTTTTTAGATATCGATGCCCATTAGGTCTGTGGAGTTTCGCTAGCTAATTAAATTTGACCCTGTATATACAACTGGTGTGCAAGACTCGGGAATGCAACTGTTCTATTCTAAACCGGCATTTTTATTCTTTTATCACAGGACGCGGAGCTAGCAGCTCCCACCGTCGAGAATGTACGCGTGGTCGTCCGCATCCGGCCGATGGACCAGCGAGAGAAGCTGGAAGGTTCCTATAGCTGCGTCTCCGTCGATGGGCAGAACAATACCGTAGCTGTGACGAAGAACAACGTTACTGCAGCTGAACCTCCGAGGGTGTATGCTTACGATGCGGTCTTCGACAGCAATACTAGCCAGGTATGCTTTTTAACTTGAGGGCGGTTGTACAGCGATGTAGTAGCGTTTCTTGGTTATGACCAGGGCCTCAATTCTGCTATTAAAATAGTGTCAGAATGGTCGATCATTAATTCATAATTGTTGATTTTGACAAGTTTGGTAATCTACTATTATAATGGCGTCATTATGACTTTCCAATGGTCGGCCACTGACACTACGTTGAAAGAATAGGTAATCTCGTACATAATGACAAATTAATGAGATTTCTACTAATGGGTTTTTTAATAATGGCAATACGACAATGCCATTATAATAACACAATTCTATTACGAGAACATTGACCGACCAATGTTCGACCATTATGAATTTAGCAGATTATTGGTGTGGCCTGCGCTTTAAGAATAGCACCGCCCTATTTCTTCCCGTGGGTGTCGTAAAAGGCGACTATAAAGGGACTTACTAGAGAATGGGCAGCAGCACTCTCTATGCTTTTTAACTCCATACTGCGATAGCCAACCCGAGGCGCCAAGCGTGGCGATTATGACAACCCCCCTTTGAGGCAGGCCTATGTCCAGCAGTGGACGTCTTCCGGCTGAAATGGTAAAGATCACGCTTATTAATTCATATGCAAGGCCAAAGTTTGTATCATTATTTACCTTCTAATTCACACTGATTGTAAATGTATTCTCAAAACATTAATACCAAGGTCATCTGTCAAATGCCTTACAATGACTCACTGATAAATTACTTGTATGCTATTTAATAAGAAAAATGATTAATTGGAACCTTTTCCCATATTCTAACATACTATGATCACCCATTTACGATCTAAAATAAAGTACAGACGCCAGCAGGTCAAGCTACCCGAAACTGTCAAATTTTCCCAATCAAACTTTAACCTTACAATGTAGAAATAAAGTTGAAAATCTATTAAAGAAATTTGACAGATTGTAGTAGCTTGATGTGCTGGCGTCTGTACATAGTTCAAAAAATTCTTCGTTTTTTCCAATTCACTCTATAAAAGTAATAAAACCTCTATCGCTCCGAACTGAAGGACCAATCGATATCCGTAGACTCAATTGTAAGGCCGACTACTGGCGCATTACTATTTCATAATAATCGTCGTTACAGACTGCAGTACAACAACGTATGATTTGAATTGCGAATTATTTTGATTTTTTTTTTTAGACAAAAAAACTAAGTACCTATACCATTTGCTTCTACTTCGTTCACCATTTTTTTTTTTCGAGACTAAAAAAGTCATCCATCAGGAGTCATTTTTATATGAAGGTCCTATGACGGTAACCTGTCCAGCAGTGGACGTCTTTCGGCTGAAATGAATGAATTAGGCTAGCTTCTCTTCGGCCGCGATTTCGTCCGCGTGGTTTTTTTTTTTGTTTTAACATAAAATATCCTATGTCACTAAAGCACATGACGCACGACATCGGGTCCATTTAATATTTACGTGATGTGAGAGAGTGGCCTATCTTCCTATTTAATACATCAATGATCTACCTAGTTTAATTTACGAAGCTATGGCGCCATTCCACTGTCGGCGAGCAATAAAAGAAAGTTCGTGACTGTTACATTAGCTTGATAATATTGACGTCACCCCCATTTCCGTCGATCAGTAACTAAGTGATAGAAGTCGTTTTGCCTTTGTTTCTAACCGGGAAAGGAAATGGGAATCTTCCACCAGTTTCGTTGTGAAGGAAAGCAGGTCTCGTTCAGTGTGTAAATGATTAATGATTTTATTTCTGTAAGTAGATTTGTACAAACACTTTTTTTACCATAAAGCAATAAATTGCAGTGGCGAAGGATGATTTTATGATAGAGGTAAGCCCGAGCAAAAAAAAATCGTTTCTATTCAAAATAAACTCGTCATGACGTCACTTCAGGTCACATGACACGGTTTTGAGCAGCCGGTGACCAACGGATTACGATAGACAGTAATAAATTAAATAAAAAAAATGTTTCGTTGGGATATAAAGGCAAAAATGGATGTAATGTAGGCGTTTTGTAATTTTTAAATGTGATGGTGTATTTAATACCTATAGTGTAATTAAATAATTTGGCATTATTAAACACTACTGACTGTGCCATTTTACAATGACGATAGAGTGGTTGTGTTCAGAATTTCCGAAGGGAAGCCGGTAGGAATCGTGTTATACGCTGCTTTCGCCACTGATAAATTGTGTTTTTAAAACTAGATAAATTTGGTGTTTGAATACTCTGAGAAGAAACATCGAAATAAACTCAAGAGGACACAGTCTCTTTTAAAGGCCAGACATGATTTTGGTCAGATCCTGACGAGTGTATGGTAAATCGTTTTATTAGAAAGTATCGTTCTAACCTGTCCATTTCTTCCCGTGGGTGTCGTAAAAGGCGACTTAAGGGACGTATTAGAGAATGGGCAGCAGCGTTCTCTAGGCATTTTAGCACCATACTGCGGTCGCCAACCCGCCTGCCAAGCGGGGCGATTATGATTATGCGCAACCCCCCCCCCCCCCCCCCTTAGGGGAGGCCTATGTCCAGCAGTGGACGTCGAAAGACGTCCAATGCTGGACTGATGACTGATCACATCTGAAATGATGATGATCGTTCTAACATTTTGTAGGGAATGAAGGATCTCTGCTAGTGTCATGTTCGGGAACGGGTGCCGTCAGTAGGGACTGGTCATCTCTTAGCTGCCATGGCTTTTTTTTTTTAATCTTTTTCATCACGGACGCTTTTGTCGTTTTGAATCACACTATAATTTCAACATGAATGATGTAATCTATATTTTGTAACCATAAATTAATTTAAAAGCGTGTCCGTAGAGTTTCTTGCCCGTTCTTCTCCTACTACGCTTTGGAATGGGCAACCAGCTTCATCTCTCTGACTGACCGACCCCTTGACAATTCAAAAGTGTCTGTAATTGGTTTATTTGAAATAAATGCTTTCCGTCATATTACAAAACAAGATTTATGTTTTGACATGACTTAAACCATGGAGCTAGTTTTTGTAATGAGAACTTAGCTCTGATTGAAATACCTACCGTTCTTTATACAAAACTAAAAACTTAGTTCGGTACTAAGGTGTCAGTTTTGTGTTTAGGAACTTTACCATAGTCGGAATAAAGTAAATTCAATAATGGCTCCATGTTTTAAACCCGTTTGACTTTGTACGGAAAGGCACTAATCTACCAAATAAATCTATACACATTACAAATTAAAGTCACTTTTCGTGGTCTGTGACCGCTTGTTGTTCTTCTAACTAAACTATGCAATTGATTTTGATGCAGTTGTCACCATCATTTAGTTAGAGAATTTATTCCCGAAGGTTTATATTTGTGTAATTAAAATATTAAATTATTTAAAGGGTGTTAAAAGTAACTGAGTGCCATAGCTTAAGGGTAGGTTCAGTATCGATAAAGGAACCAAAAAAAAAAAACAAAATGAAAACAAAAAAAATATTGCAAGATTAACCTAATGTTGAACCTACTAACTTAAAATAGCAATCGTTTAGAATTCAAATTCTTTTATTTGACGGTCCTAAGCCCGTTAAAGTACGAAGAGACTTATTTTTATATTTTTTTTTAGGTTTAATTAAATTTTTTGCATTTATTTTTCCAGGGTTCCTTTATCGATACTGAACCTACCGCTAAGCTATGGCACGCAGTTACTTTAACATCCTGTATAATAGATTCATCTCTATGTTTTGCACCGAAGCAGGAGGCGAGTCGCTAGTTCAGTAATAAAACAGAATGTTTGTAACAGTGGCAGATAATTCTACCGGAACTTAGTACGGTTGTGAAACAAGCCAACAGTGTCGTCATTGTTGTAATAATTAATTCTCAAGGCTAGTTAATTTATGCTACAATTAGTAGTTCTCTTTAGAATTAAGGTTAGGTCTAAACAACTGTTCACGAAACGTTTTTTCACTAACTATTCCATATCTCCTTCTTTGTCCATCTTTTAGCGATAAAACTGCCCATTTTAATACCTTAAGATGGAGATAGATGCCAGTGACCTTGAGTGGTTAGCTTGCGTGTTCTATACTGAGCTCACGTAACGCGTCGTACGTTCAGCCAGTAATAGGACTCGCCCATCAAGGAGCGCTGTCCCCAATTTGACGCATTATTAATTTATTATACACAAACCAAAAGGTATTTTAATAAAACGCGTACACTAAAAGATCAATAATTAAATTATATTTAAATTGGTGAAGGTTTGAGAAAAATACGCTTGGTAGATTTTGCGCCATTCTCAGTTTCTTATCCGCGTTAGACGTAACTTTACAAATTAATTTCACTATGTAATATAAACATAATCTAAAATATTCACATATTAAGTTAGATATACATAGTTAGTTGAGAAAATGCTCTAATTTAACATATATTTTTTTCAAATCATTAACACTACTCGTTTAGACGTGATCTTCAGTATAAAATCATTAAAAGTCTGTTATCGTCGCCTTAAGTAACTTTCAAAGGCCTGATAATTCAATCGTCTGAAAATTGAATCGGGAAAATAATTTGTAACAGTTTTTTCTACAGCAAAACAGTCAAACGTCCATATTATTCTTCGAATAAAAGATGTCTGAATGCGGAAAAAATTGTATTAACCCCTCCCGTTGCAATTTTTATCGTACAATATAGTGCTGTAGAGTTCCATAACGTGAATAATATCTCCTGCAACGGGGTGGAGAAGCTCCCGGGGCGGGTACCGCGAAACTAGGCCACGACCCGAGCCCGAGCGCCACATAAAAATCGGAGTGCTGCCGATCGACGTGCAACCTGTTACCACTACCAGTCCTATTGCGCTCTTAACCCTAGTCGCACCGCGAGCTCGTCGGGAGCGGTTCCGACAAAATAAAACCGTACAATATTCCTGCAGTGAGTTTAAGACTTAACTGTTCTACGTCAGTGTTTTTTTTTTATATCGTGTATTTCGTAATAATAACAGCAACAAAAGAAGATTATTGTCAATTTCGTGGGTCTAGTCCATCTTTCGTCTTGACTGGCGCTGCTCATCGCCTCAGTCTTGTCGAATGGTGGGTTAGATCTGTGTTTTAACATCATGAAAGAAGAATCGACGCAAGAAGATAAAGAAGACCTCTTGTTGTAACCTTTTTGTCGTGTTTTTTATTTTAAGAATTTTCTGTTGGAATATATTGCGTTTTTTGAAGTTTTAGAGCAGTTTTTGATGGAGAAAACGCTAAATATTCTTCAGAAATTGCTATTTCAATATTTTTGCATGAATATTTGTTTTGTGTAACGAAAAGTGTATTCTTATGTGTCCGTATTTAGGTCATTCTTGAAAGAATCTTTTATAGTTGCCTCTTGCCGTAGAATATTATGCCGCACGTGCCGTGTCCTAGTTTTTTTATGAGTTTGACCTACTTACACATCATTGATTTCCAATATTCCACCACCAAGCGACGGCTTTGAAGTGCTTTCACGAATAACAATTATTGTTAGGCATTGTAAGGTTTAAACTAACTTCGAACTATGCCGGATAGATGACTGAACAACAAAGGAATCTGTCCTATACAAAGAAGAACAACAAAATTCGGGTTACAATTTCAACACCATCGCGATTTTCCCTTCACGCCAAATTTAATTTGGTCAACATCGCAATAGTTTATGAATACTAAAATAGAATGAAAACGTAACCCGAATGATGTTGTAACGTTTCTTACAGCTCTGGAATATATCAGAGCTATGTCTGTGACGTAACATTCTTAATGCATCTTGTAGTACGTCGCGCGTAGACTTTTGTCTGGTTATACCGCGCTGGCTGTATTACAAGACGTTAAGAAAACTAATGTAGTGCATCGGGGAGTTGATGGCATCGGCTGGATGAAGACCTGAAGATTCGTATCTAGAAATTTTATAAAATTGTGTATAAAATATGTAACAAAAACCCTGTTGTTCCTTCTACCTACGTTTTAAGAATCGGTATACATACGTAATAAAGCAAGTCATTTATAAAAACTGGTCAACAAAAATAATTAAAATAAATATTTGTAATGTTTAACTGATTTCTTACGTCTTTAGTTCTTTGATTTTGACTTCTCGACTAGCCAATTCTTATTTTTTTTTAATTATAACTCCACCAATGTTGTGCTTGTAGGTTAATGTATACGTCCCTAAAAGGAACAACAGGGTTTTTGTTACATACTGTATATTTTTTCTTTGTCTCCTTTAAAGTTGATTATGTAAACTGTTCGTATTGATAACAGATGTTCTCCGTACATTTTTGTAGTAATTTACAACCTACCAGTGTATAGCAAACAAAGCTTTTTAATTACTGTAATTAGGTCACATTTCCTTTGTATGTCGTTCTATTTTTAGCTCTGTTCATGTGTTATGCCGTAAATGTAGGATTCCCGGATTGAAGGACCAGCACCAATGCTCAACAGAACCCTGCTTCTGTATGAATGAATGCACTTTTCTTTTGTAGATACCAGTGGGTGATGAGGATGAATTGCTGATTAATTTAATATTTTTTTCCTATTTAAAATCAAGCTTTTAATATGTAAGCTGGTATGCAGATGTGAGCAGAGCTGTTTTCCTGCTGGTATTTAGTATAAATAGAAATAGAGCGTATGTCCTACGACATAAGTTAAAAATCAAGGGTGACAGGTTTCACGGCGATCGTCATTTTCGTCGTTATCTCAAACCTGACAGAAGTTTTCTTGTCAAAATTTCAATAATTCATACACAAATCCCATAGAAAAAAAACACTTCAAATTAATCCCGATTTTTTTAATTTCCCGGGTATGTTTTCAAATTTTTCTTATCCTAAAACCTTATTCGGACTATTAAGAATATTTAAAAACAAAAAATACCGAAATCAGTCCAGCCGTTTTCATGTGATGCGCGTAACAATGAACAGTATTAAAAAAAAAATAGTATTATGGTCTTTTTCTTAAAAATTTAATGCTAACGCATAAGGTGTGAATTTATGCAGTTTACTTAAAATTTTAGGACGATAACAACATTTTCCTTTTCATTATCTTGTGGCACAAACATTCTGATTATTGTCAAGGTCGCCATTTTGTGTGAGATCAAAAGCGAAAATTTTTCGTCCTTTGTTCCTATCAATATTAAATAGTTTATTCATGTAACTACTAGGTTGAATTCAAAGTATAGTCGGATATAAAAACAAACAGTCTGATATATAAATAAAAACTAGATGAGGTCGGCGTTTCGTAACTGACTACTCTGAGAAGAAAGGCCGCAACAAACTCAGAGGTCACAGTCTCTTTTAAAGTCCAGACATAATCTTGGTGAAATCATGTGAAGACCATGTAGATTGGTGCCTGAAATGATCTTTTGATCTTTGATCTAATAAAATTAGCTTAAGTTACTCCTTCCTAAACACCAACTATCTGCCAGTGAAAGTTCCGTCATATTCAGTCCACCCGTTTCCGATTAGCCGGAACAAACATGGACAAAAAAAAAAAAAATATTAGTATTACTTACGGTACCTTATATATTTTCAAAGAAAGCTGTTATTTTGTCATTACAAACAGACACTTCAATTTTATTTATTTGTATAGATAAAGAACTAGTGTTCTCCGTCTGAAATATCTTGGGGTCAGCGTCCAGTCTGACCAGGTGCGAATGAATGAATACAAGGTAATACACAAAAATGCTCTTAATATTCACAGGGGTGAAACTCCATTCATAGTCGGGGTAATTTTCATAACAAAACTCGATTACATAATTACATTCACAACGTAACAAACTCTCCAAAAGATCAACTATTGGTAAGGTCATCTTATGCCTAAACTATAATACATTTTTTTGACTTGATCACTCCGCCAATCCGAATAATACAGGATGATCTGTTACCATGGTCATGGTATCATGGTCTGGCAGTTTGAGTCATTTAAGCGGCCTACCCAAATGTCCTTTCTTTGGTATTGATCGTCGCATCGTTGAGCTCCTTAAGTTCTGAGTAGAGCTGCACGATTACTGACAAATGCGTGCACTGACTGGTCAGGTCCACTCAAACTTGTGTGGTTCTTTCCTCAAAAGACCATTTCATACACCAATCTGCATGGCCTTCACATGATCTGACCATGATTATGTCTGGACTTTAAAAGAGACCTCTGAGTTTGTTTCGGCCTTTCTTCTTAGAGTAGTCAGATAGGAAACACCGACCTCATCTAGTTTTTATAATATGATTGACGTGTAAAAGTGTGTGTACAAACCTACTTACAGAAATAAAAATCATTTATCATTACCATCATGAATACAGCACACAGAATTGATTATGGTTTCGTCGCGTATGGTCAAATTCGCAATCGGTCAATTTCATGAAAATCGCAATCCGTCAAAATAGCAAAGACGGCCATGTGATTCTAATTTAGTTAAAAACAAATTGTTTGTGGTTGGTATGCTATCATCTACAACTGTTATTGAATCATTTGGGTTAGGTTAGGTTAGAACAGTGAGCCGGGGATCGCGGAAGTCGCACATGATCCCATGATCCCCGCTGCAAGTGTGGGAAGGGAACACCGGGGTGGTTTTTAGTCAGTAAGAGTCTGACAGACACCTCCGCCCGCCTCAGGGCGGAGGACATACATGAGTATTTACCATACCGGGAACAAAAAAAAAGGTTAGAACAGTGAACCATTAACCATCTCTATTGTTGGAAAATTCAGTTACTAAAAGAAAATTATGTGAATTAGACCAATCGCATTTTGACGGGTTTTCAGTGACTTGACCGATTCTGAATTTGACCATACCCGTCGAAACGTTGATTATTTCAGGTAAAGAAAAAAAAAACAATTTTCCTACAAAAGTGCGATTTTTTTTTATTTAGGATGGGTTTGCTCTTGACCTTAGTCTAGGTCAGAAGTGACAGAAACAAAGTCGATGATGGAGTGAGCTTACCCAGAAGGAGCCTGTTCACACTTACCTACACGGTCAAAACGTAGGGAAGTTTTTTATTCGTCGAAAATTTTATACGGTTAGGGGTCCAGAATCAAGTGTTGAATTCCGGTCACAGTTGGCGCATCGATGTCTCTTCCACTAATGATATTATAAGTAAAAATATATTCAATAACGGCATAATTTCACACTATTAGATGACACGTGGAAGGAGGAGGGAGCGAAACAGAGACAAGACAAAGAAAATGTGGCTAATTAGCCAAGGTTTGACTTGCTACTAGCGGAGCGGCTTTTTATATCATTAGTCTGCCACACTCTGTAGATAAAGACCAAATTTGGTCCTGCGTCTTCGCGTATTTTGTTCCTAAGTTCGGTAAGCAATTATTAACTCTAAAATACATTCTGTACCCCGAGTGTAAGTTTGCAAGAGAGTAAACGTAACTAGCGCGTTTGCGTTAAGATTTTTATTCTCACTCTTATAGTCTTAGCATTATGATCTATCGGTCAAATTATAACGCAAACGAAATAGTTACGTTTACTCTCTTGCATACTTACACTTGTAGTACTGGTTACTAGTTTATCAATAAAATCATTCAAACAATATTCGCATAGAAACAAAATATTGTACATAGTTCATGTAATCAATGCATATCGAGCGAAACCCGAGGATGAACGAAACGCGACACTGCTGATTGATTATGCAGCGTTTAGTTATAATACACGCGTTTAATTGTGTTTCGTAATACGTTCGTAATAATTTGTGAGTAAGAACACATTATTTAATTGTACCGGATGTAGTTTTTCGTGCATGTTTTAAAAGCGTTTACGACGCACGGCATTTCATACATCTTTCCAAGCCCTTGTTTTTGGAAATGACTGAACCGATTTTAATGAAACTTAATGGTCGTGTTTCGGCTGAATGATTTATTATTATTAATACGCGTACGCAGGATACAAAGGTCTAAAGTTAGTTAAGAAGATTTTAGCGCTTTGACATTTAACTTGAATCGATTTTAAATCTAGTCGTATGGATACTTCACTAGCTGTCTATCTGGCTATATTTACATCTTTTCCTCCTGCATCTAAACTTTTTCGCCCTTATTACAAAACAAGGTTTATCTTCAGACCCAGGTTTAAAACATGGAGCCATTATTGAATTTCGAACTTTATTCCGACTATGGTAAAGTTCCTATACACAAAACTGACAACTTAGTACCGAACCAAGTTTTCAGTTTTGTATAAAGAACGGTATTTCAATCACTGTTACGTTCTTATTACAAAAACTGGCTTCGTGGTTTAAACCATGTCAAAATATAAATCTTGTTTTGTAATAAGGCGGATAAAGTTTAGCTCTTTAGAATATTAGTGTAGACATCCTGACATCCTGCCAAGGTTACGATTACGAGTCTGTCCGAAAGGGATATCGTGGCCCTGGCACACAGGCATTTGAAGGAACACGGTGGGTTTTAGTCAGTAAAAGTCTGACACTCCCTCCCGCTCCGCCCAGAGCGGGAGAAGTTATTTAATAATTTGCCACCCAAAAAAAAAAAAAAGAGATCAAAGGAACAATTTTGGGATAGTTTCCTTTCTTTAAGCGTATTAAATTCATAGGCATGTGTACAAGAATCTAGACTTCACTTATCAATTTTCATTGGAACAAAGAGCTAATTGATAAATAAGTCTATAATTACTTATAGCGCACCAGTAATTACTGACTCGTCGTAATAAAACACACCTTATCATATTTGACACACTGAAACAATATCTATTTGTACGTGTCCATATAGCATTGGTCTGGAAAATACTCCTTTCCGGACATTCAATTGTAAAGGGGCAGGAACGAAAAGAATTAAGAGATGTACTGTATAGCAGTGCGTTACGGCCCTAGTTAAAAAAAAGGCACGAATTTCTTACCGTGCTGAATTACCGTTGGCACACTCAACAGTTTAGACCTACCCTGAAAGATTACAAAATCTAATTTATCATCAATTAAAAGTGGCTATACAGCGCCTTAAAAGAAAGAAAATCGTGATTAAAATTCACGCATTCTCAAAATAAGACTCACTCACACTTCAAATCAAATCAAAATATTATATTTCACATAAACCTACATGGGCACTTATGAAACGTCAGAAGCGTGCACGGTTCCAAATTGGTAATTTACTATGAAGAAGAACCGGTAAGAAACTCCACGGTTACTCTTTTACAAATAACTGGCTTTTATTTGTTTATTTTCAAATTACAGTGTTAATAGGTATGGGAGGACAGAGTAGGACTGTCAACAAGTACCAGGTTACTTAAAACAATTAAAAAATTGCCTACAAGTCTACAGTTTACAATCTACAGTCTATTAAGCCTACAACGTTCTCCCCCCATTCACAAATCGAAAATATTTATTAAAAATATTATTAAAATAATAAAAATAAAAAGCTATATAAACCAAAAGACATGATTGCCATTATAGCTGTAAGAAATCTGAAGTAAAATACAGGGTCAAATTAAATTAGCTAGCGAAACTCCGCAGACTTGATGGGTATCGATATCTAAATACGACAAAATAAAAATATTGCTGCTTTCTTTTTTGGGGTCAATAACCGATTTCTTTTTCTTTTTTTGTTTTTGATTTGATTAACCTTGTTTAGATATTGATACCCATCACGTCTGTAAAGTTTGCACAAAACTATTTATTAGTGGCTTTTGTAGACAGTATACAGGGTCAAAATAAATTAGCTAGCGAAACTCCGCAGACGTGATGGGTATCGATATCTAAACACGAACAAATTAAAAAATAATTAAGTGAAGTGGAAATATGTATTTAAAAAATAGATATTTCCACTTCACTGCGGTTGATGAACCCAAAAAAATCATCAAATTAATTATTTTTTAATTGTGTGATATCGATACCCATCACGGCTGCGGAGTTTCTCTAGCTAATTTAATTTGACCCTGTATACTGTCTACAAAAGCCACTAATAAATAGTTGAAATTAAAATTGTAGGTATTTAATGTCAAACAATGAAAATATAGATATATTTTTTTTTTAATAATATATATAATATAAATATATAGATATTATGTCAAGGACGTATGTAAAAAATTAAATAAAAGTCGTAATTTGGGAGCAGCAGGCTTAGCATGACACTTTCTATTTTCTACTCTACTGTAGAATAGAAATCGCTTGTCTACCGAAAATTTTCTACTGTCTACACGGCAACGGCATTTCTGTCTACTCTTCCGTCGACAAAACGCTTCTCTACGGTTCTCGTGATAAGTAAGACTGCTGTTAAGGGGACGACAACCGTCTTTTAATGATTTTATACTGAAGATCACGTCTAAACGAATAGTGTTAATGATTGAAAAAAATATGTTAATCAGAGCATTTTCTCAATAACTCAATATGTGAATATTTTAGATTAGTAGACATAGTGAAATTAATTTGTAAAGTTATGTCTAACGCGGATAAAAAAACTGAGAATGGCGCAAAATCAACCAAGCGTATTTTTCTGAAACCTTCACCAATTTAAAGGTAATTTAATTATTGATCGCGTTTTATTAAAATACCTTTTGTTTTGTGTATAATAAATTAATAATGCGTCAAATTGGGGACAGCACTTCTTGATGGGCGAGTCTTATTACTGGCTTAACGTACGACGCGTTGCGTGAGACCAGTACAGAACACGCAAGCTAACCACTCAAGGTCACTGGTATATATCTGCGTCTTGAGAAGACCGAAAATTTAATAAAAATACATCCATGTACAGACGGTAGGTACTTAGGTACTCTCCGCCCCTTAGGACCAAACATACATACAGTCCAGTACAGTCACGTTACTTCGTGGCGTGCCTTGCAGTGGATCAATAGCGCAGCGCGTAGTACGCATGCGCGCGGCCCCACTGCCCCATTTAGACAGCGCGCCCTTGCCACGCCTAGAAATAAATGGCTTCGAATATATTCAATTAGTTTATTGGTATAACTAGTTGGATTTTCTGAAGATATAGATGGATATTTTGATGGTTTAATTGTGTAACAATGAATTGGTCTTAATTTTAGTGTAAAATGAAGCGAAATTTAGTTCAAAGACATTTGACATCTCCAACCGCGCACTGGGCCCGCGTGGTGGATTTCACCCCACTCCCTATCACAGAGGGGAGGCCTGTGTCCCAGCAGTGGGACAATTATAGACTAGGATTATACCATGCTATGGGGGGAAATAGTCTGAAATACTTCATGAAACCTGAGCTTTCATAGTGGCTTGTCAGGGTTGAGTTCGGGTTGACAACCGATGCTAGCTTAAGAACGGGATCTGCACCCTAATTGCGTTACACCAAAGAGATTTAAGGGGCCGGCGGCGTAGCATGCGTAGTTCGTAAATCAAACATATTCTTAAGGTAGTGTGTATTTATTTCGATTGCATTACAAAATATCTAGGTTCTTAAATATATATTTTGAAAGGACATTGATATAAAGACGAAATATGAGGAATTTAAAATTTCTATAGAAAACTTATTTTACTCATAACTCTTGTTCAAATTAGTGCCTCAGATACTTACTAATAGAGAGGCTATGCTAAGAAATGTCATAGAAAAATTGTGATGCCATTTCTCAGTGACGCCATCTAAATAAACCGAAGTTATACTCCATTTGAAACAAGATTAGACGTTTAGATAAACCTTTTTTACAGTCCGATCAGCCGATTTTGACGTCTACGACGTTGGTGGCATGAAAAATGGCACCTGTAATAAAAAGTTGGTATTGTAACCACGTTTTTGCTTTTAAGGGCGACCTTATACCTACGGAATAGAAGTCAAAATCGGTTGAACGGACTGTAAAAAAGCTTATTTAAATGTCTAATCTTATTTCAAATGGATTAAAGATCCAGTCGTTTTACCATAACTAGATTTGCAATAGGTGTCGTAATGGGCAACTCGGCATATTTTCTTAGAAAATATTTTTCGTTTGTGGACACGAATGCGACTTGACATGCAGGCGTACCACACTAGACTGAGCGACTTTTGCCCACTAGGTCAAATGTATCGGATTACGACTTTGTTCGATGTCCCGTCTATTGTTAAGTAATTAATTTATTTTCTTTGCATAACACACTATCAATCACTATCTGAATGATTTTATTAGTAGATTGTTGCACCGAGCGCAAAGTGAGTTATTAATGCACGAGTACATTAATTACTCACTTTGGCAAGGTGCGTAATCTACTTTTCTTTCAACTACCAATCTACCTACCGTGATAAAACATACCTATTCAAAATAAAAACTCAAGTTAATATAAACAAAGTTTTTCACCAAGTCGGTTTTATTCAACTGCCAGTATCTTTTTGATCGAATGCATACATTTTATATTAATCTTAATGGGAGCCATTAAACCTCTGTGGTAAAGTATCTAAATAAAAAATAAAAACAGTGCAGAAATGTTGTATAAAATCTCATTGTTGCACTGTTTTTCAGTGCAACAATTACAACATTTCTGCACTGTTTTGGTTCTAACCAAAAAATACGTGCTTTGTGATCGGGTTTTGAAGAGATTAATGATAACATTACTACGTAGTTAAAAGAAAAGTACATTGCTAATCCATTGCTTCATATGTTCGAAAAATGCTCTCAAAAGTCTGCTCAACAACGTACAGACGCCAGCAGGTCAAGCTACCCGAAACTGTCAAATTTCCTCAATCAACCTTGAACCTTATACTGTAGGGATAAAGTTCAAAATCTATTAAAGAAATTTGACAGATTGTAGTAGGTTGATGTGCTGGCGTCTGTACATAACGCAATGAATATTATTGAACTGAAGCTAGTAGTGCGTTAAGAAATAAAACGCTGATTCACAGACTTTGAACAAAGAACTGCGTGTATTCGCGTTTAGCTAGATATCAGAAATTGATACTAACATTCTAGGTATTAACAGTGACGTCTGACGCACTACCAAGAATATCAAGACTACTATACTATTCTGTGTAATTTATTGTGTTCATCGATATAGAATTTGTAACAGCGCCGCGTGAGCGTAGGTATGAAGAACTAAACATGCATCTTGGTTGTTTGGGATGATTCAACAAGACTAACTTTAAAATGCTAGCCGATTATCTAAAAAAAATCAGCTGTTACGCTGCCTACATTTAGACGAGTTATTCGAACATAAATGTAGGGAACAGCTGATTTTTATTTCGCGATTTCAGGTTAGGACCCATAGTAAAAGTTGTTCATAATGATAAGTACAATGACCCCTTAGAGGTTGTGCCTTAATTCTAGGACATTGTTGTTTATACAAATATTATATCAAATATTAAGGACTATTTTTGTCTTTCATTGCACTATAGAATATATGATAGAATCTGCTTTAACTACTTAGCATTATAAGGTAGGTATTATTTGACGAAGACATAAAAGACTTGACTGTTTAAGAATAGAATAGAATAGAATTTCTTTATTCGAGTAACCAAGACTCAACAAGATTTGTTAGTAAAACTTACGACTATGTTAGTAAGCAGAGACACTAAACAAAAACAATACAAGAAATAATGATTGGTCACTGTTGCGACGTTCCATGAGAGACGGCACAACAGTGACCCACGTAAACACAGTCCAGGCGACTCGCAACCATGCTTAAGACACTGTTGGAGCTGCCCCGCACCCTGCGCACCAGGGAAGCGCACCTTTTACGCATTGTTGCATAAAAGCAATCTACATGCGCATCTGCAAACATCCCTGACGCACTACAGAAACGGGGCAACCCCACCAGGTATCCTAAACGCATCGTTATATTGAACGCGGAGAGCGCTGTACGATATTTGCGTATATCTAGCCCACAGGCTGCACGTGTAAAAAACAGTACAGTAGGCTCGAAAGAGCGTAATTTTAACAGGAAGTGAGCATCGTGCAAACCTGCGAACCAGCATGTTCGCTCTAACCGACAACGCCCTCCGCTCCCGTTCAATGTCATCATTGTCTTTGACGTTGGGAGTCAATATATGACCAAGATATTTAAACCTGTAGACTCTCTGCAAAGGTGTATCATAAAGTAGTAAGTAGTTTAAGCCTATGTCAATTTAAAACGCAGTTAGTAACACCATAATAAATTCAACTGTTGAAACTCCGCATACAAGTTTTGATTCGCCAAAATCAAACTGGCTGTTTATATAGATCAGACCACCCTTTGTCCAGACCCCTCCGTCTCGCCGAAAGAAAGGCAGCTGATTTAAACATTGTTTCTTTTATTCAAAACTCTATAGAGCCCTAAACTTGTAAATAATATCTATTATAAGTAGCATAAAGCCCTATGGCAACAGTATTCAATTTCTTATTTTTAAAACGTCAATAACCTCTTAAGGGGTCATTGTACTCATCATTATGAACAACTTTTACTATGGGATTTAACATTATGAACGACTTTTACGCGCTGAAACCGCGAAAAAAAAATCAGCTGTAGGAACAGCTGATTTTTTTTTCGCGATTTCAGATTTGGTCCCATAGTAAAAGTTGTTCATAATGATGAGCACAATGACCCCTTAAGAGGTTATTGACGTTTTAAAAATGACCCTGTATTTCCATAGAACTAGGGTGTCTACAGACGAAGCCAGTGGTACGCGCTGTCTCGTTTGTACCCTTTCTTTGGCATTGAAGATGGTTTTGATGGAATAAGTCTGTGAAAGAACTAGTTTTTCAGTACCTAGTATTTAATTCAGTAGATTATGTGAAGGATGTTGTAAGAATGGGGGTTGCATTCCAAACAAGCATATTACAAATTAGAGGATTATATCCAAGATAAGAATGCTTGGAAACATGCTGGTCCAGCTCCAAAGGACAATCTAGAGTCTAGACAAAATCAAACAGGTTGCTATTTTAATTGTATAATTTATTATTTTTATGACATTTATTTTAAATTGTGTGATTACCTTAATTCACACTGATATTGTTATTTTTTAGAAAAACGTTTTTTTTTTTTTACAATTTTTCTAAATATGTGAGCACCATGTATCTATCACATAATTAATTTATCTGTCATTGCTTTATTCTTAACTCTTTTTATTACCTATTGTGGTATAGTAATTTTACTCTAGATGCATCGTCTTCAACATATAATTAATGTACCTAGAAAAAATATTGTACAAGATTTTAAAAGAGTAACGGGGTGGAGTTTCTTGCCCATTCTTCTCCATACGAAGCTACCTTTTGGAAGGGGCGACTAGAATCAATTCTATTTTTTTGTAAATATTGACGTTCAAAAGTGCTATTTAAGTGCTTATTTGAAATAAATAATTTGACCGCCATAACAGTATCTGACAGAAAAAAGCCTATTCACCACATTTGATAGACGAATTTATTGTTGATCGCAGTATCATCATCATTTCAGTTGAAAGACGTCCACTGCTGGACATGGGCCTCCCCCAACAAAGGGGGTTTGGCGGTCGCAGTATGGTTTTAAAAATGCTGCCCATTCTCTAGTAAGACCCTTATGTCGCCTTTTACGACACCCACGGGAAGAAATGGGATGGTGCTATTGTTTACGTCTGGCACACAAACGGAACGCTGCAGTATATTGTTAGAAATACATATTAATTAAAAATTCAGAAATACAACTACACATTTTTTAGGAACATGTAAATTCTAAATCATACAGTACCTACATCGTTATCATTTTGTGGATCTTTGACAGTTGTTACGGGTCGTCGTACGCGACACCGGTAGAACAATTTCTGTGTAAAATTCAAGGAAATTGTTCTACCGGTGTCGCGTCGCGCGACAAGTTGCGCCAGTATGTAGAAGTCTTTATGCTCGAAATTCTGACAACCAGTCTTACCAAGGGGTATCGTGTTGGAAATTAACTACGATAACATGGCCCGCCCCTCCAAAATTCAAAACTGTTTGAAAATATTTGTGGAAGTATTTACGAAGCGCCATCGCGCCAAAAAACCGGCCAAGTGCGTGTCGGACCACGCACAATGAAGGGTTCCGTAGTTGGGATGAATTTATCCCAAGAACGAACATTGTAGTTGAAAAACACGATCCCCCATACATTCCAACTGCAAATGTAAGTTTGTACGCACAATATTGAGTGATTTAATGAATTTAGTAAAATTGAATCTAGTAAAGATCTATTTTCTGCATTTTTATAAAACATTTAGGCTCAGTAGTTTCGGAGATAAGGGTAAGGGGGTAAAATAATTTCAAAAGTATGTATTTTAAAACTAAAAAAAAATATTTTTAAAATTCTTAAAACAAGCCTTTTCATTTATTGATGTCACACGGTAAAGTCAGCAATTTTTTTTTTTTAATTTTCTAATTTGCCCCCCCAAAAGTGACCTCCATATTCAAAATTAATTTATTTACGTAACACGTGCGTGTTTGGGTCACAGAAGTTCTTATGTGTACCAAATTTCAATTTAATCGGTCCTGTAGATTCGGAGCAAATTAGCTGTGACAGACAGACAGACACACGAGTGATCCTATAAGGGTTCCTTTTTTCCTTTTGAAGTACGGAACCCTAAAAACGACCTAATGATATTTATTAGTAAGGATGTGACTACATGTTACCCAGTCACGTAGCGGAAGATAGGTCGCTGGGTTGTGGAGACCAGACCAGGGATCGTACAACCCCGGTTAAGAGTTAAGCCTTTCGAAGGGGTTACCCATTCAATGGGTTACCTTTATCATGATGCAACCCATTGAAAGGGTTTTATACTAGAAACCCAGTGAAAGGGTTACATGATAACCCATTGAATGGGTTTTATACTTGAAACCCAGTGAAAGGGCTACATGATAACCCATGCAATGGGTTCGATACCTACTTGAAACCCAGTAACATGAAAACATCATAATATTTTGTTATTTCGATATCCGCCCAGCACGCGTAGCATGACCATCTCTATTCTAACCAGGGACCATTTTGGTTACCATTTTAGAAAAACCCTATTGAAAACCCTTTCAATGGGTAACCATAATGAACGAAGACGAAATAAACGAAGTTGGGAAAAGACTAGGTAGGTGAGGAATATTTTACAAATAAACTTCACAAGGCCTATACTATCGCAGCCACTAAATAATTCTTAGCCCTAATTGCTTCCCAGCAATATACCGCCTTGCGCTTTTCCGCCTTCGATGTCTCGAGGTGCCTCTAACAAAGGAACTAGGCGGGTACTGCAGTTGTCACTGAATTATTGACGAGTTGCAGATACTATAAATCGATTTTAATATGTACTGTTTCAGGGCTTCTGACGTTTGTTTGTAACATTGTTGAAAACACATGTCTTATTAAATCCTTAAGACGATGACAATTGGAGGGAGTATACGACGGAAAAATTAAGAAGTAGTTTAAAAAGCCTTCTATTAGAGAAAGCGTAGGTACTACAGCATTTACGAATTTCTTAATGATAAATTAATTTAATTTGTGTATTCCTAATTATTTTGACATTTAATTTAATTGACTAATTTTACTATCTATGACGAGTTGATGACACTGTTCTGTAGTACATTTAATTTTTTTATTTATTATATTTGGATTGTATGTATAATAGTTAAATTTATAATTATTCGATGTTAATTTAATAACCTACCTACTTATATTTGTACGCTGTTAAGGCAAAACATGACTGTAATATAATTTTATTGTAACATATTGCATGCCATAGGTGTGTATAATCATGTTTTGGACAAATAAATGATCTTATCTTATCTTAACAGATAAAGCGCGGTCACTGTCAGACTGCTTAAAAGAGAAAGAGAAGCGCGATGACACAACGTAAACACAAAAATGTATTGTAAAATATGAAGGAATTATCTATTTACTCACTATGAGTTGAGTAATCGAAAATAAAAAACAACCAAGTTCTGCATTCAAATCAGACGTTCTTATTATTAATTAAATACCAACCGCACGTTAATATTTAATACAGATATTTTGGATTGAAACTCAAAGTAAAGGGTTAGTTTACCATTAATTTCTATCGATATTTTTTTTTCTAAACGTGTTTTGATAACTACCAAGTTCTGAGAAATATGTTCAAGAATAACATATATTTATTCCGCTACCACAAACTATATAGATTTGACAATTTTTTTGTTTAGAGAAGCCTATTATATCATTTGCCTCTTGTCAGTGCCTTAAATCCGTCTTGTTATACTTAACTAATATTATAAATGCGAAGGTGTGTTTGTTAAGCTTTCACGCTAAAACGGCTGAACGGATTTGTGTGACCATGACAATATTTTTTTTTTTTTTGTGGGAAATTGTCAAATAACTTCTCCCGGCCTGGGCGGAGCGGGAGATGTCAGACTTTAACTAAAACCCACCCGTGTTCCTTCAGATGCCTGTGTGCCAGGGCCAAGATATCCGTTTCGGACAAACTCGCAACCCTGGGAGGCATTGCCCCTATCGGACCCCGTCAGTTGGTGCTGACATCTATTTGAGGCGCGCGTGGAATACAACGCGCCGTCGGACGGCGAGCTACCCATCGCTCACCGTCCGCAAGCCCGCGCCTATACGGTTGCCGGAAATCAGCCTGTGACTCCCGACGCCCGGGGGGTGTGACCATGACCTGGTTTAGGAATTTAGGACATAGGATACGGTTACGGTTAGGTTTTTTGCCGTATGCCCATGTTCAGCATAAATAAGCTTACAGGCAAATCATGAATGTGCAACATCTCGAATAGTGTTCTAAAAACTTGAATTATCTACATATTCTATTTAAACCACCCCCTTTTTTTTACTGCCTCGTTGGCCTACTGATCGCACGCGCTACCGCTGAGCATGAGGTCCTGGGTTCAATTCCCAGGTCGGGCAAAGGGTTTTTCGATCTAGAATTTCTCAGTAGCAGCTCGGAGTCTGGATTTGAGCCCGGTTGATGGCAATAGGCTCGCCGCCTATTAAATGGGACATAACTGGCGATATGTGGGTGTACTATAGGTACACCTCTGGCTAACCCTGGTTACTATTTGAGGAGTTCTCCTGGAAGAACTAGGAGAACTGGAACTTTGCTTAGCAACCATATTAGAAAGAAAGAAAAATAATTTTATTCGTCACAGAAACACGTCCTTAGGAAAACAAACTCGAGCAAACAAACATTAAAAAAAAAAACCTATCTACATTATAATCACGAGCACAAAAATAACAAATAGTCGGCAACTGCACGTCATGACTGTGACAAAAAGGCTTGCACTCAGCATGATGCTGTGTGTATTAAAGTGTCTCATCGAATCGGAACAGTGAAATACTTATTAAGTAGTTGCGGTGGCTATCTGTGGTCTTCATCAGTTCTACTTCACCAAATGGTGCTTTCCGAGTGCATATGCATGAGTTACTATAAAAATACTGAAATCGATATAGGTGTGCCTATAAAATTTGAAGATTGCCCTCGTTTTCCATGAGATCCTCTCATCAGATTCTGATTTGGTGGCAATGGGACCACCTCGGGAGCATACCCTTTCAAACAAAAAAAGTATTTTTAGAATCGGTCCTCAATTAAAGGAGCAATCGGTGAACAAACATTAAAAAAAAACAGCCGAACTTATAACAATAACCTCCTCCTTTTTGGAAGTCTGTTAAAAGTACTCATCACTTTTATACATTTTCACACTACTGCCATTCACGAAACCAACCAAATTGTGAACAAATTGTTGGAGAAGACAAGTAGGTTATTAGGTCAGCCCTATTGATTTTCTGTTGCTATGTGCCTTATGTATTATGCTGAAGTAAACAGCCCTGAGACACCTTTGAACGGTGGAAACTAGTCCAAGGTCTTAAGATCTCATTTGTTAGTCTGAGCTGTATGGTTGGGTTATCATTTACTTAGAATACAAAATGACAAGATGCAGGTATGAATCCATACTATGTGGGTTTTTGTTTTATTTCTCTCAGTTTTAATCATAATCTGGCAGTTAAGTAATTTATGCGACCTACCTGAATGTCCTTTCTTTGGTATTGTTCGTCGCATCGTTGAGCTCCTTAAGACGGAGATATATGCCAGTGACCTTGAGTAGTTAGCTTACGTGTTCTGTACTGAGCTCACGCAACGCGTCGTACGTTCAGCCAGTAATAGGACTCGCCCATGAAGGAGCGCTGTCCTGAATTTGACGCATTATTAATTTATTATACACATAAATAAGGTATTTTAATAAAACGCGTATACTAAAAGATCAATAATTAAATTATCTTTAAATTGGTGAAGGTTTCAAAAAAATACGCTTGGTAGATTTTGCGCCATTCTCAGTTTTCTATCCGCGTTAGACATAACTTTACAAATTAATTTCACTATGTAATATAAACATAGTCTAAAATATTCACATATTAAATTATTGAGAAAATGCTCTAATTTAACATATTTTTTTTTTCAAATCATTAACACTACTCGTTTAGACGTGATCATCAGTATAAAATCATTAAAAGTCGGTTATCGTCGCCTTAAGTTCTGAGTTGAGCTGAACGATTACTGACAAATGAATGCACTGACTGGACAGGTCAACTAAATCTGTGTGGTTCTTTCCCCTGAAGACCATATTAGACACCAATCTACTTCGCCTTCTCATGATCTGACCAAGATTATGTCTGGACTTTAAAAGAGACTGTGACCTCTGAGTTTTGTTTCGGCCTTTCTTCTCAGAGTAGTCAGATAGGAAATGCCGACCTCAGCTAGTTTTTAAAATATGATTGACGTGTAAAAGTGTTGGTACAACCTACCTACACAAATCATTTAAGTACTTCACGAGTATCCGACCACGGTTGTATTGACTGGCTGACTCTTCAACTTGAAATCTCGGAAAAAAATCTGCTCTTCCCTACATTTTGACATGCATGTATGATTTTTATGCGAATTTAAATGTAGGGAACAGCCGGTTCAGGTTTGTTCCCATAATAGAAGTTGTCCATAATGATGAGTACAATTGACCCCATGAGATTTTCAGATATTGCAATACCCCTATTGCAATATCTGAAAATCTCATGGGGTTGCATGTATTTTTTGATTTCACTAAATCAATAATGTACAGTAAATGCTTTTTCTCAAATCAAGCCTGGTTTGAGAATTACTAAACTTTTATCTTAAAATGGATTTTAACCTTGAAATAATATAGTTCGTTGCCAATTAATCCTTAATTAATCATAGTACAGGTAACACATTATAGTCCTTTTTGGCAACAAAAGATATTATTTCAAAGTTAAAATCCATTACAAAATTGCGTCTCGATTCACCCCTGCATTTGTATTCACCCCGTTTTACGGTTTATGAAAGATAGGCTGAAAGCCAACAAAACATTTCAATGAAGCAGTACATTTAAACTTATTTTTCTTTCTCTCATTACACGATCTACCACGATTGGGAGGGCTATATCTAAAATGCGCCAAACAAAACATTTCAATGAAGCAGTACATTTAAACTTATTTTTCTTTCTCTCATTACACGATCTACCACGATTGGGAGGGCTATATCTAAAATGCGCCAACACCGGGATGACCTAATAACCTGAATGCCCAAGTGGATTCGCTGCAACCCCGCACTCCGCTCCTACTTCCCCCTGGGGGTGGGGGGTGGGGTGTAAGGCCGCGACCTGATATGACATAGTTTGTAGCTGTAGATAGGTAAATGATTACTTTTGTAATGAGTAGCAACAATATAATCGTGTTTTTAAGCTGGAGAAAAACTGACTGGTTCAAGCCGTTGCTTTACAAAATGATATTCTAGTCCTACGCCTGGACAGCTGTGCTACTGGACAGTTAGTTGCGCTACTTCTTCCCAGCTGAAGCACTAGGAAGTGGTAAAGGGTTTTTGGGGGACTCTTGTGCTTGCACGGAAACGTGCTGATTTGCTGGCGTAGTTTTAATAAACGACTTTTGATTTTTATGACATGAGGCTTATGCCAAAACTTTCAAAATCTTACGAGTTCACGTACATTTCGCCAGTTGTCTGCTACACGTCTGCCTATTTCTCTAGTGGATATTCTTTGAGATATTATGTGGCTTATGTAATTTTGGCGTTCGAAAAGTGCTGATTTGCTGGCCTAGTTTTAATAAACGACTTTTGATTTTCATGACATGAGATTTATGCCAAAACTTTCAAAATCTTAGCTACACGTACATTTATTTTGCCAGTTGTCTGCCTATTTCTCCAGGGAATACCGGCATGATCTTATATCATATTCTTTGAGATATTAAGTACATACGGCTACACATCAAGCTATGCATTTCCAGTATAAGCTGATCTCGCATTGTATTGGTTTTCCGTACCATGAGATGCCTGCTTATACTAGCTTGATGTGTAGCCGTGTCTACAGGGAAATGAATTGTTAAGCAAATTGACATCTTCCATCAATTCACCGTAGGTCAGCCGTTTCATACAACAGTTGTGATTTGAATATCATCATCATCATTTCAGCCGAAAGACGTCCACTGCTGGACATATGCCATAATCGCCACACTTGGCAGGCGGGTTGGCGATCGCAGTATGGTGTTAAAATGCACAGAGACAATTTAAGATGGTAGTCACTTTATGCTTAGCAATTAATTCGAGCCCCAAAATACAGACTTAACTTTCTAGTTTGGGGCTCACTGGCAAATAATAATATACAGGGTGTAAGGGACAGCCCTCCGCAGACTGATGGGGTGAATTCAGTATATCGTACTAAGATGACCGGTACATGAAATTATTTCAGGAACGTTATGGGAATCCAATGAACCCGATTTGTCGCGGCGGGGTGGACGGCCGCACTCGCTGATTTCAGGCGTCGTCCGTTAGAGAATTTCAACATCCATTGCAGATTTATTTATTTTAGCTGTGTTTTTACATTAATGGAGTACTGCGTACAGAGAATGTGATTTTACATTGAAATAAAGGAATAGTAATTGTCCTGAGAAAAATTTCAGTGGAATATGATTCAAAATAAGGAGCTGAATGCACCCTGTAAATTTGCGGAGGGCTGTCCCTTACACCCTGTATACATTTTAACCTAGCTGCAGGCAAAGACAAAATTATTTACTTAACAATAGACGGGACATAGCGAACAAAATCGTAATCCGATACATTTGTCCTAGTGGGCAAAAGTCGCTCAGTCTAGTGTGGTACGCCTGCATGTGAAGTCGCAATTAGCATTCATGTCCACCAAAAGAAAATTATTTTCGAAGTATAATGTCTAATTATGCAATATGGTATTGCAAATCTCGTCGGTTTATTTTCGCTGAGATATGGATCACAATTTTTCCGTTCATTCCCCACGACACCACTGAAAACGACACCACCGGTGGTGTCGTGGGGAATGACAGAAATCACTATTCCCCGCGACACCACCGAAGTGATGTCCGCTCATCTGCTTTTGATGTATAACATAATTTGACGAATACGAAGTTGTAATGTAGTTAATTTCGTTAAATTATAGGTATGGAACCGGTTTTTTTTTAAATTGCTGATTTTTTCTGCTCTTGTGGTTGCTATTGTGGTTATTCGACTGTTTTTGGAATAAAGTTATATAACGCGGCTTGCAGCAGTTTTAGTAAACTGGTAGAAATCGTCACGACCCCACTTCTAATAGCCTCTCTTTTATATCTTAAATCTCTTTGGCTGTAGGTAATATTATTTTATATATATACAACATTAGTTTTTGTTTATGCTAAACCTCTTAAGGGGTCATTGTATTCATCATTATGAAAAACTTTTACTATGGGAACAAAGTTGAAATCGCGAAAAAAATATCAGCTGTTCCCTACATTTTGAAGAGTTCAGCGAACTTAAATGTAGGGAACAGCTGATTTTTTTTTCGCGCTTCAAGGTTGGTCCCATAGTAAAAGTTGTTCATAATGATGAGTACAATGACCCCTTAAGAGGTTTAGTATAAACAAAAACTAATGTTGTATATATATATGTATTTTATAGTAAATATATACGTATTATAAGTTTAATTAATTAAGTATGTTATAATTTAATATTTTTTAATATTATTGTTTTCTCTCCATCAGAGCACCCGCCATCTTATCTCTTCACCACCCTTGGTTGACTGGTAGAGAATGTCTAAGGCATTAAGTCCGCCTTTGTAACTTATTGTGAGCGAGAAGTTTAAATAAATATTTTAAGCTTCTCATGGTCATCTAAACTTGGTGTTAACCTGTGAACCTGCTTACTGTATTCCTGGACCATACACTATTTTCCATTCTATTTCTCCGGCTTAGGTCAAACGCTCATGAGACTTGAAACCACCATATCAGCCAATCGCAGTCCGCAGTCGGACAAAGGACCCAACTTGCTCCAGTAGGAAGGTACTTACATTGGATCCCTCGCCCGCCCCCTGCAACTTGCCCCAGATCTGTATTTAGGTCGTCGATTCATCCGGTTAGAATACGTTTTTCTTTGTTTCAAACCAGACCCCATCTACTACTAGAATGTTTCTTATTTCATGGATCACAGAAAACTTGCAGGTAAAAACAATCGTAAAAACATTTTTATATCTATTGTTTCGTAAGTTTGAAAAATTCGTCTGCAACAACAACGTAAATAACGTACAGTGGTACCCAATTGATAAGGCGCGTCGTGAATCTTCGTTCGCACAGAAAAGAAAGTATTGCCCCGAAGATTAACGAAAGAATGCTTAAAACTAACAATCAACCTTAGATCACTATTATAAGGTTCATAATACACTGGTGCTGCTAGCGTGCACTCGATCAGAAGTATGGCGGCTGACAAACATGCCACGCGGCGCGCGCTAACATGGCAGCAGCTGCCGACCAATAGCGGTACAGGAAAAAGAACCGCGGTGCGTGGAGCGTGCCGATTGGTCAATAGCATTTCCCGCACTTTTAAAATTCACCTTCTGCGCAGGTACATCGGTAAGCCATATCAATTGGGTACTACTGTACGTGGATGAAACTTCAAAATGAAAGTTACATGTACTAGTGGTCGCCCAGTGGTCGAAATTTGACCACAATTAAAATACATTTTTAACTTATTTCTAATGCTTATTATACAATAAATATTTGCTTTCTGCACTCCTCCTCCATATAAACTTTAACTGTGCCAAATTTCATACTCCTCCGTCCGGTCGAATTTCGACCACTGGACGACCAGCCCAGTGGTCGAAATTTTGCTTGTAATGCCATGCGGTCGTTTTTGCTTGTAATGCCATCCTTACGACTACGGAATAGAATTCAAAATCGGTTGAACGGACTGTAAAAAAGGTTATTTAAATTTCAAATGGAGTATAGTGATTGAGACTATTGACCGCTCACTTCAAACTCACTTACAGAACGGACCGGCTATAAAGGCTCTGGTATTGCAAATCTCCATAAATGGCGATCACCATTTACAATTATCACCTTAATTGCGTAACGCACCATCAACCACATTCTGAATGATTTTGAAGGATATTGCTAATCCATTGCTTCATGTTTGAAAAATTTGTCTGCTCAACAACGCGGCAACGTAATGAATGTTGTTGGCCTGTCAAAATTAAACCCATTGCTACTGATAGTGTTACAGTCCGCGAGGCCTAAGCTGAACTTTGCATTTGTGTGAGTGATTACAGTGCAAGAGGTGAAATGTGGGACGTGCGCAGCTGAGTTGCGTTGCTTACTATACCACGTTCCGTTGTTACGCTGTTCTCATACATCACACCTACACTATCCATGTGTACTCACACAAATGCAAAGATCAGCTTAGGCCTTGCGGACTGTACGTAATTACACCGCAGGCCATTATGTTCGTTTGCCATCAAATAACATGAAAAACCTTGGGTTACATTAATAGAGCTTCGAAAAAAGTTTTTTTGTACTTTCATATTCATTTATTTACATTTAAATAGAGAAGTACTATCGGTGGTTTCACATGTTACATTAGTTGGTCTTATATTCTATTTAGCCTTGGTATATATCTCTTTTGAGTTGTAGTACCGACCCCACACTAATTCAAATGCCACTATCGCAGGCAGATTGTATGATTCGTCATATATAGGGCGTCGTCCGTTTACAAATGCTCGCAGTTTTGAAATATGTGTGTGCAATTATTTTAATTTCGACATACAGGCACCCCGACCAAATGGGTTAGGTTAGAACTGATAAACCGCGAGCCGAGCGAGCGCCTTTAGAAATAGATTTATATTATTATACATTTTGCCTTCGGCATATTTCAAAACTGCGAGCGTTTGTAAACGGACGATGCCGTTTGTAAAAAGCGGACACCACTATCTGCTATGTAAATAACAGTGACCGGAAGTTATTATAACATCATGCACAATAGTCTAAGTGGGAAAAATACGGATTATTGAAGCTAACTTAAAAACTACCCAAGCAAAGTTACAAAAATGTATAAGGGAATAGGACCACCGCGCAAGCCTCCTCTACCAAATGAAAAAATAGTTTTCAAAATCGGTCCACATTTGACGAAAATATCAAGGAACAAAGAACCTTCTCCTTTTTTCAAGTCGGTTTAAAAGGCAATACCGTTCCTATACTGGAGTGAAAAAACCTTGACCTACTTTAGGTGGCTATGAGAATTTATCATACAAATGTTTTGGGTAGCAAGCAGTTAGTAGCAGCATTTTTCCGTCTGCCAATAAAAACAAACGGAAATCACTTATAAATGGGCCAAGGGCGCTGTTAAATAGCCGTTTTCCCTTTCTGGCTGTCATAAATGAATTATACTTAGACTAGTGACTTCGTCTGCGTGGGTGGGGTTCAGAATTAGGTCCAGAGATAAATTAAAAATGTACTACTACAGTTTTTTTAAGGCGGAGATTTCTGAAAATGGCTACAAATGTGTTTTTTAAAGCAGTGTATCTCTTTAACCGTAAATATTTTTTCCAAAACAAAAACAGTATGATATTTTCAAGTCTTTTGTGCATACGGTGATCGAACTCAAAATATAATTTAATACATTAAAAAAGTCTTCAAAGACAACTCTTAATTATGTTTAAAAACAGTTTATCCCTTCGTTAACAGTTATAATTATAATTAAAAGTATACCATAAAATTGTAAATTCCAAACTGCATCCGGTGATGGATACATTTTTATTAATTAGTTAATATTTAATTTTATACGATTTTATTTGCATTTTTACGCCTGGATACGTCTTTTGTATGCAATCTGACAGTGTTTACCTGTTGTCGGCGTCTTAAGAGGAATAATTCCGTAATAAATTGTTTTCATAATTTAAATAAACTCTAGGTTTGCGCAGAGCACTCGTTTTTTTTTTTTTGGTGGGAAATTATCAAATAACTTCTCCCGCTCTGGGCGGAGCGGGAGGGCGTGTCAGACTTTTACTGACTAAAACCCGCCCGTATTCCTTCATTTGCCTGTGTGCCATGGCCACGATATCCCTTTCGGACAAACTCGCAACCCTGGCAGGCATTGGCCCTAACGGGGGTCCGTTAGGGCCAATGCCTGCCAGGGTTGCGAGTTTCAGTTGCTGCTGACAACTCTTTGAGGCGCGCGTGGAATACAACGCGCCGTCGACCCGGGCCTGGTCCTTATCGGACGGTGAACTACCCATCGCTCACCGCCCGCAAGCCCGCGCCTACGGTGGCCGGAAATCAGCTTGCGACTCCCTACGCCCGGGGCGTCTCCTGCGGCGACTAGGGGCGCGAGGGCGCGAACCTTGCCTCTCCCTCACGCGTTCCGCCTCCTCCTTCGCAAGCATTACTGCTTCGCAGAAGGAGCTGACGGCCTCCCATGCACTCTCGCTCCGAACCATGGCCCGAACCAGGGCCGGACGCGAGAGATCGCCGCCGCCGATCGCCTCCGTGAGGACACGGCGGTGCTCCACCCAAGCCGGGCAGACCTCCACCGTATGCTCCACCGTGTCCTCCGGGCGATCCACTCTCTCTTGCCCCTACAGTAATATACGAAACGTAACTCTCTTTCTCTTTTTTTCTTTCTATCTTCAATAAATTATATCTCCCTCTCAACTTCCGTTCGCTCGCTTCCGTAACGCTCTCGTCACGCATTCACCAGCTTACTCCCCCCCAAGTCAAGCGTGCGTAAAGAAGTTTTACTTCAATTTTTTTTTTCAATTATGCTCCCTAGCCTTTTCCGTACTATGATGAGGTCGGCGCTCACTGCCGGCACGGCACGGGATGGCATGGCAAAGGATTTTATTACTTTTGAATCTTATTTCAATGAGTTTAGAGTTCATGTTACTTTATTTCGATACCACGATGCCGCGGGATGCTGTGGCATGACGCGACGCACCCCGGGATGCTGCAGCATGAGGAGTCATGCCGTTTCATTCCACAGGTTGCCGCGGCACGCCATTGCATCTCGCGAGACGTATGGGTCACTTTGTGTCGAGGAATTATGATTGCTAAGCTAGCAGAGTGGCTGGACTTTCAGCAGAATGCCACCGGATACCACGGGATGCCACGGCACGGCATGCTACGGAACGCCGCGGGATGCCGCAGCACAATCTGCCGTGACATGCCGTGCCATGCCGGCAATGAGCGCCGGCCCCAGTGTTACATGGAGCGACTATCTATCTGACTTCCACAACCCAGTTACTGGGTAAGACCCGCTAGGTGAGACTGGTTGTTTGATTTTTAGGCTTGTGATTACCAGTAACGACTGTCGAGGCACGGCGGGGTCTTGATATGTAATGGATGGTCACCCATCCACTTACATACGCGGCAAGCGTAGCTTAACTTCTGATCGATCCATGCTGCTGTTATCGTATAACCACGAGCTCCTATAAGCAGTCAAAATAAAAATCGTTCAGGGGCAAAATTACCAATTCTCAAAATGTCCAACGGTGTCAAAATGTCCAATCGTCAAAATGTCCAATTGACAAAATGTCCAATGGTCAAAATGTCCAACTACCAAATGTCCAATCTTTGAGAATGTAACTTTGTTCAATAACTCATCAAATAACTCATAAATACAAACAAAATACTGAAAGAATCAAAATCATCATCATCATTTCAGCCGAATGACGTCCACTGCTGGACATAGGCCTCCCCCAAGCATTGCTACTTCGACCGGTTCTGTGCTTCCCGCATCCAGCGGATACTTGCAGCCTTCACAAGGTCATCGGTCCACCTTGTAAGAGGCCTTCCAACACTACGTCTTCCAGTACCCGGTCGCCACTCCAGAACCTGTCGGCCCCGGCCCCATCGGCCACAGTTCTGTGAGCAATGTGCCCTGCCCACTGCCACTAAAGGGGACGATAACCGACTTTTAATGATTTTATACTGAAGATCACGTCTAAACGAGTAGTGTTAATGATTTGATAAAAATATATGATAAATTAGAGCATTTTGTGAATAACTTATTATGTGAATATTTTAGATTATGTTTATATTACATAGTGAAATGAATTTGTAAAGTTATGTCTAACGCGGATAAAAAACTGAGAATTGCGCAAAATCTACCAAGCGTATTTTTCTGAAACCTTCACCAATTTAAAGATAATTTAATTATTGATCTTTTAGTATACGCATTTTATTAAAATACCTTTTGTTTTGTGTATAATAAATTAATAATGCGTCAAATTGGGGACAGCGCTCCTTGATGTGCGAGTCCTATTACTGGCTGAACGTACGACGCGTTGCGTGAGCTCAGTACAGAACACGTAAGCTAACCACTCAAGGTCACTGGCATATATCTGCGTCTTAAGCAAAATAATTATATTTTATTTATAAGTAAGTAACAAATTAAGACCGAGAAGACCTCAACATAACCGAAATCACTATTTTTGTCTTAAACATTATGACAAAAATAGTGATTTAAAAAAATACAATAATCAACACATATTTTTATATAATTATAAATTGAAACAAACATCTTCCATTTACGCCAAAATTGCGTCAAGAATAGAAACTTTACATAACGTCGTCTAGCTACCTTTGCTGAAAAATGAAGGAAAAATAGCACCATCGCGCGTCGTTGCCGCCCCGGCTAACGTTAGCTAGAACGTAATACGACGGAGCGGCAACGTCGCGCTGCTGTCATCGTTTCGTCAGTAACAGTTGCCAATGCTACTCTCAAGGACATAGTGTGTTTTATGATTGAAATAATTTTAATGTTTGTTTGAAGAGTAGAAGATTTACAATTAGAATGAACTGCAGGGAAATGGATGCAATTTTATCATGTAGGTTTTACGAGTATGTGAGGAGATTTTGGCTAAGTAATAAACAGCCGAACGGGCCCATCGATCTGGGCTTCAAGTCTGCTATTAAAAATACAATAGTGTCAGAATGGACGATCATTGATTTCATAATTGTTGATTTTGACAAGTTTGGTAATCTACTATTATAATATAATGGCGTCATTATGACTTTCCATTGACACTACATTGAAAGAAATTGCATTTATTGTTAATCTCGTACATAATGACAAATGAATGACATTTCTACTAAAGGGTTTTATAATAATGGCAATACGCCGATGCCATTATAGGTACTGAACACAATTCTATTACGAGAACAATGATCGACCATTATGAATTTAGCAGATTACGAACTTTTAGCAAAATGACAATGGGATCGTGTTGGAATGACTGAATTTATACACATATTAGACTTGGGGCCCAGGTTAAGCTACGCTTGCCGCGGTTGGTCCGTGGATGGGTGACCATCTTTTCATAACAAGGCCGCTCCGTGCCTCTGAAACCACGTTAAATTGTTGGTCCCGGCTGTCATTTGTAAATCTATGACAGTTGTTGTCAGAAGTCGAAAGTCTGACAACCAATCTTACCAAGGGATATCGTGTTACTCAGTAACTGGGTTATGGAGGTCAGATAGATAGAAGCTCCATGTAAAATCAATCAATCAATCAACTCAGCCTATAGCAGTCCACTGCTGGACATAGGCCTCTCCCAGGCTGCGCCACAACACCCTGTCCTCCGCCTTCCGCATCAAGTCTGTCCCAGCCACCTTTCTAAGGTTGTCGGTGCATCTAGCTGGGGGGCGTCCCACACTACGCTTGCCGATACGCGGTCTCCACTCCAGGCCTCGTCTGCTCCACCGGCCATCGGTCCTTGTCGTCGGTCCATCTAGCTGGGGGGCGTCCCACACTACGCTTGCCGATACGCGCTCTCCATTCCAGGACTCGTCTGCTCCATCGGTCCTTCGACAAACATGGCCAGCCCACTGCCACTTCTGCTTGCTTACTCTGCAGGCTATGTCGGTAACTCCGGTTCTCTTCCGGATAACTTCATTTCTGATCTTATCCTTCAGAGAAACTCCGAGCATAGCCCTCTCCATAGCACGCTGAGTGACCTTGAATTTGTGGACCAGCCCAACTGTCAGTGTCCTCGTTCAGTTCCATGTAAAATGCTGGTATTCAACTGCCTCCGGGTAGACTGGAAGCCGATCCCAACATATTTGGGAAGGCTAGGTAGATGATGAGGTTTGACGAGTATGTCCAGAATGTTACGAATTATACAGGGTGTAAGGGACAGCCCTCCGCAGACTGATGGGGTGAATTCAGTATATCGTACTAAGATGACCGGTACATGAAATTATTTCAGGAACGTTATGGGAATCCAATGAACCTGATTTGTCGCGGTGGGGTGGACGGCCGCACTCTCTGATTTCAGGCGTCGTTCGTTAGAGAATTTCAACATCCATTGCAGATTTATTTATTTTAGCTGTGTTATTTACATTAATGGAGTACTGCGTACAGAGAATGTGATTTTACATTGAAATAAAGGAATAGTAACTGAAATTACGATTAAAAAAATTACAATTTTCCTGAGAAAATTTTCAGTGGAATATCATTCAAAATAAGGAGCTGAATGCACCCTGTTAATTTGCGGAGGGCTGTCCCTTACACCCTGTATGACTTTCTTTTTCATACTTTATCTTACCTGACTCGTTGGTCCAGTGGTCTCGAGGCAGGTAATTACTAGAAATCATGGGTTCAACTCCCAGGTTTTGAAAGGTCTTATTGGTTTTTACGGTTCCATACCACAAAATTAAAAACGGAACCCTTATAAGATTACTCGTGTGTCTGTCGGACTGTCCGTCTGTCATAGACAATTTGCTCCGAATCTACTGGACCGATAATTTTAAAATAAACGCTTTTAAAGTTATTTATGAAAAAACAATGAAAATTGACCATTCCCCCAATCCGAAACTAACAAACTTCAAATTTTGAAAAAAATAGTTCTTTACCTACAGATTACAGGAAAATCTATAAGAAGTCTATGGTCTTAAAATAACATAGACTCTCACAATATTGTGCGTACAAACTTACATTTGCAGTTTGATTGTTTAGGGAAAATGTTTCTCAACTAAGTAGGTACCATGTTTGTTCTTGGGATAAATTCATCCCAATTACGCGCATGTGCGTGGTCCGACACGCACTTGGCCAGTTTTATTCCATTAGGAATTTCTTAGTAGCATCTCGGAGCCGCTAGTCGGTATCGTGTGGTCAGTTCAACTCTAGCTCCGCCAGAGTTCACGTCAAACAGTCAGTTCAGCTCTAGCTCTGCCACAGTAAATAGCAAAGTAAGGAAGCACTCTCTTGGAACAACATATTCTTCTGTTTCATTTATCAACCAGCATCCGCCCAGTTTAGTTATGGGTCAGCGAAGGGGCCCACATTCACGGACGTAAAGAATAGCACCATCCTATTTCTTCCCATGGGTGTCGTAAAGGGCGACTAAGGGACTTACTAGAGAATGAACAGCAGCGTTCTCTATGCATTTTAACACCATACCTACTGCGATTGCCAACCCGCCTGCCAAGCGTGGCGATTATGGCGAAGGCCATTGGGGGAGGCCTGTGTCCAGCAGTGAACGTCTTTCGCCTGAAATGATTCTCGGAGCCTGAATTTGTTAATGGCAAATTCCCTTCTATTACATCTGGCGAAATTAGAATATATGTACATCTTTGCCTACCCCTTAACGGAATGCTACGTTATCTAATACCTAGCGTTTTTTGCTGTTTCAGGAAGTGTATTTATCTGAATAATAATCTGATAGTTATTTCCGCGTTTCCAAGTACTTGCATATCTTTATATACAGTATGGCAATGAATAAAGTACACACTGCATACATACATATTTGCTTAGAGAACCTACCTACGTAACTACGATCAATGGTACACTGTGTACTTATGTTGGTATATTCAAAGATTTCAAACTCAAATCATTTATTTCAAATAAACAAATTACAGGCACTTTTGAATTGTCAAGGGGTCGGTCAGTCATAAAGATGAAGCTGTACTCCATTTGAAATAAGGTTAGACATTTTAATAAACTTTTTTACAGTCCGTTCAACCGATTTCGACTTCTATTTTAAGGATGGCATTAAAAGCAAAAACGTGGTTACAATACCAAATGTTTATTACAGCTGGCATTTGTAGTGCCACCAACGCAATAGAACTTAAAATCGGTTGAACGGACTGTAAAAAAGGTTTATTTAAACGTCTAATCTTATTTCAAACGGAGTATAGTTGCCCATACCAAAGCTTAGTAGGTACCTACCTATGGAGAAGAACGGCCAAGAAACTCCACGGACACTCTTTTAAATTAACATAATTTAAGGTTACAAAATATTGGTTACATCATTCATGTTGAAATTATACATGTGAGGACGATGAAAAATGTCAAAAGCGTCCGTAATGAAAAGTATAAAAAAAAAAACTATTCAAAAATTAAATTAAAATAAGCTATGTCCGCTAAGAGATGACCAGTCCCTACTGATGGCGCCTGTTTACGAACATGACGCATGGATTAGCACCATTCTGATCATTATAAAAAAAAACAAGATTTTGTCTATGTTTTGGATATACAGGGTCAAATTAGATTGGCTAGAGAAACTCCACAGACGTGATTTGTCGATATCTAAACACGACAAAATAAAAAAGTTTTGGTGATTTATTTTTGGAGTCGGCAACCGTTGGTATTGTAGTTGCTGAAGTATGAGTCGAGAAAATTTGTTTTATCAAAAATCAAAATATTTTATTTCACATAAACCTACATGGGCACTTAAGAAACGTCAGAAGCTAGGTGCACGGTTCCAATTGGTTTCCTATGGAGAAGAGCCGGCAAGAAACTCCACGGTTAGGCATACTTACTCTTTTAAAAATTATTGCATTTTACAATGTTTTATAATTACAGTTTTAAACTTTTAATAGGTATGAGAGGACAGTGCTGCAGTGTAGGCCCGTTAAAAGTACCAGGTACTTAACAATATAAAAATAGTCTACAAATCTACAGTCTATTAAGTCTACAACGCAAAACATAAAAAAAAATGATATCATATTTTATATCGTTTTTTTTTAATGTGTATTAAAATAATAAAAATTAGAACCTTCGAATTGACATCCAGATAAATAATAATACCAGCCTATTATTGTCTAACTGCAGCACCGCCGCTTCTCCTAAAGAGAAGGCATGAGCATTCAATGTCAAGTCATTTATTCAAATTAGGGCGTTAAATATCAAGTCATTTATTCAAATTAGGGCATTCAATATCAACTCATTTATTCAAATTAGGGCATTCAATATCAAGTCATTTATTCAAATTAGGGCATTCAATATCAAGTCAGTTATTCAAATTAGGGCATTCAATATCAAGTCATTTATTCAAATTAGGCAGAGAATCAGCACTCTTTGAACGTCAAAATTACCTAAGACAGTCCTCCAAAACGATTGTACACCACGCTTGCTCTAGCTATGCGGATTGGCGATTTCAGCCTTATATTGGTTATGGTTCCTTCACGATAAACTTAGAAAGACTTACATCCAGATCATCGTCATGATCATTTTAGCTGAAAGACGTCCACTGCTGAACATGGGCCTCCCCCAAAGAGTTGCCATAATCGCCAAGCTTGGCAGGCGGGTTGGCGAACGCAGTATGGTGCTAAAATGCATAGAGAACACTGCTGCCCATTCTCTAGTAAGTCCCTTAGTCGCGTTTTACAACACCCACGGGAAGAAATAGGATGGTGCTGTTCTTTACGTCCGGCACCACACGGAAGATAATGAATAAATATTTAATCCAGTAAACAGGAAAGGAAATATATTTAGTCTGTGATGATTCAGTCGTGAATCATTTTAAAACGGAACTCATCTCGTTCAAAAATAGAATTCATTTAAAAAATAGATTCTATTAAAATACAACTCGTGCGTCATATATTCGATTCTATTAAAACCTGGAATCGTAATAGAAACATCTATGAAGGATCTACTATAGTCTCCGGATGGGCACTTTATCTACCAGATTAATAAACAATGGAATAGTATTATTTGTGAGATAAATGCAAATTAAATTACCTGTCAAATATGAGTTAAATGCAGAAAGCGAAGTTGGCCAAAACTGTATTTTTTTACCTCCAGAATTATGTTACAATTCTGATAAAAACTTTTGCCAACAGACATTTTTAACGAAACTTTGATTTAATAATTTTCTATTGAGTTGATAAAAACTATCACTTTTCAGCCGAGGCAAACTCTTTAACATTATTTGACAATACAGACGTCGGAGTTCATTTAATATTTTTTTTAATCAAGCTGTCGTACACAACTATCCTGAAGGGGCGTTGGATCGTTGGTGTCAGATGGTTGACCCAGTAACCCACCAGTTCAGACATTATAACGACTGGCGTGGGTGCTGTCAATGAAATACAATCTATTTCAGTTACTCTGCTCATTAATATTAAATATATCAATTATCTGCTATATCATCATAATATTAAGAGTACTACCTCAAATGGCATGTTGCTCGGATATATTGAAAATATAGCAGCATTAATTTTGAAATAAATATATGGTAAAGTTGAGGATTAATGTTAAGTACTATGGTTGGATGAAAACACGCATAGAAAAATCTCGACAGAAATATATTTTTTCCGACTAGAAATACTAATAAAATACCTACCTAACCTACAAATCGCAAATCGAGCGAGCGCACAGCTGTTTAGATACCTTCGTGCGTTCCGCTACACCGCGCACCCGTGACGTCCGGCAAGTCACCATAAAACCAGTTCCAAAGTAAACATCTTTCGTTAATGAATTTATTTTTTATTTTTTCGGAATAAAGGTATCGTATGTCCCCATGTGCCAAATTTAATCAAAATCGGTTCAGCCGTTTTAATGTTAAATCGTAACAAACAAACAAATTCACTTTCGCATTTATGATATTAGTTAGGATATCATCGTAGGTATAACTTACTGGGGCTGCCTCAATTTATGTATGACACAATGTTTAAGTTGAAAAATAAATATTTTTGTATTTTTTTTTGTATAGTTATATTTTATGGTAGCGATTGGAACTCCGGATCCAATTAAAAGCATGACCTAATTCGAGCTGAGATTATGTTTGTTTGAGGTTAATATAATAATGTATTATCTTACTGACTGCATCCTCAAATGAGGTATAATACAGGGTCATCACTAAAATCTGAAGAATATGCTTACCTTGAATAGCATTCCGTAGAGATTAGGCTGAAATAACTCATGGTTTTTCATATCGTCTTCAACAGTTTAGTGATAAAATGCTGCAGGGTTAAAAACTGCACCCTAGCTATCCAATAGTAGAATTAGTACGGCGACTTACAGGTATCAAGCTATTCATTTCCAGTGTGGCGGCATCTACATCCTCACTTGTGAACTACATTATCACACTGACGTCACGCAAAATCCTGCATCGCGCAAGCAGAGTTTACTGCGCGACTAGCATAATTATATACAACGTCCCGACGTCAATCGTCGGGCAGTTACCCACCAGACACAACACTCGTCTGTTCGGAGGATTCTCCCTTTTCTATAGAGGATGAGTGAACTTTTCACCCTGCGGGGCGAGCACGGCCTACTGTGACATGACTTGAGTCACACAGTTTGAGCGATAAAACCGTTTTCTGTTAAAATGCTAGCACAAAATGACAAGACATAATTTATCATGTCTTGTCTCAAACGTTTTGGGCACGCCGTGCTCGGCCCGCTGTTCCTCATACCTCTATACCAATTTATGTTGATCTCGCATTGAATTATAATTATAGGATTTTCGCAGAACAAGAGGACCGCTTATACTAGAAATGTCGTGCCTAACCCACTTTAGTCTTGAAATATCTGTACCTTTACCAGAAACTCCTTCTTTCTCTCCTCAGATGGACATCTACGTACAAACAGCGTCACCAATCGTAGAACAAGTCCTGAAGGGCTACAACGGTACCATCTTCGCGTACGGACAGACTGGTACCGGCAAGACGTACACAATGGCTGGTAGCAACACTGCGCCTGAGTTGCGGGGGATCATTCCGAACTCCTTCGCGCATATCTTTAGCCATATCGCTCAAGCTAGGGAGGATGAGAAGTAAGTAAATAAAGATCACAGATTCTCAAACATATTTCGCACATTGCACACTTTGAAGATTTTTTTTAGAGCCCTGCACCCCTTTTAAGTTAAGACTGAGATATATGCCAGTGACCTTGAGTGGTTAGCTTGCGTGTTCTGTACTGAGCTCACGCAACGCGTCGTTTGTTCAGCCAGTAATAGGACTCGCCTATCAAGGAGCGCTGTCCCCAATTAGACGCACTATTAATTTATTATACACAAAACAAAAGGTATTTTAATAAAATGCGTATACTAAAAGATCGATGGTTAAATTATCTTTAAATTGGTGAAGGTTTCAGAAAAATACGCTTGGTAGATTTTGCGCCACTCTCAGTTTTTATCCGCGTTAGACATAACTTTACAAATTAATTTCACTATGTAATATAAACATAATCTAAAATATTCACATATTAAGTTATTGAGAAAATGCTCTAATTTAACATATATTTTTTTCAAACTATTAACACCACTCGTTTAGACGTGATCTTCAGTATAAAATCATTAAAAGTCGGAGTACGTTTACCCAAATACGACGATACAAAATTTATGCTATTACTAGATTGGCTTCTGCACCCAAAATTCCTGTCCAAATAGAATGGAATACTCTTTATTATTTTCACCATAAAATTACAGATATAAATGTTGAAACTTTACATAGGGTGGCACACTGGGCGGTCTTATCGCTAAAAGCGATCTTGTACAGACAACCTTTGGATGGATTAAAGGGAGAAGGAGAGACAAAACTCCAGGTAGTCAGTGGTGTACCATTAACATATACAATAAATATAATACATACGTACTTAGAGTATACACATCTATATAAATATACAATAATAAACAAGAGCATGGAACTGTATTATGTATTCATGATGTTTAAGGAGGGAGGAGTGGTTTTTTACCAGAATTTTGAAAGTGGACAAAGATTGACCACGCCTTTTCGACTCGGGTTATTCCCAAAGTACTCCATTCTTCTGTTCTAAAAAGATAAGAATCTCATACATTAATTCCCGAGTTACTCCATGGAATTATTATTATTTAAAAATACTTATTATTTTGTTCCCATTCTGCTCCATAGGTATCTGGAATTATTCTCAAAGTACTCCACCGATTATTCATTATAAATTCTCAAACTGCTCCATCTACATAATTACCTATAAAATACATATATTTCATTACAGTCAGTCACAAAAATTCTTAAAAGAAAGGTTAAAGTACAGCATTTGGTTATATCGTCTTAAATTAGCTTTTTCATTAACATGGAGTGGAGTACTTTCAGAACATTTTAATATTATCATGGAGTAGTTTGGGAACTCTTTTTGGAGTACTTTGGGAATAACCCTTCGACACGGGCAAGGCATTCCATAACCGTACTGCTTGAACTGCAAAAGACGTCATAAAAGCTGGTGGAACACATCAGCATCTCTAGTCTCAAGATTTCCGATGATCTATTATGTGTGCCATGAAGGAACTTGAAACGTTCTTTATGATAAGAGGGGGTTGTAGGATTGAATTATGTTCCTGTTGTTGTTTGTTTTCTGTTGTTCTGTACTGTTCGGAATTATCCTTGTTAGAATTCCGGTCAACACGTATGGGCAAAAGTCATTCTTGAATGAAGGCCTATTATTAGGGTACCAAAATGGTAAAAAGGAACCCTTATGGTGAGACTAAGTCTGTCTGTCTGTCTGTCACACCTGGATATCTCAAGAACTACTAATGCTATCAACTTGAAATTTAGATTCGTTTTAGATGACGTTTGCCCAACTATTTTGCAAACATGAAAGAAATTATAAAAAATATACCTTTTTTGCAAAAGAGACTGAAGGGGTCTTAAAAAATTGAAGTGGGGCTACTAGGGCATGTAGGGTATCATATGAAAGAACGCAGTTTGCACATTCTCAAAAAAAAAACTCATATTTTCCGACTTTTGATGAAAAATTTAAAAAAAATATACTGTCCCCCCCCTTATCTCCGAAGTTTGCATAGATAAAAATCTGTAATTATTCTATGTGATAGAAGTTTATGTAAGGATTACAGGAACAACAAAACGATGTCTGTAAATAGCACAGTTTTTCAGAAATCATCAACATCATATATACGTACGGAACCCTCGGTGCGCGAGTCCGACTCGCTCTTGACCGGTTTTTTTTTTTTCTAGATAAAGCTCAGTAATTTCGATGTTTTGACATGTTGTCAGTTCGCCACATCAGTAAATCTACTGATGTAGCCAATTTATTATAAATATTATTTCTTTGTGTCTGGTTGATGGTAATGTAGCGGCATCAACATCGCCACATGCGAACTACGCGTCACACTGACGTCACGCAAAATCCTGCATCGCGCAACCAGAGTGTACCGCGCGACTAGCTTAAATACAAGATCCCGACATCAACCGTCGGGCAGTTGCCCACCAGACACGACACCCGTCTGGTCGGAGGATCCTCCCTTTTCTATAGAGGATGAGTGAACTTTACACCCTGTTCCTCATACCTCTAAAGTAATAGGCTCGCCCCCTATTACATGAGACTTACAACAAAACTGGCGGAACGTGGGTTTACTATAGGTACACATCTGCCTACTCCCTAGGGAAATACAGGCCTAAAGATATGTATTTTTAAAACATAAAACCGGCCAAGTGCGTGTCGGACCACCACAACGAAGGGTTCCGTAGTTCGGACGAATTTACCCCAAAAACAAATTTAACTTTGTAGTTGAAAAACATGTTCTCCCATACATCGATAAACATAACATAACATCACTGCTGTAATCCCCAAAGGGTTAGGCAGAGGTTTACCTAAAGTACACCCACGTTTCGCCAGTATGTTTAAGTCCCATGTAAAAAGGGGCGAGCCTATCGCCATCAATCGGGCACAAATACAGGTTCCGGGCTGGTACTGAGAAACACACTTTGCCCGACCTGGGAATCGAATCCAGAAACTCATGCTCCGCAGTAAGTAGAGCTTGCGACCACTACACCAACGAGGCAGTCCTTTTAATTTCGTTATTTATACTACTGCCATGATTTTTTTCACATATCCAAAAACAACCATATAGCTGGCAGATGGGGGACAATTGACTCTAACGAAAATTGGCACCTGAAAGCTTAATATTACGCAAGCGGATCCCTGAATCAAAAAATGGTCTTCACAGGCCCTCAATATTTTCGAACGGCCTATCCAACAATACCTTACATCATGGGATAGACGAAAAAAAAAATATAATCCCTAATTCCCCACTTTACGTGCAAGGGAGGTGTCCTAAAAAAAAATGGTTTTCTAGATTTTATTTTACCACTTTGTCAGCATGATTAATATGTATACCCATGCCCAATTACAGCTTACTAATACAAACCCCCTTATTACAAAACAAGGTTTATATTCAGACCCAGATTTAAAACATGAAGCCATTATTAAATTTCGAACTTTATTCCGACTATGGTAAAGTTCCTAAACACAAAACTGACCACTTAGTACCGAACTAAGTTTTCAGTTTTGTATAAAGAACGGTATTTCAATCACTGTTACGTTCTTATTACAAAAACTGGCTCCGTGGTTTAAAAAATATAAACCTTGTTTTGTAATAAGGCGGTAAGAGTTTTCCGTTTGGTGCCGGCCGTAAAGCAGCTTCGCGTAATAGCACCATCCCATTTCTTCCCGTGAGTGTCGTAAAAGGCGATGAAGAGACTTACTGGAGAATGGGTAGCAGCGTTCTCTATGCATTTTAACATCATACTGCGATCGCCAACCCGCCTGCCAAGCGTGGCGATTATGGCAACCCGTCCTCCCAAATGGGGAGGCCTACGTCCTTCTGAAACGATGATGATGAATACTATGAGTCTCTGAGCAAAGCCGGGGACAGATAGACAGACAGACGGACATGGCGAAACTATAAGGGTTCCTTGTACACTACGGAACCCTAAAAACAAAATAATTTGCATTAAATATCACAAAGTAAAGCCCACCCCCTCCTCGCTTAATAATTCCCCGGATCGATGGGCGATCGTAGTCGTCTTGTCGTCGAGGTGACCTGGTTGTGACCTTGTTACAAAACTGATATTGCAAGCGAGAATTATTATGTATGTAGTTTGAATTGAGGTGGAGATGTTTTGAATTTGTAATTGGAATAAATATTTTGCTAGGATCTTAGTTTTAATAGAGATTTTTTGTCTAGGGTTGCTAATAGTGAATAGTCCCGGGATATCCCGGAACCGAAAGTACCGTGAGATCACGGAAATTTGCGTCGTTTTAGGAACCGGTGTTTTCGAAACCAAATCCCGGTTGTTTCGGTACTTTGGGGAAAATATGCTTCGCGTTTAGAATATTTCTGATTTTATTGTCTAAATCATAATTTAAAGGTAATTCTTTTTTTATATGTTCCTTAAAACAGTTTCGTTTATACTTTGAAGGCAAGTTATGAAGTTACAGAAAATAAATCCCGATAGAGGTCTAGTTTTTATTTTTATTTTTTTATCGATGGTCCATAGCAGTTTTTAGAAACACTTACTTACGGCCGAACCCAATAACCTATGTATAACTAGTTTTGGCGTCCAGGTCGCCAAAACTGCAGTACCGAAAATTCCGGTTCTGCATTCCCTAGTTGCTAACTAATTTTTATATCAATAAAGTTTTTTTTTTCAAAGTATTTTTGAAGCAATTGCCTCTAAAAATCTACGTAGGTATAGTAGATGCGAAAATATTATAAAAAATATATAAGGTGTGTTTTTTGTTTTTCATGTAGCTCGTGGCTAATTAATAGCAGCCGCATGGGTCGATTCATCAGGTTAAGCTACGCTTGCCGGAGTTGGTCCGTGGATGGGTGACCATCTTTACATACCGAACCTCCTCCGTGCCTCAGAAAGCACGATAAGCTGTTGGTCCCGGCTGTCATTCGTGGATCTTTGACAGTCGTTACGGGTCTGAAGCCCGAAAGTATTGATAACCAGTCTTACCAGGGGTATCGTATTACCCTGTTACTGGGTTGTGGAGGTCAGATAGGCAGTCGCTCCATGTAAAATACTGGTATTCAGCTGCATCCAGTTAAGACTGGAAGCTGACCGCAACATAGTTGGGAAAAGACTAGACAAATAGATAGTAGGTATGTTTCAAAAAAAATTTTATTCTTTAAATGCATATGTTATATGGCCATTAAAGATGAAAGGGACTGTGTTAGTTTTCAGAGTGACGTGAACAGAGTAGTCGAGTGGAGTAGGAAAAATAAGATACATTTCAATATGTCGAAATGCTCGATCATGACGTACAGCCGCATGAGAGTTCCTCTCCACCACGAATATGAGCTGGACAACGCGACGATGAACAGGGTGGAAACGGTACGTGATCTAGGAGTACACTTAAACAAGGAGTTGTCATTTCGCGATCACATAGTCAAAGTTTGCTAGAGAGCGTATAGGAGCCTAGGTTTCGTACTTCGTCGTGCTCAAGAGTTCAAAAACATTAAAGCTATTACAACCTTGTTCAATGCGCTGATAAGGAGTCAGTTGGAGTGTAATGCAATCATTTGGGCACCACATGAAACTAAATACAGTCTCATGTTGGAACGCATACAAAATAAATTCATTAGGTATCTGTGATACCTCTGTGAATTTATGGAGTATATCCTTACCTTGTTTGTTCTAGGCATGGTTGGGTACAACAAGTTAGAATTAAGAAGGGATATGACTAGCCATTTATATTTTTAAAGTACTCAATGGTAAAACCAAAAATCAGGGGGTATTGAAGGAGGTAAATCTGTGCGTGCAGCTGCTGGTGGTGCCGCGCGGCAGGACTAACTTGCTTCTAAAAGCGCCAGTTACTCGCGCCTTACGGACACTTAATGAAGTCGCCGAAAGGATTGACATTTTTTCAAGTTCCGTGAATGAATTCGCAAGAATAACTGCATACCATTTATGTTATAATTTATAAAATAATGTGCCGGACAGGCGTGATCGTCGAACGCGGTGTAGTGTAGGGAGGGTGTAATGCCTATCCAGGGCGTTATCCCGGTGTGTGTGTAGGCCTCCCAGTCCAGACGGCGCTGACGTCCTGCACCTATAGTTCCAGATATCTTCGAGCAGCCTGCTATCTTCAAGAGTTTATTTCTCAACACCTGATATTGTGTTTAACTGTACACCTGCTGTGTTTTTAACTGTACCATTGCTAAAGGAGAAGGGTCCTGGAACCCTTGGGGGTTATATTACCTGATTAAAACACCATAGTTTGGTTGCACCCTCAGGAAGCGAATTCGGGACACACTGAAGTTATTTAAAAATGTAAAATATTCCTTGCCGATGACTACGAATTAAATTTTTATTACGTTTGATTAAGTACGAGCTTACTTTACCGTAACGAGGGCCGCTAATTACTTCCTGATTCAACGTTAATTTATTAACATTTTCATTATGTACATGTTACATGATTAAATAATATCACCTGATATAAACACATATATAAGGCATGTTATACATCGTTGGAATCCCTGTAAAATTCCCCATGACCTGAGGTATCTGTATCTACTATGTCTATTCTCACTGAAGGAATTTTTCAGTGAGAACAAGAAAAAATATTAGTATTATTAATTTAAATTGGTTTTCTAATCGTTTTTCTCGGAAACTATTAGACCGATTTCTATTTTGATTACAGATACCTCAGGCCAGTATATAGACCTACAACAATCTAATATTTAAAACGCTACATGTGTATTTTTCAGGGCGTGACGCGCCCTGAAAAGTACACATTACATTCAAGCTCAATTAACTGGGTTTATTTATTTGATTAGATACCTAAAAGTTAGGTCCAGGGCTAGGTCTTGACCTAGGCTACCTGGATACACCAAAAAAACTAGCTAACTAAGCTAACTAACTACATAGCCCAGCTAATTGAGGTTGAAATGGTCGTACTTACGGTTTCACATACTAAACTCGCTAAGCTATGTTCCTTACATAACACTATGGCTATTTTCTATTTGAATTTAAGTTAATATTCAAGTTTCCCTATATAGCTACATATGTGACGTTTCGTCGCAAACCCAAACTCTCTAACTATTTCTATGTGGATTTAAGTTAATAAGCAAATTCCCTATATACAACTACATATGTGACGCTTCGTCGCGAACAAATAATTTTAATTATAATTAAGTACCACCCTGTCGCTTTGGGATATCCTGTTAAGATAGACGTGTTGTGAATTAAACTACATGGCCATCTTACTCTATACGCTGATGACACTTGCTTGTTTTATTTCGGATCTTCCATCCATGATTTAGTTTCCCAAGCTCAAGATGATTTAAACACTCTTTTTTCATGGTTTCAATATAACTTATTAACGAATAATATTTCTAAAACATGCTATATCTTGTTTAAAGCAAAAAATAAAAGAATACCGGCACATAATCCATTAGTTATTAACAACGTGCCCTTACGGCAAAAATCTTGTGAAAAATATCTCGGCTTAAGAATGGATAGTTCACTGTCGTGGACTTCACACTTGGATCATATAAAATTAAAGCTTACGTCACTACTTGGATCCCTCCGAAAAATCGTTCGATGTATTCCGCATAGACTGCGTCACACCATCTATAACGCCTTAGTAAAACCACACCTACTATATCTGGTTGAAATTTGGGGCAGTGCGGCCAAGACGAAGTTAGCAAGTCTCCAAGTTGCCCAAAACAAAATAATAAAAATGATTTTTAACTATCCATATTTATCATCAACATGCAAAATTTATGGAGAAACCAAAATAATGAACATTAGACAGTTATATATTTACAATACATGTATTTTCATTCGTAAGGCACTCAACAAAAGTATACAGACTAATTTATCGTTTACTAAAGTAAAACAAGTAACCCAACGTAGCACTCGCCGAGCTAGTTTTCTGATTTTACCGAAGATGAGAACTAAGTTTGGCAAAAAAATGTTAACTTTTGAAGGAGCACAATTATACAACAAAATACCCTCATGTATAAAAGGTTACGCTCATTCAATGCATTCAAAACTCAGTTATCTGAATATTTAATCACAAATAACACCATTCCTTAATAAAACCTGAATGCATTGGATGGGTGTATCTTATTTGCTACTGTGACGTCTGTGACGAACTTTATATTTATAATTTATGCTAAGCATTGTTCTCATGTAAGTGACTTTCGTGTCTTTTTTGAGAATAAATATCTTTAAACCTAAAAAAAAAATAAAAAAAAAATGTTTTGCTACTAACTTATTATTTGATGCCTATCTGACCTTCGTAGCACACACTATAAGTACAATAATTATAATTTTGCAATGACTTCTCAAGAAACATAATTATTCTGCTAAGAATAGAATAGAATACTCTTTATTATGTACACCATAAAAGTTACAGATATAAATGTTTAAATTTGACATAGGGTGACACAATGGGCGGTCTTATCGCTAAAAGCGATCTTTTACAGACAACCTTTGGATGGATTAAAGGGAGCAGGAGTGACAATACTGCAGGTAGTCAGTTGTGTACCATTAACATACAGGAAAAGTTTTTAACCAGTGCGCAAATTTTTTTTGGTGGTTCAATATCAGTAACAGAACACATTTCCATTATTTATTCAATACTTTATTTTTATTTTTTATCCTACTTTAAATCAGCAAAATATGGACACAATCTATTCGTAATATCAATGGGCGCGCGCGGCGGCCGGCGCAAGCGTCGGTGTTGCACGGCGGTGATACCCCCTCCCGGGCGGCAGACCGCGCCGGGCGGGTGCGCCAAAGTTCACCTAAATTTTCAACTCCGATAATTGGAAATCCGAAAATGTTCTTCCTAACATTTTTTATCCTAACAATCACAATTCCTAACTACTCTGTCTCTAATGTTCATAATTCCGAAGCATTTAACTTCATAATGTCAGTAGCAATAAACATCTAATAGACTTTTATTTGTTTTCCTATATTTTCTCAACATAACCATCTTTTACAATATTATTCAAAGTCATATTTTAATTTTATTTATAGCGGTGTGTACCTGCAAAGATATCCATAGGTTAGGTTAGGTTAGAACTGTGACCAACTACGCCGCGAGCCGAGCGAGCGAAGCGAGCGGTGCCGCGGCAGCGGCCGGCGAGCGCTACCTCGAAATTGGTCGCGAAATTTTTATAAGTATTTTTTTATAGTGCCCCCAAGACGACATTCTGACCTGAATTTCATTCATTTAAGACAAAAATCTGTGAAACGACCTTAAATCATTCTAAACAGTTGGTTTTTTAGACATAATTATCTCATGTATAGTTATAGGTTTAGGGATAAAAGCGTTATGATAAAAAACAGTAGGAGTTTAAATATATTTACATTAATGATATTATTAATTACAATTTTCGGAAACATGAGTGTTATGAACATCGCCGGTAGCACTACAAATAGTATGAATGAAAACTTTAGGATGAAAAATTTTAGGAAGAGTGATCATTCGGATTACAAATCGTTAGGAAGAACAATTTCGGGTAAAGAACTTTAGTTGAGCCAATATGGACCCGCGCCGGGCGCAGTGGCCGATGGCCGACAGTTCGCTCATCGCACGCGCTGTCGTGTGACGTCGCGTCTAATCGATTCCCCGCCCAAGCGCCGCGCCGCACGTGTGCCGTGCTACCGGTCACGATGTCGGACTTCAGTAACCGCGAGTTTTACGAGATGGTGCGAGTGTATGTACTGAGTGATGAAAGTTTGCGAGCAGCTCGCAGAATGTATGCGACGGAGAGCATACCTCGAATGCGAGCCCATGGAATCCTTAACCCCGCGGTCCCTAATGAAAGGACCATTTTAGCGGCCACTCAAAGGCTGCTGCTTAATCACGTACAGTTCAGAACCCCGAATCATGCACGAGGGTCTGGCAGACCCCGACTGGCGATCGAAATCGAAGCAGCCATCCTAAGCCCATTAAAGTATGAAGGAAAAATTAGAATTACTCTTCAAATAACTTCAGGTCACGGCCTAAACATAAAAAAGTCTAGTTCGAACCTGATAAAATTAGCGATCAGTACATTGTAACCCACGTAAATACCTACGCCGGCGAATCGAGCGAGCGCACAGCTGATAGGTAGGTACTTTAGCGCGTTCCGCTTCGCCGCGCGCCGCCGGGTAGCCAGCCACCTTTAAAGTAAACATCTTTCGTTAACGATATTTTTTGTTTTTTGTACTAAGACGTATCAAAATAAAAAATATATGTTTAATAAAACTCGTTTAAGTTTAATTTGTCAAAATTTGCGCAGTGGATAAAAACTTTTCCTGTATACAATAAATACATACATACACAAAGCATACACCTACATAATAAATATATACAATAATACACATGAAACAAGAGCAGGGAACTGTATTATGTAATGATGATGTTTAAGGAGAGAGGAAGTGTAAGCGCGCGGTGACTCATAATCTCGACCAATATTAAAATTGACTTCCCACGAGGTTGAATCTCGAAATCTCGAGCTATTTCGTTTTATAGAGATTGCATTCCCTAGTCAATCAATCTGCGTAACCTTTTCCCAACTTTTATGCTGGGGTTAGCTTCTAGTCTAACCGGATACAGCTGATTACCAGTATTTTACATGGAGCGACTGCCTATCTGATCTCCACAACCCAGTAACTGGATAACACGATACCCCTTGGTAAGACTGGTTGTCAGACTTTCGGGCTTCTGACGACCCGTAACGACTGTCAAAGATCCACGAATGACAGCCGGGACCAACGGCTTAACGTGCTGTCCGAGGCACGGAGGAGTCTCGGTATGTAAAGATGGTCACCCATCCACGGACCAACCCCAACAAGCGTAGCTTAACATGATGGATCGACCCGTGCAGGTTTTTAGGGTTCCGTACCAAAATGGTATGAAGGAACCCTTATGGTGAGACTATGTCTGTCTGTCTGTCTGCCACACCTGGATATCTCAAGAACTACTAATGCTATCAATTTGAAATTTAGAATAGTTTTACATGACGTTTGCCCAATTATTTTGCAAACAAGAAAGAAATTAAATAAATATATATTTTTTGCAAAAGTGACTGAAAGGGGTCTTAAAAATTTGAAGTGGGGCTACTAAAGCATGTGGGGTATCATATGAAAGAACGCTATTTGCACATTCTCAAAAATTTTTTTTAGGCCGCATCTTAGTTTCCGACTTTTGATGAAAAATTAAAAAAAAAATACCCCCCCCCCCCTTATCTCCGAAGTTTGCATAGATAAAAATCTGTTATTATTCTATGTGATAGAAGTTTATGTAAAGATTACAGGAAAAACAAAACGATGTCTCTAAGTCTAAATAGCACAGTTTTTCAGAAATCATCGAAATCAAAAATATACTTATGGACTACGCTCTTAACCGGTTTTTAGGGTTCCGTAGTAAACAAGGAACCCTTATAGTTTCGCCATGTCCGTCTGTCTGTCTGTCTGTCTGTCTGTCTGTCTGTCTGTCTGTCCGTCCGTCCGTCCGTCTGTCCCCAGCTTAGCTCAGAGACGCTTAGTCCTAGAAAGCTGTAATTTGGCATGGATATACATATTAATCATGCCGAAAAAATGGTAAAATAAAATTTTGAAAAACATTTTTTTTTAGGGTACCTCCCTTACACGTGAAATGGGGATGATATTTTTTTTCTCGTCTATTCCATGGTGTGGGGTATCGTTGGATAGGCCGTTCAAAAATATTGTGGGTTTGGCAAAACCATTTTTCAATTAAGGGATCCGTTTGCGTAATATTAAGGTTTAAAGTGCTATTTTTTGTTAGAGTCAAGTGTCCGCCCCCCCTGCCAGCTAAATGGTTGGTTTTGGATATGTGAAAAAATTCATGGCAATAGTATATATAACGAAATTAAAAGGAAAACTATCACAGCTAAGTAGGCTTCACAAGTTAACGAGTAATAGTCGACCAACTTAAATTTGCAGTTGGAGAATTGACCGTAACGTATATCGATGTATGGCATAGCATGTTTTTCAACTACAATGTTAAGTTTGTTTTTGGGATAAATTCATCCCAACTACGGAACCCTTCATTGTGCGTGGTCCGACATGCACTTGGCCGGTTTTTATTATATAGCCGCGAGCTCCTCTTTTGCATATTGCTCTCCTAGATTGCATTCCCTAGTCCTAACCTATAATATCTTCATTGTTCCTCAGGTTCTTAGTATGCGTGACGTACCTGGAAATCTACAACGAGGAGGTTCGCGACCTCCTCGGCAACAACCCTCACCAGAGCCTTGAAGTCAAGGAGCGACCTGATATCGGCGTGTTTGTTAAGGATTTGACAGGTATGCTGCTATCAATGTTCGGGATAGACTTGAGAATTACGTACGTAGTGTCCAAGCGTTAGAAAAAGCTTTAAAATGATACTCTGACGAAGATATGAGTGGCAGAGTCGACGCTCTACGTAGATGAAATTTTTCTGAAATACGGTTTGCTATATTTACGATCGAATGTGGTATATGGTGCTATATTTTCGACGAACCAAGTTCACCGAAATAGCCCAAATAATTGCCAAAATTAAGTGGCAGTGGGCAGGGCACATTGCTCGCAGAACTGATGGCCGATGGGGCCGAAAGGTTCTAGAGTGGCGACCGCGTACCGGAAGACGTAGCGTTGGAAAGCCTCCTACAAGGTGGACCGATGACCTTGTGAAGGCCGCAGGAATTCGCTGGATGCGGGAAGCACACAAACGGTCGAAGTGGCGGTGCTTGGGGAGGTCTATGTCCAGCAGTGGACGTCTTTCGACTGAAATGATGATGATGATATTAACGATCTAGTACTGTATCTTCTTTGATGCGATATTTTTGATTTAACTACACCTTACATAATAGGGCCGTTTATACAACGTGCCCCCACGATGGCGTAATAATAAAAAAATATAATAAGATAAAATAATTATAAATTGAAAAATATTTGTTTTCAAACCAACTAAATAATAAAGCTCTCTCCTTCCTTCAATTCGCCTAATCCTTGCACGTTATTCGTTGTCATGCGATATTAAGATCCGTGACCCCGGCAAACGACTTCTGCGCTACAGTTCTTTAAGTACAGATTGCTCCAAGATGCTGTTTTAGAAAATTAAAAATAAATCAATAAATAAGAAAAAAAAAATGAAAATGAAAAAAAATGAAAATATTTTTATTTAAACAAAATGCTTCTTAAACAATGAGTTTGTAGCCCCGTTTTAGGCAAACAATGCCTGTGTTAGGAGACTCCGCTCCTCCATATCTTAGTTATACAAATGTTACATATTTATATTACATTACGGCAATTAGTTAAAAAAGAACGTTTAATGAAATTAAAATATTTTCATGTAACGTAAAGGCGAAACCGTATTTGTGTGTTAAATTAATGTCGCCACTAAAGCGCCACGCTGTATAATATTCGTGTTGCCAAACTTTGTTTTCACCGGCCGTTTCCGACAAATTATGCTATAACTTTGCAAGAACATATTTTATTATGCTACATGCACCAACAAAAAAAGCTTTTTATTTCTATCATGCTTAACTCTAGACGTACCACGCTCAACACACAGTGCTATCATACTACATGCTACATATTATTCTATCTACATTTTAAAAAGCATCCTCTTTTTACCTCTTCCCCAGGCTACGTAGTCCATAACGCAGATGAACTCGAAAAGATAATGGCGGTCGGAAATAAAAACCGTCACATCGGAGCCACGGCGATGAACACCGAGAGTTCACGATCTCACGCGATATTCTCCATTACTGTCGAGAGCAGTAAGCGTGGGAATGACAACAAGATGCATGTCAAGATGGGAAAACTCCACCTTGTTGATTTGGCGGTAAGGTTCATTTTTAAATGGCAAACCTGGTGGAGCGTGGAGTTCCTGGCAAAGTAACAGCAACAGCTCTATGGGTCGATCTATCAGGTTAAGCTACGCTTGCCGGGGTTGGTCTGTGGCCCATCCACAGACCATCGTTGACCATCTTTACATACGAGATTCCTCCGGACCTCGGAAAGCACTTTAAGCTGTAGGTCCCGGCTGACATTCGTGGATCATTGACTGTCGTTACAGGTCGTCAGGAGCACGAAACTCTGACAACCAGTCTTACCAAGGGGTACTTCGGTGAGTGTGCCCAAGATCTCCACGACCTCATTCCACCGGCCCCCTTCTATTATCGGACATCTAGACGCACTGCAGGTTACCATCCCTTCCTTGTTGCTATTCCACCAATTCGCACTAAGCGTTTCCAAATGTCTTTTATAATGCGCACAGCAAAAGAGTGGAACTCTCTACCAGCGTCTGTGTTTCCGAACGCATACAACCCTAATCTCTTCAAAGTTAGAGTAAACAGGCATCTTCTGGGTAAGTTCACTCCATTGTCGACTTTGTCTCTGTCACCTCTGCCCTAGACTAAGGTCAAAAGCAAACCCATCCGAAAAAAAAAATTAAAAAAGGGATATCGTATTACCCCGTTACTGGGTTGTGGAGTTCAGATAGGCAGTCGCTCCATGTAAAATACTGGTAGTCAGCTACATCCGGGTAGACTGGAAGCCGACCCTAGCATAGTTGGAAAAAGGCTGGGCAGATTGAAACGTGGGAAACATTACACTGACTCAAGCCTCCTCTTTGTGAAATGGAGCAGTAGTACACGCGGACCCAGTACGGATTTGCGTTTTAGACGCTTTTAGTCATAAGATAATCTTGAAAATGCCTCATAAAAAGCGTGAAACAAAATATCGCTGCTTTATATGAATACTGTTGCAACTCAAAACGGGTATATTTTTCTGCAGAGCTCATTGAAGTTTACTATTATTTCAAACTTTTGACTTATTGAACTTGTGATAAGACTGTATCACGGAGAAAAAACGTGGTTTCGCCTCAAACGTCATGTCGCAACTGGGGAAACATCAGTGTCAAAAGGAAATGGCACCCAAAATCCACCAAAGGCGTAAAGTCTTTTCGTGGCGCCACTGTTTTGACCGCCACTGAATTGTGATACCAATATGATTTTTACTGAGTATATAAGGTGTCTATTCATACACGAAATCTCTTAAGGGGTCACTGTACTTATCATTATGTACAAATTTTATGTTCCAACCAAAGGACCAAAGTTGAAATCACGAAAAAAAAAACAGCTGTTCCATACATTTTGACGAGTTATGCGAACACAAATGTAGGGAACAGCTGATTTTTTTTTTCGCGATTTAAGTATTGGTCCCATAATAAAAGTTGTTCATAATGATGAGTACAATGACGAATGAGATTTCGTGTATGAATAGATACACCTTATATATTATGGATTATTCTTCGTCACATGGTCTAACTAACTCGAAATTGTAGTATTTTGTAATAAAACAGTATTCTTCCAAACCAGCGATATGTGTTTTAAGACACACACTAAATGCATCTACATTAAATCTAAAACAGGTTTTATCGATTTAACTTGAAATTTCTTCCAATAATAGTTTTTTTCTCGGGACAGTTTTTATGTCGCCAAAGTAAAGGTTACTACATAATCAGCTTATAATGTTCCCACTGCTGGGACACATGCCTCCTCTCTGTGAGAGGGGGTAGGCCGTAATCCACCACGCGGGCCCAGTGCGGGTTGGTAGATGTCACATGTCTTTGTATTTATGGTTCTAGGACATGCCGGTTTCCATACAATGTTTTCCTTCACTGTTTTGAGAGCAGTGGTGATCAAATAATTTACACAAAGTAAAAAGAGCCTGTCAGGGTTCGAACTTAAGACCTACAACTCGTCAGTCGCGGCTACCATTGGGTCACCTGCTCGTCAAATCTTTCAATTGACTTTGGATAGCGTATTTAAAAAATACCGGCCAAGTGCGTGTCGGACCACGCACAATCTCTCTCTCATACATCGATATACGTTACGGTCAATTCTTCAACTACTTTAAGTTGGTCGACTATTACTCGTTAACTTGTAAACCCTACTTAGCTGTGATAGTTTTCCTTTTAATTTCGTTATATATACTACTGCCATGAATTTTTTCACATATCCAAAACCAACCATTTAGCTGGCAGGGGGGGGGACACATAACTCTAACAAAAAATAGCACTTTAGAATAGAATAGAATACTCTTTATTATGTACACCATAAAAGTTACAGACATAAATGTTTAAATTTTACAAAGGGTGACACAATGGGCGGCTTTAAAGCTTAATATTACGCAAACGGATGTCAGAATTGAAAAATGGGTTTCACAGACCCACAATATCTTTAAACGGTTTATCCTACGATACCCCACACCATGCATTAGACGAGAAAAAAAATATTATCCCCGTTTTACGTGCAAGGGAGGTACGAGTACCCTAAAAAAATATGTTTTCATGGTTTTATTTTACAAATTTTTTGGCGTGATTAATATGTACACCCATTCCAAATTACAGCTTTCTAGAACTAAGCGTCTCTGAGCTAAGCCGGGGACAGACGGACGGACGGACGGACAGACAGACAGACAGACAGACGGACATGGCGAAACTATAAGGGTTCCTTGTTTACTACGGAACCCTAAAAATGGGCCTATAAGTCGCATCATCCTTTTCATATTTTAGAGGTATGAGGAACAGGGTGTAAAGTTCACTCATACTCTATTGAAAAGGGAGGATCCTCCGACCAGACGGGTGTCGTGTCTGGCGGGCAACTGCCCGACGGTTGATGTCGGGACGTTGTATTTATGCTAGTTGCGTGGTAAACTCTGCTTGCGCGATGCAGGCTTTGCGTGACGTCAGTGTGACGCGTAGTTCGCATGTGGCGATGTTGATGCCGCTACAATATCATCTCAATTCCAATCTTATCTCTTTTCCACAGGGTTCAGAACGCCAAAGCAAGACACAAGCCACAGGCACCCGTCTGAAAGAAGCGACGAAGATAAACCAGTCCCTCTCAGTGCTGGGCAACGTGATCTCCGCGCTGGTGGACGGCAAGTCCACTCACATCCCCTACAGAAACTCTAAGCTCACCAGGCTGCTGCAGGACTCGCTCGGTGGCAACTCCAAGACTGTCATGGTAAGAGATAGTAATAGAGTTTTGTCTTAGGTGGGAAAGGGAGAGAGATAGGCCTCTTACTTGAGGTGGCGACGATAACAGACTTTTAATGATTTTATACTGAAGATCACGTCTAAACGAGTAGTGTTAATGATTTGAAAAAAATATATGTTAAATTAGAGCATTTTCTCAATAACTTAATATGTGAATATTTTAGATTATATTTATATTACATAGTGAAATTATATGTCTAACGCGGATAAAAACTGAGAATGGCGCAAAATCTGCCTATCTTATTTTTCTTAAACTTTCACAAATTTAAAGATAATTTAATTATTGATTTTTTAGTATACCTTTTGTTTTGTGTATTTTAAATTAATAATGCGTCAACTTGGGGACAGCGCTCCTTGATGGGCGAGTCCTATTACTGGCTGAACGTACGACGGGTTGCGTGAGCTCAGTACAGAACACGCAAGCTAACCACTCAAGGTCACTGGCATATGATAAATGGAAAGGATTGCCTTTAATAATCTTTCAGATTGTAATTGGTCTTGCTTCTAAAGTAAGAAGCTTGGAAAGTTCGACTCGATACAAAGTGGCCAAATTTAAATCTATTTTTTAAACCTAAGTTTGCTTTGAACTAATTAGATTGAGAATATTTATGCCATTTTTTTTTTAAAGATTCGTATCCTTTTTCTGAGATACTTATGTGTAAGTCTCAAGCTGTTATTTAATAAACCATTTGAATTCGTCTACAGATCGCAACAATAGGACCAGCAGACACCAACTACGTGGAGACGATCAGTACTCTACGCTACGCCAACCGCGCCAAGAACATCGAGAACAAGACGCATGTTAACAGCGAGCCTGGAGACGCGTTACTTACTAGGTATGATATTATAAGCTTAAATGAGAGCAACTTGAACACCAGCAGACACAAACTACGTGGAGACGATCAGTAGGTACTCTACGCTACGCCAACCGTGCAAAGAACATCGAGAACAAGACGCATGTTAACAGCGAGCCTGGAGACGCGTTACTTATTAGGTATGATATTATAAGCTTAAATGAGAGCAACTATAACACCAGCAGACACGGACTACGTGGAGACTATCAGTACTCTACGCTACGCCAACCGCGCCAAGAACATCGAGAACAAGACGCATGTTAACAGCGAGCCTGGAGACGCGTTACTTACTAGGTATGATATTATAAGCTTAAATGAGAGCAACTCAAACACCAGCAGACACGGACTACGTGGAGACGATCAGTAGGTACTCTACGCTACGCCAACCGTGCAAAGAACATCGAGAACAAGACGCATGTTAACAGCGAGCCTGGAGACGCGTTACTTATTAGGTATGATATTATAAGCTTAAATGAGAGCAACTATAACACCAGCAGACACGGACTACGTGGAGACTATCAGTACTCTACGCTACGCCAACCGCGCCAAGAACATCGAGAACAAGACGCATGTTAACAGCGAGCCTGGAGACGCGTTACTTACTAGGTATGATATTATAAGCTTAAATGAGAGCAACTCAAACACCAGCAGACACGGACTACGTGGAGACGATCAGTAGGTACTCTACGCTACGCCAACCGTGCAAAGAACATCGAGAACAAGACGCATGTTAACAGCGAGCCTGGAGACGCGTTACTTATTAGGTATGATATTATAAGCTTAAATGAGAGCAACTATAACACCAGCAGACACGGACTACGTGGAGACTATCAGTACTCTACGCTACGCCAACCGCGCCAAGAACATCGAGAACAAGACGCATGTTAACAGCGAGCCTGGAGACGCGTTACTTACTAGGTATGATATTATAAGCTTAAATGAGAGCAACTCAAACACCAGCAAACACGGACTACGTAGAGACTATTAGTACTCTACGCTACGCCATCCGCGCCAAGAACATCGAGTACAAGACGCATGTTAACAGCGATCCTGGAGAAGCGTTACTTACTAGGTATGATATTATAAGCTTAAATGAGAGCAACTATAACACCAGCAGAGGCGGACTACGTGGAGACTATCAGTACTCTACGCTACGCCATCCGCGCCAAGAACATCGAGAACAAGACGCATGTTAAGACGCAGATTTATGCCAGTGACCTTGAGTGGTTAACTTGCGTGTTCTATACTGAGCTCACGCAACGCGGCGTACGTTCAACCAGTAATAGGACTCGCCCATCAAGGAGCGCTTTCCCAATTTGACGCATTATTATTTTATTATACACAAAACAAAAGGTATTTTAATAAAACGCGTATACTACACGATCAATAAGTAAATTATCTTTAAATTGGTGAAGGTTTCAGAAAAATACGCTTGGTAGATTTCGCGCCATTCTCAGTTTTTTATCCGCGTTAGACATAACTTTACAAATTAATTTCACTATGTATTATAAACATTATCTAAAATATTCACATATTAAGTTATTGAGAATATGCTCTAATTTAACATATATTTTTTTCAAATCATTAACACTACGCGTTTAGACGTGATCTTCAGTATAAAATCATTAAAACTCGGTTATCGTCGCCTTAACAGCGAGCCTGGAGATGCGTTACTTATGTAAAAAAAAAAAAACACGGTATTACGGAGTAACATCGCCAAAAAATAATAACCATACGAGTACAATGGTAATCTCCTTTACTCAACTAATTACAGCACCTTTGTTTTACATTTATTACAGATTCCAACAAGAAATTGATCAGCTCAAGAAACAATTGGATGAATGCACTAATGGTAAGAAATTAAATTCTTCTGTCTTTGTCATGTAGTTAGTGACTAACCTGGGGGTCTACTCAGAAGCGTTAATCCGTAGTATCGGTCGAATGTTCGGCCGTTTTATAACTTCCATAGTTTCCTTTTTTACTTTGAATCCTTACCCGACTTAAAGTCACTGTTTTGACTTTTACTTATCTCTTTAAATGTGTTTTTAGGGTTCCGTACCTAAATGGTAAAAAGGAACCCTTATGGTGAGACTAAGTCTGTCTGTCACACCTGGATATCTCAAGAACTACTAATGCTAACAACTTGAAATTTAGAATAGTTTTAGATGACGTTTGCCCAATTATTTTGCAAACAAGAAAGAAATTAAATAAATATATATTTTTTGCAAAAGTGACTGAAAGGGGTCTTAAAAATTTGAAGTGGGGCTACTAAAGCATGTGGGGTATCATATGAAAGAACGCTATTTGCACATTCTCAAACATTTTTTTTAGGCCGCATCTTAGTTTCCGACTTTTGATGAAAAATTAAAAAAAAAATACCCCCCCTTATCTCCGAAGTTTGCATAGATAAAAATCTGAAATTATTCTATATGATAGAAACTTATGTAAAGATTACAGGAAACATAAAACGATGTCTCTAAATAGCACAGTTTTTCAGAAATCATCAACATCATATATTCGAACCCTCGGTGTGCGAGTCCGACTCACTCTTGACCGGATTTTATTTTTTTTCGCCGTAGTTAGACATAGTTAGCCGTCGTCAAGCAACGGCTGAACTTTCGGCCGATACTTCGGATATATGTTCGGAGTAAACCCCCTGGTCACACAGGTAAACTACGATAACTTGGCGCGCCCCTCCTAATGACTGTTTCAATGTATGTAGGTAGTCAAATCCTTACAAATAAATAAATAATTGGATTTATTATTGTTTGACGGCAGTCTCAGTACGCGTTGTGAGCCTTGGTAGCGGTTTGTAAATACTGTCATAAATACTTTCAAACGTTTTGAATTTTGGAGGGGCGCGCCATGTTTTCGTAGTTTATCTCTACACGCATGCCGGTTGTCAGTACTACGCACCTGTATGTCGATTCTGTAACCATTTCACCGTGAAAACTTATGTGAAGTGAGCGTGAAGTGAACTGTCAGTGTTTTCCCACCTGATGCTAGGGATGGACCAAGGATTACATTTACAGTCACAATCGAGATTTTAATAATATTTTTTTATGGTAATTCTATAGATTATTTTAAAACTAGTATTTAAGTGTCTAAACCTAGTAATGTTTAAGGACTAGTCTAGGAATAAAATGGAAAATAAAAACAAAATTGTGTTTCGGACTGAATTTCTGTTTTGCAATTATATTTAAAAACCTCCTAATTAGTAATTTTTAGACACTTAAATACTAGCTTTGAAATATTATAAAATGATCAACAGATTTAGCATAACAAATATTATTAAAATATCGATTATGATTGTAAATGTAATGCTTGGTCAATCCCTAGCACCAGTAAGATGACACTGACAGCTCACTCCACGCAAGATTTCACGGTGTGATATTTACAGAACAGCACTGCTGACCCTTCTGAAAACATCACCAATAAGGTCACTTGTTTACTTCTGATAATAATTGCATAATACGCTCAGCAGAAGAGGTGGAAGAAGAAGGCGAGGAAGAGGAACTATCAGAAGAGGAATTATCAGACGACACTCTAACAGAACCCGAGTCAGACGCGCTTGACCCGTTAGAGAAGAAGCTGAGAAGGAAAGTCAGAAGAGAGGAGAAGGTAACAGAAGTGACTAAATTAATTGACTGTGTCTTTGATAACATACGGGTTTTCTACATGTTAGGGGTCTTGGACTTGGCCAGGGCAAAGACATTCAAAGTTCAATGTTCAAAGCTTTTATTAGTGCGATATTTGGTAATACAACAGTGTCTTACAAATATTATATAGTAGCTCAAAAATCTACTCTATAAGGCATGCATTGTTAAATTACAATTTATTATAAATTAAGTTAATCATTACATGAAACATAATGAAGTAATTAATATCTATAGAAATTAAAATACAAGATATAATAAATTGTAATGAATTAATAGACATATAAATATAACGGAAGAAAGAAAGAAAAAATATTTATTGGGACTCAACACAGGAGATCACAAAATTAAACTAAAAACACACTGAGAAACATAAAAGAACTTTAATAAAAAAAAACAAAGTAAAATACGAATACACGAATAAAAAAAAAGAGAGCATAAGCATAATACCGCGGTAGGTATTGTTTTTGTACTTACGACCGTTAACATTGAAATTTCAGCTTTATTTCCATACTTTTAAGTTATATTTTTATTCGTCGCCTAAAAATACCTTGGCATGCCGTACCCTCAATAGGCGCCGGGTCTTATAGGCTGCTTATGCATAGTCCATTATAGCTGCTAATGTCTAATCCTAACTAATATTATAAAAGCTAAAGTAAGTTTTTTTTATTGTTAGTTTGTTACCTTTCCACGCCTAAACCACTGAACCGAACATTCTGAAATTTTGCACATATGCTGTCAGGTGTACAGACACGGACATAGGGTACCTTTCATCCCGAAAACAAGTACAGTTCCCGAGGAAAACAACAATAACGTTCTTATGATAATAGATGGCGCCACGTGGCTTTCGAATCATGATTGAATTCTATTATTATGGAAACTTTAGTAGGGTGTTAAGAGTTATTTGCCGCCAAACGCCAAACAACAAGCAGAGTACAACCCGAATTGATTGTCAAATTCTAAATTAACGCGAGCGAAGCCGCGGGCAAAAGCTAGTCAAATAATAATAATATCTCTTCACAGTAAACTGTATGCAATTTTTTAACGTTTGAAAATCCCTGATTGTCAGCCTATTTTTAATAAATGATTTTTGATTTTGTACATGTAACAAAATCTATAGTGGGATCCTTTTCGTCCAGGAGAAGCTGAATCGAGAGAAGGCTCATCTGGCGCGCAAAGTGCTGGAGGAGAAGAAGGCAGAGCTGCAGAGAACCAAGTGAGTGTAGATTACTTAAGACTGAGATATATGCCAGTGACCTTGAGTGGCTAGCTTGCGTGTTCTGTACTGAGCTCACACAACGCGCCGTACGGTCAGCCAGTAATAAGACTCGCCCATCAAGGAGCGCTGTCCCCAATTTGACGTATTATTAATTTATTATACACAAAACAAAAGGCATTTTAATAAAACGCGAATACTAAAAGATCAATCATTAAATTATCTTTAAATTGGCTTTCAGAAAAATGCGTTTTGTAGAATTTGCGCCATTCTCAGTTTTTTTTTATCCGCGTTAGACATAACTTTACAAATTAATTTCACTATGTAATATAAACATAATCTAAAATATTCACATATTAAGTTATTGAGAAAATGCTCTAATTTAACTTATGAATATGTTTGATTTACAAATTATTTTGGTATTACGTTTGTATGAACTACGCATGCTACGCCGGCCCCGAGCGGCCACGCCGCGCGCCGTCATACTTTTCATACAAACGCTTGTACATGATTATGGAGTTGTAACACATCTTTCTTTGAAGTTATTGAACTGATAGGTGAAATATTTTAATACGCTATCCAACAAAATTAAACATATTGTGCTAGCGCAAGATATTAATCAAAGTTTTTTTGTGATAGCGGTTCAGGCAAAAATGTAACAGATATCAATTTAGTATAACTTATATTTATAAGCTTAAACTCATTTTAAACACATCAATAAAAAAATAAAAAATACGGTTTGCTTTAATCTGTTTCATTTTGTTAAATTTCGTTTCGTAGGGCTATTTAAAAATTAAATAATCTTTTCTTCTAGAAAACAACAAGAGGAACTCAAAGACAAGCTCCAACGCCTGGAGTCCAAGGTCCTGGTCGGCGGAGAGAACCTTCTGGACAAGGCTGATACCCAGAGAAGACTTTTGGAGCAGGCGGCTAGAGAGCTGGAGTTAAGAAAACTCAACGAACTGAGGCTGCAAGAGGATCTCCAGAAGAAAGAGGTAGGTTCTAGAAGGGCTCGCAGTCTCTTGCAAGATACACAGCTAAAAAAAAAACGGTCACGAGCGAGTCGGACTCGCGCACTGATTGTTCCGGTACGTATATATGATGTTGATGATTTCTGAAAAACTGTGCTATTTAGAGAAATCGTTTTATTTTTCCTGTAATCTTTACATACACTTCTATCACATAGAATAATTTCAGATTTTTACATTTTTCATCAAAAGTCGGAAACTATGCTGCCTAAAATAAAAATAAAAAATGTATGGGAATGTGCAAACATTCTTTCATATGATACATTCCCTAGTAGCCCCACTTTAAATTTTTAAGACCCGCTTTCAGTTCCTTTTTCAAAAAAGACATATTTTTTTAAATTTCTTTTTTGTTTGTAAAATAGTTGCGCAAACGTCATCTAAAACTATTCTAAATTTCAAGTTGATAGCATTAGTAGTTCTTGAGATATCTAGGTGTGACAGACAGACAGACTTTAGTCTCACCATAAGGGTTCCTTTTTACCATTTTGGTACGGAACCCTAAAATCAAGATATGTGGTTTGGTAGAACATTCATTTAAATGCTAAATTATGATTATGATTATTATCGAATCACAAAATACTATGAACCGTATCACACACCTTTTAATTAAAAATTTATAAATATTAATCTTAACTCAAAAAATCAATAGGTTCATATTTTAGGAGAAAAATCTGTTTGCAGTTTAGCACTATTGCACAAGTCGCCATAGATGTTTAGAGATTTGTCATCAAGCAAATTAATCGCTGACGGATAACTACGCATAATTCGGCACGGCTGGCGCAGTGGTTAAGAGGAAATGCGGGCGGTAATTTCTCCATAGAAACGCTCGCCTGTTTTCTTTCTGGTTAATGACCTTAAAGCAATGATATTTTACAGTAAAATAAATATCGACTGAATACATATGACATATGTCCCTATGTTTTCCTTTTTGATGATACATTATCTTTATAAGAGCTGGAACCCTCCCTAAATGCTCAAAATTGCCTGTTTAGACCGCTGACAACAGAGGGCTATTGTACAAATTTGCCAACTATTAATAAAAAAAGAAAAACATAGGGACGCAGTATATATCCTTCTTATTCAGTATAAGAAATATCTTTTAAATTGGTCCAATATTGGAGGAGGAAATAGGCGAGAGCCGAACCTCGATTTATGACTTTTTACTTAGGCTATTCATTCGGATCTCGTCTATTCGATCGGAAAAGTCTCTCCGCCCGCATTTCCTCTTAAGCGATTGACTGCTGCGCTGCGTGTCGCGGGTTCGATTCCCGCACGGAACAAATATTTGTATGACCTGCAAGTAATTGATCCGGGTCGGGCTGTTTGTGTATGTGAGTTTAAATGTTTGTAAACGCACCCACAATACAGAAGTAATTCCTAGTATGGGACGTTTAAAAAAAAAAAAAAAAGGGAATTATATTTCATAAAAATTAAAAATTTACAACAAAAAAACAGCCGACTTTTTTTGTAAAGTTTTATTTTTCACTTTTTAGTAGGTCAGTTTGTAATTTATCTAAGTTATAATAGTCTAATGTCAACTGCTCATCACATTTTACAAAATATTGCTTTTTCTGATGCAGGGGCGTTAATACGAATTATGTTATCGGCGGTGTAACCGAAGATAACATAATTTAAAAATGTATAAAAATGTCCATGGTACTACTGTATCTTATATTTGGAAGCGCTTTAATCAATTTGTTATATTTCATACAGTAATACACCAAAAATAATTCTGTAAAACAGAGAGCTACTGATCATTTTTCGTCCGAAATTTTATTTATTATCTACGAATATATAATCCAAATTCAAACGAAAACTATTTAATAACTAAGTTAAATATGTTCCCTTGCTCAAAAAAAAAAAATAGTATATTTAAAAAGTAAAATAACGCCGTAAATCAACGGCGTTTGAATTGTAAGTATGGGAATACAATAAGAACAGAGGTTTCTACCTCACAATTAGTGTACTTAAGGTTTACATTGTTAGTTAGGTATCGACGTAAGTAGGTATCGTCGACTAAGAAAAAATACAACGTTCATGGGCTTCATTTTTTTTGTTTTTTTTTATGGGCTACTTAGAAAAACTTTAATATGTTAAATACTCACTTATCATCAGAAAATTCTAAGGTGATTCAATCTTATCCAATAAATAAAACACTGAAGATTTGCCTAACCTACATCTCCGAAAAAACTCACTTTCATCAAAACTTTCGAAGTAGGTAGTTTGGTCGTTTCCGATATATTTTTGGTCTACGGCTGTTATTTACGTCGAATATAGTAGAAACAGTTTCTAAATCTTCAAGAAATTCAAAAAAATAGTATATTTAAAAAGTAAAATAACGCCGTAATTCAACGGCGAAATAAGCTACATTTTCGAGAGCGCAAAAGTGATGAAACTATTAACAGGTGCTGAGACTGACACGAATGGTTTATCACCACGAAAACTGTACTTTTATAGTTACACAGACTTAATGTTTCGATTATTTCACGCTTCCTCACAATTAGATAAGCAATTGACGAAAAACGTTTTTTTTGTGATACCACCCTTAATGATGAAATATGCTGATGCATAATCAGCCTAACATGATAACCACACCTTCACAGGCTGAACGTCTTGACTTAGAAGAACGTTACTCAAGTCTCCAAGAAGAGAATGCAGCCAAGACCCGCAAACTGAAGCGGGCGGTACAACTCCTGAACTCAGCCAAGGCAGAGTTGGCTGACCAGCAGCGCGAACAGCAGAGAGAGATGGAGGGAATACTCGACAGTGTGAGGGCGCTGAAGAGGGAGATCCAGTTGGCTGATCTTGTGCTGGATTCTTATATACCGAAGGAGTATCAGGTAGGGGTTTCGAAATTGTACAGGTATGAGGAACAGGGTGTAAAGTTCATTCACCCACCATAGAAAATTGAGGATCCTCCGACCAGACGGGTGTTGTGTCTGGTGGGCAACTGCCCGACGATTGATGTCGTACACTAAACCCGAAAAGGGGTCATTGTACTCATCATTTTGAAAAAAAAATTCTATGGGATCAACCTTAAAATCGCGAAAAAAAATTCAGCTGTTCCATACATTTGTGTTCACTGAAATCGTCAAAATGTATGGAAAAGCTGATTTTTATTTCGTGATTTCATGCCAGGTTTACGAGCCTGTCCGAAAGGGATATCGTGGCCCTGGCACACAGGCATTTGAAGGAACACGGTCGATTTTAGTCAGTAAAAGTCTGACACGCCCTCCCGCTCCGCCCAGAGCGATAGAAGTTATTTGATAAATTACCACCCAAAAAAAAAAAAATTGGTCTTATAGAAAAAATTGTTCAAAATGATAAGTACAATGACCCCTTTTCGGGTTTAGGGTAAACTAAAACTAATGTTATATATGCCAGTCGCGCGGTAAACTCTGCTTGCGCGATGCAGGACTTGTGTGACGTCAGGTCTTTGATGCGTAGTCGCATGTGGCGATGTAGATTCCGCCACAGGCTCACCATAATTAGTGGTTAGATGCTTTCCACGGTTGGTCTATAGATGGGTGGACATCTTTACATATTAAGACCCCTCCATGCCTCGGAAAAGTTAAGCAGTTGGTCCCGGCTGTCATTCGTGGATCTTTGACAGTCGTTAGTCGTCAGAAGCCCGAAAGTCTGACAACCAGTTTTGCCAAGGGGTATCGTGTCGCTCCATGTAAAATACCGGTAGTCAGCTACATCCGGTTATACTGCAAGCCGACCACAACATAATTGGGAAAAGTCTATGTAGCAGGGGCGAAAGCACCGTATAACACGATTCCTACCGGCTTCCCTTCGGAAATTCGGAACACAACCGCTCTATCGTCATTGAAAAATGGCATAGTCGAAATGTTGATGGGTTAATAATGCTAAATAATCAATCATAATATCTGTAATGCATAATATCATCACACTATAGGTATTTAATACACCGTAAAATTAAAATATTACAAATTCAAATTCAAATTGTTTATTTGCAAGAAAATACAAGGTTTACAAGGGAAGATCTTACAGCCTTAAGGTCATTGTATTCTGCCTGCGAGCAAGCGTGCAAATTATTCATGATATTAAGTCACAATTACAAAACGAACACATTACATTTTTTGTCTTTATATCCCAAAAACAAAACATTTTGCTCTAAAATAACTCGTATGCGTGTTCGGCTTGCCGTGAGTTCAATTTCTTCGACGTCATGACGAGATTATTTTGTATAGACACGATTTTTTTTGGCTCCAGCTTACCGTTCTCATAAAATTACCCTTCGCCACTGCTAGGTAGATGATGATGATTTATTAACTACCAACTTTCTTATTTACAGGCCCTAATAGAAAAATACGTGCACTGGAACGAGCAGCTAGGCGAGTGGCAAGTCAAGTGCGTCGCATATACTGGAAATAACATGAGCGCGCCCCACCACAACGCGACTCAGCACACTCATACCAAACATGTACGTATCACTGCAATTTGAACCTTATATCAATGACATCAGGATTTAGAGGAGCTCGGCGAGTGGCAAGTCAAGTGCGTCGCATATACTGGAAATAACATGAGCGTGCCCCATTCCAACGTGACGCAACTCAGTCATACCAAATATGTACGTATCACTGCAATTTGAGGCTTATGCCAATGACATAGCAGGTAGGCGAGTGGTAAGTCAAGTGCGTTGCCTAAACTGGAAATAACATGAGCGTGCCCCATCCCAACGCGACGCAACTCACTCATACCAAACATGTACATATCACTGTAATTTGAAGCATTTGCCAACGACATAGCAGGTAGGTGAGTGGCAAGTCAAGTGCGTGGCCTATACTGGAAATAACATGAGCACGCCCCACCACAACGTGACGCAGCACACTCATACCAAACATGTACGTATCACTGCAATTTGAACCTTATGTCAATGATATAAAGCTCTAGAGCAGCTAGGCGAGTGGCAAGTCAAGTGCGTGGCGTACACCGGCAACAATATAAGCCTACCGCATCACGACGTGACGCAGCACACTCATAAAACAAATCACTCTAATGTTCGTCTGTTTGCCACAGACGCTTTTCTCATAAAGTGCGTAGGTATTTCAAAATATCATTTATTCAAATTACGCTTAGAATCAGCAATTTTTTAACAGTTTTTAAGGAAGTTAAAGGATATTTAAGATAGTATAAGTAACGAACATAAGGTTACATATGGTAGTATATGTAACGAACATGAGGTTACATAATAAGGTAGTAGATGTAACGATCATAAGATTAAGGTAGTATATGTAACGAACATAAGAAGGTTACATAAGATAGTATATGTAACGAACATAAGTTTACATAGGATACTATATTTAAGGCATGTCTCTTTAATGGGAATACAATTCTAAAGTTACTATTTTTTTTGTTAATTTTTTCAATGGTAGTAAGTTTTTCCCACCCAAAACAAAATGGTTTTGTGGATTCCTAGCATTTTTTTTTATATTTTGCGGTTTTGTTTAATTAAAAAAATCTCCATTCTCTTACAGATCGAGCCCCCAGATCTATCCGACCGCTACCTCTCGTACGGTAACGTGAGCAGTCGTCCGGCGACGCGGCTCGCGCGCCCGCACACCTCAGCAGTACCACGACCGCATACAGCGCTGAGGCAGCGGCAGTAAATTATGATTTTGTCGAAAAGGGGTAGGCAGAGGTGTATGCAGGGTCAAATTAAATTAACTAGTGAAACTCTGCAGTCGTGATGGTTATCGATATCTAAACACGATGAAATAAAAATAAAAAGGATTTGATTTTTTTTATTTTGGGGGTTCATTTACCAGCTGGTAGTGATGTTACTCAAACTCAACTCAAAGCATTTATGTCAATTAAACCATTTACAGGCACTTTTGAATTGTCAAGAAGTCGGTCAGTTACAAATATGAAGCTACTAATATGAACAATTCCAAAGAGTAGGATTTTTTGCATCTAACTTTTCATGCTTTTTGTAAATTAAATATAGCGCTTAATCTAGATACTAAAAATCTCTAATCTATTCAAAGTTAAAGTGAACAGGCTTCTTCTGGGTAAGGTCACTCCATCGTCGACTTTGTCTCTGTCATCTCTGCCCTAGACTAAGGTCAAGAGCAAACCCATTCTAAAAAAAAAAAAAAATTGGTGTGCTTATTAGCTTATTTTATATAGTTGCTCACTTAAATAGTAGTAGGTTCCTATGGAAAAGAACGGGCAAGAAACTCCACGGACACTCTTTTAAATTAAAATATTGATACAAAATATTGGTTACATCATTCATATTGAAATTATACATGTGAGAACGATGCAAAACGTCAGAAGCGTCCGTGATAAAAATATTAAAAAAAAAAACAATTCAAAACTAAAATAAGCCGTGGCAGCTAAGAGATGACCAGTCCCAACTGACAGCGCCCGTTCACATTCTTGAAGTATGAGTTGAAAAATTCTTTTTCTTTTGTTTAAGTATCAATACTAATCGAATTTGTGACGTTTACACAAAAAAAAAAACTGATTATTTCAAGTGAAAACTACGATAACATGGCGCGCCCCTCCAAAATCCAAAACGTTTGAAAGTATTTACGAAGCGCCACCAAGACACAACGCTTGTTGGGTGTACTGAGACGGCCGTCGACCAAAAAATAATAATTCAAGGATTTATTTCTTCGTAAGGATGTGACTACAAACATTGAAACAGTAATTTGGAGGGGCGGGCCATGTTATCGTAGTTTATCTCTACACGATACCGCAGTTCTGGCAATGACCCCACAAAAAAAATATATTTTTGTTTTATCATATTTAGATATCGATACCCCTACCCATCATGCCTGCGGAGTTTTGCTAGCTAACTTATTTGACCCTTTATAACACCTATAATTTGCTACATAATTATGATGGTATTAATTAACATGGGTATTGCGGAAAGGTCTTTTGAAACAAGGAGTTTATTTTGTCAGGATTTCATCAAGTAGGGTCTTTGTAATGAGGGTTTTGATGAAAATTGTCGCCACCAGTTGGCGCCACTTTGACAAGAGGTCTTTCATTTCGACAATGAATATAAAATATATGATGACATTCATCATTCCATCACGACTGTTGAGGTAGGAATACTAAGGAGATGGCATATTCTACTATACAACATTAATTTTTGTTTACACTAAACCCGAAAAGGGGTCATTGTACTCATAATTTTGAACAATTTTTTCTATGGGACCAACCTTGAAAACGCGAAAAAAAAATCAGCTGTTCCATACATTTGTGTTCACTTAAATCGACAAAATGTATGGAACAGCTGGTTTTTATTCGTGATTTCAAGGTTGGTCCCATAGAAAAAGTTGTTCAAAATAATGAGTACAATGACCCCTTTTTGGGTTTAGTGTAAGCAAAAACTAATGTTGTATATGAAGAATAGTTACCTATACAAATATCTATCCTATCGACACAGACGTGTCATAAAGCGTTTTGTTTCTTTCGAACTAATCAAGAGCAACATGAAAAGAGAGACATCTAAATGTTTGTCAAGGACTAAATTTGGCAACACTTTTGTGTGACGTCAAAATCATGTCTATACGTGACCGGGCGCCATGTTTATTATATGCCAAATTTTGTGGTACAAAACTCGGCAATGTGCTGTCAAACGGTTGCTTGCTTTCTCTTTCGCACTCGCAGTAAGAACCCTACGAAAGGCGGCCATTTTAAGTGCTCGATTTTTGTAGGTAGTCACGCTAATTTTGTAGGTATGACAAGTCCATAGTCAATGGTCACGGCTAACAAAAATATAGGCGTTTTGACACTTTTGACAGGTGCCCGGACCTGAAGTCTCAGTGCTGCCACCCAGTGAACTTCATTTCAGAAAACCCTCATTCGAACGGTGTCTTGTTGTGAATCTGCGATGATTTCCATAAAAGTGAATGAGTTTGCTTTCAAATTGTCACTTAAATGAGGTTCAAAATGAATAGCATAATGCTATTCTATCATCTTTAATGTACACGGTTGGTTTTTGTGGTTTAAAAAGTGATAACTTTTATGAAAGCTGGGTGAATCAGAATGCAAGCTAAAAGAACATTCGAAAAAAAAGCAGTAAGTAAATAAGTAAGTTCCGAGAAAAATTATGGTTTTAAATCATACGTGAGAAGGAACTACGTTCCTGACGGGGCTCCTACCGCACAGGCTTTTTTGTTGTTTTAATTTTCAGGTAAATAAAAAAAGGAGGCGGTCGGGGGAGCCCCGTCAGGAACGAAGTTCCTTCTCACGTATGATTTAAAACTAAAACTTTTAGCTCGCAAAGACTGTTTCAACCAGCTCTCATAAAGTTACCACACAGAGCTTCTAAAAACGTATACTAGATGGCTCTGTATTAAAAACGCGTATTTAATTCTCTGTCTCTTCCTATTATATGTAATAATGAAAGAGATACAGGGAGATAAACTCGCATTGACGGGGCATAACGCTTTTTCCTTACGTGACGATTTCTACCAGACAAAAGAGGAAAGATATATAATTATTATATTATATTTATATATATTTCCTACTGCAAGCCGCGTTATGGAACTTATCATTTAAAAAAAATATTTTATTAACATACAAAATATCATATTATTGCTCCCTATGTAACGATCTCAATGTATTATTATTCAGACGATAACTTTTTCCGGGGATTTTATTCCGGTACACCATGATAAAGGACTTTAGGCATTATCTGCTAGATAAATACTATCCGGAACATATTAGAAGCTGAAACAAGCCATTAGTAGAATATAGAAATGGGTATTTTTATACTAATAACAGCATAATCTAAATAATGTAATATTACTCAAAGTAATCCCTTCTTGATAATATCTAAGATAAATCGATAATCAATATAAAATGCGCACTTGCCAACAAAAAAAAAGGTTTAGGAATAATTTTTAATATTAATGGCTCTCAAAATTGTGATTAAATTACTAATTAACTATTATTTGTTATTAAAGTCATTTTATTTTAGTTATTAGTATTTTAAAAATATAATTTTGTAACGAATTAACGAAATTCCATGATTTTATGCACGCTTGATTGTGATATTGTTTTTCAATGAATTTTTATGTCAGTTGAGAGGCGAATTGTGAAATAAATTAAAATATAAGTAGTTCTCCATTAAATATTTAATTTCTATTTATTTAAATATTCTAAATGGCAGCAACACAATATATTATATTTAGAGGACTGCCTTCAACCTAGCTAGTCGCATTCCAGTGATTTTTATATTTTAAATTTAAATTGCTTTTGCAAATTTCTTCAGTATTATGAATGAGGCACAAGTATCGACGCTATGTATGTTTTGTGATAACTTGTATTTGTGCAATATATTATTTGAATTTAATAAACTTTTTTTACGAAAATGACTGTTTTTAATTTAATTTCCAACGTAAATAATAAAACCGATACACAAATCACATTTAAAATAGCCACCTGTGGATTTAATATACCTACCTTTAGCGCCCTCTCGACAGTCAGCCCTCCTATATACAAATGTACTCTGTGAGTCAGCCTTGCTGAATGGCTAATATTGATTCCACGGTGTTGTATAGTGTGAACGCAGCCATAGCTGTTATTGGTCTAATGTGACAACTGTCAGGATGACTTTGCCCCGCCCCGTTGTCACCGGTGTCTTGGAATAAAGCGTCAGTGCCACAGAGTACATTGTTTATAGGTCAGTGCGTAAACCACTTCTATGCGTTTAACTGCCTTCCTGATTCCTCCTACAAACCTAATACACGGCATGAACTATTCGCAACAAATTCATGCCAATGGAGGAGCTCGTGGCTAAGAAATAACAGCTGCATGGGTCGATCCATAAAGTTAAGCTACGCTTGCCGGGGTTGGTCTGTGGATGAGTGAGTGGTCTTTACATACCGAGACTCCTCCGTGCCTCGGAAAGCACGTTAAGCCGTTGGTCCCGGCTGTCATTCGTGGACCTTAGACAGTCGTTAGGTACGGGTCGTCAGAAGCCCGAAAGTCTGACAACCAGTCTTACCAAGGGGTATCGTGTTACCCAGTTACTGGGTTGTCGAGGTCAGATAGGCAGTCGCTCCATGTAAAATACTGGTATTCGGCTGCACCGACCCCAACATGGTTTGGAAAAGGCTAGGCAGATTGATTGATTGACGAGATACTATCATAGACAATCTAGAGTCTAGACAAAATCAAACAGGTTGCTATTTTAATTGTATAATTAATTATTTTAATGACATTTATTTTAAATCCTGTGATTACCTTAACTCACACTGATATTGTTATTTTTTAGGAAATCGTATATATTTTTTTAATTTTTTGTAAATATGTGAGCACCATGTACCTATCACATAATTAATTTATATGTCATTGCTTCACTCTTTTTATTACCTATTGTGGTATAGTAATTTTATTCTAGGTGCATCGTCTTCACATATAATTATATAATTAATGTACCTATAAAAATATTGTACAAGATTTTAAAAGAGTACCGGTGGAGTTTCTTGCCCATTCTTCTCCATACGAAACTACCTTTTGGAAGGGGCGACTAGAATCAATTCTATTTTTTTGTAAATATTGACGTTCAAAAGTGCCTTTATTGCCTATTTGAAATAAACAATTTGACTTTGACTTTGACATACTATTGTCCCCTATAATTAGTCACTATGACAAAATAACAAAGCCACATAGATTTCATCGAATTACCCGTATTATTTTTCATTTTCTTTAATATTTTTCTGCAAAATTCCTGAAGTAAAATGACTCTAGTAGACGCTATATTAAAAGCAAAACATGACGAAGGAAAATATTCTTCTCCGCCACCTGAAGTCGATTCTGTTCATCAGATTAAAATAAAACGAGTACATAAGGTATGTTAATCAATAATTTTACTCTCCCACTTAAGGGCAAATACCCCATACAGAGAAGACTCGAGTGTTTTCAGAAGTCCAGACTATGCTCTATGCACTCTAGTGTCAACACTATTTTTTGTTTACACTAAACCTGAAAAAGGGTCATTGTACTCATCATTTTGAGCAACTTTTTCTATGGGACCGACCTTGAAATCACGAAAAATAAATCAGCTGTTCCATACATTTGGTCGATTTAGGTGAACACAAATGTATGGAACAGCAGATTTTTTTTTTCGCGATTTCAAGGTTGGTCCCCTTTTCGGGAATAGAGTAAACAAAAACTAATGTTGTATATTCAGGCTATAATGTTCCAGTTACTCTTTAAAAAATAATAGGCTAGACAATGTTTACAAATTACAGTGTTAATAGGAGTATTTATGAGAGGACGTGTAGACCCTTCAACAAGTACCAGGTACATTCGCCGGCGCGAACTTACCCCCAATACCTCAGAACCTTTCTGAGGTATTGGGGTAAGTTCGCGCATAGTACACATATGCAACAAAAAAATGGTCACAAATGGACGAAAAAAAAAATGAATGGACGAATGGATGGAATGGTAATGGTCGTGGTGGTTGTCATTATTCCATAGTTATTGCCATCATTTATTTTAAACATGTCTATTTAGAAGAAAGTTAAAGAAAGGAGAGGAATTCGTGAAGTTTATTAGGTGTTATAAATAAAATAATATTTCTAACACCTAATAATATATTTTTAGTTCTTGTGGCCTTTCAAAAACCAATGTTAACGAGAACTAAAGGTCAACAAGCTTCATTAGTAGCTGCCGCAAAAATACACTCCTAAAATAAACTTAATTTTAAAATAGTAACAACAATTCGTAACAAAAAATTAACAAAAAAATATAGGGTTAATTTTAGTGCACGCAAGTGTAATCGGGAGCGAACGGAACGCGGGTTGAGGTGCGGGAGGCGAGTGCCGACTGACGCACCAATCGCGTGCTCGGAACGGTGATCCCTCATTCCCCGCGTCCCGCTTGACCACCAAAGGGACCTAAAAAATGACTTCTGCGCATCTATTTACTCTTGCCAACTTACGTGCCGGGGACTGTAGTTAACAAAATAGAAAATGGTCTATTAAGCCTGTAGGTACTATTTATAGCCTGATTTTTAAGCCTATACTATTTATAGCCTTATTTATGGCCTGTTTGACCTGGTAACATTCTAGTATGCCCACGTCCCAGCGAGAGTCGACTCGGCCCCTCCGTGGTACAACCCTGATACAAAGGTTCGCAAGTTAGAAGAATGGCGGCATCGCCTCGATGCACTGTTTATGGAGAATTTACAGCTGGTGATGTGTATCAAGCGGGCGCAATACATGCGGGTATGTGGTCTTTTTATAAGTTAGTTATACAGGGTAAATATAAATTAGCTAGCAAAACTCCGCAGACGATTACGTCTGCGTAGTTTCGCTAGCTACTTTACCCATCAGAGTCACTTGAAATACCCATCAGTTTTTTTTGTGTAAACTTCACAGACGTGATGGGCGATATTTAAACATAATAAAACAAAAGTAAACAGTTTTTTCAACAATACAAGCAGTCGTTGCCACAAAAAAAAATCCATCAATTCTTTTTCATTTTATCGTATTTAGATATCGATACCCAACATAGCTGCAGAGTTTCGCTAGCTAATTTAATTTGACCATGTATAGGTTATAAGTTCTTCTTCATGTTTTTTTTTATAACAATATCAGAATGAAAGTCCTCAAAATATTCTCTGCTCCTCCAATTTTGCACAAAAAAGTAATACTTAATTGTCATTCGTTCATTATTACTTTTGACGTTCAAAAGTGCCATATTATTATACTATTTGAAATAAAAAATTTGACTTTGACTTTTTAAAACTTTTATTGCTGGCTCATTATGTCGAAACATGAAATTTTTGGAAATGTGGGAGAAAGCGTTAGCACTAATAGTTTTAATTACATTCGTCCATCATCACCGATTCAGCCGAAAGACGTGCACTACTGGACATAGGCCTTCCCAAAGAGAGGGGGGGGATGCAATAAACGCCACGCTTGGCAGGCGGGTTGCTGAATTCTAGACACGTGTTTCGGGTTTCGCATATACTAAAAATAATCTTGTATTCTATAGTCGCGCGGCGAACTCTGCTTGCGCGATGCAGGATTTTGCGTGACGTCAGTGTGACGCGTAATTCACATGAGGTGATGTTGATGCTGCCACAAATATAAAGAACAGGTGCTGTCTAGCCCTTTAACTCGGCTGAGCACTCGGTGATGTGTTTGCACGTACCGAGCATAATTCGGCCGAGAGCACAGTCTCGCCGTGTGATCAAGGCATTCGTACCGTGTACTTCACAGGGTCGAGTGGACTGTCACTGGCACAAGAAGCCGGTTCCCGTCATGCAATATTACCAGCATAGAGTCGACTTCCTCAAGAGGGCGCGGAGAGAAAATCTCGCGCTGTTTAAACGAATTCTGAGCACGGTAAGTGTGACTTAGGCCCGTATTACAGAACGTCACTCAATACTCAAGCATTACTTAAAACTAGATTGAAGCCATTTGATTGGTTGTAAGAAAGGTTGTAAGTAATGCTTGAGTATTGAGTGACGTTCTGTACGGGCCTTAGTAAATTAGGCAGAGTTGTGAAGCTAAAGTACACCTACATTTCGCCCCTTAGCATTGGTTCCCGGTGGGGATGAACCATTTAACATTCGGTTTTCAATTTTATTTGCTCGCTCTCAATGATAAAAAATACACTCACAAAACAACCAAAAAAAGGGTTCCGCGCAGCAGCGGCAGCAGACATACCCACTTTTCATTCATTTTACATTTCACTACAAGTAAAAATGATAGAAAAGAGATGGCTTGATAAAAATAACAAGAAAAAAAGAGACATCTAGCGTTGTCAATTGCGCGTGAATGTAAACAAACATTATTCTGGCCGCCAATCACCGAATGTTGGCATCACAGACTAACATATACGTCCCAATTAGGACATTTTCGAGTCTTCACGATAGCGCGCTCACAACATACCTATCTGTTTAATATAATATCATTGCTCGTTCTTGAATCTTTTAGTAATTCGATCCCCGTCGCTGCGTCGTTCGTAGATCTTTGACGTTATTGTTGGTTGGTCGTTACCGAAAGTCTGACAACCAGTCTTACCAAAGGGTTTCGTGTTACCCGGAATATAGACAGTCGCTCGGTTAGACTGGAAGCCGACCAAAATGTAGTTTGGAAAAGGCTAGATATATGACGATGATGATTTAGCAGTATTGTCCGCCTAATACATTTCGTCTAAAATTCTTGTCCAGAAAATTTATTAGCTTTATCTCTATCTCCGCCCTACAGAATGCGCGCATAGACACGGCAGCAGATCTGAACCGTGACTGGAATCGAAATAAACGTAAGATCGTGGAGCAAGCGACCGCCACGTTCGTTTTGTTCCCTCCTGTCCCTCATGAGGTGATGGAAGACCTGGCCTTTAAGGCTTCGCTGGATGTGAAGCGGCCTAGGTACCGTACAAACAAGCTCGGTAGTAGTTAAATCGATAGCAATGCGTGGTCAGAGCTGGCAATGAACCTCTGTTCCCGTTGAGTTACACCATTTTGTGTTACACTGTTACCCATTGGAAAAAAAATTACCGATTAGTAACACTGTAACTCCAAGCCACTTTTTTCCCCATCAATTTACACTGCAACCAACGCAATAATAATAATATAGTCGTTTCTGGCACTTGCCGGCCGCTGCCGCGGCACCGCTCGCTCCGCTCGCTCGGCTCGTGCGTAGGAAATCACAGCTTTTACCTAACCTAACCTAACCATTTTTTTTTTAATAATGAACCTACTCTAACGTTACATTGTCACTCAAAAGGGTAAAAAAATGTGGCTTTGAGCTACAGTGTTCCTAACCGGTAATTTCTTTCCCAATGGGTAACAGCGTAACACAAAATGGTGTAACTCAACGGGAACAAGCCGCAATGAAGAACTGGGACGAAATTGATGGCTTTAATAAGAAGTAGCGCGGAATCGCGAAAAGGTAAATAAATGCACGGAAGCTTTTGCCTAGTAGTGACCCAGAATGTGTTAACAAAAAATAGTATCTAATCGTTGCTCAGTTCGTTACCGACTCGTAGTCACACCAGTATGACAAACGGGATTTTTTTTCTCGTTAGTCACAGCACTGATTTTTCCACACCATGTATACGATAATTGCTAGTGCAGTACCTTTTTATTCTAATAAAGTCGATCTGCTGATCGGCGTTTGCCGGTTTTCGTTCTTTGCAATAGGTTCACAGCTTAGGGAGACCATTCTATTATTAAAAGCACCAGCGGCGAGGTGTCAATTTGTGTAAGAGAGAAGCCGAAGTGAAACCGGCTTTAATTGACTTACTTACTTAACAATAAAGTAAACATTTACTGAATTTAACACCATCATCTATCGTCAAGTAGCAGAACCAAAAAGGCGCTATCACTACACAAACAAAACTTTCAATGTTTTACAGAAATAAACTAATATTAGGTATCTAATAACATACTAAAATTATTATAGGAATGTAAAGAATCGAATAGAATACACTTGAACTGGTGAAAACTAAATAAAATGTTCATTATCCTCCATCTCACTATCGCTGACGCATTTTTTCTGACGCTGACACTATTGACTGTGCCATTTTTCAATCACGGCAGAGTTGCTGATGCGAACCTCCGAAGGGAAGCCGGTAGGAATCGTGTTATATGGTGCTTTCGCCACTGAAAAGCACTACTCATCGTAAATACTGTTAATTCTTGAAGTCTTTGAAAGTCTCTCTTATCATCATCATCATCATTTCAGCCGAAAGACGTCCACTGCTGGACATAGGCCAAGGGGGGTGTTTGCCATTATCGCCACGCTTGGCAGGCGGGTTGGCGATCGCAGTATGCTGTTAAAATGCATAGAGAACGCTACTGCCCATTCTCTAGTAAGTCCCTTAATCGCCTTTTGCGACACCCACGGGAAGAAATGGGATAGTGCTATTCTTTACGTCCGGCACCACACGGTACAGTCTCTCTTATAACTTCCGGGAATTTATACAGGGTGTACCTAAAGCTGGGTATACAAGACGGAGCAGTAATGGGCGAGATTTGCGTGGAACTGTTCACTGACACGTGTCCTAACACCTGCCGCCTGTTCTTGGAGCTGGTGAATGGAGACTCTCACGGATATGGCTATGTGAAAACTTGCTTCTTCAGGTAAGACCGCTGTTCCTGTGTGAAAAGTAAGGAATCCCAGTACCATAGAGACTTTGTTGGTCCTAGCAAGGCTGCGTTGATGTCTGCTATTCAAACAAAGTTTTATATTTAATGCTACTTACAATGCTTAGTAGCATTCAAGGTTGCTTTTATTTTAGGTACTTAATTTATTTATTTATTACATTTGGGAAAACAAACAGTAGTAGTTTATTAAGCATGAAGGCGCAGCAGGGCCATCATCAGAACTCATCTCGCAGGGCGTGGGCGGGCCAGTAAATAAAATCGAACACTTCACATGAAAATCAACTGATATAATAATGCTTTCCTTCAATAATTGCAATATCACTAAAATTCTACTCTAGAAGTCTACTAAAACTAGTAGTCTAGTCTTTAAATCTTCACGATCTTTCCTTCTTTCTTTTTCTTTCTATCTTATTATAAATAACTTTGATTGAGGCGATGGGAAGCGATTCGTCGCAGACGTGGTGCGCTGGCGCCATTCCGTCAAGAAAAGTGTCTTTTCAAGATAGCTGCCTCGCTCCATCTTATTCTTTTATCATATCAAATCTTTTGTTAATCTTTTAAATCTCATCTAACTTTTTAGACTTTGGTGTCCTGCATGCGTATGAAGTTTCATTAAGATCGGTTCGGTCATTTCGAAAAACAAGGGCTTGAAAGTTTGTATGAAATGTCTTAAGTCGTAAACGCTGCCACAGACTTGCCACAGAGTACATTTGTATAGAGGAACCATATAGAGGAGCTTAATGCATCTTAGACTATTTAATTGTGAAAGCGAATATAGACAGACAATATTAGAGACGTATGGAGACACAATAGGTCAATTTTTAGGGTTCCGTAGTAAACAAGGAACCCTTATAGTTTCGCCATGTCCGTCTGTCTGTCTGTCTGTCTGTCCGTCCGTCCGTCTGTCCCCGGCTTAGCTCAGAGACGCTAAGTCCTAGAAAGCTGTAATTTGGCATGGGTGTACATATTAATCACGTCGAGAAAGTCGTGAAATAAAACCATGAAAAACATTTTTTTTTAGGGTACCTACCTCCCTTGCACGTAAAACGGGGATGATATTTTTTTTTCTCATCTAATACATGGTGTGGGGTATCGTTGGATAGGCCGTTCAAAAATACTGTGGGTCTGTGAAAAACATTTTTCAATTCTGAGATCCGTTTGCGTAATATTAAGCTTTAAAGTGCTATTTTTTGTTAGAGTCAAGTGTCCCCCCATGCCAGCTAAATGGTTGGTTTTGGATATGTGATAAAATTCATGGCAGTAGTATATATAATGAAATTAAAAGGAAAACTATCACAGCTAAGTAGGGTTTACAAGTTAACGAGTAATCGTCGACCAACTTAAATTTGCAGTTGAAGAATTGACCGTAACGTATATAGATGTATGGGAGAGCATGTTTTTCAACTACAATGTTAAGTTTGTTTTTGGGATGAATTCATCCCAACTACGGAAACCTTCATTGTGCGTGGTCCAACATGCACTTGGCCGGTTTTTACTACTACGGCTACTGGAGAATAGAAATCGCTTGTCTACAATAATTCTCGGTAGAAAACTGTCAACTGCCTACACCACAGAACACTTACCTATACTCAGGAGGTCTACACGGAGACGTAATTTTTGTCTACTTCCGTCGACAAAACGCTTCGCGGTTCTTGAGCTTGTTAAAAGTGTGGCAACCCTTTACTAGTTATATCTATGGTGACATTGCCTTTGGTCGCCCCGTTCGCTCTCTAATCATCGCCTCGCTGCTGCCTGATTTTATTGTAATCTCAAATAATTGTAGTTTACTATTTATGACCCAGATATATGCCAGTGACCTTGAGTGGTTAGCTTGCGTGTTCTGTACTGAGCTCACGCAACGCGTCGTACGTTCAGCCAGTAATAGGACTCGCCCATCAAGGAGCGCTGTCCCCAATTTGACGCATTAATAATTTATTATACACAAACGAAAAGGTATTTTAAAAAAACGCGTATACTAAAAGATTAATAATTAAATTATCTTTAAATTGGTGAAGGTTTCAGAAAAATACTCTTGGTAGGTTTTGCGCCATTCTCAGTTTTTTATCCGCATTAGACATAACTTTACAAATTAATTTCACTATGTAATATAAACATAATCTAAAATAAATTATTGAAAAAATGTTCTAATTTGACATATATTTTTTTCAAATCATCAACACTACTCGTTTAGACCTGCTATGTGTGTGATCTGCAGTATAAAATCATTAAAAGTCGGTTATCGTCGCCTTTAATACTTTTAGACCAAGATTGTAGTGAGTACAGTGATTTCAATAAATGATAGTTTACTGGATATCCGAAGTTTACATTTGTAGCCGCCGCGCCGCCACCGGCAAACCTCATTAGAGCTGGTGCTGGCGATATATAGAACCTATTTTTCAAATTTTTCTAAACATTTAAGGCCTTTTTTTAGATCCCCGTAAACAAAAGAAATGTCAGAAATTCTGTCAAAGCTGTAAACAAAATGTCAAAATTATGCTCAAACTCATTTGGTGTCTCGCAACGTTTTTTAGCAGCATATTATTATTTCTTCTCCTGATTTCTATGAAGATAATTGACCTTTCACTCCTGGGGGGCATTGACGAACAAGTGCTGAAAGATGTTGGTATCCGATTCGGGGGTAACCGGGGCTAATGAGATCTTTATCAAAGTCGTCAGCCCTGAAGGACAAACCTTTACAGCTTTTTTCTCCGAAGATACCCTTATTGAAGAAGTTAAGAATCGTGCCATCGACTTTTTTTACCCAACAGGGGAGACAGGTGCTGGTCGCTACAAGATCGTACGTGTCTTCGATACTACTACTCTACATGATTTCTTAACGCTGTCCCAAGAACAGGTCATGATGCAAGAAGAGCTCTTACTCGTTGAGAGAAGGCTTCCTGAAGCTGGTACATTATGGGACCTCGGTACGGTCAGGGCACCTCAACTTGGAACCATCGCAGCAGCCACAGCCTCGTTACCAACCCCAACGAATGCTATACGACAGCCGAATCTGCAATCTCTTCTATCTACTAACGAACTGTCTTATGAATTGAGGAAGATTTTGATATCCTTGATCGAAGCGGGAGCTAGACTTGCCGCTTCTGGCAGGAACTACGAAATGACTTTGGCCCAACTGACGGCTGCTTTCGACGAACCGCAACGCTTCCATCCAACCGTCATCCAGGTCATTACCCCCGAAGATATTGCAGCGAGACTCAATATCCCGGATTATACTGCTTTAGATGATACTCCTGGAGTTAGAAAAACTGACGGGAACGAGCTGTATCGCCGTGCTGAACACTTGCAACGGTTTCTGGAGAAATTCCGGGAATGGAGACAGAAGATTGCCGAACCACCGAGTCCTGAATCCATCGGCGCGTTGAAAGACCTTGGGTTTACGTACGAAGAGGCTGATAAAGCGTTGCGCAATACGGGCTGTAATGTGCCTGCTGCTGCGTCGTATCTAATCGGAGAGAGAGGTTCTAGTGTCTTTGAACTTGTCAATGGATTACCTGATGGTTTGATCTTGCAAACTTTGCTGAAGCAACCGCACATACAGCGGGGTCTACTGAACACAAGAATGTTGTTAGCTTTTATAGCTATGGTCGGGCAGACGGGCAGTGCGTCACTATGGCTGAATTCTCCTCATGGGAGCCCTTTACTGTCCCAGATTTCTAGGACCTACCACTCGGAGAAGTACTGCCTAGCTGTGAACCAGTTTTCAGAGGACAGGCGGGTACCAAACACCACGAATGTACCTTCGACTTCTCGGCAGAGGAACTGATTTTTTTTATATTTTGAATTGGCTTTGTTGTTTTTGATTAAATTTTTGCTGAGAATTTTATTTGGATTGTTTTTTAGGGTTCCGTAGTAAACAAGGAACCTTTATAGTTTCGCCATGTCCGTCTGTCTGTCTGTCTGTCTGTCCGTCCGTCCGTCTGTCCCCGGCTTAGCTAAGAGACGCTAAGTCCTAGAAAGCTGTAATTTGGCATGGGTGTACGTACATATTAATTACGCCGAGAAAGTCGTAAAATAAAACCATGAAAAACATTTTTTTTTAGGGTACGCGTCCTTTACACGTAAAACGGGGATGATATTTTTAAATCTCATCTAATACATGGTGTGGAGTATCGTTGGATAGGCCGTTCAAAAATATTGTGGGTCTGTGAAAAACATTTTCCAATTCTGAGATCTGTTTGCGTCATATTAAGCTTTAAAGTGCTGTTTTTTGTTAGAGTCGAGTATCCCCTCCCCCTCCTGCCAGCTAAATGGTTGGTTTTGACGTGTGAAAAAATTCATGGCAGTAGTATACATAATGAAATTAAAAGGAAAACTATCACAGCTCAGTAGGGTTTACAAGTTTACGAGTAATCGTCGACCAACTTAAATTTGCAGTTGAAGAATTGACCGTAACTTATATAGATGTATGGGAGAGCATGTTTTTCAACTACAATGTTAAGTTTGTTTTTGGGATGAATTCATCCTAACTACGGAACCCTTCATTGTGCGTGGTCCGACACGTACTTGGCCGGTTTTTTTTTTCTGAAGCAACCGCATACAGCTTGGTCTGCTGAAAACAAGAATGTTGATAGCTATTATAGAGCCTATGTTCGGGCAAACAAGCAGTGCGTCAGTGTGGCTGATTTCTCCTTATGGGAGCTTATTGCCTTCAGCCTTTACTGTCGCAGATTTCTAAGATCTACCACTCGCGAGAAGTACTGCCTAGTGAACCAGTTTACAGAGGACAGGCGGAAGAATATCACGAATGTACAGACGCCAGCAGGTCAAGCTACCCGAAACTGTCAAATGTTCCCAATCAACATTGCACCTTAAACTGTAGCGATAAAGTTGAAAATCTATTAAAGAAATTTGACAGATTGTAGTAGCTTGATATGCTGGCGTCTGTACCTTCCACTTCTCGGAAGAGGAACTGAATATTTTATGATTTTGTATCATTGGCTTTGTTGTTATCTCATATGCCTGTAATTATAGAGACATTCATACCCTTAAATTCAAAACAAAAATGGTGGTTGACGGCTGAAATTGCTACGGTAACTTATTGGTAGTTCCTGACGAGCTCCTCTACAAAGTGTTACAATTTGTACATTGCAAACTTAAGTCTAAGCGCCTTATTACATATAGAATAGAATACTCTTTATTACGTACGCCATAAGGTGGAGGAAATTTTACATACAAGGTGACACAATGGGCGGTCTAATCTCTAAAAGCGATACAATGGGCGGTCTAATCTCTAAAAGAGATTGTAGAATTAAAGGGAGAAGTAGAGACATTAATACTGCATATTTGGTGTACCATTTACATACAATTTGATATACTAAATAAATATTATTCCATTACGTTTCTGCCTAGGAAAGTTCCTCGCCTATACTGGAGCGGTGGAGACGTGATCTACAACAACGGCTTCGGGTGCTACGCTCAAAGCGGCCGAGACGTGCCCATCGGTGCTGAGAACTACCACTACCCTCATTCGATGCCTGGTAATATTTGATGATCATCATCAACCTATATCAGTCTACTGTTGAACATGTGAAATGGCGTGTGATTGGAGAGATCTTACAATCACACGCCATTTAACTCATTCCTCGGCTACTTTCATCCACCTGCTTTTGCAGACCATGCGAAGATCGTCGGACCATTTAGCTGGGGGGAGTCGAGTCCCACGTCAGTTTACCGATTCGCAGTATCTACATACATAATTATTAAATCACAAAACGGTTATATTGTTAAATCAGGGAAAATTAATTGTTATGGGCTAAGGTAGCCCACGAAATTCAAATTTTCATACGTTTTTGTAATTTGCAGGTCAGTAACAGGTTGTGTGTTGATCTAAATATAAATGATTCGCGGCCATAAACGAATTATGGCTTTACAGAACTATAATCATTAGAATCAGCATTATATATTTATATAATTTCTGTCTAAACGATCTCTCCAAAATGGTGGGGCCATTTTGGAGGGATCGTTTAGACGGAAATTTTATACAACTTTTTATGGAAATCCTATACAATGCAAGATCCATAGACTGGAAATGTATAGCTTGATGTGTAACCTACATAGTATGTACTCACACATGTGCTATGTAGTTATACAATTTATATTATGATATTTAATTTATACAATGCAAAGATAGTTATTAAAATCTTCAGCAGCTCCAACAGTAGGTATTTTCAAATGCTAATCAATTAGTATAAAAACTGCGCCCACTATAGGGATCACATAGGTATGTACCGGGCAAGTAAGCCGTATTCCACTGTTGTAGTTGTATATTATATTGTCTTCATAATTTTCCTTCTGGACTTCTTTTCTTCTGGGGTTGTATTTGCAATATCTCGAATTCTCAAAATGTTAAATTCGCAAAATATTGTATTCGCAAAATGTTGAGTTTGGAAAGTTCAGAAATATAATTCTTACTAAATAGTCAAGTAACTGTGACCAACTTGGATGTAGAGCTCGCCGCTTTTTGTCACAATTCTAACCTTTTTTTTTTTTTTTTTTTGTTCACGGGGTGTAAAATCCTCATGGATGTCCTCCGCCCTGGGGCGGGCGGAGGGGTCTGTCAGACTCTTACTGACTAAAAACCACCCCAGTGTTCCCCTCCCACATTTGCACCGGGGATATCTTCGGAGCTGTTATTCCTTCCGCAATCCCCGGCTTGTGCCGGCCCGCCTCTGCGGGCCACCTCAAGTCTGGGGGGGGTGAGGTGTCTGACCCCCCTGCGACGTCTGCTAGGGGCGCGCGTGGAACACTACGCGCCGCCACCTCGGGTCCAATGTGATAGGGGGCGGCGGACGTCCCCAAGTCCGCCGTCCCTGGACCCATTTATGGGGGCTGGAAGAGGGCGTTATCGGCCCTCCGCCGACGCCCGGTGCGCCTGCTGCGGGCCGGGTGAGCGGACGAGATCTCCCGCTCCCTTTCCGCAGCCTCCTTCTGCGACACGACTGTTTCGCAGAAGGACACCACCGCGTCCCAAGACTTCTCACTGCCGGCCATCGACTCGACCACGGCCGGCAGCGATAGGTCACTGCCTACTCCTGAGATGAGGGCACGGCGTGGCTCCTCCCAAGCGGCACACTCTGCCAGCGTATGCCGCGCCGTGTCCTCCCGGCAGTCGACGCAGTGGTGACACCGGGCGTCCGGCTCCCTGTTTATGCGACACAGGTACTTCCCGAAGCAACCATGCCCCGAGAGCACCTGCGTCACCCGAAACGACAGGGAGCCGTGCCTCCTCCCGAGCCAGGGTTCGAGTACTGGCCGGAAAGCCTGTCCCGCCATTCCGCCACCAGGGCTGCGCGAAGCTGTGACCGACGCAAATCCACATGTCGCTGCATCAGCCACTCGCCCCGCGCCCTCGCTTCCTCGCGCCACCGATACAGTGACGCGAGTACTTTCGCCTCGAGGTCCCATGGCGGGGATCCGGCCAGTACGCAAGCCGCCTCGTAGGAGATCGTGCGATAACGCCTGATGACTCTGACGGTCATCGCTCTCTGCGGTTTCCGCAGGACTGCGATGCTCCCGGCCGTCAGGTAAGCCGCCCAGATCGGAGCCCCATACAGGGCCATCGATCGCACGATCCCCACGTAGAGCCGCCTACAGGCGGCGCTCGGGCCCCCCAGATTGGGAAGCAGCGTTGATAACGCCCCAGCCGCGCCCAACAACTTGGGCGCAAGCCGCCGGAAGTGGGGGCCAAAATCCCACCGGCTGTCGAGCACCAATCCTAGGTACTTCATGGTGGACTCGACAGTGATTTGAGCCCCCCCGACCACGATGTGTGATCCCGGTGGCGGCGCCCGCCGAGGGCCATGAAATATCATGGCCTCCGACTTGTTGAGGGCAACCTCCAGGCCTAGGCGCCGTATGCGGCTCACCACCTGTGAGACCGCAGCCGTCGCCAGCAACGCTGCTTCCCTGTACGAGCTCCCCCGGGCCGTGACCAGTGTGTCGTCTGCATAACACGTCAGGTCCACGCCCGGCTGGAGCTCGCCCCGCAGCACCCAGTCGTACCCGATGTTCCACAGAAGCGGGCCCACGACTGAGCCCTGTGGAACACCGCACGACATGCGGCGCTGGTTTCCGCCATCACGTCCCGTGTAGGTGACACACCTCTCCGCCAAATAAGCACCGACGATGCGGCGGAGGTAGGAAGGCACCCGATGGTACCGCAGTGCCTCCCGAATACAGCTCCAGGGCAGGGTGTTGAAGGCGTTGGAAATGTCCAAGGACACCGCCAACATCACCCCGCCCCGGGACACCGCTTCCTCCGCCAGGACTCTAACCCGCGATATCGCGTGGATGGTGGAGCGCCCATGCCGAAAGCCGAACTGGCTCTCGGCCAGGTCAGGCCCCTCTCCGCACAAGTGGCCGACGAGGCGGGCAGCGATTATACGCTCAAACATCTTACCCACCTCGTCTAGCAGCACTATGGGCCTGTACGCGGACGGTGAGTCCGCAGGGCGCCCCGCCTTCCTGAGCAGGACCAGACGACCTGTTTTCCACAAAGTGGGAAACTGGCCCTGCTCAAGGCACGCTGTGTAGAGTCCTCTCAAGTGGGGCTCTAGCTCCTTTAGAGCGAGGGCAAGCGCTTGGCCGTGGATCCCGTCGGGCCCCGGAGCCACGTTCTTGGCCCGGAGACGCATCACGGCTGCCCCCATCTCTGCTTGTGTCACCTCCGGGACGCTGATGGCGTTCTCCTCTGTAGGCTCTGCGGCTGTGGGCAGAGCCATCGGCGGCGGAGTATGCTCCGCTCTTGCCGGGAAGAGGGCTGTGACTACCTCCTCCAGCAGCTCAGGTTGGAGACTCTCCGTGAGTGGAGGCGCCGCGGCTCGAAGTTTCCCTCGAACCGCACGATAGGGACGCCCCCACGGATCCGCATCGAGAGTCTCCAACATCTCCTCCCTGCCTCGCGTTCTCGCTTCGCCGATGGCCAGCCACAGGGCCTGCTTCGCCGCGCGGTACACCTCATACAGCGCGGCTTCTTCGTCAGGGACCCGACGACGTCTCCTCCGGTATCGGGTGTACTCGCGCCTGACCGCTACGCACTCGACACGTAATTGTGCGATCTCGGCAGACCACCAGTACACCTGGCGCCTTGCTGGATGTGTGCTGACGCGGGGCATGGACGCGTCGCAAATATGCGTTATCGCCCCGCGGAACCACAGCGCCTCCTCTTCGACGTCGACTGGTCCGTTCATCGCCGACTCCCGAAACCAGGCCTGGACGATAGCGGCCTCCTCGAGAAGTTCCCTGTCGATGCGCTTACGCGCCCAGCGCGGACCGTCCCTTCGCGGGGCCGATGGACTACGGCCGCCGGTGGTCTGGGTGGAGACGTCGAAACGGATGTATCGGTGATCCGACAACGTCTCCACCTCCACGGCGACACGCCAGTCGCGGACACGGCTTGCGACAGCAGGGCTAGCGAACGAGACGTCCACTATGGACCCACCCCGCTGCCGCACGCACGTGTAGACCGAGCCCCGGTTTAGGACGGTCAAGCCTGTCGTGATTGCCCACTCCTCCAGCGCCTCACCCCTAGCATCGGTCACCGGAGATCCCCACGCCGCTGACTTGGCGTTGAGATCCCCGAGTAACAGCACCGGGTGAGGGTGGAGTCGGCCTACAACGGCGCCCAACTCGACAAGGAAGTTCTCGAAGTCGGCGAGGCTCTTGTTGGGCGAGAAATACGCCCCAACCGTGCCAATGCCGTCCGCAAGGGCGGCCACCCAGCCGTGTCCTCGGGACGGGTTGACGAGAGCCTCGCCAATGATGGCCACCAAACCATCCAGGTCTCCCACCCAGTTATCCCTGGGGGGGACAAAGTACGGCTCGGCGACCACAGCCACATCAATTGACCACTCTGCCATGCTCTGGAGCAAGAGATCCTGAGCTCTGGCAGCGTGGTTAATATTGCCCTGGAGGAAATGGTACAGCGCCATTAGACGCAGTCCATCCCCTCCACACCAGTCACAGGCCGGGAGTCGGCCGTAGGGCAGCCAGGCTGAGGGGGGGTAAAGAGCCCCCGGCAGCCATGGCTCCTCTCTTCTTCTTGGGTGCAGGTGCACGACAGGCCTTTCCGCCAGCCCTGTGCCCAGCGGACCTCCCTGCAGCTGTACAGAGGCTGCAGTTTGGCGCCGCGGAGCACTGGGCCGCCTTGTGGCCGGGCTGACCGCAGCGATAGCACTGGTCGCTGCGGTCTATTTCGGAGGTGCACCGTGCCCTGACATGCCCCATGTCTAGGCACCGAAAACACCGCAAGGCCCTGGGTTGCAGCAGCTTGGTTCTCGCTGCAACCCATCCCACCAATAGACGCCCACCGTTGGCGACCTTGTTTGCCGCTGCCACCGGGCACCGCACCCAGATCGTGCCAAGCCCGGAAGCGTCGGCACGGATGTCACCCGTCCGCACGTCCTCGGGCGGACATCCGCCGGCTTTGGCGACGGCCGCCACGACCTCAGCCGGGGTCGCGCAGTCGTCCAGTCCGTCGACGCGCAGCTCAGCGGTCTTCATCGGCCTGGACACTCGGACGTCGTCCGGGTTGAGGACCCCTCTCAGCTTGGCGGCCAATGTGTCCGCCTTCTCACCACTAGAGGCACCAGACACCTCAAAGACACGCGCCCCCGTCATCGCATGCCTATACATATATAAACCCGGACGGTGTGCCAAGGTCGGGGAACGCTATCTTGCTCCTCACATCCGCCATGACCGCCTGGTAGGAGAGGCCTTTTGCGATGGCTGCGGGCTGCAGTGTTACCACCACAGCCGCGGAGCGTGGGGCTCTCGCCCTAGGCGGCTTCTGGGTCCTCCTCGGTGCCGGTGCTGGTGCTTTAGCGGGTGCTGGTGGCGCCGTCTTCTTCTTCTTTTTCTTTCCCTTCTTCTTGACAACCGTCGTCCAGGCCTCCGTGGTGGGTCCGGGCGCGGTCGTCGGGGGAGCAGCCGTTCGGGAAGCGGGCGTGGACTTAGCCTCCGCGGGCTTCTTGGTCCCCTTCGCGGGCTTTTTGGCGCCCTTCCCGGACTGGCTCGGGTCAGGCACCACCGCTGCTCTCGCCTCCGCCTCCTTCCTCCGCTTGTCCGCAGCGAGCGGTGGGCGGAGGATTTCGGCCGGGGGAAGCCTCGCCTCCATGGCCTCCAGCCGAGCCGACACCATCGCGCCACACTGCATTAAGCAATTGCGCGCGATTTTGTCCTCATCAGAAACAGGGGCCGACGACGTGATCGACGATGACCCAGTGGCTGTGGGAGCTGCCCTCTGAGCGGCAAACTCCCGCTTGAGGTCCTCCATCTCGGACCGGAGACGGGCATTCTCCTCCCACAACTTCGCTGTCTCCTCCGTGCTCGTGCGACTAAGGAGGACCTCCACTGCCTCCCTGATGTCGTCAGCCGCCTCCTTCAGAGCACGCGTGAATGTGCCCTTCAGGTTGCCCGATTTGGTAGCAACCTTCAGGACGCCGTCCAAAACTTGGCGACTGAGCGCCACCGCCGACGGGCTCTCCCCGGCAGTCTGTCGTGCTGAGCGCCGCTCTCGCGCCTGACGGGCCAGCTCGCTGATCTCATCAGCCGCTACAGCCTTTCGCTGCGCCCGCTTAGCAGCATTCGCCTCTGCTTTGTTAGACCCCAGCAAGATGCCCTCGCTGGGGTCCGCGATCGAGGGCCCGGGGTCGCTCCCCACGCCCTCGACGTCCTCCACCGGAGCCGGCGTATCGGGCCGGGAAACCGACCTGAACCGACTCCGCGCATCACGCTCCGCACGAGCGGGGGCTCCACTTGCCACTGCGCGACCTCGACCTCTTATGCCATCTGTTGGCACCTTAGGGGCCGGTAGGCTCTCCTCGCTAGAAGAGCCGGACAGCCCCGCGCGCTTCTTCTTGCGCTTTGAGCATACGCTCGCCACGCTCATCCTTTCGGACGCGGTGTCAGAATCTAACACCGCACTCACACCCATGTGCTCGATCACAACGATCGGCACCTTCTCCGCCTGTTTTCTAGTTTTTGTTTTATTATTGTTTTTTTCCATATAGTACCCACGAGTAGATATAGGATTTGAATGTCCACCGGGCAGAGCCTAGATGCCCGGTATGCCTACATACTGCAGAGGGCGGCAGGTATCTGCAGGTGAAACACTAACGACTGGACTCCCTCCAGCCATTCATCCTCTCGCCGTGCTTCAAAACTTAGGATTGGGTCCCTACTTAACCTAACCTAATTATATATACAATTTTTTTTTTTTTTTTTTGTCCTATCCTAAACTAACCTACCCAGTGGGCCCCTCTACTGCGGACTGTTCGTCCGCCTCCCCACTCTGCGTCCGACTCAACCTCCCTCTGAAAGCAGAGGGGGGAGTGGACAACCGTCGATCGGCCTCGAAAGACCCAAGAGCCCTAAGGCTCTCCCCCCCGCAGAAATCCGCCGCAGTCAATACCCTCTCCGACATGGAGAAACTATTGACCGCGCCCAGGGTGCACCGGCCCGACGACTGCTCTTTCCCCCAAACGTATTCGTAAGGAACGAGCAGCAGTCAGGCACACGAGGAGGTTTTCTGCACGCACCCCAATTCTAACCTAACCTAACCCCGAAGGTCAACATTTTGCGATTCAACATTTTGCAAATTCAGGGATTCAACATTTTGCAAATTCAACATTGTGGTCCGGATGCATCACTTTATGAGTTTATTGTCACGCAGGTTTGCTGTCAATGCGAGTAACAGCAGACGATAAGATGTGCGGCATCTTCAACATCACATTCAAGCCGCTGCCACAGCTGGACCTACACAACGTTGTCTTTGGCAGGGTGAGTAGTTATTATTTACGGTCGGGACGACTCATTGAGTCGGCCGTCAAACACTGCTTAACTGTCAAACGGCTCATCGAGTCGTCGTATTCCGGGTCGAAAAAAAAACGCGCCAAATTGCCTGTCTAAACTATACCTTTCCTAACTTACACAGAGTGTAGGGTAAAGATAAGGAAAGGCTTATATCATCACATGTTGAAGTTGAACATCTATCAGCGCGCATATTCGGGCGGGTACTCTACGACTTCTGCGCGTATCGGCGCGCGTGATACCTTTCCTAACTTACACAGAGTGTAGGGTAAAGATAAGGAAAGGCTTATATCATCACATGTTGAAGTTGAACATCTATCAGCGCGCATATTCGGGCGGGTACTCTACGACTTCTGCGCGTATCGGCGCGCGTGAGGCGTGGTGACGGCGACCTTGCAAAAAAAAAAAAACATTGAAATCGGATCTCTTGTGGCCTCCCTTTTTGGAGGAAGTACACGGGTCATTATCAGGAGACTCATTATTTGGTTGACTTCGGTGCCAATTGTTTTTTTATTATTTAGGCATTACTAACATAAAATATCAAAACTAGAGTTAATTTAAAACATATTAGTAGTAGAGGGAATCGTTTAGACCGAATGGATATGAAGGGATTTAATTTTTTTTAAACGGTGTGCACCGAATTCAATATTCTTACCACCGAAATCAAATTTATCAAATAATTTATATTTCAAACACTGTTTTTTTTATATATATTAGCTGCCTAAGTAATACTATGGACATAAATGGCCTGTAAGAAATTGCAGGTTAATTTTACAATAAAACATTTTATTTTAGAGAATGTTGTTAGCAGAATAGCTTTTAAGATTAACTAAAATTATGAAATTTTAGTGTTAGTTTAGTTTAGTTCAGTGTACAAGAGAATCGGCACCATTGTTACGTATGGGAAACATATTTTGAGTCTTGTGTGTAATAAATAAGCATTGAGGTCCTGTCACTGCGATTTATATCGCCATCTTGCTCACGCGTTCAGACCGCGCGCCTTCCGCGCGCCCGCACGCCGCAGGCAGTCTGTCTTCCACCACCGTACAGTGCGCGTGTCATTTGCCGCAGGGCCTCAAGCATTTTAAACATTTAAACCGTTTTTCATTCTCTTTTACCCGACTAATCGCGTACTGCGTGCTGTGCGCAACAACCATTATCATCTAAATTACCAAAATTATTGTGTATCAATAATGTTAAATAAAATACAGGGAACATAATGACGGCGTAAAACTATAATGTTGTCGTAAAACTATAATTTAAAAAATGCATGATCCTGATGAAATGATGCTTTATCCCGTATTTAGTTTTATTATCTGTGACCAATTTAATCTTGCAAGGGTTGTACACCGAAAACGATTTACAAATAAGAATAAACCTGGGGATGCGCTAAGGTAGCCCGCTAAATTTAAATTTTCTTACGTTTTTTGCAATTTGCAGATCAGTAACAGGTTGTATGTTGATCTAAATATGATTCGCGGCCATAACAAATATGGCTTTACAGAATTTTATTATTTAGAATCAGCATTACAACTCTTTAAATTCAAAAAATCCTACTGAGTGATTATTTTAGAAAAAAAAACATTCTGTAGGATTTTTTGAACTTAGAGAGTTGAAATGAATAGAATAGAATAGAATACTCTTTAATATGTACACCATCAAAGTTACAGATACAAATGTTGAAATTTTACATAGGGTAATGCTGATTCTAATGATTATAATTCTGTAAAGCCATATTTGTTATAGCCGCGATTCATATTTAGATCAACATACTACAACCTGTTACTGATGCAAATTGCAAAAAACTTGAGAAAATTTTCACTTCGCGGGCTAGCGCGTCCCCCTAAAACGTTAATAAAATCGTAATTTTTTAAATGTATTCGAAAAATTTATTCTGATAGCATGATTATCTTGCTTTTTTTTTTTTGCAAGAAAACCCGGTATGGCGTTCATTTAAAAATCTCCAGTATTCTCGTCACAGAAGGAAAGCTCTATCAAGGACATCTTGAATGAAAATCTCCAGTATTCTCGCCACCGCGCCGTAGGAAAACTCTATCAAGGACATCTTGAATTTGTCTGTTTGTTTGCCATGTCATTATTGGTCGGTGGCAACAAACATATTTACTCTAGGGAGAAGAATAAAAAGTCCGTACAAATAAAATGGTACGGTTTTTGGCGCCTGCTGGTGGATGATACCGAAAATTCGCGAAAGCGGGAAATTCAAAATCACATTTCTTTATGATATTTATTTAAAGGTTTGTCCACGAAATCAAACTGGGAAACCGATGATTAATGATTGGTTGCAATTTTCCAACTCCACTTTGGTGGTCAAGCAGCCCTACTGTTTAAATTTACTTAAAAGGTGAATAGGAGACAATTCTTGCGTGCAGAAGAAATCTTTGAATTTTGACAAAAATAGCGTCATTATTAGCCTTTCGACTTTGGGATCTGGAGGCAAAAGTCCTGGTGCACATCTGGGAGTGGTGCGAGGAGGCGAAACGCCGGGATGAAACTCCACTGCCGCGAGAAATCACGGCACAGCGGACGGAGCTCCGACGGGATCTCATGGCGGCATGGAGAGTGCGATTGTCGCACCAACTGACGGGATCAGTTAGGGCCAATGCCTGCCAGGGTTGCGAGTTTGTCGGAAAGGGATATCGTGGCCCTGGCACACAGGCAACGGAAGGAACACGGGTGGGTTTTACTCAGTAAAAATCTGACACGCCCTCCCGCTCAGCCCAGAGCGGGAGGAGTTATTTGATAATTTCCCACCAAAAAAAAAAAACCTTTAGACTGCCATATTTTTTTTGTGTATTATCGTTTTAATCTCATTTGTGAGCCATGGCGCCAACAAATGTCAACCTTAACTGCTGGAACAAGTGCGTGATGAATGTGATGATCGTAAAGCTCGATAAGTTTAGCCACAAAAATATTAACTTGCTCATCGACTGATGCAGACGCAATCAGTCCAGCACGAATCTATATTTTTGGCATCCTTGCAAAGATTGTCGACGTTCATTCCACCAAAATTGCGTTGCATGAGAATCTTAGCTTTAGTCTTAGGCGGACGAATTTTTTATGACAGAAAAATAAAGTTAAAAATAAGGTAGGGGATTTAGCGGTGCCATGACTCGGAAATAAGAATTGCATGTACGTTCTTACAGTTCAAGCTTGCCAGGATATCGTGGAAATGAGCCCGAATGCTCTGAGCGTTAAATGTATCGTTAAAATTATTAGGCCCGTATTTATAGAGCGTATTAATAATAAATACCTAAAATAAACCGTATAAAGGCTCCTACAGACTGGTGCGATATCGCGGGCGCGATGCCTGTCGCGCCTGCGATATCGCACGCGCGAACACAGAACATTAATACTCCTACGGCGCGTGAAACGCTATGAGAGAAAGAAAATGTGTGCTCGCACCTCTCTCTCTAGCCCCTACAGTAATATACGTAACGTAACTCTCTCTCTTTCTATCTTCACTAACTTATATCTCCCTCTCAACTTCCGCTAGCTCACTTCCATAACGCTCTCGTCATGCATTCACCTACTCTCCGAGTCGAAGCGTGCATAAAGAAGTTTTACTTCAAAAAAAAAATCTAAAAATTAAATAAAAACAAAACACAGTCTACCTTTACGAAAAACGGAACGCACCGAATTAAACTGACATGGGTATTAACTGACACTGACAGTGACATGACAACAATGTGACATGACATGAATCATTACTAGAGTACTACTTAATCTGTGGGACTTTGGAGGGTAGTGGTGAAGGCTTAACAAGTGCTTTTGTTAGTGCTACGATTTTTTTCGATTTTTAGTGAATATTTGTGTGAAACTTGATCGAGACTAATCTTAGTGTTGTGTGTTCTGTATGTAAGTTAGTTTTATTTGTTATTGTCCCGCTTTTTAACCATTTTTGTCCAAAATGAACTCCAAAAAGCTCGTCAGCGGGGTCAGGATCAGGGGATCCTGACCCCGCTGACAAGCTTTTTGAACTATCTCCTGTCTTGACCGTCACCCTCCCTTGTGACACACAAATACTCACGCAAGACCCCACTATGGATACCGAAACCCCAAATCGGAAAAGAGTTGCTGCCTCGCCCCCTGTTACTCCAAATATCCCAACTAAGTTAGCGAAAAACGTAATTGGCAGACTTACTTATACAGCTAGGGATAATCCACCGTATATTGTCCACGTTTCCCTTAAGGATGGTCAAACTTCAGGCACTGTTGCAACCGGTCAAGTTTGGTATGTTTTTGACGATAAATAACATTAATACCAGTCGTATTATTGTGTGGTTCATCCTCAACACATAAACTTAACAATTACTAGAAATAAAGATAAAATAGATCAGCCATGTTTTAGATTATCAAAAGTACCTACATACATCTTTTATGGGGTACTGTGTTAAATGTTATATTGCAATTAAATGAAAGAAAATTTAAAAATCATATTAAAAGTACACTTTGTAAACAAGCTTATTACAAATTAGAGGATTACATCCAAGATAAGAACGCTTGGAAACATGCTGGTCCAGCTCCATAGGACAATCCAGAGTCTAGACAAAAACTGATTGCTATTTACTGCTAGTTACTTTTATGACATTTATTTTACATACTGTGATTACCATAAATTCACACACTGATATTATTATTTTTTTTTTTGTTTTTTAGGAAAAGTTTTTTTTTTTTTTACAATGTTTCTAAATATGTGAGCACCATGTATCTATCACATAATTAATTTATCTGTCATTGCTTCATTATTAATTATTTTTAACTATTGTTAGTAATTTTATTCTAGGTGCATCGTCTTCACATATAATTATATAATTGATGTACCTATACAAAATATTGTAAAACATTTTTAAAAGAGTAACGGTGGAGTTTCTTGCCCATTCTTCTCCATACGAAGCTACCTTTTGGAAGGGGCGACTAGAATCAATTCTATTTTATTTGTAATTTTTGACGTTCAAAAGTGCCATTTATGTGCCTATTGAAATAAATAATTTGACTTTGACTTTGAGTTATAATTAGTACAAAGGAGAAAAAATCAGATTTAACTATAATCGAGTAGCATAATAAATAAGCTTTCTAATATGGTACCATCGCGTTAGTTTCCGGTCGACCACTTTTCGCCCTTATTGTCGGACTCTCTCTTTCTCAGCAGTCACACTTGCGAAAACTAAACAAACGTGCAAAGTGAAAACCCACATTAGGGTTTTCTGAAATGACGATCACTAGGTGGCAGCACTGAGACATCAGGTCCGGGTACCTGTCAAGTGTCAAAGTGCCTCTAAAGTCTTTAGTCGTGACCATGAAGCTATAGATAAAAGTACACCTAATTGTTGTTTTAATTTAATATTTTTTTACTATACACACTTGATTTCTCAACTCACTTTAGACATTGGCAGAATAGTCGACACCGGCTTTGCTTGCCATTCAACAAAAATAGAATAGAATAGAGGCAACACTCTAAGGACCGTATTTATAGAACGTTACTCAGTACTCAAGCATGACTTGAGACTAAATTCAACCAATCCAATGGCTTGAATCTAGTCTTAAGTAATGCTTGAATACTTGAGTAATGCTCTATAAATACGGGCCTTAATACCTAAGTGAAGACGACTATGGTTGGACTCTCTCTTTCTTAATACACACATAAGAACGAGACAGTGACATGACATGTGTTTTCTGTAAAAATGGAAGACTTCATAACAGAGTGGCGTGAATTTTCATGAAATTGCTAAGTTATCCTATGACTTACCTATTCTGTATTTTAAATTCTTTCTATCATCATCATCGGCTGTCCTTATCCCAATTTATTTATTGGATCTTCCTCTACACTGCTCTATGGAGTGTTTGACGATCGGATGATGTTCACAGGGTGGCGCTCAGTGGCGCTGCGCTGTCGGAAATACTCGGAAAACATATAGGCTTCATTCCGAATTAAGCCATAATCGCTCACAGCGCTCACATCAATAATTTGCGTTCCGATTTAAATATCACGATTATGACAGCTGAGAGCTGTCAACAATTCAGTTGGTTTTGGTTACAGTATTTCTTTGTGTTTAAACCACAAATTTCTTCTTCTTTGTTTAGGTGGCGACTGTAGCCAGAAGCACAATTTCGAAAATGCCACGTTGGTTTAGAGTTTAGATATGATGCGAATAAAAACAATGTCAGCACAACTGTTATTTTGGACAGCGCTCACGGTGATATTAATTTAGAGCATGGTCGGCATTATCGCAAGATGGCACATGTCATGACGTCATCTATGACGATTCACGCGATATCTTTTTCGCGCTCACGCTAATTCGGAACGGGTGTAAGCGCACTCAAATCTATTACAGCGCAACCCGGAATGCACCCATAGTGAAATGTATTGAAAAATAAAAACAAGATGGCGGCGTTAGTTCAGATTTTGGCCACGCGCAAATAGATCCTAGTACAGCTATAAGCATCTCACAGCCGTCATCTCATTTATAGATAAGTACTTTCTTTTACATCCCCAGGTAATTCGACCAAGCAGTACGTACAACATAATCAGCAAACTAGGCAACGCGCTCAGTTCCCGCCCTGTGGTAGAGATCTGGTCCACGCGGCGGAAGGTGAAAGGTCGCTGGGTGAGCGGCGCGACCAACACGGAGCTAGCTAAGAGATCGGCAGCTTGTCTTCGGAAAACACTGATGAATGATACCTAAATTGTGTTGGAAAATTGTGAAGGTTTCAGGGGAAATAAATTATGACATAAAATTGTGATGCAAAATTATTATACAACCTAGTTTTTAACCGACTCCAAATAGGAGCGTTTTCAATTCGTTTGTAGTTCTGTACCCACTCCGTACCAATGTAATGTTGTTCCCGGCCGGTGGTAGAGATCTGGTCCACGCAGCGGAAGGTCGAAGGTTGCTGGGTGAGTGGCTCACCCAGCGACCTTCGAAGCGAAGAGATCAGCTGCTTGTCTTAGGAAAACATACGTGTATAACCATAAAAAATTTAAACAATCAGGCAAACCACTCAACGGAGAGTTATTTAAGTACTATCGCGAATTGGTAAAAACGCAAATCGATGAATCATATGATTATTATATAAGTCTATCCAGAATAAAATTCGTAAAGAACCATCGGAGTTTTGGACATTTATTAAGAACCAACGGAACGATAAACAGTCGAACTATGAATACTTATATAACGGTAAGACAGTATCGGGACAAACTGCTGCAGACGCTTTCGCAGAGTACTTCGCCTTAAAGACATTCCTACCTTAGACACAGAGGATATTAATTTAAATACGGGCCCAGCTTCAGATTCATTCCGTGTTACTGTTGATCCCATAAGCCCTCCGGATTTCAGACGCAACCTAAAGCGAATAAAACCTTTTTCTTCATCAGGTCCTGACGACATCCCACCATTCATTGTAAAAGATTGCGCTTCAGTGTTAGAAACACCACTGCTCCTTAAATACAATCTGTCTATAACAACCAGCACTTACCCGACACGCTGGAAGTCTTCTAGGGTCACGCCAGTGCCAATGAGCTCACTTAAACACAAATTAGATGAATACAGGCCTATCGCTGTCTCTTCCGTGTTTAATAAAATCTTCGAAACCCTATTGGCTAGCCACATAAGCTCACAAATTAAAATGCGTCTGGATGACGCTCAACACGGATTCAGAGTTGGTCGATCTACTGCTACCAATCATATTACCTTTGTAAAATATACTCATTCCAAACTCGACACAGGGCGGCAGGTAGATACGGCCTATTTTGACATACAGAAAGCGTTCGATAGGGTCGATAACGATGTCCTACTAAGCAAACTTTCAGCAATAGGCTTTGCACCGAAATTACTCGAACTCTTTGCTAGTTACCTATGTGACCGTAAGGAATACGTTCACCTCGCTGGGTACAGTGGGTACAAATCCCAGTCCTATTACACTAGATCTGGAGTAAGCCAAGGAAGTACTCTGGGGCCTATTCTATTCCTAATCATGGTCAATGACCTACCCCAGGTCATTAAAAGTGCAAAATGTCTGAAGTTCGCAGATGACCTTAAATTATACATGGGCGTGGGGTCGGTTTGTGACTGCGAAGCTCTCCAGAACGACATATTGAGCGACGTTGTTGAGTGGAGCGTCAGAAATCGTCTACAATTTAATAAAAAAAAGTGCACAGTGTTATGACGTATACTAGAACTAGGACTCCTATTCAACACAGTTATCTCGTACTAAACACTACGCTGACAAGAGTCCATGAGATGCGTGATCTCGGCGTGACATTTGACCCTCGCCTTAATTTAAGGGAACATGTCGTGTCCATGACGAAAGCTGCTAACAGAACGCTCGGTTTTATCATGCGTCAAACTTACAAGTTTCAGGGTTGCAGACCTGCAATCAGGCTATACAACGCGTACGTTCGCAGCCGGTTAGAATATTATTGCTCTCATTTGGGACCCGTACGAAGCAAAGTACAAAGAATGATAGACAAAATACACAACAAATTCTGCCGGTACAAGAAGAAGTACGGGTACTCGTTTCTTTATCCCTCGCTCTTTGTAACAGGTATGCTTGGACTCGACACTCTAGAGCTGCTAAGGAGCTCGCAGGCAATTATACACTTTTACCATTTGCTCAATAACAAAATCGACAATCCCTCAGCACTGATAGATATAGGCCTAAACGTTCCTATGGGAGTCATGCGGGGTGCGGGGAAGCATGGTTTGCGTCGGCGGCGCCGGCGGCCCTTGCTGGCGGTGGCTGGTTCCCGCACACATGCCACAAGAAATGCAACTACTCGACGTACTCTTACGCTCCTCAACTCGATCATACTAGCTCAAGATGTGGGCCTATTTACTGATAGACTGAACAAAATTATATCTGCGGCAAATGTTTAGCTCACGCACTGTCATAGAAGTTAAATCATGACATCAACGTAACTAGGCTCATCTGTAATCAGCATAAGTTAGTAGCTATGCAATAATGTTAATATGTTAAAAAATTGTAACTGTACGTATATATTACGAAAATGTAACTTAAATTGTAGACGCCTTGGGGTGACCTGTTATGTCTACAAAATATTTTTAATAAATAAATTAATCGGTGTAATTTTGCCGTAATATTGTCTTTTTGGATAGGTAATAAGTAATGTATTGTGTACATAATTACTGTAGGGGCAAGAGTGAGAGAGGTACGAGTGCATATTTGATTTCTCTTATAGCCAGTTGCGTTTCGTCTAACTAAGACACAGTGCAGGCCTATTGTTGTAAGTATAATTAGTATTACTATTTTTAAGTTTTACTTTAGTCGTGTGGTCTAAAGCACACTCGTTTTTTTTTTATAAATGGCAGAAATAAAACACAGGTTAAAATTACAAAATAACTATAAAATATTCATTGATCATAAAACAGCATTAAAAACATTGTGTAAAACCATACAGTTAACAAATAGGAAACATGACATTACTTGACAAATTCTGATTATAATATAATGAGGAAGGGTAAGAGGGCTTATCTACCAACACAGACCGTCTTTTTACAAAACAAGGTTTATCTTCAGACCCAAGTTTAAACCATGGAGCCATTATTGAATTTCGAACTTTATTCCGTCTACGGTAAAGTTCCTACTACAAAACTGACAACTTAGTACCGAACTAAGTTAACAGTTTTGTATAAAGAACGGTATTTCAATCACTGTTACGTTCTTATTACAAAAACTGGCTCCATGGTTTAAGCCCTGTCAAAATATAAATCTTGTTTTGTAATTAGAGGGTTAATTAATAACCCCATAACTTTTTGAAACGAAACTTAACTTTAAAACGTTCTTAGAAGTTTTTCTAGCTCTACTGTACACACGGCTACACATCAAGCTATACATTTCCAGTATAAGTTGATCTCGCATTGTATAGGATTTCCGTACAATGAGAGTTCAGCGGATACTAGAAATGTATGGAATAGAATAAAATAGAATACTCCTTATTATGTACACCTTAAAAGTGCGGGTGCGGAGTGTGGGTATAGCTTGATGTGTAGCCGTGTGTATGAGTACAACTTAAAGTAATAAAAGAGACAGTTGAAACTACGTTTCGAGAATTTTACTGTTTAAGGTAAAAATTTGCAAGTTTTTATCGACTTTACGCTTAGCACACCGTATAAGGCAGAGGTGTGCAGCATATTACGCTAGAAATCAATTTACGATAGAAAGTAATTGACATTAAAACATTGAAATGATTTCAAGAAATTATAGAGCTATGAGAAAGGTTTAAGTATATCCCCGCCCCCATTCCTCCATAACAGGACAATACAAAAACATATTCAATGGGCCAAAAATTTCGTCTACCATTCTTTACTTAAATGTCCCCTATGACAGTAATTTTAAGGTCCAAAATGTAGTTACTTTTCCATCCTACAGTACACGTGCGTTTGCGCCCTGCATACAATCCGAATTCGAGATATGACGGTTCGGACGGTGTGTCGGTTCGGTATGGCGTTTTGCGCATTTGTTCGTGGGACTCTAAAAAACTACTTTTTACGACTTATGATTGTGACTTTGAATGTTTGTTAATGAATCAGGCCACAGATTATCAGATAAATTATTCCATACCTACTGCTTTAATAGCCTACACCTTCGAATCGCTAGACGCTGCGAACGAAAATGTACCTAACCTTACAAGCGTAAAGTGAGTCTTGCTTTGTAGCTGCACGCCACCGCGTAAATATATGCGTACGTCCGCGCCTCGCGGCTGTCGGCAACCCAATGAGAAATGGGTCGCGTGCGACCCGGCGGCCCGTAGATAGTTAGCGCGCGTAAGTACAAGGAGTGATTTATCTGGTAATCTGTGACCAGGCAGACTTTGGCCTGGATTACCATAGAGGAAACAAGACAACGCTTTTTATCTAGGTACCATCGCGAAAGTTCCCGATCGACCACTTTTCAACCTTATTACTATGGCCATAAGGGCGAAAAGTGGTCGACCGGCAATTTCCGCGGTGGTACATGTAGAAGTTTCCCTGTGATACTATTGAAACCGCGAGCTAATAACAACCTTAACACCACTTTCACAAGGTTGATTTTACAAAAACAAAATATGCTTGCCAATTTTGGTTGCTACAGGAAAAGTTAAGGAGATTGTAGCTGAGTTATAACAGCCACACGGATCGATCGATCAGGTTAAGCTACGCTTGCCGCGGTTGGTCCGTGGATGGGTGACCATCTTTACATACCAAGACCCCTCCGTACCTCGGAAAGCACGTTAAGTCGTTGGTCCCGGCTGTTATTTGGAAATCTTTGACAGTTGTTACGGGTCGTCAGGAGCTCGAAAGTCTGACAACCAGTCTTACCAAGGGAAGGGATATCGTGTTAACCAGTAACTGGGTTGTGGAGGTCACGACATGGAAAACAACAAAAAAATAATAAAAGCTTAAAAAGTGGTAAACGAAATTTGGGTCATAGAACATACAATTTTTTTTTTTGAGCCAATCCTATTGTTCTTTTGGTAATTCTAATTACTATATTTTAGCTAGCGATATGTGGATTCATACAGTCTTAAAATAAAATAGTCTATCGCTCTAACTGTCCCTTTTAAGACGCTGACAACCGATAAAATAATCTATTGTTAAGCTAGGCTAGCTTGACTTGGGGAGTCAGCTGGTGAATGCATGACGAGAGAGTTACGGAAGTGACGAGAGCGTTACGGAAGCATAATTTTAGTATTAATATTTGTAACTTTTACTTCGGTCGTGTGGCACACTTGTTTTTTTTTCTAAACGTGTTTTTGCAACCACATCATGGGTATGCGTCACCGACATGGCCGCGCCGACATGCTGTGGTAGCAGTAAGTTAAGTTAAATTGACCACGTGAATAGTTTAATTTTTGTATATACTGTGCATTATTTAAATTGTGTTTTAGATACATAATCATTATTATTAATATTATTATTTCTTTAGGCGCTTTGAGCGGTAAGTTTTCACTTCGGCAGTCCATGACTGCCTTTTTTTTTATTTTTAAACAAGCCTACTTAGATCATTTGCCACTTGTCAGCGCCTTAAGTGGAGCAGTGTAGCAGAGTGGCTCTGTCCACTGAAGTATAATTCCAGCCTATTTTGGTTCCACTGCGGGCAGTCTCATATCATACAAAGACACGAGCATTGATCACGTGCTTGCTTAAGACAGGTTGCCGGTTTCAGACTTGAATATCTAACTGAATAATACATGACGTGAATATGAATAACATGAATTTAGTGGAATTTTATTAGTTGATATCCTCCGATCCTCTCTGCTGAAATAGACCGGTAGGCTTAAGGCGACGATAACAGATTTTTATGATTTTTTTTCCTGAAGATCACGTCAAAACGAGTGGTGTTTATAATTTGAAAAAAATATATGTTAAATTAGAGCATTTTCTCAATAACTTAATATGTGAATATTTTAGATTCTGTTTATATTACATAGTGAAATTCATTTGTAAAGTTATGACTAACGCGGATAAAAAACTGAGAATGGCGCAAAATCTACCAAGTGAAACTCTTAAAGACTCAGATATATGCCAGTGACCTTGAGTGGTTAGCTTGCGTGTTCTGTACTGGACTCACGCAACGCGTCGTATGTACAGCCAGTAAAAGGACTCGCCCATCAAGGAGCGCTGTCCCCAATTTGACGCATTATTAATTTATTATACACAAAACAAAAGGTATTTTAATAAAACGCGTATACTATAAGATCAATAATTAAATTATCTTTATTTAAATTATTTTTATTGGTGAGTGTTTCAGAAAAATACGCTTGGTAGATTTTGCACCATTTTCAGTTTTTTATTCGCGTTAGACATAACTTTACAAATTAATTTCACTATGTAATATAAACATAATCTAAAATATTCACATATTAAGTTATTGAGAAAATGCTCTAATTAAACATATTTTTTTTTCAAATCATTAACACTACTCGTTTAGACGTGATCTTCAGTATAAAAGTCGGTTATCGTCGCCTTAAGAGGTCTGCCTGCAGTGACACAATAGGCTGTTTTTTTTTAATATACAGGTTAATACTCCGCGGCCGTGATGGGTATCGACATCTAAACACGATAACACAAAAACAAAGACATAATTATTATTGATCGCTATTTTTAATATAAATTATTATTTAAAATGAATAGAATTGCATTTGATTTTAATTTTATTAATTGCATTGTAATCTAAATTTAAATTATGAAATTATTATTAGTATTTGTATGTTATTGCTAATTATTACTAAATATGTACTGCATGCTATAAGTATAACCAAGATATAAAATCTCAATATTTACACTGAAATTCCGAATATAATGAAACCCATCTATCGTCGCTCTCATTCCAAAAAGTCGTATGTAGAAACAGACTATTTCAGGAAACACAAAAAAATACTTAGTTAAAAAAAATATATATGTAAAAAGGTATATTTTTATTGTCTATCTATCCAAATGTAATATCCCTGTAAACAAAATGAAGCTAGAACATAGATATTTGTAACAATACGTCCATTTGTATTTTTTTTTTTTATAGAAACTAATTAGCATACGACTTTTTGAAATGGCAGCGACGTTATTTAAGCTACCTATATTCTTGCAAATAAATATATCATTCATTCATTCGTTCCTTCATAAAAAAAAAACTTATTTTCTCAACTACTTCAAATAGCTGAAGACTGAGGACTGCTGTAGTCTGGGGTCATTGGCCCCAGAAAAAAAACATCGAATCCTTTTTGTTTTCTTTAATCGTGTTTAGATATCGATTAATTTGACCCTGTACATTACAATGACATACGAACTCGCTCTTTAATTGCATTATCAATAGTAACAACACATTTATGGTTTAAACAAACAGCTTATCATGTTAGTAGTAGGTTGTCGTCTCTCGTTTTGTACTTAAGATATCGGAATATTCGCCTGTGGACAAGAAGAGAAATGTTATATTTAAAAAATTGCATTGAAATTGATCCAAATCATTAATACATCTCTCTAAGGTGCCTTAGAGAGATGTATTAATGATTTGGACCAATTTCAATTAATTTTAAATTAATAAACGTTACTCAGCCCAAGAGCTCGCACTTGATAAGTCTTGAGGTCATGATCGTATTAATAAACATAATAATTGATGTACAGACGCCAGCACATCAAGCTATTACAATCTGTCAAATTTCTTTAATAGATTTTCAACTTTATCCCTACAGCATATGGTTCAAGGTTGATTGGGAAAATTTGACAGTTTCGGGTAGCTTGACCTGCTGGCGTTTGTACTCAAGTTACGGCTTGGGTTAACGTTATCAGCCGAGTGATGGACTCATTAATAAACGAAAATCGACACTTAAGTACACAATAGGTGTGTGTACTCGAGATGCTTAAATCTAAGGCCCGTATTACAGAACGTTGCTCAATACTCAAGCATTACTTAAAATTAGATTCAAGCCATTTGATTGGTTGAAACTAGTTTAAACTAATGCTTGAGTATTGAGTGACGTTCTGTAATACGGGACTAAGTGTAGGCAGTCCGTGACTTGAGGTCGTGATTAGTGGCGCGAAATATGGAGTTTGAAAATATTTTAGGTGAAATTAATTATTATGATGAAATAGAGTAGGTACACACGGCTACACATCAAGCTATAGTTTAGGTTGATCGTGCATTTTATACGATTTCCGTACAATGAGAGGTCAGCATAAACTGGAAATGTTTAGCTTGATGTGTAGCCGTGTGTACTATGACGATATTATAGGGCCTTTGCGATATCGTTTACCAAAAATCTATATAAGGGATGCCTCGAATCCTTTCGAATTACCAAGGGAAATTTAAAAAAAAAAAACGATTCAGATTTGTTCAAGAGTCAGTGTTGAGTAACATTAATAAAAGACTCATTGCTGAAATACAGTAATACCGGTCTTCCAATTTCCCCAGAAATAGCCGTCCTATTAACTTTAAGGTAAAAACTTTAAGGTAAAAAAAAAACGATTCAGATTTGTTCAAGAGTCAGTGTTGAGTAACATTAATAAAAGACTCATTGCTGAAATACAGTAATACCGGTCTTCCAATTTCCCTAGAAATAGCCGTCCTATTAACTTTAAGGTTTTATGCTACAGCATCATTTCAGGTGAGTAACCTACCTAGGTAGATACGTCAATGTAAGTAAATACATTTAACAATTTATTCAACAACTGCTTTTATGTAAGTATAACGTACATATGATGTACTTCTTTAGTTGCATAAAGTTTAATAAATAAACTTTAACCCCCTTATTACAAAACAAGGTTTATCTTCAGACCCAGGTTTAAAACATGGAGCCATTATTGAATTTCGAACTTTATTCCGACTATGGTAAAGTTCATAAACACAAAACTGACAACTTAGTACCGAACTAAGTTTTCAGTTTTGTATAAAGAACGGTATTTCAATCACTGTTACGTTCTTATTACAAAAACTGGCTCCGTGGTTTAAGCCATGTCAAAATATAAATCTTGTTTTGTAATAAGGCGGCTTAAGTTATAGATCCAAAAAAATAACCTAATCTAGTGTTCTTCTAGTTTTAACAAATTATAAGTATTTCAATAAATCTTACGACTTATCAAGAGCCAAATGTGATGAATGTCATTTTAAACTTCGGTCACTGTGGCGTAATCGTTCATCAAGTACAGCTCCTTGAGGAGCTGATCTTGGTAACTGAGATACTGTTTTCATGTGTTTATTCATTAGTAATGATCTTGAGATGCTGATATCGTAATACAGTTGATTTCTCAACTCACTTTAGACATTGGCAGAATAGTCGACACCGGCTTTGCTTGCTATTCAACAAAAATAGAATAGAATAGTGTTCTTCTAGTTTTAACAAATCTTACGACTTATCAAGAACGAAATGTGATGAATGTCATTCTAAACTTCGGTCACTGTGGCGTAATCGTTCATCAAGTACAGCTCCTTGAGGAGCTGATCTTGGTAACTGAGATACTGTTTTCATGTGTTTATTAATTAGCAATGATCTTGAGATGCTGATATCGTAATAATGGCGTATCAAATAAATACGCACTTGAGTACGTCATTGGGGAACGTTTATTAATACGGGCCTTAGATTTGTTCTGTTTACGTTTTTTTTGTTTTATTTCTCGTTGAGTATAGTATTCGCCGATTTTTTTTTTTTTGGTATAGTGGCGTGCATAATTATGGCAAATAATTTAATTTAATGTTTTGTGTTGCATAATGCAAATTATTTTATATACTATTGTATAGAATCAAGTTTTCTAACGGAACAGACAGCTGTGCTGCTGGGGAGTTTATTGCGCCACTTCTTCTTCCCAGCTAAAGCACTAGGAAGTGGTGAAGGGTGGGCGTTTTTGAGGGACTGTCTTATGTAATTTTTGACGTCCGAAAAGTGTTTTTTTTTTTTTTTTTGGGTGGGAAATTATCAAATAACTTCTCCCGCTCTGGGCGGAGCGGGAGGGAGTGTCAGACTTGACTGACTAAAACCCACCCGTGTTCCTTCAAATGCCTGTGTGCCAAGGCCACGATATCTAGTTTGCACTTTTGATTTTGGTTGTTCGCCATTTGAATGCAATTTGAATGTTTCATTGATATGAATTATGTTAAAGTTATCACATAACAGTCCAATATTTTTTTGTGCCACCATACCATTTTATTTATTTATTTCTTAAACACCACTGTATGATTATCTATAACACATTTCTTTTTTAAACAAATATTGAATGGTTTTTATTATTATTCGTTACACATATCTATCTATTTTTATTTAAATATTTACACACTATAAAACTGATTTACATTCGTAAGACGTCCTCGTAATATTAGTTGAAAACATGTATACAACATTATTTTTAGTATATGCGAAACCCGAAACACGTGTCTAGTATTTTTATGTAAAGAATCTATGTTCAAAATTTCAAAACTGTATCATGAAAAATCACAAAGTTATAATAAGGTTGTTATGTTACCGGGTTGTCCGTACATAAACATGCTAACGGCGCCCCCGCGCCTCCAGGGTCGTCTTGCGCTCATTGATAATAATTTGGCAGTAGGTACCTAACCTTACGGCGATTTTATTGTAAGTAATTAAATGGTGATAACATTTTCCATCACACTTAAATATTTTCGGGACAAAATATAACATGGTGTAATAATTATTGAAATCGATTCAGTTCCTTATTCTGAACAACTATATTCAGGTTTCGCATATACTAAAATAATGTTGTTTAAAGCATTTATGCTGTACTGGGCCTATTTGGCGCAGTCGTGAGGCACACCAATACTATTTTAAGCATTTTCTGTTTTTGTGTGAATATTGTGTCCCTTGTGTCACATAATTTATTTTCTTTCTTTCTTTCCATTGTACACATCTCACCAGATAGTCCTGGGCGCGTGTCCCCAGTCGCACGGCGTGTGGGCCAGCGCGCGCTGCACGTCGGCGTCGGGCACGAGCACGTCGGACACGACGCGCGCCACGTGCACGCCGCACGCGCGCGGCCACGGCACGTCGTGGTTGTCATCTACGACCAGCTCGATGCGCATTGTGACCTCCCAGACTGAACGTAGGGGGATGTTTGCGACCTAAAGGAGAAGTAAAGAATTGCTTACAGAAATGCACTGCGAAAATCTTAAATTCATTCATTCGTTCACTGATAAATGATTGATAAACAATAAATGATTTTTATTTCTGTAAGTAGTTTTCTATAAACTCAAACTCAAAGCATTTATTTCAATTAAACCAATTACAGGCACTTTTGAATTGTCAAAGAATCGGTCAGTTAGTCAGAAAGTTGAAGCTATTTGCCAATTCCAAAACGTACATATCTATGGAGAAGAATAGGCAAGAAACTCCAAGGACACTCTTTTAAATCAAGATTTTACAAAATCCTGGGTACATTATTCTTGTCGCTTCTATATCGCACCCTTAGTAATGTAAGGGCACAACTCGAAATATTGAGTTTTTGTGTTAGATGGGCTCAATATCAACTGGTCTACCACTTGGCTTTCACAGAAAGAGAAAAAAGACAATATTAGAGCGAATACTGTAATTGTGTCTCTTTTACACCACCCTCCCCCGTGCCCGCGTCTTCCCGCTAGAGGGGCCCAACTACTAAAGTGCCAATACTTGTCGAAGCCGGACTGCTGCAGCGCTGTCCAAATTGGAATTGTGCCTTTTTATTACAAATTATCGGGTGAGTATTGCAATATTTTTTAGTATTAAAAAAGACGACTTAGAGTTAGGCCCTTTTATCACAAATATATGCTGAAATATGTCATCTTAAATCAAATTAGTTCCTTATTTTACAAAAATATTTATGTGTTTTCGATGTTTATCTCGAAATAATTCCATGTACCACTAAACTGTATGCACGAACTGTGTTTTCATTTAAGGTTAGTTCTTTACATGATGCAAAATATTTAATCAAATTATGAGTTGCGTCTTGCGTCAATAGTCTCAAGTATGGTCAGTTAATACAAACAATAAGTAAGTGCTCTATTGATAGGTTAAGTAGGTATTAAGTATGTTTAAATACATAATTAAACAAAATAGGTACTATTATTACTCTTGTTTACAGAAGCATGACGTCGCGGTCGCAAAAATGTTGAACCTACCCAATCGCTCAGAATCACCTGCATATAAACAGCAAAGTGAATTGCCTAAGGAGCAAAAAGTAAGTTTGTTTAGCTACTTGTCTTTCTTGGTTACATAATATAGCATCTAATCATTAAATTTTTATTTCAGAATATTACTAGTGGCATTTCGGAAAAAGAGAATAATACTCCCAAGATAAGTGAACATTACACAGGTAACGAAATTGTCTGATATTATGATTTCATACCCAGAAATTGCTGAAAATATTCAACCATCAGTCGCTACGCACGGGTCCTCGACTGAAACCAATGGTTTTATCGCAACACCTTCAAAACGTTCATCGAGATCGTCGTCAAGTAGTTCCAGCTCATCTTCAACTTCCGATAGTAGTTCCACTTCTACGAGTACAACTTCTAGCAGCCGCCCATCGTCCCGTAAATGTTCCCCAGAAACTCGAACACTACCTATTTCTCAAGACGATCTTATACACTCTGATGAGCATCCACTAACGTCTCGGCCACAATCTACGTCGCCCTCGTTTCTGACTATTCAAAATGTTGAACCAATAATAACACAGCGAGTTTTTACCGTGGATTATCGCATTTCACCGATTAATTCTGCAGAAAGTGATGCTGAGCTTAGTGATTATGATCCAACCTATAACGGAGAGCCAGTAGCTAGACAGCGTTTTTCGAGCACATTATCGAATACGTCATCTATTAATACCGCTGAAACAACTGATGCTGATGTTACATCAACCAGAACTACCTACCTACTACTACTACTAACGAGAAAAAGAAAAGCTGACCCGTCTCAGTGGAAGCAAAATAACCAAAAACTAAGCGGAATTAAGGCGAAAAATACATTTCTGCTTCTACCAAGAAACTGAGGGCTAATTGCGTAACACACTATCAGTAGGAATCGGTTTCAATTTGACAGTTCAACAACATTCATTGCGTTATTTACGTTGTTGAGCAGACATTTTTTTCTATCATAAGAAGCAATGGATTAGCAATATACTTCAAAATCATTCCGATTCCGATTCAAACTGTGTTACGCAATTAGGGTGCCGGTTCCTGCCCGAGAAATGAAACCACCATGCTTTCAAAAATGTAGGCTTAAATGCTGTGAAAAAATTGAACACGACAAAAGGATGGAACATTTCAATTCTTTCTGGGCGTTAGGAAATTTGCAACTTCAGCGCATGTTTATTTCATCAAGCATTTCAGCAAAGTGATGAAATTTACCAAAGAAAAGCCTTTTGCCTTTTATTTTAAAGCGTCGTATAAGGATTGAGATTTCAAAGAAATCAACGTCCGAAATAAGAGGAAGATGTTAGAATTATCAGAAATTTCAATGCAGAGAGCCTATAGTGCGCCAATTGAATTAAGTTCAAACAAAAAGAAGGATCTCAAGGAATTAGTTTCGAAGAAATTAATTGATCCTTACTACGCGACCTATTTTAATAGTACCTATGTTATTGTAAGTCTTTAGAGTAGTTATAATTTTTATTTTGTTTTAATTTGAAATACGTCTACTAGAGTACATCGGAGGTAATTTAAAGCTATTTTTTATTTAAATGGTAGGCTATTTAAATAACAAATAGCATCAAATTACCATTTATCTTATATCCAAAGGTTGATTAATATAATAAAGGATATTTATGACTGAAATGAAGAAAAGACTGAAAAGCCGTTAATTTTACCAAAGGTACTGATACTCATAACATAAGTTATAAGTTTTGTTGTTAAATTAATATGAAAGGTTTTGTTCTAAGAAGTTTGTAATGAAAAGTTTTGTTGTCAAATTAATAATAAAGGATTTATTTTTATGTTTGTAATATTAAGTAAAACATTTATGAAAAGTTCCTACTGATTTATTGAGTGCCATTTCGTAAGTTTTAATTTTAGATTAAAGCTTAATTTTTGATAAAATTTGTTTTATTTCATTTTAATCGTATTTTCCATTAGGGCACTTTTACATATTTATGATGGGTTAAATTGTGTGATAAAGCATTATTTTGTAATAGTCCTTATTATGTTGAATATTTTTTGTATTATATAGGCACATTACAAATATTGCCTTCAAAAACAAAAATTGTGAAAAAGAGGCCTAACTCGGAAGAGTTAAAAAAAATATAATATTACTACTTAAATAAAAAAAATTGTAATGTTTCAGGTATTAATACCATAGTACATTTAACGTAGATTACGTACAAAAAAAAACAGAGCTATAGCACTTTAAATTATGATATTATGAATAGTAATAATGTAATAAGCAAAAACATCGGGTTCCCTTAATCTTTAAACAAGTTTTCTCAAAAAATTATATTTTTGAAATATGCCTTTACTTTATTAAGGGTGCGATATGTGAGAACAATGTAAAAAAAAAAATTATTAAAAAAAACAATACATAATATAAAATATTACAAATAAGCCCTAGCAGATAGGAGAAGACCAGTCACAACTGACGGCGCCCGTTCACGAGCATGACGCGACGTGACCATCCAGCTCAACCATTTTGTAGGGAACCGAATGATCCAACACACGCGCCACCATCAGCGAGACATTTAAGGCGACGATAACCGACTTTTATGATTTTATACTGAAGATCACGTCTAAACGAGTAGAGTTAATGATTTGAAAAAAAAAAAATGTTAAATTAGAGCATTTTCTTAATAACTTAATATGTGAATATTTTAGATTATATTTATATTACATACACTCAGTTGCAGAAAGCTCACCATTAACACTTCATTACATAAAGCAGCATTATCGCTAATGAATTCATTACTTTAATGAAGTTGCACAAACAAATTTTTGATAGCATTAGACATTTTTAATGCCACTTTAGTTAAAGAAGACTTTAAATAATATTGCCAGGAACAAATTACCATATTGAACGAAAAGAGTGAACATTTGCGTTCTGTTATTATCCGTACGTACAAGTACACCACAATTTTAGCATAAAATAAAGTAAATTTAGTTGATTTATGTGTATTCAGTGTACTCTGTGGTTTAATCTAGTTTAAATAATCTGGTTTAAGGGGCCTTATTCTAATAAAATTATTAGAATAAGGGGGATGCGCTAAGGTAGCCCGCGAAATTCAAATTTACCAACGTTTTTTGCAATTTTTATACTTCTGATTCATATTCTAATGATTATAATTCTATAAAGCCTTAAGGGTTATGGCCGCGAATCATAATTAGATCAACATACAACGTGTTACTGACCTGCAAATTACAAAAATCGTAATAAAATTTGAATTTCGCGGGCTACCTTAGCGCATCCCCCTTATTCTAATAATTTTAACATTTGTGCAGTCTAGAGCTCCTGCCACACGTGAAAATCCATCAATTTCATAAAAACCTTCTGCAACTCTACGTAGTTCTGTCCGGTCTGGCATTTTAATATAGAGGTGGCTTAATTTTGCTAGTTCACGGGATACTTTTTGTATAAACAAACTGACAAACAACCCGACCCAACCTGTTTCCGACAAACTGTTTAAATCACCCAATACTTGCTGGAAAGATCCAGTGGCGAAAAATCTCAAACATATTAAAAGCTGTGTGAGCTGTATCAGGCCATTAATGGATTTTTTTCTTTGCGTCACTGGTTCTAAATCTTAATCAAGTAGGTTACAAATTTGAAGAACTGCCTCCTTGGAAATTCTATACCTTACACGAAACTCTTCTCCATCATGTTTTAAAAATAAATTCACTCGGTCTGGGATTCGACGGCGAGGTAAATCTACTAAATAAGAATCAGATAATGACGAAAGACTGGTTAAAGACATCTTTCAATTACAGAAATGCATTAAAGTACCGTAGAAAACACTAATGTTGCTCTTTAATGGATGCTTTTCGGCCCATTAAAATTAAAAAATCTGAAATGTCAAACTTAAAGTTCACCACCTGCTAATGGGCGCTAATGAAGTTACGTGCAACGTAAAAGTGTTTAAAATGGCCGGTTTCATTAGGTTTGACATTTCATTAGTTAAATTATAATGGAGCATTAAAATAAAATAAAAAATGGTTTTGTGCAATGATTTAATGCTACATTAGTGTTTAATGTAGTCTTTAAAATTTAAAGATCGTTTCTGCAACTGAGTGATAGTGAAATTAATTTGTAAAGTTATGTCTAACGCGGATAATAAACTGAGAATGGCGCAAAATCTACCAAGTGTATTTTTCTGATACCTTCACCAATTTAAAGATAATTTAATTATTGATCTTTTAGTATACGCGTTTTATTAAAATACCTTTTGGTTTGTGTATAATAAATTTATTAATGGGTCAAATTGGGGGCAGCGCTCCTTGATTGTCGAGTCCTATTACTGGCTGAACGTACGACGCGTTGCGTGAGCTCAGTACAGAACACGCAAGCTAACCACTCAAGGTCACTGGGATATATCTCCGTCTTAAGTGAGCATGACATTACTCTTAACTGCCAAACTTTTTTAAGTCCACATGCATCATAACATAATAAACACATGAAACATCATCATTTCAGCCGAAAGACGTCCACTGCTGGACATGGCCTCTCCCAAAAAAGGGGGGGGGGGCATAATCGCCACGCTTGGCAGGTGGGTTGGCGATCACGTATGGTGTTAAAATGCATAGAGAACGCTGCTGCCCATTCTCTAGTAAGTCCCTTAGTCGCCTTTTACGACACCCACGGGAAGAAATGGGATAATGCTATTCTTTACGTCCGTCACCTCACGGACGCACATGAAACATAAAAAAAAAAACTAGTTGAGGTCGGCGTTTCCAATCTGACTACTCTGAGAAGAAAGGCCGAAACAAAATGTTCTTTACTAACTTATTAGACTTTTGTATCCTGCTTATGCGTATGAAGTTTCATTAAAATCGGTTCAGTCATTTCGAAAAATAAGAGCTTGAAAGTTTGTATGAAATGACGTAAGGTGTAAACGCTCTTAAATTGGATATTGTTGAAGAGTTTTTGTTTTGGTAACTGAATTTACCAAAAATAGAGGGGATGGTCACTGTTCTAACCTAACCCAAATTATTCAATCTGGCAAAGTACGTGTGTGCGCTCTGATTAAATTGCTGTGCAGTCAGTATATTATTGGTTGTGAAATAATTTATTTGATATAAATAAATTGATAGGTGATTTTTGATACTTATGCAATAATTAATAATAGCCCTTTTATTATTTACATACCTTCAAAGAAAGATTCCCATCATTATCCAGCGTATACGCTAGATGCAACTTAGCGTCATGCATCGCGCGTCCCCAACGCAACGCGACGCGCGCAACAGCCGCGCAACGTCGCAACAGCACAGGTATGTCGCTCGCGTAACACGTTGTACGTAACGGGCGCGACCCCAAGTAACGCATAGTTTCACATGCGAAGCGGACGGTCATTGTGGCCACGGGATTCTTGCGGTCTGAGATGGAAAAAAAAAGATAATTACAAATACATAACACAAGTGGAAAAAATAAAAAATAAATCTGTAAACACAAAAATTTAAATCCTGTCTCCTAAACTAGGGATGGCCTGTATCTTAGGAGACAGTGATTCGACCAAGCTGAAGTGCAAATGATGGATCTTAGGTTTCGAGTGTCGATGCTAATTCTATCATGAAACAAAAATGTGAGTTAGCTGAGTAAGTAATTAATTTTAGATTTATTTGAGCATGAAAGGTTGGTGGAGGATGCAGGTGTGTGGAGAAAAAGTGGGGGTGTGAATGTGATTATTATATATATATATATATATATTTGTATAATGGTGTGTGCTAGCTAACATAAGGCAATAATTTAATTTTCGTACCACTTGCTCAAAAAAGTGACATTCAATGCCACAAAAAGCGAACATAACAATAGTCATTTTTAATCTGTAAAAAACAGGGAAAGAAAATTGTACTGAATTTCATTCATCCTCTAGGGGGAGAATGTGATTTAAATTTGGAATACTTACCGGAATTTATACTGAACTACATCTGTGTTTAAACCATTGAGTTTCTAAATAAAGCATTATACATCTTTTTGAAAAAGGAATACGCATATATTATGCAGTTATGAATAATAAATAAAATTACGAAAACCGACGAGGCCGTATGAGCTTGATGCCTTTCCTTTTCCGACAAAAAAATATTAGTCTAGGAATTTGCCGCGTTTTTGTTTTCTTCAAATACATAAACGTTAAGTTTATTTTAATTTATTTTTATAAATAAGTTAATGTTCTAAAATGCTTATCTCATATTATTATTGTATTATTTTTTTCGCAAATGGTACGAAAAGTAGAGTATTTTCCTCGGTGATAAAGCTGTCTTAGTCTTGGGTGAACTTAAATCCCTCGCTACACTCAGGCCTCGTCTTAAATCCCTCTCTTCGCTCGTGATTTAAGTTTTTAACACCCTCGCTATGCTCGGGAGTAAACCTCGAGTCCTTCGTTACTCTCGCGATTTAAATCGTCATCCGCGACAGAAGACACTGCTTTATACCCTTGGTTAATAATCTACTATTAACGTTTTGTGTTGCGTAATACAAATTATTTTATATTGTAAGTATTGTATAGCTTTATATGTGAACAGACAGCTGTGCTGTTGGGGAGTTTGTTGCGCCACTTCTTCTTCCCAGCTAAAGCACTAGGAAGTGGTGAAGGGTGGGCGTTTTTGGGGGACTGTCTCATGTAATTTTTGACGTTCGAAAAGTGCTGATTCTCAGCCTAGTTTGAATAAATGACTTTTGATACATGGTTTTATGTACGAGTCGGCCTCGCGCACGAAGGGTTCCGTACCATTATCTATTAAAACGGCAAAAAAATCACGTTTGTTGTATCGGAGTCCCCCTTAAATATTTGTTTTATTTTAACTTAATTATTTATTTATAAAGTGAATATATAATTAAAGATTCTGTGAATATTTCAAGCGTTTACCTGTTGCCGTTATCAATATCGACCAAAAACAAGCAAAAAAAATCAGGTTTGTTGTATGGAAGTCCCCTTAAATATTTATTTTATCCTGTTTTTTAGTATTTGTTGTTATAGCGGCAACAGAAATACATCATCTGTGAAATTTTCAATAGTCTAACTAGCACGGTTCATGATATACAGCCTGGTGACAGACGGACAGACAGACGACGGAGCCTTAGTAATAGGGTTCCCTTTGGGTACGGAACCCTAAAAAAGATGACACGCTCGGTTTTCATACTATCTAATGAACATGCGGTATCTAGCTTACTCTACATCTGTGGTTACATACCATGCTGCGCAGTGTCCACTGCTATATCCAGCACGGGAGTGTCCCCACGAACTCGTGTCCTCGTCGCATTGTCGTGTCTGTGCGCGAGCCTTGCCGTCAGTCTAAGCCGGCCATGTAACAGACGGAACGACCATGTATCGGCTGATGATGACTCCCATTCACACTCGTGGCTCCTGTAATCAAGATTACGTTATTGAAGGGAGTAGGCAGAAGTGTGTGCTTTATTTATTTAAGGGGGTTTTGGTAATCGCGTCAGTTGAGAACGGCGGGAAAGAATTGTTTTTTTGATGACTGTCTAACATTTTTTATCTCGTTTTTTTGGGGGGAAAAAAGGGACGGAAGTGTGTAACAGGAACTGACAACTTGAGCATGGAATAAGTACTTTTTAATAGCATGGACTTTTTTTTTTTTTTGGGTGGGAAATTATCAAATAACTTCTCCCGCTCTGGGCGGAGCGTGAGGGCGTGCCACCCGTGTTCCTTCTGTTGCCTGTGTGCCTGGGCCACGATATCCCTTTCGGACAAACTCGCAACCCAATAGCATGGACTTAGTAAGTACTTTATAATAGCATGGAATTAGTAAGTACTATATAGATAGATAAGTAGAGGGGGTCTAATTTCGACGAGTGGGAGACCACTAGTAATTAATAAATATTTCAATATTTAGCTCTATTAAAATTTTAAGTTTCATTTCCGTCACTGCTCAGTTGCTTATTACCAAGGCGAGATGTCAGATGGTATATTTCATATGTGACTAATGTAAGACTCACTGTTTTTTTTAATGTTATTCGAGTTCGTATATAATCGGAAGTATCGGCCGAATGTTCGGCCGTTTCTTGACTTCCAAAGTTTCCTTTTTTGATTTTGAGTCCTAACCCGACTTCAAGTCACATTTTTGACTTTGACTTATGTCTTTGACTGTGATTTTTTTTTTCTTTCGTCGTAGTCAGCCACAGTCAGCCGCAGTCAGGAAACGGCCGAACATTTAGCCAATACTTCGTATTTATCATCGGAGTAAAACCCCAAGGTTTTAAGGAAAAAAAAACTGGCCCGGAAAATTCGGGATGAATTGTAACGTTCAGCTAGTAAATCAATAAATCAAAATAATAAAAACCGTCACTCACCCCATAAACGGCAACATATCAATCTTGGCGACCACATTGACACCAGAATCAGAACCGCATAGATTTGAGCTAGTTGCACACATCAGTTCGGGATACCAGTCCATCTGCGAAGTGTCACCCTGCATCGTGGCTGAAGACTCATGCGGCGACTGACAGTCGGTTGTCGACGTACTGTTGACGTCCTTCATTAAATTCAAATTCTTACTGCTTGTAAACGAAATGATGGATTGGGAAAGAGCCGTGAAACTTTCAGATTTTGGGTTCAAATTCAAATCCTCCAACAACTGCTTCCCTGATACCTGTTTGAAATCATTGTCCAAGTTGTGGTAATCTGTTAGTAATTGTTGCACAGTTATAGTTTGCCCTTGTTTTGTCTTTTTAGGCTTCAACGAATTATTTTCGCAGATTTTCGTTAAGTGAGCATTCTGCTCGCTAGTTTGGGAAACGTCTTTCTCAGGTGCCATGTTATGTGTCGATTCATCGGCCGAAAGAACTTCGATGTCTTTACTTATTACTGTCGAAGGCATTTCGATGTCTTTACATCTTACTTTCGAAGGCATTTCGATGTCCTTACTTCTGACTTTCGGAGGAACTTCGATGTCTTTACTTCTTACTGTCGAAGGCATTTCGATGTCTTTACTTCTGACTTTCGAAGGCAATTCGATGTCTTTACTTCTTACTGTCGAAGGCATTTCGATGTCTTTACTTCTTACTGTCGAAGGCAGTTCGATGTCTTTACTTCTGACTTTCGAAGGCATTTCGATGTCATTACTTCTTACTGTCGAAGTCAGTTTGATGTCTTTATTTCTGTCTTTGCTCACTACGGTTACTTTGTTTGGATTTGGGCTGCTCGAGAATTTCTGTATTTTCGTAATGGGTTTGGGAGTCACTTCAATGGTGGTCTGATATTGTTTGTACTTGCCCGTCGCCGGACTATAAATCCGTTTCTTGCCTTTCGTTCTACTTGCTAGCGAGTTAGAATTATCAATTCGGTCACCCAAGGCGCCTTCTGGTGATTTAGCAATATTATCTGCTGCTTGTTCCTGTATGTCAACTAGATTCGATGTCGAGGATTTGATCCCGTGTTTTTCAAATTTGTTGTCCGGCGACAATGGTCTACCTTCACCGTCTAAGGCGTCATCAACGAGTGTTAGCGACGAACTTGCTTCAAGCAACTCTTTATTTCCTTTCATAGCTATCATAGTGTTGACTTGATCGTCCTTTAATTGCGTTGTTTGTGTATCTATTGATTGATCAATAGAATTAGGTTTGCTTGATGATGTAGATTGTATGCTGAATTGGTCGTCTTGTTTTTTGTAGACATATACATCCTCTTGCATTGCTTTCGTTGGAGTCGCCAGACGGTACTGCGCTGTGGTCACAGTTTCTTCCTCATAATTACTATCTCTAGACGATTTATTTAATTGAATCCCAGTAGAGAGACTGTGCTCATTACCACAGAGCGTGTCATCAGATTTCTTAGGATTATACCTATGCACGCCGGAATAATTAATTGGGGCGAGCAGAATATTGTTCAATGGATTCAATTGGTCGAAAACTAGAACGTCAGGCGGAGCTGGTTCAACAGGAGTATGCGAGGGCGAGTACAAACATCTCTGCTTTGAATCAGGGACGTTAAATTCTGATGATATTTCAGAGTTAATTCCAGAAAACCTGACCGGGCTTCGTAAAGATCGCGATCTGGACTTATTAAGGAGAGCTGTCAAAGAACTCGCTTTATCTGTATCGGTAACAGTGTCCGGGTTGCAAGCCAACTCGCAATCTAAGTCTACCTGACTGGATGTGACTAAGTTAGCCTGTATCTGCGTACTTTGCGTAGACGGGACCTTTGTTATGTCTTTATCGCTCTCAAACGGCAGATTGTCGTTCATCGGCTTTACCAGATCTAGCATCAGTTCTTTAATTCCGTCGGAAACATCTTTTAAGTATGTCGGAATGACATTTACTTTGGTTTCATTCATATACGATGTTTCGCCAAACGCTGTTTTCTTGAGCGGGGAATATTTCTTGTCGAAATTGATGCTCGTTTCGCTGATAGATTCGTCGTCAAATTGCAATGTTTTGACGACTTCATTGCTTGCTCGGCCTGACTTCTGAAATATTTCTAAAGACGCATCTCTTGTATCGTCTTCGGGAAAGTCACTGTCATCTAGCGCTAGCCTGGACTTCTGTAACGCCGCTTGCGCCATTGAAATATTATTTAATAAATCTTCTCTACTCAGAGCTATGGATTGTCTGTTAGTTGCAAAACTGAGTCGTTTATGCTCTGTAACCTCGCTATGACTTTTTAGCTTGACGGCCGGAGCTACGTCATCATCACTAGTGAAATTGGTAATCATATCAAGCAATTCTTGAGTGTCGTTAGCTTTTGTAAAGTTATGACTTTCCTTTCTGTACTTAACATTCTCATCTTTTTCTACGACATCTTCCGAGTCAGAACTGACGACGTCTTCGAACATCCTGTTAGAAAAGTCATTCTTTTCTGACACAGCACTTTGTAATTCTGCTACCTTCATTTGCAGATCGTCGATTTGTACTGGTTTCTCTTCCTTGTAATCAAGTTGTAGTGTCGGCGAATGATTGTATATCAGCTCTTTAGGCTTTGCTCCCTTTCCCTCATTGTCCGCCTCTCTGTCAATCTGTGTATCATAATCACCGTCTTTCGTAATATAAAACATACTTTCGTTAGAAGTATTGTCATCAGTGTCCTGATGTAAGTTATCAGAAGACGGATTTGATTCTATACGAGCCATAAAGTTTTTATCTTCCGTACCGCTGTATAAGCTAGTGGCAGACATGGTGAATAGAGACGGGAACAATGGTGTATTTTTTTCTTCATTATCTGTCTGTATTAGAATATCATCTTCACCCTCAGATGCTTTGTCTACATTCGTCTCAGAATTAGAGCTAATTAAATTCAATTGATTTAATTTCTGTTCCAATCTCGGATGTAAGAGTGACGCGCTTGCACTGATGTCTTCTACGGGCGAAGGTATTACGTCGTCGGTAACGTTGAATGATAACGCCTCCTTCGAATCACTGATCATAGTTCTGTTTATTTCCTTAGTCTTCTTCAAATCACCATATTCGGTTGTGTTGGATTGCAGAGAAGGCTTGTTATTGGTCGTTGAAGCTTGCAGCACGATCACATCTGACTGCGGATTGGCTCCCTGATCTGGCTCTGCCGCATCTAATGTTAAGTTTTTGGATTTATTTAAGAGTTTAGTTCCAAAAGTTATTAATTCGGTTGGAATCGGTTTTGTCATGGAGATGTCACAGTTGTCGTTATCAAAAATTACTGTTTTTCTTTTCTCTTTTTCTCGTAGACTCTGAACCTTTTGTATTGCCATGGTCATTGACATGTCAGAATTAAAGTCATCCGCATTAAACATAATTGACTTTTGATCATCTTGTAAACCGTCTCCCGTTGAATTAAGAGCATTTTGTTCATACTCTTTATAAACAATACCTTTATCTTTTTCTTCTTTAATCTCTTCTGGTTTTGTAATACAGTCTACTGCAGAATCTAGTTTGTCTAAAAGAAAAACATTTGTAGATATAGCTAGACTCGTAGCAATGCTAGCTTCGTCCTCATCATAGGCAATGGTTTTTCTTACATTTTTTGCCTCTTCTATTATGTTAGCGGGTATAGCTTCAGTCATAGATATATCGCCTTCGTCGTTATCATAGACAATTGTTGTTCGTTTCCTATTTCTAGGTTTTCTTGATGTGTTAAAGGCATCGAAAGATTTATCGTCGCTATAACCAGGTATAAGTTGAGTAGGTATGGTTTGCGTTATAGATATGTTCCCTGTATCATTTTCATAGACAATAGTTCTACGTCTAATAGCATCACTGTCTTTGGCAGTGATATTATTAGGTATAGATTGTGCAGTAGGATTGTCAGCTTCATTATTCTCTTTGTTGTCATCTAATTGAACTCTTTCTAGTAAAATATTTGATGGTAACGCTTGTGTAACAGAAATATTGGCCGTATCGTCTTCAAAGACAACAGTTCGTCGTCTTTCAGGATTCGGTTCATTATGCGCCAGAATAACATTTGTAGGAATCGCCTGCGTGACTGAAATATCCCCAGTATCATTTTCATATATTATAGTTCGCCGTTTTTCCTGTGTTTGCTTGTCTGAGAGCATTATGTTTGCAGGCAACGCTTGTGTGAAAGAGACGTTGCCAGCATCAACATCAAAAACTATAGTTTTTCTTCTACTTGCTTCATCAAAGATGTTCGATGTTATAGCTTGTGTGACGGATATATTGTCTTCATCACTATCAAATACTATAGTTTTGTGTTTGTTGGTGGTTTCTAGATCTTCGTTTACCAGTATATTGGAAGGAACTGCTTGTGTGATTGAAATATTGCCTGTATAGTCCTCGTTCACCAAAGTACGGCGGCGGTTAGGCATGGTTCCGCTACTGCTCAAAAGTTTGACTGGTACTGTCTCGGTCACCGAAATGTTACTTGAACTTTCGTTAAACACAATAGTTTTCATCTTAGTAGCATTGGCATCATGGCTTATAGCAGCAGTTGAACAGATAATATTCGTGGGTAAAGCCTGTGTCATAGAAATATTTCCTGTATTATCGTGAATTGTGTTTATTTTAGGTTTAATATCGGGTACAGTATCTGATATTTCATCTTCATCCGTTTTCATCTCTTGACAACCGTTAAAGCCAGAATTTTCGCATTTAGAGTTCAGCATATCATCGACAAAGTTTGGTAAATCATCGTTGACGTTTAAAACTATAGTTTTCCTCTGAGGAGTTTCTGCTGAAGAATCAGGCAAAAGAGTCTGTCTATAATTTTTTTCTTTTTCAGGTATATCTGGCTGTAAAGTTAACCGTTTGCCGTCGAAGACTAATACTTGATCGGGTTCTTCGTTTACAGCGAAATTGGACTCACAAGGAGCATCGTAAGGGTTGATAGCTATGTTTTCTTTGTCCGCAGGCCAATCGTTGTTTAGGCTAGCTTTCTTGTCTATGGACGCACTTTTAGACACATCCTGTACGGGACTATGCACGGTATCCGTAATGGACATATCCTCATCATTTTTGACGACATGCGTCATATTAAGATCAACCTCTATATACTCTGACATGTTTTGTCCGTCACTGAACGGCCCATGGCAGCCCATGTTATTAGATCCTCTGCCCAAATCCTTTTCAATTTCATCTAAGTCGTCTTTCTCAATCTGCTGTATTGCTGAGAAATTGACATCAATTCGACCAGAATTCTCACCGATTGATGGGGCAGTGAAATCATTGCCGAATAGTTTGCTCTGTTCGGTGAAGGCACTTAGTTCGAATTTGTTGTGTGGTGCTGTTAATTTGCCCTCTCCTGTGCACTCAAGGGAAGCCAATTGCTGGGAAAATTTACCGTTGTTCAATGACTCATTGGCGAGACCACTGATAAAGTCAACAGCCTCGATTTCTTCGAATTGCTGGTCGAAGATTCTTTTGCCAAGATGGCCGATGGGTTGTCGAGACGCGTTGGCTTCGGAATCGTTGCCGGACGATTCTAAAGATTTGTTATGTTCTTCGTAGAAGTTCTTCCACGTAGTTGTCGCTTCGTTCGTTACGAATTCGCTGGAGACAGAAATAGGGAGGATATAGTTGAACCAATAATTAAAAGCCAAACCAGCCCCCGCGAGAGCGGAGCGGAGATGATTAATGTTTGCAATTATGTTCATACAACTTTGGAGTTTATGATACTGTTTATAAAATTTATTAATCAATTTGTTCAAGTTAATTCAAATTATTTATCCCTTATAAGCCACTTTTGATCGTCAAAATACACAAAAAAATTGAATTGATTTTAGTCGCCCCTTCCAAAAGGTAGTGTCGTGTGGAAAAGAATGGGCAAGAAACTCCACCGTTACTCTTTTAAATGTTTTACAATATTTTGTATCAATCGATCAACTTAGCCTATAGCAGTCCGCTGCTGAACATAGGCCTCTCCCAGGCTACGCCACAACACCCTGTCCTCCGTCTTCCGCATCCAGTCTGTCCTAGCCACCGTTTTAAGGTCGTCAGTCCATCAAAGTTAAAGTCTAAGTCAAATTGTTTATTTCAAATAGGCACATATAAGGCACTTTTGAACGTCAAAATGTAAAAAAAAATTGAATTGATTCTAGTCGCCCCTTCTAAAAGGTAATTTCGTATGGAGAAAAATGGGCAGAAACTCCACCATTACTCTTTTAAAACGTTGTATAATTTTTTTTATAGGTACATTAATTATACAATTATATGTGAAAACGATGCACCTAGAATAAAATTACTATACCACAATAGGTAAAAACAATAAAAAATGAAGCAATGACAGATAAATTAATAATGTGATAGATACATGGTGCGCACATAATTACAAACATTGTAAAAATATACTTTTTTTTTTAGAGACATGTGTCAAGTAACTGCGATCGATGACCCCACAAAACATCATCAAATTTATTTATTTTAACTTGTACAACTTTTAAAGTAAATCTTACATAGGGACCCCCTTTTAAGTAAAAGATATACCTGTGCTAGGAGATCCCGCTCTCTAATGACAAAATAACGATAAAGGATTTTGCTATTGTCTTGGTGAGATTAAGCACGCGTTTCTTAACCTCACACTTTATTTTGATAACAAAATCTGTTTGTAGTGTTGTGTGGTGTTGTGATTGTTTTGTGTGGTCTGGTTTGGGTATAAGGTTTGTATTTTAAGCTTCTTGGCACTCATTTTCTAAGGAAATGAGTGCCGAGGAACCCCCTGATGGGGGTGGAGGGACTCCTCCAGATATTATGGAGGTTGTGGAGTGTTCCCAAAACACTGATCGCGTAAGATCCGAGATTAGAAAGCGTCCCGGAGGTCCTGAGATTTTTGTTGACGCGAAAAGAAATAAGCCGCCGTCTGACTCAATTCAGTCCGTATTTACTAAGCCAGGTTTTGAGAACCACTCCAAAATCTTCTATAGTGAGAATGACAGAGCTCCTTTCACTATATTTGTCTCTAGGGTGGAAATAGACCCTAAGCAAGGCCTAACTTTAAATTCTCTTAAGTTTGCCCAATTTATTTTTAACAAAGGTTTTAAAGGTGTTGTTCAAGGCAGTGTCAGGTCTTTGGGCCGTAACAGGATGTCTATTGATTTCATGACATTCAGTGATGCCAACAACTTTGTCAGCAACCCCATTTTGATTGAAAACAATTACTCGGCAACTATCCCACGCTTTCATATAAGTCGCATGGGAGTTGTTAGGGATATTCCTACTGACTGGACACTAGAGGAGTTAGTCTTTGGTATAGAAACCCCTCACAATTGTGGAGAAGTCATAAGAGCTAGAAGGCTTAATTTTAAAAACAAAAAAGAAGACTCCGTAACTTGGTCCCCATCATCGACTGTGGTGCTTACTTTCTCTGGTCAAATTCTTCCAGAGAAAGTCTTCTGTTACAATGTTTCTCTCCCTGTCTCCATCTATCAACTCCCCACTATCCAATGCCGCAACTGCTTACGATTTGGCCATATAAGCTCTCAGTGCAGATCTCAGCCCCGCTGTTACCGTTGCGCTCAACCTCATCCCGGAGATAGCTGTAATGTTCCCGACTCACAGGTCTCATGTCTTTTGTGTGACGGTGGAAGCCATAAGGCCACTGATAATAAGTGCCCTGAACACTCAAGACAGAAGTCAATTAAAATGGTTATGTCTCAAGAAAATTTAAGCTACCGAGAGGCCTCAGTAAGGTTTCCCCGTTCCCGTAAATTGCCATACAGTAATGTTACAGCAGGCCCTTCCCAATCTAAACTACCTCAAGCCTATCCTTCTCAACCCCTTTTCTCCTCGTCCCCTCTTAACACTCCTACTTCTTCTCCATATTCAACCCCAGTTAAAACCTCCTACACCAAGACAGTTTATCGTTCCCCAAAACCTAGGCCAGAATTGGGCAAGTCATACGATACCCAAGCCCATAAGTCGATGGTCTATACCCCTAATTCTTCTCAGCCAAATGGCTGTGCCCTGAATTCCCCTTACATTGAAACCACTCCTCTTCCCACTCCTAATGACAATTTGATAGAGCTCCTGGCTTGCTCCCTTATAAACATGTTGTCTAAATTTGTGTCGTTGTATTAGTTCAACAACTCCTCGAATCCTGGACTCGCCAAAATGGAAAAAATCCTTCAGTGGAACTGTAGATCCATTCGCAGGAAAAAACACGATGTAATCTATCTTATAAATAGATATAAACCCGTTGTCTTTGCCGTGTCGGAGACGTGGCTCAAGCCTGGATCTCTCTTTAGGGTTCCTGGTTATTCATGTCTTCGGGACGATAGAGATGACGGATGGGCGGGTTGCGCCCTATTGGTTAGCAGATCTATCACTTTTTCCCAGATTCCTCTTCCCCATCACGATCCTGGTTTACATGTAGTTGCCATTAGAGCCATGAACATATCCTTTGTATCTGCCTACATTCCCCATCCCAATGCTAATATTTTGTCTGAATTTAACTCTATCCTATCAGAAATTCCTGGCGCTTTGGTTGTGTTAGGTGACTTTAATTGTCGTCACACCCTTTGGGGCTCTCACTGTAATGACCCCTCCTCCAGCTTTTTGCTTGACCTTTTAGATGATCGCAACCTTTGTGTTCTCAATGATGGATCTGCTACCCGTCGGGTTTCACCTACCCAAAATATTAGTGTTCCTGATCTTACTTTCTCTTCGCCCTCCTTAGTATCAACTCTTTCATGGTCTGTTCTCCCTAACTCATATGGGAGTGATCATTTCCCTATCCTAATTTCTCTTCCAAGTACTCACCCACGTTCTCCTCTCATACAACCCCTACAAAAATATCGCCTACACCAAGCTGACTGGTCTAAGTTCTCGTCCAATTTGGACACAGAACTTCAAAATTTTCCCCAAATAAATCCATCCAACTCCCTAATTCACTACAGTAATTTTGTTGAATGTCTGTTGAGAGCGGCCAATTCTTCAATCCCCTTAAAAAACTCCGCCCGTCACCTAATACCTTCTCCTCCTTGGTGGGATGCTGAATGCACTGATGGCGTCCGTAAACGTAAAGAAGCAGAAAACTCATTTTCTTCTAGTATAAATATGCCCAACTATTTAAATTTTAAAAAGACTTCTGCAACTACTTGTAGGTTATTGGCAAGAAAGAAAAGATGTGGTTGGCTCAAGTTTTGTGAATCACTATCTCCTCGTTCTCCAGTGTCCCTTGTATGGAAAAAAATTAAAATCTACCGAAGAGCTACTGACAGCCAGTCTCCCGATATTTCTACCAATGATCACAGTACCTGGTTAGAAGACTTTATATCCAAATTAGCCCCCCCCTTTGTTCCTAGTTCCGAATGTCTTGCCACTATAGATCCTCCTCCTCCCACTTCCTGTGATAGATTTGATGACCTTTTCTCTTATTCAGAACTTATTTGTGCCTTAGATCATCTCCGGGATTCTGCTCCGGGGGTCGACGGAATACCCTATTCCTTTATTTCCAAATCTTCTTCTAATTGTAAACTAATCTTTCTGAACCTAATCAATTCATTTTTCGTTACTGGCAAAATCCCGGAGTCTTGGAAATCCCAAATAATCATCCCAATTTTGAAACCTGGGAAAGACCCAAAAGATTCTACTTCCTATCGTCCTATCGCCCTCTCTTCCGTCTTGGCTAAAATTATGGAGAATCTCATTAAGAACCGACTTGAGTGGATCTTAGAAACTAAAGGCATCTTATCCAGTTCTCAGTTCGGTTTTCGAAGAGGTATGGGAACTCTAGATAGTCTAAGTGTTTTCATGTCTGATGTTCGCATTGGCTTTTCCAACAATGAAAGTGTTCTCGGTATTTTCCTAGACATAGCTTCAGCCTATGATAATGTCCAACTTCCAATACTCAGGCAAAAGCTGCTACAGCTGAGTATCCCTGTGAGGATGGTCAACATCATTTGTAGTCTCCTTATGTCCCGTTCTATTTCTGTTCGTCATCAAAACTTCCTCTTCCCATCTCGTCTAGTGTGGAAGGGCCTACCCCAGGGGTCGGTATTAAGCCCCATCCTTTATAATATATACACACATGATTTGGAGTCTTCAGTGAGTTGTTTCTGCAAAATCCTACAATATGCCGACGACATTGCTCTCTACTTTAGTTCAACTTCCCTTTCAGATGCCTCATCTCGCTTAAATTCTGCCCTTTACTACTTAAACCAGTGGCTGACCGATCACGGCTTAAGTTTATCAGTCTCCAAATGCAATGCAGTTGTCTTTTCTCGCAAGCGTAATATTCCCCCTATTAACCTTTATGTTGAAAATGAACCCATTTTGATCCGTGACAAAGTAAAATTTCTTGGCCTCATTCTTGACTCAAAATTATCTGGTCTCTATCATCTGGACTACATCTCAAAGAAATGCGAAAGAGGTGTTAATGTCTTACGTGCCCTTTCTGGAGTTCGCTGGGGAGCTCATCCAACTTCCCAGAAAATCCTATATAACGCCATAGTTCGTAGTCACTTTGACTATGGAACCTTTCTGTTAGAACCATGCAACAAAATAGCCCTGGCCAAACTGGAAAGGATCCAATCTAAATGCTTGCGTATTATCACGGGTGCTATGAAATGCTCACCTATTAATGCCCTTCAGGTTGAATGTTTAGAACCCCCACTTCACTTACGTAGACAATATCTCTGTGACAGATTTTTTTATAAAGTCATCCAGATTAAATGTCATCCTCTTCTCCCTCTTCTTCGTACTCTTTCTCACTTAATCCCAACATCTCGCTATTGGTCTCATAAAAATCCTCCACTCCTCGTTAACAGCTTCAGTAAATTCAATAATTTACATATTTCCTTTGTCCAATTAAATAAAAACCCCTTATTTGAAGTAAATTTTGATTCCTTGCTCTTCCAACCAAAAATTATTTTTAACTTTGGTATACCCAAACATGACCCTGTTGCTAATGCCAAATTCAATAGGATTCTGGCAGAGGCCTGGCACGATTGGCTGACGATATTTACAGATGCTTCTAAGTTATCCGATAATGGTAATGTCGGATCAGCTGTGTGGATCCCAAAATACAAAATTATTCTTAATTTTCGTAGTCCTGCTTTTGGCACTATTTACACAGGGGAAGCAATAGCTCTTTTGGAAGCAGTCTCATACATTGAATCACATGGTCTCAACAAAAGCCTTATTCTCTCGGATTCTCTTAGCTGCCTACAGGATTTAATAAAATCGCCTTTTCGCACTCGTCACAATTTTCCTCTTACCCTAAAGATAAAACATCTCCTGTATCGATGTCACTGCTTAGGCATAGAGATTGCACTGGCTTGGATCCCTAGTCACTCTGGAATTGTTGATAATTAAAATGCGGATTCGATTGCCAAGCTGGCAACTCGGAATGGGATTGAATCTCATCCGTCTTGTTATCCCCAAGATTTGCGCTGTCTTGTTAAACCCGAGATGATGAAGAATTGGAATGAGCATTGGCAAAAAACTCGATTATTGAAGGGAAGATTTTATGGCTCTATCCAACCATTCATTCCATCTAAATGTTGGTTCAGCAAACTAAAATTTTCTAATAAAACAGCCACCTCTGTCATAATTAGACTTCGACTTGGGTTCGTTTGCACTCCAGTTTTTTTGGCCAAAATACGCGTGAGGGACTCTTCTTTGTGTGAATGCGGTCTGGACGAGGGCACCCTAGAGCACTTGTTTTTTTCCTGTCCTCGTTTAACCACTCCTCTTTACGACATACTCCCTTCTGATATTCCCCGCCCAATTAACATTCCTTTCCTATTATCTTTAGCCCATACCCCTGCAGTTAAAATCCTTTATAAATTCATTAGCATTAATAAAATCCAGTTATAGTTGATATTTTCTATTTATTTATTATAGACCTACTGAATGTTCTAACATTTATTTTGTGTCGTTTTACATGTTCTAACTAAAAATGTTTTGTCCTTTTTTTAGCATGGGGATCCATGGATGTCACCACTACAAACACTGATCAATAGTTATAACAATTTATAGTTTTTATAGTTTACTTTCTCATACCTCGACATTGGCAAAATCATCGAACGTCATCGATGGAGCCAGAACCTTCAAAAATTGAATTGAATTGAATTGACAAAATAACGAATTGGTGTACAATAACAAAATAGCATTTAAACAACAAAAAGAAAAAATAAAACAAGGAAAATCCCAAATTAAACAAGACAAGACTTGAACTCTTAACTACTTAAATAAAAAAATTCAAAAAATTTAGAGATATATCCTAAAATAGTATGTGTGTTTGTGAGTGTGTGTATGTATGTGTGTGTGTGTGTATCTTTTCAACTCATATTGACGATGCTTGCAGCAATAATTCAATGTCATCAAGGTCTTTAGTTTTAGCCATTGAACTATTGGATAAATGATGTAAAAAAAAATATCTACTTACGCAACACCAGTTCTTCGTGAGAAACTGACTCGTCGACTCTTAGCTGTGTCTGTGGGGGTGGCCACATTAAACTCCAACTCCGAGAAAGGTGTGCGGGCAGGCCGTTGACTTTTAAGTATTGAAGAGCGGCGCTTCCTACTGTAAACATTAATACAATAATGATAAGACTAAAGAAATGAGGGATGACTGTGGGAAAGATAATCATCATTTCAGCCGAGAGACGTCCACTGCTGGACATAGGTTTGCCATAATCGCCACGCTTGGCAAGCGGGGTGGCGATCGCAGTATGGTGTTAAAATGCATAGAGACCGCTGCTGCCCATTCTCTAGTAAGTCCGTAAGAAATAGGATGGTGCTATTCTTTACGTCCGGCACCACACGGACATAAAAGATAATAAATAAAAAATCTTTATTTAAGTATACAAAAACTTTCAACAATGCTTAAAAACAAGGTCGCATGAATTACAGTGAGTAAAGGTCCTACAGATAGAGTAAACCGTGACTCCCAAACTAGGGGATGCAGTGACTTTTTTTTTTTTGTTGGGTGTAAACATTGGCGGGAAGAGCGTGACTCCAGCGAGCCATCTACTCCGTATTCGTCCACCCACACCTGTGTATACACACAGGTGTGGGTGGACTACACTATGTCTTTCCTTTTAAGTCTTTTCCTATAACTTCTTGTATTCAATGCGGCAGCCAAATCGTTGGGGTGCCTTTCCAGTCTTTCCTGGTATTTTGTTGTCATGTGTTTGATCTGTCCATGACGGTATTCATTGATAACTCCTTGTGTATTTCAGCATTCGTGACAAGCCAAGGAACGCCACTAATTGACCTCAAAATAGAATTTTGCATTCTCTGTATGATGCTAATGCTTGAGTTACTAATAATTGTATGTACCTAATATTTGCACGCCACACTTGGCAGAATGTCATGATACCATTCATTCTAATCTTAAGACCATAAAATGTACCATATTCTGACAAATAAATGATTATGGATTGGTCACAAACATTGTCACCCATGCACAGCAAGCGTAACTTAACCCAATGAATCTACTTGTGCGGCTGTTAATACTTAGCCACAAGCCCCTCCATCTTGAACATTATCCTATACTTGTGAATTACATGTACTTTAAAAAAATAAAACATAACATCATGACTGTAATCCCCGAAGGGTTAGACAGAGGTATTCCAAAAGTACACCCAAAACAAAAATATGTTTGATCATTTTTATTTTCTTTTACCAAACCCATGTTTGGTTTAGGTCCAAGTTCTGTTGCTCTTCTCTCATAACAGAACAAACATAATTATTATAATTATCAGTATAACAATAGCTCTAGTTTTTTTCATGTTTTTATTTTTTTTTAAATGTTGCCCTACACTAGGATTTTCTCCTGCATTGTGGGTGCGTTTACAAACATTTAAACTGACATACATAAACAGCCAGACCCGGAACAACTACTTGTTGGTCATACAAATATTTGTTTGGTGCGGGAATCGAACCCACGACACGCAGCGTAGCAGTCGATCGCTTAAGCACTGCGATAACCGTGCCGTCAATAATAATAATAGTTGCATAAAAACATTAGCTTGTGATAGTGTGGCTGACTGCCAAGTTGTGCCTAACATACATTACAGCATTGCTCTTATGGTACTCCTTCACCGGGAGCATTTGCCTGTAATGTAACATTTCAGATTCGATTTTGAGCAGTATTGTAACTGCATCTGTATTCTGCTTCGTGATGACATTGTGGCAGGTCACCCTATAACCCTTTGCCCGTCTGGGGAATCAAACCCAAGACCTCATACTCAGCATTAGCGCTTGCAACCACTAGACCAACGAGGCAGCACAATACTTCAAGCACACAAATACGTACATACATGTGCAGAATTAATGCCATATTCATAGTTGGAAATCCTGAAGGACTAACTGCAGAAACCAAACCTTCTAACATAGAACATAGTTGGAAGTCATTTGAGACTGAAGACAAAGGTTAAAGATCTTTACACACAGAGCAGGGTCTGCAGTGCTAGGGACAGACTCAGTGTCTATTTGATCAAAGCCCTAAGACGACCCACTGACCAAGCATGCTGCGGACTTGCGGAGAGAGCCCATACGGCACAAACCTGGCCATGTGTAAACAAGTTTTTATTTGAAATGTCTGCAATAAATCGGTTTCCTGTCCCTAACGACACGCTGACGGGTCTCTGACTCTCGTATGTGAGTATAAACATTTAGATGCATTAGTTTCATTGTTAGCGTCGCATCACATGAAGTGTTAGCTGAGTCTTTTATGCTCCTGTCCTTTAAAACACCACCGCTTTAATCCGTTTCATAGCAATGGCAATGAGATTGAGTTGAATCAAGTTTACTTACGTTGCTGCTGCCGTAGCATCAGACACCCTGCTTTGTTGCGTATCATCCATTTTATCACTAAGTTCGTTACCTATGGTTAGCTAAAAACCGCATTTAACTCATCACTGGCGTTTCTTCTAGTTGACTTTAAATTATTGTTTTTATTTTCAAACAATACGATTTCAAAACACAACGGCTGCGTTCGTTCAAAATTTGACTTTGACAGTTTTTTTATTTTTGTGGTAATTTATGCTAATAATATATGCTTTTTATGAAGACTGCCTACAAGGCTTTTTAGTTTAGCAGTATGCAAAATGTTTATGTTTTATTCTGATAATAACATTTAACATGTCGGGAAGAGAGGCAAATAAACTATCAAACCCATTGATGTAAAGCGATGTGAACCGTTTTTGAGTGGTGATCACAGATCTTGTTCCTTAAATTCACGCTATCTAACAATATGGACCAATAACAGTGTCTTCGATAATACGAATTTAAAAAAGATTATATTTATGTTCGTCTATACGTTTTTTTTTGTTTTAGAATTTTCATTGTCAGCCTTTATCACAGAACATATATACCCTGATGGGGCCTTCATTGTATCATATTTCCTCTCCCGGGTATTCACTCGAAACTCTTGGAAGTCTTATTCAGGAAACTTTTGTATACCATTGCAAGAATATAGCACTTTATCGCTTATTGCTAGATCCAACTTATCAAGGTAACGTCATAAAGATAGAAAATCAATAATCAGCAGTTGTTTGGAATTGTATGTATGCATAAAGTTCAGGTGCAGTACATGTAAAGGGTAGCGCACATTAAGACGGACCGCAACGCATCAAAATTCATTAAACCGCGACACCGGTAGAACAATTTCCATGAAATATTCATAGAAATTGTACTACCGGTGTCGCGTCGCGCGACCTTGTTGCGCCAGTACACCTATAACGAACTTAACTTTTTCACACAATTTGTATGAAGCTTATACGCGGGCTTGTTAGTAGGTCTACTGAAGTTCCACTAGCGTGCAGAGTTCTTGCAATAATGTGGGATGCAGGAGATGAAGAAAAACAGCATTCATATAAATTTAATTAAGCTAAGATAAAACTTATACTTTTGTAAAGGTCTGTCAGATGAACTCAAACTCAAAGATATGGTGGAACATACATATAAAAGAAAAAAGTAGAAAATAAATACAAACAAAGAACAAAGAAGATCGTTATCAAATAAACATATTATTTTTATTCCCGGGCTGCACCCCACCCTTATTGTTTTGCAATACATTGTGCTGCGGTTCGATGTGGCTGCAATTTGCGCTAGCCTTTACTTACTCGTGACTAGATAGTTATGTTACTACTCTGTGTAACCCAACAAAACTATGTATAGATTGCTGCCCCGAGCACATTGCGTTCTGTAGTTTCTGCCTAGCCTCATCGGAAAAGGACACAAGTTCATGAATGTGTAATAAAACAAATAACTTACAGAATCCAAACCACACTGAGAGCAGTGACCGTCAATAGAGTTGTATACAAGGAACAAATTGCTAGCCAAATAAGAATGAAGGCGTAGTCTACACTCACTGAATCAGACATTTAGAAAGCATTGCAAATAACACTTCATTGCTTCTGTAATAACTAAGAATTTTTATGTTATTTTACTTAACAATTTTGCTACCATATCCAAACATGTCTTGTTGACAATACTGAGAATTCTCTTCTTCTAGCGTATAGGATGCCAGTTTTTCATTGGCTTTGGATGTAAAAAGTCTTTCACAGTGAGGTTGTTTATGTTGTATACTTCTTACTAATTTTAACTGCCCCGTTGTTTTCGTAGTCGCAAGCACAACTTTATTGCTGAGCGTGGGCTACTGCGTTCGATCTTGCCCTACAAAATACATACTATTGTATTATTAATTTGTTAGTAGAAGCCTGGACTCTGGATTTGGCAATAGGCTCGCCCTTTTAATATAGAACTTAAGCATAGCTGGCGAAATGAGATAGATACAGTCCGCGAGGCCTAAGCTGAGCTTTGTATTTGTGTGAGTGCACATAGATAGTATAGGTGTGACGTATGAGAACAACGTAACGTGGCCGTGGTATAGTATGCGACGCAACTCCGCCGCGCACCTTCCACACTTCACCTCTTGTACTGTAAACACTCACACAAATGCAAAGCTCAGCTTAGGGCTCGCGGACTGTACTAGGTATGTATGCCTAACCCTTCAGTAAATAATGGCGTGATATTATTTTATCTGTTCGCAACAAATAAATATGTTGTTGGGAAATGACTGAAACAATAACAATGTTGCGCTATTTGTTTCTCAAATAATACAAATTTTGATATCGATAAAAATAATAAACAAACAGATAAACTTTTAGACAAATAATTTAATAATATCAACTTTCCGTATGCGATTTATCGGTGTAGCAAGTACATTGAGATGTGGACGAGCACGATGATATAGAATACGACTTGGATCTGTAAATAGAAAACCCTTTTTTAATTAATAGGCTAGGTAGCGTTTAAAATCATAAGCATTAGCGGGCGTGGTGGAGGGTGCGTTGGCGGGGGCAGTAGCGGGTGCAGTGGTGGGGTCAGTGGCGGGCGCGGTGGTGGGCGCGATTAGTTGGTATCCATCGGGAGTTCAACAAGTAGTTTTCCATTTTATACATATAGGATCACTCGTGTGTCTGTCTGTCTGTCACAGCCGATTTGCTCCGTAGATTCGGCGCAAATCAGCTGGACCGAAATTTGGTACCTACACCCAAACACGGACGTGTAACGTGGGACAGTTTTAGGAGGCAAATCAGAAAATTAAAAAAAAATATGAAAAGTAAACCGTGTGAGATATAAAATGACAGGGCTTGTTGTGAAGGTTTTGAATATTTTTTTTTATAATTTATAAATTAAATAGTTTAAAGTTATTAAGAAAATAGATGAAAGTTGACCCTTATCTCCGAAACCTACCTACTAAAAATACAGAAAAGAATTTTTTGCTTACCTATAGATTTCAGGAAAACCTATAAGAAGTCTATGGTGTTCAAATAACATGGTAACTCTCAATATTGTGCGTACAAACTTAAATTTGCAGTTGGAATGTTTGGGAGAACATGTTTTTCAACTACAATGCTATGTTTGTTCTTGGAATAAAAAAAACATTGTAGATAATTTATTAATTGTACGGAACCCTCACCGTGCGAATTCAACTCGCACTTGTCCGGTTTTTCAATTTGGAGTTTGAGATTTGCACCAAACCCTTAAATATGCAGACAAATTACGAACTCGCAGGTTATTATTGAAATACGGTCAGAAAATCAAAAGCATTTTTAGGGCGAATTTCACCAATGAAAACTGAACGCGATCAGCACATACACTACGTTTAAGAGCTGTCAGTGTCATTATTTTCTTTGTAATATTGACACTGACAGCTCTTGAACTCGGTTTAGATGTGCTGATCGCGTTCAGTTTGATTGGTGAAATTGGCACTTAAATTTCTAATAACGAGTTCATTTACTTCTGCCCCACCCATAAAAAAAATGCTGGGTACGCCCATGGTATTACTCGTGGCACACCGGAGGTTTACATTCGGTTAATAGCCACTATCATCCACTTGCGAAGGCAGTGAAATGCTACGAGAGACCTTCTACTGGGTAGATTTTAAAAGCATCGTTTAAGAACTTTGGGATTAGTAGGAATACGCTTATTCGCCACCTTTAATTTTATTTTAAACCACTTCCAAACTAACCTATTTTTGCCCTTATTTTTTGACTGGGACTTCCTCCCTTGAATATTTTTCTTCGTGTATTTCTTACGGAGCTTTTTCTTATTTTCCTTTTTATCTTCCTCCATGCTTTCGGTGTCATTTGAATTTTCTTCAGAACTCAATTCTGGCCTTTTACGAGCCGCTGAACGTTTTTGACGATCCTTGTAAACTTCGCAGGAGTCTTTAGGCACGAGTTTCCAACATCCTTTTCCTTCTGTTCGCCGAGATTTCTTCAGAGTCAAACAAAAAAGAAAATGTTTTGAAAGTGTTGTGTGATATCGTAGGCTTCCAAGTAGCGTTTCTATATAAATAAAAAAGTGCTCGGAAATATTACTGCTCTGCTATCTGCGATGGCCCGGATACTTCAGCTAACTCATATTACAGCCTCAATGGGGCCACAACGCTTCGCATGCAAATACAAAAAGCTCGATGATTTTAACAATGCGTTGTGTTTTGTATTGCGGTCCGATCAAATGTGTGCTAACCTTTGATGTACTGCAAGGCTCATTCGATGCAGTCGCTACCCACCATGCATGCGGGACCCACCAGCTAGGCAGGCATGTGCCGGGAGGGTTGTGGAAGGAAAGGCTGAGCCGGTTTCCCATGGCCCTCCTATCACGGCGATGTGGGAATACCGCTGAGTTTTAGAGGGTATACTGTCATTACTGACCGGAGTCCCACATACCCCGACTTGTCCCCCACGAGCGGAGATGCGTAATGCATTTCTCAGCGATAAAAAAAAAAGGCTAGGCAATCGCCGGGGATCGCAGTAGTCGCATTTGAACCCATGATCCTCGGTGCAAGTGTGGGAAGGTAACACTGGGGTGGTTTTTAGTCAGTAAGAGTCTGACTAAACTCGCCTGCCCCAGGGCGGAGGACATCCATGTGGATTTTCCACTCCGGATACAAAAAAAAATGAGGTTAGGCAATCTAATGTAAACTGGATAACATTGGTGTACATTTGGTTGGAGGGTCGTCATTTAGTTGGACTTGTACGAGTCATCTTATTACATTACTAACTTTTGTACGAATGGCTTCATTAATATCATCAATAAATAGTCCGGAGTAGTCATTATTCCAACCCCAACTTCTGTTTGATTTATTTTTGTATCTTTTCTTATTTATTCGTTCGTGTCTAGACGGCTTTTTGTGGGCTTTTGGTCGTTTCGCAGATCTCATATTTGTGTTTCTAAAATCTAAAATACGATGGTAAAAATTTCGATTTGTAGAAAAGTAGAAAGAATGTCTTATTATGGGTTTTTTTTTTGTTGTGTTTTATCGTGGTCTATGATTTTCTTTGTTTATAACATAGATAACGGTTACTTTAAATGTATAAAACAAGAAACTTTTTAATGAAACTACTTTTAGTAATACATCTAGTGACCTTCGCAAACCATATTAAAGCGCAGGCCACATCGCCAGCTAGCGGGCGGGCTAGGCGGGCGAACATCGTTTCACCTCTTTACATACTTCGGTTCACACCGCGAGCTACCGACTAACCATGTAAAGAGGTGAAACGATGTTCGCCCGCCTAGCCCGCCCGCCCGCTAGCTGGCGGTGTGGCCTGCGTTTATCACGACGACCGCGACACCATTCCAACACCGTCTCAACTCCAACTTTCGATCGACTAGCTACACGATCGTCTTTATGCATACTTAATAAGGGTCATAATACCATAAGGCTCGTAAAGACTGGTGCGATATCGTGGGCGCGACAGGCAACGACAAAGAAATAGTGTTATTAGAGTCTCGTCGCGCCCGCGATATCGCAGCAGTCTGGACAAGCCTTTATGGGTTCATCATTTCTCTTTCTAAGTTATTATTAGGAAGTTATTATTTCAATGAAAACATAATAATTTCATGCCTATTATGAGTTTCAGATTTTTTGAACCTTTACACAATATTTTTCACGCTGCTCTTTACAAGAAAGTGTGCAAATAACGTAGAACGAAACGTCGTAATGTCATATGACTAGCGACGTCAGTGCTACCAACATAATCAGTGTGTCCACCATTTTTACGCAGCTGATGTTTGTTTGAGATTTTATATTTTAGAATTCTATCTAAATAATATCTCAAAATGGGTGCCTCCTTCGTTCCCATCACCGTATTCACCGTGCTGTGGGGTATTGTGGGCATTGTTTGCCCCTTCTTCGCCCCTAAAGGACCAAACAGAGGGTAAGTTATTGCGCCTGCCTCCCAAAATAATTTTTGCCTTAGAAAGGACTAAAACCTGTATTTCGTTGCTCTATTCCAGGATTATCCAGGTGGTTTTGATTCTAACTGCTGCTACATGCTGGTTATTGTAAGTATTTTGTCTTTTTACAAGGTTTTTGAGACCTAAATGAGTCATGGGCCTAAGAAGCTACATGTAGGCACTTGATTGCCTTCAGTGAGTGCCCTCGTGATTTGGGTTTCGCCAAAAATTTTGTTGTGATCATAGACTTGAGAAATTTATTTTCTAATCAGTTTAAAAAACTGAAATACTTACTGTAATAAACTGAAATTACTAAGAACTGGGTCATGTGGCTGGTATCAATGATGTTTGTGCGTTTATTGGATTTAAGCAGGCTTAGGATAACTCTTTCTATTTATACTCTACTGTAGAATAGACACCGCTGGTCTACCTTTCTCTGTAGAAAACTCAATACTTTATTTGCATTCCACAATATGTTCTTAGATGGTAACTTAAAATTCCATGTGATCATTATGGACCCTGTCAGGAAACATAATTTTTGTCTACTCTTCCGTCAACAAAACGCTTCTCTATGGTTCTCGTGCTAATAGGAAGCTAAAGAAGAATCAGAAAACAACTATAAAAAATACAAAAAAAAAATCCTGGTTTAAACCTTTCCCAAACTTTTTCTATTTGTTTTTATTCAATCTGTACTGTCCCACGGCTGGGAAAAGGTATCCACTCGCCAACCTTTAATAACTAGTAACTAGTTTCACAAAAAAGCTTTGTAATTTTCTAATACATAGAAAGGATATAAGTAGAATACTATGCTAGCTTACAATTTTAATCATATACTACTTGTGTATTCCAGCTGGCTGTGCGCGTACATGGCACAAATGAACCCCCTCATCGGGCCCAGACTTAACAACGAAACACTCATCTGGATGTCACGTACTTGGGTAAGTACTCAAAGATTTGTTTGACACATGGAGAGAGAAAAGAATGGACAAGAAACTACATGGTTTCATACACTGCTGTACGAAAGAGGGCAGGCCATCAGCATAATACATTCGGCCATCAGCATAAAACATAATCTCCCTTATTACAAAACAAGGTTTATATTCAGACCCAGGTTTAAAACATGGAGCCATTATTGAATTTCGAACATTATACCGACTATGGTAAAGTTCCTAAACACAAAAGTGACAACTTAGTACTGAACTAAGTTTTCAGTTTTGTATAAAGAACGGTATTTCGATCACTGTTACGTTCTTATTACAAAAACTGGCTGCATGGTTTAAGCCATGTAAAAATATAAATATTGTTTTGTAATAAGAGGGATTAATAACCCCATAACTTTTTGAAACGAAACTTAACTTTAAAACGTTCTTACAAGTTTTTGTGGCTCTACTGTACAACTTAAAGTAATGAAAGAGACAGCTTTTTTTTTTTTTAGTTTTTGGGTGGAAATTATCAAATAACTTCTCCCGCTTTGGGCGGAGCGGGAGGGCGTGTCTGACTTTTACTGACTAAAACCCACCCGTGTTCCTTCCGTTGCCTTTCGGACAAACTCGCAACCCTGGCAGCTGAAACTACGTTTCAAGAATTTTACCGTTTAAAAAGAACGGTATTTCAATCACAGTTACGTTCTTATTACAAAAACTGGCTCCATGGTTTAAGCCATGTCAATTAAAAATCTTGTTTTGTAATAAGGCGGAATACGTTTTAATATTTACTGGCAACAACGAAAATCAAAAATATTTTTATTTCGCATAAGCCTACATGGGCACTTATGAAACGTCAGAAGCTAGGTGCACGGTTCCAATTGCTCGTTTCTTATGGAGAAGAGCCGGCAAGAAATTCCACGGCTACTCTATAAAAAAAATGGCTTTTACAATATTTTCAAAGTATGAGAGGACAGCGTAGGCCCGTCAAAAGTACCAGGTACTTAACAAAATAGAAAATGGTCTACAGATCTACAGTCTATTAAGCCTACAACGTCCTCACATTAACAAAAAAACTATATAAAATATGATTAAAATAATAAAAGTTAGAGCCTTGTTGAAATCAAAAAACATCGATTATGTCAAGGAAGTATGTAAAAAATAAATAACATAAACATCGCAACTTGGGAGCAGTTAATAGACATTTACATATTTTTGCCGTTAATGAGGTACCAGGGAAGCCACATGTGCAGAAGGAATTAATGCCAAACTTCCTTGTCTTCAACGTAGTCTTTAATCTTATAATATGCTTTTTTGATAAGGACACGTTTGGTGTGGGTTTTGAATTTTCCATCGCTAGGTTCTGTAACAGACTTTGGCAACTTGTTATAAAAGCAGATACTGTTAATAAGTGGTTAATAAGAAATGACTTGCTTGTTTTAGTTAATCTAAATTTGGGTATCACAATTTCATGTTTACTACGTGTATTTATATTATGGAAATCGCTTCTTATTTTAAAAAGGCCTAAGTTTTTGCGAACATATAAAATACTTTCTAAGATATAAAGAGAAGGCAGAGTTAGTACATCAATTTCTTTGAATTTGAAGTAAACGTAGATTGATTCGCTGTTCCAATGTAATCAATTAGCCCGCACCCTAATAATCATCTGTCTACCCTTATCCCAAGTATGTTGGTGTCAGCTTCCAGTCTACGTGGCTACAGGGGAATACCAGTATTTTACATGGAGCGGCTGCCTATCTGACCTCCGCAACCCACTTACTGGGTAACACAATACCCCCTTAGTCACACTCAGACTCTGACGATCCGTGACCAGGGCTGGAAACCGGTTAATTTTCTATGTAACCTTAACAGTTATTATCATCGAGATATAAGTACTAACGTACTAGAGAAGACACCGTAAATTCCTACTTTGTCTCGTTCAACTGCGGCGATCGCGCCGCACCTCACTCAGTCGCTCTCTAGCTCTTTCGCGCCTAGTACTCCCGACAATAATAAATTACATAGAATAAATACACTTCCGCAGCAAATCTAGCGCTGTGGTAAATTAGTTACGGTTTAGACGAATTGTTATTATTTTAGCGCTGCGCGAACTAAAGATTCAAATTACGAAGAATAGGACAATTCAGTTATTTGACGTAGCTTCTCTAGTACGTTAGTACTTATATCTCGATGGTTATTATTTATTTAATTTACACGTCTTAAAAAAACAATTACATAAATCAAAGTATACAAGGTGTTACAGGAAGACCGACATCCTATATACCACGTAAAGAGTATCATGTTGTCCACCCGTATACAAAAAATAAATAAAATATATTATAACGGACTCAGATCTACATCATGTTGAAAAATAACAAAATGGAAAATAATTTCCTGTGGCTACAGTATTCATTGGATTTGATTTATTTTTTGTATACGGGTAAAAAACAAGATACTCTTTACGTGGTTTATAGGAATGTCAATTGTCCTGTAACACCTTGTATACAAACATAACACATACACTAATAACACCAATGAAATACTATTGTTTTCACAAAAAAATTGGCACAACCATTAAGGCGTCCCCCACATCAGGCGTGCGCGTTCCTCGGGCGTATGAGCGACTCGGACGCCGCGTGCACTCTCCACACACGCCGCAGGAAAGCAAAACACCACGCTCCACGCCCGAGAAACGCGCACGCCTAATGTGGGGTCAGCCTTAATTGGGAAATTTATTGGCGAACAGATACAAAAAAAAAAAAAGTTTTAAAGGTTTTCGAACATTATATCGTTAATTAATTATTTAATTTGTTACAAAATTAATGCTGAACTTAATGTGATAAAGCAATCTTTGAAGCTAATATCAATTGTATCAAAAATAGTTAATAACTTCGGAAATATAAATTAAACAGTTTCAAGCCCTGCCCGTGATTACTGTCCACGAATGATAGTCGGGACCAACGCTTAACTTACTTTCCGAGGCATGGAGTGCCCGAAATGTAATGGATAGTCACCCATCAACGAACCGACCGCGGCAAGCGTAGCTTAAGACGCAGATATATCCAGTGACCTTGAGTGGTTAGCTTGCGTGTTCTGTACTGAGCTCACGCAACGCGTCGTACGTTCAGCCAGTAATAGGACTCGTCCATTAAGACCCAGATATATGCCAGTGACCTTGAGTGGTTAGCTTGCGTGTTCTGTACTGAGCCCACGCAACGCGTCGTACGTTCAGCCAGTAATAGGACTCGCCCATTAAGACCCAGATATATGCCAGTGACCTTGAGTGGTTAGCTTGCGTGTTCTGTACTGAGCTCACGCAACGCGTCGTACGTTCAGTCAGTAATAGGACTCGCCCATTAAGACGCTGATATATGCCAGTGACCTTGAGTGGTTAGCTTGCGTGTTCTGTACTGAGCTCACGCAACGCGTCGTACGTTCAGCCAGTAAGTAATAGGACTCGCCCATCAAGGTGCGCTGTCCCCAATTTGACGCATTATTAATTTATTATACACAAAAAAAAGGTATTTTAATAAAACGCGTATACTAAAAGATCAGTAATTAAATTATCTTTTAATTGGTGAAGGTTTCAGAAAAATACGCTTGGTAGATTTTGCGCCAATCTCAGTTTTTTATCCGCGTTAGATATAACTTTACAAATTAATTTCACTATGAACATAATCTAAAATATTCACATATTAAGTTATTGAGGAAATGCTCTAATTTATCATATTTTTTTTTTCAAATCATTAACACTACTCATTTAGACGTGATCTTCAGTATAAAATCATTAAAAGTCGGTTATCGTCGCCTTAAGCTGACGGATCGACCCGTGCAGTTGTTATCGTACCACGAGCTCTTCGGGGCATACTATAATATGAAATACCGAATTATTTTCCTTGCGGAAGTGTACGCTTTGCCTTGTCCTCGCCATCAGGGTCAAATCGTAATATTGCAATAAGACAATCGAACATTTAGTTGACAATGTTTTCTAATATTTTCACATAAATAGGTTTATGTGAAAATATTAGAAAACATTGTCAACCCAGTGGCCAAAGGGATTTATTGACTATTTCATGAAATATCATTCAATAAGATTCTACGAAGTTAGAGAATTGTAAACGCTCTTAATATTAAGTATTTTAACGCGTCGATTTTATATCGTGCACTGGATTTGGACTCGGAAAACACCATTGGTGAAGTGGAACTGATGATGAAGACCACAGATGGCCACCGGAACTATTTAATAACAAATATTTCACTATTGCGATTCGATTAGACACTTTAATATGGTTGCTAAGCAATTTGTGCTCGTCACAATGAATATGGTGAAGTCACCATCAGTTCCAGTACTCCTGGTTCTTACTAGGAGAACTCCTCAACTATTAACGCCCCCGCATTGGGAAAAGCAATATTTTGTAAAAGGTATTGAGCAGTTGATATTAGGCTATTATAATAATTTTCCTTTTGCTAGTAAAATTGTATTAATCATTGAAATGCATTGCAAGCTATAGTTTTGTATAAGTATTTTTCAATTTTGTAAATGTGAGTACCATGGAGCCGTTTATTATGTTATGAAGTTTGGCAGATAAGAGTATGTCATGCTCACTTAAATGTCTCGCTGATGGTGGCGCGTGTGTTGGGATCATTTGACCCTGATGGCGAGGACAAGGCAAAGCGTACACTTCCGCAAGGAAAATAATTCGGTATTTCATATTATAGTATGCCCCGAAGAGCTCGTGGTACGATAACAACTGCACGGGTCGATCCGTCAGCTTAAGGCGACGATAACCGACTTTTAATGATTGTATACTGAAGATCACGTCTAAACGAGTAGTGTTAATGATTAAAAAAAAATATAATGTTAAATTAGAGCATTTTCTCAATAACTTAATATACGAATATTGTAGATTATGTTTATAATACATAGTGAAATTAATTTGTAAAGTTATGTCTAACGCGGATTAAAAAACTAGCGAGAATGGCGAAAAATCTACCAAGCGTATTTTTCTGAAACCTTCACCAATTTAAAGATAATTTAATTACTGATTTATTAGTATACACGTTTTATTAAAATACCTTTTGGTTACAGCATTTCATACAAACTTTCAAGCCCTTGTTTTTCGAAATGACTGAACCGATTTTAATGAAACTTCATACGCATAAGCAGGATACAAAGGTATAAAAAGTTAGTAAAGAACATTTTCGTCCCTTTTCACGGAATCACTCCCACTGAAATCAAAGGGAAAGTTGTTACACATCAATTAATTAATTTTAGATGAGTCGAAATTTCCTATCTGGAATATAATGGAATATAATCTTGGTTAGATCACGTGAGGACCATGTAGGTTAGTGTCTGATGAAATGGTCTTTTCAGGAAAGAACTACACATTATTTGAGTTATATTTACACTGTTTACCAACAGATGGCGCTGTATAGGAGTTACATTTTAAGTCGCTTTGCCAATAAAATTTGTCTTATCAATAAAATATTGCGTGCTTGTTCATGCATCCCTTGCATCTCTTCCGTATGAGAGTAATCATTGCCAACACGTACAACTACATATGACATTGTAGTTAATTAATCGAATAATCTAATGAATGAGTAATTTTAAAATTCTCTCTTTTTGTTTATCGATATCTAAAGATACTAGTATAATAATAATTTATTTATTTAATAGACAACAAGATGAAATTACAATACAAAACTAAAATACTTACAATTCTAGATGTTAGTAAACAATTTACTTAACTTATTTGCTATGCCATCATCATTTCAGCCGAAAGACGTCCACTGCTGGACAGAAGCCTCCCCCAAATAGGGCGGATTTGCCATAATCGCCACGCTTGGCAGGCGGGTTAGCGATCGCAGTATGGTTTTAAAAATGAATAGAGAACGCTGCTGCCCATCTCTAGTAAGTCCCTTAGTCGCCTTTTACGACACCCACGGGAAGAAATGGGATGGAGCTATTCTTTACGTCCGGCACCAAACGGAACGTTATTTGCTATGTTAGTACTTAAATTCTAATACCGACAGCTTCGTGTTTACCAGATGGCTCATTGTGGGGCTTTCGTCAGGCGTAGAGGCTGATGCTACTGTCCCGTAATCTGGTGAAAAGAGATGCATTCTTTCTCCGCACTACAGCTGAGAAGCTATCTACTCTGGCTCGAGAAAACATTGCAGATGCACTGCAATAACGTGGCATTGTGCGAACCCTGATCCTTAGAGCGCTGTCCTGCTGATCCATAAACCGCTTGAGTACAGGGATGTGCATTGCAGGACTGTCTAGTCTAGTTTTCTTTAAGGCGACGATAACCGACTTTTAATGATTTTATTCTAAAGATCACGCCTAAACGAGAAGTGTTAATGATTTGAAAAAAATATTTGTTAAATTAAAGCATTTTCTCAATAACTTAATATGTGAATATTTTAGATTATGTTTATATTAGTAGTGTATTGTATACATAGTGAAATTGATTTGTAAAGTTATGTCTAACGCGGATAAAAAACTGAGAATGGCGCAAAATCTACCAGCGTAGCGTATCTTTCTGAAAGCTTCACAAATTTAAAGATAATTTAATTATTGATCTTTTAGTATACGCGGTTTATTAAAATAACTTTTTTTTTGTGTATAATAAATTAATAATACGTCAAATTGGGGACAGCGCTCCTTGATGGGCGAGTGCTATTACTGGCTGAACGTACGACGCGTTGCGTGAGCTCAGTACAGAACAAGCAAGCTAACCACTCACTGTGAGTCTTAAGTCGCGGCCATTACCACGGCTCTCATATATAATAAATAATATGATAGAATAGCCGAGCAGCCGATTAAGCAGATGGCTGGAATTGAAGATCTCTGAGAGTTGTTACGGATAACCAAAAATCCGAAAGTCTGACAACCAGTCTTACCAAGGGGTATCGTGTTACCCAGTAACTGGGTTCTGGAGGTCAGATAGGTAGTCGCTTCATGTAAAAGTACTGGTATTCTGCTGCATCCGGTTAGATTTTAAGGGGCCACTCGTATTTTAAAGCATCTATACTCCATTTGAAATAAGATTAGAAAATTAAATAAACCTTTTTAGGGGACCCAAAGGGAAAAACGGGAACCCTATTACTAAAGCTCCGTCGTCTGTCTGTCTGTCTGTCCGTCTGTCACCAGGCTGTATCTCTGTATATTTAAGGGGGCTCCCATACAACAAATGTGATATTTTGGTCGTTTTAGCTCGAAATTGATAACGGCAACAGGTAGACGCTTGAAATATTCACAGAATAATTAGTTATATATTCACTTTAAAAGAGATCATTATAAATAATAAATTAGTAAAACATAATCAAAATCTATCATCTAAAAATTCATTTAAATTATAATAAGCTTTATCTGCTAGAAAAATGTTGACTTTCTTTTTGAACGCAACGTCATTTAACTGCTTCCAGCTTTTAGGTAGTTTATTATAAATTTTTGGAGCCATGTAAAAGACACTTTTCCTCATAAGTGTGCTTCTATATTGATGCAGGCAAATTTGGCTATTGTCACGTCTATTACGAGGAAATCGATCCGCCATGCGATAAAAGAGGTGAGGGTTGGATCTTAAGAACATTGCATTTTCTAATATATAAAGAGAAGGGAATGTCAAGATTTTGTATTTTTTAAAATAAGGCTTGCAACTCTGAGTGGTTTCGAGTTTGAACATCGACCTAATGCAACGCTTTTGAGTTTTGAATGTAAGTTCCCGGTCAGTCGAATTACCCCAAAAGATAACACCGTATCTTAAAATGGACTCCACCAAGCCCTAGTATGCGGTAAGCAAAGCATCTACGCTAATTACTGCTGCCAGTTTGTACAGAGCATATGCCGAGGTACTTAATTTCTTACTGATAGTCTCTATATGTGCCTTCCAATTTAATTTATTGTCAATAGTAAGTCCTAAGAATTTTGTTGTATCAACTTCGTCAATATTATTATTATTATAGTTTATATCTAGATTTTGAATTAATGTCAAGGAGCGTTTACTGAAGTGCATGATTGTCTTATTTAAATTAATTTTTAAATTATTATTATTTAACCATTCTATAATTGCAATTAGTGAGTTATTAATGTCAGATTTATATGTGTCTCAATTTTTACACGCAATTGTCACTACACTGTCATCGGCAAAGAGGCTCATAGGTTGTTCTGTGGACTTAGGAAAGTCATTAATATATAATGTAAACAGGGGAGGTCCCAAAACACTTCCCTGTGGGACACCATACATAACTTCACGTTCGTGCGAACGATGCGACTCTTCTCGTTTTGTAGTTATATTTATCCTACTGACTTCCGTTATTTGCTTTCTGTGTTGAAGATATGACTCAAATAGTTTTAATACATTACCTCTAATACCATATGCTTCGAGTTTCTTAAGTAGAATATTGTGTTGAACATAGTCAAATGCCTGAGTCATGTCACAGAATATACTGCAAACCGGTTTATTTTGATCCATATTCGTCATCACTGTGTGTAAAAAATCATATATTTATTTTATTTATTTTTTTTTTATTTTACAGTTTATGTACACACATATATACAGACAAGAAAAAAAAAAAAAAGAACAGAAAAATACGTACAAAGGTGATGCTTATTTCTAAAGAAATCTCTTCCAGCATACCTGCGACAAGGAAAGTAGACGAAGAGATGTAGACAACATGTGTAAGATTAAAAGAGAAAACATAATACATAAAATCAAAATAAAAAACTTACTAATATGATTACTAAACTAATCACTAATTTAAAAATAAACACACAATAAGAGAATATACTTACATACATACTTCTAAAATGAATATCATTAAAATATATATAAGTTTAAAATAATAAATACATAATATGCAACTATGACGAAGTGGAAAGATAGTGTTCTTTGACTCTTCTTTTAAAAACTGCAACGGTTTGGCAGTCCGTAATTTCAGGCGGAAGTGAATTCCACAACCGAACCGCGTGCACAGAGAAGGAGTAGGAGTAAAAGTCGGTAGAGTGGGGAGGTGATTTAAGGAGATTTCTAAGATGGGACCTGCAAGGCGCGTCAGAAGGACGAGCGTAGGAAAAGCGTTCCCGCAGATAGGATGGCGTTCTAGGGTTGTGAAGGATGTTAAATAGCAAACACAATATCCGAGAGTTCCTGCGAAGTCGAATAGGGAGCCACTTGAGTATCTTGCGGAAGTTAGAAACATGATCATACTTTTTAAGGTTAAAAACAAAACGAATACAAATATTTTGCAAACGCTCAAGTTTATTTAAAAGCTCCTCGGTGGCATCCAAATAACAGGCATCAGCGTAGTCTATGATGGGCTGTATGAGAGATTGAGCAAGGGAGATTTTGGTATTCAAGGGTAAGAAGCTCTGGAGGCATTTTAAAGAATGGAACGTGTAGTGTACCTTGCGACTGACTTGAACAACATGGGCCGTCCACGATAGGTAAGAGTCCATGGTCACCCCCAGGTTTTTAACCGTATTTGCGTATTCAATCTGAACTCCATTAAGACAGAGTGGAGACAGCGACGCAACATCGAGCCTATTCCGCATATACCTTCCGCCGATAATTATGGCCTGGGATTTCTTAGGGTTGATCTGCAGACCAAAGGACCGCGACCACTCGCTAATCAAATCCAGGTCACTGTTCATGGCAGACACGGCTGCTTCCGCATCCTGCCTCAAGAATTGATTGTAAAGCTGCAGATCGTCGGCATAGAGATGGAAGTGAGAAGAGATGACTCTGGTGACGGAGTTAATGAAAATAGAAAAGATAAGAGGAGAGAGAACGCCACCCTGGGGCACACCCGCGATAAGAGAACACCAGTCAGACAAAGTCTCATCGAGACGAACCCGCTGCGAGCGGCCTTTAAGATAGGAGTCGAACCAACTAACAGTAGAAGAAGAGAAATTGAAAGCCTTAAGGATCCCTAGTAGGATGTCGAAATCGACAGAGTTAAAGGCACTACTAAAGTCCAGAAGTACAAGCAAAGTGAGAGATTTGTGGTCCATAGCCCAGCGGATCTCGTCAGTAACCTTCAAAAGAGCCGTTACTGTGCTATGACCAGGTCGAAAACCAGATTGAAAAGGACTAAGAAGTTCATTCGAAGATAGAAAGGCAGAAAGTTGCTGATGAACAATGTGCTCAAGGACCTTAGAGAGATATGGGAGGATAGAAATGGGTCGGAAATCGGTCGGAGAGACCGGGTTAGGAATCTTGGGTAAGGGGATGATATGGGCTTGTTTCCAGGCCTCAGGAACTGTACAAGAAAACAAGGAGAAATTAAAAATGTGGGTCAAGATGGGAAGTAATGTGGGGAGGATAGGAGAAATCATTCTTGAGCAGAGATTGTCATTACCAACCGCAGAGGAGGAGATAGCACAAATAGATTTTTTGACTTCACTTTCACCTACAGGTTTTAGGTCAAAAGAAGGACACTGCGGCACAGGCAAACATGATAGTTTATTCAAGGTAACTGATTTGACGTGCGGATCCAACGTAACAGGGGGATGGGAGAAATGTTTGATAAGAGCACACACGTCAGTCTCATTACTGGAAGCAGCTGGAGACTTACCAATGCCGACAGTTTTTAGAAACCTCCAGACTTCAGAAGAGTTACGGTTGTCGAGAGAATTATGGAAGTAGCGTCGCTTTGCATCTCTGCACAAACGACTGCAGCGATTACGCAGCACTTTAAACGCATTCAGGTAGCGCTCGGAAGGACAGCGTTTTAACCTCCTTTTGGCTCTGTCCCTACTAGCCATCGCATCCTTAATGGCAGGAGTAAGCCAGGGAGCAGGAGCATACTTGACTTTGACTCGACGGATAGGGGCATGACGATCGTATAAGCTGAGTATTGTGCTGTTGAAAATGTGTACCATATCGTTAATACACGAGCTCTCCAAAACGTCAGTCCAGCCGATGCTACCAGCATCACGCAGCAATGCCTCCAGATCTATGCCCTTGTAGTTCCTAAGGAAAATAAATTGAGGCTTACGCTTGGGCGGACGAATCCTGTAGGACATAAAGATGAAGTCATGGTAAGAAAAAGGTGCACTGAGCTGTCCGTGGACAGATACATTATTAGAATTAGAGACTATCATCAGGTCCAAGAGAGAAGGGCGACAGTTAGGAAAATGATGAGTAGCAGAAAGAGGGAGAATACTAAAGGTTAAAAGAAGATAAGAGAGATTGAAGTCTGTGAGTACGACTGTCATTTTTAAGAAGGCAAGTATTAAAATCGCCCATCAGGACTACGTGGTCATAAGACGGACAGACATCATTTAAAAGCGAATCAAAAGAGTCAAAGTAATCGATAGTGAGGTTAGGACTGTACATCACTCCAAGAAGCATTTTAACATGATGCAAGGTAATTTCTAGAAATAGATGCTCCGCTGACCCCGAGTGGGAAGAAGGTGATGTGCTGATAATCTTGTAGGGAATATCAGTACGCAGGTAAATGGCAACACCACCACCACCTCTCCCAGTTCTGTCATTACGGATAAGAACAAAGCCAGGAAGGTCATAGTGTATAGATAAAAGAGAGGGTTTGAGGAAGGACTCAGAGATCAGCAAAGCATCTTATATGTGCACTGTTAATGGAAACCAGAAGATCAGAATAATGGCTTGGAATACTCTGGGCATTGATGTGGGCTATGTTGAGATTGTTGGGGAGGTGGGAAAGCAAAGAAGAAATCTGATCGCCGAGAGTGAGAGGAGAGGAAGAACCACTCGCCGCACTAAGGAAACTGCTAGAAGAGGAGGAACACGAGAAATAATCAACATTAAGGTCCGCATCGATCATAGTTTGCAAAAATAATAATAATATATAGGTATATGAACAAAAAGAATACTAAAACAAAAAAAAAAAAAACTAATAATAATAAAAAATAAAAAAGAAGATATCAAACTACTAACAACTTAAGTACAAAAAAAAAAAAAAAAAAAAGAATTAAAAACCCTTAAATTACTAATAAAAGCACCAATTCGCTGATGTTGGTAGAGTTTTAACAAACCATTTAAAACTAGGAAGGTACATAAAAAAATGAAGAACATTTTAGCAATAACAAAAGTCCTAAAAATAAATGAACTAACGAGAATATCATCCACAACAAACGCATATTGTAACGAAACGTAACATCAACTTAGATATAAAAAGTAAAAATGACACTGACAGACGTCACATAAATCTACCGGCAGGTTTTCGTATGTAGTTGTGAGAAAGAAAAAAAAAAAAGTTATGCGAAAAGTGAATGCTATGGGTAGATTAATAAAAACGCTAATCAAATCATAAAGTGTACCGACACTACACAAATGTATCACAAAGCGGTCAAAGAAAACATACAAAGGAGAAATATATATGAGTAAACTTAGCGACGAGCCTTCCTCACAATCTTTCGTTTGGGGGTTTCTGTAACAGGCGATGTAGATGCAACTGCTGACGAGGTAGAAGAGGCTGGCACGGGATCCTTGGGTGCGGCTGCACTGTCGGGAGCAGGGAATAGCGCGATTAACGTTTCCAGCTCACCCATGGTCGCTATCTTCCGGCGTGACTTGTCAGGCGTCAAGACAAAAACCTTTCCCTCTGCAGACCAGCAGCTGTTGATGCTAAAGTATTTGCGAGCAGCAATAAATACCTGGTGCCGTGTCTTCGTCAGGAACTCAGAAATGGTGATGCTACTGCCCTTGAGTGTAGTTTTACCATCCCAAACTAACCGACGATGCACCATCTCATTAAATCGCACCAGCACAGGTCGGGTTTTACCTTGGGATGCTCCTAATCTGTGGCAAACGTCTAAATGATCCAACTTAATGTCGTCAATCATCAGTTGTTTGGATATTATGAAGAGAATTGAGTCACACAGCTTTTCATTAGGTTTCTCAGGTATACCGTGAAACAGCAAGATCTTTCTGCGCATAGCAGTCTCATGTGTGTCCAGGCTCAACGACAGGAGTTCAATCTGTGTTTTAAAATGAGAGAATGTTTTGCAAACAAAGGATTTGAACTCTGAAAAGTCTAGGGACAGCGCAGCAACATCCGAGTGTGCAGGGTCAGCTCCAACTGTAGCTCTCTGCAGCTTGTCTTCGTACTCACGCATACGGGAGCTAAACAGCTTTTCCAGTTCCTCCATACTGTGCACAAGCTTGCTGTCCATGCTTTGTCGGAGTATTTTAAGTGTTGTGGTTTATAAAGTGAGAATGTAAAAGGAAATATCAGAGCGAAGGTGGGTTTATTAGTTATTTAGCACATAAATATAGTTTAAAAGAACAATTAACTATTTAAAAATAAATATTAAATAAGGAAGCAAAAAAATTTCGTGTATATGTCACGCCTACCCACGTAGGAAAAAGCCTATATTGCCATGTTAATAGTTTTTTTTTCCCTGAAACCTTTTTGCTCATTGCAGAGGATCTTGTTGTGTTCTAAATATGAGTTGAGTTGTTTATAAATATATTTTTCAAAATTTTTGGAAATTATAGGGATCAGTGATATCGGTCTATAGCAGCATGACAAATGGCAGCTGTATTATACAGTCGGTATTGTAACCACATTTTTGCTTTTAATGTCATCCTTATGCCTACGGAACAGAAATCAAAATCGGTTAAACGGACTGTAAAAAAGGTTGATTTAAATTTCTAATCTTATTTCAAATCTGGTATAAAAAGAGCTGATTGGGTGAATAATCCCATATCATCTACCTGTATTACACAATTAAAGTTGAGTGTATTGCGTCATTAGATAAAATGAGTACAAGCACATTATCGTTTATCGTAATAACCTATTAACACGTTGACTACTTATTTTCTCGACCATTATGCGTATCACAACGGTAAATTACTACTAAATGGACGTAAAATGAACGGACTGAGGGAGTATTGCAACGCTTGGTTTAACACCATACTGCGATCACCAACTCGCTTGCCAAGCGTGGCCATTATGGCAAACCCCCCGTTTTGGGGAAGGCCTATGTCCACCAGCGGACGTATTTCGGCTGAAATGACGATGATAATACAAAATATAAGATTAAAAATAAGCCCTGGCAGTTAATGATTGGCACACGAGAAGTCGGGCTGTGTATAATGATGATGATGAAGCAGCAAGAGGGTAGACATGATGTAGTCTTTGCACCCAGAATAAATAACTTTCGCAGATCCGGCTCTGTCTGCAGTAGATATCAATATAATGGGCGTATTCATTGTGTCACTGCGCCTCGCAATATATTGCATTAACTTATCGCAATGACCTACTAATTAGTTGTTACTCGTGCGTTAATTTCCTTGATTTCTCTATAATTATTGTACTTTATACCTCTCAAGTCGTAGTAGACTCCTTGAGACCAATTTTTCGGCACAACACGGAATAAAAATCTGCTCAAAACGGTGAGGGAAAACATCGTGAGGAAACCGGCATCTCCTAGAACCAAAAATTCGCGAGCCCAGTGTGGGTTGGTAGATGTCACATGTCTTCGAATTTGACTGCTGGGACACAGGCCTCCTCAAGAGAGGAAACCTGTCCCAACAGTGGGATCATTATAGGCTGATTATGTGTTAACTTCGTAATATGTCCCACATAAATAACGAATAAAACGCCATTTATCGCATCTTACTCTGCTCCATATTAGCAAAACACGACCCATTTCTTCCCATCGCCACTATCTCTAAGGCCAAGGTCAAATATCACGTACGTGTCTGACACATATTACATTAAAATATTGTCACGTGTTGGATCACTTTGTCTTGACTGCGGCGAAATGTGGAACTAAATTCGAAAATGTACTGAATTTGACGTTTCGCTGGCGGTTTATCTTCGCCATTAGCGCCACCCTTGAAATCACGAATAAATTGGTCAATGTAAATTGTTTCGTTTGTCGTGTGTTTGCGGATATACTTTACATCTTCATGCTAATATGAGCAATATGGAGGTATAGATTTTAGATCTATTTTTGTTCTTCAAAGAGGGGGCTTGTGGCTAAGTAAGAGCCGCGCGGGTCGATCGAACAGGTTTAGCTACGCTTGCCGCCTTGCCTCCGCTTGGTCCGTCGATGGGTGACCATCTTTACATACCAAGACTCCTTCGTGCCTTGGAAAGCACGTTAACCCGTTGGTCCCGGGGTTATAGATCTTTGACAGTTGTTACGAGTCGTCAGAAGCCCGAAAGTCTGACAACCAGTCTTACCAAGGGGTGTCGTGTTACCCAGTAACTGGGTTGTGGAGATCAGATAGGCAGTGTTTCCATGTAAAATACTGGTATTTAGCTTCATCCGGTTAGGCTGGAAGCCGATCCCAACATAGTTGGGAAACTGCTACGCAGATGACGTTTGTTATTCAATAATGTAGTAGAGATTAACTACGATGACATGGCCCGCCCCTCCACAATTCAAAACGTTTGAAAGTATTTACAAAGCGCCACCAAGACTCACAACGCATGTGTGCGTAATGAGATGGCCGTCAAACAAAAACAAATCACGGATTTGTTGCTCGACTAGTGGCGTCATTAATCGCACATTATCGCTGCACTTACTTACTCTTTGAAAACGACAGGTGTGCGTTGCCGCCCGGTTAGAGGCTGAGAGCGCCGTAGCAATAAATATAATATCCCCTGATAATAATCATGATCAAAATGTTGATCCAGCCCGTCCCCAAATTGTTACTAATTTTGTGATCCCCCAACGACGCCCTGAGCCGAGGTCCGTACCCCACAGGGGGTGCCCTTAGTGCGCTGTCGTTTAGTTTTTAATATATATAATTTGCGCCCTGGCTGGAGGCTTTAAGATTAAAAACCTTAGGGCAGCCACAGGAATATCCGGTTAAGTAGCAACGACCTCTCTAGGTCTGCTACGAGATGCCAAAAAAAAAAAAAAAAAAAAAATAGTGTGCGTTGTCTTGCGCGATCGGCTAGTTGACCAACAATCTGGTAATAAGTGAGATATTACGAGTATTCCACAAAAACTATGAATTCGACAAAGACGAATACATACAAACTCTTTCGTAAGGATGTGACTACACATTGAAACAGTAATTTGGAGGGGCGCGCCATGTTATCGTAGCTTATCTCTATAATGGTAGAATTTATTTGAATAATTATTTATCCTGCGGATAGAAATTGGTAGAATACTGGATACTTTAATTTTTTTTTTGTTGGTATAAAACAGAAATAAGTATTGTTATTTAAAAATTATGTAAGAAACGTCACGCTTTGATCTTTCGAATGAGTAGCCACAGGTGTTTATAACGTTTCTCTAGTTACTTTGTCCAGATACGTGTGACTTATTATATAAGTCACACGCATTAAGGGGCGAGCCTATGGTCATAAACAAATCTGTAGTCTGGGATGCAATTGAAAACTAAACTACACTTCCCCGACCGGTATATTGAAGCCAAGATCGATCAGCTGGCGCACTTGCGACCACTAGACCAAAGGCTGCCAACACGTCACAGAAACTTGTACAACTTTTACTGTAAATCTTACATAGGGACCTCCTTTATACCTGTGCTAGGAGATCCCGCTCTCCAATGACAAAATAATGAATTCATAAAAGTGATGTACAATACGAAAATAGTATTTATACAACAAAAAGAAAAAATAAAACAAAACAAGTAAAATCCCAAATACAAGAGTTTTATTTTTAACAATTTTTTTTTTTGTTTCAGGGCAACAAAATGGGCGCGTAAACTTGCAGGCAGCCTCAACCATCCCTTAGATTAAGCGTTGAAAGTTTGTGTCGAATTATAATCTAAAACATGCTATTCAACTATTTATGTATATCCTTTATCAATTCAAGCATGACTAAATAAATTAAGCGAAGTAAAAAAGCGTTGGTATAAAGAATCTATTGCCAGTATCAAAAACTCTTTTGTGAAATAAATGTTGAACGCTTGTCGATGGTCTATCATTCCAATGCATAATTCTGTAATATGTGTGTATAAAATCCTCTAATTATATTGTAGATAAATAAATTTATTTCAGTTTATTTAAGTTGTTTAACCAATTTTTCTTACATATCCCTACCTACTATTATAGCCTAAGATTAAAGGTAAAAGTATTTGGAACGAAAATCAACTTACGTTTAATTTTGACACTTCGGTTGTAATTTTCATTCACAACAAGGCTCATTTACACGATGCAATATAATTGCCCCCCGATGAATGCAATCAAGAATCATAAAATGCAATCAATCAACTGCTGTGTTTGTAAATGAGCTTTAAATGCGTGTCTAGGCAAATTGTGTACCTTTCAACCATAAAAGTGAAAATCTTTACCACGTCGTGGGTCTAGTGTAAGCAAGCGCTATTGCTGAGCAAGAGGTCCTGGGTTCGATTCCCGGGTCGGGCAAAGTGTTTGGCTCGATCTCAGAATACCAGATTCTCAATATAACAGATTATCAAAATACCAGATTCTCAAAATACGAGATTCTCAATATAAAAGTACCCCGAGTGTAAGTATGCAAGTGAATAAACGTAACTTGCGCGTTTGCGTTAAGATTTTTATTCTCACTCTTATATTCTTAACATTATGATCTATCGGTAAAATTTTAACGCAAAATAAATAGTTACGTTTACTCTCTTGCAAACTTACACTTGGGGTACTTGTTATCAAAATACCAGATTCGCAATATACCAGAGGTACAAGACACGACTCGATTTTGCAGAACCGGCTGGCTTGCGGCAGCTTCAAAAGGTACCTTTGACAGTGCCGCAAGCCGCTAAAACCATGTAAGTCATTGCAATAAATGTAAATGAAAATTATTTTAGATAAACAAGCAGGTAAGAATAAAAAATAAAATTATCTAACACAAATAAATTACAATTAATCATGAAAAACAGAAATAACAAATTAAAATACCCGTTCAGGGCGTTGTTGGGCTGCCGCGCTGGTGCAGTTCGTCGGGCATGTTTGCGGACGCACACGTTGATGGCTTCCACGCCGTGCTCCGCAAGCGTTGCGCTGCGGCGCTCGGCAGACTGCGCGCCAGCACCAACAGCATCCTGGCTGTTATTGCGGATAGGCTGGCCACGCGCTACGTCCAGCACTGGGTTAATATCCTCATATGGAAATAAGTAATTATAATGTAGGTACTAACTCTAGTTTCTTAAGTTGTACTCTACTAAAATTGTATGGATTCTGTTTTTTTTTTTTAATAAACTTCAGGTTTTCTTTAAGTGCCTTATTGTAGCTAAAAGATTTATATACTCGGTAACAGTGATTTTGTTGCACATGCAATCATTATTAATATAAAAAACCGGCCAAGTGCGTGTCGGACTACGCAGGGTTCCGTAGTTGGGATGAATTTATCCCAAAAACAAACTTAACATTGTAGTTGATAAACACGTTCTCCCATACATCGATAAACGCCACCGCCACGGTCAATTTGCCAACTGGAAATGTAAGTTTGTAATTGCAAAAAAAAATATAAAATAATAGTGATAAAACTATAAATTATAGATTTTCGGACTTTTTCCTTTACTTGTGCTTGGAGACCTTGCTTCTTGCCAAATTTCATGATTCTAGGTCAAGGGGAAGTACCCTATAGGTTTTGATTTGTTTGAGAGTATCAAAATATGTCGCATAAATCGCCATATTTTTTTATTGCGTTGACTTGGAAAATTGATTTTTTTAGAGCTTCATGGGACCATAGACCTACGTATTAAATATTAATTTCAACTTGATACCTCCACGCGTTCCTGAGAAAAAGAGTCTTGACAGACAGACGGATAACGAAGTGATCCTATAAGGGTTCCGTTTTTTCCTTAAGAGGTACAAAACCCTAAAAACAAATAATTAGCTTTAAATAATTAAAATAATTAGTTTTGTCAGCTGATTTTCTTTTCGCGGTTTCAGATTTGGGCCCATAGTACCGGGGCCGGGATTTGTCCGGTTGATAGACCCCCCTCCCCCCCCTCTCGCCCCTTACTACATAACTAGTGAAATGAGGGTGCACCTCTGCATAACCCTTTGAGAAATACAAGCGTGATATTGTTATGTGAAAAGCTCATAATAAACCACGTCAGTATTAAAATCTCTCCGCAAGGAGAACACACAAAAGATGATTCATTATGAACCAAAGACCCCTATCCCAAAAATAGCCCATGGATTATTTAGGAAAAGAAGGTCAAGGACGCGCCGTCCATAGCACGATTATGGAATCTTCAGCGTAAACATTCCGTGCTAATTTAGTCACAAAAAACTAAAACCACTGCCAGAATAACTTGAGATGCGGCGAAAAAGGGAACTAAATATAAAAATGTACTAATTTTGACAGCTTTGTCGACGTGCAGCGCCATTGCCAGTCAGCGCCAGCGCCAGTCCAGATAAATTTGTCTTCCCAAAAGTTTTTTTTTCGTCACATGACGACCGGGCATTGGACAGCCGTAATATAACGAAAAAAATCACGTGCGTTGTAAAAATAGTCAGCTCTAACGTATCTTTATCATTTTACGTAACTTGTGGGTTTACAGAGTCGAGGCCTATGAATATCACACAAATATTAAAGTAACTAGGTACCGGGTAAAACGGGGTAAATAGAAATGCAGGGATGAATCGAGACGCAATTTTAAAATGGATGGAAATAATATAATTATTTTGTTGCAAAAAGGACTATAATGTGTTACCAGGGGGTCTAAAATGGACGCTTTGGCAGAATCATAATATGATCTGCGTACAATTCATACATCCCGCAATTCATCTGTTTGACAGCTGTTATTTGACATTAGACTTCACTTTAGCAAGTCATAGTTTGTGGACCATTTTACGAAACTCCATACAAAACTGTCAAACAGATGAATTGCGGGATATGAATTGTACTTATGATTCTGCCAAAGCGTCCATTTTAGGCCCTCTGTACTACAATTAACGATTAAGTGTCCTTGTTCGCAACAAACTATATTATTTCAATCCATTTTAAAGTTGCGTCTCGATTTACCCCTGCATGTCTATTCACCCCGTTTTACGGTACTTACTTATTCTAATATTTGTGTGATATTCATAGGCCTCGTAGCGGTAAAACATTTGTTGGCCACGAATAGCTCATGTGAAGCATCCAAGCAAGGCATCAGAGAAGATTTTTTTTTTTTTTTTTTGGTACTGACCTATTGCAGATGGCTCCGGAGTGCCTTTTCTGCTTAACCGATCTTTGGCGGGGCCAGAAGGGCCTCTCGCCGTGATCAGAGAAGACTTAAATCCTACCTATTTGTACTGTACCTGGAAGTCTACTCCCTATGCACGAGTTCCGCAGTTTCGGTGTAAGTTTTCGGCGATTCCTACTCCGTATAACCTACGGACATAGGATTAGTTTGGGGCCCGAGCCCGACCTAAGAATGAATGATACCACGATTTGACAGGTTGTCCCTACTCCCGATATACAGGGTCAAATTAAATTAGCTAGCGAAACTCCGCAGACGTTATTGGTATCGATATCTAAACATGATCAAACATAAAATTAATTAATTTTATGGTTTTTTTTTGTGGTCTTCAACCGCAGCTTTTGCAGCAGAGATTTTTTCAACTCATACTTCAAGTAACAACACCAAATGCGGTCCGCTGACCCAAAAAAAAATCATCACATACGTTTTTATTTTATTTTGTCGTGTTTAGATATCGATAATTCGATACCCATCACGTCTGCGGAGTTTCCCTAGCGAATTTAATTTGACCCTGTATTTGCCCGTCCGAAAAAGTCAATTACATAATCGGGTGCAGGGTTCACTCCGAAGTTTTGAACTAAGTACTTTCGGACGAGCCTGAGTCTCCGTTGACGGAGTTTGAGAGTAGGCACCCTGCGTTGTCTGCGATAGTACCTACCTACTTCACTACACTGCCCAACCACAAGGTTTGGTATCAAAAAGTTATTGCCTCTTCACGAATTTGATGGCGAGATACTTCCGCAACTTCCTCTTGAAAAGTCGCCTGTGCGCTTTAACTTACATAAAACGGTTTAAAATTAATTAGCCATTATGTCCACTCCACTAAAGATTACTTTCTCCCGTCGCTTCCGTATCTTCTTTACCTTTTAAAGACGGAGATATATGACAGTAGTTAGCTTGCGTGTTCTGTACTGATCTCACGCAACGCGTCGTACGTTCAGCCAGTAATAGGACTCGCCCATCAAGGAGCGCTGTCCCCAATTTGACGCATTATTAATTTATTATACACAAAACGAAAGGTATTGTAATAAAACGCGTATACTAAAAAATCAATAATTAAATTATCTTTTAATTGGTGAATGTTTCAGAAAAAGGGTTATTGTACATTCGCCACAAAGTAAATTCGCCACGGAAAAATGTATGTGTAAATTTGCCACAGTTCTATTTTCATGCAGTAAATTCGTCACAGTTTATTAATTAGATTATTGTAAATTCATCAATTTCTTTATTTCCGCACAGACAGCAGAAAAATCAAACAGTAAGTAGAATAAAAACGTTATTTATTTATTTAATAAAAGGGTAGTATTTAAACGCAAATCAAAAAATATCCTTTTTCTATGCAATAAGATTCCGAATTCCCATCAAAATTACTGATTGCACAGCAAAATATTCAACTCAAAATATCACTAAACACACTACAATTTATTTTCGCAGCGTACAGCGATTTTTCCTAAAGCAAAAGCTTTTTCATCAATGCACAGCTAATAATCTTAATGCACAATAAACATGTTAACTCTTTTTCTTTTAAATATAGCTTCTATTTTTATATTATGTACAGCAGTTTTTCTAAATAAAACAGCATTTTATTAGTCACAGTCGTCTTATTATTTATTAATTACCACATATTGAGATCAGCAAAAAAAAAATAAAATTAGATACAAAATTGTAATTTATTGAATTATTAAAGCGGGTCTTGCTTTCGCGGGGCGTCCACGCTTCCTTTTTTGCCCAATAGGCACATTTTTAGCTTCTGCAGGTGGCGCCACGTACTTGAGTCGGATCGCAAGTCCGATGATATTAGACATATAGTTCTTAAAAAAAATGGGGCAGGTGCATTTTCCGTTGACCTAGGTGGTTTGTTGGGTGGGCAAAGCAACTCTCCAATATGCGAAAGCGTTTTTTTTGTAACCATCAAAAGTGTCCCAATCGAAACTGTAACGGTTTACCAACAGTCGATTGGTCCATGAATCTTTGGTCAACGTTATCTTTAAACCATTAACTTTTTATCCAAAGGACTTTTCACCCACGAACGTTTCGCCAACATAACTAAACGTCAGTGAATGCTTAACCAACAGAATGTTTTGTTTCGCGACCAATTTCGAGGTAGCGCTCGCCGGCCGCTGCCGCGGCACCGCTCGCTACGCTCGCTCGGCTCGCGCGTTGTTGGTCACAGTTCTAACCTAACCTAACCTATGGATATCTTTGAAAGTTATTGGTCAAAACATTCTGTTGGTTAAGCATTCACTGACGTTGAGTTATGTTGGCGAAACGTTCGTGGGTGAAAAGTCCTTTGGATAAAAAGTTAATGGTTTAAAGATAACGTTGACCAACGATTCATGGACCAATCGACTGTTGGTAAACCGTGACAGAGTGGTCCCAATCTTGAGTAAATGTCATGTCACTTGCTGTTGAGCTTCCAACTATATAAGTATTTAGTCCGGAATCAGATTCTAAAAATTTTACAATCTTATCAAGTTTCGCCCATTGATCCGAAAGAGTCCAGTCTTTCAGTTCTATCGGAGGTAAAGTGTGATATAAACAAACAAATACACGTGGATTGTGTAAAACGACACCTACACTAACGAAATATTTCTATTTCGCTCTTACGCGCGAGATATACGGCTAACTCCCGACGACACGACCTAGCGCTATCTCTATCTTACTCGCTCGCGCCACTCTGCACTCCAGTGACGAAAAAGCGCGCGAAGCCGCCAACCTTTTAATCAGTTAATTTGTTCTGCTTTTAGAAATAATGCAATGTAAAAGGATTTTTTTGTTATAATAATCATTAAATTTGCCGAGTATGGCTTCTTGAAAATTAAGACAAATATGATGAACAGGTTTTGTTGTACTTACTGGTTACTATGCGACTGGGATAGTTATTTTGCTATGAAATATGGAAAATTTGCTGTGCAGTCAGTATTTATGCTATTTATGTAGTATTTTTGTACAAAAATAAATTTAACTGTATTGCATTATGAGGAAAAAAGTAATGTTACATTGATGTATAATTTCCAATTATCTGCAGTTTGAGTTTTGTTAAACATTTAGTTTATTTGTAGTGAAGTAAGTTATTAGATGTAAATAAGAATATAAATGATGAGTATGTATTGATAGGCGATTATTTATTTGATATGCAATTTATAATATCCCTTAATAAAAACCAATAACTTTGCTTGCTACCAGTATTTTATGCAAAAATGATGTACGTACCTAAAATGAAGACTTGTGGTTGTGTCGAATTTACACATATTTTTAATGCAAGTGGCGAATACACTTTCAATAGGTTTTCAACTTTATATCTACAATATAAGGTCCAAGGTTGATTGGGAAAATTTGACAGTTTCGGGTAGCTTGACCTGCTGGCGTCTGTACAATAACCCCAGAAAAATACGCTTGATAGATTTTGCGCCATGCTCAGTTTTTTATCCGCGTTAGACATAACTTCATTTCACTATGTAATATAAACATAATCTAAAATATTCACATGTTAAATTATTGACGTCGTTTAGACGTGATCTTCAGTATAAAATCATTGAAAGACGGTTATCGTCGCCTTAAGGATATTTTTACAACTTCGTCTAGACAAGTTCGGTCTTTGGACGCTCTCTTTAAGGCTTCTACATACCGGGGCGAATTGTCGCGCGACGCGACGCGACGCAAAGTTACCGCTCGTCCCGCGACACGCGGGGCCTTTGTGCCGGGTCGCGTCGCGCGACAATTCGCGCTGGTAGGTATGTAGAAACCTTTAATTGACTGACCACTGACCGCTGACGCAAGCTTGTTAACAACAGCATTTTTATTTTGTTTTGATAATAAATAACAACATTGCACGCAACGCAAAGTTCAAAGACTTCTGACATTTCAGAGAAGATCGTAAATTATGTCCCACGTTGACGTCACTAGGTTAATTAGATATCTACACGTACTTAAAGTAGACCGTACCCGACAATCGTTAGTATTATTGGTTTATTTTGAACTCGTAAGCAGTTATAGGTACCGACTATAAAAACATAACCAACTTTTGGAAGTTGGTTATGTAAAAACACTACAAAGTGAAAAATAACTTTAACTTCGGAAGTCGGTGTCTGGATCTGTATTTTAGTTTTTTGCCACCAGATTTCAGAAATTAAAGTTATTTTTCACTTTTTAGTGGGTCAATTTTTAATTTATCTAAGTTACAATAGCCTATAATGTCAAGTGCTCATCACCTTTTACAAAATATTTCTTTTGTAAAATAGTGTTTGACGTTCACTTTCGAGGAGTTCTCCTAGTTAGAACCAGGGTTCTAACTAGGAGAACTAGGATGCAAAAATGTGACAAGGTAAGGTGAGTGGCAGTTCTCCTGAGAACTGCCACTCACCTTATGCATTGTGACGAGCAATAAATTGCTTAGCAACCATACCTAATCGAATCGCAACCTGTTAAATACTTATTATTATGTTGTTCCGGTGGCCATCTCTGGTGCCCATCATCAGATCCACTTCACCGAATGATACTTTCCAAGAGCAAATGTACGAGTTACTATAAAAAATACCCAAATCGCTGGTGGTTTGCCTATAAAATTCGAGGGTTTCCCTCGATTTCCATGGGATCCCCTCATCAGATTCTGATTTGGTGGCAATGAGACCACCTCGAGAGCATACCCTTTCAAACAAAAAAAGAGTTTTCAAAATCGGTCCATAAAGTTGACGGAGAAATCGGTGAACAAACAACAGCCGAACATTATAACCTCCTCCTATTTGGAAGCCGGTTAAAAATATGGTCCCATTAAAGTAAAAGCGATACTCATAATTATATTAATAGTTGATCGCTGACTACACCGCCGGCGAGTACTCGTTGGTCTCAGCCTCAGCGGCAAGAGCTGTTAAAGAGACTACTCGCTCAGCGCCTTAGCCGTTAGTCAATTAATGGCATACCGAAGATCCAATTACCTGATTACCTACAGCGATTATAACTGACCGCTCCTGTTCATAATAGCTGACATTGAAGGCTCAGATTTTACTGTAGACACACAAACATAACAATATCACGGGGCCTAAAATGGACGCTTTCAGCGGCGAGCTGTCAATTTTTGTATGAGAGAAGCCGCAGCGAAGCCGGTTTTAACTTACATAACATTATAGTCAAAAAATAATTAATTTACTTAAAAGTAAGACTTTCCTTTACTGAACTTAACACCATCTATCGTCAAGTAGCAGAACCAAAAAGACGCATCACTACACAGACAAAACTTTCGTGTTTGTTATTTCAATTCAAAGCTAATAAAATAGGCGTTTTTGCTGTTTGAGTAAGGTGAATTAAATAACCGTAGTGTAACTATGTTTTTTGGCAATAGTAGACACTATTGACTGTGCCATTTTTCAATAGCAGTAGAATTGTTGATGTGAACTTCCGAAGGGAAGCCGGTAGGAATCGTGTTTTAAATGGTGCTTTCGCCACTGGACGCTTTGGCAGAATCATAAAACATCTGCGTACAATTCATACATCCGCAATAATTCATCTGTTTGACAGCTTCTATTTGACATTAGACTTCAATACAGCAATTCATAAATTGGAAACCATTTCACGAATCTCCCTATGCGTCTATTTTAGGGACGCTTTGGCAGAATCATAATATGATCTGCGTTCAATTCATATCCCGCAATTCATCTGTTTGACAGTTTTGTATGGAGTTTCGTAAAATGGTCCACAAATTATGAATTGCTATAGTTAAGTCTAATGTCAAATAGCAGCTGTCAAACAGATAAATTGCGGGATGTATAAATTGTACGCAGATCATATTATGATTCTGCCAAAGCGTCCATTTTAGGCCCCCTGGCCTGTATTTCTCGGAGGAGCAGCCAGAGATGTAGGCATAGTACGAGTATCCTACTACACTCAAGTTTTACCAGTGATTTTTAAGTCCCACGTTAAAGGGGGATAGCCTATTGCTAGTAACTGGGCATACCTAAATCCAGACATTGGCGTGCTATTGACAAATTACCGATGGCTAACTAAACTCAATTAGCACTTTGCCCGATCCGGGAATCGAACCCAAAGCAATACGCTTGACAAAAGAGTTCCATACCTTCTCAATCAATTGCCTACTGATAGAACAAGTCAGGAAATAAAAGGTAAATTTGCCAAGTTACTTATGCAGTTCTTTTTCAGGAATTTGTAAACGATGTTCTAAGGAAAATGGTTTGCAGATTGTTGGGGAAGAGCGGATGAGTGATTAGGGATATTTTAAAATAATTAATTCATAAGATTAGATAATTGGTAGTTACTTAATAGGTTCAGTTAGAGAAATTAAAGTGCCCGCACTATAAATAAAAATTGTATAATTGTGTTCTGTTCCCACAGACAAACCGTGAAAACGGTTTTGCGGGGCAAAGTCCTTATGTTAAGTTTTTTGTAAACGTAGTTAATAAATAAATAAATAATAATCATTATCTTGCCCTTATTCCAACTTATTTGGGGTCCTCGTCGGCGCAGTATCTATTTTTCATATCTTTAGTGACCCCCCCCCCCCTCTCCTTCCCTTCCCCTCCCGGGGTCTCCCAGTGATGGTAGTGGCCCTTTCTAGCCACATCATCTTACAGCAATCAAAAACAGTAAGTATCTAAGTTCAATAATAACAAAATCATAGTAAAAAAAAACGGTCAAGAGCGAGTCGGACTCGCGCACCGAGGGTTCCGTACGTATGTATGACGTTGATTGATTCAACAGAAATACATCGCCTGTGAAAATTTCAACTGTCTAACTATCACGGTTCATGAGATACAGCCTGCTTACAGACGGACAGACAGACAGACGGCGGAGTCTTAGTACTAGAGTTCCCGTTTTACCCTTTGGGTTTTACCCTGAAATGGGAGTGGGCCGGACAAAATCACTTCGCACGAATGCACCCGGAGAGATGGACAAAGATTGTCACTCACTGGACGCCTGAGGGAGGACATCGCCGTGGAGTTAGACCACAGCGAAAGTGGTGTGACGATCTGATCTGAACGTTTGCAGGGCCAACATGGCCAGGACCGCCCGGGTCGTCGGCGCGTTGTGTTCCACGCGCGCCTCAAAGAGATGTCAGCACCAACTTACGGGGTCCGATAGGGCCAATGCCTACCAGGGTTGCGAGTTTGTCCGAAAGGGATATCGTGGCCCTGGCACCCAGGCGTCTGATGGAACACGAGTGGGTTTTAGTACGTAAAAGTCTGACACGCCCTCCCGCTCCGCCCAGAGCGGGAGAAGTTATTTGATAATTTGATAACCAAAAAAAGAAAAAAGTGCCAACATGGCCAGAGATCGTTCAAGATCGTTAGAGGTTTGGAAGGAAAAAGTGGAGGCCGTTGCCCAGCAGAACATATGCTGACTACAACAACAAACACTCAAAACAACAACAACAACAGACAAACACAACAACAACAAAACATGACAACAACAACACATGACATGTTGACATTTATTCAACAATTTTAATTTGACAAAAAAAATTCTAAATAGGCATGGCAGTCATGGCGACTGTCGAAAGAAGTGAAGACTTAAAACTTAGAGTAACTTATATACAACATGTCCTAGAATTAACGTACAACCTCTTAAGGGGTCATTGTACTCATCATTATGAACAACTTTTAATACGAAACCAAGCCTGAAATCGCGAAAATAAAAATCAGCTGTTCCCTACATTTTATGTTCTCATAACTCGTCTGTATGGTGCCGGACGTTAAGAATAGCACTACCCCATTTCTTCCCGTGGGTGTCGTAAAAGGCGACTAAGGGACTTACTAGAGAATGGGCCGCAGCGTTCTCTATGCATTTTAACACCATACTGCGATCGCCAACCCACCTGCCAAGCGTGGCGATTATGGCAAACCCTTTTGGGGAAGGCATATGCCCAGCAGTGGACGTCTTTCGGCTGATATTAACTCTTCAAAATGTAGGGAACAGCTGATTTTTTTTCGCGATTTCAGGTTAGGTCCCATAGTAAAAGTTGTCACTTGTTTATACGTATAGTCGATGCGCGTCGCCACTGTCGCCAGTCTGGCACAACACGTCGCGATTAGCATGTCAAAATCAAAATATTTTATTTCACTTAACCTACATGGGCACTTATGATATGTCGGTGCCGAGACCCCATAAGTTTCAAACGCTCAACAGGCCTAAATAAGTATTAACTGCAAAAAAAAAAATTAGGAGGAGTTTACACTGCGATTGTATTAAAATAATGATAAAAAATAACAATAGATGTCACTGCAAGTCATCAGAGATTAAATCCCTATGTAAAAAAAATACAGAAACTCTTATGTAATTCGCAAAGCTTATTTTCCATAATTCCAAATAAAGTTTGCCCCTCTTTATGAAGGCTAAGTTGTCGTATCGTATTTTATAAAAGTTCGTTCTTGACTGGTTAATACTTCAATTAACTACCGTAGACAGCCAAAGCGGTGCACCGAAACACACTAGAACTGGACACAATACAAATTAGAATAACTAGACTTAGTTGGAGCAACCTTTAGACCAGCATCACAAACCCAACTCCTTCAAGGACATCCTTACGGAACATTGCCCGCTGGCAAGCGCTGCGCACTTGAAACTATTCGGGATGTCAAGAACAAATCACGCGTCGCCTGTTACATAAGAAAGGGCAAGTCGAATTGTGTACCGTATTAATACTAGAGCTGCGTGCGCGTCCTTTGGACGCACGCCAACTATTCTACGCGTAGCGACGCGGTGTAGCTTTGCGTTCTATGTAGCTCAAGGTCACGTGATGGTTTAAACTCGAAATTTAAAATAAAAGGAGTTTGGTTATGTAAGATCAGGGCCGCACGGGTCCATCGACCAGGTTAAGTTACGCTTACCGTGGTTGGTGCGTTGATGGGTGACCATCTTTAGGCCGCTCCGTGCCTCGGAAACCACATTAATCCGTTGGTACCGGCTGTTATTTGTAGATCTTTGACAGTAAAGTTGTTACGGGTAGTCAGAAGCCCGAAAGTCTGGCAACCAGTCTTACCAAGGGGTTCGTGTTACCCAGTAACTGGGTTTGGTGAGGCCAGAAGGGCCTCTAGCCGGGTAAAAGTAAATGCTACTTGCTCCGCGCGTGCGGGCGGGGGGGGGGGGGGTCAAGGGACGGGGGGGAGTACGCTCGAAGTCAATCTTCGGCTACTTCTATAGACGTGCTAGGTATACAAAGGTATACAACGTTAGTGCTCCATTTGACACCATCTAACTTGAGGACGTCCTCCTATACTTTCCGATGGATGCGGCCTCCACACAATAACATCATCTACGTCATCTTCACCCTTTACCAATCTACAGCTGAACAAAGGCCTTTCCAATCACACGACAATTCAAGCAAGACCAGGCAGTCTAAATCTAATTTCCACGCAAGCTCTGCCCCATTCTCGCCGCGGTTATGTGCTAAACGGTAACACATCAGTATTAAAGTTGAATACCGCGTGCGCTCTTTGATCGTGTTCGAGCACAAAACTAAATAGCGTAAGTCTCAATTCTTATTTCGTCTCAATTCTTGATCCTCGGGTTCTCTCACCCAGCTACTGCCAGCGACCCTGCGAAGGTCGTCAGTCCACCTAGCCTGGGTGTGCTCTACGTTTGCCGATTTTTCTCCACTCAAGAACCCGACGATGTCATCGTCATATGCCTTGAACAGCCTACTGCTGGACATATGCCTCTCCAACCGCAAACCATTCAATTCGTTCTTCGGCAACTGCTTTACGTAAATGCTGGTCGCTCCACCTAAGCTCAAGGCGTCCTAGCCTACTTTTGCCTATCACCAGTCAAGAAAGCGTCTACGATCAATTCTACAGCTGATATGGAGGGCTCATTGCCACTTCAGCATGTTGAGGGCGAATTTCACCAATTAAACTGAACGCTATCAGCACTTAAACCACGTTTAAGAGCTGTCAGCAGTGGCGAAAGCACCGTATAACACGATTCCTACCGGCTTCCCTTCGGAAATTAGGAACACAACCACTCTATCGTTATTTAAAAATGGTACACAGTCAGTAGGTAGTGTTTAATAATGCCAAATAATATAATAATCACATTGTAGGTATTTAATACACCATACTATTAAAACATTACAAAACGCCTACATTACATTTTTGACTTTATATCCCAACAACAAAACATTTTGCACTAAAATAACTCAGTGAGTTCAATTTCCATACAAAATCGACTTCATGACGAGTTCATTTTGTATGGAAAAGATTTTTTTTGCTCCGGCTTAACTCTCTTATAAAATCACCCTTCGCCACTGGCTGTCAGTGTTCTTTTGTATTGCCACACTGATTTATATTCACTAACTCCTGTAACAGGTACCACCTAGCTCCAGGAGTCAGGGCTCAAATTAAAATCATTCAACATCATTTCAGCCGAATAGACGTCCATTGATGGACATAGGCCTTCCCTAAAGGGGGAGTTTGTCATAAGCGCCACGCTTTGGCAGGCGGGTTGGCGATCGCAGTATGGTGTTAAAATGCATAGAGAACGCTGCTGCCCATTCTCTAGTAAATCCCTTAGTCGAATTTTACGACACCCACGGGAAGAAATGGGATGGTGCTATTCTTTACGTCCGGCACCAAACGGACAAATAAAAAATAAAAAACTCCATAATGAATGTCAATAATACATTTTTTATTATTATTTAATTAAATAAATGGTTGTGTGTTTGTTTAGCACTAAACGTGTTTAGTAACTTTTGGTGCAAGCAGACCTGAATGTACGTCCCTGTGCACTTTGGGCAGTCCCGCTATCACAATGCTGACACTAGGGTTACCAACTTCTGCCAGGGTTGCGAGTTTGTCCGAAAGGGATATCGTGGCCCTGGCACACAAGCAACGGAAGGAACCCGGGTGGGTTTGTTTTAGTCAGTAAAAGTCTGACACGCCCTCCCGCTCCGCCCAGAGCGGGAGAAGTTATTTGATAACTTCCAACCCAAAAAAAAAAAAAAGGGTTACCAACTTTTTGTACAAGAAATGAAGTACAGACGCCAGCACATCAAGCTACTACAATCTGTCAATTTTTTTTAAAAGATTGGGAAAATTTTACAGTTTCCTGTAGCTTGACCTGCTGGCGTCTGTACATTATGGTCAAAGTGGGAAAATAAACAGTTGTTAAGTACTTACTTGGACCATACTTGGACTTCTTGGCGGGAAAGTGAAGCGTCATGTTCAGCAGTTTGTTTAATTTTCCAAAATTTGTGTTTAGCCGAATATTAATGTGTAATAATGGTGGATTATTAACCATTAAGTGTTTGTGAACGTGCATTAGTGTAGGCAAATGAAACAAAACAGTGCAACTTCGCCTCAAGTTCTCTCAAGAAGTCCGCGTGAGGACTCAGTAAAGTGCCACATCTTTACTGAAACTCAAGGGGAGTGGGCGGGGATATCATCATCATGCATTTATTATTCATTTCATCAATATTAAACAAGAACTAAAACTTGACATTGGCTAAATGCACAAACCGTGCGAAGCCAGAAGGAAAGAAAAAAAAAAAAAAGTACTTACTTATTTTTTTTCTAAATATATAAGTGAATAATTCATTAGTGCCACTTGCGCAACTCATAAATTTAGATATAATTTTTATATTAGTTATTGTCAGACTGGGTAATATTAGTATGATAATAATATTAATATTAGCTTGTAATGTTATTGAATTTTTAATTGTATTGAATGTTATTTTCTGTAGTTATTGTAAAGAAAGTGTTGTTTTATAATTTTAACGGTCGGGATTTTTTTTTGTATTTTTAATTTATTGTGTTTTCAATGTAAATTGTTCCTGAATAAAACTGAATTTGAATTTTGAATTAGCACCAATTTTGAAGGCTTCGTAAGCCTCACCAAATACACGAGGAGCATATTTTTTATTAAATGTGTTGAAGTTCTATTTCTGTCGGCCTACCACTTAATTAGCATTCATCACTGAAAACACTCATTCTGTGAATACTGAGGTGGCAGAACTATACTCGCGAAAAAAAAATCAGCTGTTCCCAACATTTATGGTCTCACTCGTCAATATGTAGGGAACAGCTGATTATTTTTTCGAGTTTTTTCGCGATTTCAGGTTTGGTCTCTAAAATTTGTTCATAATTATGAGCACAATGACCCCTTAAAAGGTTGTGCGTTAATTCTGGGACATGTTGTATAATTTGAGTCATTTGATGACACATTAATAGATTTCAAATTGCATTTATCGAAGTCCAACCGCACACGCCACACGCCCGCCTCGCGCCCTCCTCATGCCAACCCCGCGCTCACCCCGCACACGCGCTGCACCCACCCCGCATACGCTTTGCGCACCTGGGCACACCTGGAAGCACAGGTCCAGTGAACGAAGTAGTCCAGTCAGTAGTAGTAGGCATCAGCGGGTGCGAGGCGTGCGCGATGCGTGCGCTAATTTTGCGCGTGGCAAGCGCGGGTGTAAGGCGGGCACACCACGTGTGCGGGGCCTGCGCGCTGTCGGCGCGTGTTATCTGAACACACCATAATATGTCCCGAAACTTCATTCTGAAATTAAAAGTCTAGTTGAATCAGCGCGCCCATGCCCTGGTGCATGCACGATGTTACTTATGTATAGCTCTGGGGGCCTAAAATGGACGCTTTCGCAGAATCATAATATGATCTGCGTACAATTCATATCCCGCAATTCATCTGTTTGACAGTTTTGTATGGAGTTTCGTAAAATTGTCCACAAATTATGAACTGCTATAGTTAAGTCTAATGTTAAATAGCAGCTGTCAAACAGATGAATTGCGGGATGTATGAATTGTACGCAGATAATATTATGATTCTGCCAAAGCGTCCATTTTAGGCCGCCTGGTCATAAGGGAAAATAGTTCATAAAGTTTATTTTTGTTGAACAGTAAACTGCAATATTTTAGACTGAAAAACAGTAAAATACTGTTTTTAATTTAGTTGGCAACCCTACTTGGCACTGTAGACGGCATTTCAACGAATGCGCGACTCTAAGAATAACTTTATACCCATTTCGATCGTTAAAAGGCGAAGCTTGTCGCTTGACACCAAAATGGTGATATGCCACGTCAATAGAAATGATTTTGAAGTATATTGCTAATCCATTGCGTCTTATGTTAGAAAAGTTTGTCTGCTCAACAACATAATTACGCTATGAATGTTATTGAACTGTCAAATCGATTCCTATTGCTGAGTATAATATTTTTTATTTGGTTCACCAACAATTGTTTACACTAACATCTTGATAAAAATAAGGTCTGAAAAACTTTGAACAGTGTAACAATTACTTAAAGGTAAACACCACATGAACTAAAATTATGCTAATTTGTAAGCCTAGGTACATGTATAGTCTACAAGCCAACTTAAAAGTAAAGAAAAAATATGTAGCTTAGATAAAGATTTAAATAATGATTTAGTTTTGAATTTGATTGCTAAAGTTAAAGTTATAAGTAAGTAACAAAAAAATCAAAAATCAAAATCAAAAACATTTTATTTCACATTAGCCTACATGGGCACTTATGAAACGTCAGAAGCTAGGTGCACGGTTCCATTTGGTCGTTTCCTATGGAGAAGAGCCGGCAAGAAACTCCACGGTCACTCTTTAAAAACAATAAAATTGGTTTTTACAATGTTTTCAAATTACATTAATATTATAGGTATGAGAGGACAGCGTAGGCCCGTCAAAAGTACCAAGTACTTAACAAAACAGAAAATGGTCTACAGATCTACAGTCTATTAACCCTACAACGTCCTAACATTGACAAAAAAAACAATATAAAATATGATTAAAAATAATAAAAGTTAGAACCTTGTTGAAATTTAAATTGTAGGCTTTATAAGTTTGTGTTTTTTAAATGAATGCTTTATAAGTTTTATAACACCTCTGATACCCAACTCAAGATTTTAGATTTCTGCTTAGTCAGAGAATCAAAGTGGAAATCGGTTAGATCGCTGCAACTATTCAAAACCCTACGGAACCTAGCGCATGGAGACTATGGAGAGTTAAATCCCAATACCGTTCACCATTCACCGTACCATCCCAATATCTACATATACGCTGAGTTTTGGTCGTCTGGTCCCAGAATTTAGAAACTTATCTAGCCTAACTGAATGATCACGTCTAAACGAGTAATGTTAATGATTTGAAAAAAAAATATGTTAAATTAGAGCATTTTCTCAATAATTTAATATGTGAATATTTTAGATTATGTTTATATTACATAGTGAAATTAATTTGTAAAGTTGTGTCTAACGCAAATATAAAACTGAGAATGGCGCAAAATCTGCCAAGCGTATTCTTCTGAAACATTCACCAATTTAAAGATAATTTAATTATTGATCTTTTAGTATACGCGTTTTATTAAAATACCTTTTGTTTTGTGTATAATAAATTAATAATGCGTCAAATTGGGGACAGCCCTCCTTGATGGGCGAGTCCTATTACTGGCTGAACGTACGACGCGTTACGTGAGCTCAGTACAGAACACGCATGCTAACTACTCAAGGTCACTGGCATATATCTCCGTCTTAATAAACCAAAATCTTTCATCCTACCTACTTCCCAGGAAACTAAATAACAAACGTTGAAGTGTGGCCAATATTGGCTGTTTCAGGCGCCAATAGCCAAGCCACAGCCAATACATACCAGCTGATATACGTAGTTATGTAAGGAGAAAAACACTTGGTAATGAGATATTAGCTGCGAAGGCCACACGGCTTGGTAACTCAGTGCAAGTGAGTGAAAAGATTAATTTTAAATTGTGGGGAATATATTTGAAGTAAAACTTCTTTATGCACGCTTGACTTGGGGAGTAAGCTGGTGAATGCATGACGAGAGCGTTACGGAAGTGACGAGAGCGTTACGGAAGTATAATTAAAGAAAATGTTCTCAGCTAACTTTTTGGACCTTTGTATCCTGCTTATTCGTATGAACTCTCATTAAAATCGGTTCAGTCATTTCGAAAAACAAGGGCTTGAAAGTTTTTAGGAAATGCCTCAAGGTGTTTAACGCTCTTCAATATTGTTGAATGAAAACATCAAATGAATCAGAATTGGCCACGTATATCTTTTATAGGCTATTCCTAAGATCTTTATTTGGCTTCACTTTGTAACCTCAATGAATTGACCGCACATAGTTGGAAAGTGAACTCATTAATTTGTTTCTAGGGATTCACATCTCGACACACCCTCGACATCGTTCGAATTACGAAGGAGAATGACACCGGCTTTTTTTGCTGGCAGAACCATAAAACCGCGAAATTCAAAATTTCTTACGTTTTTTGCAATTTGCAGGTCAGTGTCAGGTCCAAATATGATTTGCGACTATATAAGATATGTATTTACAGAATTATATGTTAGATTTGTTCCATTGAATGATTGTTTCATACAATCATGACATTGATGGGCAACAAATCTAACATAATTAATTATAGAGATGTAATATTATTGATTCTAATGACTATAATTCTGTAAATACATATCAGGGGGCCTAAAATGGACGCTTTGGCAGAATCATATTATGATCTGCGTACAATTCGTACATCCCGCAATTCATCTGTTTGACAGCTGCTATTATTTGACATTAGACTTAAAACAATTCATAATTTGTGCGCCATTTTACGAAACTCCATACAAAACTGTCAAACAGATGAATTGCGGAATTTGAATTGTACGCAGATCATTATTATAGATTCTGCCAAAGCGTCCATTTTAGGCCCCCTGATATAGTCGCGATTCATATTTCGATCAAGATCCAACATACTGACCTGCAAATTGCAACAACTGCGGGTTCACTTTAAAAATCGTTTTGTTGTCAAAACAAGAAAGAATGCGGAATTAAACATTTTTGACATTTCTCAAGGAAAACTTTACGAACTGCGGATAACCGGCCATAGTTACGCAAGTCTTGTAACATTTGTGCCGTCTACCGATCGATCTGCGCCGCGGCCTCTGAGCGAAGAGCCCTCGTGTAAAAATATAATGATTTTAGTCCGACAGTCCGACTACATTGAATGGACAATGTCATTGTTGTTGCACCTACACGATAAGTCATATTTTAGACTTCAAGATGCATGTAAGAGGCAACTCCTAACTTTCTTTTTTTTTTGTTTTAATGTGAGGACGTTGTTGTAGGCATAATATACTGTAGATCTGTAGACCATTTTCTATTTTGTTAAGTACCAGGGAGCCTAAAATGGACGCTTTGGCAGAATCATGCGTGCAATTCATACAGCCCGCAATTCATCTGTTTGACAGATGCTATTTAACATTAGACTTCACTATATTAATTCTTAATTTGTGGACCATTTTACGAAACTCCATACACAACTGCCAAACAGATGAATTGCGGGATATGAATTGTACGCAGATCATAATATGATTATGCGAAAGCGTCCATTTTAGGCCTGGTACTTTTGACGGGCCTAATAACACACTAATAACACTGTAATTTGAAAACATTGTAAAAGCCATTTTTTTTTTAAAGAGTAACCGTGGATTTTCTTGCCGGCTCTTCTCCTTTTGAAATTACCAATTGGAACCGTGCATCTAGCTTCTGACGTTTTATTAGTGCCCATGTAGTCATAAGTGAAATAAAAATATTTTTGATTTGATTTGATTGATAATTAGGAGCAGAACAAACTGCGTTCACCAATTGTTCTTATAAGATAACGATACTCATTTCACAATGAACAAGAATAGTATGTTCCAATTTTTAAAAGTCATAACTTATTGACATTTCCGTGCCTTTATATTTTAGAAATTGCTGTTTTTGTTAAATGTAATCGACATCTATTTTTAACTCTATCGGAAAGTAGATTTAACTTTGCGATCTCAATACCAAAACTTGCTACGCACAGGTGGACATAGGACTGCTTTGTTAAAGAAAAGTGTTTTTGGTATGGCACCAGCAATTTTTAACCACATTCCTAATTCCATAAAAAAGGAACCAGTAACAATTTTCAAAAAGAAATTAACGTTATTGCTATTAAATAAATGTTACTACTCCGTATCGGATTTCCTAGTTGATAAATTTTAGTTGTGTATCAATGTTAAAATGTTTGATGATGCACTGCATCAATGTTTGCATGCCTAAATGGTAGACGGTACAATGGTAGAAGGTACAAGGATTGCTTAAATTTTATTGTAACCACCTTATTGTATTCTGAGCAAATAAAGAATATTCTATTCTATGTCTTTCAATAAGTTCTAAGTAATTGACCAAGCGAGCGAAGCGTCTCTTCTTCAAGTCTGGCAAAATTGGTTTTCCTCTGTCAGTTTTTTGGTACTAGGTCGTATTTTACAACCGATCTGGACGAAACTTGGTATAAAGTCCATTTCACGAAAGAAGTCCCGCAGACGAGGCGCGACGTGGCGCTGCAGGCATTGCTAACTTGTATAATAATAATTAGTTCCACTTAATTCCGCGGGACTTCTTTCGTGAAATGGACTCTACTTACAGGTTTTACGAATTTATAGTTTTTTTGTCTTCGGGGATTTTTGATTGGACTTCCTCCAAAAAGGGGGCAAATGGGGGCTACTCGATATCTCCGCCTTAAGAGATCCGATTTCGATGGTTCTTTTTAGGGCTCCGTACCTAAATGGTAAAAAGGAACCCTTATGGTGAGACTAAGTCTGTCTGTCTGTATGTCACACCTGGATATCTCAAGAACTACTAATGCTATCAACTTGAAATTTAGAATAGTTGTAGATGACGTTTGCCCAATTATTTTCCAAACAATAAAGAAAACAAAAAAAAAACTTTTTTGCAAAAGGGACTGAAAGCAGGGCTTAAAAAAATGAAGTGGGGTTACTAGGGCATGTGGGGTATCATATGAAAGAACGCTGTTTGCACATTCTTAAACATTTTTTTAGGCGGCATAAAATCCGCCTTTTGATTTTGAAAAAATTAATAAAAATTACCGTCCCCCCCCCTTATCTCCGAAGTCTGCATGTGATAGAAGTTTATGTAAAGATTACAGGAAAAATAAAACGATGTCTCTAAATAGCACAGTTTTTCAGAAACCATCAACATCATTATATACGTACGGAACCCTCGGTGCGCGAGTCCGACTCGCTCTTGACCGGTTTTTTTTATTTGAAAGGTAGTAAATTAAAGTTGGTCTTATAGAAATTTGGTGAAGATCTGGTAAGGATCTTCGGCGTGATGGGCTTCTGTCTCCTCAAAATGCAGTAAATTGATCACTTTTAGATTTCCACCAGTGGAATCGGCTGGTATATTAACTGTTGCAAAAAAGTTTGTGCTCGCGAGATCTACTGTTTTCAGAACTAAAGTCAACGCAATGAGACGAGATAAATTTCATACTTTGGGATTTAAAACTTTAACTGAAATTGCGTATGGTTCAGTTTCCATTGCAACTAAAATTATTTTATGACGTTTAGCGATAATTTCTTCATTTATAAATCAACTTAGATATCTTGAGTTTAAAGTTGATAGTTGTATAATTTGCAATTTTATGTATTTATAGCTTCTCATGACGGTTACTTTACTATACTCCATTTGAAATAAAATTAGAAATTTAAATAAACTTTTTTACAGTCCGTTCAACCAATGTTGACTTCCGTAGGCATAATAAGGATGGCATTGCTTGGTTCGATTTGATTCGTTATAAATAACTATCTAAATGTTCGTGAAGGTTCCTTTACAGCTGTGTTCCTGACTTTCCTCTGTATCGTAAGTAGGTTAGTGACTGCCGAGTGACGTACTTAAGAAAATCAATAATATTGCGTCATAGACGTCTATGTGACGTAACAGGACGGGTAGAGGCGTGCTGCTGGCTGAACACGGGTTAAATCCGTTGTCCCGGGGTCAATGAGCTTAAGTAGGTTTAAACTTAAAGGTTCTTGGCGGGAAAGTGAAGCGTCATGTTCAGCAGTTTCATGTTCAGGTTAAGTGGATGTCCGTGGATGGGTGACCATCTTTACTTATCAAGAATTAGACTCTTCCGCGCCTCGAAAGCACGTTAAGCCTTTGGCCCCGGCTGTCGTTCGTGGATCTTTGACAGTCGTTACGGGTCGTCTAGAAGCCCGGAAGTCTGACAACCAGTCTTATCAAGGGGTATCGTATTACCCAGTTACTGGGTTGTGGAGGTCAGGTAGGCAGTCGCTTCATCTCAAATACTGGTATATACCTGCATCCGGTTAAACTGGTAGCCGACCCCAACAATTTTGGGGTAAAGGCTTCTACATACCGGGGCGACTTGTCGCGCGACGCGACGCGACACAAAGGCACCGCTCGTCCCGCGACACGCGGGGCCTTTGTGCCGTGTCGCGTCGCGCGACAAGTCGCGCTGGTATGTAGAAGCCTTAAGGTTATAGGCAGATTAATTGAAACAAAACTGTCTGAGTGTTGTATTCGACTACCAACTCTTAGTATGTTGTCTCCCATCTAAGAATGGATTCAGATTCCTTAGTGGGCTGGATGTGAATGTGTAAGACTTTTGTGTATGTAAAGTCTGTGAGTTATTAATATCTATATCTATAAAAATCAATGCCACTGTTCGTTGTAATTTTATAACTCAAGAACGGGCTCACCTATCCAAACCAAATGTTTTTGGCTTTGTTCGGACTATTTAGTAGATACTTTATGTGAAGTTTTTTTTTTTTAGGTAGGGTAGGCAGGTAGGGTAGGTATTCTTTTACCCATAGAAAGCCACGTTATTTGTGAGTGTCATACAGTAAAAATGTTTACCGCCCAACGGAGTGGGCACGGGTCAGCTAGTTTTTATAGATTGTAGTTCATGTATTTCCTTTCAGAAGGAATGGCCGTAAAACCGGTATAAAACAGTGTTCTGATTATACGTTCATCAATCAATCAATTCAGCCGAAAGACGTCCACTGCTGGACATATATCTCCCCCAAAAAGGGCGGGGATTTACCATAATCGCCACGCTTGGCAGGCGGGTTGGCGATCGCAGTATGGTTTTAAAAATGCATAGAGAACGCTGCTGCCCATTCTCTAGTAAGTCCCTTAGGCGCCTTTTACGACACCCACGGGAAGAAATGGGATGGTGCTATTCTTTACGTCCGGCACCAAACGGATTATACGTTATTCAAGCAAAACAAGTGGTTTCCTTCAAGATCTCAAACAAGAACGGTGTCGATGTGTGAATTCGTGATGAGTTTCGTGTTTCGTGTGATCTTTACAGAATAAGTAGGGCTGGGCCCATTAGTTAAATTAGCACTTTATCACATTGGCGATATTCAATGAATCGTTTTCCTCGTCAACGACACAATAAATTGATTACATAATGCACTATACCTACTACAGTTTCCTTTATCAGTTATGATAACGTTCGCCTTGGTTTGAATCACCTTGCGGAAGTTATCGAAGCAACTATTTATAGAACTCTATACGTAGGCATTTTCCCCTTATTCAATGTTGCAAACATTTGTTTAGATGACGGAATTCTTCATATCGATTTGCAAGTCAGCAAAGCGGGTCCAGTGAACGCTGTGCTGTGGGTCCCCCTTATCACAGCATCATGCTGAGTGCAAGCCTTCTTGTCGTGCAGCTGCCGATTATTTATTATATGTTCTGTGTTCTTATTTATACATCTGTATTGTTTTATGTTATTTTATTTGAACTATCATATTCTTTTTGTATTGCACGTGTTTCTGTAGCAATTATTTTTTTTCTTTTTTCAAATTGATCGCCCGGTGGTACCAATTACCATCATCATTATTCTCCTGCCCACATCCCAAGTTATTAAAATACTTTTCTTGGTTTTATTTCTGGACAATATTTACATATTTTTTTTAAGCTTAATTCTTTGTGTTATTAGAGGAACAATCCCAAATTTTTAATTTAATCCAAAAATTATTATTTTTTTTTTCTTACTTTTTTAAATATGTACTTAATTGTATTTTAATAATATTTTTTTTCATTGATTATTAAAATAAAATACAAAAATTCGTATGGAGAAGAATGGGCAAGAAGTTTCTTGCCCATTCCTCTCCATACGAAACTACCATTTGGTAGGGGCGGCAATTCTATTTTTAACACGCTTTTATTAGGTCGACCTGTATGTAACTAACTATGTAATGGAATCTTCTTTTTTTTTTTTGCGCTGAGAAATGTGTTACGCATCCCCGCTCGTGGGGGACGAGACGGGGTATGTGGGACTCCTGTTAGACATACAGTATACCCACTAAAACTCAGCGGTGTTCCCGCAACGCCGTGATGGGAGGGCATGGGAAACCGGCGGCGGCGCAGCCTTTACATCCAAAACCCTCCCGGCGCATGCCCGCCTGGTTGTCGGGCCCCGCATGCCCCCCAGTCTACTGGGGGGCTATGGGAATGACCGGGAACACCTGGTCATTCCCATCCGACACTGGTAGAGGCCTGTGCAATACAGGCAAGGGTGCCCCCGCACCCGTTGCCTGCTGGCCTCCACCTGGGAGGAGTCGAAGATGACTTTCATACTGACGTCTTCTTCGACCCCTCCTCCACCTGCGGAGCGGTACCGCGAGAGGGTCGTCCTCCCGCGCGCGCTCCGCGTCCTCCTTCTGTGACATGACTTCCTCACAGAAGGAGGCGACTGTTGCCCAGGCCTTCTCGCTTTCCAGCATCGAGTTGACGACCCTGGGAAGTGAGAGGTCCGGCCCGACCACTGCGACCAGACTACGGCGCAGATGTAATGGAATCTAAGGTAACTAATTTAACCATCTTCCAAGGGTCGTAGCGTAATGAAAATTGGCAGCTGTATGTAGTTCTGATGACAATACAATAATATGGTCCTGTTGAACTGATCTAATGATGGAGCCGGAAGATATGAACTGGATGTTCATGATGGAAAATCGTATCATAGCTGTTTTGGATTTCTTAGAAAAGTCTTGTAAGGAACTTTGACCACGATTAGGTTTCAAGGTCTGGTGATGAAGCCGGAAGATAGGCACTGGCATTCCATGGAATATCGTATCATAGTCGTGTTTGCACGTTTCGTTTTTACGTGCATTTATAAAAGCGTGTTTTTCTAGTGTTTTTAACTATTAATTATTGGTAATGTACCCAAATTTTGACGTTCAAAAAATAATTTGACTTACAGCGCAGCGGCCGTTATGAACAGCTGACATTTTTCGTTTTCTTGTCAGTCGCGAAATTGGCGCGAAACCCGCACATCAGTCGCTCAATCGAGCGATTAGGCAAAAGAGCGATTCCGGTAAAAGAACTTATAACAGTTAATCGAATCAATAAATCTATCATAATTATGATCGATTGACCGAAGTCCAATGTTTGAAAAATATCATAGAACATAATTCGACTGACGAGAGGCTTTGACATTGATTAGAGTGTCAAAAACGCTCTTTAATTTGACAACCGATAATGTGTTACCAAATTAAAGTTCTAGGAGAGCCTATCAGTGAACTTGGAGCAATGATGCTGATAATAACACCTTTAGCTCAGGTGGTAATAATTATGTTGATTTACGCGAAACGGCCTTGACTACCGAGCTGCGACAATAATTTTCTAGAAACTATGACGTAGATACCTAGGTGCTAATGACATCGTGTGACCGCTATCTTTAAAGATAGGTAAAAGGTATTCCCCAATATGGGAAGTAGAAATTCTTTGAAATATTTGTACGCTGGAAACAGCAGAATATTATGGACATCATATAATACCATCACACACACCACGCCATAACACCTTTGTAAAAACAATATTCTAACAAATAAATAATTACTTACTTACTTACTAATAAATGCTGTAGAAATGTGTTCCTTGCGAAGCATGTCTGGCGTGACTGAAAATGAGGTGATAAGGCAACGGTGCAGTTTAAAAGAAGATGTAGTGACAATAATTGAAAAGAGTATGCTTAGATCATTGGGTCATGTTAGGGGGACGATAACCGACTTTTAATGATTTTATACTGAAGATCACGTCGAAACGAGTAGTGTTAATGATTTGAAAAAAATATATGATAAATTAGAGCATTTTCTCAATAACTTAATATGTGAATGTTTTAGATTATGTTTATATTACATAGTGAAATTAGTTGGTAAAGTTATGTCTAACGTGGATATAAAACTGAGAATGGCGCAAAATCTACCAAGCGTATTTTTCTGAAACCTTCACCAATTTAAAGATAATTTAATTATTGATCTTTTAGTATACGCGTTTTATTAAAATACCTCATGTTTTGTGTTTAATAAATTAATAATGCGTCAAATTGGGGACAGCGCTCCTTGATGGGCGAGTCCTATTACTGGCTGAACGTACGACGCGTTGCGTGAGCTCAGTACAGAACACGCAAGCTAACCACTCAAGGTCACTGGCATATATCTGCGTCTTAAGAGGATGAGTGAAAGGCGACTAACAAAAAGTATTTTTATAGCAGAGGTGAGTGGAAACGCCGGTAGGGGACATACAACATGTCCCAGAATTAACGCACAACCTCTTATTGTAGTCATCATTATGAACAACTTTTACTATGGGCCCGAACCTTAACTCGCGTAAAAAAAATCAGCTGTTCCCTACATTTTGACGAGTTATGAGAACATACATGTATGGAACAGCTGATAGTAAAAGTTTTTTTTTTTTTTTTCTTTTTTTTTTCCTTCTGGCTTCGCACGGTTTGTGCATTTAGCCAATGTCACGTTTTAGTTCTTGTATAGTATTGATGAAATTAATTATAAATGCATGATGATGAGTTTCAGTAAAGATGTGGCACTTTACTGAGACCTCACGCGGACTTCTTGAGAGAACTTACGTTTTATTTGCCAACACTAATGCACGTTCACAAACACTTAATGGTTAATAATCCACCATTATTACACATTAATATTCGGCTAAACACAAATTTTGGAAAATTAAATAAACTGCTGAACATGACGCTTCACTTTCCCGCCAAGAAGTCGATAGTAAAAGTTGTGCATAATGATGAGTACAATGACCCCTTAAAAGGTTGTGCGTTAATTCTGGGACAAGTCGTATAGTGACCTAGTTGGTGATATTCTGCAGAAAGGTCAGGTGCGTAGTACTCGCAACCGGCGTGCGGGTATGACCAGATGTATGAACGTAGGCGAAGCAAAAGGAGTATGTAAGGAGCGTAGCAAGTGGCGTCCTATAGTTTCTGCCTACCCCCATGGGAAGAAAGCGTGAGTTTATGAATGTATGTTCCCCAGTAATTAGGTTCCGAGGTGCTGGATGGCCGAAGTAAAAATACAGCCAGGGAAATTATCTGTTCTGGAAATTGACACCATACATCAATTTTCCGTGCTAAAAAGCCATTTCATACGACTGTCAAATAATGACAGGTGTGATTTACCGACAATAAAGGAGCGTTTACGACCACAGAACAGCAAAGACAGTTTAAGACGCGCGACGTACGGCATTTCATACGAACTTTCATACGAAGTCCTTCTTTTTCGAAATGACTGAACCGATTTTAATGAAACTTCATATGCATAAGCGGGATACAAAGGTCTAAAAAATTAGAACAAGATCATTTTCGAAACTTCATATTTAAAAACAGCTATCTGGAAATCTCTGTTTCTATGGAAAATTTTAAATCGGTCTAATTTGGCTGTAACACTTTTTTTTGAAAAGTCATTTCTAAAAACAAGGACTTGAAAGTTACGTATAGTAAACGCATAATATAAGTTGGTTGTTAAAATAAATCCATTTCTCTGACTTTATTAACCAGTCAGCAAGGTGGAAGCGGCCAGCGGGGTTGACTGTGCAGGTCGCGCCATGCCGGGCGTAAGAACTAATCGCTGTTTGTGGAGGCAAATGATTGTATGATGAGTATAATCAATGGTATTATAAATAAAAAGAGGTAGATAGGTTAGTAACTTGGCTAATTAGCCACATTTTCTTCGTCTTGCTCTTGTCTCTTTTTCGCTCCTGATAATTACGACATGCCGTCCTATTTCCATGTGTCATCTAATAGTGCGACATTGTGCTGTTTTTGAAGATCGAATGCTGAGCAGGTAACCTATGATCTACTTAGAATGATCTACGTCTTTTTACTTTTAATATCATTGAGTATGATACTATGATGTGATGACATTATTAGAAGAAAGTAGTCTTCCTGCCAGCATCTTGTTCAAAAAGATAGTTGAGAAATTCAAACGTCGAAACAAACACCATGACGCACAAGCTAACGACCTCGTATTTCCGCCATCTTTTATTTTTACATCTTACAGAGGTTATGTAAGATACAATGGTTCCTATCATAGTCTGCCAAATATTCTGGCGCAATGCGGAACGCTATCTAGGTCATATCTTCACTTAGATTAGTTAACTCTTTATCATTACCTACTCAGTTATATTTTGTCAGCTGGTGTGACCTTGGCGCGGTTTATGAACATTTTTGATCGTGAAAAGTTACGTAATTATGTCGGAGTTCGCCCGTGAAAATGTTCGCTGTAAGTGAAAGTCTTCGGGTCTTGACTGGAAATTAATTCCGACGTTTTTTGAAGTAAAACTTCTTTACGCTCGCTTGACTTGGGGAGTAAGCTGGTGAATGCATGACGAGAGCGTTACGGAAGTGACGAGAGAGTTACGGAAGTGTAATTATTAATATTGAAGTAAAACTTGTTTAGGCACGCTTGACTTGGGGAGTAAGCTGGTGAATGCGTGACGAGAGCGTTACGGAAAGAGGCTACGGAAGTTGTTTAAATTTTAAACAGGGAACACATCGCGTCACTGCCTTATAAATTCACACTGGCTGTTTATACACTCACAAGACCGCAGCTTTTTTTAAGTAAAACTTCTTTTGCTAGAGAACGGTGATTTCTGTTTTACTTCAGACATGTGGTCTAAACTTGTTATAGTTCCGTACCAAAATGGTAAAAAGGAAACCTTATGGTGAGACTAAGTCTGTCTGTCTGTCTGTCACACCTGGATATCTCAAGAACTACTAATGCTATAACTTGAAATTTAGAATAGTTTTAGATGACGTTTGCCCAACTATTTTGCAAACAAGAAAGAAATTTAAAACAAAATACCTTTTTTGCAAAAGGGTCTGAAAGGGGGTCTTAAAAATTTGAAGTGGGGCTACTAAGGCATGTGGGGTATCATATGAAAGAGCGCTGTTTGCACATTCTCAAACATTTATTTTTTAGGCATCATAGTTTCCGACTTGATGAAAAATTTAAAAAAATACCGTTCCCCCCCTTTATCTCCGAAGTTTGCAGAGATAAAAATCTAAAATTATTCTATATGATAGAAGCTTATGTAAAGATTACAGAAAAATAAAACGGTGTCTCTAAATAGCACAGTTTTTAGAAATCATCAACATCATATATTTGTACGGAACCCCTCGGTGCGCGGGTCTGACTCACTCTTGACTGGTTTTTTTTTATACATTTCATTTTACAGACGTTTTAAACTTTATCAAGGTCTTTTTTAAGTAGTAAACAAACATTGTGATACCTAATACACTGAAGGTTAATTGTTACCTTGGTCCATGAGTGTTTTAATCAGAAGTCAGAAGAACGTCTTCTTCTGACACCTGATTATTGATAAGGGTGCAGTTCATTCCCCCACCACCTCTCCAAAGAGTCTTTGACCAAAGAGGATAAAACTAGTTAAGACCTCTTTAATCCACAGAGGTTAAATAGTGATTTACTGCGCAGAGAAAACAGCAAAGAGGTTGTATACCTACCTACTACGTTTGTGTAGTTTCCTCGTGGGCCGATAGGTCACGACCCTGGTCTGGTATCGGATCGATTCACCTCGGCGAACTTATATTAAAATACTACGTTCTATCTAGATTCTACTAGATCTTTTTACGTTTCCGTTGCAGGGTTTTGTTCGGTACCTACTATATTTAGACTTTCTTTAAACAAGTTAAAAAAATATGAGTAAAAACGTATCAATCAACTCAGCCTATAGCAGTCCACTGCTGGACATAGGTCTCTCCCAGGCTGCGCCACAACACCCTGTCCTCCGCCTTACGCATCCAGTCTGTCCCAGCCACCTTTGTCGTCGTTCGTCGGTGGTCGGTCCATCTAGCTGGGGGGCGTCCCACACTACGCTTGCCGATACGCGGTCTCGACTCCAAGACTCGTCTGCTCCACCGGCCATCGGTCCTTCGACAAACACGGCCACTGCCACTTCAGCTTGCTTACTCTGCAGGCTATGTCGGTAACTCCTGATTAAAAATTTTACCAGCGAGAAAAAAATACTCATTCGTTTTAATTGGCAGAGATAACGCTGCAGCCTAGTTTTGTGATGAGAAGGTGGTCCCAGGTGCTCTATAAATCCCTACCTAGTAGATAAGGGGCCGATTCCACTGGTGGAAACCTAAAAGTGAGCTTTTTATTGCATTTTGAGGAGCTATTCTGTTCATCATGCCAAAGATCCTGGTCAGATATTCACCAAATTTCTATGAGGCCTACTTAAAGTTACTTCCTTTCAAATATAGAGCCGTACGATGTAAGGTTTGTAGAGTTAGGGCCTTGGCTCTACATTCGATCTGTACCCCGACTGTAAGTTTTCATGTGAGTAAACGTAACTAGCGCTTTTGCGTTAAGATTTTTATTCTCACTCCTATACTCTTAGCATTATGATCTATCGGTCAAACGAAATAGTTACGGTTACTCTCTTGCAAACTTACACTTGGGGTACTGATAACTTTTTACCAGTTAAAACGTTATTTAAATCTTGGCTTGACTTACTTCACATGACATGTTTTTGGTGGGATTTCATTCGTTTTTGTTTCCTTAGTACCTATTATCCGTGAGAAACAGACTTACCAGGTGAAACTTACAGAATTCTTATTTTTTTTGTTATATGTGTGCATTTGTGCAAAACCTAGCCTGCATACAAAATTTCAGCTTTCTAGGACTTCGGGAGGATAGCTTATCCTAGAGGATTTATTTTATACTAGCTGCGCCCCGCGGTTTCACCCGAGTAAGTCTCGATCCCGTGGGAACATAGGGATAAAAAGCGTATATGTTAATCCAGGGTGTCAGCTACCTAGATACAAAATTTTATCAAAATTGGTCCAACCGTTTTTACGTGAAAGAGTAACAAACATCCATCCATACTTACAAACTTTCGCGTTTATAATATTAGTAGTAAGTAGGATACAGATCTGCACCTCCCATTTTCCATGTGGTGCCGGATGTAAAGAATAGCACCACCCTATTTCTTCCCGTGAGTGTCATAAAAGGTGAATAAGGGACTTACTAGAGAATGGGCAGCAGCGTTCTCTATGCATTTTAACACCATACTGCGATCGCCAACCCGCCTGCCAAGCGTGGCGATTATGGCAAACCCCCCCTTTAGGGGAGGCCTATGTCCAGCAGTGGACGTCTTTTGGCTGAAATAATGATGTGCATTGACGGAACCGTTTTCATAGGATACCCAAGCTTCACCGAAGTCTGTATTTCCGCATAGCTATGACAGGCGGCCTAGAGAAGATAAACTGTCGTTTTCAAAGCGTTTAGTAAAATTGACTTTCAACCGGTCGCAGATGGATTGTCGAATCCCTTGTTTAGGGCATCTGAAGGAACACGGTGGGTTTTAGTCAGTAAAAGTCTGACACTCCCTCTCGCTCCGCCCAGAGCGGGAGAAGTTATTTGATGATTTCCCACCAAAAAAAAAAAAAAAAAGGGGAGGACTATGTCCAGCAGTGGACGTCTTTTGGCTGTAATGATAATGATGATGACCTCCTATTACGGGGGTGGGAGCGTGTATAAGTTACAGATTTCTATTTTTGTGCAAATCCTAGCCTGCATACAAAATTTCAGCTTTCTAGGACTTCGGGAAGTATCGTAGAAGTTTTGATGAGTTAGTGACGAAATCGACGTATTGTTAATAAAATCCAAAGTAAATATAAAAGCAATACAAATGAAGCTTAGTGTGTTTTAAAAGTCTGCTAACTACATCTTATCTTGAGAATTTGAGCTCTCTTGCATCATCCAGGCCGAAGCTATGAGGTTTTGAAAATACGACGAAACGCTCCGAAAAAAGGTTTAGGTTGGGTTTTGTTTTTAGGGTTCCGTACCTCAAAAGGATAAAAAGGAACCCTTATAGGATCACTTCGTTGTCCGTTTGTCTGTCTGTCAGCCTGTCAAGCCCCTTTTTGTCAGGAACGCGTGGAGGTACCTATCAAGTTGAAATTAAAATGAAATACGAAGGTCTACGGTCGCTTGGTGCTCAAAAAAAATCAAGCTTGAATGTCAACACAATAAAAAATATGGCGATTAAAGGGTCCTACAAACTGGTGAGATATCGCGACAGGCAGCGCTAACCTTGTCGCGCCCACGATATCGCACCAGTCTGTAGAAGCCTTTAAGCGACATATTCTGATACTCGCAATTAAATCAAAACCTATAGGGTACTTCCCGTTGACATAGAATCATGAAATTTGGCAAGAACCAAGGTCTCACAGCACAAGTAAACGAAAAAGTCAGAAAATTCTTAATTTGTAATTTTATCATTTGTTTTTGTGATTACAAGCAACAGTTGGAAAGTTGAGCGTATGGGAGAACATGTTTTTCAACTACAAAGTTAAGTTTGTTTTTGGGATATTTTATTATATTATATTATTTTAATTATTGTGAATGTGAAGACTATGTGGGTTATTTTTTTATTTTTTTTCCTTTTCTTTTATTATCAGTTAGTGTTAATCATGGTCTGGCAGTTTGAGTCTTATAAGCGGCCTACCCAAATGTCCTTTCTTTGGTATTGTTCGTCGCATCGTTGAGCTCCTTAAGTTCTGAGTAGAGCTGCACGATTACTGACAAATGCGTGCACTGACTGGTCAGGTCCACTCAACCTGTGTGGTTCTTTCCTCAAAAGACCATTTCAGACACCAATCTGCATGGCCTTCACATGATTTGACCAAGATTATGTCTGGACTTTAAAAGAGCCTGTGACCTCTGAGTTTGTTTCGGCCTTTCTTCTCAGAGTAGTCAGATAGGAAACGCCGACCTCATCTAGTTTTAAAAATATGATTGACGTGTAAAAGTGTTTGTACAAACCTACTTACAGAAATAAAAATCATTTATCATTTATCATCATTTATCATATTCATTTATCATTTATGGGAATTCATCCAAACTACGGAACACCTTCCGTGATCCGACACACACTTGGCCGGTTTTTTTTAAATCGTCTACCGTGCCCCCAGATTTGAATTTGTCTCAGCACGCTCATATTTTCTCAGATGACAGCTAAAAAACACACGTCCGTCTATCTATTCTTTACCCAATCCTACCTCTCCAATCAGCTGATTGTATAATTTTAACTCGGCCCTACTGATAAAAATAACTGGCAGTCAGTGTCAGCGGAGACGAACGATGTCCTCAACGTTTATCTACTATTCTTATTGATACAATATTCTACAAGATAAAGTATGAATGCTACGGAAATCTGAGGGCAAATTGCGTAACACACTATCAATAGGAATCGGTTTCAATTTGACAGTTCAACAACATTAATTGCGTTATTTACGTTGTTGAGCAAAATTTTGTTTCTACTATAAGAAGCAATGGATTAGCACTATACTTCAAAATCATTCCGATTCCGATTCAAACTGTGTTACGCAATTAGGGTGCTGGGCTGTCCATCATACAAGCTAGAGGACTTCCGTGTCTGACTGTAAGACAACGCATTATAAGCCCGCTAAGCCGAAGGTTGCCAAAGTATTCAAATAAAAAAACTCGGGCGGTCAATTGTTATTGGGGTTTTCCATCTGTATTTAGCAATTTCTCAGTATAATAATATAAGCCCGGAGTCTTTTTTTTTTTTTGGGTGGGAAATTATCAAATAACTTCTCCCGCTCTGGGCTGAGCGGGAGGGCGTGTCAGACTTTTACTGACTAAAACCCACCCGTGTTCCTTCCGTTGCCTGTGTGCCAGGGCCACGATATCCCTTCCGGACAAACTCGCAACCCTGGCAGGCATTGGCCCTAACGGACCCCGTCAGTTGGTGCTGACATCTCTTTGAGGCGCGCGTGAAACACAACGCGCCGTCGACCCGGGCCTGGGTCCTTATCGGACGGCAAGCTACCCATCGCTCACCGTCCGCAGGCCCGCGCCTACGGTGGCCGGAAATCAGCTTGCGACTCCCGACGCCCGGGGCGTCTCCTGCGGCGGCTAGGGGCGTGAGGGCGCGAACCCTGCCTCACCCTCACGCGTTTCGCCTCCTCCTTCGCGAGCATTACTGCTTCGCAGAAGGAGGTGACGGCCTCCCAAAGCCCGGAGTCTAGTGTCCGGCTGATTGCAATAGGCTCGCCTCTAGATTGAGTTTGAGTTTGAGTACACACGGCTACACATCAAGCTATACAAGTGATCTCGCACTGTACGGAAATCTTATACAATGCGAGATCAGCTTATACTGGAAGTGTATAGCTTGATGTGTAGCCGTCTGTACATAGATGTTGTATAATAATAGTTTTCCATGTAAGTGCCCAGTTTTAGAGTTTTTTGTTTTTTCACTGACTTTCAAAAAGAAGAAGGTGGACCCAATAAAAAGTGAAAAATATTTTTTCACTCCAGCAGTGCGTCGCATCGATAGTTACGTGGCGGTTGTCTTTTGATGACAGAAATATCAGGGGAGCCGCTGTCGTACAACGTCCACGACGAACTGCTATACTCCGGTACAATCCTGGGGTCTAAAATGGACGCTGATCTGTGTACAATTCATATCTCGCAATTCATCTGTTTGCCAGTTTTTTATGGAGTTTCATAGAATGGTCCACAAAATATGAATTGCTGTATTGAAGTCTAATGTCAAATAGCACCTGTCAAACAGATGAATTGCGGGATATATGAATTGTACGCAGATCATAGTATGATTCTGCCAAAGAGTCCATTTCAGGCCCCCATAAGATATTGAAGCTGCTGAACCACTAATACGATGATCACTTCTGGTAAAAGCTATCCTGCGCCGTTATACCTATAAATTATTACAACCATTTAGTCACGTTTCACGTTATCATAGCTGTCTAGTTAATTATCAAATCTTTGTACAAATTCCGAGGCTCAATGTTACAGATAAGCTGACAGCGTACGTACTGGGCGGCGGCGCCCGCGCCGTAGTTGTTATCTAACGTTACATATTTCTCTAGTTTTATGTGACGTCACTTGCATGACTGAACGAATTCTGAAGATGGCATGGGACATTCTTGAAGAGTTGAAGATGGAAATAGAGGAAGGCTTTAAGGCTTCTACATACCAGCGTGACCTGTCGCGCGACGCGACACGGCACAAAGGCCCGCGTGTCGCGGGACGAGCGGTGCCTTTGTGTCGCGTCGCGTCGCGCGACTAGTCGCCCCGGTATGTAGAAGCCTTTAAACTATTTTAAAGGTAACATCTGTCTAGCCCTAGGTACTTTTGAGTTGACTACAAATAACGACTGTCACAGATCTATGTATGACAGGCGCAGCCAGGACCAACGGCTTAACGTGCTTTCCGGGGCACGGACGGGTTTCGTTATTATAATGGATGGTCACCCCATGCTCGGACCGACCTCGGCAAGCCTCCTATCGACCCGTGTGCCGTGTGCAGCTGTTATTATTTTGCCACGAGCCTCAAGGTAACGCAGGATAACAAGTAACAGGGGGCCTAAAATGGACCCTTTGGCAGAATCATAATATGATCTGCGTACAATTCATAGATCCTGCAATCCATCTGTTTGACAGCTGCTATTTGACATTAGACTTCAATAGAGCAATTCTTAATTTGTGGACAATTTTACGAAACTCCATACAAAACTGTCAAACAGATGAATTGCGGGATATGAATTGTAAGCAGATCATATTATGATTCTGCCAAAGCGTCCAGTTTAGGCCCTCTGAATATTTTCCTTTGAATATTAACATAACTTCCTATGTTATGTTACGAGCTATTCAATAGTTAATCAAGAGCTGTAGAGGGGTACCTACATTCCGATATTGCGGAATCTAAAGCGGTGGCGGTTTGTTTTGTTCTTAAAAAAAAAACAAATGAATAACTATCAGAGCGTATCGGTACATTCAAATGTTTTTTGGCCAAAACTTAGTTACGTTACGGTTACGTCAAATTGGCTGTAGAATGGCTGTAGACATAAAAATCTAACTTGGAGTAGGTACACACGGCTACACATCAAGCTATACAAATCCAGTTTACGATGATCTCGCACTGTACGGAAATCATATACAATGCGAACCTGCATAAACTGGAAATGTATAGCTTGATGTGTAGCCGTATGTACTACGGCAGAAAGGGCAAAGTCCGCATTTCCGCAGTAACTTTACGTAACACAACGTTACGTAACGTAACTGAAGGATGCCGACTGCCGTGTCCCCGGCATTCCGAGTCTAGACGAGATTACGAGAGGGCATGTCTTTTATATGAATTTTATGAAATAAATGGAGCATTGAGTTAATTTTGTGCATTTTCCTGATTTCACGGAGGCAATGAAACTTGTGTTGTTCCAGGTTCCGGCTATTCCTAATTTGTCAATAACCTCCTCCTTCCTTGAAATGAAGACAGTTAAAAAAAATCTTGGCTGTATTTATATTCTCTATGGTTAGGGGGGTTTTACCGAGTCCAAGAGCGTAAACCCGGAAGTGTTATTTATGCAGAGGTACTGTTCGTAACTTCGGATAGTACACACGGCTACACATCAAGCTATACATTTCCAGTATAAGTTGATCTCGCTTTGTATAGGATTTCCGTACAATGCGAGATCAGCGTAAACTGGAAATGTATAGGTTGATGTGTAGCCGTGTTTACAACACCCACATTTCGCCAGTCCCATGTAAGTTTTTTTTAACTGTCTTCATTTCAAGGTAGGAAGAGGCTCCTTCTTTGAAATGAAGACAGTTAAAAAAAATCTTGGCTGTTTATATGACAGAGTAAATGACATCCTTCTCTATGGTTAGGGTTTTATTCGGTATAAAACCCTAACCATAGAGAACGATGTCAAAAAAAATCTTGGCTGTTTATATGTTTGTATGTATATAAACAGCCAAGATTTTTTTCCAAGACCGTAATCCCGGAAGTGTTATTTAGGCAGAGGTACTGTTACTATAGTACCTTTACCCACATTTCGCCAGATAAGTTTAAGTCTCATGTAATAGGGGGCGAGCCTATTGCCATCAACCGGGCACAAATCCAAACTGAGAAATTCCATATGGAAAAACCTAAGAACACTTTGCCCGCAACGGGAATTGAACCCGCGTTCCTGTATTATTTTTTACGTTGGTAAAAAGTTCAAAGATAACTCATTGCCCGACGGAGTAATATTATTTGTAAGATTTCTATATTTTCCATAAATGGATTTTGACCTATATCATTCATTATCGAATAACAATGCTAAATAAGTACTGGGAAAATCAAGTGAGCTGCCTCAAGCTCTTGTCGTAAGCGACGAATAAATTAAATGTTTACCTGCTAAATTATCCTCTCTTGTAAGGTAGACCTTTGAGGCTAAAAAGGTAAAATTCCAAGATTAAAAAATAACGACAGATGAAAGAACGCACTTACCATAAGTCAGTGCTATATAAAAAAAAAAGTTGTCACCTTTTCGATCATCGGCAGCACAGACATTGCACGTGCCGCGATAAAAAAACATGAGGAAGTCTATGTCCCAACTGCGATTGGCGCCAAGTCGTCTTTAAATTTAGAACATCAGTGTACTGAGTAGTTATGCTAAACGCAGGCCTTGAGCTATTTTGTACTAGAGACAATCGGTCTTTTCAGGCTTACAAAGAAATAAAAGGCTTTTAAATGTGCTAAATAAAACTAGTCGTAAAACCCTGGCTCACAATATTATCTACCTACTTTCAGGGTAACTATCCCAAATAGCGCTACAACCACGAAGCTACAAACAAGAAAAAAAAAGCAAGAGCAAAATAAATAAGGTTCGATCTCTCAATGCTTTCAAAAAATGTCGATAACCCAGCTGCCGTGTCTGGTGCGTGACGTCATGACAACATGAAGCCCAAATTGCCTATACCGCTACAATGGGATAGGTAAAAGAAAAGGAATATTATATACCTGAATACCCGATGGACCTACCTAGGTGCTTGTGTAGGCTAGTATTCCTGCTGAAAAAGATAATATTATGCAGCTGGCACTAAACTGCAAGCGTTTGAACTATGGTGTTAGGTACCTACTCCAAACAACCACATCATGATTATTATATCACCGGATATTATTATCCTAAACTTTTGTAGAAGGCAGGTACACCTCACCTCACAAAAAAAAATATTCACTGAATTAACCGCCTTATCTTGATAGCAGTAAGTTTTATATTCGCTTATACTTTTCGCCTGGAATGACACAGCTGACATCCGATGATTTAACGAATAAAGAAAATGGACACCTTGATAAAGTCGGTTGGTGCCGGATCGCGCTGTGGAATGGTCAATGGCACAACAGTAGTAACTTGAACTTCGAAAACCACCCTTATTGCAACGAAATAAAGGCGCTGCCAAAGTCGATGTGTCATCGATGTGAATTTGCGGTTGATGCTGACTTGCTGAGTCAATGCAAGCCTTGTCGCGCGTTCAAGAGTGATCTAACCTACACTGGATTTGGCAGAATAATTTGTCGCCTCGCTAATTTCGGCAGACGGATATAAAGGGAACTAAATTTTAATCGCCTTACACGTGGCGCCCGCGCCGCCTCGCGCCGCTATGAACGGTAAAGTTAATTTGGTCCCACAATCTTACTATTGTTATGGTGAGTTAGATAACCAAGTTCTTGTTACAATTTTTTTTTGTCCGTATTTGTTTTTTTGAATGCAGTCTATTTAAAAATCCCTCCTCCTGTAGGAACCGGTTTATAATAGGTAAGCATAATGCTTGGGTAAGGAGGTTAATGGCTTTTGTGGTCTCTGCATTTGCTGAATTGTTAGAAGCAAAAAGCAGTAAAAGTATATCACGAAGATGTTGAATGTGATGATAGCCAGGCATGTAGACTATGACAATATGCCCTGGACCATTCATTTTGTACAGGAGTCCATACATATTCTACAGTAGCTGACCAGCATTACCTGACCCCTCTTTCATTATTCTTCTTTTTAAGAGGGGTCAGGTAATGCTGGTCATCGACTGTACGTATTATTGATTTAATAATCCAATCTGCCTAGCGTTTTCTTGGGGTCGGCTTCCAGTACCTATAACCCGATGCAGCTGAATACCAGTATTTAACATGGAGCGACTGATTTGATTTGATTTAATAATATACCAATAAATTAATTTATTGTTACATGATGGCCGTGAACTTTAATACCTATTTACGTAGGTAGGTATACGTTGAATGGCATTCAGAGGCACAGACAGGATCTAAAGGCTCGATGACACTGGGCTAGTTTACTAGCTGCTTGTCGGCGAGTTTAAAAGCTAACGAGTGAGCGAGTACCTAACCGAGTGTCGATTATACAAAAAATGTTTCCACTCGCTCAGTAGCGAACTAGGTAGCATTTTAGCACTAGAACATACGCAAAGATGCTCGCAACTAGTTCAAGTAGCAGCGATGATGACACACAGCCAGTTAACTAGCTTACAGGCCAATACGCCAGTGAATGGCTAGTAAATTAGCCCGGCTTTCTATTTTTCAAGCAGCTTTTTTACAATCTGATACTCAAAAGCAGATTGTAATGCTCAATTACACGGAGCGAGTTTACAAGCTGCTCGCGAACTCGATGGCTTGTAGCTTGTAAACTAGCCCAGTGTCATCGAGGCTTTATACTGCCTAGCAACATTCTTTTTTATATCTCTCTAAAGAGAGGCCTTGGCTAAATAATATAACCATAGAAATTTAAAAAACTTCTTTCTTATATCTATGAATATAACAAATGAAATGAAATCGTTTATTCTGTAAATAGGATATTAGAATCACTTTTACACGCCATAAACGTCACAGCCGCAGGAGTCGATCTTCAAGATTAAGCATGCTTGCCGATGTCAGCCTGTGGATGGGTGACCATCCCTAACATACCGAGATCCCTCAGTAACTCAGCGAGCACGATAACGCGCGTACACGTCGTAGATCTTTGACAGTCGTTTACTGGGGGCCTAAAATGGACGCTTTGGCAGAATCATAATATGATCTGCGTACAATTCATAAATCCCGTAACAACTCATCTGTTTGACAGGTGCTATTTGACATTAGACTTCTTTAGAGCAATTCATAATTTGTGGACCATTATAAGAAACTCCATACAAAACTGTCAAACAGATAAATTGATTGTACGCAGACATTGATGTATTAAATAGGAAGATAGGCCACTCTCTAACATCACGTAAATATTAAATGGACCCGATGTGCGTCATGTGCTCGACAACCGAAATAGATAGACATATTACGCGGGCTATAACGGTAACGAGATCGCAATAATTGTCACTGTTACGTAGGTACCCATAACAACTCGCAAACAAACTACGATTCGGGTATTCCCCGCAAACCGGGAGTAATGTAGGTCGATTGTGTCCTTTCCCCTAATTTATGCGGTCCACATCGAGGAGCGCGTACCATATCTTCCTATTTAATACATCAATGTACGCAGATCATAAATTACAGTGGCGAAGGGTGATTTTATGAGAGAGTAAAGCCAGAGCAAAAAAATCTTTTCTATAAAAAGAAACTAGCCATGACGTCGATTTTGAATAGAAATTGAACTCACTAGGTTATTTTAGAGCAAAATGTTTTGTTGTTGGGATATAAAGGCAAAAAATGTAAGGTAGGAGTTTTGTAATGTTTTAATTGTATGGTGTATTAAATACCTACAATGTGATTATTATATTATTTGGCATTATTAAACACTACTGACTGTGTGCCATTTTTAAATAACGATACAGTGGTTGTGTTCCGAATTTCCGAAAGGAAGCTGGTAGAAATCGTGTTATAACGGTACTTTCGCCACTGATAAATTATGATTCTGCCAAAGCGTCCATTTTAGGCCCCCTGTTCTGGTAGTCAGAAACCCTAAAATCTAAATACCAGTTGCTCAGTAACTGGGTTGCGGGGGTCAGATAGGCAGTCGCTCCATGTAAAATACTGGTATTCTCACCCCATATTATAACCCTATCGTTAGAATGTGTCGACTTTACAACGAAATTTCAAAAGACAATAACATTATTGATATCTTCGATTCTCGTGCCGCTGCTTTCAAAAGACATGTATGTACTCTTTCCTTTTAGCTTTGTTACGCTTTATAAATTGTTTTCTTTAAATAATGTAACTTGTGTCAATTATGTATTTAGATTACCTGGCATGTTTGGTCTCCTACACATTCCCTGCCTACATAAGCTGGTAGTGGGTCGGAGGGCAGACGCACAGAATTTGTAGCTGTAGTTTTGTGAACTGTGTAATTTTCTTTTTACTATTTTAGTTGTCATTAATAATATTGTTGTTGCTGGTCATGTTGTGCGATTACGCTTTGGGTGACAATCAGGTCAAAACCTATATTGTGATCCCACTGATATACTGTGATTGTTACCCGTTGTAGTTGCCTTGAGAATAAATAAATAAATAAATTCTGCTGCATCTGGTTAGACTGGAAGCCGACCCCAACATGGAAAAGTCTAAGCAGATGATCACTATAGCACAGAATAAGTAATAGTACTAACGTAGGACTTCTTGGCGGGAAAGTGAAGCGTCATGTTCAGCAGTTTGTTTAATTTTCCAAAATTTCTGTTTAGCCGAATATTAATGTGTAATAATGGTGGATTATTAACCATTAAGTGTTTGTGAACGGGCATTAGTGTAGGCAAATGAAACAAAACAGTGCAACTTCGCTTCAAGTTCTCTCAAGAAGTCCGCGTGAGGTCTCAGTAAAGTGCCACATCTTTACTGAAACTCAAGGGGAGCGGGCGGGAATATCATCATCATGCATTGAATATAATTCATTTCATCAATATTAAACAAGTTTTGTAACTAAATAAAGACTTGGCTAAAAGGTCCCAGCAAACGGCCATTAAAATATTATTAAAAAAAAGTACTAACGTAACTCTAGTAAGTATTCGTAAGTATAAGTATCTTTTAAGCTTAATAGTTAGGTAAGTACTTAGAACGGCTATCTAGACCTACGATTTGACCTAGAAAGAATAACTAATCAATACTTGGACCGATCAGTGCTTGCCAAGTAAAATACTTACAGTAAAATTCTCTTTGGCAATCGAAGTCCAAAAAATATTTTGCAGTTTATTAACTGAGGGCTGTAAAGATCCTGCCAGGGTTGCGAGTTTGTCCGAAAGGGATATCGTGGCCATGCCATGGCACACAGGCAAATGAAGGAACACGGGTGGGTTTTAGTCAGTAAAAGTCTGACACGCCCTCCCGCTCCGCCCAGAGCGGAAGAAGTTATTTGATAAATTCCCACCCAGAAAAAAAAAAAAAGTGCTGTAAAGATGTATTTATATTTTTTTTTTTTCCTTCTGGCTTCGCACGGTTTGTGCATTTAGCCAATGTCAAGTTTTAGTTCTTGTTTAATATTGATGAAATGAATAATAAATGCATGATGATGATATCCCCGCCCACTCCCCTTGAGTTTCAGTAAAGATGTGGCACTTTACTGAGTCCTCACGCGGACTTCTTGAGAGAACTTGAAGCGAAGTTGCACTGTTTTGTTTCATTTGCCTACACTAATGCACGTTCACAAACACTTAATGGTTAATAATCCACCATTATTACACATTAATATTCGGCTAAACACAAATTTTGGAAAATTAAACAAACTGCTGAACATGACGCTTCACTTTCCTGCCAAGAAGTCTCGTATTTATATTTAGCATTTAGATCTAGTCTATTTAGGCTATTTAGATCTGCGTACAATTCATATCCCGCAACTTATCTGTTTGACAGTTGTGTATGGAGTTTCGTAAAATGATCCACCAATTAGGAATTATTAGAGTGAAGTCTAATGACAAATAGCAGCTGTCAAACAGATGAATTGCGGGTTTTAAGAATTGCACGCATGATTCTGCCAAAGCGTCCTTTTTAGGCTCCCTGTTATTTCCAGCGTACAAATATTTCAAAGAATTAAAATCAGAAGTAAGCATAGAACAACAGCATGTATATTTTGTTAATTTATAATCTATAATCAAAAGTACAAAAATCTGTGTTTCATGGAACCTCCAAAATCTGTGGCGGCATTTTTTTGCCAAAAATCCAAGATAGCGGTCTAATTAATTACAACAAAGAAAATGGAGCCAACATGGGCATCGTGGACTAGAACTATTACGGATCCTAAATATAACTTATCACGTGTTACTCGTTACACGCGTTAAATTATACGATGAATCAGTAAACAGCTCTACTACACGACATTTAGCCGGTCTGTTGCAATTTATCTATATCTAATAAATTGTACCGGTTGTAACTAGCCATTCGATTTTGAACTTGACTTTCTAACAGATTAGGTTGATTTTAGTTTGGATTTCACTAACTGTCATTTGACTGCCAGGTATTGATTTATGAATTCTATGGTGAAGTGAAGGTCTTTCTTTTCAGCTGTTATTAATTAGAACACGAAATAAGAAGGCTTATTTTACCTAATTTTTACAGAGCTCCGAGTATCCACTTACCTACGTATTATGAAAGTTACCGCTACATAGTTATCTAGGTACCTACCTACTTGTACCTGAGTACTTAATAAGTATGTATGTCAATAAAAATGTGATTATGCTAATGAAGAGTTTAATTTACCCTTAAATCTGAAAATACACTATGAAGCTTTGTTAGCTCGATGGCTCATTGGCTCGTTTCGTCAATAATTAAAACCTAACCTAAAAATTGCCAACTGTGCCAAGTTGACAAACCTATTATTAGTAATTTTTCCAATAATTATCAAGTTTTATTTCATAACAACTAGCAACACTTCAATAAAAAAAAACCGATGAGTAATAAAAGCGCAAAGGAACTATCATTCAGCCTATCAAGTAGCCAAAACTATAACATGAAGATGGAGATAAGAGCGGCCGTATCCTTGAACTTAGTTCGCGGAATATTAGGTAGAAAATTACGTAATCTAACCAACGAAAATGTCTGTTATTGAATAACGAATCGGGGCGACTTGCTTGAAATGTTCTATTTGTTGATAGGGTTAACTTACCTGACCATTTTACTTACTTTAAATACCTAACGTTGTCCAATGATCCATTCACGTGCTACAGTCTACGGGTCAATCACAGCAGCGCGAGCGTTTTGAATGTAATGTAGCTATTTCAATTTCAATGGATGTAGGTATATATAACATGTCACTACTGTAGCTCGTGATCGCTACTTTATGTAACAGCTGTAAAATGACGTCATTAATTTAACGTGGTGTCACTACGTCATCATAAAATGTGTGTAATTTAATAGATAGTATCGGGGCTAATTAAATGTTATCACTGAATGACTATTAGAAAACATACAGGCGATCATTATGAACCTCCTCCTTTTTGGCAATCCGTTAAAAAGAGAATAATTATCCCTGTCTGCCCCTTCTTGGCCTTATTTGTATTAGAATTCATTATGTATCTACCTACGCCAGATTTTATAATCATACTCTTATGCATAACCTACGTAATTCATTCATAAAAACCGGTCAAGAGCGAGATGAACTCGCGTGGTGAGGGTTCCGCACAATGATTAGTTATGTTATTTACCATGTTTTTCATCCCAAGAACAAACTTAACATCGTAGCTGAAAAACATGTTCTCGTATACATTCCAACTGCAAATGTAAGTTTGTACGCACAATATTGGGTGATTTATCATGTGTTATTTTGAGACCATAGACTTCTTATAGGTTTTCCTGTAATCTAAAAGTTTATAACTATTACCTGTATATATTAACTATTTATTTTCTCCCAAGTGACCCCCATAATCAAAATTCATTTATTCACGTAACATTTCCGTGTTTGGGTCACAGAAATTGATGTGTTCAAATTTTTTCAACTAATCGGTCCATTACATTCGGAGCAAATTGGCTGTGACAGACGAGCAAACAGGCAGACAGAAACACGAGTGATCATACAAGGGTTTTTTTTTCATTCGTGCATACGGAACCCTGAAAATTACCTATCCAGAATTAATAGTTATTTGTTTTCCTGGTTTACCATATTTTCAAGGCCCAAATCAGCTGATCACAATTGGTGGTTTCAATACTTATTTCAAATCAATGGGAGCAGACTTCCTAAAGGAGATGTACTAAGTAATTTGTGAATGAAATTAATTTTCTGATACGGAAAGTTACTTGTGTAGAATGCAAGTGTTTAATTTTTCATCTGTAGGCTTGTGTTCTGAAGATTTTTAAATGGCTAGTAGGCAAAATAACAATAAAAGGCAAGCAGTATTTATTTAACATTTATTTTCTAGTATAATAACTCAAATGTGAGTTTTTCACACCAAAAAACTCACACCGAGCAAGAAAGATGTTTGACAGGTCCGTTGTTACCGTGAACCTGCTCATAGTAACACAATGTTACTTGTGTTATACATATGGATTGAACTACACTGCATAACACTTTTTAAAAGTGAACTAAAATTAAATTTCTACTAAGTGACCATGGACACTCATAGCACATATTCATACTGGATTGTTACATAACATCTCTTTATCACATGATTTTGGATTCCACAGCTTTTAAACATGATTTTTTACAGCGTTCTGCGTAGATCACTTTTTACAAAGTACAATGTCTCACTCCCAATACCACAGGTTAAGTATTGATTAAATAACCACAATAACAAGTGAAAATCTAATATTTCCACAATATATTCACTAAATGAAGTCTATTCCAACAGTTTAGTTATGACATTATCATTACTAGAGGTACACGTTAACCTTGGCCTCAAACATTGAATGAAATAAGGTTGTTACATAACACACACTGGCTGAATGAGTGATGATCACAGGCAAAATATGAAAATATATTTAGAAGAAACTTCAGAACTCAACACAAGATCTACATGAATGATATTATGTAACTTTTTCAGCGAGGTGTAGCCAAGCCTTATGTAACATCTAATAATTTAATAAAACAAAATACGTGTTGGAATTGGTGTATAACGCTTTTATTTAACTAAAATAAGTTACTAGGTTAATTCCGCGTCTAATAATACATGATTTAAGGGAGTGGCTATCAGAGGTGATTTGGAATCACAATTAATTGTAATTATGGTAACAATTATTCTTACATTAGATTTAGAGAAGCTTCTTGATCTCATCGTATAACACAAGCACGAAGGCACCTCCGGTACCTCTGAGGACGTTGGAGAAGGCTCCCTTGAAGAAGGCGCCGGATCCCTCTGTCTTGGCGATGGTGGCCCAGCAGTGGACGGTGCTCTTGTACAGGATGTCGGCCTTGGCGCGGCCAGACTGCATCATCATGCGCCTACGGACCGTGTCGAAGGGATACGAGATGATACCAGCGACGGTGGTGACAGCCTGTGCGATGGCCCAGCTGATAACAAGCGGTGTGTTCTTGGGGTCGGGCAGCATGCCACGGGCTGTGTCGTAGAAGCCGAAGTATGCGGCACGGTAGATGATGATACCCTGCACGGATACGCCGAAACCTCTGTAGAGACCGCCGAGACCGTCGGACCTGAAGATCTTGCCGATGCAGTCGAACAGGCCCTTGTACTCGCGCGCGTCGGCCTTGCCCACGTCGGCGGCCAGACGGGTACGCGCGAAGTCGAGCGGGTACACGAAGCACAGGGAGGTAGCGCCGGCGGCACCACCGGACGCGAGGTTACCCGCGAAGTAGCGCCAGAACTGCGTGTTCTTGTCTACGCCTCCGAGGAACACCTGCTTGTACTTGTCCTTGAAGGCGAAGTTCAGCGCCTGGGTGGGGAAGTACCTGATGACGTTGGCCATGTTACCACGCCAGAAGGACAGGGGGCCCTGCTCCTTGGGAATGCGGACGAAGGCATCGACGATACCCTTGTAGCGCTGGTCAGCCGTGATCTGCTTGCTGACATGCTGGACCTGGAGCAGCAGCTTGACGCGCTCGATAGGCGCGACGGCGGTCTTGGAGACTGCGGCGGAGACACCGCCAGCGATGAAATCTTTCGCGAACGCGACCGGATCAGCGAGGTTCGACATTTTGTTCGGTTAGGTGGGTGCTCACTTGGTAATTACCTCGCGGGTTGAGGTGGATTCTACACACACGGAATGGAATAAATCACGAAACACGAACCCCTGAATTTAAAATCAGGAGATTTAGAGTTATTTCGTGATCTCGGGAGCACAGGGGGTAGGTGTGTGCCTTTTTTGAAATTCGATCGATCACGTTCTCTCGCAGTTCTGCCCGGAGGAGCGGCGTAAAAGAAGGAAGGAAGGGGCAGATGTTGCCAACCGCACGGAAAAGCACCACGAGGTCAGGGTGGTCAGTGCGATTTATATAATTTCCACTGATTTCTAAAAATAAATCGGTCGTATTTTAATGTTACACTTGCAATTACTGGAAGAATAACATTCTAAAAAATGTTTTGGGAAAATATATGACAAATGAATTATTAGCAAAATCATTAGGGGGTATGACTTGAGACTTTGTTGAGCTAGCAACTATGTAACATTATGAAATAATAAAGACCAAACATGAATAAGATTTTTAAATTAATTGGTCCTTTACATCAACGTAAAAGGGTATTTTAAACATTCTGTTCGGTAAAATGCTTACCCTTATTTTGTGAATAATTACAATATTAGGGTAAACCATCAAATTGTAGAAACACTTGAATGACGTACACAATTTGCGTTTCATTACTTCTGTGAATCAAATGAAACGAGTTTCATTTTATAAAAATTTACGCAATTTGAACTTGCTTTTTTTCTATTTGTCTACTAATTTGGAAGTTATTAATTAATTTTCATTATAATCTAACCTGTTCTTAATTTATTATTCATTAAAACTTGGTCAAATAAAAATAAGGAATTATCATAAAAACAAAACGTAATCAGGCTGACCAACCTCACTCATCAATGACACTGAACTGTTGAAAAATTTCTACATTATCTGTGCTGAGTAAGTAAAAATGTGTGTTCCTGAAGTTTAGTTTTTGTTTATTTATTAATTTCTTGGATGTAATTGTTGACAGAGCCATGCAGATGAGTCGCATGGGCTCTCCGTCGGTCGGTATGGACGACGACACAGGCGCTGGCCACGCTCTGAGCGACTTTCTCCTGCAACTTGAGAACTACAATCCGTCAATACCCGACTCAGTGGTTGCACATTACCTGAATATGTCTGGTTTCGAGTCCCAGGATCCTAGGTAACTGTTTTTATCCTTTCCTATTACCAGAAAGTACACACATAATTGAAAATCATATATTTGCACCTTCAAAGTTACTTTTTCTTTGCAATACTGTTACCATTTTTCAAGTCAATGCAGACCTGCATACAATCATGACTTTCCTTCTGGAAAAGCAGGAAAAAGTGATACTTCATTTGGATAATTAATTTACTCATTGGTTGATTGACAGAGACGTCATGGTTATTGATAAACAATCTAGTTGTTTTTTTAATTTAAAAAATATGACACTACTAATTACAATAAGTACTTCATGCTTCTCTTGTGGGCTTTATCCGAGTCCATTCATTTCAAGACACAAAGCAATAAGTTTTGAGGAAAAGTTTTGTAAAACCGTTTCAATGGTCAGAAAACTTAATTATTTCATGAAGGTCATTTTTTCATCAATTATGTTTTGCCATGGATAATAGCCATTGATTTGTTGCTGTAATTGAGATACTTTAATAGAGGAAATTAACTAAACACTTAGAAACTTCCATTTGAAAGAATAATAATCTGTGTTTTTATGAGGCTTCAGCCACTCTATACTACATTTGAAATAAGATTAGACATTTAAATAAACCTTTTATACAGTCCGTTCAACCGATTTTGACTTCTATTGCGTAGGTCGCATGACCAATGGTGGCTGTAAGGTTGTCTGTAAAAGATCGCTTTTAGCGATAAGACCGCCCATTGTGTCACCCTATGTAAAATTTAAACATTTTTGTCTGTAACTTTTAAGGTGTACATAATAAAGAGTATTCTATTCTATTCTATTCTAATAAACAGTTGATATTGTAACCACGTTTTTGCTTTTAATGCCATCCTTATGCCTACGGAATAGAAGTCAAAATCGGTTGAACGGACTGTAAAGAAGTTTATTTGAATGTCTAATCTTATTTCAAATGGAGTATACCTAAACTCCATTTGAAATAAGATTACTATACTAGACTATTGAAGTCCTATTCGTGACTACTAGACTTCTTTTTTTTATTAATGACGTCTCGCAGGTCAACCTAGGAGGTTGTCCTCTGCTTAAGGCCTCCAGCCAGGGCATAACTTAAAAACTAAACAACTACGGCCTCGGTTTAGGGCGTTGCTGGGGGAGGACAGCCAGGGACGGGCTGGATCGGATTTATATTGATTGTGGAGTGGTACCTATACGTAGTAGCATATAATATAATATAAGGCATTACGGATAACTGTTAGTGTGAGTAATAAAGGGAACACTGCACTGAACACACGCCTATTATTTGACGCCTCCGGAATCCCCCACACCTCATGGCGACCTTGCCAGCCGTGTCGTGTCGGGCGCGGGTATTTTTTGTGGTCAGCACATTCCTACACGTAGGCGCTGAATTTAGAGCTACAGGCTCAGTGGTGCGGGCTGGCTCTAGTAAGGGTTGGGGCGGGTCTACTAGACTTTTCAAAGTACATTATTTAAAATATATATCTGACCCCCAAGCTACAGGCCTAGGTTGGGGGTCACCGTCCATACTGATCTTCTATACAAATAAATATGAATTAACTAGCTGCGCCCCGCGGTTTCACTTGCGTAAGTCGCGATCCCGTGGGAATATCGAGATAAAAAGTAGCCTATGTCTTAATCCATACAAAACTTTATCAAAATTGTATAAACAGTACTTAAAACAAAAAAATCATGTTAGAATTTTTGTCTTTCTGTTTGTTCCGGCAAAACTCTGAAACGGCTGCACCGATTTTGACGGGACTTTCTCTGGCACATAACTGACATTATAAATACTTCTTTTATTTTAGATAAAGCCACGCAGGCAGCAGCTTGTGTACAACATAATTATGTACACATTGATGAATAATAAATAAATAAAAAAAAAAGAGACAACACTCCAAAAAACTAACATATCCTTCATAAAATTCCAGATTGATCCGTCTGATAGCGCTGGCTTCTCAAAAATTCCTCTCGGACATCGCAAACGATGCCCTTCAACACTGCAAGATGCGGACCTCGAGCCAAATAACGCAGGCCTCGAAAAACCAGAAGGGACCGAAAGAAAAGAAGTATGTAATGACAATGGAGGACTTAGCCCCGGCATTACAAGAGTATGGAATCGTTGCAAGGAAGCCTCACTACTTTGTTTGATATGGTCACAAATGTAGACCCCTTGTTCTTTTAGTGACCGCTTTGAGGATGGGAATTCGTCTGCTAACAATTATTGGTATAGAGTATATCTTCTTCGTTTGCAAGATAATAGAGTAACTTTTAAGTGAATATGTTAAGGTTAGCACATATTTTGCTATGTCTTTTCTTGACATTGTTACAGCTCAAACATTTTATATATTTAGTAACAAATTGTGTAAGCGAAAGGCTTGTTTAAGCTACTGGGTCATTTTGTAGCCCAAATAGTGTTAACTAATTTTATTCTAATTCTGTTCAGAATGTTAGAAAATAATGCCTAATTCCTATGTCTGTAATAAAATTGTGTACGTACCAGATTGTTAACATTGAAAGCAATTTAATTTATAAAAACGTCATAAAGGTTTATTCTAAGGCCCATATTACAGAACGTCACTCAATACTCAAGCATTACTTAAAACTAGATTCAAGTCATTTGATTGATTGCAATTAGTTTTAAGTAATGTTTGAGTATTTAGTGACATTTTGTAATACGGGCCTTAGTCTCATAAGAAATGCTATGAAGATTTATTCAAATATTTAAGAGAGAGAGAGAACAGTTTTAATTAATTAACATGCGTTGGTAAGTTATAGGAATCAGGCAACAGGAAGTGCAAAGATTATGTGAGAAAAAAATTAGGTATTGGTAAAATATGTGCTTACCCTAGTCCTCAAACATCTTGAAAATCAGTGAGAAGAACTTATAATATAAGAATTTGTATCTATTTTACTGGTCATTCAAATAGGATAGACAAGGAAAATTATCTCGGTGCCAATGATATTATATTAAACAGATATGTTATGAGCGCGCAATCGTGAAGACTTGAAAACGTTCTAATTGGGACGTATTTGTTAGTCTGTGATGCTAACATTCGGTGATTGGCGGCCAGAATAATGTTTGTATACATTCACGCGCAGTTGACAACACTAGCTGTCTCTTTTTTTTGTTGTTTTTTTTATCATGCCATCATTTTTACTTGGAGTGAAATGTAGAATGAATGAAAAGTGGGTATGTGTGCTGCCGCTGCGGCGCGGAACACTTTTTTCGTTTGTTTTGTGAGTGTATAACATATCTGTTTAATATAATATCATTGTTCGATGCACTATTATTGCTTAATAAAAATCAAGCAATTTCATGCGAAAATTGAATTAGCTGTTATAGATCATATTTGAAACAGTTTGACACATTTAAATACTGTTGGGACATTTTTGAAACTATACTACTAAATGTCCCATTTATGAAATAATAACGGACATTGTGGGACATGTTGACATTTTTAATGTAAACTTATTATTTATAAGTATTTCCTTTGAATTAATAGTAATTACTTACAGAAAGTGTATTTTACGCGGGTCGAATATGATTTCCATGTCTCTGGACTTTTTTTTTTTTCAATACACGCCTGATAAAAAAACCGCCTTAAATGGTCAGTTGTACCTTCAGAACCGCCTGGTCTGACCAAATCCGTACCATGTGTGGAAGCTACGGCCTCAATATCAATCGCCTACTAAGGCCGAAGCGACGATTTTTTAAGGGGGCGTACAATGGTACACTAGCGCCACTCCTTTAAAAAAGTAATATCTCGTGACTGAGAATGAATTTTAGATATATATATTTATTTTATTTCTGATCAAGATCCATAAGTTGTTAGTGAAGATCTTAACCTAAAGTTAGTAAAAAACCACAGTGACACTCTTTATACAAAATTGAAACGATACGTGTGCAGCCGTATCCAGTGAGCCAGCATGGGGCTGTCCCACCTATCACGCAATACACTCAGGATGCTGTGGGAGCTAGCACGTATTCTACCAAGAATAGAGGCACACCGTTTCCGTATAATGGCATGAAAACCATCGACCCCTGGCCTCTGCAAACATCCCGGAAGCGCTACAAAAGCGTGGTAGACCCAACAGCATCCTGAATACATTGTTATACTGGACACGCAGCGCGTTGTATGCCCTCAGCGTATACCTACCTATTATGAATAACGGCTATTAGGGACCCTCGGTGTGGAAGCAACAAAATACGATCTTAAGAAAAGCGGCCACATTCCTCTAGATCGTATTTTGTTGTTATTGTCCTTCTCAGTCACGAGATAATATTTTTTTAAAGGAGTGGCGCTAGTGTACCGTTGTACGCCCTCTTAAATGAAAATGAATCGTTTAAAAACTAACGATCGTGTCGTGTAGATAATTTTAGGGAGGTTTTTTCGGATAAGTTTGTGGTTCGTTCGTTTCAGATCAATCTCATCATATATTTCTTCTATACCTTTCTCTGCCTTCTTTATATTTGTTCTCTGCCCCCATCTTTGGTGAATACAAGCGTGATGTTATTTTTAACTACTGTTCTTCTAGTACTTACTCTACAACATTAGTTTTTTTTTACACTAAACCCGAAAAGGGGTCATTGTACTCATCATTTTGAACAACTTTTTCTATGGGACCAACCTTGAAATCGCGATAAAAAAATCAGCTGTTCCATACATTTGTTTACTTAAATCGACAAAATGTATGGAACAGCTGATTTTTATTTCGCGATTTAAAGGTTGGTCCCATAGAAAAAGTTTTTCAAAATGATGAGTACAATGACCCCTTTTCGGATTAGGGTAAACACAAACTAATGTTGTATCTACACTATAACTCCCCAAACCTGTATTAAAAGTTTCCATCTTTTATTAATCTTGACCTCAATGTACTTTAACAAAAAAATCACGGGCGCTGTCTCCAATTTGACGCATTATTAATTTATTATACACAAAGCAAAAGGTATTTTAATGAAACGCGTGTACTAAAATATCAATAATTAAATTATCTTTAAATTGGTGAAGGTTTCAGAAAAATACGCTTGGTAGATTTTTCGCCATTCTCAGTTTTTTATCCGCGTTAGACATAACTTTACAAATTAATTTCACTATTTAATATCACATAATCTAAAATATTCACATATTAAGTTATTGAGAAAATAATCTAATTTAACATTTTTTTTTTTTTTTTTTTTCAAATAATTAACACTACTCGCTTAGACGTGATCTTCAGTATAAAATCATTAAAAAATTGGTTATCGTCGTCTTAAATTGGACTAATAGCAGGCAAATTATGGGTGTACACACGGCTACACATGAAGGCTTCTACAGACCGGCGCGACTCGCGACGCGACACAAAGGCGCCGCTCGTCGCGCGACACGTTGGGCCTTTGTGTCGCGTCGCGTGTCGCGCCGGTCTGTAGAAGCCTTTAAGCTATATATATCCAGTTTAGGCTTAACTCGCATTATATAGGATTTCCGTACAATGAAAGGTCAACATAAACTGGAAATGTATAGCTGGATGTGTAGCCGTGTGTACCATACGCTTCTGCCTACACTATAAGGACATACAGGCGTGTAGACTTTATGTTCTCAAATGAGAATGTATATCTACATTCTGATATTTTGATAACAGTATGGGCCATAGTTTCAATACTAAAAGATTTGTACCACTGTATGGAATAAATAGATACAATGCGGTATTAGTTAAAAATATTAACTTTAACTAACTTGCATTATTAACATGTATTTTTACGGTAACAGGCTGGCAATCTTGTGACACCCGACGCCATGAAAGTTCATACCGCGTCGCGTGTTTCAAGTCTGTTTCCATCTTAAATGTAACAGGAACATTGTTAAAATAGTACAATCGCCAACAACATCAAGTTACCACAAACTGTCAAATTTTCTCATTCGATTTTGAATTTAACTATTAACATTTTAAGGTTTCATGTGCTGGCGACTGTAGGTACCCTGGCCAAGACAATTTGACATCTGGTTGCGGCCGCAATGTCCGCTTACTTTATCAAGAAAAGATACATCAGTGAACTTAGAAACGGCTTTGCTGTTACTTGTTAAGTAAATTTTTAACTGCGATCTATCCTTACAAATATTGTAAAGGGGTACACAAGGCTACACATCAAGCTATACATTTCCAGTATACGCAGCCCTCTCATTGTACGGAAATCTTACACAATGCGAGATCAGCTTATACTGGAAATGTATAGCTTGATGTGTAGCCGTGTGTACATCCGCCCATGAATATGAACCCACTTTCATTATGTATTTTTTCCATAACATTTTTAAACTTGGTGTCGAGAACATGTTTCCATAATGAAAAACATTCAAGTAATATTTAGCCACAAAAACACATTAGATTAAGTATTTAAAACTACACTTATTTAATTTGTAAACATTATATTTTGCATGAAGCCAAGTGTGGAAGCAATAATAATAATAAATAATTATTAGGATAATATGTTAAATTGTTAATCTCATTTTTTAAATTTAGACCTCTTAACCCCCCCCCCCCCCCCCCCTCCCCTCTTTTTTATCTCACGACTGTTACTACGTTTATACCATTTGCTCATGTTTCCATTTTGGGCCCGAATAGTTTCGGAGTCAAACGAAGCTTGTAAATTGACTTATGAGACGGAGGAGGTTTATGAGCTGATCACGCGGCGTAACACATACAATGACAATTGATCGCAATGGGGTTTTATTTTGACAGATCACCGACATTCATTCCGTTATTTACGTTGTTGAGCAGACGAATTTTTGAAAAATAACAATAAATTAGCCAAAGATATAAGTATGTCAAGATAGACGGTCATAGCTGTGAACTCGTCAAAAAAATTGCGTCCAACTGTTGGCCGCTAAATGCACGCTCACCAGCCTATCAAAGTTGGCCTCTTTGTATTAGTTCTTTTGCAGCGCGACACTCGATAACTAGACATTATAAATAATCAAAGGGATTAGCTTCCACCCTTCAAAAGTCTCATTGTGATTCGAATCTCGGAGTGTGTTACGTAATTAGGGAAAATGTGAACTGCGCTCCATTTGACCCCGAAACCAATCGGGCTATCCCGAAACATATCATGAGAAAACACGTATGATTATTCTATGTATCACGAAACATACTTGCTTAACAAATTACCAACGTAAATTGACCGTTTATTCAAATCACAACTGTATTCTCCAACAGTAAGGCCCGGGGGCCCATTGGCTGCACGGCATGACAAGGTATTTTTAGGCGACGAATAAAAATTATAACTTAATTGTATGGAAATAAAGTTCAAATTTCAATGTCAAGCATATCGTGGTATTTTGTTTTTTGCACTTACGACTTTTAACATTGAAAATTCAACTTTATTAAATTAATTTTAAGTTGTATTTTTATTTGTTGCCTAAAAATACCTTGCCATGCCGAGCCGCCAATGGGTGCCGGGGCCTTACGTGATATCTTTATAAAGGCTTCTACAAACCGGCGCAACACAAAGGTCGCGCGACGAGCGGTGCCTTTGTGTCGCGTCGCGAGTCGCACCGGTCTGTAGAAGTCTTAACACGGCAAATTGACGTAGTGTCAATTTGCTAAAAATAAATCCTGGTCTATAGCATAACATAAAATAAACACAATTCTACATAATGTTTCTCAATTTTTTTTGACAATACTTTTTGGCTAAATGTAAAAGAAAACTATTTTAGTTTATATTATTTTAGTAAAATAATGAGAACCTATGCATTGTTTATGCGACATGAGTAGGTACCTGAGTAGTCAAAACTATTAAAATATTTACTATAGTTTTAAGTTTAATAATTTTGTTGTTTTGTATTTGTGGTCAACACATTGCATTGTGTCGTATCTTCGTTATCACGTTATAGGAAAATCATAAGTGCTAAGGGTATTTGAAATAAAGATTCATTAAACACAGTTATTTGTATTATTATTATCTCTACAATGTAACAAAAACCCTGTTGTTCCTTTAGAAATACGTATTAAAGCAAGTCATTTATAAAAACTGGTCAACAAAAATAATTAAAATAAATATTTAATTATTAATATTTGTAATGTTTAACTGATTTCTTACGTCTTTAGTTCTTTGATTTTGACTTCTCGACTAGCCAATTCTTATTTTTTTTAAATTATATCTCCACCAATGTGGTGCTTGTAGGTTAATTTATACGTCCCTAAAAGGAACAACAGGGTTTTTGTTACATACTGTATATTGGTAACGGGGTTGTGGAGGCAGTGGGTCCACAGGTATTTTTTCACATATACCTACATACATAAACACGCGCTTTCTTCCCAAGGGGGTTGGCAGAGACTATAGAACGCTCCGTAAATACATTATGATTATACAACGTGTTACGGAAAGAGTATATCCATACAAACAGGATGAAGAGTGCATCTGGTTCAGAATCTCTGTACAAAATTTCAGCTCAAAAAGAATAACTTTGAAAATGTTTATATTTTTTTTATTTCTTAGTTTATTAAATTTAAATTATAACAAAAGTGTCACCGCACTACGAGGGTCATTATCCATTTTCTGTGTCTGTGTGCCTAGTACACACACATACCTGCCACAGCTCTGCGACACGGCACCGCACAGACACGCGGCGGAGCGGGCGGCATGATTGGCGGCGGGATCTAACGAATGGATTAAAACGTATACCGATCAGCTGACTTGGTCTAGTGATGTGTAGAATTCAATTGGAAACATTTGATTTTTATTAGTAAAATGTAAAAGTAAAACTGATAAAATGATAAAGGCCTGTATTATTAAAAAATTGTTGCCATGTAGTTTGTTATCACCAAAAGAATTCGTGCCTTTGTTATGTATAATATGTACCTATACCCTTTCCTTACTTAACACGCTATAGGTGGGCCTGCAAACAAAAAGGGTCCAGTTCTTGGCATTTAGTTTCTAATACACGCAGTTTTGTAAAGTTGGGTGAAAAAATTAAGTACCCGCGATTTTAATTAATGCTCAATTATCTACAAGTTCTTTTAAGTAAATGACTTTATGATGTTTCTAAGTACCTACCAGAAATTTTAAGACAAAAGTTTCAACTTCAAATGTCTGATAAAAAAAAATGTGCCAGTTTTTAAATATTTGTTTATTTCTTAATAACATTTGACTTTCTAGATAACGAATCTAGTCTTAACTCAATTTTATTCTCCACTATAGGACCCTTTTTGATTGACAAATAAGCATGTAGTTATTAGAAATCTGTGTGGTGCCGGACGTAAAGAATAGCACCATCCTATTTCTTCCCGTGGGTGTCGTAAAAGGCGACTAAGGGACTTACTAGAGAATGGGCAGCAGCGTTCTCTACGCATTTTAACACCATAAAGCGATCGCCAACCTGTCTGTCAAGCGTGGCGATTATGGCAACCTCCTCGTTTTGGGGGAGGCCTATGTCCAGCAGTGGACGTCTTGCGGCTGAAATGATGATGTATTAGAAATGACTATTAAGATGTGGGAACTGGGAATCAAGTCTGTGTCTCTCACGAAGAGCATGATCTTTAGAGGGTGCGCTACTAAGGACTGTTCTCCATTTTTGCTTTCCAGACCTTCGCAAACGGTAAAAGTTAAATGAAATTCAGAAATCCAGACGAAATACTTTATTAAAGACAAAAAAGTGTTTTAAAATAACAAATGCATATAATTCTATGAGTATAGTTATAACAAAATTCTGTTGTACAAAACGTATCCCATCTTTGCGATCGGGTATTTTTTTAAACCAAATAAGTACTTACGTAAAAAGAAGATGGCCGAAACATAGACAAGGAAAGACAAACTATTTGCTTTATTAAGTTTTACTTTCAAGAAAGCGGTAAATGGTCACGGCTGACCAAAACAGGACAGATTTTCATGATGGCCGTTACAATTTGAAGGAACCGCTTTCTGAAACCAAAGCTTAACGTAAACCACAAAATTTGCGTTTGCAATATATCCGTCCTTCTCTGTTTGCTTAAAAGCTGGTGAAAATTAATTTGAATATTAGCATTGATGTATTAAATAGGAGGATATGGTACGCGCTCCTCGATGTGGACCGCATAAATTAGGGGAAAGGACACAATCGACCTACATTACTCTCGGTTTGCAGGGAATACCCGAATCGTAGTTTGTTTCAGAGTTGCTAGGGTACGTAACAGTGACAATTATTGCTATCTCGTTCCCGCTATAGCCCGCGTAAGTAATAGGTCTCTCTATTTTGGTTGTCGAGCACATGACGCACGACGTCGGGTCCATTTAATATTTACGTGATGTTAGAGAGTGGCCTATCTTCCTATTTAATACATCAATGATTATTAGGCTATATAAATGTAAAACCTGTGTGATAGTTCAGTCTTTATTTTTTACAATATCATATAGTTTTGGTGAGTATAATACGTCTTTTAGGCTCAAAAATAAGTAAATAGGAACTAAAAAATTAAATATCACTAAGAAATCAGTATTAAAAGAATCTCACTATCCGCCAGTTGCACGTAAATTTAATTTAATTGCCCATTAAAAGCAATGCCGTCACTTTCTGATACGTTCCGTTAGAAAAAGACAGCATTACTTTTAATGGGGGAATTTCATTTAATGGACTTACATGCAACTAGCGGTGTTTCAAACACACCTACACTTAATTAAATAATAAGAATACACACATACATACATAAACTCACGCCTTCTTCCCATGGGGGTAGGCAGAAACTATAGAACGCCACTTGCTATGCTCCTTGAAGAATAGCCTAAGAATATTCGATGTTCATATGCAAGGCAGCTCAATTATAAAGTGGGTTATCATCATATTACCCCGTCACTGAGTTGTGCAAGTCAAATAGGCAGTCGCTCCAAGTAAAATACTATGGTATACAGCTGCACCCAGTTAAGACTGGAAGCGAACCCCTGCATAGTTGGGAAAAAGCTTGACAGATGAAACTGGGTACGTAGATAGTAATATGCAACTTATCTGCCAAAAAGCTTGACAGATGAAACTGGGTACGTAGATAGTAATATGCAACTTATCTGCCAAAAAGTTAGAAAATTTACCCCCTGAGCTAAGCGTGAATCAGCCACTGAAAATATTAAATTGTAACACTTATTTAGCCATCAACTTTCTTATAGACCGCTTTCAAATGCTCAGTCATTGGAGTATTATCAGTTTCCATAAACAACACAACTTCCAACGTATCGGGCGCCAACAATTTTATGTTGCGCTTGATTTTCTTCACGAATGGCGGCTTCGCAAATGAAATCCGAGCTAAGCTTACAGTTTCAACGGTTAATTGCTTGTTTTCTACGTCGCATGTGCCTTCTTCAAGGGATGTGAGGCCGAAGTTGTGGCTGACCGTGAATGCCAGCTGGTTGGAGCCGGGCTTGATGCGTAAGAAGCCACGCTCTTGGTGCATCGGTGTCTGCTTTTCAGGATGCTTTGATTTTGATAGGAAGTTGAACATCGGTTGACCTGGAATTATAGAAATAAAATGTGTGTACTTAACAGGGACCATTTTAGTTACCCAATGAAAGGGTTTCCTATAGGGTTTTTCTAGCGGTTAAACAAAAATCATACAATATGGGCCTTATGAACGGCTTAAATTAAATTTTGGTAACCCATTGAAAGGGTTATCGATAAAAACCCATACGATGTGGGTAACCCTTCTGAACGGCTTAATTTAAACCATTCAAAATTATCCACACCGTATGGGTTTTTCTAAAATGGTAACCAAAATGGTCCCTGGATAGAATAGACATAGAATTGGTCATGCTACCGATCTATCGATGATCGATGCTATCGATTATGCTGGACGGATATCGAATTAACATAATATTATGATTTTTTCATGTTACTGGGTTTCAAGTAGGTATAGAACCCATTGAATGTGTTACCATGTAACCCTTTCACTGGGTTTCAAGAATAAAACCCTTTCGATGGGTTACATCATGATAAAGGTAACCCATTGAATGGGTTACCCCTTCGAAAGGCTTAACCCTTAACCGGGGTTGTACGGTCCCTGGCTGGTACGGTCACTTAAAGATAGCATTGTATTGTATTACGGGTCGTCAGAAGTCCTTACCAAGTAACGGGGTTGTGGAGGTAAAATAGGCAGATAAGCCATGTATAATACTGGTATTCAGATGCATCCAGTTAGACTGGTAGCTGACCCCAACATGGGCATTGGCTAGGCAGACGCAGACTTAACCGGTTGAATGCCGTAATTACAGAAACAATTATAAAAACCGGCCCAAGTACGTGTCGGACCTCGGACCACGCACAATGAAGGGTTCCGTAGTTAGGATGAATTCATCCCAAAAACAAACTTAACATTGTAGTTGAAAAACATGCTCTCCATACATCTAATTGCATCATCATGCATCTTAAATTTGCATTCTTCAACTGCAAATTTAAGTTGGTCGACGATTACTCGTTAACTTGTAAACCATTTAGCTGGCAGGGGGGGGGGGGAGACTTGACTCTAACAAAAATAGAACTTTAAAGTTTAATATTACGCAAACGGATCTCAGAATTGAGAAATGTTTTTCACAGACCCACAATATTTTTAAACGGCCTATCCAACGATACCCCACACCATGTACTCGTATTAGATGAGAAGAAAAATATCATTCTAGGACTTAGCGTCTCTGAGCTAAGCCGGGGACAGACGGACGGACGGATGGCCAGACAGACAGATAGACAGACAGACAGACGGACATGGCGAAACTATACCTAAAAAGCCATTGTGTCTCACGTGGATCCACGTTCCGGTGTCACGAAGGGTTAAAGATAGTATTGTATTGGGGGTTATTTTTGGTTTGAGTTATATGTATCCGTTGAGCTATTAAACTAGCCTTTAATAGAAGTGATAATTTATAAAGCAGCTTTTATTATTTGAGTGTTTGGAACTTATTTTGTTTTTCTTGTTTCAGTTTTTTATATGGAGGTGGTTTCTCTCTTCTTAACATAATATTCATGGAATGGTATATTTAATACATAAATGTGCGACATTTGTGCAAATAAAATTTGCATCGTTAGTTTACATAACTGATAAAATAATAATTATCAACCAAAATTAATACCTTGGCAGCTTATTAGAGCAAGATTTTAATCAAAATTATATTAAATAACATCAATAAAGCGACTCATGGCGATTTTCCTATTGAAATAAAAAAGTAGGTAGAAATTAAATTCTTTTTCTCTTACGCACCGATACAAGAAAATTCCAATTCTTCATGGTATTGGAAATCAGGGATGTTAGGATAAGTGCCCCGCCCTTCCTCAGTAGCCCAGCGTCCTGCTAGCCAAGAAATAGGCGTCAAAGCTTCGTGTAAAGTAGACATAATTATTATTTAACTTTTCAAAGAAATGCGTTCACAGCACAAACTTGCACACACAGCCACACACAGACAGATTTGCACAACAAACGAGATGTCAGATGATGGTATAAATGTCAATGTCAAAATCTCTCATTTTGATGTCAGTCATGTGACAGAGTTGCCAGTGTTGGTTGATTTATTTTTTATTATTATGTTGGCTAAGAAACTACTTTGTGGATGGCGTGAAATAGGAGGGAATGGTGTTTTGTGACCACAATGTTCACTTTATTTATATAAATAAGCAACGCAATAATTCCTTCACCCATTCATCCTCTTATTTTTTTAGGGTTCTGTAACTGAAAAGTAAAAAACTGAACCCATATTATGATCACTTTGTTGTCCGTCTGTCACTCTGTCAAGACCCTTTTTCTCAGGAACGCGTATCAAGTTGTATATAATAGCAAATACGTAACATGACGGTCCCTTGGAGCTCTAAATGAATCAAGCTTCTAAGTCAACGCAATAAAAAAATGCGGTGATTTATCGCGTCATATTTTGATACTCGCAAATAAATCAAAACCTACTGCCCGTTGACCTAGAATCAAGAAATTTGGCAAGAAGCTAGGTCTCACAGCACAAGTAAAGGAAAAAGTCCATTTTTTTTAGTTTTATCACATAAAAATAAAATCGATTACAAACTTACATTTTCAGTTGGAAAATTGGCCGTGGCGTTTATCGATGTATGGGAGAACATGTTTTTCAACTACAATGTTAAGTTTGTTTTTAGGATAAATTCATCCCAACTACTGCACCTTTCATTGTGCGTGGTCCGACACGCACTTGGCCGGTTCATTTTATTTCCAGAAAAGTTTATATATATTCCAAAGAGATTTCACACAAACCTGTCTTTTGTAATCTTTCATTTTCTGAAACTTCAAAATGACATAAAATCCCATGTTGTATTCAGCTTGCATTATAAATTCTGATTTCAGCCGAAAGACGTCCACGGCTGGACAATGGACATGGGCCTCCCCCAAGCGTCGCCACATCGACCGGTCCCGTGCTCGCATGCAGCTGATTCCCGCAACCATCGCCAGGTCATCGGTCTAACTTGTGGGGGGCCTACCATGATAAATATTAAGAAAATGAAATCGTTTTCTGAAGATGGTGAAGTCAACTTTCGCCGTCGCGTCAACTCTGTGAAATCTAAAGAGCGCCAAGCCTCTAAAAACAATACTATGTCACCAGAAACTAAAGATTTTATCCAAAAGATTTGCTATAGAAAAACCGCATCAATAGACATGACTCAGTATGGATTCATAAATGATAGTAAAGGAAATCCTATGAACTTCATGATGAAACCACTGAGAGAACAGTTGGAAAAGATTTGCGGTGAGTTTCAAACAGGAATTTCTGCGGTTACCGAACGACATATTTTATTGTTGTGCAGAACTGTCACAGGACATTTTTTTTTTTTCCTTAGCGCACAACCACAACTGGTGATACTTTATTCATAGATTAATAATGACTTTATTCACATTACAATCTAGCCTATTAACTAATAAGTAATAAATAAAACTTAAACTGTTTATTTATTTATTTATTTAACAGTTTATGTACACACATAAAACAGACAAGAAAAAAAAGGAACAGAAAAAAACGTACAAAGGTGATGCTTATTTCTAAAGAAATCTCTTCCAGCATACCTGCGACAAGGAAAGTACTAACTTACTAATATTATAACTATACTAATCACTAATTTAAAAATAAACACAATATAAGAGAATATACTTACTTAAATACTTCTAAAATAAATATCACTGATAAGTAACTATAAAGTTAAAAAATCGTCCAATAACGTCTTTCTTATTCACTATGTTAAGGGGAAGACACTTGATTCACTTGTTCTTTATAAAAGGGGAAGACACTTGATTCACTTGTTCTTTATAAAAGTCAGCACTTGCACTACAGGACATTTAGGACCAAAAAGTTTTAGGCATAGTGTAGAAATACCTACAAGGAGAACGCTGATGACCTGAGGTCCCAGGAATCCCGGGTAGCGTAGACCAATGCTTGGGGAAGATCTATATCCATTCGGAATATCCTTAGTCTGAGATGATTGATGATGATGATCGTAATTAGTTTTTTAGGCATTTTTAATTTGTTTGTGGTTTTTGATTTTGATTAAAGGAAAGTCATTATTAAGATAAGTCTCGCTGTTTTGTTGAACACTAAAAAATACAAAATTCTTTCTTTTAGAACAAAAATACGAAAGTACAGTCGCCAGCACATCATCAGGTACTTATACCAAACTGTCAAACTCCAAATCACTTAAAACTCGGGTGCTCGCCATGAGCGATTTTTTCGGCGATTTTTTGTGTGAATGTATGTCTTTCTGACAAAAATCGCCGAGAAACTCGGTCGTGGGCGGGCACCGTAAAATGTTGATAGTGAATTTTTTTTTTCATTTTTTTCTCCTCATTGGCAACTGAGCCGATGTCGACTATTCTGCCAGCGTCATGTAGTGACGGCAACTCAGCAAGGTGATCCGTCGATCTTGGCACTTTGTGGTAGTAAAATTTTAAGTTAGTAGCTGAAGATGGTGAAGAAAGTGAATGAGATAATTTGACAGTTTGTGGTAACTTGATGTGGTGGCAAGACTGTACATTACTAATGATCATACTTTTTATTTTTTAGTAAAATCCGCATCGGTAAAACACCGCCAGCCTCCTCCTACCTCTCCACGAACCAAGACTGGTGAGGTTGTCAGCCCAATAGAACGGAAACCGACGATTTGCACTCCAAAATCCGGTTAGTCATTAGTGGACAGTATTCTGCTGTTTCTATTGATCATACGCTAAGGCAGCCCGCCCGCGGAGCTCAAATATTAACTTCTTAGCCGTTGTCTGTGTGGTGAAGGACGTAAAGAATAGCATCACCCTATTTCATCCCGTGGGTGTCGTAAAAGGCGACTAAGGGACTTACTAGAGAATGGGCCGCAGCGTTCTCTATGCATTTTAACACCATACTGCACCAACCCGCCTGACAAGCGTGGCGATTATGGCATAGCCCCCCTTTGTGGGGAGGCCTATGTCCAGCAGTGGACGTCTTTCGGCTGAAATGAAGCCGTTGCGTAAACAATTACCAAAGATATTTAAATATACAATACGGCCGATGAATCATCCGATCCAATATTTGTGCAGACAAGGGCTGTGCAAAAACATATTTTAGGAACAAAGTGGTGACACGGGGCAAGCCTGAGTGAGTGTACACACGGCTTGATAATTATCAAGCTAAGCAAAAAAAAAAAACTATATAAAAAATGATTACAATAATACGTTCCCAGTATAAGCTGATTTCGCATTGTATACGATTTCGGGACAATAAGAGGTCAGCTTAAATACTGGAAATGTATTATTTTAATCATTTTTATATAAGTAGTTTTTTTTTCTAGAATTTGTGAATATGGGAACGTTGTATGCTTAGATTGTAGATTTGTACACCATTTTCTATTTTGTTAAGTACCTGGTACACACGGCTACACATCAAGCTATACGTTTCCAGTTTACGCTGACTTCTCATTGTAAGGAAATCCTATACAATCCGAGATCAGCTTATACTGGAAATGTATAGCTTGATCTGTAGCCGTGCGTACTTGTTGACGGGCCTACACTTTCCTTTTCCTTTTCTTCTTCCATTTGTAAAAGCCAATAGGGGGCATGTACATAATATTATTATGTTAAGTCTGTTAACGTATATCTTCTAAATTATTATTTTAAGTAGGTTAGTTTTTATATGATGTAAATATTTTAAAAGCCAATTATTTATAATATTGACGACACGGTTGGCGCAGTTAGTTAAGCCATTGACTGCTGCGCTGCGTGTGGCTGGTTCGATTCCCGCACGGAACAAATATTTGTATGACCTACAAGTAGTTGTTCCGGGTCTGGCTGTTTGTGTATGTGAATTTAAATGTTTGTAAACGCACCCACAATACAGGAGAAATTCCTAGTGTGGGACAACGTTTCGTATAAAAAAAAAAAAAAAAAAAAAAAAAAAAAAAAAAGTAGCCGTGGAGTTTCTTACCGGCTCTTCTCCATAGTAAACGACCAATTAGAACCGTGCACCTAGCTTCTGACGTTTCGTAAGTGCCCATGTAGGTTTATGTGTTTTTTTTTTTTTTATTATAATAGCGTGATATGTAAGTAGCTGTGTGTACACTTACGAAAAAGCGTGAACATGATTAATCGGCGTATTGTAACCTATGAACATTAAGGCAATCTTGCGCTGTACAAAATCCAAATCTGGGATTTAGCGAAATAATTTTATTTTTACAGCCATGAGTTGTCCTGGGACACGCTCGTCTCGTACTCGTTTCCGTAAAGTGAGAATACAAAGTGATCCAAGTCCACCGGCTGTAACTAGAGAGAAAAAAGTCAGATTATTGTCACCAAGCAGAAGCAAAAGCAAGAAAGTGGGCAAGAAAAATATACGTTAGATCAAGAAAAAATTAATGATCATGCTATTATAAAAATTAAACGAAATAAGGCTTCGGTGTTGTTGATTTTCTTACATTTATATATTTCGTCTGGCACTTGATTTATTTATGAATCTGACTTCTGTCTGACGTCTTTTCAGAAAAGATGATAGTTTGGCAAAATCTTTCAAATGAATAACGTGTTTTGTATGTAGGTACTTTTAAGTAAAGTCGTAACATTAAATACAAGCTCCATAGAGTTGAAGATTTATGATTCTTAGTTAATTAATTAATTGAAATAATGATAGTAATACGTTTTCCGAAAAAGACTTGACTGTTTTTTAGCGCGCCATTTCATAAAAATATCGTAAGATTGTAGGTATAGTTCTTTTGATTTTGGTGATTAAAGGGTTCCACTACTGTTTAGCCTCTTCTTTAATTTAGGCGTTAAATCCATATCTGAATCTTATGAACTCATAAATAAATATCAGTAAGTAAACTTAAGAGGCCGACTACCATCGGCCGCAACTGCAAGTCGCGGTGAGCGCAAAATTCGTTCGGAATATTGCTATCTCTGTTTGACTCTCTGAGTATGTCAGCGGCGGACGCGGTGCGGTGTGCAGTCTTGTGCGTGTGTGTATGAGTGGATAGATAGCTATTATTAGCTGTAGGTACTTATCGTTCATTCATAACGACTCGGAGGCATTTATATTTACTTATTAGTAATTAGGTATGTTCATTATTTGCTTTACTTTTGTTGACTACTTCGGGGAATCGTTAGTAAATGTACAGACTAATAATGCGTTTTTTGGAAATTTCTTTAGAATACCGATATCTCAACATATTAGGATATCTAGGTCTTGTAGTGAAAATCTAGTAGATACGTCATACATAAGGTAAGGTACCTTTACCTATATTATATCGTCCAAGGGATCACACATCACACGCACGTCGCGTAAATATAAATTATTGGGATATTTATTTTAAACCTGCTTGTGTTATTTCAATTTATTTCCTATAAGATGGTCACAAATTTAAAAAAACCAGCCAAGTGCGAGTCGGACTCGTGCACGAAGGGTTCCGTACCATTATCTATAAAAACGGCAAAAAAATCACGTTTATTGTATGGGAGCCCACTTAAATATTTATTTTATTCAATTTTTTGTATTATTGTTATTATAGCGGCAACAGAAATACATCATCTGTGAAAATTTCAACTGTATAACTATTACGGTTTATGAGATACAGCCTGGTGACAGACGGACAGACAAACAGACGAACGGACAGCGGAGTCTTAGTAATACGGTTCCCGTATTACCCTTTGGGTACGGAACCCTAAAAACTAAGGCTTCTTCCGTCTTATTTCTATATTCCTTTTACTGAACTTCAAATATTGTTATTACTAAACAATGAATACAACTGAAGTCAAATAATAAAAGTGTTATACAAAGTATTAGTAAAAAACCTGCCAAGTGCGAGTCAGACTCGCGCACGAAGGGTTCCGTACCATTATATATAAAAACGCCAAAAAAACATGTTTGTTGTATGGGAGCCCCCTTAAATATTTATTTTATTCTGTTTTTCAGTATTTGTTGTTATAGCGGCAACAGAAATACACCATCTGTGAAAAATTTTAACTGTCTAACTATCACGATCCATGAGACAGCCTGGACGGACTGACAGACAGAAAGACAGACGGACGGACAGCGGAGCCTTATTAACAGGCTTCCCGTTTTACCCTTTGGGTACGGAACCCTGAAAAGACAACTATTCCAATAATTTATAAATCGACGATATCCGTAAATACAGATACTGTAGGCGAAGCGCCATGATTTTAGTTGAATGACTAATAATAAGTTATTTATAGTACGTCCGCTAAAGGACGATCAGATGTGGCATGATAAAGTCATAATTAATTAATGTCGAATATCGCAGTACGTCTGATTAAAAGATCGCTTTAACTTTCTCCCGTTTGGTTTTCACGGTCAACAGATAGCGTTCAAATGTAAAGAAAGCATAGTTGATATGTAATCAAGATTGAAAATGCTTATATTATGTACGATACAACTGCAATTATGTAAAACACTAATAACCATGTAACCCTGGCACTTGTAGTAAAATTAACTTAACATTTGATATGTATAAGCCATCAGCAATTAGAATATTATAACTTCACCTCACATTGTCAATTAGATGATCGCAAACAATGCGAGGTAATATTAATAACAAAGGATGTACCTTTCAATCTTACACAATCATTTAGTCAATTTCATAATGTTTTGCAATATTGCACAATGATTTCACTGTGGCGTCATGTCTCAAGGCCAAGGAGCCCTACGCAGTTGTATCTAAGAGTTCTGTATGGAAAGATGTTTAATAATTACCAGAGACCTCCCGCTACTTGCGCTTAGGAGTAAACACATATATAGGGGAGAAAATCTCTAACATAAAGTTCTAATTTTGTCAGCAAGTTCAGTTCTCAACAAGTCTCCGGTGAAGCAACAGCTCCTCATAACTGTTGGCCTCACAAGTCGCGAATTATCTATAAATAGCTCAGGGCAGTCAAAGTATTATCATAGTTTAGGATTATTATTGTTATAAACGTGTATTCTTGTGTGATTAACCGTGTACTTTAATTAATCCTTTCTATTTGTGTGACTGTATTTTCTAAACATTACGTGTGAACGATTATTCTCTTATGTGCTCTTGTGTTCGTGTAAATAACTGTGTTTTTGACCTTACAATATAAAAGTTATCTTCGGTAACAAGTGATTCTTATTTATTATTCCCTCGTCAAGGGAACACCGTCACCCCCGCCTACATCACCTGACCCCCCCTGAATAACATTTTGGTCCTGTCGAGCCGGATCAGGTTTAATTAGAGGGAATAAACATTAATTAAATTAAATTAAATTCGAATTAAAATCAAAAACATGAGCATTAGGAGCGAGATAACCACACGCAGTAAGCTACGTAAGCTAACGGAGGAAATGAGCACGCGACGCCAGCATGAGATCGTCTCCGACTCAGGCATGGCAACTGAAGGAGGACCAGGTTCGCCGTCCGTTGCACCAACAATAGTTTCGACGTCTGCCCTCAACATACCTCTGACGGGAGGCCGAGTAATCGACTTCAGTAGAAGTACCCCAGAGGGAACACAGGGAGGACAGACAGTCACGAAAGACCGACATAGGTCGCCGCGTAGTAAAGGCTCATCTAAGCATAGCCGTGTCGACTACTTACGGAAGAGGGTCGAGTACGAGGCCGAGCGCGAGCTAGTGCAAATGAAATAAAATCTCGTTAAAAAGAGGTTAAAGCGGACATCGCGGAAATAGAGGCTGCTGCTGACAGCGATGACTCTCACTCAGATGTGAGTACGACACAGCGCGTGGAAGAGTGGGTGAATACAACGCCCCAGGTGCCGCAATTGAACGAAGTATTGCGCACACCGGCTGTGTCAGGCGCGCCTGTTGAAGTGGCTGCGCCCCGGGAACCATCTGAAATCGTAAGTAGAGTGAATCGCGTACCAAATACATACCGTGCGTCATCAGTGCCGAATAAAAATGGTTCGCGTATTACAAGGGCATCTGAGCCAGTACCGTTACGTAACATAACAGTACCAATTACGCCTACATACGCGCCAGTGTCGACAGAAGGTGTAAGATTCCGTCTACCTGAGTATTATCCCGCCTTTACCACTCCGGTCGCAAGTGTACCTCGAGCATCAACACTCGAGTCGGATACACGGCGGCAGACGCAGTACGGAGCGGATGAAAAAGAAAGGCGGCGAGAATCGTCGGGAGACAGGGAAAGTAAAATCGACAGACTGGCAGAGGCAATTTCTAGCATGGCACGACCACGGCCAGTACCTAGACAGGCTTACGAATTGCCGTTTTTTAATGGGGACCCATCCGATTGGATATCATACCGGAATATGTACTGGGATACTACCCGACAATACGAGTTTAAAGCACATGAAAATCTAGCGCGATTAAAAACCTCATTACAAGGCGAGGCAATAATATCAGTAGAGGATTTATTAAGAACGTCAACGGACCCCACTGATATTATGCGAGCGCTAGAGGACGAGTTTGGTCACCCGACCTTAGTGCTACAGTGCGTACTAAAGAAAGTACGAGATCTACCCAGAGTGACGGAGAGTTGCCGGGAACTGGGTAAATTCTCTTCTACCGTAAGAAACTGTGTATCGTTACTAAAAAACATACACGCAGAGGGATACATAAATAACCCACAATTAGTGAGTGACCTGCTGAGCAAACTAACACCGGTACAACGTTCGCAGTACGGTGACTTTGCGATGGGCCTGGATAATGCGCAGGGGGTGGACTTAAGAGTGTCACCGAACCTAGAAATGTTCTCCCAATTCCTGACACATCTCACACGCTCGGCATCATACTACGCACAGGCGAGTATGTTCGAGGCGGGACCACCTAATCAAACTGCGAAGCCACAGAAGTATGGCGCCAGTCAAGCCCGGCCGACTAATACTGCACGCCCGGCTGCCAGCAGGCCACCGTGGGTTCAAAAAGCAAACACACAAAGTGACGAATCCCTCGCACCTAAAGAGTGCATAATATGTCAGAAGAAACACACGATAGAAGAGTGTGACCAATTTAAAAAGCTGACTATACAACAGCGTTGGGACACAATTAAAGAGAAAAATACGTGTTTCAAATGCCTTATAAGGAAACATCCTAAGAGGTTTTGCCGCGCAAATAGATGCGAGAAGTGCGGCTATGGGCATCATTTGATGCTACACGCGGACAAGCAGCCGAAGGAGGACAAACAACCTAAAGCTGAGAAAACCGAAAGTATCACTAACATAGGCGAATGGCGAGCAACCGCGCTATTAAAAATAGTGCCGGTATCAGTGAGCGATAATAAACAATGTTACGCGTTATTAGACGATGGTGCGACGGTATCGTTGATCGACAGTTCGCTCGCCACCGACCTAGAGGCTCCGTGTGTGCCTCTCACATTACAAACCGCGGGCGGCCACGGAGTGACAGACTTAACTTCGCGAGTGGTACAAGTGCGCGTTAAAGGGCCCAATGGGCAGTGTCACAACGTCAAGTGCCGCACAATGGTAGACATAAATCTACCAACGCAGACGGTGTCCGCCTCAATAATAGGCGACAACGCCCACCTCAGCGACTTGGGTTGCGTTGAGATGAGGGGCGCGAAGCCGCTGCTGCTCCTCGGGCAGGACAACTGGGAGCTACTCATCAGCCAGGACATCCGCCAGGGACGATCCGGTAAGCCAGTTGCCTCATTAACTAGGTTAGGTTGGGTCATACATGGACCGTTCAATAATTCTAGCAATAACGAAGTGATTAATTGCATGACGGTCTCCATTCCCGATTTACATAATTTGGTAAAGTCCCAGTTCGAGCTAGAAGCGATAGGTATCTCACAAGAGACGCGTAAAAATAAAAATGTAGAAAAAGCGTTAGAAGTGTTAAACATCACTAGCCATCGCACCACAGATAGGTCGCAATGGGAAGTAGTCTTATTGTGGAAACACGACAATGTACAATTACCTAATAACTACAATCAGGCCCGGCAGAGGTTATACGGCATTGAAAAACGCATGCGTAAAGACGCTAGTTTCGCCGAAGCATATTCAAAGCAAATAAGTAGGTTAATAGACGAGGGTTACGCGCGCAAGGTAGAAGGCGAGGTGACCAGTGCACCGGTCTGGTATTTACCGCATTTTGCGGTGGTAAATCCCAACAAGCCGGGGAAGCTTCGCCTAGTGTTCGACGCGGCCGCTACGTCACATGGTACGTGCCTCAACGATAACCTACTGACCGGACCTGACCTATTAAATTCCTTATTAGGTATCTTAATAAAATTCCGAATAGGCTCCATAGCTTTTTCGGGCGACATAGCTGACATGTTCCTAAGGGTGAAGATCAGGGCAGAGGATCAAGGCGCACAATTGTTCTTGTGGCGAGACGCAGACCAACATAGGGAACCAGATACGTACGCCATGGATTCCATGATATTTGGTGCAGCCTCATCTCCTACCACGGCAATATACATATTAAACAAAAATGCCCGTGAGTTCGTTGCCACCTATCCCGAGGCTGTTGAGGCCATAAAGACCAGGCATTACATGGATGACTATTTAGATAGTGCTTGGTCTGAAGATACGGCCACCAGGCTGATTGAGGAGGTGACCAGAATACACGCCTCCGGCGGGTTCATAATCCGGGGGTGGGTCACCAACTCACCAGAGCTCAGGGAGAGGTTGGCAATGGACATGCCAGACAAAGTGGCCCTGGAGAAGGGAGCAGGCATGGTGGAGAGGACCCTAGGTCTAATATGGTCGCCAAAGGATGACGAGTTAGGTTTTGATCTCTCATTTAAAAGGCTGCCAGCCGACATATTGAACGGTAACCTAGTGCCCACGAAACGCCAATTTTTGAGCATGAACATGTCAATTTACGACCCACTGGGTTTCCTTTACCCATGCGTTATCCAGTCGCGCATATTGATGCAAAGGATATGGAAATCGAGAATCCAGTGGGACGAACCTTTGCTAGACAAGGACGCCAAAGCATGGTTCGCTTGGCTAGGAAATTTGAAACGTCTAGAAGACGTAAAAATACCACGGTGGTATGGGTTGAAGTTAGAAAACCTAGAGTTGCACGCCTTTGGAGATGCTAGCGAACTAGCATACGCCGCGGTCGTTTACCTAGTAGGCTATAGCCCCGAAGGAAATAGGGAGGTTGTCATGCTGCTAGGGAAAGCGCGGGTAGCTCCACAGAAGGTAGTGTCCATTCCCAGATTAGAGCTGCAGGCAGCGGTATTAGCCTGCCGGTTGGCAGACACCGCTGAAAGAGAACTAGGTTTACAAATTAAAGAGAAATTTTATTGGACCGATAGTAAGACTGTGCTAAAGTGGATCAACTCTGATGCCCAAGAGTTCCAAAGGTTCGTCTCGCATAGATTAGCTGACATAGATAGGTTGCCAGACAGAGGCGACTGGCACTGGGTCCCCTCGGAGGACAACCCAGCTGATAAAGCGACCAGGTTGTGTTGGCCTGATGACCATGCGGAGTGGCTCTCGGGCCCCTCTTTTTTGCGTGACCCACAGGAGCAGTGGCCGGCGTGTCGCGAGCCTGAAGCGGCAGAGGCGGACCTCGAGCGCATCCAGCGGGTCCACACCACCACAGCGCCCTTGGCGCCACTCCTGCAGTACGAGCGCTACTCGTCGTGGACGCGCATACAACGCGTTACGGCGCACGTACTCATTTTTGTAGCCCGTTGTCGCAAACGTCGGGTCACTACAGAGCTAAGCCGACACGACTTAGAAGAAGCACACAACTGCCTGGTAAGGTTGTGTCAAGAAGATAGTTTCCATGACGAGCGGGCCGCTATCCTAAAGGGCCTGCCCGTCCCCACCAGCAGCAACATCAAGGCTCTCGACCCGATGATCGCTGACGACGGGCTGCTACGAGTGAGGGGACGTCTGAGTGCCTGTGAGGCGCTCACATTCGGTGAAAGGCATCCGATAATTTTGGAGGGTCGTCACCCTCTGACTAGAAAGCTGATCGCACACTACCATGCGATGGCTTTACATGCCAATCACGAGACAGTCGTTAACAACTTGCGAGAAAAATATTGGGTCACAAAGGTAAGAACCTCAGTAAAGACAGTGGTCGCAAGCTGTCAGCTTTGTCGTATTTTCAGAGCTAAACCAGCCCCGCCAAAGATGGGTGACCTCCCGCTCGCAAGGGTGGAGGTATCAAGAAGAGCCTTCATACGAGTGGGGGTCGACTACTTCGGCCCGATGGAGGTCGCTATCGGGCGACGGCGCGAGAAGAGGTGGGGAGCCCTATTCACCTGCCTCACTACGCGCGCCGTCCACCTAGAGTTGGCCGCCTCACTGAGTGCCGACTCAGCCATACTAGCCTTGCGGCGCCTCATTGCGCGCCGGGGGCAACCAGCGCATTTGTACTCTGACCAGGGTACCAATTTCATCGGGGCCAACACCGAGCTTCGGGCTGCCCTGAAAGACCTCAATCATGGTCGAGTAAGGGACGAGGCCATCAATCGAGGTATCGAGTGGCACTTCAATCCCCCGGCGGCCCCACACATGGGTGGCTGCTGGGAGCGTCTGGTGAGATCGGTAAAGAACGCGCTGCGGAGCACGCTCAAACAGCGAGCACCTCGTGAGGAGGTCCTCTATACCCTCCTCACAGAGGCCGAGCTGATCGTCAACAGCCGGCCACTGAGCTACGTGTACGACGACCACAACCAGCCTGTGGTCCTGACACCGAACGATTTGCTCCTGGGCACTGCGTCCGGGAGTACTCCATACGCACCGGGCGACGTCGAGGACGTCGACTCGCGCAGGCAGTGGCGGCGCGTGAACGCGCTCGCCGACATGTTCTGGCGGCGCTGGCTGCGGGAATATCTCCCAACACTACAACGTCGGGAAAAGTGGACAAACAATGTACCAAATGTGCGTGTCAGTGACGTAGTAATTATAGCCGATAATAATAAGCAGCGAAGTGCGTGGACAAAAGGCATCATAAAATCAGTGTATCACGGAAGCGACGGGATTATCCGTGTAGTAGACATTAAAACTGCAAACGGGGTCCTGCGTTGGCCTGTAGCTAAAATTATAGTGCTTCCCACAAACCAAGAGTGTAAGACGGTTGAACCCTGTTACAGGGGGTGGAATGTAGGCGAAGCGCCATGATTTTAGTCGAATGACTAATAATAAGTTATTTATAGTACGTCCGCTAAAGGACGATCAGATGTGGCATGATAAAGTCATAATTAATTAATGTCGAATATCGCAGTACGTCTTCTGTCGTTTTAAAAAACTTAGCCAGTTATTATCGGAGCTACCTCCCCAGGGTCACCAAAGACCAGATAAAAATCCCAGAATTATTAAATAAACTAGAAAGACTTTGAACTTTTCATTTTAGTTATATCGGTGTTGTCCCCTCCCCCCCAGTCCTATGTTCATAATCCCAGTATTATGTTTTGTAAAAAAATCTGTGCAAAAACCAGGCCGAAACCATAAAGCCGCACTTGTCCAGACAAATCCGGTCGTATGGTCACCCACCGGGTGCGCAGAATAAACATCACAGTACCAGTAATTCCAGTAAGTCTCAGCAGTGTCCTTGTGATAATATTACCTAAGCCCGGTCGGTCATATGAGTAAAGAAACGGAACAGTGACATGATAAATGATTTTATTTCTGTAAGTCGGTTTGTACAAACACTTTCGACAAGCTTAGCGAACAATTTCTTAGCGAATAACGTCGGCAAGCTTAGCTAAGAACGTCGGCAAAATTAGCGAACAACGTCGCCAAGCTTAGCGAACAATTTCGGCAAGCTTAGCGAACAATTTCGGCAAGCTTAGCGAAGAACGTCGGCAAGCTTAGCTAAGAATGTCGGCAAATATTAGCGAACAATTTCGGCAAGCTTAGCGAAGAACGTCGGCAAGCTTAGCTAAGAACGTCGGCAAATATTAGCGAACAACGTCGTCAAGCTTAGCGAACAGCGTCGCTAAGCTTAGCGAACAACGTCGCCAAGCTTAGCGAACAATTTCGGCATGCTTAGCGAACAACGTCGTCAAGCTTAGCGAACAGCATCGCTAAGCTTAGCGAACAGCATCGCTAAGCTTAGCGAACAACGTCGTCAAGCTTAGCGAACAGCATCGCTAAGCTTAGCGAACAATTTCGGCATGCTTAGCGAACAACGTCGACAAGCTTAGCGAACAATTTCGGCAAGCTTAGCGAAGTACGTCGCCAAGCTTAGCGAACAATTTCGGCAAGCTTAGCGAAGTACGTCGCCAAGCTTAGCGAACAATTTCGGCAAGCTTACATCGCCAAGCTAGGCTAGCCATAAGCTAATGAGAAGTCAGCGTAAACTGGAAACGTATAGCTTGATGTGTAGCCGTGTGTACAAAACAGCCCAAGAAAAAAATATCTTTATGTTCTTGGGCCGAGTTTAAAAGTATCAAAACAATTAGTAGCTATGAAGGCAGATAGGTACCTAACTTATAATAATATATCACTGGGTAATACTTACTGTGAGGTACATCCCAAGCAAGATCGTAAATAATATTTCGAGTCCGTAAACAAAACAAAGTTCGTAAGAATGTAGGTACTTATGCTCGATACCAAATCACAAGGCAAATCAAAATCCAAGTTCATAGCATAGGTCAATAGTGTTAGAAAATTATTACAATACTTACAATTTCGCAAACAAATACGTACGCACGTGCACTTTACTGTACGTAAAGTAATCATAAAACACAGAATTTCACTGAAAGCCGGTAAATCCAAAACAATCCGAGTCGTTGTGCTTGTGTGTGCCTGTCGGAGCGATTCACACAGCTACCGTGCGCAGTACGACCACGCACACATTGACATTTGCTTGACGCGATGGCACTAGCTATTGAAAATTTATGATAAATTTGGATGTGTTCCGTAATACCAAAAATTATGAATGAAAACTTAATGTTTTTCGGATATTTTTTCGCTAATTTGTAACTTGATAATACAAGCTATGTTCCTGCATAAAGCATATTTCAAATATTGTTGATTATAATACAGAAAAAAATACATGAAAACATGTCATTTACGCTGTAAAAATGTGTGAAATTCAATTCGCTAAAACTTCACACTAGGTAAGTATTTTCGAAAAAAAAAGATGTAGGAACCTAGATAAATACTGTCTAAATCCCCATATCCATAATATGGTGGAAATATGCTCAAATTTCAAATGATTTTGGTATTACGTTTGTATGGGCAGTTCATGCGTCGCGCGTCGCCCCGCTCTTAAGATAGAATTTTAAATATAAAAAAAATATATATTATATTTAGCACTCGAAAACAATTGAAGATCGAATTGACGCTTTCCTGCCTTTTTAATGTTTCTTTTTCTGGAGCATTGTAACAGCCTGTATTTTTTATCATTGATGATGGTAAATATTTAGCTCAAATCTAAAAAAAAAAAAAAAATATTATTAAAATTATTATAATTAAATAACTATTTAGTGAAAAGTAAATTATAAGTTTAAAGTCATGTTACAAAATTGTTATTAATATTTTTTTATTACAATTTTACGCCATGATTTAACAGAGTGGCTGTTTACAAAGTTGGGACATGGCTTGCGTATAGTTTCAAAAAAAAAATCCAAGCTTCTATCTATTATTGATCGAAGTTTCTCAGGGACGAAAAGTACTGTTTTCATCCCTCTAATCGTAACTTCAAGCGTACTTTTCAACTATGAGAAATGAAAAACCGTTTGATACGTACTAGCCTGGGCTTAAGAATTAACAATATATTTACGTAGGTTAGGTGGTACTTTACAAATTGTGAGAAAAAGGTCCATATTTATCCTGACGTTATACTGCAGCTAGTCCTCAATAAAACACACAACTTAATATTATGTGCATTGTAATACGTCTTTGCATATATTTGAACTAGGCATTTTTATCACAATGGCAATTGCCACTCACATTTCCAGTACAATCAAAATATTGGCTATACGCAGGCGGGAAGTGGCACGTACAAGTGTTCCCCGCGCGCGTGGCACACGCCGCCACTACAGAGGCCGCCTTACGTTTTTCTTTTAGGCTATTATCTTTCTTTTGCTTTTCCATTCCGTCATCATCACAGACACAATCGTCTACAACAATAGTAACAATGTCACTACATAACCATTCGTTTGTTTTCTGTAATAAGGTCTTGGAGTTTGTTTTATTTTCTCTTTTTTCGTTTTCTTTATTTTGCTTCTTCATTGTCTCGTCGCATTTGCAGTCTTCCTTTTGCTTTTTTTCTCCGTTGCAGCTACACTCACTGGGTTTCGGTCTCAATCCTAATGTTTTTTTGTTAATTGTCTGGTCGCAATTGCAGTTGTTTTGCTTTTTCTCCCCGTCACAGCTACAGTTACTAGGTTTCTTTCTGACTACTTTTTGTCCCAATGTCCTGTCTTTTATCTGACAAGCTGTTTGGGCTATAGGGCCCAACGATTTCCTTGAAGATGCTGGCGACTTCGATAGCGCGGGAGGTATTGCAAATAATGGAGTCGACGACTGTTCTGCCGAATCTGAATGTTTTCTAGGTTCAGCTATTTCGCATTTTTTTTTTGAACAATCGGTTGCTGGTCTTAGATCTATTGGCTTCGCTTGGGAGGCTGGTTCGACTGGGTTGGCTTCCGAGTCGTCGAAATGTTCGTAACGAGATACCTTCCCATTGGCTATCGGCCCTTGCTGGGCTTGGACGTTTTGATTGTATTGCTGCGAATTTTCCGGGTGGAGGATGTCCATTGCTTCCAGGGCTAATGTCCGAATAATTTCTCGGCAATTTCGTATTTCATCAATCATAGCTTCTATTTCTGTAGCTTGGCAGTTTGGTACACATGATTTTGTTTCCAGCTCTTGTTCTGGAGGCGATCTATTGCATTCTTCGCATTGGTGACCTAAAGCGCAACATGCTCCTGGAGCGCAAACATCTTCGTCACATTCGCTCGAGCCAGATTCGGAAGGGCTTGGCTCGTTGACCTGTTTTGAACTCGGGACACGAACGACAACAGATTGGCGTAAATCTTGGATTGGTACGGTCTCTAAGAGACGCTGTGATGATAGCGTGCATTTTGGTTTTTGCGGGGGTTCTTTCTTTTTCTTGCAGGGCATGGGAGTAAAATGGACAATGAGACAAAACTAAACCATACCTATTAGATTTGGCTCTTACCTTTAATTTTGCATACTTTTGATTAAATTTTGAAGCATTTTACAAGTGTTCTGTTTGTTTATTTACCTAAAATATCGTTTGTATTTGCCACTAGTCGGGTGACAAGTGTTGACAGATCTAGGCACAGAGTATTACGAAATAAATGTCTAAAATAGATCGACCTTCGGTGTCAACCATCGATTTAAGTCATTAAGTAACTAAAATGTAAGGATAGAAAAAAACGAGTGCTCGAGTAGACCACATGACTGAAGTAAAACAGAAATCACCGTTCGCATAACGCTAGCAAAAGAAGTTTTACTTCAAAGCTCCCTCTCAACTTTCGTTCGCCTCACCCGATCACACTTTGCGTAACGCACTCGTCACGCATTCACCAGCTTACCTACTCCCCAAGTCAAGCGTGCTTACAGAACTTTTACTTCAAAAACATCCTTTTTGGAATGTCGGATAAAAAGCAAATAACTTCGATTCGCGCGCACTTGTGACATCTTAAACGATGTTACCAGGATACAAAAATATTTCTGATTTCATCCCAAGCTGTTCGTGTCCTCCTTTTGACTGCATTTGCAAGTTATGTAATGTATTCAATTTAACGGATTCTTGAAATAGTTTATAAGTTTTTCTCTAATTTTCGTCATTCATAAAGTTCCACCACATCATAGGGACATAAACTAAGTACAAGAGAATTGAGGCATGAGGATAACGGTTATCTAGGCACTACGGGTGGGGCGCGTTGTTTATGTGTTAGTCGCTGGTAATTGCATAATCTTAAGTTCACACACAGATTTTGACATCACTAGCAACAAATCGGCTGTCAAAAGTTGTGTGTCGACGTGAGATTTTAAAATCGCCAGCGAGTCGCCGGCGATTAAAGTCGTTGCGTGTGTTTATTGTATTAAAACAAAACGGAGCTGCTGCTTTTACGGAGGCGGTAACGCCGCGTTCCAAAGCAAAAGAAAAAATTACTAAATAATACACAATATGTACTTATTATTATGTGGGTACAATGTATTGTTTATAATGTTAAAATCAAATCATCTATTTACCTATCATAGGTATTTGAAATTAGTTATTTTTATTACACTGGCAACTGCCACTAATTTGGCCAGTGCAATCAAAATATTTGCTATACGCCGGCGGGAAGCGACACTTACAAGTGTTCTCGGAACGCGAAGGTACACCACATGCCATCGCCACAGATACCGGCTTATTCTTTTGTGCACTTTGCTCTTTTGCCCCTTCACAGGCCCAATCGTCAAAAACTACTGGTGTATCACAACAGGGGTTCTTGTCACTGGTTTTTTCCCCGAATACTTTCTGACAGCTGTTTTTACTACCTGTTGGTATAGCCTTATTATTTAGCTTTTTTATCCCATCCATAAAGACGCAATCGTCAACATCCCTGGATCCAATACAAACACAACATGTGTCTTTTTCACTAGTTTTCTCCCCGAACATTTTCTTAGAGCAGTTTTTACTATCTGTCTTTTTTACCTTTTTATTTAGATTTTTCCTATTAGCATCACAGGCGCTATCGTCAGCAGTTATTGGCGGAACACAACAGGTGTTTTTGTCACTACTCTTCTCCCCGAACATTTTCTTACAACAGTTTTTACTATCTGTCTTTTTTACCTTTTTATTTTGATTTATCCTATCAGCATCACAGGCGCAATCGTCAGCAGATATTGGTGGAGCACAACAGGTGTCCTTGTCACTACTTTTCTCCCCGAACATTTTCTTACAGTAGTTATTACCGCCTGTCTTTTTGAACTTTCGATTTTGCTTTTTCATGTCTTCCTCACAGAAGCAATCGTCAAGATCCTTGGGTGTAATACAAACACAGCATGTGTCTCTATCATTACTTTTTTCCTGACAGCAGCTTTTACTGTCTACAGTGGTTATTTTTTTATTTTGCTTTTTCTTTTTTTCATCACAGGCGCAATCACTACCGGTGCTTAATTTGTGGCAACTTTTCTCCCCATATATTTTCTGGCAGGATTGTTTACTCTCTGGTGTATTCCCCTTGTTTGCTTTATTTCGCTTTTTAGTTTCTGCGCAGATGCAATCGTCCATCCATGATGGAACACAACATGTGTCTTTGTTGCTAACCTTTTTCCCGGATGTTTTCCGACAGCAGGTTTTTACCTTTTTGACCTTTTTACGATCTGCATTATGTTTCTTTGTCGTTTGATCTGATTTATCACACACGCAATCGTCTAGAAGCTCGGATGCAGCACTAATTATGCTTTGTGCTTCTTGGGCGAGTGCCCCAATCGCGTCTCGGCAATGTTGGATTTCATCAAACATAGCTGATACTCCTGCGCATAGTGGTGTACAGATTTTTGATTGCTTTCGACTTTGTGGACGCGTTCCCCTACTCTCTGGCCATTGGTGATGTGAAGAGCAATATACGCCTAGATTGCAATCATCTCGGTCGCTTACGTATTGGCCAGACACGGAAGGGCTTACCGAGCACTTCCGCGAGCTTAGCGAGCCCTTCCGCGAGTTTAGCGAACCCTTCTGCGAGCTTAGCAAATTCGGAAAACAGTCGGCTCTGGTTTGGGCTATATCTTTGATTGAGAGGCTCTCTAAAACCCGCCCTAGTGAAGACGTACATGATGATTGTTCTGTTTTTTTGTCGGGCATGTGAATTAAATGGATACCGTTTCAAAACTCAACCATTACTGAAATTTTTGGTTTCTGACCTTATTTATTTTCCACGTTTATGATATTGTTTAAACATTTTGGGTAGTTTTTAAGAGTAAGTATACGTTTTTATTTGAGGTGTATGACAAATGACACACATTTGTCGGATAGACAGAACTCAGCAGAATCAGGCACAGAGTAGTATTAAAACAGTAACAGTAAATACTTCATGTAGGTTGAATATGCTTATCAATCCTGAGATCCGTACACACTGGGCAATCCATTTAGGCCGTACACACTGGGCAACGACGAATGCCAACGACATCATTCAACATGAATGATGTAACCAATATAATTATCATAACAATATTTTAAATTAAAAAAGTGTTCGTGGAGTTTCTTGCCCGTTCTTCTCCATAGGAACCTACTACGCTTTGTAATGGGCAACTAGCTTCATCTTTCTGACTGACGACCCCTTGGCTATTCCAAAGTGCCTGTAATTGGTTTATTTGCAATAAATGCTTTGAGTTTGAGGACTAATCATCACACTAATCACACTATCACACTAATATTATAAAGGCGAAAGTTTGTGAGTGTGTTTGTGTATGTTTGTTACTTCTTCACTCTCAAACGGCTGGACCAATTTTGATAAAATTTTGTATGGAGGTAGCTGACACGCTGAACACCCTGGATTAAGACATAGGCTACTTTTTACCCCGATATTCCCACAGGATCGAGACTTACGTGGGTGAAACCGCGGGGCGCAGCTAGTACATAAATAAATATTACTTTAGGCAGTTTATGATAATATAAAAATACACTTTTTACACACACAATTTATTACCTTTAGTAGTATACAGGGTGTTAAAGAAACTGCGTGCCATAGCTTAGGGGTAGGTTCAGTATCGATGAAGGAACCCAGGATAGAAAAATGAAAACACAAAAAAAAAATATTGCAAGATCAACCTAATTTAGTACCTACTAACATAAAATAGCAATCGTTTAGAATTAAAATTATTTTATTTGACGGTCCTAAGCCCGTTAGACCGTCGAGACTTATAAAAAAAAAATGTCTTTAATTAAATTTTTTGTATACCCCTTTTTTTTCCTGGGTTCCTTTATCGATACTGAACCTACCCATAAGCTATTGGCACGCAGTTTCTTTAACCCTGTTTATTAATATTTGTTATTCCAAAGTTTTAAAATAAGTTAATTTTCACTTTTGTCAGCAGTTCCATGACTGCTTATTCATGCTCTAAGGCTTATTATTTTTAGGGTTCCGTACCTCAAAAGGAGAAACGGGACACATATAGGATCACTTTGTTGTCCGTCTGTCTGCTTATCTGTCAGTCTGTCAAGACCCTTTTTCTCAGGAACGCGTGGAAGTATCAAGTTGAAATTAATATCGAATACGTAGATCTACGGTCCCTTAGAGCTCTAAAAAATCAAGCTTCTAAGTCAACGCAATAAAAAAATACGGTGATTTATGTGACTTATTTTGATACTCGCAAATAAATCAAACCTCTAAGGTACAGACGCCAGCACATCAAGCTACTACAATCTGTCAAATTTCTTTAATAGATTTTCAACTTTATCTCTACAGGTTCAAGGTTGATTGGGAAACTTTTACAGTTTCGGGTAGCTTGACCTGCTGGCGTCTGTACGGTAAAAGGTAAGGTAAGGTCTCACAGCAGTCTTCACACAGTAAAGGAATAAGTCCAAAAATCGATAATTTGTAGTTTTATCACTAACAACAATATTTTAATGCAATTACAAACTTACATTTCCAGTTGGAAAATTGACCGTGGCGTATATCGATGTATGGGAGAACTACAATGTTAGTTTTGTTATTGGAATAAATTCATCCCAACTACGGAACCCTTCATTGTGCGTGGTCTGACATGCACTTGGCCGGTTTTAGGGATAAAGGAGACCTTAGACGGTCAATGAGGCATCAGTTCAGTCCAGTAAATCTGATTGACATAAATCAAAAAGTTTGGAATTTTTGGGTCAATTTATCAATCTTACTCAATCAATCTTACCATTACATTTACAATGCCACGAATTGAACATTCTGACATCAGTAGAACAGTATTGCCATTAAAAAAATGTACACGTGATTATGTAACATCCGTTACGGCGCTGCCATTGTCACTGCTGTTTCCTTTAGCACTGTGCGTCAAGTGCGGTGCGGTGTGTTCAAGGTGTGTTGAGTAGTTTCGATCGGATTTAAAACATGTAAGTAAAGGAAACTATTATCTTATTATTCTCATATCGTCTAGCAAGGCATTTTATTTCAGAATATCTTTTGAAGTGGTATTTTAGAGTGCGTACTGGGAATTAGCTCGGTGGTGTTTTCCTTACGTAACGAGGTAATGAAATTATACTTGCACGTGACCTTGCTCCATATCTTATTTTGCTATTCTAAATTTCATTATCAAATTGAGGAAAAAATAGATCTGCATTCTGCATTGTCATCCGAGTAGCTCGTGAGTGTTAATCGAATCTCGGCGGCTGAAACTGACATACGCCCGGTTTTATGCAGTATTGATTTTTTTTTAAAGTTCGTCAGTCTGTGCTTACGTGTTTTTGACACTATTTTTGATATTTCAGCGAAAATTATAATTATCCATTTTTACGATAATTTCTGGAGATTTTATTGTAAAACTTTGAAAATCTAAAATTTCGTTACCTAACCTTCATCTGTTTGCTGTCATGAATGACATGACACTGGCATTGATTTTCGTCTGTTTCGTAATTCTTGAAATGTGGCTTATTTCTACAGAAGTTATTTTAATATTATACATTTTTTGAATTTCTTTCGAATAATTAGTACATAATCCTCAAACAGGAACTTTCCTGTTTACTGCAGAAATGCACTTTTATACAATTAATTTTAATTAATCATTAATTGTTTTGATGTTAAAGACCTTAGCATGTTGTTTAATCGATTTAAACAACATTTTCTTTTGGCATTGTAGAGGTTCTATGATGATGCATCATCCTGGCTGCTAGTTAGCACTGGCAGCTTTGTTTAATAAATATAAAAATTGGAACGAAGAATTGAAAGGATGAAATGTCACAGAGAGACAGACTTACGAATGAATACATATTACATAAAATAAAATATAAATCTATTTATCCAAAAGGATTATTACGCCGCAGGGCGTCGTTCGGGCCTGACCGGTTAATAGTGTAGCATGTCCCACACACTACAGCATACACAAGTATTTTACAATTCTCTCAATGCTTTAAATAACTTTACATAACTATTAACTAAAATCAACTGCAACATAATGAAGAAAAGTCACATATTTTTCCTTACACGTTTCTATAAAATCAAATATAAACCGCAACTTATTATTGTAAATTGAATTGAAGAGAACTTGCTAGCCTTACAGTAGTCGAATATGATAACCTCAAAATGTATAAAAGCTAAATACTGAAATATTTATTCAATAATTTATTCATTACTAGTGGTCGCCCAAAGCGGACAAATTCAACTACTTACAATCTATACAGCGTGCCGCTACAGTGGCAACATTAATTTAACACACATAAACAGTTTCGCCTTTACGTTTTGGGATAATTTTAATTTTATTAAACATTCATATTTTCAATTTTCTAAAATAGCATCTTGGAGCAAACTGTACATAAACAGCGTAGCATAGAGTTAATTAGCCGGGGTCACGGAACATAACATCAAATCAATGAAATTTAAACGAATAATGTGCAAGGAGTAGGCAAATCGAAAGAAAGAGAGAGCTTTATTATTTGTTTTTTGTATTTTTCAATTTATAATTATTTAAGTATCTTAATATAATATATTAAAAAAAAATGCAAAAAAAAAGGAAAACAAATATTTATACATAAAATATTTAAAAAAATTTTTTTTTAGTGATTACTGGTCACTAGCCAACTAACTACACCACTGTATAGTACTTACTAATTCCATGAGTACACTAATTCCATGCTATTATAAAGTACTTACTACTGCCATGCTATTAAAAAGTACTTATTCCATGCTCAAGCTGTCACCTCCCTTTCCCTTTTTACAAAATCACTCCCACGGAAAGCAAGAGGAAAAAAATATATACCTATTACCTAACAAAAAGAAAAAAATCTGTAAAATTGACATAGAATCATCTTTTATAGGGCAGTTATTGATTGACCCAGTTTATGAGCAGCTAGCTATTTCAGTAGATGTAAAGACTAAGTTAGTTACCACAAAGGTTTTATAGCTGTTAAGTATTAGAGCGAGTTCATGGACAATAAATGGATTACCTACTTACCTAGTCCAAAGTTTGATCCACTAGAGGAACCAACTATTAAGTTGTTGTGCGATGCTACCTGACCTGAATTTAAGCATGCATTATTGGATGGCCCCTATGTTCTATGTTAGAGGGTTTGTTTTCCGCACATAGTCCTTCATGTGGACCATTGAGTGTGGGCCATGGCGGCCGTCATTGGTCATTCCAACCAGCCCACCTCCCTCCAGAAGCTGATTAGGTCTTCTGGTCTGTTTAGTATATCTGTGAAGGATCTGGGTGACCCGAGGGTTTCTGTTCAGATTTGGGTGACGCCTGTGCATTCAAGCAGCACATGTGTAACGGTTTCGGATGGCCCCTAACGTGTATGTTTATTTTTTCAGAATAATGTTCTCGTCCCTAGCAGATCTGGCGCGGAACTCGCCATTCCGCAGCCCCCTGACACCTGCGCAGTGTCAGGCTACGGAACTCACACCTGCCATCGAACAGGTAAGGTAACAGGAAAGAAAGAAAACAACAACATAACATCACGCCTATATTTCCAAAAGGGTTAGGCAGATGTGTACCTTATTACACTCTCATTAAGGTGAATTTGCAGTTCTAGCCTGTAAAATTCAAATTTTCTTAAATTTATTGCAATTTTCAGGTTGTATCTTGATCGAAATATGTTTCGCGGACTATAACCGTTAAGTATTTACAGAATTAAAATCATTAGAATCATTAATACATCTCTCTAATTTAGGTTTGTTTCATTGAATTACTTTTTTATGAAATCATGACATGGAACAAATCTAACTTAGATGTATTCAATGATATTATAATAAACAGATATGTTATACACTCACAAAACAACCGAAAAAGGAGTGCCGCGCAGCAGCGGCAGCACACCCCCACTTTTCATTAATTTTACATTTCACTACAAGTAAAATACGTCCCAATTAGGACGTTTTCGAGTCTTCACGATTGCGCGCTCACATCATATCTGTTTAATATAATATCATTGGATGTTTTAATGATTCTAATAATTATGAATCTGTAAATACACACCTGGTAAAGTCGCGAATCATATTTTGATCAAGATAAGACCTGACACTGACTTGGAAATTGCAAAAAAAGTAAGAAAATTTGAATTTCGCGGGCTACAGCTCCAGATTCACCTTAACTCAGCATTATTATGTCTCCTGCCCAATGATGAGAACTCATGCCGGAGGGGGGTAGTCGTGTCGTGCGCGTCGTGTTGACATCGCACTCGCGTCGTCTTGTCGTGGTGACACTGACACGTGGCCGGCTCGTGCGATGCGGCTGCAGTTGCCCTGTGACCATAGATTATGAGATCTGAGGGCTTAACCAAAAATATAGAATACTAGATAGATCAAGGGTGAAAAGTTGCTTATGTGAATATTTTGTTCTCCAGCACGTGTAGCATGACCACCGTAGAAACGGGTTTTGTCGACGGATGAATCGACAAAATTACGTATTATAGAAAGATTTCTACCGTCCTAAGCATGGCGATGTTAAAACTGAAAAGAAGAAATGTTTCTATTCTTCCGTCGACAAAAGTCTATAGTGTCGAGAATGACGACCAATTTTTCTCTACTTTTGATATTTGGGGTAGAAACATTTCTTCTGGACAAGCGTTAAACAGTCTATATCACATTTGACCTAGACAAGAATCTATATTGATTTTGAATACTCAATTCAATACTTTCACCGTCCAAATTTCTTGTCATTGAACAAACTGGTCAGTGGATCGTCTTAGGGGCGGAGTTGTAGGAGTTGGAGTATATAATATGCTTAGGCACTATGAGCAGAAAAGAAAACAAACAAAATATTGGTAAAATAGTGGGAAAGAAATTGTTGTTCTAGTCGAAAACCATCCTTATGATGATGTAAAGAAAAATGATGACAGGACCAGCTAAAAATAAAAAAAATATTTTTGCCTTAGTTTTTTTTCTACTTAAATTCATGTTGGCATTCTGCTTGCACCGGAGGTTGCACACGGGGGGGGGGGGGGGGGTGAATAAACGCGTGCTGCACGGCTATTCACAATCGTTCTATACGCTTCCGTGCAGAGTCGAGCATCAATCAATATTATCAAAAGAGTCCTTTATAGGCTGTTGACAAATCAAAACACTTAAGTATTATCAGTTTAAATCAAATAGATGACCGCCATTCTTCCGACAGCTATTTGCTGTCGGGGGCAAGGGAAATCAGTTATGGAAAATGTGTCATTTTCGACACGACAGCTAGTTGAATCGCTATGCAGGTCCCAGGCTACCTATCTGTCAAATTACATAACGTTGGGTTCAGTGGGTTAGACGTGACAAGGTATCAGACAGCTGCATGTGTAGCACGAGAACCATAGATAAGCGTTTTATCGACGGCAGAGTAGACAAAAATTACGTTTCCGTGTAGACAGTTTTCTACCGAGAAAGGTAGACAAGCGATGTCTATTCTACAGTAACTTAGTGGGACGCCTATATACATTAGGAATCCAAAATCAATCACTTTTTCATGATTTTTTTACAAAGAAACTATCAATGGATCGTTGTTATTGTATCTTATGGTTCAAAAGTTATAAAAAAATTAACGCCGTGGAGAAGAAATTTTCAAAGGCACTCTAGTGTCTTTGAAAATTTCTTCTCCACGGCGTGCAGGATAGCGTCACAGATACCCGACACTGGCCTGCTAATAGCAAACAAGAGCGAGTCGGACTCGCGCACCGAGGGTTCCGTACGTATACATGATGTTGATGATTTCTGAAAAACTGTGCTATTTAGAGACATAGTTTTATTTTTCCTGTGATCTTTACATACACTTCTATCACAGAATAATTTCAGATTTTTAACTATACAAACTTCGGAGATAATGGTATTTTTTTTACATTTTTGATCAAAAGTCGGAAACTATGCGACCTAAAAACTAAAAATAAATGTTTGAGAATGTGTAAACAGCGTTCTTTCATATGATACCGCACATGCCCTAGTAGCCCCACTTCAAATTTTTAAGACCCCCTTTCAGTCCCTTTTGCAAAAAAGATACATTTTTTTTATCTCTTTCTTGTTTGCAAAATAGTTGGGCAAACGTCATCTAAAACTATTCTAAATTTCATGTTGATAGCATCAGTAGCTCTTGAGATATCCAGGTGTAACAGACATACAGACAGACTTAGTCTCACCATAAGGGTTCCTTTTAAGCATTTTGGTACGGAACCCTAAAAACGTAAGAAAATTTGTATTTCGCGGACTACAGTTGCCGATCCATGTAAAGCATGTCGCGTAGTCGTTTATATCCTTGAATTTATTAATAGATTCATAAGTAGTTCCCTGACTTAGTAACAACCGTTTCTTATCACGAATTCATGATCGATTGTGATGACGTCATCTTTACGAAAACGATTCAAGAAACAAAACGTATAAAAAACATTTCGAGGTCTTAGGCTGGTGCTACTGATTTGTTCGGGTCGTCATGATTTGGATCGTGGTTGTACCAGACTCGATTGCTCGAATGTACCCAAAGATTCACCCTAGCCCCTGAAGCCTCATGTTTCATGGGACTACAGAGACCATTGTATATCAGAGAGTAGACCGCGGGGCGCTATAATGGTAGGGAAGACGTGCCCATGGGATATGGAAGGATTATTTGAGCCTACCGGATATGCATCCTTGAGCAAGCATTGGAAATGTGATAGAAATCGCTTGTCTACAATTCTCAGTTGTCTACACGGAAACGTCATTTTTGTCGACAAAACGCTTTCGTCTTTGCGGTTCTCGTGCGGCGGAGTAATTGCGTAACACAATCAGTAGCAATGGGTTTAATTTAACAGTTCCACAACATTCATTGCGTTATTTCCGTTGTTAAGCTGACGAATTTTTAGGACATATGAAGCAATGGATAAGCTATATACTTACTTCAAAATCATTCAGATAGTGTGATACACAATTAGGGTGCTGGGTTGGGACATCGGGTGCATTATAGGCTTTTTATCTCGGTAACACGTTCTCGTGGGATCATGTCCGACGTCCACGCTGGCAAAGCCGCGAGTAGAAGCTAATAAATAATAGATATTATGTATAATCTTTTATTTGTATGACATTGATTTTACATTCTGTGATTACCTTGACTCACACACAGACATAATATTTTAATTTTTTTAGGAAAACATATAATTTTATAAATTTTCATAAATATGTCAAAATCAAAATCATACCTACCTATTGTGGTATAGTAATTTTATTCTAGGTGCATCGTCTTCACATATAATTACCCATCTTAAACAAAATATTATAAAACATTTTCAAAAGAGTAACGGTGGAGTTTCTTGCCCATTCTTCTCCATACGAAACTACCTTTTGGAAGGAGCAACTAGAATCAATTCAATATTTTTTGGAGATTTGGACGTTCAAAAGTGCTTCTTATGTTCCTATTTGAAAGATGATGTACTTTTTACCCTACAGAGCGGCATGGCGGCCGCGGCTGTGGTGCAAGGCGACTCCTGCGAGTTCGCCTCCCCCAAATACTTCGCCCTGTGCGGTCTTGGAGGTGTCCTGTCTTGCGGTAAGTTCAATACTCGTATTTTTGCAAGAAAGTCTGGAAAATTTATTGTTAGGCAAACACACTACGCAAAGATGCGGTATTATAGCCATTTCATAATGTGATTTGATTATACGGATAATTTAAATTTATAGTCAATTTGATAGGCAATTCATTTTCCTGACTTCCTAACTTCAAATTATTTATTTTATTTATTTAGGCAACGAACAGCGATACAATGTATGAGTATTACAGTACTGTATGGCTAATAATGGTTTCCCTGACTAGGATAAGTATAAAACATGCGTACGGACTACTAAGATATATTTAAATTCAAAAGGTACAATTTTAGGTATATTGCATAAAGTTCATTAAAACATCGCCATAGGCGAAATACACATCACACTGACGTCACGCAAAATCCTGCATCGCGCAAGCAGAGTTTACCGCGCGACTCGCATATACAACATATCTCGGAATTAACGCACAACCTCTTAAAGGGTCATTGTACTCATCAAAAATCTGCGGAAAAAAAATCAGCTGTTTCCTACATTTTGACGAGTTATGAGAACATAAATGTAGGGAACAGCAGATTTTTTTTATTGTGATTTCAGGTTTGGTCCCATAGTAAAAGTTGTTCATAATGATGAGTGGAATGACCCCCTTAAGAGGTTGTGCATTAATTCTGGGACATGTTGTATACAACTTCCCGACATCAATCGTTGGGCTCCTCCCTTTTCTATAAAGGATGAGTGAACTTTACACCCTCCCTGTACCTAATATCTCTATAGTTTTAAAAGTAAATAATCGCGGTTTTATGAGACATCGTTCGAATTTCGAAGAGATCTTTAGAGAAACACACTGCTATTTTTTTAAGACCACGCCCTATCTTTTCTTCAGGGAGAATCGATCCAATGTCACGTTCCGGCCTCGCCTTCAATGTGTCGCGGTGTCATTAGCTACACTATAATTAACTAACATCACTACAGATAAACTTAACGTATATACCTACACAATTCGTGTTAACTCTCATACATTTTTATCAGTGTGACGAAATAAGGAACTAAAATAAAATGTACTGGATATGACAGATTTTTGACAGCTTCTCATAGAAAGTGGCGCCGCCTTGACATACTTAAGCTTTTCTGTCTGGAAGATGTAAATGGCATTGATTCTATTTAGAATTTTCTATTATTATTTAAATGTATGTTTTATTTTTATTTGTTTTGTGTCTTTAAATAGAGAACACCTGTCATTGGTATTGTTTGTGGCAGGAAGCCAAGGTTCAGTACTAAACAAATGTGTGTGCATTGAACTATAGGTACTCATAATAACTATAGGACTAAATATTAAAATACTATAATTAGTAGAACTCTTAGCGAAAGAGCCCGTTTTGGGAAGTATCACCATGCCTAAAGTCCGTTCCCAATGTATCTGAAAGTTTTCCATTCCATTGAATGACCTTTTCACGAAATCATGACATTGGGGAATAAACCTAACTTAGAGAGATGTATTAATGATTATAATTCTGTAAATACACACCTGGTAAAGTCGCGAATCATATTTTGATCAAGATACCACCTGCAAATAGCAAAAAACGTAAGAAAATTTGAATTTCGTGGACTGCAGTTGCGGATTCATCTTGTAGCGGCATCTACATCGCCACATGCGAACTACGCGTCACACTGACGTTATGCAAAATCCTGCATCGCGCAAGCAGAGTTTACCGCGCAACTAGCATATTATTATATACAACATCCCGACATCAACCGTCGGGCAGTAGCCCACCAGACACAACACCCGTGTGGTCGGAGTATCCCCCCTTTTGTATAGAGGATGAGTGAACTTTACACCCTGTTCCTCATACTTCATAACGCCGGACCGGTGACCTTTAAGGGTATAGGTACCGGCGTAATGAGGGTTTTCATGAAAATTCACGCCACCAGTCGCCGCCACTTTGACAAGAGGTCTTCCTTAACGACAATGAATATAAAATATATGATGACGTTTATCATTCGTTCATCATTCATTCACGACTAAAGAAACAATATGCGCTTTGACACTTTTGACAGGACCTGACGTCTCAGTGCTGCAACCGGCTGCAACATAAGGTTTGTTTTTTAATTCCAGATACTAATTTGACAGGTGCAAATGTCAAACTTCAAATTGAAAAAACAAACAACAATCATTTGAAATGTTAAATTACTCTCTGGGATAAAAAAAGAACTTTAATGAACGTCATTTCAGAAATCCCTCATTACAGCCCTATGAGACATTTTAGCATAGTCTGGGATGGCAACGCGCCTGTGATGACTATGGTGTTGCTGAGGTAATATGGTTTCGAAAAAAGATTACCTCAAAAACATGGTTAAGAAAAAAAAGCACAGCCTTAGGTATATCTTGTAACATTGAATAATTTGACAAAGATAATGTAGATGTTGTAACATTCACCAACATTATTTATATCCTCTTTGCCCAACCCAAAGATAATGTAGAGCAGTGTTATCAGCAGATTATTTATAATCTGTGCTTGACGTTATCCGTGATTCGCGCCAAAACGTCTTCAATCACAGCTAGCTTATAAATAGTTTACAAGTAAAGTAAGATTATATTATTATCCTTACTTATTCTAAAGGGATTGGAAATTGCAAAGAAAATAAATTTTTACATAAATACATACATACTCACGCCTTTTCCCCATTGGGGTAGGCAGAAACTACAGAACGCCACCACCTATGCTATGCTACGCTATGATCCTCTTTATGCTTCGTTCACTTTCATACATGCACGCCGGCGCCCCGGTAGCTGAACTAAGTAAGTACCTACTTGGCCTAAAGAAATTCTTGCTTTCATAAAAATATTTTTCTGATTGACTGGTCTCTAAAATAATTACATTTAAACCTACTTCAAAAGAAGGAGGTACTACTTTTCATACGCCAAAACACGTACATTATAAGTCATAACTGTATTTATGAGATAATTAGTAGGATTTCGATAACAAAACTGAAATCATGCTAATAGTCGTTAATACTACCACCTTTACTCGGTAAATGTTGTCACAATGTTAGCTACAGTTAGGGTTGCCAGGCGTCCGGATAAGCCGGCATAGGCCTCTTCTTCGGACGCTTTTTAGGGTTCCGTAGTAAACAAGGAACCCTTATAGTTTCGCCATGTCCGTCTGTCTGTCTGTCTGTCTGTCCGTCCGTCCGTCTGTCGCCAGCTTAGCTCAGATACGCTTAGTCCTAGGAAGCTGTAATTTGGCATGGGTATACTTATTAATTATGCCAAAAAAATGTTAAAATAAAATTATGAAAAACTTTTTTTTAGGGTACCCCATTACACGTGAAATGGGGATGATATTTTTTTTTCTCGTCTATTCCATGGTGTGGGGTATCGTTGGATAGGCCGTTCAAAAATATTGTGGGTTTGGTAAAACCATTTTTCAATTAAGGGATCCGTTTGCGTAATATTAAGCTTTAAAGTGCTAGTTTTTGTTAGAGTCAAGTGCCCCCCCCCCTGCCAGCTAAATGGTTGGTTTTGGATATGTGAAAAAAATCATGGCAATAGTATATATAACGAAATTAAAAGGAAAACTATCACAGCTAAGTAGACTTCACAAGTTAACGAGTAATAGTCGACCAACTTAAATTTGCAGTTGGAGAATTGACCGTAACGTATATCGATGTATGGGAGAGCATGTTTTTCAACTACAATGTTAAGTTTGTTTTTGGGATAAATTCATCCCAACTACGGAACCCTTCATTGTGCGTGGTCCGACATGCACTTGGCCGGTTTTTTTTATTTAGGCTGGGTTTGCTCGTGACCTTAGTCTAGGGCAGAGGTGACAGAGACAAAGTCGACGATGGAGTGAGCTTACCCAGAAGAGCCTGTTCACTCTAACTTTGAAGAGATTAGGGTTGTATGCGTTCGGAAACACAGACGTTAAAAGTTAAAAGTTAAAAGAGTTCCACTCTTTTGCTGTGCGCATTATAAAATACATTCGGAAACGTTTAGTGCGAATTGGTGGAATAGCAACCAGGAAGGGATGGTGGTAACCTGCAGTGCGTCTAGATGTCCGATTATAGAAGGGGGCCGGTGGAATCAGGTCGTGGAGTTCTTGGGCATAGTTAGGCTTTTTGATTGCGAGTCCGGCCAAAATAAACGGTTTCCGGCTTTTTTAGATTTTTTACAATTCGGAAACGAGCGAGCGCGCGAATCGATTGTCGGTCTCTCCCGCAGTCCGCAGAGCCCGCCTCCCTTAGATTAGGTCTAGATTGTTTTTTATTTTGTTTTACTTTGGGAATTAATATTGGTAATAGCAGGTAAATAAGACTTATCTGTGGCCTTTCATTAGCATTTAAGAAGAATTTAAAAATGTTGATAAATGTTTATAATTTGATCACTGATGACTTTATTTGACTGATTATTAATAAAGTTCTTACTTAGACTGATTTGGCATTCGATTTTATTTATATTTCATTAGAATTTAACAAGATTTATGGTAATAATAAAAAAAAGCCTGATTTTTCATAAATTTTTTTGTTGTACCTATTAATACTGAGACACAAAATCCTCAATAATGTAGGGTGTCCGGCTTTTTTACCCAAATGGCCGGTCAAACTGGCTGGTCAGTCCGGCTATTAGGTTTGGCGACCTGGCAACCCTAGCTACAGTTAACATTGATTTATATGATAGACATTATGACTAAACTAGCTATATATTATCACAGACTAAATAAAGGTCTAATACGTGGGCACTGGACCACCCGGCTTAGCATGACAGTTTGTGTTTCTACTCTACAGTAGAATAGAAATCGCTTGTCTACCCTTCTCGGTAGAAAACTGTCAACTGTCTACACGGAACTACTCTTCCGTCGACTAACCGCTTCTCTACGGTTCGCGGGTTACGAAATAAAATCAATAAAAAATATTTCAGTTAAGACGCAGATATATGCCAGTGACCTTGAGTAGCTTGCGTGTTCTGTACTGAGCTCACGCAACGTGTCGTACGTTCAGCCAACAAGGAGCGCGCGAGCGCTGTTCTCAAATTGACGCATTATTAATTTATTATACACAAAACAAAAGGTATTTTAATAAAACGCGTATACTAAAAGATCAATAATTAAATTATATTTAAATTGGTGAAGGTTTCAGAAAAATACGCTTGGTAGATTTTGCGCCATTCTCAGTTTTTTATCCGCTTTAGACATCACTTTACAAATTAATTTCACTATGTATTAAAGACATAATCTAAAATATTCACCTAAATAGTTATTGAAAAAGCGCTCTAATTTATCATATTTTTTTTTATCATTAACACTACTCCTTTAGACGTGATCTTCAGTATAAAATCATTAAAAGACGGTTTTCGTCCCCTTCAACTACATGAGCACTTATGAAACGTCAGAAGCTAGGTGTACGGTTCCAACCAGTATTTTCCTATGGAGAAGAGCCGGTAAGAAACTCCACGGTTACTCTTTTGAAAATAATTGGCTCTAACAATGTTTTCAAATGACAGTGTTAATAGGTATGGGAGGTCAGTGTAGCCCTGTCAACGGGTATCGGGTACTTAACAAAATAGAAAATGGCATACCTACTGTCATTTATGTTTTATGAAATATGTAGGTCTTTTCTCGAAAGTCGCAAGTCGTTATTTCACTAGAAAATCTCTTTTGAATTTTGCTTGTCACCAGTGCCGGATTAACGACGTAGCAAGAGTAGCAATTGCTACGGGCCCCACGTATCCAAAACCGCCCACGTCCGCCTGACCGTAATTTTTTGAGTGAAATTTATTAAGGCGACGATAACCAACTTTTAATGATTTTATACTGAAGATCACGTCTAAACGAGTAGTGTTAATTCGTCGATTTGAAAAAAAATATATTTCTCAATAACTTAATATGTGAATATTTTGCATTATGTTTATATTACCTAGTGAAATTAATTTGTAAAAACTGAGAATGGCGCAAAATCTTCCTAGCGTACTTTTCTGAAACCTTCACCAATTTAAAGATTATTTAATTATAAATGTTTTAGTATACGCGTTTTGTTAAAATACCCTTTGTTTTGTGTAAAATAAATTAATAATGCGTCAAATTGGGTACAGCGCTCCTTGATGGGCGAGTCCTATTACTGGCTGAACGTACGACGCGTTGCGTGAGCTCAGTACAGAACACGCAAGCTAACTACTCAAGGTCACTGGCATATATATCTCCGACTTAATCTGGCACTGTGTGTCACTCATTTATGCTCTTGTCTGTGCCTAGCAGACTGATAACCAGTGGCGTTCATATCAGTAAGGTCAAAGGCTATATTTCACACGTGGGGACGCACTCACGGACGCAGTCTAAGCTCCGTTTTTATTACTCAACACACACACACACACCGTATACATTTTAAAATTTTACTCAATAACATCAGTTAACTTTCCGTACGGTGCCGCACGTAAAGAATACCACCATCCTATTTCTTCCCGTGGGTGTCGTAAAAGGCGACTAAGGGACTTACTAGAGAATGGGCAGCAGCGTTTTCTATGCATTTTAACACCATACTGCGATCACCAACCCACCTGCCAAGCGTGGCGATTATGACAACCCCCCTCCTTTTTGGGGGAGGGCTATGTCCAGCAGGGGACGTCTTTCGGCTGGAATGATGACTCATCTCAGCCGAGGGACCCATGGCTATTAACCGCCGCACTGGGCCCCAAGTCTGCTATTTTTATAAATTCATTCATTCCAACACGATGCCATTGTCATTTTGCTAAAAGTTCTCTATCTGCTAAATTCATAATGGTCGATCATTGGTCGGTCAATGTTCTCGTAATAGAATTGTGTTACTTATAATGGCATTGTCGTATTGCCATTATTATAAAACCCATTAGTAGAAATGTCATTCATTTGTCATTATGTACGAGATTACTAATAAATGCAATTTCTTTCAATGTAGTGTCAGTGGCCGACCATTGGAAAGTCATAATAAAAAATAAAACTTTTATTTACAGGCTACATAGGCCCACATTGTGTTAGTGTCTAATCTTATAAACTATGTTAGTATATACGTATAACAAAGGTGATAAATTGATAATTATCGACAACAGATAGTTTCACCAAGCCCCATGTAATACATGAAGCTTGATAAACCTACCCATGGTAGGCCCATCCAGCCTTTCAGCCCCTCAAGATACTGTTGTTGCTTCCACCCACACTGCGAGTCACCGAAGCCACGTTCTTACGCATTATTGCAAAATAGTTGTCAGTGTGCGCATCAGCGAACATAACTGATGCACTACAATAGGGTGGTAGCCTCAAAAGCACCCTAAAGGTATTATTATATTGTATTCGTAATGACGCCATTATAATAGTAGATTACCAAACTTGTCAAAATCAACAATTATGAAATCAATGATCGACCATTCTGACACTATTGTAATAGCAGACTTGAGGCCCTGCAGTATTGGATCTCCTTCTCCATTTAATCCATCGAAAGTTTGTCTGTAAAATATCGCTTTTAGCGATAAGACCGCCCATTGTAACATTTCTATCTGTAATTTTGATGTTGAACTTCAACAATCATCGTCATATTTCAGCCAGTTTACACAAAACCTTAATAAATTATACACTTAAACTTTCCTCATGAATCACTCCGTCAATTGGTGAAAACCGTATCAAAATCAGTTTGGCAGTTTTTGAGTTTATCGCGTTCAGACAGACAGACACGTCGGGGGGGGGCTTTGTTTTATATTAATATGTAGTGATAGTGATGAAATTACAAGATCAAAAAGCTACACTACTATTGGTACCAATGTTTGCTCCAAAATTGGCCCAAGTCTCGTGATCAATACAAGCTTGAGAATTCATTGGCGTTGGTCCAAGATAGTGGACGTAATACGTCGGTAATCGGAACCAACTTCTGGCGGTCAAAATACCGGTCAGATCTTGATTCAACTTACTAGCATCTATTTGCCTTTTCAATTGAAACTAATAAAAAGTCCTCGTCATCTGACTAGCTTTTTCCATACTATGCTGCGGTCGGCTTCCAGTTTAACCAGATGCAGAATATGCTGAATACCAATATTTTGCATGGAGCGACTGGCTATTGCTGCTATTACACCACCATAACCCAGCACTGAGTAACACGATACCGGCAAGACTGAAGACTGGTTGACAGACTTTTGGGCTTCCGACAACCTGTAATGAGTCAAAGATCTATGAATAACAGCCAGGAACGAGGGTAGGAATCACCCATCCACGGACCGACCGCGGCATACCTAGATCGATCGACCAGGGCCTGAAGTCTGCTATTACAATAGTGTCAGAATGGTCGATCATTGATTTCATAATTCTTGATTTTGACAAGTTTGGTAATCTACTATTAAAATGGCCACTGACACTACATTGAAAGAAATTGCATTTATTGGTAATCTTGTACATAATGACAAATGAATGACATTTCTACTAATGGGTTTTATAATAATGGCAATACGACAATACCATTATAATAACACAATTCTATTACGAGAACATTGACCGACCAATGATCGACCATTATGAATTTAGCAGATTACGAACTTTTAGCAAAATGACAATGGCATGGCAATGGGATCGTGTTGAAATGACTGAATTTATAAAATAGTCAGTGGTGTACTATTTACATTTATAAACTGCTGCCACGGCGAACTTCGTACCGCCTTATTCCAACAGCAGCGCCACCTGCCGGTTCCAATTGTGTTTTCAAACCATCCAGGAACCCGTTGAAATATAAATACCAAAGGACGATGGGCAATCTACTATGGACCTCGTCCCCATATTTTTTTTTTGTTCCAACAGACTTAATTTTGTCTCATATTTTTCGTTACGGCCTACAAAATAACAAACTGTTTGTTTCAAGTCTGAAATATATGGGGTTTCCAGAAAAAATCATCTATGAGTTTCATTTATCTAACGAAAATATAGATGTTTGTTTTCTATTTTTCATCACAATACTAGAGATAAAGCATAATAATTACCGACTTATATAATATGGAACATAAAACAATAAAACGAAACAAATACAAATAAAATTCACGAAGGAGTAGGCAGAAGAGAAGAAGAAGTCCACATTTCGCAATTTATGTTAATTGTCGCGATGTAATCTATTCTATTAATTTTACTGAAAACCCCGTGCTTTTGACGATCGTCACCATAGTAAAGAATGATCACTAAGCCAAGACCTTTTAAATGCGATATGTCTCAAGTCTGTTGACTAAGTTTCAATTTTGGGGACGCCAGTTCCGGACTCCGGTCCTGCCGTTTAGGAGTTAGGTGACAAACACACGTACAGAAGAATTATATTAAGATAAATACACACATACTTATCACTTGCGTAGTACGGAGATATTTAAAGGTGCTCGATGCAGCGATTTTCTCGGCGATTTTTAGCAGATTGTAATACATTCTGACAAAAATCGCCGAGAAAATCGCTCGTGGGCGGGAACGAGAATGAGGCCAGCCTCTGCTCTCAAAACGGGTATTTTCTCCTCTGTCCCATGGTGTGGGATATCGTTGGATAAGCCGTTCAAAAATATTGCTGGTCTGTGAAAACCATTTTTCGATTCAGGGATCCTGTTTTTAAATATGTGAAAAAATTCATGGCAGTAGTAAAATAATAATGAAATTAAAAGGAAAATTATCACAGATAAGTAGGCTTAACAAGTTAACGAGTAATAGTCGACCAACTCCGTGAACAATTCCGTGTGGTGCCGGACGTAAAGAATAGCACCGCCCTATATTTTCCCGTGGGTGTCGTAAAAGGCGACTAAGGGACTTACTAGAGAATGGGCAGCAGCGTTTTGTATGCATTTTAACACCACACTGCGATCGCCAACCCGCCTGCCAAGCGTGGCGATTAAGGCAACCCCCCCCTCCCTTTGGGGGAGGCCTATGTCCAGCAGTGGACGTCTTTCGGCTGAAATGATGATGAATGATGAGTCGACCAACTTACATTTGCAGTTAGAGAATTGACCGTGACGTATATCGATGTATGGGAGAACATGTTTTTCAACTACAAAGTTAAGTTTGTTTGTGGGATTAATTCGTCCCAACTACGGAACCCTTCATTGTACTTGGCAGGTTTTTGGCTGTATATTGTCGTTTGTTCCCATAACAAAAATGTAATTTTTCGAATCATAGCCTGTATTTGATATAGTTAATTACCTACTCGTAATTAGTAGAAGATAATACTTGATAAAGTACATGATTTTGTAATGTATGTACTTACAGTGACATATTTTTTAAAGTGTTACGTAACTGCATAATCTTTGATATCAAAATGAGTGATTAGATTACAATCACGTGCACATATTGTGATACTAAATTTAGTAAAAGTATTTTGAGTACCTTAATACCTCACTCTTTATCTTACTCGCACATTACTGCTCTTGGTCACGCGAGCAAGCGAGACAGGGCGGCAGGAAGAAGGCTCCTAGGCGCTGATAGTTTACGTAATTTCTTTTTACGGTGAAAATAATGGTACTTACTTAATTAAAAAAAACATAGTATCTGCTCTAAAGTAAATTAGATAAATTAAAGCATTTTCTCAATAATTTAATATGGGAATATTTTAGATTATTTTTATATTACATAGTGAAATTAATTTGTAAAGTTATGTCTAACGCGGATAAAAAACAGAATGGCGCAAAATCTACCAAGCGTATTTTTCTGAAACCTTCACCAATTTAAAAATAATTTAATTATTGATCTTTTAGTATACGCGTTTTATTAAAATACCTTTTGTTTTGTGTATAATAAATTAATAATGCGTCAAATTGGGGACAGCGCTCCTTGATGGGCGAGTCCTATTACTGGCTGAACGTACGGCGCGTTGCGTGTGCTCAGTACAGCACACGCAACCTAACCACTCAAGGTCACTGGCATATATCTGTGTCTTAAGGCGATAGCGTCAGGGTAGCCCGCGAAATTCAGAGGTTTTTGCATTTTGCAGGTCGGCCTCAGGTTGTATTTTGATCTAAATATGATTCGCGGCCGTATCAAACATTTATTTATAGAATTACTAGCTGACCCGTGCCCACTCCGTTGGGCGGTAAACATTTTTACTCTATGACACTCACAAATAACGTGGCTTTCTATGGGTAAAAGAATACCTACCCTACCTACCTACCTACCTACCTACCTACCTACCTACCCTACCTACCCTACCTACCCTACCTACCTACCCTACCTACCTACCTACCTACCTACCCTACCTATCTTCCCTACCTACCTACCTACCCTACCTACCTACCTACCTACCCTACCTACCTACGAAAAAAAAAATACTTCACATAAACCATCTACTAAATAGTCCGAACAAAGCCTAAACATTTGGTTTGGATAGGTGAGCCCGTTCTTGAGTTGTAAAATTACAACGAACAGTGGCATTGATTTTTATAGATATAGATAATTAGACAGTTTTCTACCGAGAAATGTAGACGAGCGATTTCTACTTTACAATAGAGTAGAAATAGAAAACATTATGCTAAGCCTTCTACGATTATGATTATGTAAAAGTCACCCCGTGTTGTCCGTTTGGTGCCGCACGTAAAGAATAGCACCATCCCATTTCTTCCCGTGGGTGTCGTAAAAGGCGACTAAGGGACTTACTAGAGAGTGGGCAGCAGCGTTCTCTATGCATTTTAACACCATACTGCGATCGCCAACCCGCCTGCCAAGTGTGGCGATTATGGCAAACCCCCCCTTTAGGAGGCCTATGTCCAGCAGTGGACGTCTTTGATGATGAAAAGTAACCCCAAATTAATTTCCAACTCCTTTGTCCTGCAGGTATCACCCACACAGCCGTAGTACCCCTCGATCTGGTGAAATGCCGTCTGCAGGTAGACCCTGACAAGTACAAGAATGTCGTCAACGGCTTCAAGGTCTCGGTTGCCGAAGAGGGCATGAGGGGACTCGCCAAGGGATGGGCACCCACCTTCATTGGATACTCGCTACAGGTATGGGATTTCTTCAAAATCTAAATAAGTTGGTACGGTCCCAAGGCGTTAATTCGACACATCGTTCTTTGGGAACAGATACAGTGGCGACATTAATTTAACACATGCATACAGTTTCGCCTTTACGTTTTATGAAAATATTTTAATTTCATTAAACATTATTATTTATTTATAATTTTCTAAAATAACATCTTGGAGCAACCTGACTTAAAGAACTGTAGCACAGAGGTAATTATCCGGGGTCATGGATCATAATATCGGATCAATGAAATTAAAACAAATAACGTGCAAGGAGTAGGCGAATTGAAGGAAAGAGAGAGCTTTATTATTTAGATTGTTTTATTTTTTTCAATTTATAATTATTTATCTTAATATAATATTATGTAAAAAAAAAAAAAATACATAAAATATTAAAAATATTTTTTGACGGCAATAGGCTCACCCCGTATTACATGGGATTTAAACATAACTGGTGAAATGTGAGTGTACTACAGGTAAACCTCTACCCAACCCTTCGGGGAAACAAGGCGTGATGTTACGTCAGTAATTTTACCAATGATTAAAATAAACATCCAATTGTTCCTACTGAAAAGTGAATTCAACTGAAGACACCAAAACTATGAGAATTGCAAACTCCCCCAAATGGTCCCTATCTCACACACACGTGTCGTAACGCTATTTCCATCTCCCTCAGGGTCTCTGCAAGTTCGGTCTTTATGAAGTCTTCAAAGTGACATACAATGGCCTTCTGGATGAAGAGACGGCGTATACTTACCGTACTGGTGTGTACCTCGCTGCGTCTGCGACCGCTGAGTTCTTCGCTGACATTGCGCTTTCCCCCCTAGAGGCCGCTAAGGTAAGAATTTTATTGATATTTAATTCAATTATTTATTTCGGAAAACATCCGTATTGTATTAGTATTATAATAGAACTTAGAAAAATATGTTAGTAGCAAAACAATTATTATTCCAATCAAAACCAAAAATGAACTAAAATTTAATTTATTTTGTCATAGATTACACAGCAAATTATTTACACTAAGAAGGTACTAACTACTAAAAAAAAATTACATGAAAAAAAAAGACACTTAAGCGTCGAAGTACTCGTCCGCATCGCTGTCATCCGGAATCGTGCCCAGAAAACTGGCAGCATTACCACGTTGAATGGCAATGCTAATTCTTTGGCAAAAATATAAAATAAATATACAACATTCGTTTTTGTTTATACTAAACCCGAAAAGGGGTCATTGTACTCATCATTTTGAACAATTTTTTCTATGGGACCAAACTTGAAATCGTGAAAAAAAAATCTGCTGTTTCCTACATTTGTGTTCACTTAAATCGACAAAATGTATGGAACAGCTGATTTTTATTTCGTGATTTCAAGGTTGGTCCCATAGAAAAACATGTTCAAAATGATCGAGTACAATGACCCCTTTTCGGGTTTAGTATAAACAAAAACTAATGTTGTATATAATAAACCAAAAATTAATTTAAAATCAATATCAAAATTAAAATCAAATAAAAAACAAAATCTAAATTACAATAAAAAAAAAAAAAATTAAAAGTTACAAGATATACAAGGTTAAAATATTCAACCACCACGACCCAGAGGTCCAGGGTTCGATCCCCAGTGGGAGCAAAAATTTCTGCTCGGTTTGGTTGGTGGTAGGGCTTGGTCTAAGTCCGTCTGGCTAGGTTACCACCATCTTATCTGTACTCCATTTAAATCAGAATCAGAATTATTTATTTGTAAAACGTAGATAATACATTATTATTTATCAATAAAAACTGCCCAATGAAGAAAAAAACGCACTCGAGGGATGCTGTTGCTGTCGCGCGGCCGTGCCGTGACGTCACGCATGTTGCCCAGCGTTCGCGCTGTGTGGCCGGTCGTTCGGTGGAGGTGCCCGGTGACTATGAGATTATGAGATCTGAGGGCTTAGGAATCTTGTACATTAAATAAGGCGACATTCAACTTGCAGATCAGTGTCAGGTTGTATTTTGACAATTATTGGATTCGCGGCTATAACTGATAATTATGTTTTTACAGAATTATAATCATTAGAATCATAACATCAAAGCAAGGCATCTCGCGAAGTTAAATAATTGTTTACATATTAGTTAGTGTCTCTCGTCGGTTGGACATATTTTCTTGCTCTTTGGCGGAATTTCAGAGGGTGACACTTAGTGTGTTGTCCACTGTGTAACTTGTGCTTTACTCGGACCCGTTATTTGGGACCAAACAAATTATGACTACTTTTGTTAGTTTGGGTATTTCCTGTTAAAACAAATGTATGTGTTATTGAATAAATAAATGAATAATTATTCATCCAATTCAATTAATTTATTGCATCAATTATCTTATAGTCATAAAAAAAACGCACATATACACACTCTTATTATTATTATTTTTTTAAATTATTTATTATTATTCGTTTATTTCAGGCATTAGCACCCAAAAACTGAAAATTGAGAACATCCTAAAACAAAAGTTATACTAAACAAACATGTTAATTAATATGTTAAATTATTATTATTTTGCCTTGCCCTAACCGGGCTTCATGTTGGAACTTACATAAATTGTACCAACTAAATGTACACATGGCAATAAAGAATTTAAATTTGAAAGTTAGATTTGTTCCACAATGTCACGATTTCATGAAAATGTCATTCAATGAAACCAATCTAACTTAGAGAGATGTATTAAGACGCAGATGTATGCCAGTGACCTTGAGTGGTTAGCTTGCGTGTTCTGTACTGAGCTCACGCAACGCGTCGTACGTTCAGCCAGTAATAGGAATCGCCCATCAAGGAGCGCTGTCTCCAATTTGACGCATTAGTAATTTATTATACACAAAAAAAAAATCTAAGACAAATTTATTTATTTGGTATTTTAATAAAATGCGTATACTAAAAGATAATAATTAAATTATCTTTAAATTGGTGAAGGTTTCAGAAAAATATGCTTGGTTGATTTTGCGCCATTCTCAGTTTTCTATCCGCGTTAGACATAACTTTACAAATTAATTTCGCTATGTAATATAAATATAATATAAAATATTCACATACTAAGTTATTGAGAAAACGCTCTAATTTATCATATATTTTTTTTCAAAACATTAACACTACTCGTTTAGACGTGATCTTTAGTATAAAATCATTAAAAGTCGGTTATCGTCCCCTTAATGATTCTAATTCTGTAAATACATATCAGTTATAGTCGCGAATCATAATTCCTTCCTCCGTTTCAAAATAGTGAATCATTTGTGTTAAATAGTGCTTATTATTAAAGATACTAGGTAACTATTAAGATTTTTCTAACTGCCTCAAAAAGCAGCCTATACTGACGCCACATAATCACTTCCCAGGTCAGAATCCAAACTATGCCCGGATTCGCCAGCACACTTCGTGAAGCATGGCCGAAGATGGTCCAGAATGAGGGCTACGGCACCCTGTACAAGGGACTTGCGCCCTTATGGGGTAGGCAGATCCCCTACACCATGATGAAGTTCGCCTGCTTCGAGAAGACCGTTGAACTTTTGTACAAGGTAAGTTCTATATATTTTTTTTATATTAACCAGGAATAGACATTTACAGCCACCAAAAGAAAATTATTTTCGAAGTATATGCCTAATTAAATTATGCAATATGGTATTGCAAATCTCTTAGTGATAAAACGACTAGACTTATCCACGGTTTATTTTCGTTAATATTTTATATTTTACCCAGAATTTAGATAAAAGAATTAATTTTCTTAGATGTTTCAAACTATTTGACGGTTCGTAATCAAAGGTTGGTGTCGGTAAAAGTGTACCGTGTCAAACTTAGCTTTTATTCAATTTTACTATATTACGCTAGATGGCGCCACTGAGACATGGGATCACAATTTTTCTATGATATTACTTCTGATGGCCTATCTATAGTATCTATCTTAAATCTCTTTGACTATTATTCGAGATAGTTCCCAATACAATATTATAACCTTTTTTTCCCACAGTTCGTCGTCCCCAAACCCCGTGAGCAGTGCACGAAGGGCGAGCAGCTGATCGTTACATTCGCGGCCGGTTACATCGCTGGTGTGTTCTGCGCCATCGTCTCCCATCCCGCAGACACCGTGGTCTCCAAGCTCAACCAGGTATGTACACTATGGGCCATCCTACGAGAAAATCGATTTTGTATTTATGAGTTCAAATATGAATAATGGAAAGAGTTAACATAATTCTTTGACTCGGAGTCTACAATGCAAGTTAGAGGGGCTTGTGGCTAAGTAAGCGTGCTATGGAGCGGGAGTTTCTCTGAAGGATAAGATCAGAAATGAAGTTATCCGGAAGAGAACCGGAGTTACCGACATAGCCAGCAGAGTAAGCAAGCTGAAGTGGCAGTGGGCTGGCCATGTTTGTCGAAGGACCGATGGCCGGTGGAGCAGACGAGTCCTGGAGTGCAGACCGCGTATCGGCAAGCGTAGTGTGGGACGCCCCCCAGCTAGATGGACCGACGACTTTAAAAAGGTGGCTGGGACAGACTGGATGCGGAAGGCGGAGGACAGGGTGTTGTAGCGCAGCCTGGGAGAGGCCTATGTCCAGCAGTGGACTGCTATATGCTGAGTTGATTGATTGGTTACGTAATAACAGCCGCACGAGAATTTTTACTTGTAGTAAAATGTAAAATGAATGAAAAGTGGGTAGGTATGTGTGTTGCCGCTGCTCCGCGGAACACTTTTTTCGGTTGTTTTGTGAGTGTATACGTATAACATATCTGTTTAATATAATATCATTGCCCCTAATGATTTCGATCGTTCGAGTAATATCCAACATCTTTAAAACATTTCGTTGACAATAATATGATCAAATTTTCATTAATTTTCAGGACAAGACCGCCACAGTTGGTAGCATTGTCGGCAAGCTCGGTATGGCCGGCGTATGGAAGGGTCTCGGCCCCAGGATCGTCATGATCGGTACCCTCACCGCCCTGCAATGGTTCATCTATGATGCCGTCAAGGTAACACATTATTTTTTTTTAATTTTGATAGAGGCGACTAACATATTGCAAAGGTAGGCTGAGGAAACGGCTTGGTTGGAGATTGGGTATTTGAAATAAGATTAGATATTTAAATAAACTTTTTTACAGTCCGTTCAACCGATTTGGATGGCATTAAAAGCAAAAACGTGGTTACAATACCAACAATACAGTTTATTACAGTTGCAATTTGTCATGCCACCGATGCAATAGAAGTCCAAATCGGTTAAACATACAAATGGTTTATTTAAATGTCTAATCTTATTTTCAAATGGAGTATAGCATTAGGAAAGCAGCACTGAGATAGTATAAACTACTGACCGTAATTAAAAAACATATTGAGGCTTATGGCCGGATTCTCCAACACAACTAAATTTAGTGTCGCTAGAATCTCCATTGAGATATATCGTAGCACACTTTCAAGAATGTATTCAACTGTTTTTTTTGAGAATTGGGGTGTTAAAATCAAAATCATAAATCATTTATTCATAGCTGAGAATCAGCACTTTTTAACTACACAATTACAGAAGACAGTGGACCAAAAGCCGGCCCTTTAGTTTTATAAGAGTAACCGCCAGTTGCATGTAAGTTCATTTAAGACGGAGATATATGCCAGTGACCTTGAGTTGTTAGCTTGCGTGTTCTGTACTGAGCTCACGCAACGCGTCGTACGTTCAGCCAGTAATAGGACTCGCCCATCAAGGAGCGCTGTCCCCAATTTGACGCATTATTAATTTATTATACACAAAGTAAAAGGCATTTTAATAAAACGCGTATACTAAAAGATCAATAATTAAATTATCTTTAAATTGGTGAAGGTTTCAGAAAAGTACGCTTGGTAGATTTTGCGCCATTCTCAGTTTTTATCCGCGTTAGACATAACTTTACAAATTAATTTCACTATGTAATATAAACAATCTAAAATATTCACTTATTAAATTATTGAGAAAATGCTCTAATTTAACATACTTTTTTTTTTCAAATCATTAACACTACTCATTTAGACGTGATCTTCAGTATAAAATCATTAAGTCGGTTATCGTCGCCGTAAATTTAATTCCCCATTAAAAGTAATGCTGTTTTTATATAACGGCACGTACCAGAAAGTGACAACATTATTTTAATGGGAAATACTTTTACTGGCGGTAGTTTAACAAAGATAATTTTTTCTCAGCTGCCTTTATAAATCTACCAAAAAAACTCAATGATTATAAACAAATTACCAATTGTTCCTACTGAATGAACTATGTAGACACAACCACAATGAGAACAAACCTTCACTTCCCCCCCACACCCTCCCCCCACACATTTTCTCACCATTCTTGCATTTTCTCGCAGGTCTGGCTACGCATGCCCCGCCCCCCACCCGCAGAGATGCCAGAATCGATGCGCAAGAGGCTGGAGGCCGAAGAAGCGAAGCAAAAGTGAACTTAGAAACATTTATAGGTAGATTATTATTCGTCGCGCGTTTTACAAGCTAGGATTGCTGGTAATATTATTTTGATGAAACATCACGTCTGTTTTTACCTAATGGGTAGGCAGAGTACCCTAAAAATATTGTAAATGGGATGATATTTAACTTGATTGGGAGTGAGTCTCTGGGATGGCAACGCTACACTCATAGGCGGCGGTGACCATCAGATGGGCCGCCAAAAAATATTGAAAATGGGAACAAAAAAAAATACTGACAGTACAAAATGGTGGTTTTAACAGCAATCCTAGAACTTCCACTATGTATGAATAATTTTTAAATGATATTGAGACATGATATTATGGTTTAATTAAGGTCAGATGGGTCGAATCGGTCCCATATGGCCTACGCGCGACGTTTTCCACTTTCCAATCGTCGCCACACAGTATGTTATGTAGTAAATTGTGATTTATAATTACCAAGTTACAGTATATTATATAAGTAAATGATCATGTTAATTAAATTATTTTTTTGAAAATAAAAAAGTTATTTTTATTTTATTTTTTGTTTATTTTTTTCTTTTATTGTACATATCGAGATGCCTGTTATTGTTTATTAGTTGTATGTATGACGCTAGTAACGAATAAAGTGATGATACATGTTTTGTTTTAATGGAGATGTATTTGTTGCTTTTCCTGAAATAATCATTTATTTAAAAAGTATTTATAAAGCAGATGTGAAGAGTGGAAACGCCGGGAGGGGACGCCCTAGGAGGACATAATTACTGACCTATTTGGTGATGTTCTTCAGATGTTTTAATGGAGATGTATTTGTTGCTTTTCCTGAAATAATCATTTATTTAACAAAAAGTATTTATAACGCAGAGGCGAGTGGAAACGCCGGTACGACGCCCTAGGAGCACATAGAGTGACCTAATTGGTGATGTTCTTCAGAAAGGTCAGGTGCTTATTACTCGCAACCGGTGTGCGTGTGTGACCGTAGCAAGCAGTGTAAGGAGCGTAGCAGGTTTTATTATAACGAATCATTCTACTTTGCCCCACCGAGCCGCCCCACTGGTGGGGCAAAGTGGAATGCCTACAATTTTGCAGTGGAATCTGCCCCAGTACTTCGATTTAGTGGGGCAGATTCCACTACTCTAAAATCTTCATGTCAATTTTATCGGCTACCCTGTTGAGCTTCCGGCCACCGGGTTAAAAAGTATACTATATTCCTAATCCAGGGTATGGTTAACCTGTGTGGCAAATTTCATCGAAATCTGTTCAGCCGTTTAGAGGCATGAAAATGTTAGACACAGACAGTAAGGCTCGGCACAAACGGGCCACCGACCATAGCCACTGGTGGCCAGCGACAGCGACTTAACACACTTTTTCATATATTTTGTAAAGACGCGCTGCACACGTGTAGCCGGTGGCGGCCACACGCTACAGCAGTGTCGGCGACTCGCCACTTGTGGTCGCTACGGGCCACACAAGACGCCGACACCCGCCACTGTCGCAGTACTCCACCCCCCGCGCAGTTAGGTGCAGCGCAGACGACAAACTTTTTGTGCGAAGGAGTCTGCGGCACACACCAATGTGATTACATTTTCTTCGCGCACAAGCCTTCATTGATCACTTCTTCGCACAAAAAGTCTGTCGTCTGCGCTGCACCTTAAAGTTAAAAGTCTGACACTCCCTCCCGCTCCGCCCAGAGCGGGAGAAGTTATTTGATAATTTCCCACCCAAAAAAAAAAAAAAATAGAACTGTGCAGCAGAGAGCGGGTTATAAAATGTGGCGGCTTCCGAACACCGGTGGCTGTCGCTCGCTTCTGCCACTGTTACAAATGTGGCGGTAGCGCGTGACAGCCACCGGTGGCTGTGGTCGGTGGCCCGTTTGCGCCGAGCCTTACTTTCACGTTTCGCATATAAAAAAATACAAAGCATTGATGACATAATTAATTGCTTCGCTTCGAGTTGTCATCAAAGACATAACCGGACAATTGGCCAATCGCTTACCACAATTTGTTGAGTCAATGAAACCACATTTTATTAAACGTTATGAAATCAACAGAACAATTCTTTCAACAACTATTTTCTGTCACGGCAAGGCGAAAATGCTACGGCTACAAATGTCGCGATAACACTAACTAAATTTCCCGCGCTCTCTGTTCTACAGTGAGTCGTCGACCGGTGTGCAAGAGAGAGCGCGCTAAGTGGAGTTCGCGTTATCGCGACAATGTAGCCGTAGGGTAATGGAAAATGTGACCTTTTGACAAGGCAGCCTGTCTAATGTCCTGCCAGGGTTGCGAGTTTTTCCGAAAGGGATATCGTGGCCCTGGCACACAGGCAAATGATGGAACACGGGTGGGTTTTAGTCAGTAAAAGTCTGACACGCCCTCCGCTCCCCGTTCCGCCCAGAGCGGGAGAAGTTATTTAATAAAAAAAAAACCCACCCAAAAAAAAAGAAAAAAATGTTTGTTAGTGGAAATGCTGGGGTGTAAATAGTGGAAACATGACCCCATGCTCAAAAGTCGAATCGGTTCATAAACCATTGTCAGCCTGATGAGCCCGTTGTACTGATGAATGAGAGGTTGTGAGGTCAAGCCTTATCGTGACCATTTCGTGGCACTAGTCAATCAGGAAAACCACTTTTAGTATTTAAACTGTTGAAGTTTTTATGCGCACATTAACTTTGGGAATAGCAAAAAAAAAAAAACTAAGTGTCACATCAACGTTAAATCCAAACTATCAAAGCGCATCGTTTAATAAAAATAATAATAAAAACAAGTGAAAACTGGATATCAACAAAAATAGCAGTTTGTTTTGTTTTAACCTCTAAGCTGTGTTCTCAATTAAATAAAAATTCAAGCTTTGGTGATTTATTTTTAGAGTGATGTGATTGGAAAAACATGTTTTTATACGCATTTGTTTTTATATTAATTGGTGAGTTCTTTTTTTATTTTTGTAGACACTAATAGGTAGGTAGGTATAGTACCTAATCTAACCTACAGATGATTATTTTACCTACGGGTCGGAATGAGCCAATTCTGGCCCATTTTAAAACGTAAACAATTACAGGGTAGACTTGGCCATATATAAAACACTATAGTATTAAACATTCCCTCACGTCAAGTCACGTCTATAACTCCCGACGGGGGGAACCATTTTCGCAAGGGGGTCTACTTCGAAGCGATAATTCAAAGAATGTTCGGCTGTCTTTTAACTTCGAAAGTTTCCTTTTGTGACTTCCACACTCACACTCAGTTGCAGAAACGATCTTTAAATTTTAAAGACTACATTAAACACTAATGTAGCATTAAATCATTGCACAAACACTCAGTTGCAGAAACGATCTTTAAATTTTAAAGACTACATTAAACACTAATGTAGCATTAAATCATTGCACAAAACCATTTTTTATTTTATTTTAATGCTCCATTATAATTTAACTAATGAAATGTCAAACCTAATGAAACCGGCCATTTTAAACACTTTTACGTTGCACGTAACTTCATTAGCGCCCATTAGCAGGTGGTGAACTTTAAGTTTGACATTTCAGATTTTTTTATTTTAATGGGCCGAAAAGCATCCATTAAAGAGCAACATTAGTGTTTTCTACGGTACTTTAATGCATTTCTGTAATTAAAAGATGTCTTTAACCAGTCTTTCGTCATTATCTGATTCTTATTTAGTAGATTTACCTCGCCGTCGAATCCCAGACCGAGTGAATTTATTTTTAAAACATGATGGAGAAGAGTTTCGTGTAAGGTATAGAATTTCCAAGGAGGCAGTTCTTCAAATTTGTAACCTACTTGATTAAGATTTAGAACCAGTGACGCAAAGAAAAAAATCCATTAATGGCATTAACAGCTCACACAGCTTTTAATATGTTTGAGATTTTTCTCCACTGGATCTTTCCAGCAAGTATTGGGTGATTTAAACAGTTTGTCGGAAACAGGTTAGGTCGGGTTGTTTGTCAGTTTGTTTATACAAAAAGTATCCCGTGAACTAGCAAAATTAAGCCACCTCTATATTAAAATGCCAGACCGGACAGAACTACGTAGAGTTGCAGAAGGTTTTTATGAAATTGATGGATTTTCACGTGTGGCAGAAGCTCTAGACTGCACAAATGTTAAAATTATTAGAATAAGGGGGATGCGCTAAGGTAGCCCGCGAAATTCAAATTTTATTACGATTTTTGTAATTTGCAGGTCAGTAACACGTTGTATGTTGATCTAATTATGATTCGCGGCCATAACCCTTAAGGCTTTACAGAATTATAATCATTAGAATATGAATCAGAAGTATAAAAATTGCAAAAAACGTTGGTAAATTTGAATTTCGCGGGCTACCTTAGCGCATCCCCTTAAACCAGATTATTTAAACTAGATTAAACCACAGAGTACACTGAATACACATAAATCAACTAAATTTACTTTATTTTATGCTAAAATTGTGGTGTACTTGTACGTACGGATAATAACAGAACGCAAATGTTCACTCTTTTCGTTCAATATGGTAATTTGTTCCTGGCAATATTGTTTAAAGTCTTCTTTAACTAAAGTGGCATTAAAAATGTCTAATGCTATCTAAAATTTGTTTGTGCAACTTCATTAAAGTAATGAATTCATTAGCGATAATGCTGCTTTATGTAATGAAGTGTTAATGGTGAGCTTTCTGCAACTGAGTGAAAACCATTTTATATTTTATTTTAATGCTCCATTAAATTTAACTAATGAAATGTCAAACCTAATGAAACCGGCCATTTTAAACACTTTTACGTTGCACGTAACTTCATTAGCGCCCATTAGCAGGTGGTGAACTTTAAGTTTGACATTTCAGATTTTTTAATTTTAATGGGCCGAAAAGCATCCATTAAGAGCAACATTAGTGTTTTCTACGGTACTTGAATGCATTTCTGTAATTGAAAGATGTCTTTAACCAGTCTTTCGTCATTATCTGATTCTTATTTAGTAGATTTACCTCGCCGTCGAATCCCAGACCGAGTGATTTCATTTTTAAAACATGATGGAAAAGAGTTTCGTGTAAAGTATAGAATTTCCAAGGAGGCAGGTTCTTCAAATTTGTAACCTATTTGATTAAGATTTAGAACCAGTGACGCAAAGAAATAAATCCATTAATGGCCTGACACAGCTTTTAATATGTTTGAGATTTTTCGCCACTGGATCTTTCCAGCAAGTAGGTATTGGGTGATTTAATAAACATAAATAAATCAACAATTTGTCGGAAACAGGTTGGGTCGGGTTGTTTGTCAGTTTGTTTATACAAAAAGTATCCCGTGAGCTAGCAAAATTAAGCCACCTCTATATTAAAATGCCAGACCGGACGGAACTACGTAGAGTTGCAGAAGGTTTTTATGAAATTGATGGATTTCCACGTGTGGCAGGAGCTCTAGACTGCACACATGTTAAAATTATTAGCTTAAGGGGGATACGCTAAGGTAGCCCGCAAAATTCAAATTTTATTACGTTTTTTGCAATTTGCAGGTCAGTAACACGTATGTTGATCTAATTATGATTCGCGGCCATAACCAATATGGCTTTACAGAATTATAATCATTAGAATATGAATCAGAAGTATAAAAATTGCAAAAAACGTTGGTAAATTTGAATTTCGCGGGCTACCTTAGCGCATCCCCCTTAAACCAGATTATTTAAACTACATTAAACCACAGAGTACACTGAATACACATAAATCAACTACATTTACTTTATTTTATGCTAAAATTGTGGTGTACTTGTACGTACGGATAATAACAGAACGCAAATGTTCACTCTTTTCGTTCAATATGGTAATTTATTCCTGGCAATATTGTTTAAAGTCTTCTTTAACTAAAGTGGCATTAAAAATGTCTAATGCTATCTAAAATTTGTTTGTGCAACTTCATTAAAGTAATGAATTCATTAGCGATAATGCTGCTTTATGTAATGAAGTGTTAATGGTGAGCTTTCTGCAACTGAGTGTCAGTTGCAGAAACGATCTTTAAATTTTAAAGACTACATTAAACACTAATGTAGCATTAAATCATTGCACGAAACCATTTTTATTTTATTTTAATGCTCCATAAATTTAACTAATGAAATGTCAAACCTAATGAAACCGGTCATTTTAATTAAACACTTTTACGTTGCACGTAACTTCATTAGCGCCCATTAGCAGTTGGTGAACTTTAAGTTTGACATTTCAGATTTTTTAATTTTAATGGGCCGAAAAGCATCCATTAAGAGCAACATTAGTGTTTTCTACGGTACTTGTATGCATTTCTGTAATTGACAGATGTCTATAACCAGTCTTTCGTCATTATCTGATTCTTATTTAGTAGATTTACCTCGCCGTCGAATCCCAGACCGAGTGAATTTATTTTTAAAACATGATGGAGAAGAGTTTCGTGTAAGTTATAGAATTTCCAAGGAGGCAGTTTTCAAATTTGTAACCTACTTGATTAAGATTTAGAACCAGTGACGCAAAGAAATAAATCCATTAATGGCCTGACACAGCTTTTAATATGTTTGAGATTTTTCGCCACTGGATCTTTCCAGCAAGTATTGGGTGATTTAATAAACTTAAATAAATCAACAGTTTGTCGCAAACAGGTTGGGTCGGGTTGTTGGTCAGTTTGTTTATACAAAAAGTATCCCGTGAAGTAGCAAAATTAAGCCACCTCTATATTAAAATGCCAGACCGGACGGAACTATGTAGAGTTGCAGAAGGTTTTTATGAAATTGATGGATTTCCACGTGTGGCAGGAGCTCTAGACTGCACACATGTTAAAATTATTAGAATCAGGGAGGTGTACTAAGGTAGCCCACGAAATTCAAATTTTATTACGTTTTTTGCAATTTGCAGGTCAGTAACACGTTGTATGTTGATCTAATTATGATTCGCGGCCATAACCAATATGGCTTTACAGAATTATTATCATTAGAATATGACTCAGAAGTATAAAAATTACAAAAAACGTTGGTAAATTTGAATTTCGCGGGCTACCTTAGCGCATCCCCCTTAAACCAGATTATTTAAACTAGATTAAACCACAGAGTACACTGAATATACATAAATCAACTACATTTACTTTATTTTATGCTAAAATTTTGGTGTACTTGTACGTACGGATAATAACAGAACGCAAATGTTCACTTCTTTTCGTTCAGTATGGTAATTTGTTCCTGGCAATATTGTTTAAAGTCTTCTTTAACGAAAGTGGCATTAAAAATGTCTAATGCTATCTAAAATTTGTTTGTGCAGCGATACTGCTGCTTTATGTAATGAAGTGATAATGGTGAGCTTTCTGCAACTGAGTGAAGTCCTATAAAGTTAATTTGGACCATTATTTTTATTTTTATTTTAACTTGACTTGATTTTAAGTGATGATGAGACATATAAAATTCATCTGACAATTTTTATTTTTATTTTTAAACCGACTTTTGCAGTGTTCTGAATTTATTTTACTATTGTTTTATTTCTTTTATTTGATTTTTTTTTTCTCTTTGAGTACCTACTTATAATAATTTTGTTATGTTGTTTTAATAATTATTTAATGATATAGCCAATAATATAAATATTTGCACACCTTGTTAGGTAATGATACAGTGTACTTTATATTTATTTGTAACATCTTTAAAGGCATGCACCTGTATTAAGCAAATAAATAATTTGATTTAATTTTTTTTTTTACCCGACTTCAAGTCGCATTTTTGACTTTGACTGTCGTTTTTTTTTCTTTCGCCGTGTTCAGCCATAGCTATAGCCGTAGTCAAGAAACGATACTTCGGATTTATGTTCGCAGTAGACCCCGTGGTACTTTTTGACAGGCCTACACTGTCCTCGCAATAACACTGTAATTTGAAAACATTGTAAAAGCCAATTATTTTTAAAAGAGTACTTTACCGTAGAGTTTCTTGCCGGCTCTTCTTCATAAACGACCAATTGGAACCGTGCACCTAGCTTCTGACGTTTCTTAAGTGCCCCTGTAGGTATATGTGAAATAAAATATTTTGATTTGATTTGGAGAACGATTTTGGCGAATAGGTTAGTTTGAATTAATAATGTCAATAATCAATTGTGCACGATGATAATTCGTGGGTACATTATTAACATATGCCATAAATGTCACTCGGATACCTATTTGATGTTATTTTGGATTTGGAATCACACAACAAACAAATACCGTCTTATTAAAAAACAAGATTTATATTTTGACATGGCTTAAACCATGGAGCTAGTTTTTGTAATGAGAACGTAACTCTGATTGAAATACCGTTCATTATACAAAACAGAATAGATACATAGTTTGGTACTAAGTTGTCAGTTGAAGTCATGAAGTCATTATTGAATTTCCAAGTTTATTCCGTCTACGGTAAAGTTTCTAATACAAAACTGACAACTTAGTACCGAACTAAGCATTCAGCTTTGTATAAAGAACGGTATTTCAATCAGAGTTACGTTCTTATAACAAAAACTAGCTCCATGGTTTAAGCCATCTCAAAATATAAATCTTGTTTTGTAATAAGGCGGGTAAAGTTTAAAACATAATCTATAAAAAAACGTTGGTGAAGCGGTCGTAACTCGAAAGAAAGACTGTTGAACGTAGTGATCTTGGCTCGATCCTGGGGGTCTATTGCGAACATAAATCCGAAGTATCGGCCGAATGTTCGGTCGTTTCTTTACTACGGCTAACTATCGCTTACTACGGCGAATAAAAAAAAAAACCGGTCAAGAGCGAGTCGTACTCGCGCACCGAGGGTTCCGTACGAATATAATAATATGATGTTGATGATTTCTGAAAAACTGTGCTATTTAGAGGCATCGTTTTATTTTTCCTGTAATCTTTACATACACTTCTATCACATATAAAAAAACAGATTTTATCTATGCAAACTTCGGAGATAAGGGCGGGGAACGGTATTTTTTTTTACATTTTTCATCAAAAGTCGGAAACTATGCTGCATAAAATTAAAATAAAAAATGTTTGGGAATGTGCAAACAGCGTTCTTTCATATGATACCCCACATGTCTTAGTAGCCTAACTTAAAAATTTTAAGACCGCCTTTCAGTCCCGTTTGCAAAAAATATAATATATTTTTTTAGTTTTTTCTTGTTTGCAAAATAGTTGGGCAAACGTCATCTAAAACCATTCTAAATTTCAAGTTGATAGCATTAGTAGTTCTTGATATATCCAGGTGTGACAGACAGACAGACAGACTTAGTCTCACCATACGGGTTCCTTTTTACCATTTTGGTACGGGACCCTAAAAGACAGTCAAAGAGATAAGCCAAAGTCAAATCCTGTGTGGTTCTTTCCTCAAAAGACCATTTCAGACACCAATCTACATGGTCCTCACATGATCTGACCAAGATCAGGCCTTTGACTATGTGGACCATAAAATTCTGCTACACAAGCTACATAGTTACGGTATAAGAGGGAACATCCTTCAGTTATTAGAATCGTACTTAAGTAATAGACTGCAATACACAGAAATTTCTAGAATTTGTCCGAAAAGTAAAATTGAAATCATATATAAATCTAAACCAAGGCATGTAAAATATGGTGTTCCACAGGGTAGCGTACTGGGGCCGCCACTTTTTATAATATATATTAACGATCTCCCGACAGTAACATCGAACAAAATGGTTCTCTTTGCGGATGACAGTACAGCTGTAATCAAGTGTACAAATCATAATAATTACGAGCAGGACATAAATACTTGTCTGCATGACATAATTAACTGGTTAAGTAAAAATAATTTAGTAATAAACCTAAGTAAGACGAAAATAATGCAATTTCATCAACGCACCGAAAACCCAAAACTTAGTATTGCTTACCAAGGCTGTAATATTGATGAAGAGAGTCAGGCGAAGTTTTTAGGTATAGTGATTGACAGCAAACTCACTTGGAAACCTCAGGCTGAAGTTGTGTGCAAAAAACTTAGCAAATCCGCGTATGCTCTCCATCAACTTTCTAAAAAAGTCAACCGTCAGGCTCTTATCAGCGTACCATGGACTGGTGGCCACGGTTTTGCGGTATGGCATTATTTTCTGGGGGCAGTCTACCGATAAGGAACTGGTATTTAGAATGCAAAAGCGATGTATAAGGTCAATGTGCGGTCTTAAAACAACAGATAGCTGTCTGTCCTATTTTCAGTCTCTAAAAATTTTAACTTTTCCTTCTTTGTACATTTTGGAAACAGCTCTATTTGTAAAAAACAATCCACAATTATTTGAAAAACTGTCAGCAGTTCGAAAAAATCCGATACGGACTCAATATGTAAACAAACTATGCCAAGTGAAATGTAAAACCGCACTTATGAAGAAAAGTTTTTTTGGTATTGCCCCACATATTTATAATAAAGTACCTGATGTAATAAAAAATATGACTGTAATAAAATTTAAAAGGGCACTAAACAAAATATTAATTGAGAAAAGTTATTACACAATTGACGACTTCCTTAATGATAAATCCCTGCACTGATTGATAAACTATTATTATGATTGACATACATGTTCCTATTCTGACACTTTTTATTCTGATTGATACTTTGACATACTTTATTATATTTTTGTGACATTAATGTGAAAATGTTTCTACTGAATTAGTCTGTTTTTTTGTAATTTTAATGATTTGACATTTATATTTATTCGGTATCAATCGATTTTTTTGGAATTGAATATTATTTGCATGCCCATGAGACGGTAGAATGTGGAGGACTACTTTTTAAGAAAACAACTATGTACGAATTACCCATGTTTGCAAAAATAAATGATTTGATTTGATTTGATTTGATTTGATTTGAAGATTATATCCGTATTTTATTATACGTATTGACATTGATGAATTTTATATAGACAATGACATGAATATTTACTTTGTTAAGTATTTTAAGTATTGTAAATGTGAAGACTAGGTATGTGAGTTATTGTTTTTTTTTTTTTTTACTCATTTAGTTTTCATCATAGAGCTGCATGACTACTGACAAATTCGTGCACTGACTGGACAGGTCCCCTCAATCTGTGTGATTCTGTCTTCAAAAGATAATTTCAGGCACCAATCTACATGGTCTTCACATGATCTGAACAAGATTATGTCTGGACTTTAAAAGAGACTGTGACCTCTGAGTTTGTTTCGGCCTTTCTTATCAGAGTAGTCAGATACGAAACGCCGACCTCATCTAGTTTTTTTTTAATATGATTGACGTGTAAAAGTGTTTGTACAAACCTACTTACAGAAAATAAATCATTTATCATTTATTTATTTATTAACTATGGAAGACTTAAAGGCTTCTACAGACCAGCGCGACACGCGACTGGACACAAAGGCCCCGAGTGTCGCGCGACGAGCGGTGCCTTTGTGTCGCGTCGCGTGTCGCGCCAGTATGTAGAAGACTTAAAGCTAAAAACAAACTGAATAAAAAAAAAGTATGTGAGACTGACAGCCAATTACAAGTCTTCACTTCTAAAAACAGATTGGAAAGAAGGAGTGTGAACACTGAACAGCACAACACAACATACATACCAAAAAAGAAAAAAAAAAAAAGAGAGTAGGTTTATCATTCAAGCTTAAATTAAATTTACATTTCGTATTCAATACAAGAATAAAAAACCTGAACATACAGTCTTAATTAAAAAACCGGCCAAGTACGTGTCGGACCACGCACAATGAAGGGTTCCGTAGTTAGGATGAATTCCTCCCAAAAACAAACTTAACATTTTAGTTGAAAAACATGCTCTCCCATACATCTACGAGTATATACGTTACGGTCAATTCTTCAAATTTCAGTTGGTCGACGATTACTCGTTAACTTGATGACGCCATGATTTTTTTCACATATCCAAAACCAACCATTTAGCTGGCTGGGGGGGGGACACTTGACTCTGACAAAAAATAGCACTTTAAAGATGTTTTTCACAGACCCACAATATTTTTGAACGGCCTATCCAACGATACCCCACACCATGTATTAGACGAGAAAAAAAAATATCATCCCCGTTTTACGTGCAAGGGAGGTACCCTAAAAAAAAAATGTTTTTCATAGTTTTATTTTACGCCTTTTTTGGCGTGATTAATATGTACACCCATGCCAAATTACAGCTTTCTAGGACTTAGTGTCTCTGAGCTAAGCCGGGGACAGACGGACGGACGGACAGACAGACAGACAGACGGACATGGCGAAACTATAAGGGTTCCTGGTTTACTACGGAACCCTAAAAAGTCAAGGCTCAGGCAATTTCTAGCCGAGGACACACCTGTTATGAAAGGATCAAAATAAGGTGCTAATTGCACACACTATAAATGAATTTTGCCTGTAATTCTCTTAGGTAAATGGAACACGCAACGGTGCGTTCCATCGCTTGGACCTTCCGGGAACGTTAAAATAAAATTTGGATAGAATTTCTGAGTTATGAATAGAATTATTGAAAATTTTAAATAATGAAATACAGTCGGAGATTGCTCACCGATTTATCAAAACTGTGACTTGAAATCGGGTATGGACTCAAAGTCAAAAAAGGAAACTTTGTAAGTTATAAAACCTCCGAACATTCGGCCGATACTTCGGTTTAGCGTTTCGGAGTAGACTTCTGGATCCGAAGTCCGAACCGTAAGAGTTGGTGCTCTTTGAGGCGCGCGCGGAACACAACGCGCCGTCGACCCGGGCCTGTAGGCTAATTGCGTAACACACTATCTGTAGGAATCGGTTTCAATTTGACAGTTCAACAACATTCATTGCGTTAGTTACGTTGTTGAGCAGACTAAGTTTTATATCTTACGAAGCAATGGATTAGCAATATACTTCAAAATCATTCCGATTCCGATTCAAACTGTGTTACACAATTAGTACTGGTCCTTATCGGACGGCGAGCTACGCATCGCTCACCGTCCACAAGCCCGCGCCTATCCATATCTACCATAATTTACTCAAAGTAAAAACCGCGTGCCTGTATTCGAGCCCACGACCGACAAATCGTTAGAGTGAGGCCACACGATGCGTTAACGGTGCGGTGCGGCACCGCACCGCAATTAATTCGAGCTGTAGGGTACCACACGCGTGGTGCGGAACCGTAAGAGCGAGGGCACACGATGTGTTGCGGTGCCGCTCCGCAAAGATTTCACCGTATCGGCGGGCACACGAGCGGTGCGGCGCCGCAACGTTGTTATGTCGCAGCGGCTCGGCCGGCGGCCCAGCAGCGTTGGACAGTCTGTTAATCCCTTTCTTGGACTAATGTTATGATGTCGTCCATATCAATAATTATCTTCTATGTTGTCCTCATTTTTTAAAACAAAAAAACTAAGAAAAAAAACGAAACGAGCGAGCGTGTGCTTCCTTGTGACGCATCAGTGCCACTCAGGGCGGGGGCACACGATGCGTTGCGGCGGCGGTGCGGCGCCGGAGCGGTGTCGCTGCGTCGTCTTACATAGAAATATCTGTGGCATGTCACACGATGCGCTCCGGCGCCGCACCGGACTTGCAACCACCGAGACGAAGCGGGGAGGGGTGATTGCGTTGCGACGTCGGAGCGGCACCGTTCAGTTGTTTATGCGTCACAAGGAAGGATACACGCTCGCTCGATTCGATTTATTTTCTCCAACATCCAACGCTGCTACGGCGCCGTTGCGACATAACAACGTTGCGGCGCCGCACCGCTTGTGCGCCCGCTGATACGGTGAAATCTTTGCGGTGCGGCGCCGCAACGCATCGTGTGCCCCCGCTCTCAGTGTTTATGGTCACTTCAGTCTAAAAATATAAGGAAATCAATATCAATATTATCGGTACTCATCGTAAGAAAGATAAATATTAATTTTAATAAATTGTAGCACACAACGTGAATAAACACGTTCGATACAATACTGCGGCGGCGGCACGATGCACTCCGGCGCCGCAGCGCATCACCCCTCCCCGCCTCGTCTCGTAGGTCACAAGCGCGGCGTGCCTACGCAGCTACGGTGCGACGCCGCACGGCCGCGGCGGCCCAACGCATCGTGTGACATGGACACCCCACCGTTAAAGGCTTCTACAGACCGACGCGACACAAAGGCCCCGCGTGTCGCGCGACGTGCGGTGCCTTTGTGTCGCGTCGCGTGTGGCGCCGGTTTGTAGAAGCCTTAATGCATCGTGTGGCCTTACACTAGACGGGGCCGCTACCACTGGGCTACCATTGCTCTAGCGGCTAGCAAAGCGGAATAGATTTCTCACAATTAGCAGTTTATGGTCGAGAGGTAGTTGATCTCCAAAAGACCTTGACCCCTGAGTTTGTTTCGCCATTTCTTCTCAGGGGTAGTCAGATAGGAAATGTCGGCTACATCTAGATTTTTTTTTTTTTTTTTTTTTTATATGACGTGTAAAAGTGATTTTAATATCCTATTTACAGAATAAACGATTTCATTTCATTTCAACCCATTTTGAGCTCCATGTTATCGCGGTAACAAAAAATGTTGCAAATCAGCTGTAGCATCTCTAATTTCAATTACCTATCATATCACCCAGTAGAATGGGTCAAAGTTTTATGGGTATTTGTATGATTTCAGCTAACCAGTCTGTTTCGGCACAACTTTCAACTATAACAGAATCTTCAAAATGTGGGTAGGTACTGATAAAGTATAGCATTTTGATGCAAAGTCATAGTTTGTCATTGCACTCGGAGCTGATAAATTAGTAGGTATAATGGAACCGAGAGTGCAATGACAAATTTTGTGAAAAAATATGGAGGTTAAGAGGCCGGCGGCGATGGATGCTTAGTTCATACAAACGTAATACCAAAATAATTTGTAAATCAAACATATTCTTATGGTAGTGTGTCTTTATTCCGATTGGAATACAGAATATCTAGGGTCCCAAATATATATTTTGAATGGACACTGATTTAAACAAGAGTTATGAAAAAAAATAGTCTTTAGAAATTTTAAATTCCTCTTATCTCGTCTTTATATTCTTTATATCATGTCCTTCTTTAAATATATATATTTAAGAACATAGATATTCTGTGATCCAATCGAAATAAATACACACTACCTACCTTAAGAATATGTTTGATTTACAAATTATTTTGGTATTACGTTTGTATGAACTACGCATGCTACGCCGGCCCCTTAAGGGGGATGCGCTAAGGTAAGGTTTTTTGCATTTTGCAGGTCAGTAACAGGTTATAAGTGGTTCTAAATATGGCTTTACAGAATTATAATCATTAGAATCAGCATTACAACTCATACCATCTTATTCCAAAACACGATCTTTAGTACCATAATTAGGTACTAGGTTTAAACAATGACTAAATAAAACGTTATTATAAAATGAAGTTTATCATTAGTACAAGAACTAGCTATGGTGCTAAAGTTAGTCCGCCGAGACCCCTAGTTTTTCTATGGACTAACTTCGGTACTAATTTATTTGAGGTAGCGTTGATTGTCCTTGTGTGGCTTTTTATTTACAAATCGATAAAAATGGATATTAATATGATTGACTTGATGGATTTGGAAGATTTGTTTATGCTGGAGACGCCTCGGCGATCTTACAGACATCGTCTTAAGTAGTACGACGTAATATTTCCTCTAATGATATGAACATACGCGTTAGGCAGTCGAAATAAGATGATACAACGCATTGCATACCTAATATAAATTAAAAATCCATGTTTTACGAAGTTTTTCTTCAACGGACACAACTCACGAATAATCCACATAATAGCAACAGTCATACTAAGATTTATTATTAAAGGACGCAACATAAATATTCGTCTCAAATTACGAGTGCCGCACCGTACCTATGCAATTCACTACACTTCACGCTTCCTCTCGGTGTTAAAAAATAGTTATTTATTTATTAACACGGTATAATACCAATTACATTAATTAACATAGAAAACAAAACTTTACAACGCAGACAATTATGTCATAAACAATTATTCGCTACTTACTAACATGGAACAGTGAACACCCTCGCATACTGTTTCTCACAGAACATCAGACATACGCGCTTAATTTTACTCCATTCGTCTGCAAACACATCACATTCTGGGTTGGCCATCGTTATTATTTTTTTATCTGACACAGATTGATTTTATTTATGTATGTATACACACGTTGCAGTATAAAATTGATTTACATCCGTCACTTCACACTTTCAGGTCCAGTTGAAAACCAGCGCCAGGCACTAGTTGTCTGGCATTTTTTGCTGAACTGGGCCTTTTTGGCGCAGCCGTGAGGCACACTTTACTGCTAATTTCTTACATCGCATTTTACACTTTTTCCTTGTTTGTTTTTTTTTATTCTTTTATCTGCTATTGTGTGCTTTTTAGTCTGTGCTACATAAATGTATTTTCTTTCTTCTTCATTCTTTCTTATAAGCATTTCAAGTTTTATTATAATATCAATATTAAGAAAAACGGAACGTTGCTTCAAATAGATGTAGTATGAACTAATGAAAGAATGCCATTTTTGTTTCTTATCTGTGGAACCATGAACCTTCTTTGGTACTAACTGATCCTCGAAAAGTCTTCGTTTTGTAATCAGAACACGTTTTGAGCCTAATATTAACAGGAATACCGTAACAATCCTAGACCTTGTGGTCTTGGTTTAAAACAGTACTTTTTTTAATAATACGGTCTAAGTTCAAAAAATCCTACTGAAAGACTTTTTCTGAGATAATCATTCAGTAGGATTTTTTGAAGAGAGTTAGTTGTATTGCCGATTCTAAGGGCCTGGGCGCTTACTCTTGATTTCAATTTAAAATTAGTTTGGAGAGTAAGCCCCCTGTGCACGTCACGTTTTTTAAACGCGCCGTCGACGGCGCGCTTTTATCCTACAGAATAGACTGACTTGCGTGCGTATCGCGTCTGTATCGCTACAAACGCGCGTCGACGGCGCGTTTAAAAAACGTGGTGTGCATAGGCCCTAATGATTATAATTCTGTAAAGCCATATTTGCTATGGTCGCGAATCATATTAAGATGAACAAACAACCTGTTCCTGACCTGCAAAATTTAAATTTCGCGGGCTACCTTAATTAAGGTGGATCAGCAGCAAGCTGTAGCCCGCAAAATTCAAATTTTCTTACGGTTTTTGCAATTTGAAGGACAATGTCAGGTTTTATCTTGATCAAAAATATGAATCGCGACTATAACAGATGTGTATTTACATAACTATTACTATCATTCGAATCATTAATACATCTCTCTAAGTTAGATTTGCATGATTTCATGAAAAAGTCATTCAATGGATGAATTTACAGATTCCAAATTGGCTGCGGACAAATAGTCCATCGTCTGCTCAGCGCCTAAAAGGTTGAAAATAATCTGATGCAGTAAAGTTGGTGGCATCAAATCAGAGATTGAACTTGTAGCGGCCGCGGCATCAACATCGCTACATGCGAACGACGCGTCACACTGACGTCACGCAAAATCCTGCATCGCGCAAGCAGAGTTTACCGCGCGACTAGCATAACAACATCCCGACATCAACCGTCGGGCAGTTGCCCACCAGACATAACACCCATCTGTTCGGAGGATCCTCCCTTTTCTATAGAATATGACTGAACTTTACACCCCGTTCCTCAGGCTTCTAAAAACTATAATAACGGCTTGAAAACTGTTTTAAACTTTTTAGTTGCAATCAATGATATTATATGTAAAAAGACGTACTTAAACAGGTTACCAACTCAACATTCGATCTTCAAAACACGGCACAATCTCGCACTATTAGATGACTCGTGGAAGTAAGACGGCATGCTGTAATTATAGGGAGCGAAGAAGAGACAAGACGAAGAAAATGTGGCTAATTAGCCAAGTTTTGGCGTGCCACTTGCGGAGCGTGTATAACTTATCTACCTCTTTTTAACCGACTTCCAAAAAGTAGGAGGTTATATCATAATCATTTTTTCACTACTCTTGCTCAAAAATTCCGTCATTTTAGCGTACTAGAGCGGGGCTAAAATAGCATATCATTCTCTAGGGGAAAAAGTGTTTTTTTTTACTGTGTGACTCTATAAATGTTCCTTGGTTGCGGCACTTGCGGCTACAGAAGAAATAAAAAAAAGGCATAGGCGCAAAATCTTTAGAATTTATATCTCTATTTACAAATTGAATTGGTGACCGTAATTTATTTTACAACAGTGAAAATGTCATCATCTAGTGAGAATGGAGACACGTATTTTCAGATGGAAAAGAAAGGAAAATAAATAATTTTCAATCTGTTGCCGTCAAGGTGTTTATGGTGTATTTATGTCAATAATCCATATTTTATTTTCTCGCAATCGTAGTGAAAAGTATAGTGTAACACACACGGCGCTAAACCCCCCATTATAACTCGGTTTCTATTTACTCCCTCGTATATAATGGGTCATTTTAGCCCCTTGTTTATGAATCTACTATTTATTTGTTTAACATAAGTAGTGAATACAGTTCTTAAATTAAACACAGAGACGTTAAAAACAGATTTTGAAAATTATTTTTGTGTTTGAAAGGGTATGCTCCCGAGGTGATGAGCAGTGGACATTAGGCTTTTGTGCTAAATTAAAAACTGACCCACTAAAACGTAAAAAATAAAAACATTTTATAAAAAAAAAAAAAACAAACGACTTCCAAAAAAACACTACAAAGACACCGACTTCCGAAATTAAAGTTAGTTTTCACTTTGTAGTGTTTTTATGAAAGTCGGTTGTTTTTTTTTACATAAAATATCATTGGTTGCAGGCTATGTTTTATTTATATTAATTTACTTACTTATATTTTTTATGATGTTTTGTTGCAGTGAAGGCGAGTTTCGTTGCAGGAATGGAGCCTGCATCCCAGGAGCTAGCAGGTGTAATGGAACCACAGAGTGCCCCGACAAAAGCGACGAGATCTTTGCATTATGTCGGAACTACATGTCTGTTATGTTTATTACAAGCTATAAAATAATTATACTCCGTTTGAAATAAGATTAGAAATTTAAATAAACTTTTTTTACAGTCCGCTCAATCGATTTTGACTTCTATTGCGTTGATGGCATGACAAAGTGCAGCTGTAATAAACAGTTGGTATAGTAACCACGTTTTTGCTTTTACTGCCATCCTTATGCCTACGGAATAGAAGCCAAAATCGGTTGAACCGACTGTAAAAAACTTTATTAATCTTATTTCAAATGGAGTTTAAACACAATAAAATAAAATGAAACAGATTTTCTCAACTCATACATGCAGTAACAACAAAGGGGTCGTTGACCAGAAAAAAAAAAAACTATCAAAACAGAATCATCATCATCCGAAAGACCTCCACTGCCGGACATAGGCCTCCCCCAAAAAGGGGGGGGATTTGCCATAATCGCCACGCTTGGCAGGCAGGTTGGCGATCGCAGTATGGTTTTAAAAATGCATAGAGAACGCTGCTGCCCATTCTCTTGTAAGGAACCAAAACAGAATATCCAGGTATTATTCTTCGGTTCGAGTCTAAACCGGACGATTGGGCGCGGACCCTTATATGTTTCCGGTTACTCTCGTCATCAGTTTTAAAGGGTTCCGTTGCAAACAACGTCAACCCTTAACCGCCTTATTACAAAACAAGATTTATATTTTGACATGGCTTCTTAAACCATGGAGCCATATTTTGTAATAAGAACGTAACAGTGATTGAAATACCGTTCTTTATACAGAACTGAAAACTTAGTTCGGTACTAAGTTGTCAGTTTTGCGTTTAGGAACTTTACCATAGTCGGAATAAAGTTCGAAATTCAATAATGGCTCCATGTTTTAAACCTGGGTCTGAAGATACACCTTGTTTTGTAATAAGGGGGATAGTTTAGCAATGTCAGTCTGTCTGTCCGCGGCTTAGCTGGAGACTCTTTTTTTACTAGAATGCTGTTAATCACGCCGCCAAAGTGGTAATTTTTTTTCGAAAATTGTGTTAGACCTGTCTATTTTGTTTTAATTTTCTGAACTTATTAAAATAGTAATAAATAAATTTAATTTTGCCAAGCTTTTGCCGGGCCCTGTGGGCTGTGGCCCAGTGACTACGGCCTTGACTTACGTGTAGCAGGTAGTGGGGTCGAACCCAGACAGGCGCTTAACTTTGTGTAAATTATTGCATCACCACTGTTCTCAAAACGGTGAAGGAAAACATCGTAAGGAAACCGGTATGTCCTAGAACTAAAAATTCGAAGACATGTGACATCTACCAACCCGCACTGGGCCCGTGTGGTGGATTATAGCCCACTCCCTCTCACAGAGAGGAGGCATGTGTCCCAGCAGTTCCCACATTAGGAATAAATAAAATAAAACAATAAAATAAAATAAGCCTTTATTGCTGGTTATACAAAGTTTCTAAAATTATTTCCTATATTAATCCTACAAAATTTTTCTTATGTATCGACGTTCGGTGCATTTTTTTTTTTTAAACCGCTTGTGCTTCGTCAAAGGCTTCCTCTAAAGATTTCCATCTCTCTCTATTTCTCGCCCTTTGAATCCACTGTGGACCAGCTACTCTTTTGATGTCATCTTCCCAACGTTTCGCTTGTCGTCCTTTGCTCCTTTTTCCATCCCTTGGGTATCATTCTGTTATTAATTGTGAGTACATTATAGGCTGCTTATTGCCGGGCCACCAATGAAGCTACCGGGGGAAGGGTTGAAGATCTTTGCTCTAGAATTTGGTGAGCCTCAAGTTAAAAAAAAATCCTTACACCGTTTTGTCCCTCCAGGTGTCGGGAATACGAGTTCACGTGCAGATACGGCGCTTGCATACCGGTGTCCCTCACATGTGATGACAAGCGGGACTGTGTCGACAACTCCGACGAGATAATGCCTCTCTGCAGGAATGATTTCACCGATATTAACGTGTAAGTAATAATAAAGGTACACTTCCGAGGGCGACGACAGACCGAAGACGGCAGTACTACGTTGCGGTTGATAATTGCCGCAAGCGACAATATAATATACAAAATGTCCCAGAATCAACGCCCAACCTCTTAAGGAGTCATTGTACTCATCATTATGAACAAGTTTTACTATGGGACCGAACCTGAAATCGCGAAACAGTTTTTTCGTGATTCGTTTTTTTTTTAATTACGGTATAATAAAAATATAGTAAGATGGTTATCGTTAAAAATGAGCTGATATTAGATTGGCTAATAAAGACAAACTATTTATTTTTTGTTAAATATTACATAAATGTCTCAAAATAATTGGAAATACGCATTGAAGTTTACATTTACGGATGGGTATTTCCCCAATCTTCGTTTGTTTTATGTTTTCAGGCTGCCGAGAGCTTTTGAGACAATGAGATTTATTTTTTGTTGAGAAGAAAAATAGTTGTTTTTTTTTTTCAATTTACATCTAGTGGACACATAGCGTCCGCAATTTACTTTATTTAGATTTTCTTTTTACATTTTATTTATTCAATAACAATTTACATTGTGTATGAATGTTTTACAAAGATACCTACGCAAATAATAACAAGTGAAACACATAATTCAATTAGTTCTACACAATCTCATTGCCTACCTACATTAATATTATTTACATTCACAAAAGTTCAAAAACAAAGTAAAAAATAAATACACGTCCCTAATAATCTGACCACGACACTGCCAAATTTTTTTTTTTGATTTTTCCGTAAAAGAGCAAAGTTCTAAGTCCAAATCATACTACATTTATAAGAAACTACTGTAACGAAAATATTAAAAAATTCAAAGAATGTCTCACAAGTTTATCGTGGTCGGAAGTACACATAGAAAATGACCCAAATAAGGCTTTTAATCAATTTCATAACTTACTAGGTCTGTTATATATAACTTATGCTTCCCAAAAATAAAAATAAAGATTAATAAATCTAACATATACAAATAAAAATGGATACGTAGGGGTCTAAGAAATAGTTGTATAACTAAACGATCTTTACGATATCTTCACTACAAAAATAAAACTTTAATGTAGAAAACAAAATATAAAAAATATTCACATACCTATACTGGAAAAGTGCATTATTAAATATAAAAAAAATCTAATATTAATATTAAAAAAGCCGTAACAAGTGTAAAGCAACGTGGACAGTCAAGAAATTGGGAATACAAAATGTGACAATAACATTTCTGAATTACAATTAGATAAGCAGATACTGACAAACCCTACTGAAATAGCGAATGCTTTTAATAATTATTTTATTGACTCGACACACACCTTAACATTTAATAATTTAAAACAAGAAATGTCTTTCTTAAAAATCACAATGAGATTTCACACAACATTTCTGCACTGTTTTGGTTCTAAGTAAAAAATACGTGCTTTGTGATCGGTTTTGTAGTGGCTAATGATACAAATTTCTTTTTCTCAGTTAAGTTTTAATGATGGTCTGGCATTTAGAGCGCTTTGTGCGGCCTATCCAAATGTCCTTTATTTGGTATTGTTCGTCGAGTCGTTGAGCTCCTTAAGTTTTGAGTTGAGCTGAACGATTACTGACAAATGCTTACACTGATTGGACAGGCCCGCTCAAATTTGTGTGGTTCTTTCCTCAAAAGACCATTTCAGACAAGGATCTACATGGTCCTCACATGATCTGACCAAGATTATGTCTGGACTTTAAAAGAGACTGACCCTGGAGTTTGTTTTGCAATTTCTTCTCAGGGGTAGTCAGATAGGAAATGTCGGCTACATCTAGATAATTTTTTTATATGACGTGTAAAAGTAATTTTAATATCCTATTTACAGAATAAACGATTTCATTTCATTTCATAACATTACTACGTAGTTGAAAGAAAAAGAACATTTTCCTGTAAAAAAAATACCAATTGAAGTGAATCTTATATTCTAGCTGTGACGGACGCCGCATAGACCACGGCCAGTGGTCGAGGGCAGTCGACTGCATGAACCAACATCATACCTGCGACAATGGCCAGGTTTTACAGAAGCCGCACAGCAGGTAATAATAATCAGGGCCGGATTTAGGGCAGGGCAACAGGGGCTCTAGCCCTGGGCCTCCACAAAGAAGGGGCCTCCACAATTTGATTTTTTTAGATAAGAAAGAAAATACATCCATTGTAGGGATGGGTCGTTGACGGTTTTTCCGTTAACGAAACGTCAACGTTGATTTCCATTCGTCCAGTTAAATTCGTCAACGAGTTAACATGTATCGTAAACAGTTCATTCATTGAATTGTTTTTATTCGACGCTGGGACGTTCAACGAGTCTCTTTTGTGTATCAAAGAAAAAAAATCCCAAAAGTCTGACAACCAGTCTTACCAAGGGGTATCGTATTGGGGAGGTCAGATAGGCGGTCGTTCCATGTAAATACTGGTATTCTGCTGCATCTGGTTAGACTGGAAGCCGACCCTAACATATTTGGGAAAAGGCGGGCAGATTGTGTATCAAAGAAAAAAATGTTCACATTCACAAGGTACCTTTTAAGTTGTTTTTTTTTGTCAGTTCTAAATACCTTTTTTGGCCGTCCACTTCTTAGTTGCCCCAGGGCCTCCACTTCTTAGTTGTCCCAGGGCCTCCACACCTCTAAATCCGGCCCTGATAATAATTTATACGGGACTACCTATTAAGTATAAAGTTGTTAGTCTCCACCCGAACAGGGAATCCTAGCGTGGAGGCTAGTGCTGTTTTGAATTTGTATTGCTCTCTTGAACAATAAAGTTTTTATTATTTTTAGGGTTCCGTACCAAAATGGTAAAAAGGAACCCTTATGGTGAGACTAAGTCTGCCTGTCTGTCTGTCTGTCTGTCACACCTGGATATCTCAAGAACTACTAATGCTATCAACTTGAAATTTAGAATGGTTTTAGATGACGTTTGCCCAACTATTTTTCAAGCAAGAAAGAAATTTAAAAAAATATATTTTTGTAAAAGGGACTGAAAGGGGGTCTTAAAATTTTGAAGTGGGGCTACTAGGGCTTGTGGGGTATCATATGAAAGAACGCTGTTTGCACATTCTCAAAAAATTTTCAGGCATCATAGATCCGACTTTTGATAAAAAATTACCCCCCCCCCCCCCCCCTTATCTCCGACTATAACTTATTCTATATGATAGAAGCTTATGTAAAGATTACAGGAAAAATAAAATGATGTCTCTAAATAGCACAGTTTTTCAGAAATCATCAACATCATAATATTCGTACGGAACCCTCGGTGCGCGAGTCCGACTCGCTCTTGACCGGTTTTTTTATTTTATACAAATATAATGAAGCTTGGCGGGGCTTGTGGGTAAGTCATAACAGCCACAGTACGAGTCGATCGATTCGGTTAAGCTACGCTTGTCGCGGTTAGTCTGTGGATGGGTGACCATCTTTACATAGACCAAGACCCTCCGTGCCTCGGAAAGCACGTTAAGCCGTTGGTCCCGGCTGTCATTTGTAGATCTTTGACAGTTGTTACTGGTCGTCAGAGGCCCATAGATCGCTGGGCCGAAGACATTGTGAAAGTCGCTGGCACTCGCTGGATGCGTACAGCAGAAGATAGAGACCGTTGGTCATCTCTGGAGGAGGCATTCACCTTCTACTAAGAGGGGTTCTTGTTAGAAAAACTGAATTGTTAAAATAATTATAATAATAAAATTTATAAATTATAAATCATAGGTATAGTAATCTAATAATATAAAAAAGGAATTGGTATTGTGTATTTTTTCTTAAAATAACAATGATTTTGAATTGAGATTGCTTAGAAAAATTGAATTGCAATTAATTATGAATTTGAAATGTTTTTAGATTGCATGTAGTATTATATTATTTTCTTGTAATATTTAAACAGCAAGAAATAAAAGGCTATTTTATTTTTATTTATTTTATTTTACGAGTCGTCAGAAGCCCGAAAGTCTGACAACCAGTCTTACCAAGTGGTATCGTGTTATCCAGTTACTGGTTTTTGGAGATCAGATAGGCAGTCGCTCCATGTGAAATTCTGATATTCAGTTGCATCCATTAAACTGGAAGCCGACCCCAACATAGCTTTTTTTTATTTTTTTTTAAACGTTGCCCCACACTAGGATTTCTCCTGTATCGTGGGTGCGTTTACAAACATTTAAACTCACATACACAAACAGCCAGACCCGAAACAACTACTTGTAGGTCATACAAATCTTTGTTCCGTGCTGGAATCGAACCCGCGACACGCAGCGCAGCTGTCAATCGCTTAACCACTGTGCCAACCGTGGCGTCGGTTGGGAAAAGGCTAGGCAATGATGACTTAAGGCTTCTACATACCGGGGCGACTTGTCGCGCGACGCGACGCGACACAAAGGCACCGCCCGTCCCGCGACAGGCGGGGCCTTTGTGCCGTGTCGCGTCGCGCGACAAGTCGCGCTGGTATGTAGAAGCCTTTATACATTATAATAAAGCTAAACCGAATAACTCAATCTCTAGAACAACTATACTCCATTTGAAATAAGATTAGACATTTAAATAAACTTCTTTACAGTCCGTTTAACCGATTTTGACTTCTATTCCGGAGGCATAAGGATGGCATTAAAAGCAAAAACGTGGTTACAACCAACTGTTTATTACAGCTGCCATTTGACATACCACCAACGCAATAGAACTCAAAATCAGTTGAACTGACTGTAAAAAAGGTTTATTTAAATGTCTAATCTTATTTCAAATGGAGTGTAGTCAGATTTCTATCTGCATTTGATAGCCCAATTTTAATCTGCAATCGGCTTTCAGCCATAATCAGACGTTTTCTGGGATTCATTTGGGTTCGGTGCGATTCCATTAAGGTGAGACGTAAAAATAAATCATAGCGAAGTGGGCGGGCGGGCATAAGAAAGTGACAGAGTCAATTACTTCCCCATGCGAAAAAACAGAGCGCAACAATGCGCTGGAACCAAAATAAAACAACGTAAGAGCGCCAAACCAAATAAAAATTGTTTAAAAATAAATTAAACTACGAGTATGTATAAAAATATGTTCAGCCAGTTTTCAATTACCTAATAGGCACATTTTGAATGCAATTTTGCAATGAAATTACTTAGGATTTTGGAATTACAGGAAAAAATATTAAAAAGTAGAGGTCTTTTCAGAATTAAATTCTATTGAGGAAATTGAACCAATTGCGTTTTCCTTCAGTCAGAGTATTAATCAAATAGTCAATAAACATATATCCAAAAATTATATCCGTATATGCTGTAATTGTGAAATAAATGGTTACGAAAAAGTCCCCAATTTATTTTGGTATCGCCTTAAGCAGCACCGAAAGAGTTGGTAGAGACTAAATAGTTAGTTTCTCTGGTCTATGTGTAGTATTTGCCATCTTTTTAGGCGAGTTACATCTTCCTGCCGAGTTAATGGGTTCTTAGCCAATTCATTTGTGTGTTTATTGAGTCATTCTTTGTATCTCTTGCTTATTTTACAGGCTTCCTACTTTACGGTCGGTATCTCCAGGTATTCATGTATTTCCGTGTTTGTTACGAACCAGTGTGCACTTGAAATAGTTCTTAGAGCAATGTTTTCAAATCTCTGGAGGATCTCGATATTGGAGTTGCTAGCACAGCCCCAGAGCTCTATCCCGTAGGTCCAGATTGGCTTTATTATAGCCTTGTAAACAAGTAGTTTGTTACTGAGGGATAGCCGGGATTGACGCCCTAGTAACCAAAATAGACCTTTGAATTGCAAAGTGGCTTCTGTTTTCTTGGCTTTGAGGTGGTTAGCCCAGGTAAGATAGCCCAGGATGCGGGGGCACCCTTGCCTGTATTGCACAGGCCTCCACCAGTGTCGGACGGGAATGGCCAGGTGTTCCCGGCCATTCTCGTAGCCCCCCAGCAACTGGAGGGCATGCGGGGCCCGCCAGCTAGGCGGGCATGCGCCGGGAGGGTTGTGGAAGAAAAAGTTCAACAGTTATCCAATGGCCCTCCCAACACGGCGATGTGGGAACACCGCTGAGTTTTAGTGGGTATACTGTCGTTCTTACCGACAGGAGTCCCACATACCCCGAGTCGTCCCCCACGAGCGGAGATGCGTAATGCATTTCTCAGCGATAAAAAAAAAAAGGCTAGGCAATCTCCGGGGATCGCGGTAGTCGCATTTGATCCCATGATGCCCGGTGCAAGTGTGGGAAGGTATCACTGGGGGATGCGTAATGCATTTCTCAGCGAAAAAAAAAGAAGAAAAGTAAGATAGCCTAATTCATGAGGAAGATTACCTATAGGCTATTTAACATGACACTACGGCCCTTAGGAGCCGAGCAAAAAAAAAATAAGTAAGAAAGAACGCTCCGCCAAGCGAAAACGAAGTCATCATCATCATTTCAACCGAAAGATGTCCACTGCTGGGCATAGGCCTCCCCCAATTTAGGGGGGGGTTGCCATAATCGCCACGCTTGGCAAGCGGGTTGGCGATCGCAGTATGGTGTTAAAATCGACGGCATGGTTGGCGCAGTGGTTAAGCGATTGACTACTGCGCTGCGTGTCGCGGGTTCGATTCCCGCACGGAACAAATATTTGTATGACTTACAAGTAGTGATGGATTAATTCGCATTCGCATTCATTGTTAGCGTGTATCATCTAGCATGTGATCATTTAGCATTTAGCAAATTAAATGTAGTCGCGAAATTCTGTGAAATGCGAAGCGATGTACTTTTCTAAATAGTCAGAGCGTCGAGCAATCGCGCATGTGCGTGCAGCGCGGCGAGTCGGCGAGTAAACTAAACGCGAACGCGATTTTTAATTCGTTTAATAACAAAATTGACATACTTCATTATTATCAATTATCGTCATTAGCAAATAGCATAGCAATAGCAATTAACACGCTAAGACTCAAGAGTTCACACGCTAATGAAATTAATTCGAAATCGCGTTAATTGCCATTACTCACACTCAGTTGCAGAAAGCTCACCATTAAAACTTCATTACCTAAAGCAGCATTATCGCTAATGAATTCATTACTTTAATGAAGTTGCACAAACAAATTTTAGATAGCATTAGACATTTTTAATGCCACTTTAGTTAAAGAAGACTTTAAACAATATTGCCAGGAACAAATTACCATATTGAACGAAAAGAGTGAACATTTGCGTTCTGTTAATATCCGTACGTACAAGTACACCACAATTTTAGCATAAAATAAAGTAAATGTAGTTGATTTATGTGTATTCAGTGTACTCTGTGGTTTAATGTAGTTTAAATAATCTGGTTTAAGGGGATGCGCTAAGGTAGCCCGCGAAATTCAAATTTACCAACGTTTTTTGCAATTTTTATACTTCTGATTCATATTCTAATGATTATAATTCTGTAAAGCCATATTGGTTATGGTCGCGAATCATAATTAGATACGTGTTAATGACCTGCAAATTGCAAAAAACGTAATAAAATTTGAATTTTGCGGGCTACCTTAGCGCATCCCCCTTAATCTAATAATTTAAACATGTGTGCAGTCTAGAGCTCCTGCCACACGTGGAAATCCATCAATTTCATAAAAACCTTCTGCAACTCTACGTAGTTCCGTCCGGTCTGGCATTTTAATATAGAGGTGGCTTAATTTTGCTAGCTCACGGGATACTTTTTGTATAAACAAACTGACAAACAACCCGACCCAACCTGTTTCCGACAAACTGTTGATTTATTTATGTTTATTAAATCACCCAATACCTACTTGCTGGAAAGATCCAGTGGCGAAAAATCTCAAACATATTATAAGCTGTGTCAGGCCAATAATGGATTTATTTCTTTGCGTCACTGGTTCTAAATATTAATCAAATAGGTTACAAATTTGAAGAACTGCCTCCTTGGAAATTCTATACCTTACACGAAACTCTTTTCCATCATGTTTTAAAAATGAATTCACTCGGTCTGGGATTCGACGGCGAGGTAAATCTACTAAATAAGAATCAGATAATGACGAAAGACTGGTTAAAAACATCTTTCAATTACAGAAATGCATTCAAGTACCGTAGAAAACACTAATGTTGCTCTTAATGTATGCTTTTCGGCCCATTAAAATTAAAAAATCTGAAATGTCAAACTTAAAGTTCACAACCTGCTAATGGGCGCTAATGAAGTTACGTGCAACGTAAAAGTGTTTAAAATGGCCGGTTTCATTAGGTTTGACATTTCATTAGTTAAATTTAATGGAGCATTAAAATAAAATAAAAAATGGTTTTGTGCAATGATTTAATGCTACATTAGTGTTTAATGTAGTCTTTAAAATTTAAAGATCGTTTCTGCAACTGAGTGTCAGTCTGGCTGTTTGTTTATGTGAGTTTAAATGTTTGTAAAACGCACCCACGATACAGGAGAAATTCCTAGTGTGGGGCAACGTAAAAAAAAAAAATGCATAGAGAACGCTGCTGCCCATTCTCTAGTAAGTCCCTTAGTCGCCTTTTATGACACCCATGGGAAGAAATAGGATGGTGCTATTCTTTACGTCCGGCACCACACGGAAAACGAAGTAACTGGGGCGTAATTTAGACGGTGAGCGATGGGTAGCTCGCCGTCCTACAAGGACCAGGCCCGGGTCGACGGCGCGTTGTGTTCCACGCGCGCCTCAAAGAGATATCTGCACCAACTGACGGAGTCCGTTGGGTCCAATACCTGCCAGGGTTACGAGTCTGTCCGAAAGGGATATCGTGGCCCTGGTATACAGGCAACGGAAGGAACACGGGTGGGTTTTAGTCAGTAAAAGTCTGACACGCCCTGCCGCTCAGCCCAGAGCGGGAGAAGTTATTTGATAACTTCCAAAAAAAAGGGGGGATGCTTAAGTTTTTTTTGCAATTTGCAGGTCTGTGTCAGGTTGTTATGTTGATTAAAATATGATTCACGGCCGTAAAAAATATGGCTTTACAGAATTATAATCATTAGAATCAGCATTAGGGGGCACCCTAATGCTGATTCTAATGATTATAATTCTGTAAAGCCATATTTTTTACATTGCACACACGGACGTTTATTGCTGAGCGATTTTTGAGTCGCCGAAAATGGAACACATGGGATTCAATGCTGTAACGCCCACGAGCTACTAAAAGTCACTCACCAGCAAAATCGCTGGATTCCGGGCGTAGCGATTGTCGCTGCAGAATGGAACGTATGGAAATGTACTAGCTAACGCACACGGCTCAGCGACAATCGCCCGCGTACTCTTTGCTAAGGATTGACGTTGCGTCAATGCTTACCGATGGTTATTGATATTTTTCGATATATAACTTTTTTTTACTTAGATAAGTACCTACTTACGTAATAATTGTTTGTAAGTACCTATGCGGTTTAGATGTGAAAGTGATAGAAGTAAATACATACCTACCTAGACTACCTATACTAAGATGAGTTTATAAAACAGTTTAATGTTATTATACTAAAACTTATGTGTTTATACTAAAATTGTAGGTCATTCTAATTGTTATAATAATTCAAGCGTTAGTACTTTTTTAAATTATTTATTTCGGTTGAACACTATTCTTCGAAGAAAGAAATTCATTTTTTGGACATCGATGTCTGTTAATCCATGACGAGCACATCCCTCGATAGCCAGCGACAAAATAAGTATATTTTTTGGTTAAACATCGATCTCTATTAATCCATGACGAGCACATCCCTCGATAGCCAGCGACAAAATATCGCACGTGTGCGTTGAGTCGCTCAAAAAGTCGACGTGGAAGACGTCCGTGAGCGGGACCCTTTCTTTTATTTTTTATTTTTGGTTGGGAAATTATCAAATAACTTCTCTCGCTCTGGGCGGAGCGGGAGGGCGTGTCAGACTTTTACTGACTAAAACCCACCCGTGTTCCTTCATTTGGCGCGAGGGCCCGAACCTTGCCTCTCCCTCACGCGTTCCGCCTCCTCCTTCGCGAGCATTACTGCTTCGCAGAAGGAGGTGACGGCCTCCCATGCACTCTCGCTCGGAACCATGGCCTGAACCAGGGCCGGACGCGAGAGATCGCCGCCGCCGATCGCCTCCGTGAGGGCACGGTGGCGGTGCTCCGCCCAAGCAGGGCAGATCTCCACCGTGTCCTCCGGGGGACCACACAGTGGTGACACCTGGGCGTTTCCTCCCGCTGTGGGCGGGCACCCTTACAAACGTAGAATCATATTTTAATCAACATACAATTTGACAGAGACATACGGGCCGAGCACGGGCTGCCCAAGACTTTTTTTTTTTTTTGTTTAACCCACAACAATACATGATAAATTATGTCATGTCAATTTGTACCTGCATTTTATGACAAAACAGTTTTATCGCTCAAACTGTGATAAAATGTGTGACTCAAGTCATGTCACAGATACGCCGTGCTCGCCCCGCTGTAAATTTCAAAAAACTTAAGAAAATTTTAATTTCGCGGGTTACCCTGACGCTTTCGCCTTAATTGTGCAGAATTTAAAAATAATCTTTCTTTCTTTGTCTTTAGGTGTGACGGCCACGTGGACTGTGATGATGGATCGGATGAGACCCTGGCCACTTGTGTTGACGCAGAGTGTAGGTCACCGTTGTTCCAGTGCGCTTATGGCGGCTGTGCTTATCCGAGAGCGCAGTGCGATGACGTAAGTACTGAAGGGTTCCGCAGCACTGCACCTGATACCGGAGCACCTGCATGTCGATTCTGTAAAAAACACCGTGAATTCTTGCGTGGAGTGAGCTGTCAGTGTCATTCCACTGATGCTAGGGATTGACCAAAGATTACATTTACAATAATAATCGAGATATTAATAATATTTGTAAGCTAATTCTACTGATAATTTTATATTATTTCAAAGCTAGTATTAAATTAATGTGTCTTAACATTACTATTTAGGGGGATTTTAAATAAAATAGCATAACAGAAATTGAGTCAAACTCAATTTAATGTAAAAAAACAAAATTGAGTTTCTATTCAAAATCTCGATTATGATTGTTAATGTAATCCTTGGTCCATCCCTAGCATCAGGTGGGATGACAATGACAGGTCGGAGTTCTTGGCGGGAAAGTGAAGCGTCATGTTCAGCAGTTTGTTTAATTTTCCAAAATTTGTGTTTAGCCGAATATTAATGTGTAATAATGGTGGATTATTAACCATTAAGTGTTTGTGAACGTGCATTAGTGTAGACAAATGAAACAAAACAGTGCAACTTCGCTTTAAGTTCTCTCAAGAAGTCCGCGTGAGGTCTCAGTAAAGTGCCACATCTTTACTGAAACTCAAGGGGAGCGGGCGGGGATATCATCATCATGCATTTAATATAATTAATTTCATCAATATTATACAAGTTTTGTAACTAATTAAAGACTTGGCTAAAAGGTCCCAGCAACCAGGCCATTAAAATATTAAAAAATAAAATGACAGGTCACTCCACGCTCACTTCATCTAAGTCTTCACGGTGAGATCGTTACAGAATAGCACTGCTGATACCGGAGTCAATTAGGCGCAGCTGCCAATGAGAGACTGCTGAATTTTATCTACTTCTTTTCAAGTGTGGCAGAGGTGGCCCAGGGTGTAGCAGTGGTGGCCCAGTGGTAACGGCCCCGAATTACGAGTTGTAGATCGTGGGTTCGAAACCAGACAGGCGCTTTACTTTGTGTAAATAATTTCATCACCACTGCTCTCAAAACGGTGAAGGAAAACATCCGTGTACGAGTATTCCCGTTGTCCCCGTACACCGTTATATTTCACATAAGCCTACATGGGCACTTATGAAACGTCAGGAGCTAGGTGCACGGTTCCAATTGGTCGTTTCCTATGGAGAAGAGCCGGCAAGAAACTCCACGGTCACTCTTTTAAAAAAAATAAAATTGGCTTTTACAATGTTTTCAAATTACAGTGTTAATAGGTATGAGAGGACAGCGAAGGCCCGTCAAAAGTACCAGGTACTTAACAAAATAGAAAATGGTCTACAGATCTACAGTCTAATAAGCCTACAACGTCCTCACATTGACAAAAAGGAACAATATAAAATATGATTAAAATAATAAAAGTTAGAACCTTGTTGAAATTTAAATTGTAGGTATAATAATGTCAAGTAAGAAAAACTATATGTCAGTGAAGTTTGTAAAAAAAGATAAAATTAAATTAAAAAAATAACTTCGTAATTTGGGAGCTGTTAATAGACATTTACATAGTTTTGCCGTTAATGAGGTACCAGGGAAGCCACATGTACAGAAGGAATTAATGCCAAACTTCCTTGTCTTCAACGTAGTCCTTAATCTTATAATATGCTTTTTTGATAAGGGCACGTTTAATGTGCGTTTTGAATTTTCCATCACTAAGTTCTGTAACCGATTGTGACAACTTGTTATAAAAGCGGATACTGTTTACAAGAAACGACTTGCTTGTTTTAGTTAATCTAAATTTGGGTATCACAATTTCATGTTTACTACGTGTATTTATATTATGGAAATCACGTCTTATTTTGAAAAGTCCTAAGTTTTTGCGAACATATAAAATACTTTCTAAGATACAAAGAGAAGCTCGCTCGGCTCGTGCGTTGTGTGGTCACAGTTCTAACCTAACCTAACCTAGCTGTTTCGATTTAAAAAAGGTTTACTTCGTACGACGGGAAATAAATTTAATCACGTCCCGCTGTCCCCATGACGGGTATATGGCAAACGGGGACAACGGGAATACACTAAAACATCGTGAGGAAACCGGCATGTCCTAGGACTCAAAATTTCGAAGACATGTGACATCTAACAACCCGCTCTGGGCCCGTGTGGTAGATTCAAAGAAGAGAGGAGGCCTGTGTCCCAGCTGTGGGAACTTTATAGGCTGAATGCTTATGCATATTTTCAAGAAGACGTGTTCACTTTTGCGTGACTGCATTTAGTAAACTAGAGCGTTTACCGCGAATCGAATCGTTGTGAAACAGGTTACGATCCAGCAGATACAGCAAAAGTCTCAGTCCGACCTTTTAGTTCAGCAGACGAATTTAAAAAACCGGCCAAGTGTGTGACCACGCATAATAAAGGGTTCCGTAGTGCACATTTGTTGGAATGTATGAGGACATTACAACTACAAATGTTAGCTTGTACGCAAAATATTAAGAATTTATCCTGCCATGTTATTTTAAGCTCATAGAAGTCCTATAGGGATTCCTGTAATCTATAAAAGTAAAGAACTATTAACAAAAAAAAATTCACACTAGAACTAGGACTAGCACTAAACTAGCGCAAACACTAGCACTAAACTAACACCAGCATAAGTACTAACACTAGCATAAGCACTAACACTAGCAAGCAATAGCACTACCTCTAGTACTGGAACTAGCAAGCTATTGCTTGCTTGCTAGTGTTAGTTAGTTTAGTGCTAGTCTTAGTGCTAGTACTATTGCTAGTGTTAGTGCTATTACTATGATCGTATTTCTCAGCATTCCCGTTACACGAAGTATACTTATTATTACCACTGTAATCTTGAAATCATAACGAACAAATCAACATGCTTTTATCATTAATATACTCCACTTTTTGGTGGGCCAAATCTCCGAAGAAAAAAACTATCTCCTTCAAAAGCGTCTTAATATAGGTACTTCCAAACAGTTTTTACCTGACAATTGTGGTGGCAAACATGAAAATTATCAAAAAAAAAAAAAAAACTACAATCGACGGAGAAATCGGTTAACAAATAGATATAAAAAAAATACAAAGACACAGACGAACATTCGTCCTCGTCCTCGTCCTTTTTGGGAGTCGGTTAAAAATACCTTTTCACTCCAAAAAGTCGGTCATTGTAGCGTACCAAAGCGGGGACAAAATTGCATATTTTCTTCTAGAGGAAATAGTATTTTTTTTTAAATTTTGTACATGACACACGAGCTTACAAAAACGAAAAAGTTTATAATCATAAGTATAAATATAAGAATAATCATGAATAAAGACTCGACTTATTACTGTTTCATAAAAAAAGAACATTTTATTTTTGAAAATGGAACTAAAAGCGAATTTGAAAATGGAAGAAAAAAGGAGCAGTGGTGGCCCAGTGGTAACGGCCCCGACTTACGAGTCATAGGTCGTGGGTTCGAACCCAGGCAAGCGCTTTACTTTGTGTAAATAATTTCATCACCACTGCTCTCAAAACGGTGAAGGAAAAACATCGTGAGGAAACCGGCATGTCCTAGAACCAACAATTCAAAGACATGTGACATCTACCAACCCGCACTGGGCCCGCGTGGTAGATTACAGCCCAGTCCCTCTCGATAAGAGGAGGCCTGTGTCCCAGCAGTGGGAACATTATAGGCTGATTATGCTATGCTATGAACTAAAAGCGGCGATATCTTCGGTAGAATGCGTCCATAGCGTTGCGGCTACAGAAGAAATTAAAAAAAGGCATTGGCGCGAAATTTTTAGAACCTTTTTCAAATTAGTAATTACAAAATTGAATTGGTGACCTTAATTTATTTTACAACAGTGAAAATGTCATTATCTAGTGGGAATAGAGACCCTAAATTGGAGATGGAAAATAAGAGAAAGGAAAATAAATAAGTTTCTAACTGTTGCCGTCAAGGTGTATTGGATTATTTTATTTTCTCGCAATCGTAGAAAGAATATAATTTATTTCTGAGTATATGGTAGATCAAAATTTACTAAATGCTTAAAAAAAAAATTCAAATAAAAAGTCTAAACACCCACAAAGTATTGATAAAATGTAATGTCAATATATAATTTAAAAATTCGCTAACTGAATAGAAAGAAACAGATATCTAAAAGCCAGGCAAATATTGTTTTCCTGAATATATTAGTTAGTGGGCAGCACTCAGATGTGCGGGGGTAAATTACATCACAATCTAAAAATTTTAAACTCGCTCGCTCGCTGTTTTTTTTTTATTCGCTTGAGAGAATGCAACCAGAATATTTTTTCTGCCAGCCTCTTCGATCAATATAACAGTAGATTATTGACCTACAATTTTTTTTTTTTTTACTTAGTACTGCAAAATAATAAATACCTATATTGCAGTACTAAGTAAAAAAAAATATGTTTTTTTTTATTAAGAAAAACACCATACAAAAAGGGAAATTATTCACAATTGTTTCCACATTTTTTCATTCGCCATGTCTAATTTATAAACTAACTAACCACCTTCCAATTGAAAAGCAACCATCAGTGATAAGATATAGGGTTTAATTTCGCATGGTGTGTAGATCCTTGAGACCGGTCAATGAACCGGGCGTAGTCCTTATCGGACGGCGAGCTACCCATCGCTCACCGTCCGCAAGCCCGCGCCTACGGTGGCCGGAAATCGGCTTGCAACTCCCGACGCCCGGGGAGTCTCCTGCGGCGCCTAGGGAAGGTTCACCTCCTTTCCACAACCTTCCCCTCTCCCTCACGCGTTCCGCCTCCTCCTTCGCGAGCATTACTGCTTCGAGGTGACGGCCTCCCATGCGCTCTCGCTCCGAACCATGGCCGGCAGAAAAAATATTCTGGTTGCATTCTCTCAAGCGAATAAAAAAAAAACAGCGAGCGAGCGAGTTTAAAATTTTTAGATTGTGATGTAATTTACCCCCGCACATCTGAGTGCTGCCCACTAACTAATATATTCAGGAAAACAATATTTGCCTGGCTTTTAGATATCTGTTTCCAGGGCCGGACGCGAGAGATCGCCGCCGCCGATCGCCTCCGTGAGGACACGGCGGTGCTCCGCCCACAGAACAGAAAAAACAGCTGGCTCCGCCGGGCAGACCTCCACCGTGTCCTCCGGGCGAGGTTGCCGAACACTTTTTTTTTTTGTTCACAGGGTGTAAAATTCTCATGGATGTCCTCCGCCCTGGGGTGGGCGGAGGGGTCTGTCAGCCTCTTACTGACTAAGAACCACCCCAGTGTTCCCCTCCCACACTTGCACCGAAGATCTTGGGCGATTACTTCTGCGATCCCCGGCTAGTGCCGGCCCGCTTCTGCGGGCCACCTCAAGTCTGGGAGGGGGTGGGGGGGGGTGAGGTGTCTGACCCACCCACCCCGCGACGTCTGATAGGGTCGCGCGTGGAACTCTACGCGCCGCCATGTCGGGTCCAATGTAATAGGGGGCGGCGGACGTGGGTTGCCGACCCCTGGCCCAGCCTTTTCCCAACTATTTTAGGGTCGGCTTCCAGTCTAACAGATACCGCTCAATACCAGTATTTTACATGAAACGACTGCCTTATATCTAACCTCCACAACCGGAAACCCAGTTACTAGGTAACAAGATACCCCTGGTTGATACTGGTTGTCAGAATTTTCAGGCTTCCGAGTACCCGTAACGACTGTCCAAGGTTGAAACTGTAAAACTTGATTGGGTGCTTACAGGTAGAAGACTGTGCTGATGGCTCAGATGAATCTTACGAGCTGTGTGGGAGAATATTGCCACCTAAGACTACCACCACACCTAAGTAAGTACCTATCCCGATCTCTGCAGGATTGACAGCTGCTGCTGTAGGACTCAATCCTGCAGCAGCAGGATTGAGTCAATCCCGCATCACTCAATCCTGCAGCAGCAGGATTGAGTGATGCGTCACTCGCTCTAATCAAACTGTTCCCTCGTAAGCGTAACCAACTTAATTTTTGTTTCTGAGATTCATCGTGTATCTTCCAGGCCAGTCTGCACACTTCCCCCACAACCCGACCACGGCAGCTACAGCATGGGGGGCAAAGTGCAAGGAGTGCCGGGACAACAGTTTAACTCCTTCGTGCTAATGTTTAGCTGTGACCCTGGGTACGGGATCGTTGGTGAAAGCACCCTGCTCTGTAGCATGGGGACATGGTTTGGAGAGCTGCCTAGGTGTGCTCGTAAGTTTGTCCGTTTTCCCTAATACTAGGCGATATAGAGGCATGAGGAACAGGGTGTAAAGTTCACTTATCCTCCATAGAAAAGGGAGGATCCTTCGACCAGACGGGTGTTGTGTCTGGTGGGCAACTGCCCGACGGATGTTGTAGGGACGTTGTATAAGGATTGGATGGATTTTTGAGATGGGGCAGTAAAATCTACCTTAACCGTTGTAGCTACAGGAAAACGGTCTTAAGAGACTGTCCTTAACATTTTGAGATCTGCATTCACAGATTAAACAAAAAAAATACAGTCAGCAACAAAATGGGCAATTGTCACGAAACTTTTTTTATGCCAATCGATCCTCTTTCTTATAAGGATCAAAAACGTCTTTAAGGACCAATTGAGGTTAGAGTACTAGAAAAGTCATAAATCGCAAAAAAACTTTTCCCATACATTTCGTAGGAAATGAGACTCGAACTTACATTTTTTTACCATCGATAAACTGGCCGCTACAAAAAAGACTGATCGAAACCTTAAAATTAAAAAACTTGAAACTTTACATTTGGACTCACCTAGAAATTTTACATTTGTCAAGATATTATGTTACGCGCTGACATCGCAATCAGTAAACCTGGAGGTCTACTCCGAACATAAATCGTAAGTATCAGCCGAATGTTCGGCCGTTGCTTGAATACGGCTAACTATGCCTGACTACGGCGAAAGAAAAAAAAAAAACGACAGTCAAAGCGATAAGCCAAAGTCGAAAATATGACTTTAACACGTTTCCTGTCCCAATACAAAAATGCAAAATGACCGACAAGTCCAATAGGATTTTTTTAATAATTTCCCCGAGTTGCCTGGATTTATTTAATTGTCCCGGCGTTTTTCTTTACTTTATGATCGTACCAGCACCTCCAATGCAGCAACAGTACAGTTCCAGCACGTCCAGTGGAATTATTCGCTTTAGAAGTTGTATATGTCTCCTGACGCACATATAGCTCAGGAGCGTATTAGTGCCTTTCAAGCGCACGTTTCCTGAACCATAGGTGGCTCTGTGGACAGTGAAAGTGTTAAGTCGGGTAAGAATTCAAAGTCAAAAAAGGAAACTATGGAAGTTAAAAAAATAAGTTCAAAAACTAAAACCCGACTACTGAAAAATCACGCTCTAAAAAGTATGAAACAAGAAAATATTCTAATCTGAAATTATTATGTACAAACTATTCAATATTTGTCGTCTATTAAATAAACAACTTACACGTAATATATTTTAATGTATTTAATACATATTCATAGTGATGTTCAGAAGACAGTCGTGGTCGTATGCTAGTTGCCCTGAAGATTATGATCGCTTACTACTGTTAGAATGTGTTGTTTTGATAGTTTAGGTGGCATACGACCACGGTATACGGCATACGGTAACTGCCCAAGTAAGGATTAATGGTAACATCCATCAGGTCTCTAAAAGCCCTGTGCCAGTAAGATGACGTACCTCATAGATTCCTCATACAGATGTGTATATTTTGGATTAGATTAGCCAGTAATATGACTCTTACCGCCTTCACCGCGTGGAGGCACTCCCAGCTTATGTCATTATTATTACACACGTTTTGTTTTTTTTTTATAAATAGGCCACATTGAAATACGTATTTATTATAATATAATTATGTATTTTGTGTAGGTTTGGAGAGAAAATATAGGTTTTATAGAAATTATACCTAATTATTGGGTGCTTACAAGCAAAGGCATGAACAAAAGCTGACAATATATATATTTTAGAAATGTGCTAATTAAGTCCTTTCATTTGATACCCAACACGGCATGAATAAACTTTATTTTTATTTTTAGGCATTGACTTTATGTCCGCTAGAGGGCGCCTTATTGAATTTAATGTAACTTCACATAACCTATAACCAGCGGACGATCAAGACGCTTCTAAAAATACCTTATTTGTCAAATTATGACGAGCAGTTTAGAAGTAATGAGGGAACAGATGAACATACATACATACATACCGGTCAAAATCATAACCCTCCTTTTTGCTTCGCCGTAGTCGGGTAATAAAACGAGCGAACATTCGAATTAACGCTTCCGAGTAGACCCCCCTGGGCTCGGCGCATGAGGCCCGCATGACTACATGCAATCGGTGTGATCACGGGCGCCTCTCCTTATACTAGCCAAAATCTATATCACACATTTTGTGAATTTGGATATATTCGCTTTAGATCGTCAAACATTAAAAAAAATATTTAGTGGATTATCAGCAATTGCGTGATGTGTAGCGTATTTTCTTTTTGTTTGTTTTCGTAGTACTTAATTGTATATTAAGATATAAGTGCACCCTCTTTTTTCTCTTCCTGCATGTCTTCTTCTTTGTGTTTTTAACTTGAATATTGTCTTCACTGTACCTATCATTATTCTACGTAATCTGTGGAAACGTCGTGAATTGTGCCACAGAGTACATTTGTATATAGGAGGATAGAGACGTCACTCGAACTTTTCATGGCGCCCTCTACGAACAAGTAAAAACAACAATCAATGATGCATAGAGGTTATCCGTATAGCCCTTGTATAGCCAGCTTCAAATCTGCAGTAGACCCTGGTCTATTTTCTTTCCTTTTACTGAAGTGGTAGTGGTAGTTACTAAAAATAAAACATTAAATACAATGTCAAATACTTTATTTCAATATTTCGTACCTACAAAGAACCATTATTACTTGTACACACACAATAGTAACAGTATAATTATTTGCACTTACGAGTGCTTTTGCAGTTCAGCACACCACACTTGCTCGCGTTCATGTTCACACAACCGATTCACAAACAAGTAAACAGTCCAGATATTCGTGCAAGAGTCAATCAGATAGAGTGATGTCGTCGGTATCCAATACTTTTCCATGTCAATGTTTAGAAGCAGAATCATCAATGTTCATACAAGCCACAAATTAACCGAAGCGCATCCATTCACTCGGAAAGAGAAAAACGGACACCGGAATAATTTAAATTTTTTTTTGAACTAATATGACATTTAACGCACAGAACATATAGACACTAGGAGCATTAACGCGAGTTGCGTTCCTTTTTTTCTACTTTAACAGTCTAAAAAAATTGTGTTACGTTATTGGGTGATTTTATCCATTTAAAACAAACTTTGTGTATTAACACAATTAATTTAAAAGGTGTCTCAACTCTTTAAATATTTTTATTTGTAAAAAAAATTGTTATTATTTTAAGAAAATCTAAGCAAAATGGAACATAATTATGTTTAGACTAAACCATTTTTCATTTTGAGAACAGCGCCATCTATCAATAAGTAAATTTAACTTTTGACATTACTATATGACTAAATTAAAAATCTGTTGAATTAAGTAGTGTATCTCCAAAAGCCTAACCTACATAAACGGGCTGGTTATAATTCCCTTACTTTTGTTCTAAGCTATACCACCGTGGATTGTGCATTTACCCACTTCAAATGTAATCTATATTGTACAATATTGTTTGTTTTCCCTCTCAAAATAAATAAAATAAAAATAAAAAATCACAGTCGCAAACCTACAGTTATACGTAGATAGACAAGAACAGAGGTAGTAGACATGCGCGAAATGTGTCAGTGAAAAGAAATGAATGAAGTATATCTTTTCGCTTAACGAAGTAGTCCACTCATTTACTTCAGTACTTTATTTAGTTCAGCAAATCAGAACGATTCGATAACGAGAGACTGAATGATAAGTTACCGCGAATGACGCACTTCTCTAGTTCAGTTTTATACCTATCTTCTATCTCAATTTTCCTTCATACTTTATATAGGCTTAGTTAGGACCATGATATATGAATCTAAGCAAAACTATTTTCATTAAGTAGTATGTTTTCTGTTGAAGGTGTATAGTTATACCTTTTTGTATAGGTTGGCGTAAGTATTTGAAAATCGAAATCACAGTTGCTGCGAACGAAAAGATATACTGAACTAAATGAAGTAGAGACACATTTGAATGACTACTGATTGAATGATAAGTTTATTTTGTGAAATGAAGTAGTTCATTTCCTTCAATCGTTCGCGAACTACCCATGTCTAAGAGGTAGGAGACAGCGCTGTCGTGCACCATTGAACAACCAGTCTGAAATTATTTGATGGGGCCAATGGGACTCAAAAAAAAAATATTCCCGTTCGTCCCACCAACAAAATCAGTGTGACGATCGGAAAAAAAATTACGAGTTCCCGTTTGTCTTCCTAGGTTGACGAAGTCGAGGGGGTGAACTGAATACACGGTTTTTATTTGCCCTAAATCTGAAAATTGCACTCATATTATGAACAACATTTACAAACTCTGAAATTGCGAAAAAAAGTACCCTAGTTGCGTAAAACACTATCACTATGTGAATGATTTTAAAGTATGTTGCTAATGATGAGACGCGCAATTCATAAAGAAAATTCCAATTATTGTAAAATGGTCTTGAAATTTTTTTACGGTGTTTTTTCGTAGAACGGGTGTCTATTTTTGCTCTCAGCCCGGGGCCTTAGTGAGGGGCCACCCGGGGCGTTGGCCCGGTTGCCCCACAGTAGTTCCGGCCTTGATTAAAATCACCATTTCCTCACCAGATTTCTGCCAACTCCATAAGCACCACAGCGTAGAATACCACTGCCCCCTCTCATTTGATGGCACAGTGGAAGGTACACGCGAGTGCAACGAAAGGGAACCAGCTGGAACCACGGTAGAACCTCGGTGTCGCCAGCCAGTGTACTACTATCCGGGACTCAGGCTGAATATGCACTGCAATGAAAGTGGGAGGTGGGATCAGATTATTACCTGCATTCCAGGTATGTTATTTCTTTTTCTGTTTTGGCTTCGTGTGGTTTGCACATTTAGCCAGTGTCAAGGAAAATTAGGTAACAAGTAGCTACAAAGTTGGTTTAAATAATGATGAAAAGAATTATGTTCAATGCATGATGGATGATATCCCCGTCCGCCCGCTCCCCTTGAGTTTCAGTAAATATGTGGGGTCACTTTACTGAATCCTCACGCGGACTGCTAGAGAGAACCTGAAGTGATGTTGCACCGTTTTGTTTCGTTTGCCTACACTAATGCACGTTCACGAACCCCTAATGGTTAATAATCCACCATTATTAGTTTATTACACATTCATTGATGATTGATGAATTAAATGATGGTTCTTCGTACAGAATGTGGTAAGCTGGGCTCGGCTGCCAACCCCCTACTGCTCCAGGGTCGAGAGGCGATGCGCGGTGAGTTGCCGTGGCACGTGGCGGTCTACCGGAGACCCCAACTCAAGCAGGTGTGCGCTGGGACGGTGGTTAGGACTAATGTGGTCATATCAGGTCAGTACTACTTCAAACTGTTTGTTTTTTTAATTTACATATTTCTATACAGGGTGGAAGTCCGTAGAAGGGACATTGACGCGAATCCGTTTACCATGGATTCAGTACATCATTCTTGACCCAACTGCGTCAGAAATTTTCATCGGTTTTTTAAATAAAAATTCGCTGTTCCATACATTTTGACCGAGTAGGTATAGCACTTCTGTAGGAAAAAGCTGTTTTTTTTTTTAATTACCGACGATAAATTTTAACGCAGGGGGTCAAGAATGATGTACTGAATCCATGGTAAACGGATTCGCGTCAATGTCCCTTCTACGGACTTCCACCCTGTATAGAAATATGTAAATTAAAAAAACAAACAGTTTTCCACCCTGTATTTATATCAAAATCGATGGTTAATCGACAGAAAACCTTAGGTAATCTCCACCGAAGGTGAACTAAACTGTTGTCAGCTCTGATGACCGCATTTATAGATTCTAAGCTGTCTTTCTAGAAGCTTCCAAACGACCCGACAATAATATTTAAACATTACTTCTTGTTTGATTGTCAGCCAGAATCAATAAAAACGGCTTACAGTGTGAATCTAGCCTTAAAACACTAGTTATGTTATTCAGGGGGGGTCAGGTGATGTAGGCGGGGGTGACGGTGTTCCCTTGACGAGGGAATAATAAATAAGAATCACTTGTTACCGAAGATAACTTTTATATTGTAAGGTCAAAAACACAGTTATTTACACGAACACAAGAGCACATAAGAGAATAATCGTTCACACGTAATGTTTAGAAAATACAGTCACACAAATAGAAAGGATTACCTAATTAAAGTACACGGTTAATCACACAAGAATACACGTTTATAACAATAATAATCCTAAACTATGATAATACTTTGACTGCCCTGAGCTATTTATAGATAATTCGCGACTTGTGAGGCCAACAGTTATGAGGAGCTGTTGCTTCACCGGAGACTTGTTGAGAACTGAACTTGCTGACAAAATTAGAACTTTATGTTAGAGATTTTCTCCCCTATATATGTGTTTACTCCTAAGCGCAAGTAGCGGGAGGTCTCTGGTAATTATTAAACGTCTTTCCATACAGAACTCTTAGATACAACTGCGTAGGGCTCCTTGGCCTTGAGACATGACGCCACAGTGAAATCATTGTGCAATATTGCAAAACATTATGAAATTGACTAAATGGTTGTGTAAGATTGAAAGGTACATCCTTTGTTATTAATATTACCTCGCATTGTTTGCGATCATCTAATTGACAATGTGAGGTGAAGTTATAATATTCTAATTGCTGATGGCTTATACATATCAAATGTTAAGTTAATTTTACTACAAGTGCCAGGGTTACATGGTTATTAGTGTTTTACATAATTGCAGTTGTATCGTACATAATATAAGCATTTTCAATCTTGATTACATATCAACTATGCTTTCTTAACATTTGAACGCTATCTGATGACCGTGAAAACCAAACGGGAGAAAGTTAAAGCGATCTTTTAATCAGACGTACTGCGATATTCGACATTAATTAATTATGACTTTATTATGCCACATCTGATCGTCCTTTAGCGGACGTACTATAAATAACTTATTATTAGTCATTCGACTAAAATCATGGTGCTTCGCCTACAAGTTATGTAGTGTAAACCTGGTCTAATCAAAAAAATATACCGCCTTATTACAAAACAAGGTTTATCTTCAGACCCAGGTTTAAAACATGGAGCCATTATTGAATTTCGAACTTTATTCCGACTGTGGTAAAGTTCCTAACACAAAACTGACAACTTGGTACCGAACAAAGTTTTCAGTTTTGTATAAAGAACGGTATTTCAATCACTGTTACGTTCTTATTACAAAAACTGGCTCCATGATTTAAGCCATGTCAAAATATAAATCTTGTTTTATAATAAGACTGATACCCCCTTATTACAAAACAAGGTTTATCTTGAGACCCAGGTTTAAAACATGGCGCCATTATTGAATTTCGAACATTATTCCGACTATGGTAAAGTTCCTAAACACAAAACTGACAACTTAGTACCGAACTAAGTTTTCAGTTTTGTAAAAAGAACGGTATTTCAATCACTGTTACGTTCTTATTACAAAAACTGGCTCCATGGTTTAAGCCATGTCAAAATATAAATCTTGTTTTGTAATAAGACGGATACCCCCTTATTCCAAAACAAGGTTTATCTTCAGACCCACGTTTAAAACATGGAGCCATTATTTAATTTAGAACTTTATACCGACTATGGTAAAGTTCCTAAACACAAAACTGACAACTTAGTACCGAACTAAGTTTTCAGTTTTGTATATAGAACGGTATTTCAATCACTGTTACGTTCTTATTACAAAAACTGGCTCCATGGTTTAGGCCATGTCAAATATAAATCTTGTTTTGTAATAAGGCGGATAAAGTTTAGAAAAATAAACTTAAATAAAATTCTACAGAATACCTACTATAAAATACAGTATTTGTATGCAAAAACAGTTAAAAGTGACTAAAAGGTTGTGTTTTCAGGGGCTTGACGGTTGGGGACAATTTCCACTGTCTCCGAATCGGATACAGTGGGGCTTAACCGGTAGTGTTCCAAGAGTAATCTGTAAAGGGGATGTTATTATATGTGTAAGATTTCATGATTTAAAACAAAGAATAGATATAACAAGAATTGATGGCAGCCCCTAAGGTAGTGTAGGGATAAATATAATAATAATGTGGCTTTGAATAGCAAAATATCACATCATCACATCTACTTTATCAGATATCCATCACATCTACTATATCAGATACCTATCACATCTACTTTATATATATCTTTACCCATCACATCTACTTTATCAGATACCCATCACATCTACTATATCAGATACCCATCACATCTACTGTATCAGATACCCATCACGTCTACGGAGTTTCCTTAATTTGACTCTGTATAAATACTCGTACTTTTGATTCTTAACATGATGCTTCTTTTCGCACAATATGAGCACCATGGATGTGAGATTATCATCATGAAATGATAAATTTAAGTTGATTGATACTAAACCATCTCTACCTAACCCTTTGGGAATTACAAGCGCGATGTTATGTTGTGTTTTGTTTCCATTCCAGCTGCTCACTGCTTCTGGAAGGGTAGTAGTCTCCGGCAGGTGTCCAACTACGTGATGGCGGCTGGGAAGCTGTACCGGACCTGGAACCATCCTTACGACGTTAATACTACGCAGACCTCGGAGGTAAGATCACTAAGGGATCGTCTATTAATCACGTGAGGCTCGAAAGGGCGGGGGGGGGGGGGGGTTATTTGATACGTGTATTTATTTTTGTGATGTGCAACAACCACATGCAGGGCTAACATGACATGCGCGAGAACGCTCCCGTTCTCGATTTGTCGAAATTTGTCGACGATTTTGACGTCATTCTAAACACTAACATGACCGCTAAGCTCGAGATATCTCGAAAAAATAGCCACATCAGCTCATTCATTCAATTTTACGCATGGAATTAGTTTGTACTATAATGATTTTCATCCACCTCTTTTAATTTATGTTTAGTTTTGATGTGTAACAGACTTTTTTGATTAAAATTAAATGTTTTTCTTTGGCATGCCGAAATTCAAATACAAAACAAAGTCACTCAAATGAAAATGAGTGAGACATTTTTGGTAACTGCGCGGTAAAATGTGTGGGTTCGTGTCACCGACGTGCTAACCGATTCATCAACATGCTAAACGCGTCACTGACATGTCAACAGCGCCACCGACATGCTATCAGTGTCTGCGACATGTAAACCAATACACGACTTGTTAACCACGTCATCGACATGCTTAAACCGTCCCGACATGCTAACTGCGTCACCTACATGCTCACAGAGTTCCTATATGCTATCAGCGTCCCCGTCATACTACCTGCGTCATGCCAATAGCATCCCGACATGTTAAAAACGTGCCGATATGCTAACTGCATCTCCCTCATACTACCTGCGTCACCGATATGCTAACCAAGTCTGACTTGCTAACCACGTCACCGAAATGACGGCACGGTTGGCGCAGGTAGTTAAGCGATTGACTGCTGCGCTGCGTGTCGCGGGTTCGATTCCCGCACGGAACAAATATTTGTATGACCTACAAGTAGTTGTTTCGGGTCTGGCTGTTTGTGCGCACCCACGATACAGGAGAAATTCCTAGTGTGGGGCAACGTTTATAAAAAAAAAAAAAATGTCAGTAGCGTCACCAACATGCTATCAGCGTCCCCTTCATAGTACCTGTCTCCGACATGCTAACTGAGTCACAGCAATTCGAAACGCGTCCCGACATACTATCAGCGTCATCAACTCGCTAACCTGCTCGCCCAGATGATAACAGCGTCCCCGACATGCTTCCTGCGTCACCTACATGCTGACCGAGCCTGACTGACTAACCTTGTCACCGACATGCTAACTGCGTCACCGGCATGCTAACTGCGTCACCGGCATGCTAACTGCGTCACCGACATGCTTACTGATTCGCCAACATGTTAGCCGCGTTACCGAAATGCTAATGTGATGTGTTGCAGCAGACTGGCGTCCCACAGCGGCCTGTATACGTATTTATTATGTTATTCCAAAGTTTTAATTTTTTACATCTGTCGCCAGTGAATGCATTTTTTTTGTATCATAATTTTGTCTACTCTTCTCGTCGTCAAAATCGAGGACGAGTAAATGACAGAAAAATCAGAGATATCTCGCGAGCATAAAATACGTGCTCTTAGGGTTTGTCGACAAAACATCAAGTTTGACGGAACGAGTCGAGTATTTTGTATGGGATCGCTGTCAGAAAACGATAGTTGAGTGAGTAATTGTCGCGTGTGTGATGTTAGCCCTGCTGGCTCGGCTTACCAGTCGCCAGTAATATACTTGAAATGCTTTGCAACAAAAAATACACGTGATTTTGGGTAGGGAGGAGGGGTTAGTCTAGAACCACACCACGTATAACCAGGGGGGTTAAAAAGTTGCTAAAACATCACGTGACTAATGGACGACTCCTAACTTAGAGGACAAACAAGTTTTGTGTACGAATGTGGATGGCTATGAGAGTAGGGAAAGACCAAAGAAGACGAAAACTAGCGATAACGCTTGCCAAAAAGTGACACTTGACTACGCATCTTTAAGGAAGTTATCGTTCGACGCTGTCGATTTGTTTCTTGGAATCGAATGATGATAACATTGTCTAGCTAATTTCTGTTCGTTGAGCTATGATCACGTGACATTTCGATAGCTTATGTCAACCCCATACATATGTGGATTTTCTGCTAGCGTTATCGCTAATCCAGTGTAACTTTCCTCCGGTCCTCTGGTCGGAAACTGAGGAAAATGTCGTGAGGAAAGTTTTGTGTATGAATGTAGATGGAGAGTAGGGGAAGACCAAAGAAACGATGGATGGACTGTGTGAAAGATGATATGGCTAGAAAGGGGGGGGGGGCTACCGAGATGACGACTAATAGAAAGAAAGAAAATACGTTTTTTTGCGGTAAACATGAAGTTGGGGGAAACATGCGTCACATCCACGCAAAACGGCTATCGCTCAGCATTATACTGCGACCCTATGCAAGACATAGCCCCAGCGCTGGTTTTTAGCGACAGCCGGCGCCGACGTATGACGTCGTACGGTGCAGCAAAGAAGAAAAATAAAGAAGAAGAATGAAAAAGAAGATAAAAATTAATGAATGTGAAGAATATGGAGGTACGTGAGTAGTGGGAATGAAAACAAACGACATCGACTTATTAGCACAGCGTATAATCGCAGACTGGCGCGGCTTGACACAATGATATATAAAACTATAGATACGTTGTCCGCACTCTAAAATGGCAACATGTAATGAAGCCAATTGGCCACATTGCGCTCAGTCACGCACTAACCTGTCGCGCGACGCTATGTTTGTTTTTAATTTATATCGTGTGTGAAAACCTGTGCAAAACATAAAGAAAACATGCCGTCGTGTGTTTTCAGAGGATGTTCAAATTATACCCCAAAAGTTAAAGACAAAAATGTGTCATTTCACGCGTAAGTTTACAAAACTACATTATTTTATTTTATTTTGTACGACGCTGCGTCTAATGGCGGCCGGCGCATGAAGTTAGTAGTCACGTGACGTTAGGGGAGGTTGGGACACTATTATTATCTCCCTCTAGCAACAGGCATCCCGCCGTACGGTGTCATATTTTCTTTCCCTTTCTTTACGCGTATAAGTAGGTAGTTATCTAGTATTTTCGCCGTTTTTAAGCGCCGAGATGTTGGTTGATGACGTGTCTATATATAATACGTCATTGACTTGACAATCATGTGTCACAGTATTATTATATTTTGTGCTCTTACCCACTATGTAGTAATTATTAAACATACATCACACCTCCCTTCATAAATTACAATATGTTTTAGAAAGGTTAATACTTACAACTAATTCCTAAAAAATTATATAAGTAAATCCTCTTAGAATCATCATTTAGCAATACATTTTTAAGTACCGCCATGTAGTCGGATATTGTTTCGCCTTCGTTCTGCTTCCTATGCCTTTTTTTTTTTTTTTTTTTTATGTATCGCATCTCGTAGCAGACCTAGAGAGGTCGTTGCTACTTAACCGGATATTCCTGTGGCTGCCCTAAGGTTTTTAATCTTAAAGCCTCCAGCCAGGGCGCAAATTATATATATTAAAACTAAACGACAGCGCACTAAGGGCACCCCCTGTGGGGTACGGACCTCGGCTTAGGGCGTCGTTGGGGGATCACAAAATTCGTAACAATTTGGGGACGGGCTGGATCAACATTTTGATCATGATTATTATCAGGGGATATTATATTTATTGCTACGGCGCTCTCAGCCTCTAACCGGGCGGCTGGCGCATCGACATTCAAGGGACGGGGGGGAGGACTTTTATTACCATTTACTCGGGAAGTTCGCGTGGTACCTCGGCGGCGAGGACGGAAGGTCGGTTTGTGTATTTTGTGCACTGTACTCGTGGCCCTATTGCTTTCCTGAAGGAGAGTGACGGGGTCATCCGGATCTAAGAGAGTATGCCTTGGTCGGCGAGTCTGACTAATGGCAGAAGGCCTGTAACTAGCGGCCTGCACAACCAAGGGGTTGCGATGACGTTCCGCGGATTCGAAAAAGCGCTTTGCAAGGCGCTTCATAAACTGCTTGATGGTAGGCATCTTAAGGTCTACGTGAAGTTGTTCGTTCCGAACGAACCAAGGAGCCTTCGTAATTCTACGGAGAAATCGGTTTTGAAGCGTCTGCATCTTATGAATGTGATACATATGAATGTCTTATGAGCGTGAGCGAAGACTACGCAGGCGTAAGTCATGATCGGTCGAATGCACGCGGTGTAAATACGCAATTTGCACTTGGGGTTGTCCAAGGGACAACTTGCTGCGCGGGTTGAGTACGGAGTGTAGTCTGCCGAGAGCAAAACTGGCGCGCGAGCGCACCTGTTTTATGTGCTCGCCGAACGTCATGTGATGGTCTAAGACCACACCGAGATATTTGGCTCGCTTCTCCCAAGGGATAGGCTTGCCGAACATGGTGATCGGTTGGGGGAGGGCGGGTGATCGCCGGGGCCTACAGAATAGGACCCCCTGGCTCTTATCAGGGTTGACTTCAATCCTCCACTTCCTGAACCAGGCCGCGAGTCTGTTGACTTCGGCCTGAAGGATGCGGGCGATATTGTCTTGCCTGAGGCCGGTGTAGTAGATGGCCGTGTCGTCTGCGAACAGAGCTAACTGCGCCTTTCTACATTTGGGGATATCACTAGTGAATATAGTGAATATCAGCGGTGCCAGCACGGCGCCCTGAGGGACGCCTGCGCGGAGCGGATGGGGGGAGGATAGCGCACCCTCGATGCGATAGCAGAAGGTGCGGTCCGACAAAAAGTTTCGTAAGATGAGCACGAGACGATCGGGCACACCGAGTTTGTAGAGCTTATATAATAAGCCGTTGTGCCAGACTTTGTCGAACGCTTTCGCAATGTCGAAGAACACAGCACCCGTCATGAGCCCGCGCTGGAAGCCAGCGCTTATATGCTCGACTATACGGTGGACCTGTTGTACGCACGAATGTTGGGATCTGAACCCGAACTGTTCGTTTGGGATGAGGCCCTTCGTCTCGGCATAGTCTCTGAGACGCTTATAAATAAGCCTCTCATAGACTTTGCCGAAGACGTTGAGCAGACTGATGGGTCGGTAACTGGAAGGTTCGGTCTTAGGCTTGCCGGGCTTCGGGATACCGATGACCGTGGCACTTTTCCAAGCTTGAGGAAAAATGTTGTTGCTAAGAGCGCCATTGAAGATGGTGGTCATTAGCATGATCAGGTGAGCGGGGAACAGCTGGAGCACCCTGTTGGTGATTCCGTCTGATCCGGGATTCCTATGCCTGAATTCATCGAGATATAAGTACTAACGTACTAAAGAAGCTACGTCAAATAACTGAATTGTCCTATTCTTCGTAATTTGAATCTTTAGTTCGCGCAGCGCTAAAATAATAACAATTCGTCTAAACCGTAACTAATTTACCACAGCGCTAGATTTGCTGCGGAAGTGTATTTATTCTATATAATTTATTATTGTCGGAAGTACTAGGCGCGAAAGAGCTAGAGAGCGACTGAGTGAGGTGCGGCGCGATCGCCGCAGTTGAACGAGACAAAGTAGGAATTTACGGTGTCTTCTCTAGTACGTTAGTACTTATATCTCGATGCCTGAATTTATATCTCTCGGCAAGTTCGATGGGTTTCGGTTGTATACACATTATTTCCGATAACTGCTCGAACGTTTTAGTTTTTGGTTTATTAGGTGTACACAAGTTTACTAGCAACTCGTAACTCTCTGCTCCCTTAACGGTTATTAACGTCGGCACATGTAAATCGTCCGGTATCTTGTTCACCACAAAGTATTGTTCTAACCGTTCGACATATAATTTCCAATCGTCTTTGTGCACATTAAACTCCGCAATTTTCCCGATGGACATCGTGAACTTTTATAAGATCACACGCGAAATGATCCCATCCTCGTCGCCACTGAAGATTATGGAGGTACGAGAGTAGTGGGAGTGAACACACGACATCGACTTATTAGCACAGCGTATAATCGCAGACTGGCGCGGCTTGACAATTATGTATTATATTTTGTGCTCTTACCCACTATAGACAAATTATAAAACATACATCACAGAATGAATGAAGAATGGAGAAGTATAGAAGATAGGGACATGTTGCGTAAACCCATGGGCGCCGGCAGGTCTACGAAGCTTGTTCAGTTTTAGGGTTCCGTACCTCAAAAGGAAAAAAACGGAACCCTTATAAGGATCACCCGTGTGTCTGTCTGTCCGTCTGTCACAGCCGATTTACTCCGAATCTACTAGCCAGGGGTCGGCAACCTTTTGAGATGGAGGAGCTAAAAGTTACAATTTACAAACCCAGTTTTTAACGAGCTACTAAACATTTTGTTTCAATATTATAGTATTTTCTTATATATTTTTGATTTAAAATAAACGACTACGATACGAAATAATATGTATTCGTATAAAAACATACAAAAAGTATTTTTAGCGATTTTAGCTACGAGTAGCTGCTAGAATAATAAAATAATTTATCCAATAATATAACTACTTTTTGAATAATAATTAGTTTTTGCGTATGGAATTGGAGAGCCACAACTTTACATCGAAAACAGCCGCAGGTTGCCGACCCCTGTACTAGACCGATTAAATTGAAACTTGGTACACATATACGGCCGTGTACAGTGGTACCCAATTGATAAGGCGCGTCGTGAATCTTCGTTCGCACAGAAAAGAAAGTACGGCCCCGAAGATTAACGAAAAAATGCTTAAAACTTACAATCAACCTTAGGTCACTTTTATAAGGTTCATAATACACTGGAGCTGCTAGCGTGCACTCGATCAGAAGTATGGCGGCTGACAAACATGCCACGCGGCGCGCGCTAACATGGCGGCAGCTGCCGACCAATAGCGGTACAGGAAAAAGAACCGCGGTGCGTGGAGCGTGCCGATTGGTCAATAGCATTTCCCGCACTTTTAAAATTCACCTTCTGCGGTATATCGGTAAGCCATATCAATTGGGTACTACTGTAACATAAATAAATCGATGTTGAATATGGGTGTCACTTTTGGGGGAACTAAAAAAAAAATGTCAATTGGTACACACGGCTTCACATCAAGCTATACAATTCCAGTATAACCTGATCTCGTATTGTATAGAATTTCCGTACATGAGAGGTCAGCGTATACTGGAATTGTATAGTTTGATGTGTAGCCGTGTGTACCATGCGACATATCAAATAAAAGGGCTTGATGTAAAGATTACACACTAATAAAACACTGACACACTAATACTGAATAAAAATATTATTATTAATTTGGTTTTTAAACTAAATTTTCTCAGGATATTACCTGGTATTTTCAGAATCTCACGGGTGTGAAATTATTATTATTTTAGATATATTTTTTTAATAATTTTAATGCTTTTAAAGTTATTTAAGAAAATCGATGAGAATTGACCATTCATCCCTTATCTCCGAAACTAGTGAGCCTGCAATTTTGAAAAAAATAGTCTATAGTCTTAAAATAACATGATAAATCACTCAATATTGTGCGTACAAACTTAGATTTTTGTTTCTACTATCAACAGATACGAGAGATAATAGTCCCAGCGCGGTTTCAAGGCTCAGCCACGAACTTCCAAGATGACATAGCTCTCTTGATACTGGAGTCGAATCTTCAGTACACCTTCGCCGTCAGGCCCGCTTGCATTGACTTCGATTACGACTTCGATTCGAGGCAATTGAAAGTACTAAGCGTTGGAAAGGTAAGAAAAAGAGAATAATAAGAATTTGTCTAAATTATTTCATCACCACTGCTCTCAAAACGGTGAAGGAAAACATCGTGAGGAAACTGTCTTAGAACTACATACTACTACAAATTCGAAGACATGTGACATCTACCAACCCGCACTGGGCCCGCGTGGTGGATTACGGCCCAGTCCCTCTCACAGAGAGGAGGCCTGTGTCCCAGCAGTGGGGACATTATAGGCTGATTATGCATGAAGGTTTTATTTAAAAAATAATAGTAAAGTTTATTTATGGTCAAATTAGATAAGCTGGCGAATCTTCATAGACGCAGTGTGTATATAATTATATTTTTTTTATGCCGCGAGTAAATGTAGTTAAGTACTTGAAATGATGAGTTATAAAAAAATAAAGGAATATCTGTTTACTCTAAATTATGACGACACGGAAGAATTACTCAAAGCATAACTTAAATAAATCAGGCACCTACTCACACATTCACATCTACACTCACTCACACATATAGAATCTACACTCACGCATACACAGTTATACTCACACTAACAACTCATTAATACATACTCCCTTTTCTTTGTTATTAATTAATTTAAAACCCCTTTTACTTTCTTCCCCCCGTTTCTTATCCCCACAATTAATTGTATTAGGCAAGTTTATTTTTTTACAAAAGTGCACTCTGCTAAATTGTGATGTATTCCACATTGGGCATCCGCTTAAATGGCACCTGAGGTATTCCTGATACGGCACCTATCGATATTTTTTCGCAGGCGCCATTAGTGGAATAATTTGTCTTTTAACATTTTATTCCACAAATTTCACCTACGGATCAGTCCGTACTAGTGTAGGGACGTTTTTTCTTTTTAAAGTTTTTTCTTTTTGGAAGTCGATAAATTTTTTTTTTATCGACTTCCAAAAAGGATAAGTAAAGGAAATAATGAAAGAAAAAAAAATAATTGGGACACGAACAAGAAATACAAAAACAGCATTTAAAATTAACAATAAACAAAAAATAATACGAGTGTGCCTATAATTACTTTACAATAGTAATACTAATTATACTTCCGTAACGCTCTCGTCACTTCCGTAACGCTCTCATCATGCGTTCACTAACTTACTCCCCAAGCGTGCCTAAAGAAGTTTTACTTAAATAAAATACAATCAAGATATGCGATGCCAAAAAGGCTCAGTCCTATGCTGTGATTTTATTTTTAAAAAAAAAAAACCGCAGCGCTGGGATTCTGATAGTGCCCGAGGTAGGAGGTTACTTAAATGTTTTTTTTTTCTATTCAAATTTCGTCAACGTCTGACACATGATAACAACAATATTGTCTGTCTTACTAGATCGCAGGCTGGGGTCAGACCGAGCGGGGCAGTTACTCAGAGACCCTGAGAGTAGCTGACGTGCCATACGTCTCCATACAAGACTGCCTCGCCGACACTCCTGAAGGATTTAAAGCCTACATCACCAGCGACAAAATATGCGCCGGATATAAAAATGGTAAGTTCCTTCATTATTTTTTTAGTTTTTAAATTATTTTCTAAGTATGACGAACATTAAAAAAATATAATTTTCCAAAACTCACAATTTCATGTAAGAAGTCCGGTATTGATAATAATTCCATTTAAAATTGTCTATGGGTATCTGCCAGTTGGCTTCGGCCCCTTGTACGCCTTCCAACGGGCCGGGACCCATGGTCCCGAGATATTTATACACATACAAATAATAATAAGGCCCCCGCGCACTAGGCAGTCTGGCTGCGCAGCCAGGCTGCGGCAGCCAAAATATTTGAGCAGCCAGTTAAAGCAGCCAATTGACGGCCTGTTGTGACCCAATCGTCGCGCGATATGGACGTGGAAGAACTTATAATTTTTAATCTATCTCGTAAAAACGCAAAGCAAAGAAAAGACATCGGATACATCCTCTTTTTCTAGAAAGGCACTCAAAAGGTACTTATCCGGATTTGAAGCCACAACCACAACCACGTGCATATACTTGTCAAAAAATAATAGGCAAAACTGGCCTTTTATTTTTAGACAATTTTAAGAGGTCATCATTGAGGCCATAATTTGCCATAATAATAAATTAAATAAATACTAATCTAAATTATTATCCTTAGGCACAGCATTATGCAGAGGGGACAGTGGCGGAGGACTAACATTCCCCGCCAGAGAACGAGCTACCTACCGCTACTACCTGCGCGGCGTAGCGTCCACAGGCTTCAACAACGAACTGTGTAACTCGGCCACAATGACCAGTTTCACACGTGTTGTGACCCACGAACAATTCCTGCAGGAATATTTGTGATATGTATGTGGAGCGGGCTTATTCCGTAACACACTATCAGTAAGAATCAGTTTCAATTTGACAGTTCAACAATAATCCAAATGTCATAAAATAAATTGTAACTTCTGATTTCTGCAATTATGGTCGTATCATAACTTTTTTGTTTTTGTAACTCTTCTTCTGCCTGCAATTCGTTTGTGAAAATGAAGTATGTATGGGCTTATACCACTGCCCTAGTTATTTCCTAACTTAGTAAGGGTGCTGGTTGCAACACCTATCTGTTTTGTTAACATATAAGGCCCTATGTCATGACATAACAAACGTCAAAACGCATTTAAAGTCGCGTTTAAAGTCAAGTGTGCCTACAGATGATACTATTTAATGTTAACATTGTTATTTGATTGATTGAATAAATTATTATTATTATTATTTTCGTTGTGAGCAGACAAGCAAGTCTGTGCAAAATGGCATGGGTAAACAGGCCATTTTTGTGCAACATTATTTTAGGCCTCTCGAGCGATGCGACACGCGCGACTATTTTCACGACTATTTATTTATGTGTGAAATCACTCCCACAGAGAGCAAGAAGAAAGATGTTATAATAAATACTAATCTAAATTATTATCCTTAGGCACAGCATTATGCAGAGGGGACAGTGGCGGAGGACTAACATTCCCCGCCAGAGAACGAGCTACCTACCGCTACTACCTGCGCGGCGTAGCGTCCACAGGCTTCAACAACGAACTGTGTAACTCGGCCACAATGACCAGTTTCACACGTGTTGTGACCCACGAACAATTCCTGCAGGAATATTTGTGATATGTATGTGGAGCGGGCTTATTCCGTAACACACTATCAGTAAGAATCAGTTTCAATTTGACAGTTCAACAATAATCCAAATGTCATAAAATAAATTGTAACTTCTGATTTCTGCAATTATGGTCGTATCATAACTTTTTTGTTTTTGTAACTCTTCTTCTGCCTGCAATTCGTTTGTGAAAATGAAGTATGTATGGGCTTATACCACTGCCCTAGTTATTTCCTAACTTAGTAAGGGTGCTGGTTGCAACACCTATCTGTTTTGTTAACATATAAGGCCCTATGTCATGACATAACAAACGTCAAAACGCATTTAAAGTCGCGTTTAAAGTCAAGTGTGCCTACAGATGATACTATTTAATGTTAACATTGTTATTTGATTGATTGAATAAATTATTATTATTATTATTTTCGTTGTGAGCAGACAAGCAAGTCTGTGCAAAATGGCATGGGTAAACAGGCCATTTTTGTGCAACATTATTTTAGGCCTCTCGAGCGATGCGACACGCGCGACTATTTTCACGACTATTTATTTATGTGTGAAATCACTCCCACAGAGAGCAAGAAGAAAGATGTTCTTCTTGCTCTCTGTGGGAGTGATTTCATGAAAAGGGACGGAAGTGTGTAAGAGTCACAGACTGAGACAGCTTGAGCATGGAATAAGTAAGTACTATATAGATTGTAAATGGGGGTCGAATTTCGACCAGTGGGCGACCACTAAGTAATGAATAATAAAAAGGATAAATATTTGTGTCAATATCAACACAGTGAATATTTTTTCAATTTTGGTGGCAAAATTTTTTCTTCAGTTTTCGTCAAAAATAAGGACATGGTATAAGAATAGAAGGTCCAAGCTAGAAGGATCTTCCAGAGGTCTGAGAATATCTCGATAACTTTTTGAGATATTTTAGTTTAAAGTCTAGTGTGGCCACCATAATTGAAAATCAGGGTACCAAAATCGAAAGTGCCCACCAAAATTGAAAATCAGTGGCACCAAAATTGGATTTCTCTGTCACAAACCTCAATCTCACTAATTAATAAAGCTCAATGTAACTAATCTCACAAATTATCGGGAATTATCAATAACTAACATCGGTTAATATGATAATTGTGAGTTTATGACACAAAAACACGAAAACAAAAAAAACATTAGTAAGTATTTTTATTTTAAACAAAGTTAAGGCTTTTACATACCAGCGCGACTTGTCGCGCGACGCGACACGGCACAAAGGCCCCGCGTGTCGCGGGACGAGCGGTGCCTTTGTGTCGAGTCGCGTCGCGCGACAAGTCGCCCCGGTATGTAGACGCCTTTACTTCCCAACAACTTACCTGCAAAAGTTTCCCAAACAAGACTAACACTCAGTTGCAGAAAGCTCACCATTAACACTTCATTACATAAAGCAACATTATCGCTAATGAATTCATTACTTTAATGAAGTTGCACAAACTAATTTTAGATAGCATTAGACATTTTTAATGCCACTTTAGTTAAAGAAGACTTTAAACAATATTGCCAGGAACAAATTACCATATTGAACGTGAAAGAGTGAACATTTGCGTTCTGTTATTATCCGTACGTACAAGTACACCACAATTTTAGAATAAAATAAAGTAAATGTAGTTGATTTATGTGTATTCAGTGTACTCTGTGGTTTAATGTAGTTTAAATAATCTGGTTTAAGGGGGATGCGCTAAGGTAGCCCGCGAAATTCAAATTTACCAACGTTTTTTGCAATTTTTATACTTCTGATTCATATTCTAATGATTATAATTCTGTAAAGCCATATAGGTTATGGCCGCGAATCATAATTAGATCAACATACGTGTTACTGACCTGCAAATTGCAAAAAACGTAATAAAATTTGAATTTTGCGGGCTACTTTAGCGCATCCCCCTTAATCTAATAATTTTAACATGTGTGCAGTCTAGAGCTCCGGCCACACGTGGAAATCCATCAATTTCATAAAAACCTTCTGCAACTCTACGTAGTTCCGTCCGGTCTGGCATTTTAATATAGAGGTGGCTTAATTTTGCTAGCTCACGGGATACTTTTTGTATAAACAAACTGACAAATAACCCGACCCAACCTGTTTCCGACAAACTGTTGATTTATTTATGTTTATTAAATCACCCAATACCTACTTGCTGGAAAGATCCAGTGGCGAAAAATCTCAAACATATTAAAAGCTGTGTCAGGCCATTAATGGATTTATTTCTTTGCGTCACTGGTTCTAAATCTTAATCAAATAGGTTACAAATTTGAAGAACTGCCTCCTTGGAAATTCTATACTTTACACGAAACTCTTTTCCATCATGTTTTAAAAATGAATTCACTCGGTCTGGGATTCGACGGCGAGGTAAATCTACTAAATAAGAATCAGATAATGACGAAAGACTGGTTAAAGACATCTTTCAATTACAGAAATGCATTCAAGTACCGTAGAAAACACTAATGTTGCTCTTAATGGATGCTTTTCGGCCCATTAAAATTAAAAAATCTGGAATGTCAAACTTAAAGTTCACCACCTGCTAATGGGCGCTAATGAAGTTACGTGCAACGTAAAAGTGTTTAAAATGGCCGGTTTCATTAGGTTTGACATTTCATTAGTTAAATTTAATGGAGCATTAAAATAAAATAAAAAATGGTTTTGTGCAATGATTTAATGCTACATTAGTGTTTAATGTAGTCTTTAAAATTTAAAGATCGTTTCTGCAACTGAGTGTAAGGCCCATATTACAGAACGTTTCTCAATACTCAAGCATTACTTAAAACTAGATTCAAGCCATTTGATTGGTTGAAACTAGTTTTAAGTGGAAAGTAACTTTGTTTAAAATAAAAATACTTACTAATGTTTTTTTTGTACGGGCCTAAGAAATAAAATATAATTAGCCCTAAAATCAAACATGATTAACAAAATACCTACAATATTAAATCCAAGGTGGAGACACAGTGAAATAGCAAACAGATCATGACCATTTTACCAACGCTCTAGTTACAGATTTCGGTTCACTAAAAAACCTTAACTCAATATATGGTTGCTAATCACCAGACGAGATCAATGGTTTCTACAATCAGTCTTTAAATATAAGAAAGGAATTTGTAATTTTAAATCATTTCACCTTCTCTCATCTTTACATTCCAAAAAAAACTTAAAAACAAGAAAACAATATGCAGAGTACTCACATCTAATAAGAACTTGACTGCAATGCTTACACAGAATAGTTACAATCAGAATTTCTACAATCAGTCTTTAAATCTAAGAAAGGAATTTATTAGGTGCAAACAAGACATATACAGTACATACTTAATGTTTGGTGGCTCGTTTTCAATTTTGCTGGCGTGAAAACGCCACCAAAGCCACCAAAATTGGAACCAGGCATAAAAAAAAATCTTTAAAAATAGGGGTTTTAGCACGTTGACGGACACGCCGGTTATGACATTCATTAGGAACTTGCGCAGAATGACGCGCCGGTTATACCCTTCGATATTTTTTTGTACGTCCTATTTATATAGTCAAAGACTACATACCTGTGACGTAAAGTTTGGAGCAGGCGAAGGCTATGGCCGGTGCTTTCTTATTTAAATACTTTGTCTTTTTTACCGGTGACAGTGCAGACATTAAGTCGGACTTAGAGCGACAGGCTATTCCTGTCATCGAAGTCCACAGGATGCACCGCTCTAGAGGCGGTGCACCATACGACATGATTCTTGTCGTATGCTCTCAGGTTGACGGGCATCACCCTATTTTCAAGATCGCTTCGATCTGTAGCCTTAAAGGCTTTGATATTCAGAAACCGCACAAGTCCAGCATTATCGGACAGTGCCACCGATGTCAACTTTACGGTCACGCGCAGAAGAACTGCTTCGCGAAACCCAGGTGCGTCAAGTGCCTGGGTGAGCATGGCACTTCTGAATGCTCGCGACCGAAAGACCGTGCCCTCTGCACCGAACCTCCCAGTTGCGTTCTTTGCGGCCAACAAGGCCACCCAGCCAATTACCGTGGCTGCCCTAAGGCACCAAAATCGTCTTCCTCGAAGTTGACCAAGCGTTACGTCGCGAGGCAACAGAGAGATAACCAGGGGGGATTCTCCTCCTCTCTGACCCAACCTCCGCAACGACTGAGCCCTCAAAGGTCCAGTCCGTGGAATCATTTCAACCACCAGCAGGCCTTCCCTGCCTTCGGCCAATACATGGCTCCTCCCCCCCCTCAACCTCAACCCATCCCACGGTTGATGGACCCTCGCCTTCGCGCTCATAGCGCTCAGCATCACCAACAATCTACCACCGCCGGTAGAAGCGCGCCTCTCGCGCCCCCAGTGGCCCGCGTGCCAGAGCCTGCTTCCAAAGCCGCTCCCCCTCTCAACACTCGCGCGCCTCCTCAACCCGCGGCCACTCCAGTGGTCGCATCACCTAACACCTTCGATGCGTTTAATGTGATCTCGAGCACATTTAACATCTTTCTTTCGCCCCGCGCCAAGAAAATGGCCAGCGAAATAATTGTAGCCCGTAACTCCTGCGATCTATCGGAGATCCAGCGAATTTATCACGCGTATACCGAGATCACGCAAGCCCTAGAGTCCATCGCGTATAGGAAACCATAATGTATGATACGGCCCCCGCGAGAACTAAACTCAGATCACTAAAGTTAGGCTTTTTCAATGCCAACGGCATTAGAGAATAACGCGACGAAATCGCTGTGTTCCTCCGCGACCATCGGTTAGATATTCTCCTAGTTCAGGAAACTTTCCTCAAGCCTTGTCATCGAGACCCGTCAATTGCGAACTATCGCGTAGTTCGCAATGACAGGACTCGATGCCACAGGGGCGGCACCCTGATTTACTATAGGACTCCTCTCCATTGCATCCCGCTCGATGCTCCGACAACTCTCTCGTGTCTTGAAGTGTCTGCATGCAAATTAGCAATGTCAGGTCATCAACCGATTACGATAGTTTCGGCTTACATGCCGCCCACCGCGACCACGAGCCCAGACGGTCTTCAACTGCTGTCTCGCGATCTTTCGATTCTTTTCGGCCTGAGTGAATCCGTTATCGTAGCGGGTGATCTCAACGCCAAACATCCGTCCTGGAACTGTAATACCACCACGTTTCGAGGCCAACATCTGTTTGACCTCACCACAGTTTTAAATTTCGATTTCATCGGTCCGATGAATCCTACTCATTACCCCCATATCCCCAGTCAATCCCCGGACATATTGGACATAGCGCTCCTAAAGAATATCAACCTACGGTTGGATTCGATAGAGGCGATGGACGAACTGACTTCTGACCACCGGCCAGTCGTCTTAAGACTGGCCCCTCGCGACGGACTCCTTGACCCTGACCAACCCCCCCTCACGAATGTAGTCACGGACTGGCGGAAAGTAAGCGACCGACTGAAATCCACCACATCCCCGATACTGGATTCTATCCCCGATCAGTTTGACTCAATCGCCGACACGACGGCCGCGATCGACTCACTCACGGAACACGTACAATCAGTCCTGAGCGATTGCTCGAGGCAGGTTCCGGCGATGGACCCCCATCGCCGAAAACTGCCGGACGATGTGCGTGAACTGCTGACTGAGAAGAACGCGGCCACTCGTGCATACAGTGTCTTTCCCTGTGACGCTAACAAAGTCTTCATGCGCCAATTACAGAAATCTGTAAGGAAGCGTATGAAAGAACTGCGTGAGGCTCACTGGGACAAGATGCTGGGCGAACTAGAGCCCACTCATCTTGCCTTCTGGGAGCTTCAGAGGAAACTCAGATCCCCGCAAGTAGCTTCTATGCCCCCTCTGACACGACCCGACAGGACGATAGCATTCGACGACACCGACAAGGCTGAATGCCTGGCTGACACTCTCGAGACTCAGTGCTCGCCCAGCTCTCAACCAGTAGACCAAGCTCACCTCGCTGAGGTGGACGCTGAAGTCGAACGTAGGGCGAATCTCCCTCCGGTCGAAGACCCTGATTGTCCTCTGGCTCCCGTCACCCCAGACGAAGTGCACGACATCATCAAGGGTCTGAAAACCCGTAAATCTCCCGGATCAGACGGAATCACCAACAGGGTGCTCCAGCTGTTCCCCGCTCACCTGATCATGCTAATGACCACCATCTTCAATGGCGCTCTTAGCAACAACATTTTTCCTCAAGCTTGGAAAAGTGCCACGGTCATCGGTATCCCGAAGCCCGGCAAACCTAAGACCGAACCTTCCAGTTACCGACCCATCAGTCTGCTCAACGTCTTCGGTAAAGTCTATGAGAGGCTTATTTATAAGCGTCTCAGAGACTATGCCGAGACGAAGGGCCTCATCCCAAACGAACAGTTCGGGTTCAGATCCCAACATTCGTGCGTACAACAGGTCCACCGTATCGTCGAGCATATAAGCGCTGGCTTCCAGCGCGGGCTCATGACGGGTGCTGTGTTCTTCGACATTGCGAAAGCGTTCGACAAAGTCTGGCACAACGGCTTATTATATAAGCTCTACAAACTCGGTGTGCCCGATCGTCTCGTGCTCATCTTACGAGACTTTTTGTCGGACCGCACCTTCCGCTATCGCATCGAGGGTGCGCTATCCTCCCCCCATCCGCTCCGCGCAGGCGTCCCTCAGGGCGCTGTGCTGGCACCGCTGATATTCACTATATTCACTAGTGATATCCCCAAATGTAGAAAGGCGCAGTTAGCTCTGTTCGCAGACGACACGGCCATCTACTACTCCGGCCTCAGGCAAGACAATATCGCCCGCATCCTTCAGGCCGAAGTCAACAGACTCGCGGCCTGGTTCAGGAAGTGGAGGATCGAAGTCAACCCTGATAAGAGCCAGGGGGTCCTATTTTGTAGGCCCCGGCGATCACCCGCCCTCCCCCAACCGATCACCATGTTCGGCAAGCCTATCCCTTGGGAGAAGCGAGCCAAATATCTCGGTGTGGTCTTAGACCATCACATGACGTTCGGCGAGCACATAAAACAGGTGCGCTCGCGCGCCAGTTTTGCTCTCGGCCGACTACACTCCGTACTCAACCCGCGCAGCAAGTTGTCCCTTAAGTGCAAATTGCGTATTTACACCGCGTGCATTCGACCGATCATGACTTACGCCTGCGTAGTCTTCGCTCACGCAAAGTCGTATCACATCCATAAGATGCAGACGCTTCAAAACCGATTTCTCCGTAGAATTACGAAGGCTCCTTGGTTCGTTCGGAACGAACAACTTCACGTAGACCTTAAGATGCCTACCATCAAGCAGTTTATGAAGCGCCTTGCAAAGCGCTTTTTCGAATCCACGGAACGTCATCGCAACCCCTTGGTTGTTGTGCAGGCCGCTAGTTACAGGCCTTCTGCCATTAGTCAGACTCGCCGACCGAGGCACACTCTCTTAGATCCGGATGACCCCGTCACTCTCCTTCAGGAAAGCAATAGGGCCACGAGTACAGTGCACAAAATACACAAACCGACCTTCCGTCCTCGCCGCCGAGGTACCACGCGAACTTCCCGAGTAAATGGTAATAAAAGTCCTCCCCCCCGTCTCTTGAATGTCGATGCGCCAGCCGCCCGGTTAGAGGCTGAGAGCGCCGTAGCAATAAATATAATATCCCCTGATAATAATCATGATCAAAATGTTGATCCAGCCCGGCCCCAAATTGTTACTAATTTTGTGATCCCCCAACGACGCCCTAAGCCGAGGTCCGTACCCCACAGGGGGTGCCCTTAGTGCGCTGTCGTTTAGTTTTAATATATATAATTTGCGCCCTGGCTGGAGGCTTTAAGATTAAAAACCTTAGGGCAGCCACAGGAATATCCGGTGAAGTAGCAACGACCTCTCTAGGTCTGCTACGAGGATGCCATTCATAAAAAAAAAAAAAAACCGGTGACAGTGACAGTGTTGATAAGGTTCCGTGCTCCAACTGATGACGTTATTGTGCAGTAAATTGTTCCCCTGTATGATTCAAAGGATCTAAACAATTATTTAATACGATTGAATTTATATGTAAGTACGAAAATAAATAAATTGAATTCAAGAAAATAATAATTTTAATTACTTAAACTAATTATATTTTCGTACTTACGTATAAATTTTAAACTCTTTATACTAATTATATTTTCGTACATATAAATTCACTCGCCATTCGCGCATTTATAGTCGCGGGCAGAAGTAAGATAATACATATAAATAATATTATCTTACTTCTGCCCGCGACTTCGTTCGCGTGGAAGTCGTAAGACACCACAATATACAAATAACAGCCACATTTTTATAAAAAACTGCCTCGTTGGTCTATTGGACGCAAGCGCTACTGTTTGGCATGAGGTCCTAGGTTCAATTCCTGGGTCAGGCAAAGTGGGTGGTTATGTGATAGCTGAATATATCGCGTTTATGCAAAGTTTCATTGGTACTTATCTAATTTGAATTATTTTTTTAATACCAGCGGTTTATTGTTCGGTTTGGAGGTAACTTTGGAATGTTTAACTATGAAGAAAATTTTATGGAATCGTGTTTTCGTCAAACATAGTACTTAACATTAATCCTCAACTTTACCTTATATTTATTTCAAAATTCATGCCGTAGGATTTTAGACATAACGGAGGATCATGCTAAGCCATTTAAGGTTAGTATAGGCTCTTTCTCTTAACGTCCGGCACCACACAGACAAATTGTGCAAGTAGCTTACCACAATTTGTTGAGTGGATAAGACGTATAACCACATTTTATTAACGTTATGAAATCAACAGAACAATCTGTTATTCTCTCAACAACTATTTCCTGTAGCAAGGCAAATTATAATGGAAATTATGAACTTTTGACAAGGCAGCCTCTGTCGAATCAGTCGAATGTTTGTTAGTAGCTTCTTTTTTTTGTTTTTTCGTTGGGAAATCATCAAATAACTTCTCCCGCTCTGGGGGGAGCGGGAGGGAGTGTCAGACTTTTACTTACTTAAACCCACCGTGTTCCTTCAAATGCCTGTGTGCCAGGGCTACGATATCCCTTTCGGACAGACTCGTAACCCTGGCTGGGCGGGCATCCTGTCTCACCCTCAAGCGTTCCGCCTCCTCCTTCGCGAGCATTACTGTTTCGCAGAAGGAGGTGACAGCCTCCCTTGCACTCTCACTCCGAACCATGGCCTGAACCAGGGCCGGACGCGAGAGATCGCCGCCGCCGGTCGCCTCCGTGAGGACACGGCGGTGCTCCGCCCAAGCAATGTTTGTTAGTAGCTAAGCTGGGGTAAAACATAACCCCATGCTCAAACGTCGAATCGATTCATAAACCTTTGTCAGCCTGATGGGGCCGTTGTACTGATGAATCAGAGGTTGTGAGGTCAAGCCTTATTGTTCGCGACGAAGCGTCACATATATAGTTGTATATAGGGAATTTGCATATTAACTTAAATTCACATAGAAATAGTTAGATAGTTTGGGTTTGCGACGAAACGTCACATATGTATCTATATAGAGTTTCATATTAACTTAGATTCACATAGAAATAGTTATATTGTTTGGGTTTGCGACGAAACGTCACATATGTAGCTATATAGGGAAACTTGAATATTAACTTAAATTCAAATAGAAAATAGCCATAGTGTTATGTAAGGAACATAGCTTAGCGAGTTTAGTATGTGAAACCGTAAGTACGACCATTTCGACCTCAATTAGCTGGGCTATATAGTTATATGTTATAGTTTTTTTGGTGTATCCAGGTAGCCTAGGTCAAGACCTAGCCCTGGACCTAACTTTCAGATATCTAATCCAATAAATAGACCCAGTTAATTGAGCTTGAATGTCGTAACGCATTAATTTTGTGATGTGTAATTTTTTGAGTTTAACAGGTGACTTTTCAGGACGCGTCACGCCCTGAAAAATACACATGTATCGTTTTAAATATTAGATTGTTGTAGGTCTATGTACTGGCCTGAGGTATCTGTAATCAAAATAGAAATCGGTCTAATAGTTTCCGAGAAAAACGATTAGAAAACCAATTTAAATTAATAATGCTAATATTTTTTCATGTTCCCACTTAAAAATTCCTTCAGTGGGAATGGATATAGTAGATGCAGATACCTCAGGTCATGGGGAATTTTACAGGGATTCCAACGATGTATAACATGCCTTATATATGTGTTTATATTAGGTGATATTATGTAATCAAGTAACATGTACATAATGAAAATATGAATAAATTAACGTTGAATCAGGAAGTAATTAGCGGCCCTCGTTACGGTAAAGTAGGCTCGTACTTAATCAAACGTGATAAAAATTTAATTCGTAGTCATCGGCAAGGAATATTTTACATTTTTAAATAACTTCAGTGTGTCCCTAATTCGCTTCCTGAGGGTGCAACCAAACTATGGTGTTTTAATCAGGTAATATACCCCAAGGGTTCCAGGACCCTTCTCCTTTGGCAATGGTACAGTTGAAAACACAGCAGGTGTACAGTTAAAAACAGTATCAGGTGTTGAGAAATAAACGTTTTGAAGATAGCAGGCTGCTCGAAGATATCTGGAACTAAAGGTGCAGGACGTCAGCGCCGTCTGGACTGGGAGGCCTACACACACACTGGGATAACACCCTGGATAGGCATTACACCCTCCCTACACCTACACCGCGTCCGACGATCACGCCCGTCCGGCACACTTATCGTGACCATTTCGTGGCACTAAAACAGGAAAACCACTTCTACTCGTAGCACATTATTTAAATTGTTAAAGATTGTAAGTGCCCATTAACTTTGGGAATAGCAAAAAATAAAAAACGAAGTCACTATTACTTATTCTGTGACGAAGTGTCACATCAACGTGCATAATTATATCCAAACTATCAAAGCGCATCGAAACCCATATCTATTTATGAATTTATGTATACCTATATTCTTGCAAATAAATATCATTCATTCATTCACTTATCGTTTAATAAAAATAATACAAACAAGTGAAAACTGGTTATCAATATCAACAATAATAGCAGTACAGTAGAGTTCAGTAGTGTCATAGATTATACACGTCTAAACAGGAAAGTAGTGTTTTGTTTTAAAGTTTATGCTGGGTTCTCAATTAAATAAAAATTCAAGTTTTGGTGATTTATTTTTAAAGTGATGTGATTTTAAAAACATGTTTTTATACGCATTTGTTTTTATATTAATTGGTGAGTTCTTTTTTATTTTTGTAGACACTAATAGGTAGTTATAGTACCTAATCCAACTTAGAGATGGATTACTCGACCTACGGGTCGGTATGGGCCAATTCTGGCGTATTTTAAAACATAAACATTGCCTCCCGTCTATAATTCCCGACGGAGGGGACCATTTTCTATTTCGTTAAGAACAAGGGGGTCTACTTCGCAGCGATAATCGGAAGAATGTTCGGCTGTCTTTTAACTTCGAAAGTTTCCTTTTGTGACTTTGAGTCCTTAGTCCTTAGTCCTTACCCGACTTCAAATCGCTTTTTTGACTTTGGCTTATCTCTTTGACTGTCGTTTTTAGGGTTCCGTAGCCAAATGGCAAAAACCGGAACCCTTATGGATTCGTCATGTCTGTCTGTCTGTCAGTGTCCGTCCGTATGCCACAGCCACTTTTTCCGAAAGTATAAGAACTATACTGTTGAAACTGGGTAAGTAGATGTATTCTGTGAACCGCATTAAGATTTTCACACAAAAATAGAAAAAAACAAAAAAAATTAGGTGTTTCCCATACTTAGAACTGAAACTCAATTTTTTTTTTCATCACATCCTTACGTGTGGGGTATCTATGGATAGGTCTTCAAAAATGATATTGAGGTTTCTAATATAATTTTTTTCTAAACTGAATGGTTTGCGCGAGAGCCACTTCCAAAGTGGTAAAATGTGTAGACCGCAGTAGACCCCGTGGTACTTTTTGACAGGCCCACACTGTCCTCGCAATAACACTGTAATTTGAAAACATTGTAAAAGTCAATTATTTTTAAAAGAGAAGCTAGGTACCTTACCATGGAGTTTCTTGCCGGCTCTTCTTCATATGAAACGACCAATTGGAACCGTGCAACTAGCTGTACGGCTAAACCTACATGTGCCCGTGTAGGTTTATGTGAAATAAAATATTTTGATTTGATTTGGAGAACAATTTAAAAGTGTTTTGGCGAATAGCCTATTCGCCAAAACCCTTTAAATCGCTTAATAGTTTAAATTAATAATGTCAATAATCAATTGTGCACGACGATAATTCGTTGGTACAATATTATCGTATGCCGTAGGTCACTCGGATAGAGATAAACTACGATAACATGGCACGCCCCTCCAAATTACTGTTTCAATGTGTGAAGTCACACCTTTACGAAAGAGTTTGTATGTAGTTGTAAGTACTCTTAATAGTTTATTACCAGATTTGTTGGTTAACTTCAACTACCTAATCATTAGCCGATCGCGCAAGACAACGCACGTGTCGTTTTTAGGGTTCCGTACCCAAAGGGTAAAACGGGAACCCTATTACTAAGGCTCCGCCGTCTGTCTGTCCGTCTGTCACCAGGCTGTATCTCATGAACCGTGATAGATAGACAGTTGAAATTTTCACAGATGATATATTTCTGTTGCCGCTATAACAAAAAATACTAAAAAACACAATAAAATATATATTTAAGGGGCTCACATACAACAAACGTGATTTTTTTGCTCGTTTTTGCTCTATATTGATAATGGCAACAGGTTGACGCTTAAAAAATATTCACAGAATATTTAGTTGTATATTTACTTTAAAAATAAATAATTAAATTAAAACAAAACAAATATTTAAGGGGGGCTGCCAAAAAACGTGGTTTTTTTTTGCCTTTTTTATAGATAGGTAATGGTACGGAACCCTTCGTGCGCGAGTCCGATTCGCACTTGGCCAGTTTTTATAGACTACGTCAGTGCAGCGCCATACTAATAATAATGAGCGATTAATGACGCCACTAGTCGAGCAAGAAATCCCTGATTTGTTTTTGTTTGACGGTCGTCTCATTACGCACACATGCGTACAAATACTTTCAAACGTTTTGAATTTTGGAGGGGCGGGCCATATTATCGTAGTTAATTTCTACCTATTTGATGTCATTTTGCATTTGGAATCACGCAACAAACATTTTTTCAAGTTTTAAACATAATCTTTAAAAAAACGTTGATCAATTAGTGGTCTTAACGACTCTTAACTCGAAAGAACGACTGTTGTACGTGGTTATCTTGGCTCGTTCCAGGGGGTCTACTCAGAAGCGTCGTTAATGCGAACTACCGGCCGAATGTTCCGTCGTTTTATAACTTCCATAGTTTCCTTTCTGGACTTTGAATCCTTACCCGACTTAGTGCCAATTTCACCAATCAAACTGAACGCGATCAGCTCATCTAAACCGAGTTCAAGAGCTGTCAGTGTCAATATTACAAAGAAAATAATGACAGTGACAGCTCTTAAACGTAGTTTATGTGCTGATCGCGTTGTTTTCATTGGTGAAATTCGCCCTTAAAGTCACATTTTTTTTCGCCCTAGTCCGCCATAGTTATCCGTATTAGTCAAGCAACGGCCGAACATTCGGCCAATACTTCAGAATTATGTTCGGAGTAAACCCCCTGACTCCAATCTCCGATCCGTAAGCGTATGCATAATTAGCCTATAATTTTCCCAATGCTGGGGCACAGGCCTCATCTAACTCTGTGAGAGGGAGTGCGCCGTAGTCCACCACGCGGGCCCAGTGCGGGTTGGTGTTGGTGGATCTCACGTATTTGAATTTTTAATTAGTTCTAGGACATGCCGTATGCTCAGTTGCTCACAATATTTTCCTTCACCATTTTGAGAGCAGTGGTAATGAAATAATTTAAACAAAGTATTGTGCCTGCGACTTACCTACAACTCGTAAGTCGCGGCCGTGTCTTCTGGGCCACCACGGCTCTCAGTCCGATCCGTACTACCGGGTTTTCCATTAGGATATTCGGTCAGAGAGTTGGCTTAGGGGGTCTGGAATTTTGGATTTGTGCCCGGTTAAATGGTAATAGTAGGCATACTTACCTATTATTTATATTTTTTTAATAAATTATACATTCTTTATTGGCCTAAGACGCAGATATATGCCAGTGACCTTGAGTAGTTAGCTTGCGTGTTCTGTACTGAGCTCACGCAACGCGTCGTACGTTCAGCCAGTAATAGGACTCGCCCATCAAGGAGCGCTGTCCCCCCCAATTTGACGCATTATTAATTTACTATAGGTACACAAAACAAAAGGTATTTTAATAAAACGCGTATACTAAAAGATCAATAATTAAATTATCTTTAAATTGGTGAAGGTTTAAAATACGCTTGGTAGATTTTGCGCCATTCTCAGTTTTTTATCCGCGTTAGACATTACTTTACAAATTAATTTCGCAATGTAATATAAACATAATCTAAAATATTCACAAATTAAATTGTTGAGAAAATGCTCTAATTTATTATATATTTTTTTCAAATCATTGACACTACTCGTTTAGACGTGATCTTCAGTATAAAATCATTAAAAGTCGGTTATCGTCGCCTTAAGAAGAGCTCTCCTAGCAAAGGTATTTTTGAGCATTTCTCAAATTTTTTGACCGTAGCCGCAATGTGGATGTCCCATGTTTTGGTCTTTGATTATTTTTTTACTACGATAACATAAATAATATACATGACTGTCGTAACTTCATTGATATTACTAAATTATCAGAAAAAATATCAAAACTATAAATAAACCACACTAACTACAATAAATAATTAATAATCTAAAATACCAAAATTTTCGTAGTATGGAAAATAAGTTGTCCCATTGTGACCGGAGTGATTTTGAACTCATTTATTTCATTACATTCTAAGAAACTGAATATATGTTATAGTCTTAAAACACTACTTAGAGTATTTGAATACATGTTTTATTTAGTATATAGTGAAATACGTCGTTAGTTAATCAGTTTTCGGAAAATAATATTGTCCCATAAAAAATTCCAAAACGGAAATTCAGTTTTTGTTACCGATTTTTGTGTCGAAAGATTTTTTAAACTACTAATTTAGGTAGTGTTTTTTCTTTTGGCAATACTATTGACGACATTTCACATCGCCATTTTGATTGTGATGTCATTTCGGTGTCGACAACAGCCGCGACTTAACGTTGTGCCCTGCACTGCGACGAATTCGTTCCGGATTTTGTTATACTGTGTGAAGGTAAGTTCAACTATACTGAATATTCTTATTAAAATGGATAAATAGTTAGTTTTATGGACTACAATTTGATGTAAAATACTGTTTTAACTATTGAGTTTTAAAGAATATGTATTTTTTTGAAAATCTATAACCATCCTTTCGTTACTTCTGATTTTGTTACTTTCGCGTGGTAACGTATAACCAGAACGAAGGGTAACAAAAAAGGAGTTTTTAAAGCTAAGTATAGACTATAGTATTGACTATATTCGTTTAACCTCAATTTTCATAATGTTATATTTTGTTATGTTTATATTGCTTTTGAAAATTTTATCACAGGATTAACGGCTAAGCAGCGGTTTTTATCCTGATTTCTGATTATTTTTTTTTATTTTTCAGGAAAATCACCTCAAGGTGTGTCTCAAAAATGGTGATTTACCTTGATATTGATAAGTTTCTGAAGAAGACAGACTTTCTTGCTTTTTTCGAAGATAATATTGTATGGCCCTGGTCAGTCACACATTTCGTACTATCAGAAAAATGTTTTGGATGTGGAAGTGCAACTAATAATATATTGCATAGTGTTTTTCCACATTTTGTAGTAGCAATGAATACTGAACAGATCAGACTGTTACTAGACAGTAATTTATTCTGGTGTAAGGCATGCAAAAGTTTCAGTGTCTACGACCACTACCCTGAGGATGAGTGTGTATTTTGTAATGTCTAATTTTTAACTTTATTTTAAATATTTATAAGTATTTAGCTCTGCAAGGGCGTTGTTTTTTACGTACTTATTTTATGTATTCGAATAATTATTAGTTTTCGTGACATTAAAAAAATATGTTGTTTTGTTTATAGGTATTATTAAAAATGTTGATTTTAACCAAAGAGAATTAAGACTGTATGAAGACTCAACTGATTAGTTTTTATTTGTTTCCTTACTGAAAGCTTTGCAATAAATTTTTAATTTTTGTTTTGATTTTAACTTATTTTGTTTTCATTTTATGATAAAGTGTCAAGTGTGTATGCTAAGCCTTACATTTCCAATTTTGTTACCCAAGCTTCTTGTTTTGATACTGTCCCAAAATTATGCTGATAAATAAGATAGATATTTCTTTTTCTTTCAAATGAAACGCAATAATCAATCATTTAAAACAATTTTATGATAAATATTATTATAATAAATAGAAAATATAGCATCCTTCCTTTCCTATCATAAAGGAAAACTAAACTTTTTGTTGGAAAGTATTCAAATGGTAACAAAAAATACTCAGTATTGCTAAAAACAATTTAATTTATTATATTTTTTGCAATTTTTACTTTTTCAAGATGTTGTTTAATTTATGATCTACATAGAAAAACATAAATTTATAATACAGTCTGCATGTTTTTTTATGGTTTTCACTCCTTTCCAAGTAACAAAATAAGAATTTTTATTTCGTCCTTAACTTATATTTTATAGGTTTTTTGTATAAAAACTCTAATAAAACAAAAAAACAATTAGAAATTCAGAATCTGTCTAGATTTAGCTAGCTGTATTTAACATAATATGTCCTAAATATACATATTATTTTTTAAGACTATTTTTAAAATTATGGTCAAAAATTTTGAGAAATGCTCTTTTATACTTAAAAGGAGGCCTTTAAGTAAAATTAAATATTGTAGAAGTTTGTTAAGGTAACTAAAATAAAAAATATATAATTATTATTTTCATTTATTACTTAAACGTACATATTGATTATATTTTTAAATATAATTATTATTATTATGTTATCGGGGTAAAAAATTTTGAAATCAGCTCTAGTATCACTCACTTCAATTACCAGATCACCCGGTAGAATTGAACTGGGTAAGTAAAAGTTTTATGTGTATTTTTTGTATGATTTCAGCTAACCGGTCTGTTTCGGCACAGCTTTCAACTACAACAGAATCTTCAAAATGTGGGTAGGTGCTGATAAAGTACATTCTGATTCAAGTGTGCAAAGTTTGTCATTGCACTCGAGGCGAATAATGGACCCCGAGAGTGCAATGACAAACTTGGTGAACTGTGGCCCGCAAAATTCAAATTTTCTTAAGTTTTTTGCAATTTGCACGACAGTGTCAGATTTGACTTTGTGACTTTTGGCCGCAGGACGTGGTGTTCCGTCGCTTCCGTGGACAAGTTCCACAGGACAGCACAATCTAGTGCAAAGTGAAGTGCTACTAAAATAGTCTAAGCCTCAGATTTCTTTTCTATAATCTGAGGTCTAAGCCTTTTTATTAACACAAGTTTTTGTTTATTTAAAGTATGTATGTTTAGGTTAAGGTATTTTTCTATGGGCCTATGTCGCCTGAAATAAATGGTATTATTATTATTATTATTTATCTTGATCAAAATATGATTTCGCGACTATACTCGTAGTGTCATTAATTAGTGTGCATAAGTATACACAGAATTATTATCATTAGAATCATTAATACTTACATCTCTCTAAGTTAGATTATTATTTGGGGAACAGATTTGTTGTGAGCGCGCAATTGTGAATACTCAAAAACGTTTGTTTATTGTTTATATTCACGCGCAACGCAATTGACAACACTAGCTGTCTCTTTTTGTCTTGTTGTTTTTATCAAGCCATCATTTTAATTATAGTGAAATGTAAAATGAATGAAAAGTGGGTATGTGTGCTGCCGCTGCTGCGCGGCACACTTTTTTCGGTTGTTTTGTGAGTGTTTATCATATATGTTTAAATAATAATTATCATTGTTGGGGAACATAATCATGATTTCAGGAAAAGGTCATTCAATGGAACAGAACACATGAATTAATTTACAAATTCCAAATTGTCTGCGGACAAATTGTCCGTCGTCTGCTCAGCACCTAAAGCTGAGCGCGCACTGCGGTGCGGTGGAATGTTCTGCCGATGCCGCAGCGGACGGCCTACTGTGACACATTCCATATTTCACAGATTTGCGGTAAAAAAAACGCATGGCAGTGCGCGCTAAGCCTAAAAGGTCTGATGCAGTAAAGTGTGTGGTGGCATCAAATCAAAGATTGAACTAAAATAACTCCATCAGACTGCTTGAAAACTGATTGAAACTTTTTAGTTGCAGCACAGATAATATAATACTTAGGTAGTATTATATTATCTGTGCTGCAACTAAACTTAGTTGCAGTCAATGATATTTTAAAAAGACGTAGATACGTTACCTACTCAATAATCGATCTTCAAAAACGGCTTAAAGTCTATTAGATGAAATGTGGAAGTAGGACGGCATATCGTAATTATCGGGAGCGAAAAAGAGACGACGAAGAAAATGTGCCACTTGCGGAGCGTGATTATCTTACCTATCTGAAAAATGTTCTTGGCGGGAAAGTGAAGCGTCATGTTTAGCAATTTTGTTTAATTTTCAAAAAATTGTGTTTAGCCGAATATTAATGTGTAACAATGGTGGAATGGTGAATGGTGGAACCATTTAGTGTTCGTGAACGTGCATTAGTGTAGGCAAATGAAACAAAACAGTGCAACATCAGACATCACTTCAAGTTCTCTCAAGAAGTCCGCGTGAGGTCTCAGTAAAGTGCCACGTCTCTACTGAAACTCAATGGGAGCGGGCGGGCGGGGATATCATCTATCATGCTTCATTGAATATAATTCATTCCAAACTTTGTACTCGTTACCTTATTGTATTTGACACTGGCTAAATGTGCAAGCCGCACGAAGCTATGGCAAAAAACCAATCTACCTCTTTTTATATAATTTACATAGAATACCTATCATTGGTTGCAGTCGAATGTTTTTATTTATACTTAATAATAATTATGTATAATTTTTTTACTCCGTGTGGTGCCAGACGTAAAGAATAGCACCTCCCTATTTCTTCCCGTGGGTGTCGTAAAAGGCGACTAAGGGACTTACTAGAGAATGGGCAGCAGCGTTCTCTATGCATTTTAACACCATACTGCGATCGCCAACCCGCCTGCCAAGCGTGGCGATTATGTCAAACTCCCCCCTTTGGGGGAGGTCTATGTCCAGCAGTGGACGACTTTCGGCTGGAATGATGATGATATTTTTTTTATGTTTTGTTGCAGTGAAGCCGAGTTTCGTTGCCGGAACGGGGCCTGCATCCCAGGAGCTAGCCGGTGCAATGGAACCATAGAGTGCTCAGACCGAAGTGACGAGATCTTTGCGCTATGTCGGAACAACACGTCTGTTATGTTTATTACAAGCATTTTAGAGTACCGTAGTCAACATTACCCTTATAGCTGCGCCATGTCCGTCTGTCTGTCTGTCCCTGGCTTAGCTCAGACACTCTTAGTAGGTACTAATGTTGTCAAAAAATAATAGGCCCGTTTTGACATTTAACTTTCGCGACGTAACTAGTGAAGAAACCGTACGACTCGGTACTCGATACCTTTGACCTATAAACATATGGACTTGCCATACCTACAAAATTAGCGTGACTACCTACAATAATCGAGTACTTAAAATGGCTGCCTTTGTTACTGCGAGTGCGAGAGAGAAGGCAAGCAACCGTATGACAGCACATGCCGAGTTTTTGTACCACAAAACTTGGCATTAAACATGGCGACCGGTCACGCATAGACAGATTTTGACGTCACACAAAAGTCATTCCAAATTTAGTCCTTGACAAACACTTAGATATCTCTTTTTTCATATGAAGCTCTTTGTAGGGGACAGTGGGGTAAATAATGTGAAGATAAACACCGTGGTCGCTGAAAGGCACTTGCCACTATATTTTTCTTAACTTGGTACACAACAATAATGAAGTAAATAAAATAAAACTTTGACGCCTAACAAAAACGGCAGACGCTGTTATCAACGAACTCGACTCGTAACTCGTAGCTCTTGAATAACGCCTCCTCGATGAAATCTTCACTCGTTCATATGCAGAAGGAAAAGGACTATGAGTCGCCCAGGGTCCGCTGTGTCGTAGAGAATAGGGTGCTTCGCTGATGTTTTAATCGTCGTAAGTCGGGAGATGTCGATAGCGCCGCGTGTCAGAGTAGAATGCGCACGCCGTCATCGTCAGTGGTCGTCTCTGCGCCCCCGAAGGGGGCGCGAGGAATCGGTTTTGGGGCTTTTGGGCCCCTTGCCCGAGGCATTTCATTTGTCTCTCGGTCCCCATGATTGGGTGGACCCGTCATTGGGTTCTCCTCCCCGTCCCGTGGGAGGGGTGGGAGTGCTTTATTGCACACCTAGTCGCTGGGGGGGGGGGAGTTCCCCCTCGGCGGTCTCATGTGTGTTTGGTGTGACTGTAGGAGCGCCCTAAGTTCTTCACGACGCCCGTGCGACCAGACCCCTACTAGGTGAGATCCCCAGTTCCCTGGGGAAGGCCCGGCAAGGGCCGATCTAGCAACGAAGGCGTCGGTTTTGGGCGGCGCTCACCTACAGTGGGTGCTGTCCTCGCCTCCTACAACGTAACCAGATCTAGCCGGTAGGCGTTGCAGGGAGCGGGGCGTTGTGGTGTTCGAGCGATTTGATTTGTGTGTGCGTCGCTCGTGTGGTTAATCTTTGTGTTTCTCTGCGAGTGTGGAGTGATGTTTGTGTGTGCCGCGCGCGCGACGCCTATTAACTTAGAACGCTTTGTGCGCGGCAGGTGTCATGTGCGCGCCGCCCGCCCGGACCTTCTTTTATACTTTTTCGCTTAAGAAATTATTACATCATAATTATTTTCGGGCCACAGCTGAAGACCGCCCCCCCTATTTTTTTTTATATTATTGGCTAATAATTATGCCTCGATTTTGGCCACCAATAGTAGCTGAGATTATATTTAACGGTTTTCCAATTCTCCGTAAAATATTTACTTCCTAGGTACACGTACATAAGCTTATTTACCCAACGTCGGTTTGTTTACTATTAGTTAGCGATATTCTGCTTGGATTTCTCTTCTTATTCTATTGACTAGTGGGATTCTAATTAGATTCTAGTTAATTCGCTAAGTTAAGTTAGGTAAATAGCTATTTACTCGCGTCACTGTATTTGTGGCGCGAGGAAGCGAGGGCGCGGGGCGAGTGGCTGATGCAGCGACATGTGGAGTTGCGTCGGTCACAGCTTCGCGCAGCCCTGGTGGCGGAATGGCGGGACAGGCTTTCACGCCCTACCACACTCCTCGCTACTCCACTCCACTACATCACGGCCTCGCCACCATCGAGGCGGTCCGGCCAGTACTCGAACCCTGGCTCGGGAGAAGGCACGGCTCCCTGTCGTTTCGGGTGACGCAGGTGCTCTCGGGGCATGGTTGCTTCGGGAAGTACCTGTGTCGCATAAACAGGGAGCCGGCCGCCCGGTGTCACCACTGCGTCGACTGCCGGGAGGACACGGCGCGGCATACGCTGGCAGAGTGTGCCGCTTGGGAGGAGCCACGCCGTGCCCTCATCTCAGGAGTAGGCAGTGACCTATCGCTGCCGGCCGTGGTCGAGTCGATGGCCGGCAGCGAGGAGTCCTGGGACGCGGTGGTGTCCTTTTGCGAAACAGTCGTGTCGCAGAAGGAGGCTGCGGAAAGGGAGCGGGAGATCTCGTCCGCTCACCCGGCCCGCAGCAGGCGCACCGGGCGTCGATGGAGGGCCGATAACGCCCTCTTCCAGCCCCCATAAATGGGTCCAGGGACGGCGGACTTGGGGACGTCCGCCGCCCCCTATCACATTGGACCCGAGGTGGCGGCGCGTAGTGTTCCACGCGCGCCCCTAGCACACCTCACCCCCCCCCCAGACTTGAGGTGGCCCGCAGAGGCGGGCCGGATTTTCCAACCCGTGAACAAAAAAAAAAAAAGAAAGTTAAATAGCTATTTAATATTTATGTACTCGGTGCCCGTAACACTCTTGATGGGTTAGAAAGAAACAAAATGCTTTTTGACATGACTGTGTCGATATGATAGATATTTGTACAACTATTCTTCCTTTATTAGAATATGCCCTCTCCATAGTATTCCTACCCAATGGATTTACGTCGCGATTGTCTATCGCGACGTAACTAGTGAAGTATCCAATGGTATACGACTCGGTACTCGATACGATACTCACGATAAATCGATTCAATTTAAATGTCAAACGGGCCTATTTTTTTTGACAATTATAGAAAACTGTTATAAGGCATGAAGGAAAGAAAATAAAATGAAAGAAAATACGTGTATTTGCGGTAAACATGTCGCAAAGAAAGAATATAAATACAAAAAGAACAAGTAGGGGGAAAATATGCGTCACATCCACGCAAAACGGCCACCGCTCAGAATAATGCTGCGACCCTATTCGAGACAGAGCCCCAGCGCTGGTTTTCAGCGACAGCCGCGAGCCGGCGTTGACGTGATGACGTCTACCGGCAATGGCACCAGCATACTACCTATACATATTAATCACGCTGACAAAATGGTAAAATAAAATCTAAAATTTTTAGAGTAAATGGTCTTTTACACGTAAATGGAGGATGATAATTTTTTTTCTCGTCTATCCCATGATGTGGCGTATCGTTGACTATGTCGTTTAAAAACGTTGAGGGTCTGTGAAGACCATCATTTTTCGATTCAGGGATTCGTTTGCTTAACCCATTGACCTTAGTATTCCTACCTCAATGGCTTAATTTGCTTTAATGATGCGCTAAGGACGCCCGCGAAATTCAAATTTTCCTACGTTTTTTGCAATTTGCAGGTCAGTGTCAAATAATATCTTGAAAGAAAGAAAGAAATCATTTATTTGCCAATAATGTACAACAACAACAACCAACAACAGCTCTCTCACCCTTGATCAACAGGTTGTGAGGAAACCGGTATGTCCTAAAATGCAAATAGTTACAATCTGTTGTAAGAACGAATAGTTTGTTGTGGTCGCGCGGTACAAAGCGCAAGAGCGCGTGTGTAATCGCTGGCGGTAGCGGAGCAAGAGCTCGCTCCGTCGCTCGACACGGGCGCCTTGCGGGGTGTGAGGGCAGGCGCGGGGTCCGCGATAGTGATGGGAAGCGAGGCGACTAAATTCGGATCGCGTAGTGTTGGCGCGAACAGTGTATGTGAGGTCTTCAGGACTTCGGGAGCTCTTCAATGATTAGTTTGTTATTACTAATTTGATGTAATTTAATTGGATCAAAGTCACAATAAATGTTAACGAGTAAGTAGGTACAATAGTGACGCGTGTACGCACGCTCACGCCCGGTTGATCAAGTAATGCCATGCGTCGTCCGTCGGCGCGGGGCGGCCGGTGGCGTTGCGTTCGACTCCCCGTGTTCGGTTGGATGTTGGGTCGTGTAGATGCGTAAACATCAAGTTCAAATAAATCCTTATATACCTTTGTCCCTCCAGATGTGAGGAATACGAGTTCAGGTGCACGTACGGCGCCTGCATGTCAACGTCCGTCAGATGTAATGACAAGCGGGACTGTGCCGACAACTCCGACGAGTTAGTCCCTCTCTGTAGGAATGACTTCACCGATTTTAACATGTAAGTATTATTAAAAATAAAAAAAATAAATAAAACCTTTCGCAGGTCTGCTGGAAGAAATTTCTTAAGAAATAGGCAGTACCTTTGTACTTAAATTTTAATTATGTCATATCGCTTTGTATTTTACTGTGTGTACATAAATAATAAAATAAATAAATAAATAAAATTCATTTAATTCAGGTACGACTTATCCCATATTTTAATACATCTTTAAATTATTTAATGATACACACAAAATCACACATAAATAAATACCTGTCGGGATGGTCAGATATCAGAAGTAAAATATAAACATAGGTATGGTTATATATAAGTAAATGGTTTTACTAATTTAAACCTTACTATCAATACCCATCACGTCTGCGGAGTTTCGCTAGCTAATTTAATTTGACCCTGTATAATATTTCTATGACTGGGATCCACCGAAAAGGCTTTGCATTTGAAAAATCGTTTATTAGAGACCGATCACCGCTTACTAATGAAACCAAAGTTGTAAGCTACGGCTTCAAGAAGAGCGCTGCCGCCACACAGCGGCAATTAACAGGCGAATGACGTCACTGGATCCGATTTCAGGCAAAGTGTTATTGGAATTTCTTAGCAGCCCAGAGTCTGGATTTGTGCCGGTTGATGGCAACAAGCGGGTTACATGGCACTTACATAGCTGGCGTAATGTGGCTGTTTAGAGGCATGAGGAACAGGGTGTAAAGTTCACTCATCCTCCATAGGGAGGATCCTCCGACCAGACGGGTGTCGTGTCTGGTGGGCAACTGCCCGACGATTGATGTCGGGACCTTGTCTATATGCTAGTCGCGCGGTAAACTCTGCTTGCGCGATGCAGGATTTGGCGTGACGTCAGTGTGACGCGTAGTTCGCATGTGGCGATATTGATGCCGCTACAGCTGTACTATATATACACTTCTGCTTAAAAAAATAGCTTTACCAATTTAAGTGAATTTTATTCTAGCTGTGAAGAGCGCCTCCTAGAAGAACGCCAGTTGTCAAGGGCAGTCGACTGCACGAATCTACGTCAAACCTGCGACAATGGCCAGGTCTTAAAGGAGCCGACCAGGTAATAATAATCTATACTAATATAATAAAAAAAAAGCAAACCTAAACCCAAGCCCAAGTAAATAAGCATCACCTTTGTACGTATTTTTCTGTTCCTTTTTTCTTGTCTGTATATAATGTGTGTACATAAACTGTTAAATAAATAAATAAATAATAAATTTATTTATTTTATTTATTTATTAAGTATAGTGAATTAAAACGGTACATTAACATAGATACATAAAATATTAACATGTTTTTTATATAACTTCTTATTCGTTTTTTTACAAAATATTACGGACAATTACTAGTACTTTTTAGCAAAATATTATCAAATGACTAGTACTTTTTAGCAAAATATTACAGACAATTTAAATTTTATTCACACAAATTGAATAAAAGGTGAGTTCTAGCAGTAAAAGTAAACCAGAAAGTTTAAACTTAAACGCAGAAACTGTCATAAACAATTTAAAACCAAACAAATCGAGAGAAATATTTAAAATATTCGTCACTACTAAAAGCATCTCATATTTATTTTTCTCATAGAGGGGGATGAAAAGCAGAGGCCACACGGTACCAACATTATTTAACCTCCAGCGACGTACTTTGAATCCCTCGCTACGCTTAGGATTCTACTCTAGAATCCCTCGCAACAGTCGCAACGCTCGAGATTCTACTCTAGATCGCTTCGCTCTGGATTCAAACAATCGCTCTCGCCCGCAATGCATTATTTTGGTCCCTTGGTTGGACTTTATTTATTAATAGGTTAGCCTACAATTGTTTACACTTTTCCTTTCATTTAAAAGTACACACTATACATTTTTAAGTGCAACAATTACTTACAGGCTGACACCACATGCACTATACCTATATCACAGAATAAGTAATAGTACCCTATATGTAGACTGAAAAAAAACAAAATTAAAAAAGAATGCATAAATCTAGCAATTTAGAAACAAAAATCAATAAACAAATTAAATTTATTAAAATAATAAAAAATATACATTATTTAAAAAAAAAAGAATAATAAATAGATTGGTAGTGATAATATAATATTAAACTAAGATTAAATATTTGGTTTAGGTACACACTGCAGATTAGATGGGTTTGCAGGGCACACCGACATATATATTGGTGTGCGTAAAATCAACGGGTGTACATTACTTCGCCTATTTTAATAGTGCTTGCTTCACAATAACCCGTTGTCCACGCACACACTTACAATTTCTTATCACTTTAATGTTGCAGGCATCGGAATACGAAGCATAAATTTAGCCAATGTATTATCGTCTCCATGGCGCTAATAGCCGGGCGTTCGGTATCTAATATCTTAGCTGCCGGCGCCGTAAGTTCGAGTCCGACTGCCAACAGTTTATTATTTTTGTATGTTTTAATAAAATATTTTGTTTGTTCAATTCATTGCATAGCTATTAGTAAGTCTTCTATAATTTGGGTTGGAATTTATTAATTGTCTACCCTCTAAAAATGGCAAATCTTATTTAAGTTAGTAGGTAGTTTAAGTTCATCGTCATAATGCTATTGACTATCGGGCTTTCGTTACGTTTTTAGACATTAATACCCTGCGTGTTTTGAGAAGTGCTTTTATTTGTGAATCATTAAAAATCACATAAGTCATAACTACACTTTTAAGAGCTGAGATAATTATTTTGCATGAGCAAAACGTTTCAATTAATGAAATTGCGAGGCGTTTATATCGATATCGGTGAGTAACAAAATGTTATTATTATCCATATGTTATTGATTGTTGTTTTTTGTAACAATATTTTTTTATATTGTTCACAGAGAAGAACTGTGCAATTGTGGGCCCATCGATATGCAGATTCGGGAAGCATTGATCCTCGCCGACCGGGACCAAAGGCTGGATTTGCGTATACATATGCGCGGCACCGTGATATAGTTGCCGAGCCGTTCCAGGTTCCTCACTACTTGTTCCACGGCGACTAAACATGACGTGACATTACAAACTGTACGGAACCACTTGCGTGCAGCTGGTGTGAAATGTCGTTGACCAGCCAAAAAAATGTATTGTCAGATATTCACAGGCAAAACCGGATACGCTTCGCAAGAGAATATTTGGATTTCGATTGGTTCAATAATATAGTGATATTTAGCGATGAAAAATGTTTTAAGTCAGACAAGGACGGTCGCAAAATATTGTGGCGAAAATTGTGTTGGTATATGGTTGCTAGCATGAGGACACGATTACAACAAGTAATAAATAGTCAAGGCGCACCAATCGCCTATTAATAAATAAAAATATCAGGGGGTAATTAAATTTGTTTTGTGTGAGTGATGTTATTGTTAATGAGATTACAATTTAGGATACCTGTAAGTATCTTATTATCTAACTTACTAACATGTTTATTCATATCACTAATAAATACATTACCCACTTGAATATGAAAAATAACGTTAATTCTTGTCCGACTTATAATATTTTGTAATGGACAAAATTTTATAAGTAATTATAATGTTAAGTAATTATAATTTTAAAAAACCTAGTCAATAAATGTTGTTATTTCTTATTACAAATTGTTTTTTTTTAATTATCAGGTAAATTACAAAAATAAAATTCAAGTGAAAATAATGTTTTTAATAATGCAAAAAGTTAACGTCGGTGGTGAGACTCGATCCTAAGACTTGTGGTTTACTAGCCGACTGCCTATAGACCTATGCCACGAGACCAGTTAATTACATTATTTTTAAGCTTCATATTCTTGGCTTCACGTAAATTTTGAAGCAAACAAATAAATAGGCGTAGTATAGTAACACCCATTGATTTTACGCACACTAACATCTATGTCGGTGTGCCCTACAAACCGAACTAATTTGCTGTGTGTACATTAGATTACAAGTAAAAATTAAATTATATAACGTTAGATAAAAAATTGGCAATTTTTGACTTTAGGACACAATTTACTATTTTTTCTTTGTGTTTAGATGTGACGGCCACGTGGACTGTGACGACGGCTCGGATGAGACCCTCGCCAGGTGTGCTGAAGCAGAGTGTACGCCACCGTTGTTCCGGTGCGCTTATGGCGGCTGTGCTTACCCGAAGGCGCAGTGCGATGACGTAAGTACTGTAAGAGCACGTGATACCGGAGTCAATTAGGCGCAGCTGCCAATGAAACTGTTCTTTTTTTTTTGGGTGGGAAATTATCAAATAACATCTCCCGCTCTGGGCGGAGCGGGAGGGCGTGTCAGACTTTTACTGACTAAAACCCACCCGTGTTCCTTCCGTTCCCTGTGTGCCAGGGCCACGATATCCCTTTCGGACAAACTCGCAACTCTGGCAGGCATTAGTCCTAACGGACCCCGTCAGTTGGAGCTGACATCTCTTTGAGGCGCGCGTGGAACACAACGCGCCGTCGACCTGGGCCTGGTCCTTGTCGTCGGCGAGCTACCCATCGCTCACCGTCCGCAAGCCCGCGCCTACGGTGGCCGGAAATCGGCGTGCGACTCCCGACGCCCGGGGCGTCGCGAACCTTGCGCTGAAGCTCGGGAGTAAAACTACCTCGTATGTAATGGGTCATTTTAGCCCCTTGTATAACAATCTACTATTGAAAATGCCTTCTTTTGTGATCATTTTTTTTTACATTTCTCGAGAAAATCACTTCTACAATTTTTAAACTGTTGTCTGTGTGGTGCCGGACGTAAAGAACAGCACCGCCCTATTTCGTCCCGTGGGTGTCGTAAAAGGCGACTAAGGGACTTACTAAAGAGTGGGCAGCAGCGTTCTCTATGCATTTGGGCACCATACTGCGATCGCCAACCCACCTGCCAAGCGTGGCGATTATGGCAAACCCTCCCTTTGGGGGAGGCCTATGTCCAGCACTGGACGTCTTTCGGCTGAAATGATGATTCGCTTGATAGAATGGCACCAGAATATTTTTACTGCCAGCCTGCAGTCCTGTTTTGCAGTACGAAGTATTCATTTTTGCAGTATTAAGTATATATCTACCTAGCCTTTTTCCAATTATGTTGTGATCTACCTACCGGGACATACCTAGGCGTACATATCGCCCAACATCTCAATTGGCATAAACACCTAGATACAATCTCTGGTAGAACTCGCAAGCTGATTTGTGTTTTTAAAAAATTACGGAAGTCTGCTGATAGGGATACATTGAGGGTGGTTTATTTTGCTTTATGCCAATCGATCTTGGCTTGGTGTATTCCAGTCTGGGGTGGAGCTACTGAGAACCATTTTATTCGACTAGAACGTGCATAACGAGCAGTTCTGAAGGTTCTGCTCTCTCAGCCGCTAAGATACTCCACAGTACAGATATATGCGGAATCTAAAGTGTTAAATGTCAGGCAGCTGTATGTCCTTTAGTCAATGCTGCGTAAGCACCCTACTCGTCCGTCCTTAGAGCCAAAAGGCAGAACACACGGTTTTTCCACAAGAGTCGCATAAAAATTCGTTTGCCAAGAGACACTATTATGTCACCAGCACGAAACTTTATAAATAGCTAAATTTTACATGGGGCGACTGCCTATCTGATTTTCACAACCGGCCACCCAGTTACTAGGTAACAAGATACCCCTTGTCAAGACTGGGACGATAACCGACTTTTAATGATTTTATACTGAAGATCACGTCTAAACGAGTAGTGTTAATGATTTGAAAAAAAAAAATGTTCAATTAGAGCATTTTCTCAATAACTTAATATGTGAATATTATAGATTATGTTTATATTACATAGTGAAATTAATTTGTAAAGTTATGTCTAACGCGGATAAAAAATTGAGAATGGCGCAAAATCTACCAAGCGTATTTTTCTGAAACCTTTACCAATTTAAAGATAATTTAATTATTGATCTTTTAGTATACGCGTTTTATTAAAATACCTTTTGTTTTGTGTATAATAAATTAATATTGCGTCAAATTGGGGACAGCGCTCCTTGATGGGCGAGTCCTATTACTGGCTAAACGTACGACGCGTTGCGTGAGCTCAGTACAGAACACGCAAGCTAACCACTCAAGGCCACTGGCATATATCTGCGTGTTAACGTCTGTCCAAGTTAAAAACTGTTAAAACTTGATTGGGTGCTTACAGGTAGAAGACTGTGCTGATGGCTCAGATGAATCTTACGAGCTGTGTGGGAGAATATTGCCAGCTAGGACTACCACCACACCAAAGTAAGTAACTATCCCAATATAGAATTTCGACACTCTCTGATCAAGATCTTTAACGGCGCAAATACCGCGCGCGGCGCCGGCGCTTTAATAACGTCTTTAGAGCTATGTTAAAGCTGCCTTGGCGGTGTAGTGCGTCTGGCATGTTCGTTAAGAACCGAGTTACCGATTTTTACGGGCTCTTGAGGAAACTCAAGGCATCCTTCGTGACTCGACTATGTGCATGTACGAATCAAATAGTGTCTCAGGTAACACTTCGCTGTGTGTACATGCTAAGACGCTGTATTTTAATTTTATGTAATTCATTTCATTTTTAATATCTATTGTAATTTAATTTAATTTTGATGCATGTCATTTAATTTATAATGGATTGTAATTTTGTATTATTTTCTAAAATAATTTCAAAAGTATATATTTTAAAATTATAAAAAAAATATTTGTAAAATCCTTAAAACAAGCCCTTTCATTTGATATGTCACACAGTACAGTCAGCAAAACTTTTTTTTTAATTTTCTTATTTGCCCCCCAAAAGTGACCTCCATATTCAAAATTTATTTATTTACGTAACACCTTGTTTGGGTCACAGAATTTCATATGTGTAACAAAATTAAACATAATCGGTCCAGTAGATTCTGAGAAAATCAGCTGTGACAGACGGACAGACAGACACACGAGTGATCCTATACGGGTTCCTTTTTTCCTTTTGAGGTACGGAACCCTAAAAATGGCTTAAAAAACCTGAGGAACAGTCGACAGTAATCAGGTTTGATCTGGCATTAGATTTGATCATTCATCAGTTTTATTCAGCCGTCAGATTTGTTCAGACGTCAGATTTGAGCAATCGTCAGAATTTAGTGATGCGTCACTCGCTCTAATTAAAAAATGTTCCCACGTAAGCGTAACCTACTTTAATTTTTTACTGAGTTTCATCGTGTATCTTCCAGGCCAGTCTGCACACTTCCCCCACAACCTGACCACGGCAGCTACAGCATGGGGGGCAAAGTGCAAGGAGTGCCGGGACAACAGTTTAACTCCGTCGTGCTAAAGTTTAGCTGTGACCCTGCGTACGAGATCGTTGGTGAAAGCACCCTGTTCTGTAGCATGGGGACATGGTTTGGAAAGCTGCCTAGGTGTGCTCGTAAGTTTGTCCGTTTTCCTTAATACTAGGCGTAATAGAGGAATGAGGAACAGGGTGTAAAGTTCACTCATCCTCCATAGAAAAGGGAGGATCTTCCGACCAGGCGGGTGTTGTGTCTGGTGGGCTACTGCCCGACGATTGATGTCAGGAGTGAGACGTTGCTAGTCAAGCGGTAAACACTGCTTGCGAGATGCAGGATTTTGCGTGACGTCAGTGTGATGCTTAGTTCGCATATGGCGATGTAGTTAATAGGTAATATGGGCGGGTGTCCGCAACTCCCACGTCAATGCGCGTATTTTGCGTACGGGTGGGAAAATCGGTTATTCGATTCACCCCAGCTCCTCAAGGAAGGCCAGCAACGCCTTGGTGTTACTGACAATCTCACGTAGAATACCTGGGTTACCGAAGTATTTTGCACTGTATGTGGCGACCACCGGGCAGTTTAACAGCACGTGAGCTGCTGTCTCGTCGTCCTCCATGCGGACTGTCATTGACTCCTATGACAAAGAGGTGTTTATTAAATGACCCATGGCCAGTTATAACCGCTGTAACTGTACGCAGCTGTTGTATACCACGGCGATTTAGATATCAGACACCATTTTGGTAACCCATTGAAAGGGTTTTTGATAGGGTATTTCTAAGCGGATAATCAAAAACCCATACGATATGGGTAGCCCTTTTTAACGGCTTAAATAAATTTTTGGTTACCCGTTGAAAGGATTTTCGATAAAACCCCATACGGCAGAGGCGTAGCCACTATACAACTCGATTCCTATCGGCTTCCCTTCGGAACAACCAGTCATCTTACAACCTTTTTTTTTTGTGTGGGAAATTATCAAATAACTTCTCCCGCTTTGGGTGGAGCAGGAGGGCGCGTCAGACTTCTTCTGACTAAAACCCACCCGTGTTCCTTCAGATGCCTATGTGCCAGGGCCACGATATCCCTTTCGGGCAAACTCGCAACAGTGGCAACCCTGGCAGGGGTCTTCTTACACCTGTGTGTATCACATCGCATTACAAACATTTAATACCGGTTAAAAATATAATTAATATATTTTATACATTTAATTTCTCGCCGACTGATCGACACTTCACGTGACCAGAGGGCTGGCTCGTTCTTCGGCCAAAGAATTAGCATTGCCATTCAACGTGGCAATGCTGCCAGTCTTCTGGGCACGTTTCCGGATGACAGCGATGTGGACGAGTACTTCGACGCTCAAGTGTCTTTTTGATTTCTTATATTTTTCATGTTGTAATTTTTTTTTTTCGTAGTTAGTATATCTTCTTAGTGTAAATAATTAGCTGTATACCGGTTTAAAACATCATATAAGATTAAAAATATTCCAAAAACTGCCAATGTTTTTTCACTGAACAACTAATACCATAGCTAACGTAAAATTTTTGAGTTAAATTTTGACGTTATCGTGAGTTTATGAGAACTGAACAACTTTTTCTTCGGCTTACCTCTAACAAAAATTATAGCTTCGCTACTGCCATACGGTATGGGTAACCCTTTTGAACGGCTTAGTTTAATCCATTCAAAATTACCCACACCGTATGGGTTTTTGATTAACTGCTTAGAATAACCTTTTCCAAAAAAACCTTTTCCATGGAGAGGGTTTTCGATAGAGTTTTTCTAAAATGATAACCGAAATGGTCCCTGGGTAGAATAGAGATAGAATTGGTCCTGCTACGCGTACTGGGCGGATATCGAAATAACATAATATTATGATTTTTTCATGTCACTGGGTTTCAATTAGGTATAGAACCCACTGAATGGGTCATCATGTAACCCTTTCACTGGGTTTGAGTTTGAGTTTGAGTTTTCTATTACAAAACCCATTCAATGGGTTACATCATGATAACCTCTCTCCTCTCTCACCCTCTTAACCGGGGTTGTACGGTCCCTGGTAGATCATAATATATACCACAGCGACATAAATTAATGCCTTAATAAAACCGCGCAAACTGGGCTTTGCAAATCCAACAGAGCGTATAGCGTTAGTGAAAATGGACACAATTACTTTTTAAAGATTTTATGATTAGTTTTTATTTGCCCTAAATCTGAATTAATCATCATCACTGAAGACACTCATAATTTTGAACACATTTTACTTACACACTCGGAAAACGCGAAAAAAAAAACCAACTGTTTCCTAATTGTGTAACACACGTCTATCAATCACAATGTGAATGATTTTGAATTGTATATTGCTAATTAGACGCGAAATTTAAAAAGGAAATTCAAATTATAATAAAATGGCAATGATATTAAATTAAACAGATATGTTGTGAGCGCTCAATCGTGAAGACTCGAAAACGTCCTAATTGGGACGTATTTGTTAGTTTATGATGCCAACATTCGGTGATTGGTGGCCAGAATAATGTTTGTTTACATTCACGCGCAATTGGCAGCACTAGCTGTCTCTTTTTTCTTGATGTTTTTATCAAGCCATCTCTTTTCTATCATTTTTACTTGTAGTGAAATGTAAAATGAATGAAAAGTGGGTATGTGTGCTGCCGCTGCTGCGCGGAACACTTTTTTCGGTTGTTTTTTGAGTGTAAGTATAACATATCTGTTTAATATATCATTGGAAAATGGTCTTGAAACCTTTTTTACGGTGCTTTCTCGTAGAACAGAAGTCTATTTTTGCTAGTGAGGGTCGCCGGGGCGTTGCCCCGGTTGCCCCATAGTAGTTCAGGCCCTGATTAAAATCACCATTTCTTCACCAGATTTCTGCCAACTCCATAAGCACCACAGCGTAGAATACCGCTGCCCCCTTTCATTTGATGGCTCAGTGGAAGGTACACGCGAGTGCAACGAAAGGGAACCAGCTGGAACCACGGTAGAACCTCGGTGTCGCGAGCCAGTGTACTACTATCCGGGACTCATGCTGAATATGCACTGCAATGAAAGTGGGAGGTGGGATCAGATTGTTACCTGCATTCCAGGTATGTTAACAATAATTGAAAACTTAAAAAAACCCCGACTGCAACATTTATATCTGTAACTTTTATGGTGTAATTACATAATAAAGAGTATTCTATTCCATTCTATTGTATTCAACTTACATGTTCAGATTAAGCGATGAAGGACAGAACTTGAAAAGAGAACTTGTTTCGAACTATTTGACACTATTACCATTCATAATATCCCATTTCTACCCATGGGTGGCATGACTTACTAGAGAATGGGCAGCAGCGTTCTCTATGCATTTTTAAAACCATACTGCGGTCGCCAACCCGCCTGCCAAGCGTGGCGATTATGGCAAATCCCCGCCTTTTTGGGGTAGGCCTATGTCCAGCAGTGGACGTCTGATGATGACCATTCATAATAAACTCAAAAATGGACTGGAAACTAGCCAGACTCATGTACCGAATGGTGATCGTACCTTGCATTTACACGGTTTGAAAGTATAGGCACTTACTAAAGTAACAGGTCAAGACCGAGAAGATACGAAAGAGTTATCATGAGAGACTTGATTAATCACGCTAGGAATAAACCCAGACAAAAGAAAATGCATGAAATCTTGGACGGAACCGTAACCAAACGCATCAAGACCCACAGGATGTGCTATCTTGCACACGTTCACAGTCGCCGCGAACATTACCTGTTACATGCAGCAATGCAGTACAAGGCCAAATCCTAGAAAGCCGGCCGCCCTATTTATACATGGAATGATAACTTAAAACAAGACAAGACGTACTTCAACAAGGACGTAAGTTTTTGGATGAACACGGCTGATGAGCGAAATAAGATAAAGAAAGCTGCCAGCGTGATTTACAAGAACTATGAAACGGATAGTGAGACCTTTTTTTTTTTTTTTGGGTGGGAAATTATCAAATAACTTCTCCCGCTCTGGGTTGAGCGCGAGGGCGTGTCAGACTTTTACTGACTAAAACCCACCCGTATTCCTTCATTTGCCTGTGTGCCATTCGGACAAACTCGCAACCCTGGCAGGCATTGGCCCTAACGGACCCCGTCAGTTGGTGCTGACAACTCTTTGAGGCGCGCGTGGAATACAACGCGCCGTCGACCCGGGCCTGGTCCTTATCGGACGGTGAGCTACCCATCGCTCACCGTCCGCAGGCCCGCGCCTACGGTGGCCGGAAATCGGCTTGCGACTCCCGACGCCCGGGGGGATAGTGAGACCTTGGAATCAGCAACGTGTAATACAGCATAGCAGTGACACAGACAAGAACCGAGAGAACCTAAGCCAACCTGGCGGCGAAGCTAAAGAAGCCCCGGGGTCCCATAGATAAATATCACCCGTCTCTGCTTGCTCAAGGATGCATATCCGGTAGGCTCAAATAATCCTTCCATATCCCATGGGCACGTCTTCCCTACCATTATAGCGCCCCGCGGTCTACTCTCTGATATACAATGGTCTCTGTAGTCCCATGAAACATGAGGCTTCAGGGGCTAGGGTGAATCTTTGGGTTCATTCCAGCAATTGAGTCTGTTACAACCACGCTGGGGTCGGTGCATTTCATTCATTCATTCTAGTGGTCGCCCACTGGTCGAAATTCGACCCCCTCTACCCCCAACCTACAGGGTTATTTTTAAGTACAATGACCCCTTAAGAGGTTATTGACGTTTTAAAAATAACCCTGTATATAGTACTTACTAATTCCATGAGTACACTAATTCCAGGCTATTAAAAAGTTTACTTACTTATTATTTATGCTCAAGCTGTCACTTCCTGTTACACACTTCCGTCCCTTTTCACGAAATCACTCCCACAGACAGCGAGAGATAAAATATGACCCCAAAAGGTGGTACGAAACCATTCGTGTCGTGTCTTCAGCTGATTTCTAATTCTCTTCAATTTCCGCATACAATTTCAGCAAGAGTTGTAACCCGTATACAACATGTCCCAGAATTAACGCGCAACCTCTTAAGGGGTCATTGCACTCATCATTATGAACAACTTTTACTATGGAACCAAATATGAAATCGCGAAAAAAAAATCTGCTGTCCCATACATTTCATTTTCATTTTCATTTATTATTTTTTTTCATTTTTTTTTCATTGGGTATCTGTAAAAACAAATGTAAGTGTAAATAAATAAATTTTATAATAACTCGTCAAAATATAGGGAACAGTAGATTTTTTTTCGCAATTTCAGGGTTGGTCCCATAGTAAAAGTTGTTCCTAATGATGAGTACAATGACCCCTTAGGAGGTTGTGCGTTATTTATGTTACACCTTGTTTAAGCACCTTTAAATTATGAACAAGTAGTTATATGATGGCTCTTCGTACAGAATGTGGTAATTTGGGCAAGGCTGCCAACCCCCTACTGCTGCAGGGTCGAGATGCGATGCGCAACGAGTTGCCGTGGCACGTGGCGGTCTACCGGAGACCCCAACTCAAGCAGGTGTGCGCTGGGACGGTGGTTAGGACTAATGTGGTCATATCAGGTCAGTACTACTTTAAACTGTTTTTTTTTTTTTTTATTAAGTTACATTTTCTACGGTGTATTAGGTTATTGACCCGGTGATAACGGTCTCTTACTCACTCCAAAAGTTTATTGTTAAGACGCAGATATATGCCAGTGACCTTGAGTGGTTAGCTTGCGTGTTCTGTACTGAGCTCACGCAACGCGTCGTACGTTCAGCCAGTAATAGGACTCGCCCATCAAGGAGCGCTGTCCCCAATTTGACGCATTATTCATTTATTATACACAAAACAAAAAGTATTTAAATAAACCGCGTATACTAAAAGATCAATAATTAAATTATCTTTAAATTGCTGAAGGTTTCAGAAAAATTGTTTTTTATCCGCCTTAGACATAACCTTACAAATTAATTTCACTATAAACATAATCTAAAATATTCACATGTTAAGTTATTGAGAAAATGTTCTAATTTAACATATATTTTTTTCAAATCATTAACACTACTCGTTTAGACGTGATGTTCAGTATAAAATCATTAAAAGTCGGTTATCGTCGCCTTAAACTAGAGTTAGAGAAAAATAAGTTTTGTATAGAAATTTTAAATTCCTCATATTTCGTCTTTAATCATTGTCCTTTCAAAATATATATTTGGGAACATAGATATTATGTAATCCAATCGAAATAAATACACACTACCTTAAGAATATGTTTGGTTTACAAATTATTATGGTATTAAGTTTGTTTGAACTACCCATGCTACGCCGGCCCCTTAAGCTATGCTTGCCGCGGTTGGTCCATGGATGGGTGATCATCTTTCCATACCAAGACCCCTCCGTGTCTCGGAAAGCACGTTAAGCCGTTGGTCCTGGCTGTCATTTGTAGATCTTTGACAGTAGTTACGGATCGTCAGAATACCGAAAGTCTAACAACCAGTCTTACTAAGGGTTATCATGTTACCCAGTAACTGGGTTATGAAGGTCAGATAGGCAGTCGCTTTCACTGTATCCGGTTACACTTGAAGAGACAGGCCAAATGATGATGAGCACCAATGATGTGATAATAGCATCATGAAATTATAATTTTAAGCGATTACTGACAAATGCTTACACTGATTGGACAGGTCCACTCCAATTTGTGTGGTTCTTTCCTCAAAAGACCATTTTTGACACGGATCTACATGGTGCTCACATGATCTGACCAAGATTATTTCTGGACTTTAAAAGAGACTTTGACCCCTGAGTTTGTTTCGCCATTTCTTCTCAGGGGTAGTCAGATAGGAAATGTCGGCTACATCTAGATTATTTTATTTATTTTTTATATGACGTGTAAAAGTGATTCTAATATCCTATTTACAAAATAAACGATCTAATTTCATTTCATTTAAACTATCTCTGCCTAACCCATTGGGAAATACAAGCGCGATGCAATGTTGTGTTTTGTTTCCTTTCCAGCTGCTCACTGCTTCTGGCGACGTAGCAGTCTCCAGCCGGTGTCCAACTACGTGGTGGCGGCTGGGAAGCTGTACCGGACCTGGAACCATCCTTACGACGTTAATACTACGCAGACCTCGGAGGTAAGATCACTAAGGAATCGTCCATTAATCACGTGAGGCTCGAAACGGGTGGAGGGGTTCGGAAAAATCCAGGGACTGTACAACCCCGGTTAAGGGTTAAGCCTTTCGAAGGGATAACCCATTCAATGGGTTACCTTTATCATGATGTAACCCATTGAAAGGGTTTTATACTAGAAACCCATTGAAAAGGTTACATGATAACCCATTGAATGGGTTTTATACTTGAAACCCATTGAAAGCGTTACATGATAACCCATTTCAATGGGTTCTACGAGTATACCTACTTGAAACCCAGTAACATGAAAAAATTATAATATTATGTTATTTCGATATCCGCCCAGCACGCGTAGCAGGACCAATTGTATCTCTATTCTACCCAGGGACCATTTTGGTTACCATTTTAGAAAAACCCTATCGAAAACCCTTTCAATGGAATGGGTTTTCGATAGGGTTTTTCTAAGCAGTTAATCAATTTGGGTAATTTTGAATGGCTTAAATTAAGCCGTTCAAAAGGGTTACCCATACCGTATGGGTTTTTATCGAAAACCCTTTCAATGGGTTACCAAAATTTAATTTAAGCCGTTATCGTATGGGTTTTTGTTTAACCGCTTAGAAAAATCCTATCGAAAACCCTTTCAATGAGTACCCAAAATGGTCCCTGGAAAAATCACGGAATATCAAGAAGGGTAGGGACTTGTGGTGAGATGATTTATTTTCTCATTGATCACGTGTATTTATTTTTACGTTGAGTGCTCGATTTCTAAACGGAAAAGCGGCGCGTGACTTGACTCGTCGTTGCCAGGCAATGAAATCCCCCCCCGCCGCAACAGGGGCTCGGCTTGCCAGTCGCCAGTAAGATAAGGCGAATTCGCTAATTTTCTTATGATTTTGCAATTTGCAGGTCAGTAACAGGTTGTATGTTGATCTAAATATGATTCTCGGACGTAACAAATATGACTTTATAAAATTATTACCATTAGAATCAGCAATACAACTCTCTAATTTCGAACTTTTTAAAATAAATGCTTTTAAAATTATTTACGAAAATCGATGAAAATTGTTTAGAGGCATGAGGAACAGGGTGTAAAGTTCACTCATCCTCTATAGGAAAGGGAGGATACTCCGACCAGACGGGTGTTGTGTCTGGTGGGTAACTGCCCGACGGTTGATGTCGGGGTGTTGTATATATTAAGCTAGTCGCGCGGTAAACTCTGCTTGCGCGATGCAGGATTTTGCGTGACGTCAGTGTGACGCGTAGTTCGCATGTGGCGATGTTGATGCCGCTGCAATTGACGACCCCCCCTTATCTCCGAAACTACTGGGGCGACTAGAATCAATTCTATTTTTTTGTAAATATTGACGTTCAAAAGTGCCATTTATGTGCCTATTTGAAATAAACAATTTGACTTTGACTTTGACTTTACTGAGCTAAAACATTTAAAAAAAACGTTCTTTACTTGAAATATGTAGATTACAGGAAAACTTATAAGAAGTCTATGGTCTTACAATAACATGGTATAAGTAAATCACTCAATAATGAACGTACAAATTTACATGTTTGTTTCTACTATCAACAGATACGAGAGATAATAGTCCCAGCGCGGTTTCAAGGCTCAGCCACGAACTTCCAAGATGACATAGCTCTCTTGATACTGGAGTCGAATCTTCAGTACACCTTCGCCGTCAGGCCCGCTTGCATTGACTTCGATTACGCCTTCGATTCGAGGCAATTGAAGGTACTAAGTGTTGGAAAGGTAAGAAAAAGAGAATAATAAGCAGTCATTTTACTTTGTGTACATTATTTCATCACCACTGCTCTCAAAACGGTGGAGGAAAACATCGTGAGGAAACCGGCATGTCCTGGAACTAAAAATTCGAAGACATGTATGTGACATCTACCAACCCGCACTCGATTACGGCTCACTCCCTCTCACAGAGTGGCCTGTATCCCAGCAGTGGGAACATTATAGGCTGATTATGCATGAAGGTTTTAATTAAAAACCAAAAATCGAAAATATATAAGTTTTATTATTGGTCAAATTAGATAAGCTGGCGAAAATACATAGACGCAATAAACAATAATAAAAAAATAAAAAAACTGCCGCGGGATATCCAGTTATGTACCTACTTGAAATAATGACTGTTTTAATACACCTGTTATAACTTCTTTCTTTTCTTTACCGACTTCCAAAAAGGAGAAAGAAAAGAAAGAAAGAAAAATATTTTATTTCGGACACGTACACACGGCTAGAAAGAAAAGAAAGAAAGAAAGACACAAGCACATCAAGCTATACATTTCCAGTATCAGCTGACCTCTCATTGTAAGGAAATCTTATACAATGCGAGATCATGATGTGTAGCCGTGTGGACATAGGTACATGAAATACAAAAATAGCATTTAAAACGAACAATAAACAAAAAAAAATCAAGACTTAAGCGATGTCAAAAAGGCTTCTATCTCAGCATAATGCTGTGATATTTATATTTTAAAAATAAATACCGCAGCGCTGGTATTCCAATAGGGCCCGAAGTAGGAGGTTATGTTTTTTAATTTCTATTAAGAGGACGATAACCGACTTTTAATTAATGATTTTATACTAAAGATCAGAGTAGTGTTAATGATTTGATAAAAATGTATGATAAATTAGAGCATTTTCTCAATAACTTAAGACGTGAATATTTTAGATTATGTTTATAATATAAACATAATCATAATTATTGAAATTAATTTGTAAAGTTATGTCTAAAGGCTTCTACATACCAGCGCGACTTGTCGCACGACGCGACACGGCACAAAGGCCCCGCGAGTCGCGGGACGAGCGGTGTCTTTGTGTCGCGTCGCGTCGCGCGACAAGTCGCCCCGGTATGTAGAAGCCTTAACGCGGATAAAAAACTGAGAATGGCGCAATATGTACCAAGCGTATTTTTCTGAAACCTTCACCAATTTAAAGATAATTTAATTATTGACGTTTCAGTTTAGGCGTTTTATTAAAATACCTTTTGTTTTGTGTATAATAAAATAATAATGCGTCAAATTGGGGACAGCGCTCCTTGCTGGCTGAACGTACGACGCGTTGCGTAAGCTCAGTACAGAACACGCAAGCTAACCACTCAAGGTCACTGGCCTGACACATGATAACGACAATTGTCTGTCTTACTAGATCGCAGGCTGGGGTCAGACCGAGCGGGGCAGTTACTCAGAGACCCTGAGAGTAGCTGACGTGCCATACGTCTCCATACAAGACTGCCTCGCCGACACTCCTGAAGGATTTAAAGCCTACATCACCAGCGACAAAATATGCGCTGGATATAAAAATGGTAAGTTGCTTAATGATTTTTTGAGTTTTTAACTTATTTTCTAAGTAAGACGAACAATAATAAAAAGATTTGATTTTCCAAAACTCACAATTTCATGTACGAAGTCCGGTATTGATAATAATTCCATTTAAAATTGTCTGAGGCAGGGGTCGGCAACCTGCGGCTCGCGAGCCGCTTGCGGCTTTTTGATGTAAAGTTGTGGCTCTCCAATTCCATACGCAAAAATTTATTATTATTCAATAACTGTAGTTATATTATTGGATTAATTATTTTATTATTCTAGTAGCTAGCTTATTAGCTAGCTGCTAGAATAATAAAAGAATTAATAAAAAAAAAAAATATCATAATAATTAAAAAAACATATTATAGCATATTTGCTATAATATGTTTTTTCCTAAAAAACATTTGTATGTTTTTATGTGAATAAATATTAATTCGTGTTAAACACGAAAGTCGTTTATTTAAAATCAAAAAAAAAAGTTAGTGGCTCTTTAAAATCTAGAAATTTTGTAAATTGTAACTTGTGGCTCCTCCGTCTCAAAAGGGTCCGACCCTTGGTCTAAAGGGCCTCTGCGAGATGGCTTCGGCCCCTCGTAGCCTTCCAAAGGACCGGGACCCCATGGTCCCGAGATATATAAACACATAAAAATAATAGTAATATTGTTCACCAAAATAATAGTAATATTGTTCACCAAAATAATAGTAATATTGTTCACCAAATATGCTCAAGGCGGGTTGGCAATTTCAGACTTCTTTTTTTTTTTTAAGGCACTTCAACGACTTACTCATTAAGATATACACAAAAAAATATCACATACAGGTTTAAGAATTGTGAATTCGTCACTTACAGAAGTGCACAGCACTAGCACAGCAATTAGAACTACGTACAAATATAACGTTAGTTGCATTACATAACAGTTATAAAATAAAATAGAATGAAAATCGAATACGATCGGAAAGACAACAATAGTCCAAAATAAAAAACACCACGAAAAACAACGAAAAAAAAAACAAAAAGAAGGGAATGGAAGTAGATACAATTATTAAAATGTGGGTCGTATTTCACAGGCGACTCGAAACTCTGAGCTGTTAAGAAGTCTCGATCGGAATTGCCGTAAAGTGTTAGAATAGATGTCGATGCTGTGATTTACTATGTATAACTCCAGGGTTTCCTCACGACTATTACTATAATTTGTACTGAAATTATAATTATGTCATATCTTTGTATTTTACTGTGTACCTAAGAACATGCTTTAGTTATTATTCTAAGGTGTGTACAGACGTCAGCACATCGAGCTACTACAATCTGTCAAATTTCTTTAGTACATTTTCAACTTTATCCCTACAGCATAAGGTTCAAGGTTGATTGGGAAAATTTGACAGTTACGGGTAGCTTGACCTGCTGGATTCTGTACATAAATAAATGTCCGTGTGGCGCCGGACGTAAAGAATAGCACCATCCTATTTCTTCCCGTGGGTGTCGTAAAAGGCGATTAAGGGAGCGTTCTCTTTGCATTTTAACACGCTAACCCGCTAACCCGCCTGCCAAGCGTGGCGATTATGGCAACTGCCCCACCCCCTCTTTGCGGGAGGCCTATTTCTAGTAGTGGACGTCTTTCGGCTGGAATGATGAAGAATGTCATAAATAACAAAGTCCATATGAATTGAAAAGTCAATTAATATGGTTTATTATATTATCACTTTTTACCCCTATTTTTTATACACCATGTTTTATGAAAATAAATATTATTTCTATTTCTATCAATATGGTACTTTACCCGGATTTGATTTTTTTTTAAAGGTATGAAGTGAGGCCTGAACCACTGGGCCATCATTGCCATAGATAAAATAATTAAATAAATACTAATCTAAATTATTATTTTTAGGCACAGCATTATGCAAAGGGGACAGTGGTGGAGGACTGACGTTCCCCGCTAGAGAGCGAGCTACCTACCGCTACTACCTGCGCGGCGTAGCGTCCACAGGCTTCAACAACGAACTGTGTAACTCGGCCACAATGACCAGTTTCACACGTGTTGTGACCCACGAGCAATTCCTGCAGGAATATTTGTGATGTGTCTGTGCAGCGGGCTTATTGCGTCACACACGATCAGTAGGAATCCGTTTCAATTTGACAGTTCAAGAACATTCATTGCGTTTTTACGTTGTTGAGCAGACAAGCAGGTCTGTGCAAAGTGGTATGGGTAAACTGGCTTTAATGCACATGCCATGTTTGTGCAACATTATTTTGGTGGCTTACGTCAAGCAACACGCGTGTAAATATCACGACAATTTTTTTTTTGTTATAAATCTGTCTCATTAATTTAACTGGCGCCCAACGTGGGGCGCCAGTTAATGAAGTGGGACTAACATTTTTATTAAAATAACATTATTTTTATTCTAAATCTCAGTCTCACTTCATTAACAGGCGCCCAACGTGGAGCGCCAGTTATTGAAGTGGGACTAACATTTTTATTAAAATATCATTATTTTTACTATAAATCTCAGTCTCATTTCATTAACTCGCTCGTCACCTGTTTCCGCGTCCTGAGTCGCTTCCGTCGCGGTGATTCATGGCATACTATAAACAACTTCTCTCATTGGTGTTCTTAGTAGGTATTGTAGCAAGACGCGTGTCGCTTGAGCGTGTAGCTCGTGGTCACAGGGTTAAGTGTCTTACTGTTAATTTAGGGTTATTATTACTTTTGTGAAAAAAACCATAGCATTATGCTGAGCGATGGCCGTTTTGCGTGGATGTGACGCATATTTCCCCCATTTTTTTCTTTTCGCGGTTTGTACCGCAAATAAACGTACACCTATTTACTTTCTTTATTTTTCTTTCGTTGTGTAGTTACGTTTTTGTAGTGTTGTCTAATGTGGCCTGCACATATGTGCATCGTGGCCGTTTGTCTTGAACAATCTGTTTTTTTATTTTCTTTAGCAAGCTAAGCATTATTAATTCTGTCAACCCGGTATAAATAGTGCAATCCACGAAGACGAGCCCCACTCTCTTTTTCCTAATCGCTTACAGTGCAAGTGTGCATACTTTGCTAGTGTTGTAGGTGCTGACGATACGTACGAATTGCATAAGAGTGCATACGCACACCACGATGAATAAATCTGCTCGGATCAAACTCCCCACACCCCGCGGCCCCCTCGACCAAAAAATAGTGAGGCGCGTCTTCGTGGATTGCACTATCTATACACGGTTGGTCGGAAAAGGTATTTTATTTCGTAAATCAATTTTATTATTTAAGAATATTCAACCTAACATTTTCATAATAAGGTTGTTTTTAAGAATAAATAAAAGTGTTACAAAAAAAGTGTGCGGTTTTTTTTTAATAAGACAAATTTTATTTTTGGATTGACAATTACTCTCATTTCTTGGAAGTCTTTCATAATCTATCTTTTATAATCTTTATTTCTCCAAATTACTTCATTAACATTATAAGTAGATCTAAAAATATGGCTTAGGCTAGTGTTCCAGAGTGAAAAACCCTGACTTCTGAACTAGGTTTATTTACCTGTATCTTAGAAGCCAGGAATTCAAATATCTCATAGTCAAATTCTTTATTGCGAACTATACTCCATTTTAAATAAGATTAGACATTTAAATAAACTTGTTTACAGTCCGTTCAACCGATTTTGACTTCTATTCCGTAGGCATAAGGATGGCTTGAAAAGCAAAATCGTGGTTACAATACCAACTGCTTATTACAGCTGCCATTTGTCAAGCCACCAACGCAATAGAAGTCAAAATCGGTTGAAGGGACTGTAAAAAAGGTTTATTTAAATGTCAATTTTTTGTTCAAATGGAGTATATATATAGGAGTATAGTACAGGGTTATGAAGATGTTAACAATAGGTAGGTTCTAGAACTTAGTTGCCTATTAAGGCATTGCAATTTAAATGGTTATAAATATAAGAAAGAAAAAAATACATTACACATATTACAGTTTACATTAAGTATATTGAATGATATTATATTAAACAGATACTTATGTTATGAGCGCGCAATCGTGAAGACTCGAAAACGTCCTAATTGGGACGTATTTGTTAGTCTGTGATGCCAACATTCGGTGATTGGTGGCCAGAATAATGTTTGTTTACATTCACGCGCATTTGACAACACTAGCGTCTCTTTTTTTCTTGTTGATTTTATCAAGCCATCTCTTTTCTATAATTTTTACTTGTAGTGAAATGTAAAATGAATGAAAAGTGGGTATGTGTGCTGTGCTGCCGCTGCTGCGCGGAACACTTTTTTCGGTTGTTTTGTGAGTGTATAACATATTTGTTTAATATAATATCATTGATATTACCAATATTAATTATCATTATCTAAAGATAGGTACATTTTATAATATCTCACGTATGTGTTGTCATGTGCCTGTAAAGAGTAAACACCATTCTAACCTAAACAAAGCGATTCTTGGCTGCCAAAAAAAGATTTGGCGGTAAGTGATATTATTTATTTATTGGTCTATCTACAATCGTTACACTGTTCAATCAATTAACCCTAGCTAACATACAAGCCAAGCGCACAATATTAAGCGATAGACTCACCATGCAAAAACAATATTGTATAAAAAATAAAAACAATATAAGTACCTACAGAAATGAGACATAATTTTTACACAATTTTAACACGAATGGTTGACGGTAGTTGGGAAATCGTGCGTTACATAATTATAATGGTTATCTATTTTGGTACTTGACGCTTGAATTCTTAAAGGGACATGCAACAAATATCAATCAATCCCTTCTACCTAATTCTCCGGACGATCTTCCTCACAAAGAACACATAACAAAATATGATTCGCGACTATAACAAACATACAGGGTTATTTTTAAAACGTCAATAACCTCTTAAGGGGTCATTTTACTCATCATTATGAACAACTTTTACTATGGGGCCAAAACTGAAATCGCGAAAAAAAAAACCTGCGGTTCCCTACATTTATGTTCGAATAATTCGTTAGAATGTAGGGAACAGCTGTTTTTTTTTCGTGGTTTGAGGTTTGGTCCCATAGTAAAAGTTGTTCATAATGATGAGTACAATGACCCCTTAAGAGGTTATTGACGTTTTAAAAATGACCCTGTATTTACAGAATTTTAATAATTACAATCCTAACTTTAATATTATAAATGCGAAAATAAGTTTGTTTGTTACTGTGTCACGCCTAAATCACTAAACCGATCATCCTGAAATTTTGCATATACGTTGTCAGGTGTTGTTTTCCTCGGGAACAATACTTTTTTCGGGATGAAAGGTACCATAATATGTCCGTTTCGTTTCTGTACCACCACGAACGTTCCCGGTCGACCAGTTTTCGCCCTTATGCCCATAGTAATAAGGTTGAAAAGTCGACCGAGAACTATCGCGGTGGTACAGAAACGGACATAGGATACCTTTCATCCCGAAAAAAACTACTATTCCCGAGGAAAACAACAATAACGTTCTTATGATAATAGATGGCGCCACGTGTCTTTCGAATCATTATTGAATTATTATTATGGCACAAGCAGAGTATAACCCGAAATGATTGTGTTAAAGCGTCAGTTCCACCACCGTTGGCTCAAGTTAACTCGGTGCAATTATTACACAGTAAGACATTAACTATAAGTATTTTATCAGGCGTTTATCTTTCTGTACATACAATCCTTTTTGAATGTGAGGTTGTTGAAGAAAAAACAAATATATAAGTGGTTCTCTGCGTGCTACATCCTAAGTTTTTTTATTCCCGAAAATCCATAGAAGTTCCTCCAGTTTTATACATGGTCCATACGAACCGGATAATTTATTATATATACATACTAGCAAAGTGGAATAAGCTGGAATTGGATATTCTGGAAATTTGGATTAATGAGTACCGGAGTGAAGAGGTGACGAACACGTTTTTGGAAGAAAAGTGGATCGGACATTAAGTGAAATAAAACAAGAAGTGTTTAAGCATTATAATTAATTAAATTCACCCAACACTCATTAATACTAAATCAGGTAAAATAAAATATAGGAGTAAGTATTGATAATAAGAACTTAAATAAGGTTAGTAACATATTTTTATATCCAACATTTTAATGTATTTACTTATTTTATTGTTTTGTGTATACATTTGTGTACAATAAGTTATTTACAGAGCATTAGGTTAAATCGTATTTGTAAAATATAGATAACGCATACTTAAAATACAGTACAGTAGTGTTATTGTTAACCTGCATTAGTTAGCTATTTATTTTTCGTTATACAAATATCATTTTCTAATTTTAACCTTTAAAATTAATTGTTGCTTTGTAAACCATTTAACAGGTAGATAATTAAATTGTTTGTTACGTTATTTCTTTGGAATAGTAAACCTTAAATACTTTCCTACGGTTGTTATTATTATTTGCAGAGATACAACTTAAAAGTCAAACTTGTACAACTAATAACTTAGGCTAATTTTTCTTACAGTCTCATTAGTCACTACGATAGGTATTGTTTTTACAAACAGTTTCGTTATATAACATTATAATTGTATAATTACAGGTCTATGATACTCTCCTTTCGACATGACTGAAATTAAAGAACTTAAAAAGAAGCGAAGCAGTTATAAAGGAAGATTAACAGTATTCGGAACCTATTTAAGTAATCTAAAAGATGCCGAAGTAACCCCCTTTCAGGTAATGGAGTTGCAATTGCGAATCACCAAATTAGATGATGTTTTTAATGAATTTAACGAGGTTCAATTGAAATTAGAATGCATGTGTGATAATATTGATACTGAGACACTCGAAAGAACTACAATGGAATCTCAATATTATGGGTTAGTAGCTCAAGCTAAGATTATGTTATGTAACTTTACAAAAGCTGAGCAAGATGAAGTAAAATCGAATTGCAGTAATGGTAAGCGTCAGTTCGTCAAGTTGCCTACTATCCAATTACCCAAATTCACAGGATCATATGATAACTGGCTTGAATTTCGCGATACCTTCGCAAGTCTCATTCATGGCAATGACGACATAGACGAGATTAATAAATTCCATTACCTGAGGTCATCATTAGCAGAATCTGCTGCTGTCGTGATCCAGTCAATTGAGTTTTCTGCTCAAAACTACAATGTGGCATGGGAGCTTCTTTGTGAGCGATTCGATAATGAAAGATTATTAATTGAGAATCACGTTACAGCGTTGTTCAATGTCGAGTCAATCACTAAGGAGTCCTCAACTGCAGTATTGTAGACAATGTTACAAACAAAAATATCAGAGCGTTAAAAACATTAGGCGAACCTGTTTATAATTGGGACACATTACTTATCCATATAATTCGACAAAAACTTGATACTACAACATTCCGAGAATGGGAGGAATACAAAGGGCGTATCGATAAATCTAAACGAATCACTTTTGATCAGTTCATTGAATTTATGCGTAATCGCGCTGATTTAATAGAAACACTGGAAAAGTCACGTCATTCTACAACTAACTTAAAACATAACACTAAAATAAAAGCTTTTGTTACAACAAAAACCACTAGTAGTTCTTCATCACATAGTTGTCCAAAATGTAAAAGTGATCACAACCTCAATTCATGTCCACAGTTTCTATCATTAAGCGTCAACGATAGAATGTCTTTAATACCTAGCTATAAGGTATGTTATAATTGTTTACGTCACGGTCACTATCCCAATAATTGTAAGAAACCAGGGTGTAAAATATGTAAACGCAAGCACCACACGCTTATTCATAACACAGATTTTAAATCACAACCTGTTTCAAGCAAATCAGCTGACGGCACGACCGATAAGGCTACGGGTGAGTCATCCTCCACTGCCGGCTCAAACAATAGTCACGTTGCACTCTCAGCTAATTTCTCTGCGCATTCGCATACGAGCAGTACAGGCCACATCCTGTTGTCAACTGCGTTAGTTAGGTGCTACGATGTCAATAATAAAGAACACATCGCTCGAGCTCTTCTCGATTCTGGTAGTTCGTCGTGTTTAATGACAGAGAATTTATTTAATAAGCTGAATCTGCCCCATTTAAACACAGACAAATCTATACAAGGCATAAATAAGTCTCTTTCGCGTGTGGAGAAAATGTGCCGTGTGCACATTAAATCGTTGCATGAATCGTACGCTAATGACTTAATGTGTTTTGTCTTGCCCACGATAACTGATAACGTTCCCGCTAGACAGGTACATGTAAATATACCGTCAAATATTAAGTTAGCAGATCCGTATTTCCACACACCCGCTTCTATTGATATTATTATAGGAGCAGACATATTCTGGAGTTTATTAGGATCTAATAAGATTTTACTAGGTGATGGGAAACCTACACTTTATCAAACTAGACTTGGTTGGCTAGTTTGCGGCCCAATAAACGGCGGCTATAGTAATAATTCATTTCAGTTTTCATCAATTAAATGTAATTTTACTAATGTTAATGATTACTATGAAGGTTCTTCCATTTCGCCTGAGTTAGATGACATCCGAAACCAATTGGCGCGTTTCTGGCAGCTTGAGGAAGTTTGTCATGAGTCATCGATTTATTCAGATGAGGAGAAGAAGTGCGAAGAACATTTTATAAAAAACACAACGCGCTTGGCAGATGGCCGCTTTAGCGTTAAAATACCGTTGAAGGAATCTTCGAATAGTTTAGGCGATTCATATCACCGTGCAAAACGATGTTTTCTGTCATTGGAGCGCAGAAATCTTAGCCAACCATCACTCGATCAAATGTACAAAGATTTTATGACTGAGTACATTTCTTTAGGCCATATGTTCGAGTGTAATATTCATGAAGATCAGCGGTCATATTTTATTCCTCATCACGGAGTACTGCGCGAGAGTAGTAGTACAACCAAATTAAGGGTAGTTTTTAATGCTAGTGCAACCACCACCTCTGGTCTTTCATTAAATACAATACAGATGGTGGGGCCTACCATTCAGGACGATCTGACTGCAATCCTTCTTAGATTTAGAATTCATAAGTATGTCCTCTCTGCTGACGTAGAGAAAATGTACAGGCAGGTGTCTGTACACCCATCAGATAGGCACCTGCAGCAAATTGTTTGGCGTGATGATGCTTCTAGTCCTCTTAAAGCATACCAATTGCATACAGTTACTTACGGCACGGCTAGTGCACCTTTTCTCGCTACTAGGTGCCTCAAACAGGTCGGTCTTGAATGTCAGGATCAAAGGATCAAAGGGTCGCTAAGTTATCCTTCATGACTTTTACGTGGATGACCTTTTGACCGGTGCAGACGTGTTTGAGGAGGCTCTAATGCTGCGTCATGAGGTGACTGATGCTCTTGCTTCTGCTTGCATGCCTTTAAGGAAGTGGAAATCCAATGAACCTAGTTTAATTTCAGAACCATCAAGTGATCCTTATTTTGAATTCCACAAGGAAAGTGATGTCGACAATAAAACGCTTGGTCTTAGTTGGCAAACTGACACAGATGATCTGTGTTTTCCTATTTATATTCCTGAACGCATAGAAAATACTAAGCGTGGCATGTTAGCAGTAATCGCGCGAATATTTGATCCTCTAGGTTTGTTGGCACCGTGTGTCGTGACCATGAAGATGTTGCTTCAGAAACTTTGGCTAGACGGGTTAAAGTGGGATGACCAGTTGTCACCTGAAGTTGAAACAATATGGGCGAACATAATTAAAGCCTTGCCTTGCCTTCATAATTTACGTGTTTCACGTCGTGTGGTCTGTGACGAATACAAACAGGTTGAATTTCATATTTTTACTGATGCTTCGGAGCGAGCTTACGGCGCTTGTTTGTATATTCACAGTATCAATGAGCAGGGTGACGTCGACGTGCGTTTATTAATAGCTAAAAGTCGCGTAACTCCTATTAAACCTTTAACAATACCGCGACTTGAGCTCTGCGCTGCTGTGCTTGGGGCACGTTTGTATCAAAAGGTTGCTAGTTCCCTGCGCATTAAACCATTTAGTGTAGTCTTTTGGACTGACTCCATGATAGTGCTGGGTTGGTTAAAAATGTTACCTATTAAATTAAATACTTTTGTTCGCAACCGTGTTGCCGAAGTATTAGAATTATCCGGTGCAAACACCTGGAAACATGTGTCGACACACGACAATCCAGCTGATTTAATAACCCGCGGAGCGGAACCTACCGCTATGCAATCACTGGATTTGTGGTGGTTCGGCCCATGCTTTTTAAAGCGTGACGATGCTGCATGGCCATCTCCTGCAAATTCCATTCCAGGAATCTTACCAGACATTAAATCTAGTATTTTAATTAATTTAGCCCAAGATCATGATAACGAAGATTTATTTAAAGCATTCATCGAGTTTAATCGTTTTTCCAATGTTATTAGATTACAACGTTCTATTTGTTAAGTTTTTCGTTTTATTAATGCATGTAAAAGGCGTCCAGAAAATACGTCTTATTTGAATGCTCAAGAATTACAAAATTCGTTAAACTTTATTATTATTCAGTCTCAAAAGGAGTCTTTTCCTGAATACAACTTAATATTAAATAATAAAAAATTACCACGTAAAAATCAATTATTAAGCCTAAATGTGTTTCTAGATGAAAATAAAATTATTCGTATAGGTGGTAGATTACACAATTCCGAATATTCATTTGAAAAGAAACACCCAATATTAATACAGTCCACTCATCACTTTGCTAAACTTTTATTTAGATTTGAGCATATCAGATTAATGCACGCAGGTCCTCAGTTATTACTAAGTACAATTAGAGAGACTTACTGGCCACTTGGTGGTCGCAGAGCCTGTTATCGTCAGTGCGTTCGATGTCGTCGTCTAAAACCACAGGCAATTGTCCCTCAGATGGGTAATCTCCCATTGAGCAGACTCTCACCAGCCGACTTTCCCTTTCAAAGCGTAGGAGTTGACTAAGCAGGCCCTATGACCTCGTCTAGTCGTCAAGGTCGTGGATGTAGATTAGTTAAGGTATACATCGTAATTTTCGTGTGCTTCACTACAAAGGCCATTCATTTAGAGTTGGTGGGTGACTTGGCGAGCAGTAATTATTTACAGGCTTTACGTCGGTTTATGTCTCGAAGAGGAAAACCTCTCAACATCTACTCCGATAACGGAACTTCGTTTGTAGGAGCCTACAATGAGATATCTGATTTCTTGAAACGCAATTGTGACTCCATAACTGATGGTGCGGCTCAAGATGGTATTACATTCCATTTTATTCCTGCTTACGCTCCACATTTTGGTGGTCTTTGGGAGGCGGGTGTCAAATCGACCAAATTTCATTTGTCCCGAGTGTTGGGCAATTGTAATTTAACATACGAGGAGCTTAACTTCGTTTTGATTCAAATTGAAGGCATTTTAAATTCTCGACCGCTCACACCGTTATCGTCAAATCCAGAAGAACTGTTGCCTCTCACTCCGGGTCATTTCTTAATTGGACGACCTCTCACGTCTCTTCCTGTAAAGGATATCCGGGACTACTCCACTCATCACTTGACACGCCATCAACGTATCGAGCAGCTGCGGCAGCATTTCTGGTCGAGATGGAGCAAGGAGTATGTCTCCGAGCTTCAGCAGCGAGTAAAGTGGCATACCGGCAATGAACAAATGGCAGCCTGAACCTGGACTCCCTCGTTGTCATAAAGGAGATCAACCAGCCACCGATGATCTGGAAGTTGGGCCGCGTTGTTGGTCTTCATCCTGGCACAGATGGCATAAGCAGGGTTGCCGACATCAGGACTTCAACTGGGACTATCAGACGAGCATTCTCCAAGATTTACCCGTTACTGGAGGACAACTGTTGAAAGGCGAGCTTCCAACGGCCGGGGGCATGTTAAAGCGTCAGTTCCACCACCGTTGGCTCAAGTTAACTCGGTGCAATTATTAGACAGTAAGACATTAACTATAAGTATTTTATCAGGCGTTTATCTTTCTGTACATACAATCCTTTTTGAATGTGAGGTTGTTGAAGAAAAAACAAATATATAAGTGGTTCTCTGCGTGCTACATCCTGAGTTTTTTTATTCCCGAAAATCCGTAGAAGTTCCTCCAGTTTTATACAGATTGTCAAATTCTAAATTAACGCGAGCGAAGCCGCGAGCAAAAGCTAGTCATTAATACATCTCCATATTATTATGTAAGATTTCGTCAGTGAAGTTCTAACTGTACCTACGTAAGTCATTTTATGAGTGTTTTGAGATTTGAATGTCATTGGATAAAGTATAATGGCGCGCATCGTATCAACCAATCGAACACGATAACCTGACCAATACGAACGCGTTATTTGAAATTTTTTTACACTGCGTATCTCAGTTGTTGGCGCCATCACTACGTATATCAGGGCGCCAACTGCACTGCGTAAGTGCGTAAACATACATGTCAGCCATTGTCGTGCATCAAGTGCTGCGATGTTGTAATTTCGACTTATGTTTCATGGGTTCAAATCATCACAGAGTTCATTTATATTAAGAATCCGATATAATAATATGCCAGTGACCTTGAGTGGTTAGCTTGCGTGTTCTGTACTGAGCTCACGCAACGCGTCGTACGTTCAGCCAGTAATTGGACTCGTCCATCAAGGAGCGCTGTCCCCAATTTGACGCATTGTTAATTAATTATGCACAAAACAAAAGGTATTTTAATAAAACGCGTATACTAAAAGATCAATAATTAAATTATCTTTAAATTGGTGAAGGTTTCAGAAAAATACGCTTGGTAGATTTTGCGCCATTCTCAGTTTTTTATCCGCGTTAGACATAACTTTACAAAATAATTTCACTATGTAATATAAACATCATCATCATCATTTCAGCCGAAGGACGTCCACTGCTGGACATAGGCCTCCCCCAAAGAGGGGGGGAATATAAACATAATCTAAAATATTCACATATTAAATTATTGAGAAAATGCTCTAATTTAACATACAAACTTATATATTTTTTCAAATCATTAGCACTACTCTCATTTAGACGTGATCTTCAGTATAAATTCATTAAAAGTCGGTTATCGTCGCCTTAATAATTAAACACAATAAGGCGTATAAGTTACATTCATTCATACAGTTTACTCTCCTGTAAAGTAGTCATTTTTGACTTGCGTACCTACTGTTAGAACTTCACTGACAATTTTTTCCATTGAATGAGTTTTCATTAAATCATGACATTTAATTTTGCATGCAAAAGCCGCAAGAAAATTTTAATTTCGCGCAACAGTGGATTCACGATAAGATACATAAGTCAAGGACGTATTATAAATAGACGCGTCATACTTCATACACGAACATTAGTGCACTCAAAAACAGCGTAAGCCATGAATGTAGCTACATACTTTCGTACAATTATGCTGTGCGCGAAGAAAAGGAAAGACCTATACCCTTCCTATACCGATAACTGTTGTTAGAAAGAGATAAACATACATATTTAGTTACGTCACTAGCTGCTGCATGTTCGTTGGCGCGTACGCGTCGGTCGCAGCAGTCAGGAAAAATGGCTGACTGACAAGTACAAAACAAAACAACGTTTTCTTATAATACAAAAATACACTAAGTACTTATGCATGAAATGAGATGTTTTTCTGTACTCCCACAGTAGCAGTGTAATATGTACATCGTATAAAGACACAGGAAGGCATTTTCTTCACAAATAATTGCTGAGAATTGCGAGTGATTGTGACGTGTAGCCGACTAGCCGCGTCACTGGATGGCGCGCGACGGACTAATTCCTCTTTGGGCAATTGCCTTGCATTTACTTTGCCATTATTGAGCGCGGGTAACGCATCTAAAGGTAATAACATCATTGACTTATGTAAGTACATTCTGCTATCGCATCGTGCCGATCGGAAAACTCCGACCAAGAAATAATAATAAAATTTACTTTAGAGAAACCTATTGATATAATCTCTATGTGTATACACTTCTGTGAAAGTGGTGACAGTGTCAGTGTTGCATTCTTGTGAGCTCCTCGGTGCTGTAGACACGATGCCTCTGAGGTAGTAGCGCGTTGTGCCGCGTTCAATCTCTGGGAAGGACAGTCCACCCCCACTGTCACCTTTGCAGACTGACGCCGTACCTGGGATGTGAAGGAAAGGCATTTTCATTTGTGTTGTTCCGTGCCCAAACCGGCGTAGGTAGGGTTGCCAACCACACTTTATAATAACGTACAGTCCGCGAGGCCTTTTTTTTGGGTGGGAAATTATCAAATAACTTCTCCCGCTCTGGGCGGAGCGGGAGGGCGTGTCAGACTTTTACTGACTAAAACCCACCCGTATTCCTTCATTTGCCTGTGTGCCAGGGCCACTATATCCCTTTCGGACAAACTCGCAACCCTGGCAGGCATTGGCCCTAGCGGACCCCGTCAGTTGGTGCTGACAACTCTTTGAGGCGCGCGTGGAATACGACGCGCCGTCAACCCGGGCCTGGTCGTTATCGGATGGTGAGCTACCCATCGCTCACCGTCCGCAGGCCCGCGCCTACGGTGGCCGGAAATCGGCTTGCGACTCCCGACGCCCGGGGCACACGATGCCTCTGAGGTAGTAGCGCGTTGTGTCGCGTTCAATCTCTGGGAAGAACAGTCCACCCCCACTGTCACCTTTGCAGACTGACGCCGTACCTGGGATGTGAAGGAAAGGCATTTTCATTTGTGTTGTTCCGTGCCCAAACCGGCGCGCGGCGTAGGTAGGGTTGCCAACCACACTTTATAATAACGTACAGTCCGCGAGGCCTAGGCTGAGCTTTGAATTTGTGTGAGTGCACATAGTCGGCCTAGAGCGCGCCGCCTCCTTTGCTTGGTTTAAACCGGTTTTTTTTATCGGTTTATAACATTGATGTATTAAATAGGAAGATAGGCCGCTCCTAACATCACGTAAATATTAAGGACCCGATTTCGTGCGTCATGTGCTCGACAACCGAAATAGATAGACATATTCCATTTTCATTATTGTTCCATATTTGTTTATTATTTTACTCTATTTACTTGTCTTTACACTCAGTTGCAGAAACGATCTTTAAATTTTAAAGACTACATTAAACACTAATGTAGCATTAAATCATTGCACAAAACCATTTTTTATTTTATTTTAATGCTCCATTAAATTTAACTAATGAAATGTCAAACCTAATGAAACCGGCCATTTTAAACACTTTTACGTTGCACGTAACTTCATTAGCGCCCATTAGCAGGTGGTGAACTTTAAGTTTGACATTTCAGATTTTTTCATTTTAATGGGCCGAAAACATTGACATAGATAGTAAGGACCAGGCTAACCGCGCGACGAAATGGCACCAGCGCGCTGGCCCTAAAATGACAGTTTAGGGCCAATGCGGTCCACGCGCGGAGGAGTTAATCAGTACAGTTCAGTCATTAAAATGCCTAGTTGCGTAGTAAAAGGCCGCAAAAATTATAATACAAAGGTTAAAAAGGAACATGGGATATCATAACATCGATAAGTAACCTTAACTTGCCTTTGTTCCAATAAAATTATTCAATAAACACATTTGAATCCACATTCGAAATCCACAATGGCGGCCATGTCACGCGCTGCCGGCAGCGCCCGCGACGGTAACGAAGTAACCTTGTACGGACGTCATTTTTTATTTGTGTTTTATTTAATAATTAATAATAATTATTATTAAATTGTTTTCAATTTCAAATAAAGCTGATCGAGATTAATTTGTTTTATTACGTTTTCTGTCAAAGTATGGACGCCTCAGTGGTTAACTTATTTCCGATAAAATGTGATTAAAATAACATTTACGCACGTACATGTCGTACGTACAAGGTTACGTCGTCGACCTATGCAACGTGACACTCACGTAGTTCATGTGAGCTGTCACAGATGGCGCTACTTTTTGCTTGTATGAAAAAGTTGTAAGTAAAATGTTCTGATGGGCGTATCCTTCCTTTTGAAATCATTGGCCGAAAAGCATCCATTAAGAGCAACATTAGTGTTTTCTACGGTACTTGAATGCATTTCTGTAATTGAAAGATGTCTTTAACCAGTCCTTCGTTATTATCTGATTCTTATTTAGTAGACCTACCTCGCCGTCGAATCCCAGACCGAGTGAATTTATTTTTAAAACATGATGGAGAAGAGTTTCGTGTAAGGTATAGAATTTCCAAGGAGGCAGTTCTTCAAATTTGTAACCTACTTGATTAAGATTTAGAACCAGTGACGCAAAGAAAAAAATCTTTAATGGCCTGACACAGCTTTTAATATGTTTGAGATTTTTCGCCACTGGATCTTTCCAGCAAGTATTGGGTGATTTAATAAACAGTTTGTCGGAAACAGGTTGGGTCGGGTTGTTTGTCAGTTCGTTTATACAAAAAGTATCCCGTGAACTAGCAAAATTAAGCCACCTCTATATTAAAATGCCAGACCGGACGGAACTACGTAGAGCTGCAGAAGGTTTTTATGAAATTGATGGATTTTCACGTGTGGCAGGAGCTCTAGACTGCACAAATGTTAAAATTATTAGAATAAGGGGGATGCGCTAAGGTAGCCCGCGAAATTCAAATTTTATTTCGATTTTTGTAATTTGCAGGTCAGTAAACACGTTGTATGTTGATCTAATTATGATTCGCGGCTATAACCAATATGGCTTTACAGAATTATAATCATTAGAATATGAATCAGAAGTATAAAAATTGCAAAAAACGTTGGTAAATTTGAATTTCGCGGGCTACCTTAGCGCATCCCTCTTAAACCAGATTATTTAAACTAGATTAAACCACAGAGTACACTGAATACACATAAATCAACTACTTACATTTACTTTATTTTATGCTAAAATTGTGGTGTACTTGTACGTACGGATAATAACAGAACGCAAATGTTCACTCTTTTTCGTTCAATATGGTAATTTGTTCCTGGCAATATTGTTTAAAGTCTTCTTTATCTAAAGTGGCATTAAAAATGTCTAATGCTATCTAAAATTTGTTTGTGCAACTTCATTAAAGTAATGAATTCATTAGCGATAATGCTGCTTTATGTAATGAAGTGTTAATGGTGAGCTTTCTGCAACTGACACTCAGTTGCAGAAACGATCTTTAAATTTTAAAGACTACATTAAACACTAATGTAGCATTAAATCATTGCACAAAACCATTTTTTATTTTATTTTAATGCTCCATTAAATTTAACTAATGAAATGTCAAACCTAATGAAACCGGCCATTTTAAACACTTTTACGTTGCACGTAACTTCATTAGCGCCCATTAGCAGGTGGTGAACTTTAAGTATGACATTTCAGATTTTTTAATTTTAATGGGCCGAAAAGCATCCATTAAAGAGCAACATTAGTGTTTTCTACGGTACTTGAATGCATTTCTGTAACTGAAAGATGTCTTTAACCAGTCTTTCGTCATTATCTGATTCTTATTTAGTAGATTTACCTCGCCGTCGAATCCCAGACCGAGTGAATTTATTTTTAAAACATGATGGAGAAGAGTTTCGTGTAAGGTATAGAATTTCCAAGGAGGCAGTTCTTCAAATTTGTAACCTACTTGATTAAGATTTTGAACCAGTGACGCAAAGAAATAAATCCATTAATGGCCTGACACAGCTTTAATATGTTTGAGATTTTTCGCCACTGGATATTTCCAGCAAGATTTGGGTGATTTATTAAACATAAATAAATCAACAGTTTGTCGGAAACAGGTTGGGTCGGGTTTTTTGTCAGTTTGTTTATACAAAAAGTATCCCGTGAACTAGTAAAATTAAGCCACCTCTATATTAAAATGCCAGACCGGACGGAACTACGTAGAGTTGCAGAAGGTTTTTATGAAATTGATGTATTTCCACGTATGGCAGGAGCTCTAGACTGCACACATGTTAAAATTATTAGAATAAGGGGGATGCGCTAAGGTAGCCCACGAAATTCAAACTTTATTACGTTTTTTGTAATTTGCAGGTCAGTAAAGGCTTCTACATACCAGCGCGACTTGTCGCGCGACGCGACACGGCACAAAGGCCCCGCGTGTCGCGGGACGAGCGGTGCCTTTGTGTCGCGTCGCGTCGCGCGACTAGTCGCCCCGGTATGTAGAAACCTTAACACGTTGTATGTTTATCTAATTATGATTCGCGGCCATAACCAATATGGCTTTACAGAATTATAATCATTAGAATATGAATCAGAAGCATAAAAATTGCAAAAAACGTTGGTAATTTTGAATTTCGCGGGTTACCTTAGCGCATCCACCTTAAACCAGATTATTTAAACTAGATTAAACCACAGAGTACACTGAATACACATAAATCAACTACATTTACCTTATTTTATGCTAAAATTGTGGTGTACTTGTACGTACGGATAATAACAGAACGCAAATGTTCACTCTTTTCGTTCAATATGGTAATTTGTTCCTGGCAATATTGTTTAAAGTCTTCTTTAACTAAAGTGGCATTAAAAATGTCTAATGCCATCTAAAATTTGTTTGTGCAACTTCATTAAAGTAATGAATTTATTAGCGATAATGCTGCTTTATGTAATGAAGTGTTAATGGTGAGCTTTCTGCAACTGAGTGTGAGTGTAGTAAAGCAACCACTAAAGGGAAGTGTGAGACAGCTCCGACACAAGTACTTTTGTTACTTACTGGGGCTGCCTCAATTTATGTATAACACAATGTTTAAGTTGAAAAATAAATATTTTTGTATTTTTTTTTTGTATTTTTGTATATTACGCTGGCTATAACGGGAACGAGATAGCCATAATTGTCACTGTTACGTACCCATAACAACTCGCAAACAAACTACGATTCGGGTATTCCCCGCAAACCGGGAGTAATGTAGGTCGATTGTGTCCTTTCCCCTAATTTATGCGGTCCACATCGACGAGCGCGTACCGTATCTTCCGTTTCTTTGTGTTTTTAAACTCGTAAATATTTTGACGTAGGTATGCGTGGAATCGTACGAAAATAAACTATGGTGAATCATACGAAAACTTCAAGAATGATAAAAACTATTACAATCTGCTAAGAGTACCAAAAATAATGTTCTCAAAATGAATACATTGAAATAAATACATTTGGAAAATACTTTAATTGGTTTGCAAATACTTTTTTATGTTCGTCAGAGGAATATTCGTTATTTTCCTTAAAAAAATTTGCAACTCTAGGTGTAAAAACGATTCGCACATTACTAACCGACTTCCAAAAAGGAGGAGTTTATAATGTTCGGAGGGTATGTTTTTTTATTTTATGTATGTTTACCGATTTCTCCATCAATCGTGGACCAATTTAAATAAAATATTTTTTTGAAAGGGTATGCTCTCGAGGTCCCATTGCCACCAAATCAGAATCTAATGAGGGGAAATACCATGGAAATCGAGGGAAATCCTCAAATTTTATAGGCACACTTACGATTTGGGTATTTTTTATAGTAACTCGTGCATTTGCTCTCGGAAAGTATCATTTGGTGAAGTGGAACTGTGTTTGATGATGACCAGAGATGGCGACCGGAACTACTTAATAAGTATTTTAACGTGTCGATTTTATATCGTGCACTGGATTTTAAACACTCGGTGTTGAGCCGAGCATTGGGAATCCAACAGCATGCATACCAGCGCGTCAAAAAAATCTAACTCTCCGTCGTGTGGAGATTGATTCATAGAGTTTCTATTGAATTTGATGGCACGGCGAGACCATCGCCACTGTTAACGTCATAATATTTAAGACGCAGATATATGCCAGTGACCTTGAGTGGTTAGCTTGCGTGTTCTGTACTGAGCTCACACGACGCGTCGTACGTTCAGCCAGTAATAGGACTCGCCCATCAAGGAGCGCTGTCCCCAATTTGACGCATTATTAATTTATTATACACAAAACAAAATTAATAAAACGCGTATACTTACTAAAAGATCAATAATTAAATTATCTTTAAATTGGTGAAGGTTTCAGAAAAAATACGCTTGGTAGATTTTGCGCCATTCCCAGTTTTTATCCGCGTTAGACATAACTTTACAAATTAATTTCACTATCACTCAGTTGCAGAAAGCTCACCATTAACACTTCATTACATAAAGCAACATTATCGCTAATGAATTCATTACTTTAATGAAGTTGCACAAACAAATTTTAGATAGCATTAGACATTTTTAATGCCACTTTAGTTAAAGAAGACTTTAAACAATATTGCCAGAAACAAATTACCATATTGAACGAAAAGAGTGAACATTTGCGTTCTGTTATTATCCGTACGTACAAGTACACCACAATTTTAGAATAAAATAAAGTAAATGTAGTTGATTTATGTGTATTCAGTGTACTCTGTGGTTTAATGTAGTTTAAATAATCTGGTTTAAGGGGGATGCGCTAAGGTAGCCCGCGAAATTCAAATTTACCAACGTTTTTTGCAATTTTTATACTTCTGATTCATATTCTAATGATTATAATTCTGTAAAGCCATATTGGTTATGGCCGCGAATCATAATTAGATCAACATACGTGTTACTGACCTGCAAATTGCAAAAAAACGTAATAAAATTTGAATTTTGCGGGCTACTTTAGCGCATCCCCCTTAATCTAATAATTTTAACATGTGTGCAGTCTAGAGCTCCGGCCACACGTGGAAATCCATCAATTTCATAAAAACCTTCTGCAACTCTACGTAGTTCCGTCCGGTCTGGCATTTTAATATAGAGGTGGCTTAATTTTGCTAGCTCACGGGATACTTTTTGTATAAACAAACTGACAAACAACCCGACCCAACCTGTTTCCGACAAACTGTTGATTTATTTATGTTTATTAAATCACCCAATACCTACTTGCTGGAAAGATCCAGTGGCGAAAAATCTCAAACATATTAAAAGCTGTGTCAGGCCATTAATGGATTTATTTCTTTGCGTCACTGGTTCTAAATCTTAATCAAATAGGTTACAAATTTGAAGAACTGCCTCCTTGGAAATTCTATACTTTACACGAAACTCTTTTCCATCATGTTTTAAAAATGAATTCACTCGGTCTGGGATTCGACGGCGAGGTAAATCTACTAAATAAGAATCAGATAATGACGAAAGACTGGTTAAAGACATCTTTCAATTACAGAAATGCATTCAAGTACCGTAGAAAACACTAATGTTGCTCTTTAATGGATGCTTTTCGGCCCATTAAAATTAAAAAATCTGAAATGTCAAACTTAAAGTTCACCACCTGCTAATGGGCGCTAATGAAGTTACGTGCAACGTAAAAGTGTTTAAAATGGCCGGTTTCATTAGGTTTGACATTTCATTAGTTAAATTTAATGGAGCATTAAAATAAAATAAAAAATGGTTTTGTGCAATGATTTAATGCTACATTAGTGTTTAATGTAGTCTTTAAAATTTAAAGATCGTTTCTGCAACTGAGTGTTAGTAATATAAAAATAATCTAAAATATTCAATTATTAAGTTATTGAGAAAATGCTCTAATTTAACATAATTATATATATTTTTTAATCATTAACACTACTCGTTTAGACGTGATCTTCAGTATAAAACCATTAAAAGTCAGTTATCGTCCCCTTAATAGAGTAAACCCATAAATATAAGAAAGGGGATAATCATGCCCGGTAGTTGAAAATGTATCGGAACCAGTCCCTACCTACCCCCTACCTACAGTCGCCACAACTACACATGTCATGCAGTTTAGTAAAAGCAATAGATACGAAGTCTTGCACACACTCGCAATTAATAACTCAGAACGTATTACACAATCAATTATAAACCATATCATCAAACACAGCGTGCATTTACCATGCACCGTACAACTTACTCACACAAAAACATCGATCGCTGTCGTTGCGCTGTGCAAAAGCCATAATAAAGTATCGTTTTTTGATTTTTACATTGATTGTCCAGACACTTAGCGACATAATTAGGTAGTGGTTAAGAAGCAATGTATTTCATGCAAAAAGTACAATCGCTGCGATATATGAAAACAAAAGTAACGTAGTAAAAGCAAGCAATATTTTATGATTTATTGTTTTTCATGATTTTAAAGACAAATATGATAGTAAAATACTTTTACATAAATATGTTCAGTGATTCCATGATGTATAAAGTTTTTAGTTTGACTTCGTTTTTTACATGAAACCACTTGCACGAATTCTTAAGTCTGCGGGCACGAAACTTGCGACGGCCGAGCGATGGTGGGGCCGCGCGACGGCGGCGCGGCGATCTATACAAAAGCATTGCACATAGTAGCGACGACCTCTCTATTGTCCAGCGTCCTGATTCAGTTCGCTTGACAGTTGACGACAGTCGACACAACTGTGAAGCGAACTGAATCAGGTAGATTTTTGGCGCGAAACACCAGACGTGACAGATAACGTTTCGCGCACGATACGGGCGACGCGACGGCGCGCGGCGGAGCGGGGCGATCGAGCGATGCAGAGGCGGTGGTGGATCGACGACGGCGACGCAGAAGCGACGAGAACAAACTAGTTTGGTTTCGTCGCTTGCCCAGGTACACAGTGTTGTAGGTATTGAATTATTATTTTAGTAATGGAAATGGATAATGAAGAATTTATTTCTTGTATTTTATCAAAACCTGCGTTACGGGACAGTAAAAACGTACTTACACCATAAAAACAAAAAAGGTTGTAAATTAATGACACATTAGCTCGTAATAAAGCGTAGAAAATTCTCCCAAACTGCGTCTTCGTTGATTTATTGGATGAACACCATCTCTAGGTAATAATAATTCCCTCATTAGGAGACTAGGCTCAAATAGTTATCTTCGACGTAAGCTCATATGTTTCTCACAACACTATTCGAGCGCGACTCGCGCCATTTTGTGTCTTGCCCGTGCGAGATATCGCTGCCTGATCGCCCCGCGTCGCGTCGCCCTGCTGCCGCCATCGCTCGGCCATCGCACGGTCGCAAAACGTCACGATACTCACGATCGCGGTCGAAGGCGCATTAGTTCGCAGAAACGACCATTTGCCTGTGACGTGAGCGTTACGATCACGTCGCACGGACACAGACACGCCTCCTTGCCATTTCTCATATTTTTTATATTTCTATGACTAAACCTAAACCAATTTTGTGTGAAATGTTTACCTCATGTCTCGATAGATGGCGTTGGTCGATTTAAATTCGCGCTATGGTTTCGTTACCACGCAAGGTATAAGATACCACGAATATTAGCAAACATCATGCCCCCCCCGTCCCTTGCCCCCGCCCGCCCGCGCGGAGCAAGCAAACACATCAAATGTCCCCAATAATAATAATCAGATACTGCATACCCCCAATGGTTCAGTAGTCAATAGCGCCCTAAGCCTAGGTTCGAGTCCCACTATGGGACGCCCTTAGCTGTGCTATTTAATTATTTCTTTAACACGGCGAGAGGCCCTTCTGGCCCCGCCAAAGCTCGGTTAAGCAGAGAAGGCACTCCGGAGCCATCTGCAATAGGTCAGAAACAAAAAAAAAAAAAAAAAAGCAAACATCATGCTCGGCGAGAAGCTCTTCATGCCCCGTCAAAGATCGGTTACGCAGAAAAGGCACTCCGGAGCCATCTGCAATAGGTCAATATCCAAAAAAAAAAAAAGCAAACATCATGCTCCCGTCAACTACAATCAGCAGCTGTTTCTCATTCTCTAGAGGAATGGAAATGAATTTTCAAAAAAGCTAGTAAACGCTTTTTCGATAATGCTACCACACATACCAACCCACTAGTGGCAGCAGCCGCCCGATACACGCCCTCACGCATATCACGCATCCGACGACATAAACACGCCCAACAGATAGAGACGACAACATCACTCATCACCAAGAGAGTGTCAAATTAGCTCGCAAAACTCTCAACACTACACATACATTCCGTACTCGACGGCGAGCACCACCGCGAGCTAGAGTAGTACGACTCCCTCCCTCGTCCCCCGTCCCTTCCCCCGCCCGCCCGCGCAAGTAGCTATAACAAATGTCCCTAATAATAATACTCAGATACTGCAAACCCCCAATGGTTCAGTAGTCAGTAACGCCCTAAGCCTAGGTTCGAACCCACTATGGGACGCCCTTAGCTGTGTTACTTAAATTATTTTTCTAACCCGGCAGGAGGCCCCGCCAATGCTGAAAAGGCACTCCGGAGCCATCTGCAATAGGTCCGCATCAAACAAAAAAAAAGCAAACAGCATCGATGCAGAAATGGCGCTCCGTACATGATACTTGTCGTACTTGAAAATACCGCCGCTGCGCCGGCAAGACTATCTGTGATATCAAATCGATATGTCACGTAATCACGTTTCTAACTGAACCTAAACAATTATCTAATCTTATGAATTATATCTTTTAAAATATACCTAACCACTCATCTGCTCTTCCCCAACAATCTGCAAACCATTTTCCTAAGAACATCGTTTACAAACTCCTGAAAAAGAACTGCTTAAGTAGCTTGGCAAATATACCTTTTATTTCCTGACTTCATAAATCAGTAGGCAATTGATTGAGAAGGTATGGAACTCTTTTATCAAGCGTTCGGTCGCAAAAATAGTTCTTTATTCTAGGTACATACACACAAATTTACCTGCTGATACCATACTAGTTGCTTGGTTATGGGTAACTAGCGAGTGACAATTACTTACAATCTGTATCATCATCATCATCATGAGCCCATAGCAGTCCACTGCTGGACATAGGCCTCTCCAATTGCACGCCATTCCTATCTTACGTTTGCCGTTTCGTGGTCTCCACTCAAGAACACGTCTACCCCAACAGTCATAGGTTCTACGGAAAATATGGCCGGGCCATTGCCACTTCAGCTTACTTATCTTACTTATTTTGAGGGCTATTTCGACAACTTTAGTTCTCTGCCGGATAACCTCGTTCCGGATTCGATCCCTCAGAGAGACTCAAAGTTCCATAGCTAGCTGAGCGACCTTGAATTTATGGACCAGCTATACCGTGAGTGTCCACGTTTCGGCTCCGTAACTCATAACAGGCAGGACGCACTGATTGAAGACCTTCGTCTTTAGGCTCTGTGGAATACGCGACGAGAAGACTCGACGAAGCTTCCTCTATTCTATAGCAATCTGTATAGTATTTATTAATACCATGAGTATCCTAATTTCATGCTATTAAAAAGAACTTACTAATACCATGCTATTAAAAAGTACTTACTTAATCCATGCTCTAGCAGCAAGCTGTCATTTCCTGTTACTTCCGTGCCTTATCACGAAATCACTCCCACAAAAAGCTCAAGTTTTTCATCACTTACCGTTATTATAACCGGCGCATATCTTATCCCCGGTGATGCTTTCCGTAAAAGTCTGCGGTGTGATGCGTATGCACTCCTGAATGGACACAATGGGTAGTTGCACCACCTTCAGGACTGGGGAAGCTGGGTCGTTTGCTCCTGTCAAACCCCAGCCCGCGACCTGAAAGTATTGTATTTTTTTTTTCAAATAAGATTATGTAACAAGTACAAAGTTTGTTTAAATAATCCACCATTATAACACATTCATCATTACAGCCGAAAGACGTCCACTGCTGGACATAGGCCTCCCCCAAAGGGGGGGTTTGCCACAATCGCCACGCTTGGCAGGCGGGTTGGCGATCGCAGTATGGTGTTAAAATGCATAGAGAACACTGCTGCCCATTCTCTACTAAGTCCTTTAGTCGCCTTTTACGACACCCACGGGAAGAAATGGGGTGGTGCTATTCTTTACGTCCAGCACCGCGCAAACGATTACAAACATTTTAGAAAATAAAACAAAACCCGAAAAAGTTGCTTTGGATACACTCATCAAGTACCCTAGTCATGTCAATCAAATTATTGTATTTCACATAAACCTACATGGGCACATATGAAACGTCAGAACCTAGGTCCTGTGCACGGTTCCAATTGGTAGTTTCCAATGGAGAAGAGCCGACAAGAAACTTCACGGTTAGTCTTTTAAAAATGGCTATATCAATGTTTTCAATCTTTACATAATGAATTATAATAAAATTAGATTTTGATGTGAAAGATCGCACGTAAAACCGATAGCTGGCGGGGCGACACATGCCGCGTGGCGATCGGCCACTATAGTCAGGTGTGTAAATGTGTGTATAGTGCGATGTTTCACATATTTTGCCAGTCGTCCCGTGCGGCTCAATTTACTTTTCACTTTTACTATGGGACCAAACCTGAAATCGCGAAAAAAAAAACCAGCTGTTCCCTACATTTATGTTCGAATAATTAGTTAAAATGTAGGGAACAGCTGATTTTTGTTTTCGCGATTTCAGGTTTGGTCCCATAGTAAAAGTTGTTCATAATGATGAGTACAATGACCCCTTAAGAGGTTATTGACGTTTTATAAATAACCCAGTATAAGTCCTTATGTATGTTTCAATAATAGTTCTAGTCATTAGTATCTAGTCATTTTAAGATAGTTTAAAAGTCCTTATATATGTTTCATTAGTAATTATAGTCACTAGTAGTTATTTAATATATTATATTATAAGCTATTTATTATGTTTTCAACTATTTCCTACGTCGTTTCTTAGCGCTCACATTGTAATTAAGTTTTAATCGATATGTTATTTGTCTAAATACATAGCTTAACCATTTGTTTTATTAGATATTATGCCTTTTGTTACACATTAAACAATAAGGGAAAATTAAACCTATTAGGTACTTAAATTCATTCCATATGGAATCTTAGTAACCTGTATTAGACTAATTGTAATCTTATAAGATTGTGTAGAAGTATGTGATGTAATTAATAAATAAATAAAGCTGCTGAACACACAAAACCAATACCTCAATAAAATTACACTGGCCGCCTACCTCTCAAATTAATACTTTATACCACTGCGCAATGCGCTATAAAGTCGAGGCTATAAAAGAGGGGCGCGTTGAATCACGGCGTTCATGAAAACATTCTGCGCTCGAAGCTCGCTGCGGAAGGACGTGTGTTGCGCTGCTCTCGCTGTGCCCCGCTCTCCCGCTGCTGCTCTTTCGTGCCCGGTACGTTACGCTTGCGTAACGCTCTCGTAGTCGCCCCGACTACAACCGATCGTCGATTGATTAGATTGATTAATTTATTAATTAATTTAATCGAAAGACACTAGATCAAAAAAAGTGCCTTTTTCAAGGCAAGCGTTTCTTTAACAGTTTGTTCAGAGAGTAGCTTCATTAGGCCCCTTCTGGGCAAAACCACAGTTTCGTGGTCCTCGGTGGAAACCTTACGGTGTTAACGAAACCGAGTGGGGCGTTGACCCAAACGCACCCGCCGAACCCCTTCAGGGGGAGGCAGTAAATTGGACGGGTCCCAGAGTTAACCGGCCTTGGGGGATCTCCTAGTCGGCTCTGGTGGCAGTTTTCCTTCCGCAGCTACTCACCTAGTGTTTATAGGGTGTGTCTACCCCCTTCGCGCTAGACTGGAAAGGGCCCCCTTGCACAATAAGATTGGCAACGGGATCACAAGCTTAGGGCTCACCAATAGGCTACACATCCTCCCTGTCTGCACCCGACAGGGAGGGAAACACATCCCCGGGCCAATCCACCCGGGGAGCTAGGTATAGGGAACGATAGGTAGAAGTTTAGTGGAGACGGCTCCAAAATTCCTCCCTATTAGGAACCACCCTTAAACCCGCTATGGAGGACGCCCTTATTGTGGCGTTCTTCAAAGAGGTCCTTTTTAAGGACCCAGCCTTTTTGCAACGGTACGGAGTACAGATCGCTTAATTAAAGAGGCAGCCTTCTGCTGGCATCGATAAGTTCAGCGATGTACTCGCGAACCAGCAGGCGAAAGTGGACTTCCAGAGTCCCTCCCCTAGCCCGATCGTGTCTATGGACACTTCCGCACCTGCGGACAATCGCGCGCCAAGTCCGTGCAGTTCAGACTCCGAAGAGTCCAGCTCTTCCTCTTCGTCTTCTTCTTCTCCCTCTGCCAAGCCAGGGGTCCTAACCTCTGGACCTGGCAAGAGGAAGAAGTCGAAGAGTAAGTCGGGCCAGGCGACAAAGATAGTGGCGTACGAGCCTCCCTCGACCCCTATCCCTTCTGCCCCCGTGGCATCCACCTCAGTGGCCCCTACCGCGGCCCCCCCTACCGTGACTCCGTCACCAGTCCCGGCGTCTTCCACGCAAGACCAAGACGGTTTTACTGTCGTTTCTGCCTCTAAGAAGGCTTCCCGTCCTCCGCCCATTGTCATCCAGGACAAGGGTAAATGGACGGAAATCTCGAAATGGTGTGTTGATCAGCGGATCAACTTCACCAGCGCGGTCAGTACCCAACCGGGTATAAAAGTCACCGTTCCCACGGCTAACGATTTCAGGGAACTAACCAGGACACTTCGGGTGAGAGGCATCTTATATCACTCATATACCCTCCCCGAAGAGCGTCAGACGCGTGTGGTGATCCGTAGGATCCCCAGTGAGATTGCCACCGCAGACATTAAGTCGGACTTAGAGCGACAGGCTATTCCTGTCCTCGAAGTCCACAGGTTGCACCGCTCTAGAGGCGGTGCACCATACGACATGATTCTTGTCGTATGCTCTCAGGTAGACGGGCATCACCCTATTTTCAAGATCGCTTCGATCTGTAGCCTTAAAGGCTTTGATATTCAGAAGCCGCACAAGTCCAGCATTGTCGGACAGTGCCACCGATGTCAACTTTACGGTCACGCGCAGAAGAACTGCTTCGCGAAACCCAGGTGCGTCAAGTGCCTGGGTGAGCATGGCACTTCTGAATGCTCGCGACCGAAAGACCGTGTCCTCTGCACCGAACCTCCCAGTTGCGTTCTTTGCGGCCAACAAGGCCACCCAGCCAACTACCGTGGCTGCCCTAAGGCACCAAAATCGTCTTCCTCGAAATTGACCAAGCGTTACGACGCGAGGCAACAGAGAGATAACCAGGGGGGATTCTCCTCCTCTCTGACCCAACCTCCGCAACGACTGAGCCCTCAAAGGTCCAGTCCGTGGAACCTTTTCAACCACCAGCAGGCCTTCCCTGCCTTCGGCCAATACATGGCTCCTCCCCCCCCTCAACCTCAACCTATCCCACGGTTGATGGACCCTCGCCTTCGCGCTCATAGCGCTCAGCAACATCATCAATCTACCGCCGCCGGTAGGAGCGCGCCTCTCGCGCCCCCAGTGGCCCGCGTGCCAGAGCCTGCTTCCAAAGCCGCTCCCCCTCTCAACACTCGCGCGCCTCCTCAACCCGCGGCCACTCCAGTGGTCGCATCACCTAACACCTTCGATGCGTTTAATGTGATCTCGAGCACATTTAACATCTTTCTTTCGCCCTCGCCAAGAAAATGGCCAGCGAAATAATTGTAGCCCGTAACTCCTGCGATCTATTGGAGATCCACGAATTTATCACGCGTATCCCGAGATCACGCAAGCCCTAGAGTCCATCGCGTATAGGAAACCATAATGTATAATACGGCCCCCGCGAGAACTAAACTCAGATCACTAAAGTTAGGCTTTTTCAATGCCAACGGCATTAGAGAACAACGCGACGAAATCGCTGTGTTCCTCCGCGACCATCGGTTAGATATTCTCCTAGTACAGGAAACTTTCCTCAAGCCTTGTCATCGAGACCCGTCAATTGCGAACTATCGCGTAGTTCGCAATGACAGGACTCGATGCCACAGGGGCGGCACCCTGATTTACTATAGGACTCCCCTCCATTGCATCCCGCTCGATGCTCCGACAACTCTCTCGTGTCTTGAAGTGTCTGCATGCAAATTAGCAATGTTAGGTCATCAACCGATTACGATAGTTTCGGCTTACATGCCGCCCACCGCGACCACGAGCCCAGACGGTCTTCAACTGCTGTCTCGCGATCTTTCGATTCTTTTCGGCCTGAGTGAATCCGTTATCGTAGCGGGTGATCTCAACGCCAAACATCCGTCCTGGAACTGTAATACCACCACGTTTCAAGGCCAACATCTGTTTGACCTCACCACCGTTTTAAATTTCGATATCATCGGTCCGATGAATCCTACTCATTACCCCCATATCCCCAGTCAATCCCCGGACATATTGGACATAGCGCTCCTAAAGAATATCAACCTACGGTTGGATTCGATAGAGGCGATGGACGAACTGACTTCTGACCACCGGCCGGTCGTCTTAAGATTGGCCCCTCACGACGGACTCCTTGACCCTGACCAACCCCCCCTCACGAAAGTAGTCACGGACTGGCGGAAAGTAAGCGACCGACTGAAATCCACCACATCCCCGATACTGGATTCTATCCCCGATCAGTTTGACTCGATCGCCGACACGACGGCCGCGATCGACTCACTCACGGAACACGTACAATCAGTCCTGAGCGATTGCTCGAGGCAGGTTCCGGCGATGGACCCCCATCGCCCTGCTGACTGAGAAGAACGCGGCCACTCGTGCATAGTGTCTTTCCCTGTGACGCTAACAAAGTCTTCATGCGCCAATTACAGAAATCTGTAAGGAAGCGAATGAAAGAACTGCGTGAGGCTCACTGGGACAAGATGCTGGGCGAACTAGAGCCCACTCATCTTGCCTTCTGGGAGCTTCAGAGGAAACTCAGATCCCCGCAAGTAGCTTCTATGCCCCCTCTGACACGACCCGACAGGACGATAGCATTCGACGACACCGACAAGGCTGAATGCCTGGCTGACACTCTCGAGACTCAGTGCTCGCCCAGCTCTCAACCAGTAGACCAAGCTCACCTCGCTGAGGTGGACGCTGAAGTCGAACGTAGGGCGAATCTCCCTCCGGTCGAAGACCCTGATTGTCCTCTGGCTCCCGTCACCCCAGACGAAGTGCACGACATTATCAAGGGTCTGAAAACCCGTAAATCTCCCGGATCAGACGGAATCACCAACAGGGTGCTCCAGCTGTTCCCCGCTCACCTGATCATGCTAATGACCACCATCTTCAATGGCGCTCTTAGCAACAACATTTTTCCTCAAGCTTGGAAAAGTGCCACGGTCATCGGTATCCCGAAGCCCGGCAAACCTAAGACCGAACCTTCCAGTTACCGACCCATCAGTCTGCTCAACGTCTTCGGCAAAGTCTATGAGAGGCTTATTTATAAGCGTCTCAGAGACTATGCCGAGACGAAGGGCCTCATCCCAAACGAACAGTTCGGGTTCAGATCCCAACATTCGTGCGTACAACAGGTCCACCGTATCGTCGAGCATGTAAGCGCTGGCTTCCAGCGCGGGCTCATGACGGGTGCTGTGTTCTTCGACATTGCGAAAGCGTTCGACAAAGTCTGGCACAACGGCTTAATATATAAGCTCTACAAACTCGGTGTGGCCGATCGTCTCGTGCTCATCTTACGAGACTTTTTGTCGGACCGCACCTTCCGCTATCGCATCGAGGGTGCGCTATCCTCCCCCCATCCGCTCCGCGCAGGCGTCCCTCAGGGCGCTGTGCTGGCACCGCTGATATTCACTATATTCACTAGTGATATCCCCAAATGTAGAAAGGCGCAGTTAGCTCTGTTCGCAGACGACACGGCCATCTACTATTCCGGCCTCAGGCAAGACAATATCGCCCGCATCCTTCAGGCCGAAGTCAACAGACTCGCGGCCTGGTTCAGGAAGTGGAGGATCGAAGTCAACCCTGATAAGAGCCAGGGGGTCCTATTCTGTAGGCCCCGGCGATCACCCGCCCTCCCCCAATCGATCACCATGTTCGGCAAGCCTATCCCTTGGGAGAAGAGAGCCAAATATCTAGGTGTGGTCTTAGACCATCACATGACGTTCGGCGAGCACATAAAACAGGTGCGCTCGCGCACCAGTTTTGCTCTCGGCCGACTACACTCCGTACTCAACCCGCGCAGCCAGTTGTCCTTTAAGTGCAAATTGCGTATTTACACCGCGTGCATTCGACCGATCATGACTTACGCCTGCGTAGTCTTCGCTCACGCAAAGTCGTATCACATTCATAAGATGCAGACGCTTCAAAACCGATTTCTCCGTAGAATTACGAAGGCTCCTTGGTTCGTTCGGAACGAACAACTTCACGTAGACCTTAAGATGCCTACCATCAAACAGTTTATGAAGCGCCTTGCAAAGCGCTTTTTCGAATCCGCGGAACGTCATCGCAACCCCTTGGTTGTGCAGGCCGCTAGTTACAGGCCTTCTGCCATTAGTCAGACTCGCCGACCGAGGCATACTCTCTTAGATCCGGATGACCCCGTCACTCTTCTTCAGGAAAGCAATAGGGCCACGAGTACAGTGCACAAAATACATAAACCGACCTTCCGTCCTCGCCGCCGAGGTACCACGCGAACTTCCCGAGTAAATGGTAATAAAAGTCCTCCCCCCCGTCCCTTGAATGTCGATGCGCCAGCCGCCCGGTTAGCGGCTGAGAGCGCCGTAGCAATAAATATAATATCCCCTGATAATAATCATGATCAAAATGTTGATCCAGCCCGTCCCCAAATTGTCACTAATTTTGTGATCCCCCAACGACGCCCTAAGCCGAGGTCCGTACCCCACAGGGGGTGCCCTTAGTGCGCTGTCGTTTAGTTTTAATAAACATATAGTATAATTTACGCCCTGGCTGGAGGCTTTAAGATTAAAAACCTTAGGGCAGCCACAGGAATATCCGGTTAAGTAGCAACGACCTCTCTAGGTCTGCTACGAGATGCCATTCAAAAAAAAAATCACGGCGTTCACTCTCGCCGCCGCCGCGCGCCACCGCCCACGCAACACGCATCAAGTCACTACTCACGCAGCAGCTATTCTCAAAAGCATCTGGTTTTATTTATTCGCCCAAAGTCTTGAAACACACATTTGATTGCTGATACATCAAATAACGCCCTAGGCTACTTCAGTTCTGTGCTTCGATTTCTTACCTTCCCAAGGTTCCCCACCTGCAGCTGTCGCCTATTGAAATCATTTTCGAAGTTCAAACACACTGGCCTGACGTATGTGTAATACTCGAACGGCGTTTCCAGGATCAAGACCGCTATGTCATGTTGGAAGTTTGCGCGGACGCCTTGGTAGTATGATGAGAGCTCGATGGACTTTAACTGTGGAAGTAAAATTTATATTTTTAGGTTTCCGTACCTCAAAAGGAAAAAACCAGTCAAGAGCGATTCAGACTCGCGCACCAATTAAACTTCTATCACAAAGAATAATTTCTCATTTCATCAAAAGTCGGAAAATATACTGCCTAAAAAAAAAAAAAAAGAATGTGCAAACAGCGCTCTTTTGAATATGATACCCCACATGCCCTTTTTTTAATTTCTTTCTTGTTTGCAAAATAGTTGGGCAAACGTCATTTAAAACTATTCTAAATTTCAAGTTGATAGCATTAGTAGTTCTTGAGATATCCAGGTGTGGCAGACAGACACACAGACAGGCAGACAGACAGACAGGCAGACTTAGTCTCGCCTTATGGATTCCTTTTTACCATTTTTTTACGGAACCCTAAAAACGGAACTCTTGTAGGATCACTTGTGTGTCTGTCGCTCTGCCGTCGCGTTTGCCACAGCCAGTTTACTCCAAATCTACTGGACCAATGAAGTTGAAATTTGGTACACTTATGAATTTGTGTTAGCCAAACACGGACGTGTAACGTAAATAAATGAATTTTGAATATGGGAGTCAATTTTGGGAGGCAAATTAGAAAAAAAAAAAAGTTGCGTTGCGCTGGGCTTGGCTTTAATCTTACCTCAGATTTCTGTGCATCCTTGTCATCTTTATGGTCCCATTCCCTGAACAGCTTGGCGGTGGCCACTGCGAAGTTGGATGCAGCTTGCTTGTCATTCTTAAATTTATCCCAAAAGCAGTGGGCAGCTAGAAATCAGTAAACCACATAAATACATACATAAACTCACGCCTTCTTCCCATGGGGGTAGGCAGAAACTATAGAACGCCACCTGCTACGCTCCTTACATACTCCTTTTGCTTCGTTTACGTTCATACATCTGGTCATACACGCACGTCGGTTGCGAGTACTACACACCTGACCTTTCTGAAGAACATCACCAATTTAGTCAATGTCTTTCTAGGGCAGGGATGGGGTAAACTACGGCCCGCAGGCCATCTTTGGCCCGCGAAGCGTTGAAACCCGGCCCGCGACCATCAAACAAAAATCAAGTGAAGTTTTCGTATTGTTAGAAATGTTATTTTCATTGGCAGTGCGCGGCTCGCATAAAATAGTTCCACATGTCACATGTCCCCACAAAGACCAGCGCTCCTCAGCCTTCTACGTTACAGCTAAATTAAAAAAAAAAAAAATGCAATTTCTTTAATAATTCAATAAGTAGTTATTTTTTAATATTGCACAATAAATTAGTGTTTCAGAAAATACATAACAATAATTGTTTTTATTTCAGTAATTATTTACTGAAATAAAAACAATTATTGTTATAAATTAAATTAAAAATAACTACTTATTGAATTATTAAAGAAATTGCATTTTTTTTTTTTGTTGCAATTTTGGCTATATTATTATAGCCAAAATTGCAACAACTTGGCCCGCCATATTTAGAATTTCGAATTTATTTATTAGGAACAATTTAGGTATAACTTAACAAAAGACACGAAGATAGCTGCAAAAGTAAAATACTGTGGCGCAGCTACCAACGCCCCATACAACATACATGGAAGACGTTCCAGACCAAATCTTATATATAGTCTTACATATATCTTATATATATAGTCATATATACATATACAGGGTGTTTGGCAGAACGTTGAACATACGAAAATGGTGGGTAGGTGGGGTCATCTGCTACTTACTCAGCCCTAATTTATTTGGCCCTGGCCGACTGGGTATTTAAAAAAAAAAAAAAAAAGTTTTTTTCTTGTTTCACCACTTTCCTAACTTTAAAGTGTATTTTTTTTATTAAAAATGGGCAATAAAACAGGCAATTTTTTTTTTTTTAATCTTTGATGTTGGCAGATTCTTATAAAATTATTGCTTTGTTCAGATGTTAGCTAGTAAAAAAGTTATGAGTCCTCAAACTTACAGAAAGATGTAAAAAATACTTGAATGTTAATTTCAACTTGCATTTAAAAAAAAACAAAAAATGATTGAGGAGTTCCAATTCTAGCAAAACATCCCTAGTGTGTGATCTTTCTAATGGTATGTAATTTGCTTTTATAAAAAAAAAACTTTAAGAGTTATTTCATAATTTTATCAAGTAGGAAATTTTTGACTAAACTCTACCTTTACGGAAAGTTAAATGTTTTGCGAAATTTAATACTGCAAAGTTGGTAAAAATTATGGATCGACGGCTTGCCAGTAGCAGTGGTGCAAATTGACATTCACTATTCCCTTGAGATGGTTACACAAAGCAGGTAGAAATTTTGTTTCACTCTTGCGCAGTCATAGCGTATTTTTGCTCTCTTTCGCTCTCGTGGCACCGTGACGCGTCAGAATGAATTCTTGACGAAACTCTACCTTTACGGAAAGTTAAATGTTTTGCGAAATTTAATACTGCAAAGTTGGTAAAAATTAAATGATCGATTGAAATTATGCTGTACCAGTTAGGTGCGTTAATGAAACAATTAAATAATTTATTTAAATAATAAATCATATTAGATGTTCAAATTGACGCCCTTCATTCGCAATACAGGTGCGGCATCTAAGTCTGATTTCTACAGTTGTTGTGCGCAGCAGCATCTCCTGTCGCATAACTTCGAAAGCAGCATTAATTCGATTTATCAAATCTTCCCGACTTTCTACTTCTGTAGTGTAAACTAGTTCCTTTGCCCTTCCCCACACGTGAAAATCGAGCGGAGTGAGGTCGGGCGATCGCGGAGGCCAGGGAATTGGTCCTCCCCTGCCAATCCACGAATTTGGGAAACAATTATCCAAATGCTCACGTACAACTAGACTAAAGTGAGCTGGGCAACCATCGTGTTGAAAGACATGAAAGACTGTTTATGTCTACTTGGAACACTTCTTCCACTAATGGTGGTAAATCATTTATCAAAAAATCCAAGTAGTTGTTCGCGTTGATGTTGTCGGGCAAATAATGAGGCCCTATTAGCTTATCGCCAATCACTCCTGCCCAGACATTCACACTGAATCTCCTCTGGAAGCCTCTTTGTCTCTTCACGTGTGGGTTTTGATTTTTAAGTGCCCAATGGTGAAGATTGTGATAATTGACAATCCCTTCTTTGTCAAATTTGGACTCGTCTGTCCACAAAATACTTTTTAAAAAGTTAACGTCGTCCACATCGGTATGCAGCAAATGGCGACAAAATTGCACACGTCTCCCAAAATCACTGTCATCGAGACCTAGAACAAACAAAACATGTCTAAGAATTGATTTCAATACTGAATCTTTTCTTCCTCCGAGTTCAAACTCTACAATTATCCAAATTTTTCATCTTCAATTTTTAAGTACACTAATTGGCTTTATGGCTTAGCCATAAAGACGTAAGACCAAATTCACAAAAGGGCGTGCGACTTTCCAATTTTGTTCTAAAAAGGACCCATAAGTGCTGGCAAGTTTACCTAGGCTGACCACCTGCGCAAACCGAATCCGAAATCCGAATCCTGTAAGCGCTGGCCGCCTGATTGTTACGTGAATGCGGCCGAATAGGAATAGTTTATTGAATTTAATTTGAAATTAGAATTGAATGCGCTAAAAACAACATGAGGCAAAACAACTAATAAAGAAAGTGACGAAATCAAGGTTAAATGGAACGATCAATTGAACTGTCTCATAATTTACTACATTCCACAAAATCGTATCAGATGCAGTGCATAAACGGCTTAATCTTACCTTGCACTGGAGTGTAGTGAAAAGCATGTCTACCATCTTGCCGGAGAACAGACCACACTTTCCATATGCTTAAGCCAAGTATTGAAGCTATCTGTCTAATGCTTTTGGTAGGATCCGCGTCAAACTCGGCAAGAACTTGTTCGTCAATGGTAGCATCGGGTCGTGCTGCGTTCACTCGTGGTTCTTGTAAGTTCAGGTTACCGGTTTGTCGTAAACGTCGGTAAGTACTCGCAAACGTCTGATGACTGGGTACTCGGCGGTTGGGATAACGCTCTTGATAAATTCTTCGCGCTTCACGCGAATTTGTATTAGCGCTTCCATACGCTAACAACATGTCCGCGTATTCCTCACTGGTAAAAGCAGCCATTTCTTTACCAATAACAACAGGTAACAGTAATAACAAAAAACTTAACAAACTTAAACTTAAACTTAACTAGTGATAACAATAAAAGAAAACGAAGTGAACAAAAACAAACGTAAGCGTAACGGGCACGTGAGATCGCAGAGGCAGTTAAGTCTCGACTGAATAAAAGAAAAGAATTCATTCTGAGGCGTCACGGTGCCACGAGAGCGAAAGAGAGCAAAAATACGCTATGACTGCGCAAGAGTGAAACAAAATTTCTACCTGCTTTGTGTAACCATCTCAAGGGAATAGTGAATGTCAATTTGCACCACTGCTACTGGCAAGCCGTCGATCCATAATTTTTACCAACTTTGCAGTATTAAATTTCGCAAAACATTTAACTTTCCGTAAAGGTAGAGTTTCGTCAAAAATTTCCTGCTTGATAAAATTATGAAATAACTCTTTTTAAAGTTTTTTTTTTATAAAAGCAAATTACATACCATTAGAAAGCTCACACACTAGGGATGTTTTGCTAGAATTGGAACTCCTCAATCATTTTTTGTTTTTTTTTAAATGCAAGTTGAAATTAACATTCAAGTATTTTTTACATCTTTCTGTAAGTTTGAGGACTCATAACTTTTTTTCTAGCTAACAAAGCAATAATTTTATAAGAATCTGCCAACATCAAAGATTCAAAAAAAAAAATTGCCTGTTTTATTGCCCATTTTTAATAAAAAAAATACACTTTAAAGTTAGGAAAGTGGTGAAACAAGAAAAAAACTTTTTTTTTTTTTTTTAAATACCCAGTCGGCCAGGGCCAAATAAATTAGGGCTGAGTAAGTAGCAGATGACCCCACCTACCCACCATTTTCGTATGTTCAACGTTCTGCCAAACACCCTGTATATAGTCAATAGTAAAATTAACAATTACAAAAGAAACATTCACTCAAAAGTTTGTATGTAATGATGTAGAGTGGAAGTGAGGGCGAGAGTGTTTGTGAGTGTGTGTGTGTGTGTGTGAGTGTGAGTAAGATTTGCAATTAGTCTAATATGAGAGGATGCTAGCGTGATCATTTATTTAAGATACTAAAAGTTGCTCAGATGCATCATAGGAGATAGATTTAAGCCAGTCTGTCAATTTTTTTTTCAGTAAGTTCCTTGTTAAAGGGTTGATTTTGAATATATTTCGTTGGTAAATATTGGCACGCGAAGGAAAAGTTTCCTCATCCCTGTTCTAGGGCATCCTCTCCCAGCGTTTCCACTCACTTAGTGCCTTACCTTTTGCTAGTCGCCTTTCATTCATTCTCTCAACCTCATCATCATCACAGCTGAAAGACGTCCACTGCTGGACATAGGCCTCCCCCAATAAAAAGGGGGATGTGCCATAATCGCCACGCTTGGCTGGCGGGTTGGCTCTCAACATGACCAAACATACTTTTTCAATCAATAAACTAAACAATCAATATCACCATCTGTCTGCAGTCGTTTCATAGTTATTTTACCTCAAACAGTGCAAGTTGCCAACTTTTTGCACGGTCATCAAGAACATCATCAGGTCATTTTCTCATTCGATTTTGAACGTAAGCATCAACATATTTAGATTTAAAATCATTCGGAGAAAGGGGTTTGGAACTTTTGGCTCCCTTTCTGTCCGCCATTTTGTTTTTTTATCTTGAATAGCGGCCAAGGATAAAACTTACGGAAATCGATTGCTTTCGTCATACTACAATAATATGTTCTTTGACAAATGTCCTAAACTGTCACATTTCTAATATACAGGGTTATTTTTAAAACGTCAATAACCTCTTAAGGGATCATTGTACTCATCATTATAAACAACTTTTATTATGGGAACAAACCTGAAATTGCGAAAAAAAAATCAGCTGTTCCCTACTTTTTAACGAATTATTCGAACATAAATGTAGGGAACAGCTGGTTCTTTTTTAGCGATTTCAGTTTTGGTCCCATACCCATTTTTGTATTACATCTATAGAAGCTTGAAAACATGACATTTTACGAGCTTTTACTAAAGTATATTTTCGAGTTATATTAAAACAGCCTATCGATTTTTAAAGGTTCCATAAATGGCATTTATTTCGAAAAAATAAACACAAAAGCGATAAGGATGGGGGGCCAGGCTCCATAGAAAAAAATCCAAATCCCTTTGATAGTTTGGCCTGGTGTGCTGGCGACTGTACACAAATGGTTAAATAAATATATTATATAAATGAGTCCGAAAAGTCAGAGGTATGCCTTGGGTCCGAACTCGAGTCCTATGATTTGGCAGTCCGACGGTCACACCACTAAGCCATCACTGCTGAGCTGTGCATTATTCACATTGATGAGCAGACAAATTTTTCCAATGAAGCAATGACTTTGCAATTTCCTTCAAAATCTTTCGGATTGTGATTGAAATTGTGTTACGCAATTAGGGTGCTGGTACACACGGCTACAGATCGTTTTGTTATTGTTATTAATAATTAACTGTTTCTTATTTTACTTCGATGGTGCTAGTTTATCATTTGTGACTTCGAGTTATAGCTGTACTTTATTTAAGCGGGCACGCCCATTATGCCTGGAGGCTTTTATTTAGATGCGTTTTGTTTACTTGCGTTATTTCTGCTTGAGTATAGCTTTCGACGATTATTATATTATATATTTTTGTATAATGGTGTGTGCTAGCTAACATAAGGCAAATAATTTAATAAACGTTTTGTGTTGCGTAATGCAAATTATTTTACATTGTATTGTATAGCTTCAAGTTTTATATGCGAACAGACAGCTGTGCTGCTGGGGAGTTTGTTGCGCCACTCCTTCTTCCCAGCTAAAGCACTAGGAAGTGGTGAAGAGTGGGCGTTTTTGGGGGACTGTCTCATGTAATTTTTGACGTTCGAAAAGTCCTGATTCTCAGCCTAGTTTGAATAAATGACTTTTGATTTGATTTGATTTTGATCAAGCTATACCATTGAGCTATACAGTTACAGTATAAGCTGATCTTGCATTGTATAGGATTTCAGTACAATGAGAGGCCAGCGTATACTGGAAATGTATATAGCTTGATATGTAGCCATGTGTACGAGGAGCATAACTATTATAACCTAACAATGACTTCACCTAACCAACTCACCAGAAATAACAATCCTGTTAGAAACAAGGGATCCTCCGCAGATCTGCTCGTAGTAGTTCTTTCTCTTGGTAGGTTTCCTGTAGATGGCGACGTGCCACGGCAGTTCTCCTCGGACCGCTTCTGTACCGCCCCAGATCAGGCCCTCGCCGTCCGGAGTTACGCGCCCACACTCTGATAAGAGAAGCAACTAGCTTTGAGTCTAGGACCCAAAAAATCCGAACGGGATTTTTTTTAATCTGCGACCCACACTATCTATGTATAAAAAAAAACCGGTCAAGAGCGAGTCGGACTCGCGCACCGAGGGTTCCGTACGTATATATGATGTTGATGATTTCTGAAAAACTGTGCTATTTAGAGACAACATTTTATTTTTCCTGTAATCTTTACATAAACTTCTATCACATAGAATAATTTCAGATTTTTATCTATGCAAACTTCGGAGATAAGGGGGGGGGGAGAACTGTTTTTTTTTACATTTTTCATCAAAAGTCTGCAACTATGAACCCTAAAAAAAATGAGAGAGAATGTACAAACAGCGTTCTTTCATATGATACCCCACATGCCCACTTCAAATTTTTAAGACTCCTTTCAGTACCTTTTGCAAAAATTATACATTTTTTTAAATTTCTTTCTTGATTGCAAAATAGTTGGGCAAACGTCATCTAAAACTATTCTAAATTTCAAGTTCTTGACATTGAGATATCCAGGTGTGACAGACACACAGACAGACTTGGTCTCACCATAAGGGTTCCTTTTTACCATTTTGATACGAAACCCTAAAAACGTGAACCAAGACCAAAATAACGTAGTCCTTGCACAATTATTTTACCTCCGACAGCAGCAACTAGTATTGCCTGAGATATCCCGCTTTTGGCGGCACATCCCGTTTTTTTTGCCCTCTCTGGACGCGTCCCGACACTCCCGACGATTGTTTGTTATGAGTGGCAAACAATCAGGGGTGATGGTGTAATTATGATTTAAGAATCATATGAAGGAATTGCTCCGTGTGGTGCCGGACGTATAGAATAGTACCTACCTCCCTATTTCTTCCCGTGGGTGTCATAAAAGGCGACTAAGGGACTTACTAGAGAATGGGCAGCAGCGTTCTCTATGCATTTTTACACCATACTGCGATGTCCAACCCGCCTGCCAAGCGTGGCGATTATGGCAAGCCCCCTCTCCTTTTGGGGTAGGCCTATCTCCAGCAGTGGGCGTCTTTGGGCTGGAATGATGATGATGATGATGATGATGATGATGATGATGAATGAATGAATGAAATGCACTGACCCCAGCGTGGTTTGCCCAGACTCGATTGTTCGAATGAACCCAAAGATTTGCACTAGCCCCTGCAGCCTCATGTTTCATGGGGCTACAGAAACGGTCGCGATCATGGTAGGGAAGACGTGCCCTTAGGGTATGGAAGGATTATTAGAGCCGAACCGGATATGCATCCTTAAGGCGACGATAACGAAAAATTGCCTGATGGTCGGCAAATTTAAATCGACATGTAATTGGTCATTATGTACGAACCAGGGGCTTCCCGTCGCTCGTCGCATGAAGCGATTTTGGAGGGTTTGCATTTTTGCTAGTCTTGACCGCTTAATGTGTGCGAACACAACGCTGGCATATGTCATAATAGGGCGTATACACGTAGTATAGATTCGCACCTTTGACTTAAGGGATAATTTAATTATTGATATTTTAGTACTTATACGCGTTTTATTAAAATACCTTTTGTTTTATGTATAATAAATTAATAATGCGTCAAATTGGTGACAGCGCTCCTTGATGGGCGAGTCCTATTATTGGCTGAACGTACGACGCGTTGTGTGAGCTCAGTACAGAATACGCAAGCTAACCACTCAAGGTCATTGGCATATATCTGAGTCTTAAGTAAGGATTTGAATAGTGGAGAGACGGGTTATATTTATCTATCCCATCTTTTAATGACGCCGCCGCCAGGTTGCGTCCAGGTCCAGTTTCGCCGAATCTTGAATGGTGAATCTTTTGCCGGGGTTAAACTGCTTCCTCGACGCTTTTCTATGTCACTGCTATGCTGTGCAGCTATGCTACACGTTGCTGTTTCCAATGTCTTCGTCCGAGGTCTTGTTACTCTTCGTTTCTGGTTTTTTGGAAAAAAGTTCTATAACGCGGCTTGCGAAGTAGTAAGTCGCATGCAGTTAATAGAATACAATGACATCCCACTTGGATCCCCCGAATCCAAAGTAAAAAATCTAAAAGGAATAATCATAGTAACAAAAATGGTTTTGATCATATCATACCTGGTTTGCATTTAATAATACGGTTCCATTTTCCGTCGCTTCCACATGTCATAGAAAGGAGGAGATCTCTCGATCCATAATTAGGTGCGTTACATTCGGGCTTGACGAGTGTCCCCGAGGGCTCGGACTCACTGCAGATGCGGTAACCATCGGTCCCGGGGACCCGGCAGTTATAGTGAACGGAGACATCAAGATCTAGCCTGCAGAATGCTGGGGATGAGAAAATTGTGGTCAGTAAGTATTATAGTGTATTGTGGCGGTGTCGGTTAGAGCGAACATGCTGGCTCGCAGGTTTGCACGATGCTCACTTTCCGTAAAGATCACGCTCTTTCGAGCTTATCACAATTTTTCTTGAATTTGCGCGTTTTACTCGAGTTTTGATGTGTGATTATGGTTTAGATATAGCCATAAAATAAAAAATAAAATATGCCCAAGCAAGTATAATTATTTATCTTGGGAGCGCTTTAAATAAATATTTCAATTTATTTACATAAATCAGTAAAACCTTGTCTCTGCAAAGGATGTTTCATAAAATTTTACTTTTGGGTATCTTGTGATGCTTTTTTACACCGAAGATAACGTAATTTAAGAAATTATAAAAATATCCATGGTACTACTGTATTTTATACTTGGGAGCGCTTTAATCAATTTATTATATTTCGTACAGTAATTCACCAAAAATAATTCTGTAAAACAGAGAGTTACTGACCATTTTTCATCCGAAGTTTTATTTTTTATCTACGAATATAAAATCCAAATTCAAACAAAAACTATTTAATAACTAAGTTAACTATGTTACATTGCTCGAAAAAAAATAAAATAGTCTATTTAAAAGTAAAATAACGGCGTAAATCAACGGCGAAATAAGCTATATTTTCGAGAGCGCAAAAGTGATGAAACTATTAACGGGTGCTGAGACTGACACGAATGGTTTACCACTACGAAAACTGTACTTTTATAGTTACACAGACTTATTGTTTCGATTATTTCACGCTTTCTCACAATTAGATAAGAAATTGACGAAAAACGCTTTTTTTTGTGATAGCACCCTTAATGTACGTCTTTTTACACGAGTAGCCTGTGGGCTAGACATACGCAAAGATCGTAAACGCTCTCCGCGTTCAGTATAATAACGCGTTTAGGATGCTGGTGGGGCTGCCCCGCTTCTGGAGTGCGTCGGGGATGTTCGCGGATGCGCATGTAGATTGTTTCTACACAACCATGTGCAAAAGGTGCGCTTCCATGGTGCGCAGGGTGTGGGGCAGCTCCAACAGTATCCTTAGCATGATTTCAAGTCGCCTAGACTGTGTTTTCGTGGCTCGTTGTTGTGCCGTCTCACATGGGTTGCCACAACGGTGATCCACTACGCTACCATTTGTTTGTTTTTGTGAAGTGTCAGCAGTTCTTACTAATAAGTCTTACTATTGAGTCTAAGATCTATATACTTGATAATTCTAATTAAAAGAAATAGTAAGATAACGATTTTTTTTATAATATGTATCTGGGAATTATATTTTTTTTTCATAAAGTCAAAGATTTATTTGCTTATAAATATGGTTACAAAAGTTCTTACATTGGTCTCGTCTATCACAGCCGATTTGCTCCGAATCGATTAAGTTGAAATTTGGTACACTTATGAACTTCTATGACCCAATTACGAACGTGTAAGGTAAATAAATTATTAGAATACTGGGTTCCCTTTAAGGGGAAAAACATGAAAATTAAAAAAAAATATATTTTGCAAACTGTACCGTGTGACATAATTATCAAGAATGAATTTGGATGAAATTTGGCACAGATATTTTATAACCTGGATTAACACAGGATACTATAATATTTATCCCGGTAGACGATACTGTGGGATAATTTAACCTGCGGGCAAAAGCTAGTTATTTATGTAACATGCTGTAACGTAATATAATACTGTTTTTCGTCCCAAATAAATAAAATAGGGAGTCTGGATTTGTGCCCGGATGATGGCCATAGGTTCGCCCCGGTTATTAACATAACTGGCGAAATGTGGGTATACTACAGGTACACTATGATGGTATGGTATGTGAGTTTAAATGTTTGTAAACGCACCCACAATACAGGAGAAATTCCTAGTGTGGGGCAAAGTTTAAAAAAAAAAAAAATATGCGTAGTTAACATCTGACATCTCACCTTGGTATATGCAACAAAGCAGCGACAGAAATTAACCTCAAAATTTAAAAAAGCTATAATACTGAAACATTTATTCGAATATAAATAATATTCTTTACTAACGTTTTGAAAATATTTTTTTTGTGTAAACTTAGCAGAGGTGATGGGTATCGATAGGACACGATAGTAAAAAATAAACAAATTGCCTCATCTCATACTTCCGTAGTAACAACACTACCAGAGGTCGATGAACCGAAAAAACATCGAATCTTTTTCATTTTATTATTTTTTCGTGTTTAAATATCTGTTACGGACAATGAGTACATAAATATTAAAAAGTTAGGTAAATAACCTAACTTAACTTAGCGAATTAACTATAGAATCTAATTAGAATCCCACTAGTCAATATAATAAGAAGAGAAATCCAAGCAGAATATCGCTAACGGTAAACAAACCGACGACGTTGGGTAAATAAGCTTATGTACGTGTACATAGGAAGTAAATATTTTACGGAGAATTGGAAAACCGTTAAATATAATCTTAGCTACTATTGGAGGCCAAAATCGAGGCATAATTATTAGCCAATAATATAAAAAAATGCGGGGGGCGGTCTTCAGCTGTGGCCCGAAAATATGATGTAATCATTTCTTAAGCGAAAAAGTATAAAAGAAGGTCCGGGCAGGCGGCGCGCGCGTACACGGCGAGAGGCCCTTCTGGCCCCGCCAAAGATCGGTTAAGCAGAAAAGGCACTCCGGAGCCATCTGCAATAGGTCAGTAACAAAAAAAAAAAAAAAAGCGGCGCGCGCATTCTACTCTGACACGCGGCGCCAAAGACTACTATATTATACTGGCAACGGGGCGCTATCAACATCTTCCGACTTACGACGATTCAAAACATCAGCGAAGCACCCTATTCTCTACGACACAGCGGACCCTGGGCGACTCATAGTCCTTTTACTTCTGCATTTATGAACGAGTGAAGATTTCATCAAGGAGGCGTTATTCAAGAGCTACGAGTTACGAGTCGAGTTCGTTGATAATAGCGTCTGTCGTTTTTGTTAGGCGTCAAAGTTTTATTTTATTTACTTCGTTATTGTTGTGTACCAAGTTAAGAAAAATATAGTGGCAAGTGCCTTTCAGCGACCACGGTGTTTATCTTCACATTATTTACCCCACTGTCCCCTACAATATCCGATACCCATCACGTCTACGGACTTTCGCTAGCTAATTTAATTTGACCCCGTATAGTGATCAACCAAAAAAAAAAAGTATAGTAATTTTTATAGTGTAGTATAGTAGGTAGATGTAGTAGGTTAATTGCTGTATGTCGAAATTCGATGGCCTCTACTCTACTTACAATTTATACAGCGAGTTACGGAAAGTGTATATACAATATGTAACAAAAACCCTGTTGTTCCTTCTACCTACGTTTTAAGAATCGGTATACATACGTAATAAAGCAAGTCATTTATAAAAACTGTTCAACAAAAATAATTAAAATAAATATTTAATTATTCATATTTGTAATTATTAACTGCTTGCTTACCTCTTTAGTTCTTTGATTTTGGCTTCTCGACTAGCCAATTTTTATTTTTTTTAAATTATAACTCCACCAATGTTGTTCTTGTAGGTTAATGTATACGTCCCTAAAAGGAACAACAGGGTTTTTGTTACATACTGTATACATAACAAAGCACGGATTCTTTTGGTGATAACAAACTACATAGCAAATTTTTTTTAATAATGCGTACATAATTTTAGAATCATTAAACTAATAAAAATCAAATGTTTCCAATTTAATTCTACACATCACTAGACCAAGTCAGCTGATCGGTACACGTTTTAATCCATTCGTTTGATCCCACCGCCAATGGTGCCGCTACCGCCGCGTGTCGGTGCGGCGCGGCGCCCCGTGTCGCAGAGCTGTGGCAGGTGTGTGTGTGTACTAGTTTTTATTTTTTATTTTTATGTATGGCATCTCGTAGGTGGCCTTGATATGCCGTGACTACTTTACCGGATTTTCCTGTGTCTGCCTTAAGGTGTGAGCTTAAAGCCTCCAGCCATGGCGTAAAATCATATTATAAAACTAAACGACTGCGCACTAAGGGCACCCCCTGTGGGGTACGGACCTCGGCTTAGGGCGTCGTTGGGGGATCACAAATTGGGGACGGGCTGGATCAAAGTATAGATCATAGTTATTATCAGGGGTTACTATTAATGCTACGGCGCACTCAGCCTCGGCGCGAGCGGCTGGCGATTCAACGTGCAAGGGACGGGGGGTACATTTTAGTCGGGAAGTTCGCGTGGTACCTCGGTGGCGAGGACGGAATGACGGTTTGTATAATTTGTGCACTGTACTGGTGGCCCTATTGCTTTCCTGGAGGAGAGGTCATCTGGATCTGAGAGAGTAGTGTGTACTAGGCGCACAGACACAGATAATAGATAATGACCCTCGTAGTGCGATGATACGACTACACGTTTGTTATGATTTAAATTTAATAAACCATAGAAAAAAAAAAAAAAACATCCATTTTCAAAGTTGTTCTTTTTGAGCTGATGTACAGAGATTCTGAACTAGATACACTCTTCACCCGGTTTGTATGGATATACGTGCCTTTCCGTAACACGCTGTATAATACTTTATACTAATTCCATGAGTACACTAATTCCACGCTATTATAAACTACTTACTTATTTCATGCTCAAGCTGTCACTTCCGTCCCTTTTTTACGAAATCACTCCTAGAGAAAAGAAAGATGTTACACATCAATAAAACACTCACGGACACAGTCCTGTATGGGTATACCCCAGGTCCCGTCCAGGCAGTACGGCATGGCATCGTCCAGGACTCCGTACCCCTGCTCACAAGTCACATTCAATTGCGCGTACTCGAAGCTCTGGCCAGGGGTTGCGTACGGAGCGTTGATCGCCACATAGCTACCGTGTTTAGGGTATGGTGGTAACACACACTTCCCAGATTTAGTTGGCCTGGTGAGGAAAAATAATGATGCAGATTTTGTTGGCTTAGTCGTAACAGCGGGGTCACCAGTACAGAATCATGAGGACCAGGGTGTAAAGTTCACTCATCCTCCATAGAAAAGGGAGGATCCTCCGACCAGACGGGTGTTGTGTCTGGTGGGCAACTGCACGACGGTTGATGTCGGGGTGTTGTATATATGCCAGTCGCGCGGTAAACTCTACTTGCGCGATGCAGTATTTTTGTGTGACGTCAGGTCTTTGATGCGTAGTTCGCATTTAGATGCCGCCACAGACTAAAGACGTCAATTCATTGCTGCGTATAGTCTGTTCGAAAATTATCTGTTCCAGTGTAGCTGTAGGTTAAGGCCAATGACGTATTATAAATAGATGCGTCATACACGAACATTAGTGCACTCAAAAACAGCTTAAGCCATGAATGTAGCTACATACTTGCACACAATCATACAGCGCGTGAAGAAAAGGAAAGACCTATACCGACATCTGTTGTTAGAAAGAGATGAACATACATATTTAGTTACGTCACTAGCTGCTGGATGTTCATTGGCACTTACGCGTGGGTCGTAGCAGTCAGAGGAATTTCAAAACAAAAAACATTTTAATATGTTTTAATAAAAAAATACGGTAGTTACGCATAAAATGAGACGTTTTTCTTTAAAATTCACAGCAGTAATGTAATTTGTATATCGTGTACACGGGGAGGCATTTTCTTTACAAATAGTTGCAGATAATTGCGAGTGAAAGTGACGTGTAGCCGCGGCACTGGATGGCTCGCGACTAATTCCAAGTCAGGCAATTGCCTTGCTTTTATACTTTGCCATTATTGAGCGCGGGTAACGCATCTAAAGGTATTGCCATCATTAGTCATCATCATATAAAAGGTTTCAACTTTATATCTTAACACTTTTTCAAGGATTAACAATTAACATCGCCGCATGCGAACTACGCGTCACACTGACGTCACGCAAAATCCTGCATCGCGCAAGCAGAGTTTACCGCGCAAATAGCATATTATAACAACGTCCCGACATCAACCGTTGGGCAGTTGACTACCAGACATAACACCCGTTTGGTTCCAACGGAAGCACTGAACTCGTGTGATCGTCACGATCAGATACATAAAAACAGATGTTCACAAGTGTCTAGTGTCTGAAGCTAAGAAATTTCACTTCTGACGAGCAGTCCTACTGTTTGGAACATTCTCGAATGACGTCGGCTGAGGCGGCGACGGCGTCGGCGGGGGCACAGCGGGATGCGGGCGAAGAGGTACGGGCTCACATATAAAAGAGGAAACGCAGCAGGGCGCGAGACACACACGACCATCGGACCATCAGCCTCCTCAAGCATTGTACGCGTTAATTCGTTTTATTGTAATAATTGGCAATATATACTTGAAACCAGTAACCAACCTACTACTGACAGTTTTTCTTTTCATTTTCGTCAAATAAGTTTGTAACAGACTACAATTCGGTCTTATTTGGTCTTATGTAGTCTCCTTGCCTTGGCACTAAGGAACATAGTATCTTACGTCGTTATAGTGTTGGCTGGTAACATTCTGTTGCACAATTCAACCGATTCGTCCGAACCGTCTGCGCACTCCTTACGCTGAAAAAATAACAATTCATTGTCATTCCTTACAAATTCTTGAGAATATTATAAAATGCAACATCTCTCCGTATTTCCGTCTGTAGGTCTATAGGGTAATTTCTAAAATAGGATGCAATTATTAAAGTTATGAACACTCACCCCATTACAATCAGCACCCTGGTCAACACAGGCGCCGTACGCGCACTGGAACAGGTGTGTGGGACATGTCTTACCCGCGCACGTTCGGACCGTCTCGTCAGACCCGTCGGGACAGTTCGGGACCCCATCGCAGTGGTCCGACTCAACGATAGCACTGCCATCCAGACATCGGAACTTGCCACTAGAAAAGGACTTTGGTTAATGGAAACTTTTTAAAGTACAAAAAACCACCCGTGCGCCCGATGGGATTTCCTATGGGGAAAAATGATGAACGTTTGGGAATTTTTAGGGGACTCTTCACAGAAACTCCAAATATGCTGATAGTTGGCCAAACTTGTATTGCCTCGATGACGAACGGTGATGGAAGGAAAAATGACAAACAAGTACAGAAACGCCTTAAATTTAATTACAATTAATGGGAAAGGCAATTATTGTCAAAATGGCGCTGTCGTAGCTTGTTTGTGTGGTGGTTTTTATTATTTTTTGCGAAAATGACTCGTTGGTGTGTTCCTAAATGATCGGAAATTGGAGTCTACCATTTGACAAAAGACCCCAAACTTGGAAAATTGTGGTTTAAAGTAGTGAATTATTTTAATTAAACAGAGTTCGAGGTTATGTCGGAAATATTTTGAAGAAAGTGGTTGCAAAGAAATAAGCAATATCTATTTACAATTCAAACAAATGTTGATTTTAAATATTGTAATCACCGAAAATAACGAAATAGTGGAATAAAACCAAACCCATGAATGAACACGAAATAGAATGAATGAACGAAATGTCAAATTTATTGTAGGCCGTAGGGACTTATGCCACGCCATCTACAATTTGACCGATCTTCCTCAATAATACGCAACGTTGATTTGCTAATTCTAAAGCCGCGATCTCACGGCCTGTCATACTGAACATTAACACCATAGTCCTCATCGGCTCGACGGTTCCCACGGCCTGTCGGCCTGGCCCGGCGCGCTGGCCTGTGAGAAAGCGGGCCGTGGGTCCGCAGCATAAACGAGCAGGTGTTGGTGTCAAAAATCCTTGCTCAGTGCTCAATTTCGTTATACAGGGTTGTTTTAAAAACGTCAATAACCTCTTAAGGGGTCATTGTACTCATCATTATGAACAACTTTTACTATGGGACTAAAACTTAAATCGCGAAAAAAAAGCCAGCTGTTCCCTACATTTATGTTCGAATAATTCGTTAAAATGTAGGGAACAGCTGATTTTTTTTTCGCGTATTCATGTTTGTCCCGATAGCAAAAGTTTTTCATAATGATGAGTCCAATGACCCCTTAAAAGGTTATTGACGTTTTAAAAATAGCCCTGTATAAGGAACTCTTGTGCAACATTTTACGCTTTTAGAACCAGCGCAGCGGTTTGAGTTGTGCGTTAGTGCGTGAGAGAATGAATTTAATTTAAATTAAATTCATTCACTCACGAATTTAATTCGGTAGATTGGAAGAAATTTAAATGTCAGAATTTGATTTTTTTTATGGCTATGGAGCGGGCTATTCTCGGAGTCTCTCTGAAGAATAAAATCGGGTATGAAATTATCCGGAAAAGAACCGGAGTTACCGAGATAGCTTGCAGAGTAAGCAAACTGAAGTGGCAGTGGGCTGGCCATGTTTGTCAAAGGACCGATGGTCGGTGGAGCAGACGAGTCCTGGAGTGGAGACCGCGTATCGGCAAGCGTAGTGTGGGATGCCCCCCAGCTAGATGGACCGACGACATTAAAGAAGGTGGCTGGGACAGACTGGATGCGGAAGGCGGAGGACAGGGTGTTGTGGCGCAGCCTGGGAGAGGCCTATGTCCACCAGTGGCGTTAGTAAAGAAAGAAAGAAAGAAAAATGCGTTTATTGGCATTACAGCAAAAAATACACCTTAAAAACTATAAATAACAGAAAACAATTAATTATAATGCCAAAAGGGCCTCAGCTCAGCATAATGTCAGATGACAACACAAGGTGTACCACCTGACGCTGATTTTCAGCTGCAACCCACGAGTGCCATACGCTAGAATAATAAACACATAGGGAAGTGTGTGTCCGTTAATTAATTAAGAGAGTAAATTAAAGTTGATAATATAAAAAAAGCTCGAACAAAATAAAATAAAATGTTGTGACATACATGTGTGTGTGTGTGTTGTGTTTAATGTGAAACTAAAATAAATACCCAATATCTGTGTATTAACTATATTAAAAAATTATAAATAGCAAGTATCTTAAATGCAAAAACGTGTTGTTCTTCTAAACTATGGAACGGATTTTGATGCAATTTTCATTACCGAATAAGACGAATAGTACCGATGTTGGCTACGCGCCAGTCTAACCCTATAGCGCTATAAGTTGTACTCACTTGCTAAGTGTAGTGTCGTTCCGACACCTGGGCAGTAGTTCGTCGGACTGGTCGGCACACTCGATGATATTGTTGCAAGGAGCCGTGCCGTCCACACACGCGCCGTACGTACACCTGAACCAGTTGCGTTGACATCTGACGAAGAAACGTTTATTAATGAAATAAATATTTAAAGTATTTTAGTTATTTATTTTATTTATTTTATTTTTAAGAAAACTGATACATTGAGTAATAGCTTGCACGAAAATAGAGCTAATTACAAGTGTCCACATGTAGTCTATAATCATTATGAACAAAGCAGAAAATTTACTATTTACACTCGAAGAAGCTATTAGATTCTTATCTAATAGCTTCTTCGAGCGTAAATTGAGCAACACTAGTATTGAAAATGTCGATGTCAGCTTCCTGACAGGTTGCATTAGTACATACGACTCGCTCTTATCATGTACGAGTTCCGTCTGTACGTAGTGGCTAGTTGGCTACCACTGGGGAGTGCAATAAATGAGGTCTACGCAAGAACACAGACGGCACTCGCAGCCCGATTTTGTGTAACAACTCGGTGACACCAGTTGTCTCTTTGAAAAGAAACAAGATCAGTACCCCAAGTGTAAGTTTGCAAGAGAGTAAACGTAACTATTTCGTTTGCGTTAAAATTTTACCGATAGATCATAATGCTTAGAGTATAAGAGTGAGAATAAAAATCTTAACGCAAACGCGCTAGTTACGTTTACTCAGTTGCAAACTTACACTCAGGGTACTGATATTTTTCGCCATTCGTAAAGTGGAAGGATATGAATTTTTTTGCAACGGTAGGTATAATTCGTCATCACTAGTCATCATCTGTCTTGCTTTTCCCCAACAATGAAGGGGTCTGCATCCAGTCTAATCGAACTAAATACCAGTATTATACATGGAGCAAGTGACTATCTGACCACCACAACCCCGCTACTAACGGGACACCCCTCAAGTACATGGCCATATCTGATATCAGCAAAGGCCGAATTTGTTGAACTCTGAAGTCTGAAGGTCCGGGCGGGTGGCGCGCGCATTCTACTCTGACACGCGGCGCAATCAACATCTACGATTTACGACGATTCAAGAGAATAGGGTGCTTCCCTATTCTCTACGACACAGCGGACCCTGGGCGACTCATAGTCCTTTTCCTTCTGCATTTATGAACGAGTGAAGATTTCATCGAGGAGGCGTTATTCAAGAACGAGTCGAGTTCGTTGATAATAGCGTCTGTCGTTTTGTTAGGCGTCAAAGTTTTATTTTATTTACTTCGTTATTGTTGTGTACCAAGTTAAGAAAAATATAGTGGCAAGTGCCTTTCATCGACCGCGGTGTTTATCTTCACATTATTTACCCCACTGTCCCCTACAATTATATTTATCACCTGCCCATCCTTTCCCCATTTATGTAGGGGTCTGCATCCAGTCTAATCGAACTAAATACCAGTATTATACATGGAGCGAGTGACTATCTGACCACCACAACCCCGCTACTAAAGTACATGGCGCCATATCTGATATCAGCAAAGGCCGAATTTGTTGAACTGCTGTAAGACACTTTTACAGTCATCATTTATCATTTCAGCCGAAAGACGTCCACTGCTGGACATAGCTTTCCCAACATTTGGGGGGGGGGGTTGCCATAATGGCCACGCTTGGCAGGCGGGTTGGCAATCGCAGTATGGTGTTAAAATGCATTGAGAACGCTGCTGCCCATTCTCTAGTAAGTCCCTTAGTCGCCTTTTACGACACCCACGGGAAGAAATAGGATGGGGCTATTCTTTGAGCCCGGCACCACAGGGATAACTAAAATAAAAACTACTTTATCTCAAACATGCACGGAAATATTGTCATAATTTTCGAAGAAAGAACACGCGAAATATCGAATTTACGATCAAAAAAATCAAAACCATTGCGAGCGTTTTTCGAATTTGGAACATTACAACGCTCCAGCAATGTTGTATGAAACGGCGTGCTGGGGTTATTAAATACTCTTTTACTCCGAAACATGGCAACCAAGGAAGTAACTTATCAAAGGTTTTATTTAAATTTCGAACTGGCTTGCAAATAGAAAGCTGTATATTGAAAAAAAAATACAAATGAACACATTGGCGCGTGAAAAATTATCGTTGTTCGTCATTGAATCTGGAATTTATGAATAATTTACTTTCCCTGCATTCTTTTGAGAAAAGCACTATATATGCCTCGGCGGAAATAGCAATTGAATGTCTCGTATTAGTGAAGTCAAACTCATACTCGACCTGCAATTGCCTATTTCACGGCCTTTGCAATAATGTACTATTACAGTAAATTATTGCATTTATCGATTAGACTACCTGCGCCCTGCGGTTCCACTCGCATAAGTCACGATCCCGTAAGAATATCAGGATTAAAAGTATCCTATCTCCTTCTCCAGGTCATGGTCTACCCATGTGTCAAATTTCATCGAAATCCGTTTAGCCGTCTTAGCGTGAAAGCGTAACAAACAAACATACAAAGGATCACATCTTTTCTTTTTATTTATAAACTAGCTGCGCCCCGCGGTTTCACCCGCGTAAGTCTCGATCCCGTGGGAATATCGAGATAAAAAGTAGCCTACGTCTTAATCCAGGATGTCAGCTACCTCCATACAAAATTTTGTCAACATTGGTTCAGCCGTTTGAGCGTGAAGAAGTAATAAACATACACACACACTCACAAACTTTCGCCTTTATAATATTAGTGTGGAGTGTGATGATGTGATGATTAGTATGATAGTGTGATAGCTGTTGCCCGCGACTTCGTGTGCGATCCAGGATAAAAAGTAGTCTATGTCCTTCTGCAGGTCATGGTCTACCCATCTGCCAAATTTCATTCAATTCTGTTCAGCCATTTTAGCATAAAAGCAAACAAACAAACAAATTCAGTAGCAGTCTGGATCATATCTGAGTCCTCGTTTCGGAAATTTAGGCGTTATTGTAATTTAATAGGGTTGTGGGTTGTGGCGGCATCTACACCACCACATGCAAACTACGCATCAAAGACCTGACGTCATACAAATCCTGCATCGCGCAAGCAGAGTTTATCGCGCGACTAGCATATACAATATGTCCCAGAGTTTACCGCGCGACTGGCATTATACAATATGTCCCAGAATTAAGGGGTCATTGTACTCATCATTATGAACAAGTTTATAGCTATGGGACCAAACGGCATCTACACCACCACGTGCAAACTACGCATCAAAGACCTGACGTCATACAAATCCTGCATCGCGCAAGCAGTTTACCGCGCGACTGGCATATACTACATGTCCCAGAATTAACGCACAACCTACTATGGGGTCATTGTACTCATCATTATGAACAAGTTTATAGCTATGGGACCAAACGGCATCTACACCACCACATGAAAACTACGCATCAAACACCTGACGTCATACAAATCCTGCATCGCGCAAGCAGAGTTTACCGCGCGACTGGCATATACAACAAGTCCCAGAATTAACGCACAACCTACTATGGGGTCATTGTACTCATCATTATGAACAAGTTTATAGCTATGGGACCAAACCTGAAATCATGAATAAAAATCAGCTGCATTTTGACGAGTTATGAGAACATAAATGTAGGGAACATCTGACTTTTTTTCGCGATTTCAGGTTTAGTTCCATAGTAAAATTTGTTCGTAATGATGAGTACAATGACCCCTTAAGAGGTGGCGGGCAGTTGCCCACCAGACACAACACCCGTCTGGTCGGAGGATCCTCCCTTTTCTATAGAGTATGAGTGAACTTTACACCCTATTCCTCATACCGCTTTAAGGTTGTAAATCGCTTACTTGATATTCCTGCACCGCGCGTGAGTCTCATCGCTTCCGTCAGGGCAGTCTACCTTGCCGTCGCATTTCCCGTCAATGGCTATGCACGTACCGTCTGTGCACCTCCATTCGTATAATCTGAAAAACGAATAGGCAGGTCTGTATGAATCTTAGAGCATTTAACCCGTAAATGAATAGCAGCTGAACCATGCGTCATGTTCGTGAACGGGCGCTGTCAGTTGGGACTGGTCATCTCTTAGGTGCCACGGCTTATTTTAATATTTTTGAAGTGAGGTGCTTTGAGCACTTTTTGGGTGAACAAAAATCATGGAACTCGGTCATCGTCACCGGACGCTACAATTCACAAGTTACTTAGTTTTCACTTCTATCGGCAGTCCCCAAAGACTGCCCCGCATGTTTTTTTTTTTTTGTTTGTCAAGTTTCTGTTTGCTGTACCTACTATGAACGCATTTTTTTTATCGTCCTCACATTTGGATATACAACATTATTTATAATAATGCGAAACCTGAATATAGTTTGTTCAGAATAAGCAACTGAATCGATTTCAACAATTTTTACAAAATTTTGTCCCAAAAATATTTAAGTGTGATGGAAAATGTTATCACCATTGAATTACTTACAATACAATCGCCGTGCGGTTAGTTACCTACTGCCAAATTATAAATTATCAATGAGCGCAAGAATACCGTGGAGGCGCGGGGGCGCCGCGCGCCGTTAGCATGTTTTTGTACAGACAACCCGGTAACATGACAACCTTATAACTTTGTGATTTTTCATGATACAGTTTTGTAATTTTGTACATAGATTCTTTACATAAAAATACTAGACACGAGTTTCGGGTTTCGCATATACTAAAACTAATATTGTAAATTCAACACTAAAGATGTAACAATATTTTTGTAACATTATAATTTAAAAGAGTGTCGATGAAGTTTCATGCCCGTTATTCTTTAGGTGCCGAATACAATAAAAAAAATAATATATTTTTATTTTGTCGTACTTATATGTCGACGCCCATCACCTCCGCGGAGTTTCCCTAGGTTATTTAGTTTGCAACCCTCAAGATAGAATTTACTTGAAAAACAGGATAGAACAAACGAGAGCGTAGCGTAGGCGTTCTGAGCGTAGCGTAGGTTACATAGATTACATTGTGCACTTACCCACATGATGTCTGTCTTTTATATCGCTCATGAAACACTGTAGCTTCCGTCAGGTTTCTGGAAAATAATAATATTCAGTCATTGATATATTAAAAGGAGGAAGATTTGTTACGCGCTAACATCGCAATCAGTAAACCGGGTGTCTACTCCGAACATAAATCGTAAGTATCGGCTGAATTTTCGGCCGTTGCCTGACTACGGCTAACTACGGTGAAAAATAAAAACAGTCAAAATAAGCTGAAGTTAAAAATGTGACTTACGGCCGAACCCAATTACTTATTTTCAGTTAAAGACAGATCGCTATTGATGATAGACAGTATAATTATATCTATGCTCGGATGGCGTCTCACAATCATTGATAAAGGCTATCTATCTAACGAAAACAATAAGTAGGTTTCTCTACTTCGCCTTCCCGTGCGTTCCATTACAACCAACATCACTTTAAAAAACAACATGTGTAATTAGGGTTATATTAAAACTTCTTTGTTTCTTAGTTCTAAATAAGTTACTGGATTAAGATATAATTCTGTAAAGCCATATTTGTTATGGCCGCGAATCAAAATACAACCTGTTACTGACCTGCAAATTGCAAAAAACGTAATAAAATTTGAATTTCGCGGGCTACCTTAGCGCATTAATGTATTTTTTTTTTTAACTTAAATTCATGTTGGAATGGTGCTTGCACGGGGGTTGTTAGTAAGGGGGGGTTAAATTTCTGTTATTTTTTGCCTAGGGCGAACCGTTTTCGAGATATTTGAATTTAATTTATTTTTATTACTTTAAATAAAAAAAAACATCTATGATCACTATTGCAAGTACTAAAGAGTTCATTTTAGCTTGGCTACTTTAGGTTTATCCCTGCAATTCGCGGAATAGCCAAATCTGCCATCTGTCAAACAAATCGACCGAAATCGAATCGGTCGTATATTGGGACGCATAGTTTTGGCATTTTCATACAAAGAGATATCTGTTGTAGGCGTTACACCCTCCCATCAGTAGATAGCGTGGGTCGGTATGATTCCTAGATTATTGGGACGTTAAAACCATCGATAGATATATTTTTATATCTCCAGTAGGCCGAAACTGGTGATATATAAGTTATTGGGTTCGGCCGTAAGACAGCGCGGTTCACGACCGGTGAACACTCATATTTATTACTTGTGTGCGTATTGTACAATACAATTATTACTTGCTTAAAAAAACGGTGAAGGAAAACATCGAAAACATCGTGGGGCAAAGTCAAAGGCTCATGGGCGGCATAAAAACTCAGACACCAGCACCTTAATTACGTAACTTTATCACGAAATATAACTTTATCACGACGACAACCATGATTATATATTTTTTTATTAGACAGGACCAGGCGCTGTTACTAAATCCCGTATAAACCACTTTTAATACATCTATGTATTCAGATACAGTTGTTTTTTTTTTTGTGTGGTTAGTGACTAACCAGCGGGTAATTGCGTAACACAGTAGGAATCGGTTTCAATTTGACAGTTCAACAACATTCATTGCATTATTTACGTTGTTGAGCCGACAATTGTTTCGAACATATGAAGCAATGGATTAGCAATATACTTCAACATCATTCAGATTCCGATTCAAACTGTGTTACGTAATTAAGGTGCTGGTGTCTGAGTTTTTATGCCGCCCATGAGCCTTTGACTTTGCCCCACGATGTTTTCGATGTTTTCCTTCACCGTTTTTTTTAAGCAAGTGATAATTGTATTGTACAATACGCACACAAGTAATAAATATGAGTGTTCACCGGTAATTAACTTAGTAGGTACTTTACCTGCAAGCTGAAATCGAAGCAAGATTCGTGACGGCTGAACTCACAGCTGGAGAAATGGCTGAAACATTCAGAATTTATTTTTATTTATTTATTTATTAGGAACAATTTTAGGTATAACTTAACAAAAGACACGAAGATAGCTACAAATGTAAAATACTGTGGCGCAGCTACCAACGCCCCATACAACATACATGGAAGACATTTGTTCCAGAGTTCCAGACACAATTAAACTTCATAATGTATAAATGCCGCAGCCAATGATACTACATTAAACAGATATGTTATACACTCACAAAACAACCGAAAAAACTGTTCCGCGCAGCAGCGGCAACACACATACCCACTATTCATTCATTTTACATTTCACTACAAGTAAAAATGGTGGCTTGATAAAAACAACAAGTCTGGTGTTGTCAATTGCGCGTGAATGTAAACAAACATTATTCTGGCCAATGACGTATTATAAATAGACGCGTCTTATACGAACATTAGTGCACTCAAAAACAGCGTAAGCCATGATTGTAGCTACATATTTGCATACAATCATACAGCGCGTGAAGAAAAAGAAAGACCTATACCGATATCTGTTGTTAGAAAGAGATGAACATACATATTTAGTTACGTCACTAGCTGCTGCATGTTCATTGGCGCATACGTAATAATAATAATTATTATTGTAAGTGTCAGGGAATTCGGTATGTAAAGTAAAAATTCCAAAACCATTTCGAGATTTTAAGCTTCTAAGACTTATTTTTATATTAATAGGTCTTAAAATTATAAGATCGTATTTATTTTCACAAAAATACTTAAAATCACTTGACTTTTATTTGACCTCTAAATGACGTCACAAAGCAGCCTGAATTGGAAACTTTCATTGCCTCTGTAATTAAGTTGTTCTTTATTTGTCAAGTGTCATGTCAACGTCAAATTTACATGAAGCACTTAATATTATTCTATTCAGTTAAGTAAATAGTGTAGTTTTTCACCAGCGGCGGACAGTACAAGTCGAATCACATCGATGTATCGACTAAGGAAAACTTGACTTACGTTAAAATGATCTTCACAATAGAACAGTCGCCGCCCAGACTTGTACTAAACATTTACTTCCTCGCACCATTTCCTTTATTAAGGTTTCTTTTACTAACAATCAATTTGTGTCGGCTATTTGTTGTGGTGTTTATACTTGACGGTATGAAGAACTTAGCAGAAGTAGTCTTTGAATCCATTCATTTTATTAATATGCCATAACTTTAAACCAAAGTACGGAAATCGCTAAAGTATGAAATGTAAACAAATTAATTGTCAAATTAATACAGATACAGATCGGCCCGCAAACCCATCTTCCCAGAGACAGTGGGATGAGCCGCTCTGCAGGTTGGTACGGAATAATCTTATCAATACGTTCACCAATACTGCTGAGCGTGCCCGCCTGCTGGCTGTGGGTGAGTGGGAGTCGGGCCTCTGGCTTCAAGCACTACCGTCTCCCAACACAGGCCCTATGTTGGGTGACACCACCTTCCGGCTCGCTACTTGTCTGCGTCTGGGCGCTCCTTGCGGGGCTCCGCATCGCTGCCAGTGCGGAGAAGCTGTCGACTGCCTTGGACATCATGGCCTATCTTGCAGTAAGAGCGCAGGCCGGATAGCACGGCACGCCAGCATTAATGACATCATCCGTCGTGCTCTTGTCACCGTCGGGGTGCCAGCTGTTTTAGAACCCAATGGCTTAGCACGCGACGATGGGAAGAGACCAGACGGAATGACCATAATGCCTTGGAAGTTAGGTCGGCCTTTGGTGTGGGATGCAACATGTGTCGACACCCTTGCGCCATCCCATCTTCCTAGCACGGCAAGCTGTGCTGGGGCGGCTGCTGGAGGTGCAGAAAACCTCAAACGGCGAAAATATTCCAATCTTATTGGGAGCTATATGTTCGAGCCGTTTGGGGTTGAAACACTAGGGCCATGGGGTCCGAGGGCCCGCTTGGTTTTTCAAGATATCGCCAAGCGGTTGGTCGACTCTTCACGTGACCAGAGGGTTGGTCTATTTTTGGGACAAAGAATCAGCATCGCCATACAACGTGGCAACGCTGCCAGCCTTCTGGGCACCTTTCCTGTTGACAGCGAAGCGGACGAATTTTTTGATGCCCTATGATTCTGTCCCCCACCTTTTTTTTTTTTATACATGTACATATAATATTATGTTAAGTCTGTTAGCGTTTAACTTATATATTTTTACTTTAAGTCGGTTAGTTATTGAATTAATCACAATAAAAATATTTTGATTGTCAAATTTGACAGTTTGACTTTACTGAATTTTGGTTTTAAATAAGTGTTAAACGTGGCAAAGACCCTAAGCTACTAGAAACGTCACTACGAACAATACTTTAAAAAAATATATAAAAATAACTACAGCTTGTAAAAAAAAAGGGGAAATTATGTGTTTCAAATACACTTATCATTAAAATAAAAATATAAAAAAACATACCTGAAAAATACTTTACATACCTAATTGCCTGGCATTTACTTTGACATTATTGAGCACAGGTAACGCATTTAAAGGTAATACTATTGTTGCGCGCACAACTAAAAAGCCTACTACTAGCGCCATCTAGTATCGAGTGGCGGAACTAGTAGAGTCAAGATGCTTCTAGAAAGTTCGATTCTAGAACTATCGACACCCGGTCAGTCGGGGCCGGTATGTACTCGAATATTCTAGATGTTTCGGGAACTATCCGAGGCCCTTTATAAGGCCGGTATGGGCCGCGACGGAGTTAGTTTATTTTTGAAAACGAGACAAGCGAAAACAATTGAACGATATTTGAGAGTGAAATTAAGTGATTGTGTTTTTTAATTGTGTTTAAAGTAGTAGTGTGTTTAAATTGGTGTTCTTAATTAACCACTAATGGCGTTATTCAATTCAAATTCAAAATTGTTTATTTCTTTAACCAAATTACACAATTAGTTTGTGATTGGAGCCTTTTTTTAAGCAAACAATGCCTGTATTAGAAGACTCCGCTCTTCCATAACAAAAAAGAGAAAAATATTTATAACAAATTTATCATATAAAAGAAGACAAAATTAGCATAAGAATAGTTTATGTGTGTGAGTGTGTGTGTGCTTGGGTATGTGTGTGTGTGCATGTGTATTCCGGCTGTCGCTGAAAACCAGCGCTGGGGCTCTGTCTTGCATAGGGTCGCAGTATAATGCTGAGCGATAGCCGTTTTGCGTGGATGTGACGCATGTTTCCCCCAAACTTTTCTTATTTTTGTGATTATGTTCTTTGTTGCGTCATGTTTACCGCAAATAAACGTATTTTCTTTTTCTTTCTTTTGTATGTGTTTGTGCGTGTGCTTTTGTGTATGCGTGTGTATGTGTGGGTTTATGTCCCTGTGTGAGAGGTTATGCTGGAGGTTTCAAGAGCTCTTCCGTTTCCTCATAGGTAAGTGGTTTGATCCATTTCAGGTTTTTTTTTTGCATTCATAAAATAGATTTTTATATATACATATTTCTTTATTTATTCTGTTATATAAAGGAGCAGACCGTGTTTTAAATTGCATGGAGGCAACCAAAGTTTTTGTTTGGGGGACTTCTGCAACAGCATGATTTCTTCTTTTTGCCAGTTTAGATGCATCGTAAGGTAGGGTCTTAAGCTTCTTTAATATAGTTTGAACTATGAATAGTTTTTTTACTGAGAATAATTAATTCTAAGTTATGGCTAAAGGTTGGCCGCTGTTTTATGACATTTTGGCTAATTTTGATTTTGAGCCGTAATAGAAAAAACCGGCCAAGTGCGAGTCGGACTCGCGCATGAAGGGTTCCGTACCATTATCTATAAAAATGGCATAAAAAATATATTTGTTGTATGGGAGCCCCCCTTAAATATTTGTTTTATTTTAATTTATTTATTTATTGTTAAAGTGAGTATATAACTAAATATTCTGTGAATATTCCAAGCGTCTACCTGTTGCCGTTATCAATATCGAGCAAAAAAATCACGTTTGTTGTATGGGAGCCCCCTTAAATATTTATTTTATTTTGTTTTTTAGTATTCGTTGTTATAGCGGCAACAGAAATACTTCATCTGAGAACATATAAACTGTCTGGCTATCACGGTTCATGAGATACAGCCTGGTGACAGACGGACAGATATACAGACAGACAGACAGACAGACGGCGGAGCCTTAGTAATAGTATTCCCGTTTTACCCTTCGGTTACGGAACCCTAAAAAGCGCCCATAAATATTTCGACTAGACGTTTTGTAATACGCCGAATTATACAATTTGGCTGCGACACTGTGACAAATAATTATGACAGTTTCTGATTTGCTATTTTATTTAAAATCCCCATATACCTATGTATAGTAATGTTAAGACACATAAATACTAGGTTTGAAATAATATAAAATGATCAATAGAATTAGCATAAAAATATTATTAAAATCTCGATTATGATTGTAATGTAATCCTTGGTCGATTCCTAGCTAGCGTCAATGGAATGACACTGACAGCTCACTCCACGCAATGGTCTACCTGTGTGCTACATTTAATTAAAATCTGTTCAGCCATTAAGAGCGGCCAACCCGTCATACTTTTCATACAAACGTTCGTACGTGGTTATGGCCCTGTAACTCATCGTTCTTGAAAATTTTTGAACTTAGGCACTATATCTACTACTAGACACTCTAATCTAGGTTTCTGTGCAAGCAACAATTTTAAATATGGAGAAGCGAATTCAGTATAAGCCTGCAAAAATCTGCTTTTTTGCACAAATTTTACCTGAATTTTGGCTGTTCATAATGTACTCATGAATTGTAAAAGTAAAGAAAAAATCGCGATAGAAACCTCGCACAAGTAATGGAAATTCTAAATAATAAACATTTATTTCACAAACTTCTAAGGCTTACGCAGAAACACGTATTTCCTGGAACAAGATTTATGAAATTTCCGCACACTATTTTTCGTTCAGAGTTATCGCGTTCTTACTTGCTTGTTAGTAGGTCTCACTTGCGCTGAACGAAACAACAAGCTTTTCTACCATGCTCGCGTTGACGATGGACGGATTGGGAAGGGCCCTCTTAAGACCAGGCTCTCAAAATCAAATTCCCAGGCAAGCTCCGCCCCATGAACAAGTCGGTTTCCTCACGATGTTTTCCTTTATCTTCTATTATGTTACTTAGTGCAATTTTTTTAATTTAGGTATTTAGTTATTTACTGTTTTTAATGGTAGTGATGACATAATTAATTCCGAATCAGAAAGTAGCATGGCAGCCAGGCTTAAGCCCACGTCTGGGGAGGTCTTATTTTAAGAAAAATTGGTTTATTCACGATGTTTTCCTTCACTTTTTTCCAGCTTTGTAGCAGTGGTGATGAAATAAACAGCATATAGCGTACCTGCGCCTGATACCAAATTACCAACTGACTCACTTTAAATAAAATTAATTTTATTACACATTGTTTAAAACACACATAAACTCACGCCTTCTTCCCATGGGTGTAGGCAGAAACTATAGAACGCCACTTTCTACGCTCCTTACATACTCCTCTTGCTTCGCCTACGTCCATACATCTGGTCATACACGCACGCCGGTTGCGAGTACTACGCACCTGACCATTCTGAAGAACATCACCAATTTGGTCACTATACGTAATCCTTCTAGGGCGTCCCCTCCCGGCGTTTCCACTCACCTCTGCTTTGGAACCTTTTGTTAGTCGCCTTTCACTCATCCTCTCCACATGACCAAACCATCTTTGACGGCACGGTTGGCGCAGTTAGTTAAGCGATTGACTGCTGCGCTGCGTGTCGCGGGTTCGATTCCCGCACGGAACAAATATTTGTATGACCTACAAGTAGTTGTTCCGGGTCTGGCTGTTTGTGTCTGTGAATTTAAATGTTTGTAAACGCACCCACAATACAGGAGAAATTCTTAGTGTGGGGCAACGTTTTAAAAAAAAAATCTAAGCATACTCTTTTCAATCTTTGTCACTAAATCTTCTTTTAAACTGCACCGTTGCCTTATCACCTCATTTTTCAGCCTATCATTCATAGTCACGCCAGCCATGCTTCGCAAGGAACGCATTTCCACAGCATTTATTCTACTTTCATGCTTCTTTTGCCACACCCAACACATTGTTTATAAGTATCAAATACAAGGAAAATTAATCAATACCAACCAGACGGTCAGCTGAGAACCTGCTCAATACAACGCATTCTCTTCTAAACCGGTTCAGCAGTTTCCGAGATGGCAAAAATAAATTTTTTGCTCAAAATAAAAATATCAATTTATTTAAATGACTTATTGAAAACAAAAGTTAGAGTTTATTTTGAGGGTTTCCAATAGGTTTATAAACCTACTGAGGTATTGGTTACAGGTTTAAAACCTGTTATAGTAAATTTCAAATTTCATTTCATTTCAAATTAAATGTAATAATTATGTTTTTTTAAGTTATTTTTTGTCTGTGTTTTTTAAGTTATTTCTTCCCGTGGGTGTCGTAAAAGGCGACTAAAGGACTTAATAGAGAATGGGCAGCAGCGTTCTCTATGCATTTTAACACCATACTGCGATCGCCAACCCGACTGCCAAGCGTGGCGATTATGGCAACAAATTTTGGAGAGGCCTATGTCCAGTAGTGGACGTCTTTCGGCTAAAATGATGAATGATGAAGTTATTCATTCAGTCATGTCTGAATTATAGTAAGGAACAGGGCCTAAAATTGACGCTATGGCAGAATCATAATGTGATCTGCGTACAATTCATACATCCCGCAATTCATCTGTTTGACAGCTGATATTTGACATTAGACTTCAATAAAGCAATTCAAAATTTGTGGACCATATTACGAAACTCCATACAAAACTGTCAAACATGATGAATTGCGGGATAAGAATTGTACGCAGATCATAATATGATTCTGCCAAAGCGACCATTTTAGGCCCTGGGTTTAGGGCAGAGCAACAGGGTCTCCAGCCCCTGGCCTTTACAAGGAAGAGGCCTCCACACAGAAGGGGCCTCCTTATGGAAGGGGCGTCAATTTTTTTTTAGATAAATACATTAAATACATCGTTCATGTCCATCAAAGAGAAAAAAGGTGCACATTCAAAGGTTTAGTCCCATCTCTTCCCCTAGGCGTTTATTAATTTCCTTTTCAAGGTATAAACGTACAGGGGACGAAATAGGAAGGAGAAGAGATGGGACTAAGCCGTCGGACCACGCACAATGAAGGGTTCCGTAGTTGGGATGAATTAATCCCAAAAACAAACTTAACATTGTAGTTGAAAAACGTGATATACGTACGTCACGGTCAATTCTCCAACTGCAAATGTAAGTTTATAATGGCAAAAAAATATAATTGTATGTGATAAAACTACAAATTAACGACTTTCGAACTTTTTCCTTTACTTGCGCTGTGAGACCTTGCTTCATGCCTAGGTTTTGATTTATTTGCGAGTATCAAAATATGTCGCGAAAATCGCCGTATTTTTACATTCCGTTGACTTAGAAGCTTGATTTTTTGAGAGCTCCAAGTGACCGTAGACCTACTTATTTGATATTTAATTTCAACTTGATAGGTACTTCCACGCGTTCCTGAGAAAAAGGGTCTTGACAGACTGACAGATAGACAGACGGACAACGAAATGATCATTTATGGGATCCGTTTTTTCCTTTTTGAGGTATGGAACCTTAAAAAACACTAACCGCCTTATTACAAAACAAGATGACATGGCTTAAACCATGGAGCCAGTTTTTGTAATAAGAACGTAACCGTGATTGAAATACCGTTCTTTATACAAAACTGAAAACTTAGTTCGGTACTAAGTTGTCAGTTTTGTGTTTAGGAACTTTACCATAGTCGGAATAAAGTTCGAAATTCAATAATGGCTCCATGTTTTAAACCTGGGTCTCAAGATAAACCTTGTTTTTCTTTTTTTTAATAGAAAAACGAATGAAAACTTACCAATAGCAATTAAAACTATATTATACACAAACATTTTTATATTCACTCTTTGGCACTCATTTCACTTAAAATAAGACCTTTTTGATAAGATCTCCGCGCGACCTACCCACCTTGAGCGACTTTTTGCAATAATAACATCAAGGCGACTCATCGGAATGGAAAACACGTCATAACTACAATATTACACTATACAGTTGCACATCTAGGTATAACAAAGACACCCATACTTTGTATCTAATTAAAAGTTTTCCTTGTAGACTGTAGTAAATGCAATCTTTGTGAGCTAGAAATTATAATACATAGTCAACATCATTATCTCCGTGCCCTGAAGGCAGCGTCGGTCTGAGACCCAAAAAAAAAACCAGCCAAGTGCGAGTCGGACTCGCGCACGAAGGGTTCCGTACCATTATCTATAAAAACGGTTAAAAATCACGTTTGTTGTATGGGAGCCCCCTTGAAATATTTGTTTTATTTTAATTTGTGAATAAGTGAATATATAACTAAATATACTGTGAATAATTCAAGCGTCTACCTGTTGCCGTTATGAATATCGAGCAAAAACAAACAAAAAAACCGGCCAAGTGTGAGTCGGACTCGCGCACGAAGGGTTCCGTACCATTATCTATAAAAATAGCAAAAAAACACGTTTGTTGTATGGGAGCCCCCCTTAAATATTTGTTTTATTTTAATTTAATTATTTATTTTTAAAGTCAATATATATCTACATATTCTGTGAATATTTCAAGCGTCTACCTGTTACCGTTATCAATATAGAGCAAAAACGAGCAAAAAAATCACGTTTGTTGTATGGGAGCCCCCTTAAATATTTATTGTATTCTATTTTGTTGTATTTATTGTTATAGCGGCAACAGAAATACATCATCTGTGAAAGTTTAAACTGTCTAGCTATCACGGTTCATGAGATACAGCCTGGTGACAGACGGACAGACAGACAGACGGACAGACAGACAGACGGCGGAGCCTTAGTAATAGGGTTCCCGTTTGACCCTTTGGGTACGAAACCCTAAAAATCACGTTTGTTGTATGGTAGCCCCCTTAAATATTTATTTTATTCTGTTTTTTTGTATTTGTTGTTATAGCAGCAACAGAAATACATCATCTGTGAAAATTTCAACTGTCTAACTATCACGGTTCATGAGATACAGCCTGGTGACAGACGGACGGACAGACAGACAGACGGCGGAGCCTTAGTAATAGGGTTCCCGTTTTACCCTTTGGGTTCGGAACCCTATAAACGACCGCGATTTTTCTTTAAACTGCGACCCACACTACTAAAAAAAAACCGGTCAAGAGCGAGTCAGACTCGCGCACCGAGGGTTCCGTACGTGTATATGATGTTGATGATTTCTGAAAAACTATGCTATTTAGAGACATCGTTTTATTTTCCCTGTAATCTTTACATAAACTTCTATCACATAGATTAATTTCAGATTTTTATCTATGCAAACTTCGGTGATAAGGGAGGGAGAACGGTAATTTTTTTTTTAATTATTCGTCAAAAGTCGAAAACAATGCTGCCTAAAAAAAAAATTATTATGAATGTGCAAACAGCGTTCTTTCATATGATACCCCCCCACATGCTCTAGTAACCCCAATTCTAATTTTTAAGACCCCCTCCCCCTTTCAGTCCCTTTTGCAAAAAAGATATATTTTTTTTTTTAATTTCTTTCTTGTTTGCAAAATAGTTGGGCAAACGTCATCTAAAACTATTCTAAATTTCAAGTTGATAGCATTAGTAGTTCTTGAGATATCCAGGTGTGACAGACAGACATACAGACAGACTTAGTCTCACCATAAGGGTTCCTTTTTACCATTTTGGTACGGAACCCTAAAAAGCAAAAAGCTTTATAGCTGGCAAAGACAAAAAAAAGGGTTGAATGTAATTATCAGACGTTAGCATCATAATTATAATCATAAAGTTTTTTTGTGAAACATAGGACGTATACAATTGGTCATACATATAAAATAGCACGCTATGTTTATGTGTGTGTGTGTTGTGTTTATGTTTTGTTTTGTGTTTTGTTTGTGTGTTTGTTTATGTTGAGTTAAATTCAATTATTACTTATACACTTACGAGTTTACGAGTACTCACTTTATTGACATGAAATCAAATATTATTATTAAAAGAAGTGAGGATAATAACTTATTAATTTGTTTTAAGGTTTTTCCACGTCACAGATTTTGTTGGTTGAGGAAATCCATCGTTATTATCCTAAATTCCTAACTATAATAATAATATTATAAATGACGCACAGTTTGGGTTTAGGCCCAAGCTTTCCACTGAAAGCGCAATTATTTAGTCTCAAGCAAACTGTCCGATATTACACGGATAGAAATACCCCAATTTATGCCTGCTTCCTTGACTTTTCCAGGGCGTTTGACCTTGTGGCCTATGATGACCTGTGGGAGAAGCTGAGGGAAGCGGGAATATCAATCGAACTTCTGAAGATCTTTAAATATTGGTACACTAATCAGCTTAATTGTGTTCGATGGGAAAGATTTCTTTCCGAAACGTACAGGTTGGAGTGCGGGGTGAGACAGAGTGGTTTGACCTCGCCAAAGCTCTTCAACCTGTACATAAACGGGCTGATCGCCGGGCTCAGCAGTATGCGTGTCGGATGCTGGGTAGACAACGTTTGTGTAAACAATTTAAGTTATGCAGACGATATGGTGCTGCTGGGCCCGACGGTTGGCTCGATCAGGGAGCTGTTACGCGTGTGTGAGCGATATGTCACCAGTCATGGGCTTGTTTACGATGTAAACAAAAGTGTGTACATGGTTTTTGAGGCCTCCGGTAGACGCGTACATAGCGACCCAGTTGTAATGCTGAACGGGCTGCCACTCAAAAGAGTTGACAAATTTAAATACCTTGGACACTTTCTAACTGGAGACCTCAAAGACGATGAACATATAGATCGGGAGCGAAGGGCGCTAGCGGTCAGGGCCAACATGCTGATACACAAGTTCGCTCGTTGTAGTATTGGGGTAAAGATTACGCTTTTTTAAGCGTATTGCCAACCGTTCTACACGAGCGGCCTGTGGGTAAGGCATACTAAGAGATCGCTAGACGCCTTGCGTATTCAATATAATAACTGCTTCAGGATGCTGTTGGGACTGCCGCGTTATTGTAGTGCGTCCGGTATGTTCGCTTTTGTGCATACCGATGATTTGTACGCCATAATGCGCCAAAAAACAAATTCCATCTTGTCAAGAGCGCGGTCTATTTCTAACAGCATCGTAAGTATGTTGATAGAAAAGTACGACGCACCTTGGTTGTCGCACGCTGTGGGGATGCTGGTCAGAAGACCCCACAGCCAAATTAATCATATATTGTTTTATATTGATTTTTTTTGTCAATGTGAGGACGTTGTAGGCTTATTAGACTGTAGATATTTAAGCCATTTTCTATTTTGTTAAGTTCCTGGTACTTTTGATGGGCCTACGCTGTCCTCTCATACCTATTAACACTGTAATTTGAAAACACTGTAAAAGCCAATTTTTTTTTTTTTTAAATAGTGACCGTGGAGTTTCTTGCCGGCTCTTCTCCATAGGAAACGACCAATTGGAACCGTGCACCTAGCTTCTGACGTTTCATAAGTGCCCATGTACGCTTATGTGAAATAAAAATATTTTTGATTTGATTTTTGATTTCAAATTCAAAATTCAAATTCAAATTCTTTAATTCAGACAATGAGTCCATAGTGTTAGTATCAACAAAATAACTTAATAACTAGTGTTAGTAATAACGAGATAATACAAATAGGTACATCAAATATGGGTATGGATTCTTACCCAGTGGCGCAGCATAGGGGAGTCCCACCGATCTGAGAACACGCTCAGGAGACTGTTGGTGCTGGCGCGCAGCCGGCCGGCTATGGAGGCGGTCCTTTTTCTTATTATGGCATAAAAATCGTCTGTGCGCGCCTCCGCAAACATTGTGGACGCACTACAACGCCACGACAGCCGCAACAGTATCCTAAACGCGTTATTATATTGGACACGCAGATCGCTGTATGTCCTCTGCTTAAAACGGGTCCAAAGACTGCACGTGTAGAAAGACTGACAGAAGGCCTTGAAAAGAGTGACTTTAACTTGATTTGTACAACGTGCAAATCTTCGAACCAGCATGTTACATCGAACAGCCAACGATCTGCGCTCCCTCTCTATGTCCATATTGTCCTTAAGATCATCAGTGACCCAATGACCCAAGTACTTAAACTTAGTCTTCCAATCTAAAGGAGTGCCACAGAGCGAGACTCCGGGAATATCAGAATAGTTTTTGGCACTCGCTTTAAACATCATAAGTTCGCTCTTCTTAACATTGTACTCGAGCCCATGGGACACTGCATAGGACTCACATATAGCCAAAGTCTCCTCAAAGCACCGATCGATGGGCTTAGCAGCACCATGTCATCCGCATAACTAATATTATTCAAACAAACGTTGTCAATATGACATCCAACTTTGGTGCTGCTAAGCTCACCGATTAGCCGGTTTATGTACAAATTGAAGAGGCGTGGTGAACTCAACCCCCCCTGCCTCACCCCGCACTCCAGTTCGTACACATCCGACTGAGCCTCCGCCCATCTGACACTATTCCTCTGGTGGTAGTACCAGTAATGAAACAAGGATGTAATTTCATTTGGTAGTGTTGTATCACCCCGTATGTATTATCCCATAGTACCTCGTACGACACTAGGTCGAACGCCTTTGACAGGTCCAAAAAACAAGCAAATACAGGTGTTTTTCGGGAAGTATAATATTGAACAGTTTGCTTGAGGCACAGAATGGCACTTTCCGTGGATAAACCAGATTTAAAGCCAAATTGCGCGTCATGGAGTTCAACGTGTTTAGCCAACTGTTGATCAAGCAAACTGTCCAAGACCTTGGCTACTATGCCAACCTTGGCCAACGAAATAGGCCTGTAATTGGACACGTCAGAAGCGTCCCCTGTCCTGTCCTTAATAATCGGAACTACCACTGTACGCATAAGGTCCTGTGGCAAATAACGGTGACTGAGACATAAATTAAATAGAAGAGCAAGAACCCTATACAGGTGTGGCCCCGCGTACTTCAGGTGCTCGACGCTAAGGCCGTCGTAGCCGGGTGATTTACCTCTTGTCATTTTCTTAATAACAGTAGCAACCTGTTTAACTGTAAACATTACGGCAAGCTCACTAGACCCCGACAATTCCCATTCATCGAACACCCGCCGGTCTTTTTGCAAGGGAGACTGAACTGTAAAATGTCTTTGAAAAAGGTTGGCAATATCTTTCGGTTCACTCAGACCCGCCACACCTGTAGGGAGACCCGGCTTGGCATTTAATTTGTTAGTTGACTTCCAAAACTTAGCAAACTCTTTTTTCGAATGACTTTTTGCCAAAATATCTAATTTAATTTGCTGTTGATTATTTTGAATAAATTTTAATTTAGTCTTAAATGTCCTTCGTGTTTCGCGCATTTTCTCATACATAGTCCCCTGAAGGCTTCTACATACCAGCGCGACTTGTCGCGCGACGCGACACGGCACAAAGGCCCCGCGTGTTGCAGGACGAGCGGTGCCTTTGTGTCGCGTCGCGCGACAAGTCGCCCTGGTATGTAGAAGCCTTGAGTGGGTGCACCATGCAATAGCCACGTTTGGTAATAAGTACGAGCCTCCCTATGAGCATCGCTTACATATTTGTTCCAGCCTGTGACATATTTTTGTTTCTTAATGCGATCACTGCCAACATATGTATACTGGGCACCCTCTTGGAGGGTTAACACTATTTCCAAATACAAATTATTTATTAATACTATATGGTCTACATTATTACACATTTTATGAGAACACGTGATACATTGCTCGGGAAAATCTATTAATTTTAGTTTATCATTGCAGTACTCATAATAATTATTAATTTGTTCACAGTTTCTTTCACCCCAGCGCACTTTATTACTAAAAGAATTCTGAGCTGATAATTTCTGATTAATTTTAGTTAAATTACATTCAAATAAAACAGGATAATGATCAGACTGGTAAACCCCATATGAGACTGATGCTTTAGTAATTAAGTTTTTGGCTGCGCTAGTTATCAAACAATGATCTAACCAACGTCGCGACATACGGGTATTTGAATGATCTACGCGGCCAAAATTATTTTATGGTCAATATTGGTTCTAAACGATATTATTAAATAAACCAACAGTTTGAATATTACATCAAGTCATATTTATTAAAAATATTTAAAAAAAAACTATAATGTTACAGACAAATTTTCGTCTTCGCTTTCTGAAGAATGATCAGGTTCATTCGGATTCGCAGGCATAAGTAAAGCGATTGTTTCTGGCAAGAAGGAATTCATATTTCTACTTTTTACGCTTCTCATGCTACTTAGGAGAGGGTCCGAACTTAAAAGAAGCCGATTAAAAATGTCTCGGTTACAATTTTCTCTTGAAAATTTTCGAGCGAAATTTTGGCGGTATGACTTAAAATGCTTATTCCGCGCTTCCGCGGCCTCTTCTGAAAGCTGCCCGATAGGCAACAATGCATTTTTTATAACAACTGCACCATGGATCAAAATTTTATGCATTGTTGGTGACATGGGGTGCCAAGGGTATAAATTGACATATAAGCGAGCGGTATCTAATGCGTACTTGTCGAATTTTTCTGGATCAATTTCATGTCCACTCGAAATCGTTTCAAGAATTACTTTCAATCCATATATTAGATCATGACTGATGCCCGTTATATCGGAAGCCAATTGTGGATCTTCAAAAAATCTTCTACTCGTGTTGCCGTCATTCGTGTTGCCAAAGTTTGCCTTTGGCATATCCACTAGCAATCCAGTTTCTTTGCGAAATCTGGCTTGGATTTCTAGTTTCCTTTCGTTTTCGATTTTTTTCTCGTCTTCAGTTTTCCTCTCTCTGTATTTTTTTACAGGCAATTTATATGCTAAGTGGATAATACTTTCGAAAAAACGAATTCTCGCATGTAGTACCAGCAGTAGAACCGAAAGCCCAAACTCGATAGCTTCAGGACTAATTTCTTTTTCAACATCTAATTGGTTGAAATCCTTAGAAGTTGCACCGCATATGTAGCACCGGCTTGTGGATTTTGTGCCACTGGCAGCATTGCAGACCTTTCCGTCTATCATTGTCATCATGAACACATGTTTTACTAAAAACTTGTTCCCATTTAAATCAACCTCTGTTGCCATTAGGGAATTAGCAGAGCTTTTGACATAATTAATTTCATCTTCCGTTATATCAATACTCTCTTTCACGAAACGAAACCTAATTGGCCGGCAATATCGTGGAGAAGATGGTGTTGGGTTTTCCCATAATATTTTTTTTTCATCTTGGCCACAAACTAATCGTAGAGGAACGAAGCAGCTCTGAAATATGTTGGCGTCTGAGTCAGCATCATTTTCAAATTTTTGTTTAAATTTAGATTGCTGAGATCCGTCACAGCCCCATTTATACATCATCTTGAGGCTATCCCGTTCTTGCACTTTTATTGTCATCAGGACTTCTTCTAGGAAAATTGACAGGCGCCTAACGGTTAGATCAATTAAAGGTCCTAAGTCGCTTTCGGCAGAGGTACTCGTTACTTTGCATGCCTCTATGGGTGGATAACATTCTGTTTTTGCCTTTTGTAAAATGCTATAACAAGGGAAGAACTTTTTGTTAGTATTTCTAATAATTTCGTACTGTCAACGAGTTAAGTCAGCTTCTACAAACATTGCCAATGCTTGTAATGGTGTAAGAGTGCAAGTTTCTTTTTCTTTTCTTGCTTCAGAAAATACCCTTTTATATTTTGTTGCACGTGTCGGACTACTGGTGATTTCTTTTAATATATCGGAAGCATTTCGTTTTCCACTTTTCCGTAACTCAATTTGAGCAGCATGAACGATCACTTCTTCTTCCAGATTAGACCGAATCTCCGCAGTTTTTCTCCTTTTAGTTCTTTCACTTGACTCTCTAAATAACTTAGGTGGGCGGCCTGGCCGATTTTGTGCAACCACGGGAATCTCAATTGTTCCTTCAAGCCACGAATAATTGTATTTGCAAAATACGTCTTCCTTCTTATGAGCGCTTGACCACCTTTGTTTTAATTGGCTTTTAAAGTGAGAAAAGGTGCGTTTTAAGCTCTTAATTTGGTCTTCGGAGTACCCTTCGCATGACAGAAGCTCCTGATTTAAGGAAGTCAGTTTTTCTTCCAAATTAGGCAAATCAAAGCTCTGTATGCGGTCGAACAAGTATTTATGGGTCACAGTTCTTGCTCCTGGAGTATTTTGTGAACCTATAACAAATACAAACAGACTTTCTATAAAAATGCATTCAACATAAATAATGACTTGACTTTTCGTAAAAACTATACAGTATCAATTAGGTACTTATCCGCGACTTTCCGCGGCAATTTTTTATGTTTTTTACTACTGAAAGCTTTAATCTTTCGACTGTATCAAGAATTATGACAGGATCTAACTTGAAAGTATAACAAATTCTCTATTGAACACAAATTATAGCTAAAAAATTACTCCATAATAAGCGAGACTTACAATACACTAAAACTAATCATTTCAATTATAAAAGATATCGAAATTATATTTAAATTAGTAGATAATTACCTGCTGTATCAGGATCCATAACTTTTTCTTTCGAAATAAACGCACAATAATAAATATTCACTGTTAAAAGACTTTGTTTGCACACGAACGCCGAGAACAGACACGTACACCAAACGGGACGATCGAATTCCGACTGCACGTGGAAGCGCGGCGTGCACGGGGGTAAGGTGGGAGGGGCTGGGTATTGTTCTCAAACCTGTCCCCTAGCTCAGGTAGTCGTTTTTTTTAAGCTGTTTGGCATTTTGTAAATTTGAATTATGGCCGCCTAGATCATTCAAATACCCGTATGTGCGTCGCGAGCCGCTTGCTTGACAAACAAATGTATGTGTGTCTTTTGGCAGGAGCTCATAGTCCGCGCAAAACCATGTCTGCTCACTACAAACTGAGATAAGTTCACTAAAAAACCGCAAGCCAGGGTTGGCATTGAAATCCCCCAGTTTAATTACACACTCAATACTACTACTTTCAATTATAGCTATAATCTCACTGAGAGTTTGTGTAAACAAAGTTAAATTGTCACTCTTACCGTTATCGTAGGGCATATACACTGAAAATATCAACATAGGACGGCTTTCGTATTCAACTTTAATCGCTACTAATCGATCACTGAAACACTTCACTGTTGATACAGATGGAAACACTGATCTTCTCCACAGCAGTGCCACTCCACCGTATGGTCTTCCTGTGATCACTTTGACGGACGTGTCAATGGCTGACTTGCCATTGTACGCGAAGTTGTCGTCTAGGTTTCCTAGGAATCCTATATCGTGTGGCCAAATCCAGGTCTCTTGGAGTGCAATGATGTCGGCACTCTTGCATAAGTTTCTCACACATTCCACCGACCTGTTCACACCTTTACAGTTAAATGTAGATAGTGTTATTTTATTTTTATCATTAAGAGCCATTACTTCGTCTAGTTTGTAGATGGGAGCTGAGTCTTATAGGAATCCTTATCCTTTTTAAAAAACACAAATCGTCTAAAGCGTATTCCTTCAGGCCAAAGGCTATCATCTAAAAAGGTGTCTAATTTATTTTACCTATTTTCTTTTTGGATTTGAATTACCTATTTTCTTTTTGTTTTTGTTTCTGTGTTTGTTTACTAATACTTAATAGTTTTTAAGAACATGTTACTAACAATTGGGCCTAGTTGCCATTAATAAACAAATATTTAATTTAATTTAATTAATAAATGTGAAACTGAGTATAGGTGTTTATTTGTTACGCTTTCACGCTAAAATAATAATAATAATAATAATAATAATAATTTTATTCATAAGTTCACATAAAAATTACCAAGAAGTTACATCTTTACCAAGTTACATATTAATTAGTAAGAACATGTTAAATTATGTCTAAAATAAATCAAGTGTATAACTTATAAAGATTAATTAAGTTAAGGGTCTAATTGAACACAATAGCGAACTGCCTGATGTAGGTTTATTCAAACCTGTGTTTCAGGCCATCACTTAACAACGCTGTGTGCTTTAGTGGTAGTTACTGTACATGCCGGACGTAAAGAATAGCACCACCCTATTTCTTCCCGTGGATGTCGTAAAAGAAAGAAAGAAGAAAGAAAGAAAAATTGTTTATTCTGCACAAGCAAAACGCACATTTCAACAAAATATAAACCTAATTAAAATTCACACATACAAAGTAGCCAAAACCCTCGCATCCAATACACTAAACATTTTGACAATCATACCCATTGGATGCGATTGGTTAAAAGGCGACTAAGGGACTTACTAGAGAATGGGCAGCACCGTTCTCTATGCATTTTAACACCATACTGCGATCGCCAACCCGCCTGCCAAGCGTGGCGATTATGGCAACCCCCCCCCCCCCCTCTCCCACAATGGTCGGCCCTTTGGGGGAGGCCTATGTCCAGCAGTGGACGTCTTTAGGTTGAAATGATGATGACGTTCCCGCGGGATAACCTGACTTGAGTTCCGTACCTATTTTTCGGGTGACCACTGAAAATCAGCGCTGTGTTGTGGGTCCCCCATAGCACAGCATCATGCTGAGTGCAAGCCTTCGTGTCACAGTCATGAGTAGTCATGTTGAGACCAGCCTCCCTCAACATCGCCGCGCGCTGGCGGCAGTGAACGAGGGGTGCGGGGGCAGCGACGAGCAAGACGGCCGCACGGCCGGGCGCTGACCTCCACGACACACCAGTCCAGCGTTGCCAGAAGGTTACTTTTGTAACCTTTTAGGTGATTTTTAACTCCTTCAGGTTACACGACTCAAAAGGTTACTTTTAGGTGATTTTGCGGAATGTGTAGAATTCTTTTTTATTTCTTACAGGAAACTAACATGAAACGGAACGCAATGCTGGCTAACGCAAAACTTCGTTCGTAAGGCAGTGAGTGCAACTCATGGTGCAACTCTTAAAAACAAGTCTTTCTCTCTCGCACTAATGATGTATCCAAATCAAAAATGACCGAAACTTCTCAGTTATGCACTCGTTAAATCGGATAGATTCGTTCTTGTTCGAGTGTGCATTCACTGTATCTGTTCGCGACGAAGCGTCACATATGTAGTTGTATTTATGGAATTTGCATATTAACTTAAATTCACATAGAAATAGTTAGAGAGTTTGGGTTTGCGACGAAACGTCACTTATGTAGATGTATCTAATTTCATATTAACTTAGATTGACATAGAAATAGTTGTATTGTTTTGGGTTTGCGACGAAACGTCACATATGTAGCTATATAGGGAAACTTGAATATTAACTTAAATTCAAATAGAAAATAGCCATAGTGTTATGTAAGGAACATAGCTTAGCGAGTTTAGTATGTGAAACCGTAAGTACGACCATTTCAACCTCAATTAGCTGGGCTATACAGGGTGTTTGGCAGAACGTTGAACATACGAAAATGGTGGGTAGGTGGGGTCATCTGCTACTTACTCAGCCCTAATTTATTTGGCCCTGGCCGACTGGGTATTTAAAAAAAAAAAAAAAAGTTTTTTTCTTGTTTCACCACTTTCCTAACTTTAAAGTGTATTTTTTTTGTTAAAAATGGGCAATAAAACAGGCAATTTTTTTTTTTTTAATCTTTGATGTTGGCAGATTCTTATAAAATTATTGCTTTGTTCAGATGTTAGCTAGAAAAAAAGTTATGAGTCCTCAAACTTACAGAAAGATGTAAAAAATACTTGAATGTTAATTTCAACTTGCATTTAAAAAAAAACAAAAAATGATTGAGGAGTTCCAATTCTAGCAAAACATCCCTAGTGTGTGAGCTTTCTAATGGTATGTAATTTGCTTTTATAAAAAAAAAACTTTAAGAGTTATTTCATAATTTTATCAAGTAGGAAATTTTTGACTAAACTCTACCTTTACGGAAAGTTAAATGTTTTGCGAAATTTAATACTGCAAAGTTGGTAAAAATTATGGATCGACGGCTTGCCAGTAGCAGTGGTGCAAATTGACATTCACTATTCCCTTGAGATGGTTACACAAAGCAGGTAGAAATTTTGTTTCACTCTTGCGCAGTCATAGCGTATTTTTGCTCTCTTTCGCTCTCGTGGCACCGTGACGCCTCAGAATGAATTCTTTTCTTTTATTCAGTCGAGACTTAACTGCCTCTGCGATCTCACGTGCCCGTTACGCTTACGTTTGTTTTTGTTCACTTCGTTTTCTTTTATTGTTATCACTAGTTAAGTTTAAGTTTAAGTTTGTTAGGTTTTTTGTTATTACTGTTACCTGTTGTTATTGGTAAAGAAATGGCTGCTTTTACCAGTGAGGAATACGCGGACATGTTGTTAGCGTATGGAAGCGCTAATACAAATTCGCGTGAAGCGCGAAGAATTTATCAAGAGCGTTATCCCAACCGCCGAGTACCCAGTCATCAGACGTTTGCGAGTACTTACCGACGTTTACGACAAACCGGTAACCTGAACTTACAAGAACCACGAGTGAACGCAGCACGACCCGATGCTACCATTGACGAACAAGTTCTTGCCGAGTTTGACGCGGATCCTACCAAAAGCATTAGACAGATAGCTTCAATACTTGGCTTAAGCATATGGAAAGTGTGGTCTGTTCTCCGGCAAGATGGTAGACATGCTTTTCACTACACTCCAGTGCAAGGTAAGATTAAGCCGTTTATGCACTGCATCTGATACGATTTTGTGGAATGTAGTAAATTACGAGACAGTTCAATTGATCGTTCCATTTAACCTTGATTTCGTCACTTTCTTTATTAGTTGTTTTGCCTCATGTTGTTTTTAGCGCATTCAATTCTAATTTCAAATTAAATTCAATAAACTATTCCTATTCGGCCGCATTCACGTAACAATCAGGCGGCCAGCGCTTACAGGATTCGGATTTCGGATTCGGTTTGCGCAGGTGGTCAGCGTAGGTAAACTTGCCAGCACTTATGGGTCCTTTTTAGAACAAAATTGGAAAGTCACACGCCCTTTTGTGAATTTGGTCTTACGTCTTTATGGCTAAGCCATAAAGCCAATTAGTGTACTTAAAAATTGAAGATGAAAAATTTGGATAATTGTAGAGTTTGAACTCGGAGGAAGAAAAGATTCAGTATTGAAATCAATTCTTAGACATGTTTTGTTTGTTCTAGGTCTCGATGACAGTGATTTTGGGAGACGTGTGCAATTTTGTCGCCATTTGCTGCATACCGATGTGGACGACGTTAACTTTTTAAAAAGTATTTTGTGGACAGACGAGTCCAAATTTGACAAAGAAGGGATTGTCAATTATCACAATCTTCACCATTGGGCACTTAAAAATCAAAACCCACACGTGAAGAGACAAAGAGGCTTCCAGAGGAGATTCAGTGTGAATGTCTGGGCAGGAGTGATTGGCGATAAGCTAATAGGGCCTCATTATTTGCCCGACAACATCAACGCGAACAACTACTTGGATTTTTTGATAAATGATTTACCACCATTAGTGGAAGAAGTGTTCCAAGTAGACATAAACAGGCCTATTGTCTTTCAACACGATGGTTGCCCAGCTCACTTTAGTCTAGTTGTACGTGAGCATTTGGATAATTGTTTCCCAAATTCGTGGATTGGCAGGGGAGGACCAATTCCCTGGCCTCCGCGATCGCCCGACCTCACTCCGCTCGATTTTCACGTGTGGGGAAGGGCAAAGGAACTAGTTTACACTACAGAAGTAGAAAGTCGGGAAGATTTGATAAATCGAATTAATGCTGCTTTCGAAGTTATGCGACAGGAGATGCTGCTGCGCACAACAACTGTAGAAATCAGACGTAGATGCCGCACCTGTATTGCGAATGAAGGGCGTCAATTTGAACATCTAATATGATTTATTATTTAAATAAATTATTTAAAATTATTTAATTGTTTCATTAACGCACCTAACTGGTACAGCATAATTTCAATCGATCATTTAATTTTTACCAACTTTGCAGTATTAAATTTCGCAAAACATTTAACTTTCCGTAAAGGTAGAGTTTCGTCAAGAATTCATTCTGACGCGTCACGGTGCCACGAGAGCGAAAGAGAGCAAAAATACGCTATGACTGCGCAAGAGTGAAACAAAATTTCTACCTGCTTTGTGTAACCATCTCAAGGGAATAGTGAATGTCAATTTGCACCACTGCTACTGGCAAGCCGTCGATCCATAATTTTTACCAACTTTGCAGTATTAAATTTCGCAAAACATTTAACTTTCCGTAAAGGTAGAGTTTAGTCAAAAATTTCCTACTTGATAAAATTATGAAATAACTCTTAAAGTTTTTTTTTTATAAAAGCAAATTACATACCATTAGAAAGCTCACACACTAGGGATGTTTTGCTAGAATTGGAACTCCTCAATCATTTTTTGTTTTTTTTTAAATGCAAGTTGAAATTAACATTCAAGTATTTTTTACATCTTTCTGTAAGTTTGAGGACTCATAACTTTTTTTCTAGCTAACATCTGAACAAAACAATAATTTTATAAGAATCTGCCAACATCAAAGATTAAAAAAAAAAAAATTGCCTGTTTTATTGCCCCTTTTTAATAAAAAAAATACACTTTAAAGTTAGGAAAGTGGTGAAACAAGAAAAAAACTTTTTTTTTTTTTTTTAAATACCCAGTCGGCCAGGGCCAAATAAATTAGGGCTGAGTAAGTAGCAGATGACCCCACCTACCCACCATTTTCGTATGTTCAACGTTCTGCCAAACACCCTGTATAGTTATATGTTATAGTTTTTTTGGTGTATCCAGGTAACCTAGATCAAGACCTAGCCCTGGACATTACTTTTAGGTATCTAATCAAATAAATAGACCCAGTTAATTGAGCTTGAATGTCGTAAATCATTATTTTTGTAATGTGTAATTTTTTGAGTTTAACAGGTGACTTTTCAGGGCGCGTCACGCCCTGAAAAATACACATGTAGCGTTTTAAATATTAGATTGTTGTAGGTATATATACTGGCCTGAGGTATCTGTAATCAAAATAGAAATCGGTCTAATAGTTTCCGAGAAAAACGATTAGAAAACCAATTTGAATTAATAATACTAATATTTTTTCTTGTTCTCACTGAAAAATTCCTTCAGTGAGAATAGACATAGTAGATACAGATACCTCAGGTCATGGGGAATTTTACAGGGATTCGGGTAGTATTTAAACGCAAATCAAAAAATATCCTTTTTCTATACAATAAGATTCCGAATTCCCATCAAAATTACTGATTGCACAGCAAAATATTCAACTCAAAATATCACTAAACACACTACAATTTATTTTCGCAGCGTACAGCGATTTTTCCTAAAGCAAAAGCTTTTTCATCAATGCACAGCTAATAATCTTAATGCACAATAAACATGTTAACTCTTTTTCTTTTAAATATAGCTTCTATTTTTATATTATGTACAGCAGTTTTTCTAAATAAAACAGCATTTTATTAGTCACAGTCGTCTTATTATTTATTAATTACCACATATTGAGATCAGCAAAAAAAAAATAAAATTAGATACAAAATTGTAATTTATTGAATTATTAAAGCGGGTCTTGCTTTCGCGGGGCGTCCACGCTTCCTTTTTTGCCCAATAGGCACATTTTTAGCTTCTGCAGGTGGCGCCACGTACTTGAGTCGGATCGCAAGTCCGATGATATTAGACATATAGTTCTTAAAAAAAATGGGGCAGGTGCATTTTCCGTTGACCCAGGCGGTTTGTTGGGTGGGCAAAGCAACTCTCCAATATGCGAAAGCGTTTTTTTTGTAACCATCAAAAGTGTCCCAATCGAAACTAACGGTTTACCAACAGTCGATTGGTTCATGAATCGTTGGTCAACGTTATCTTTAAACCATTAACTTTTTATCCAAAGGACTTTTCACCATGAACGTTTCGCCAACATAACTAAACGTCAGTGAATGCTTAACCAACAGAATGTTTTGTTTCGCGACCAATTTCGAGGTAGCGCTCGCCGGCCGCTGCCGCGGCACCGCTCGCTACGCTCGCTCGGCTCGCGCGTTGTTGGTCACAGTTCTAACCTAACCTAACCTATGGATATCTTTGAAAGTTATTGGTCAAAACATTCTGTTGGTTAAGCATTCACTGACGTTGAGTTTTACGAAGCTCCCAAAAAGTGTTATTTTTGCTCTATCTCGCTTCCTTCACAAGATAAAGCGGTTTTTGTGTTTTTTTTGAGGAATCTTGGTACAAATTTTTATTTTGAAATTGAAACATCGTTTTATCGATAACATTGTTTTATTGATACGACAGGACAGCATGTATAAATGTCAAAGCAACTGTCAACTGTCACCTGTCAACGAGGCTGACGTTAAGGGGGAGCACTCTATCAGACTATAACCGGTTTAACAGGCCAGGGTCTGAGTGGTTGGGGGATGCGCTAAGGTAGCCCGCGAAATTCAAATTGTCTTAAGTTTTTTGCAATTTGCAGGTCAGAAACAGGTTGTATGTTGATTTAAATATTTATTTGTAATCATTAGAATGAGCATTACAACACAGTAAGCACACACACACATGCAGCATGTATGTGTGACGCATTTTTTCCCTCAACTTGTTCTTTCGTGTTTGTGTTTTTTTTTTCTTTGCGTTATGTTTACCGCAAATAAACGTATTTTCTTTCTTTCTTTCTTTCTAAATTCAAAAAATCCTACTGAATGATTATTTCAGAAAAAAAACATTCAGTACGATTTTTGCAAAAATCGTAAGAAAATTTGAATTTCGCGGGCTAGTTTAGCGCATCCCAGAATAGAATAGAAATGACTACGTTGCTGACAAATGCGTGCACTGACTGGACAGGTCTACTCCAATCTCCAAAAGACCCTCTGTATCCCAATTGCGTAGCAGGCTTTCATTCACAATCCAAAGGATTTGGAGGAAAACTCAAACCTTTTTTTTATTTTTATTTATTTAAAGAAATTATAATACAGAGGTGTTACCTTACTCGCCAAACTCTTACGTTTGATGGCGAGAGGCGCTCTTTTACATAACAATGAACCCTTACCACTACTTAAATATTATACTGTTATAGTTTATATGTAGAAATTAAGTTCTGTTTGGTATCCTGCAAAAAGTTTTTTAATTTTGGTTTTTACTTTTTCACATAGGTACTAAAATTATTTTGTTAAAAACTCTTTCGGTACCAAATACTTCGATGTTCTCTTACCATAATAATTTGTTATCTGTGGTTGTACCAGTCTGTTCTCTCTAACCCCACGTGTGTTGTACTTGTTTTTAACTCAATCTGCCTTATTACAAAACAAGATTTATATTTTAACATGGCTTAAACCATGGAGCCAGTTTTTGTAATAAGAACGTAACACTGATTGAAATAGGTACCGTTCTCTATAGAAAACTGAAATCTTAGTTCGGTACTAAGTTGACAGTGGTGTCGATTCTCTTGTACACCGAACTAAACTAAACTAACACTAAAATTTCATAATTTTAGTTAAGAGAATCTTAAAAGCTATTCTGCTAACAACATTTTCTAAACATAAAAACAATTTTGACACAACTAAATTCGAGTTTGACATCTCTAAGTTAAATAGACCATAGACCAAGATTTATCGGAAATTATAATAAAAAGTGAATTAAAGTGAACGAAATGACCCGAAATGCATACAAACCTGAGTAAAATCATTTATTATTCTATAATTGTATATCAATAATGTTAAATAAAATACAGGGAACATAATGACGGCGTAAAACTATAATGTTGTTAATAATTTAAATGCATGATCCTGGTGAAATGATGCATTATCCTGTATTTGTTTTTATTATCTGTGACCAATTTAATCTTGCAAGGGTTGTACACCGAAAACGATTTACAAATAAGAATAAACCTGGGGATGCGCTAAGGTAGCCCGCGAAATTTAAATTTTCTTACGTTTTTTACAATTTGCAGATCAGTAACAGGTTGTATGTTGATCTAAATATGATTCGCGGCCATAACAAATATGGCTTTACAGAATTTTATTATTTAGAATCAGCATTACAACTCTCTAAGTTCAAAAAATCCTACTGAGTGATTATTTCAGAAAAAAAACATTCTGTAGGATTTTTTGAACTTAGAGAGTTGAAATGAATAGAATAGAATAGAATACTCTTTAATATGTACACCATCAAAGTTACAGATATAAATGTTGAAATTTTACATAGGGTAATGCTGATTCTAATGATTATAATTCTGTAAAGCCATATTTGTTATGGCCGCGATTCATAATTAGATCAACATACTACAACCTGTTACTGATCTGCAAATTGCAAATAACTTGAGAAAATTTTCACTTCGCGGGCTAGAGCGTCCCCCTAAAATGTTAATAAAATCGTAATTTTTTAAATGTATTCGAAAAATTGATTCTGTTAGCATGATTATCTTACTTTTTATTTCAGCGTAATAAAGCAAATGTACTAATAAAAATGTGATCTCGAGAAAAGAAAACTCGGTATGGCGTTCAGTTAAAAATCTCCAGTATTCTCGTCACAGTAGGAAAGCTCTATCAAGGACATCTTGAATGAAAATCTCCAGTATTCTCGCCACCGCTGCACCGCGGCACCGTAGGAAAGCTCTATCAAGGACATCTTGAATTTGTCTGTTTGTTTGCCATGTCATTATTGATCGGTGGCAACAAACATATTTACTCTAGGGAGAAGAATAAAAAGTCCGTACAAATAAAATGGTACGGTTTTTGGCGCCTGCTGGTGGATGATACCGAAAATTCGCGAAAGAGGGAAATTCAAAATCACATTTCTTTATTATATTTATTTAAAGGTTTGTCCACGAAACCAAACTGGGAAACCGATGATTAATGATTGGTTGCAATTTTCCAACTCCACTTTGGTGGTCAAGCAGCTCTACTGTTTAAATTTACTTAAAATCAGAAATTTGCAGAAGAAATCTTTGAATTTTGACAAAAATAGCGTCATTAGCCTTTCGACTTTGGTATCTGGAGGCAAAAGTCCTGGTGCACATCTAGGAGTGGTGCGAGGAGGCGAAACGCCGGGATGAAACTCCACTGCCGCGAGAAATCACGGCACAGCGGACGGAGCTCCGACGGGATCTCATGGCGGCATCGGCATGGAGAGTGCGATTGTCGCACCAACTGACGGGGTCAGTTAGGGCGAATGCCTGCCAGGGTTGCGAGTGGGATATCGTGGCCCTGGCACACAGTCAATGGAAGGAACACGGGTGGGTTTTACTCAGTAAAAGTCTGACACGCCCTCCCGCTCAGCCCAGAGCGGAAGAAGTTATTTGATAATTTCCCACCCAAAAAAAAAAACCTTTAGACTGCCATATTTTTTTTTTTTTGTGTATTATCGTTTTTAATCTCATTTGTGAGGCATGGCGCCAGCAAATGTCAACCTTAACTGCTGGAACAGGTGCGTGATGATCGCAAAGCTCGATAAGTTTAGCCACAAAAATATTAACTTTCTCATCGACTGATGCAGAGGCAATCAGTCCAGCACCAATCTATATTTTTGGCATCCTTGCAAAGATTGTCGACGTTCATTCCACCAAAATTGCGTTGCATGAGAATCTTAGCTTTAGTCTTAGGTGGACGAATTTTTTATGACAGAAAAACAAAGTTAAAAATAAGGTAGCGTAGTAGAAAAATAGTAGCGGTAAAGTTAAAAAGTGGATTTAGCGGTGCCGTGACTCGGAAATAAGAATTGCATGTACATACGTTCTCACAGTTCAAGCTTGCCAGCATATCGTGGAAATGAGCCCGAATGCTCTGAGCGTTAAATGTATCGTTAAAATTATTAGGCCCGTATATAAAGATCGTATTAAAAATAAATACCTAAAATAAACAGTATAAAGGCAGACTGGCGCGATATCGCACGCGCGAACACAGAACATTAATACTCCTACGGCGCACGAAACGCTATGAGAGAAAGAAAATGTGTGCTCGCACCTCTCTCTCTAGCCCCTACAGTAATATACGAAACGTAACTCTCTCTCTTTCTATCTTCACTAACTTATATCTCCCTCTCAACTTCCGCTAGCTCACTTCCATAAGGCTCTCGTCATGCATTCACCTACTCCCCGAGTCAAGCGTGCCTAAAGAAGTTTTACTTCACAAAAAAAAAAAAAATAAAAACAAAACACAGTCTACCATTCCACCTTTACGAAAAACGGAACGCACCGAATTAAATTGACATGGGTATTAACTGACACTGACAGTGACATGACAACTATGTGACATGACATGAATCATTACTAGTGTACACACACAGGTACAACAAAACTTAAATTTGACTATTAGACGTACACCCTTTATTACAGTTAAAAATGTACATAATACCCGGACTTTGAATAAAACATCACAAAGAAATCACTGCTTCAAAACAGCAGCACACTTTAAGCTAGCGGTCCTCGCAGCAGCAACGGCACAGGCTGGCACATCCGATAATGGATCACTCTGCAAGGGCTCACTGGGGTTCGGCGCAATCTTGTCCAATTCAGCGAGGGTCTCAACCCTGTGCCGCGAATCATTGGGACCAAGGACATACACGCAGCCAGCTTTTGCCTCTTGGTGACACCGCAACTTTCTCTCGCAGCCAAAAACAGATCATGCCACCCCTTTGTTATTAACTCGGATATGGAGTCGCCTGTAGCCTTTAATTTGGCTTTTGAAAACCAAATCATATCCCAAAGCGCAAGACTGCCAAGCCTGATTTTATTAGTTACTGCACATCCTATCTGGTGACACCATGCAAAGGCAAGATCTTCCTTCGTCTCTACATCTCAATTTGGTCGACACTACGAGCTAGTTGCTCCACCTGTTGCTGAAAACTGTTGAGAGCCTGCGTGATGAATGTCCGAACTTCTTAGAAGTTGTGACAGGTGATGGAGGGGCTTTCTGAAGTCTATCTTCAAAGGCGGACAACAATGTGTGAAACAACTCCTTTAATTTACTCAGAGTGCTTGTTATAGAAACCATTGTGATGAAGTGAAGTGATAGTAGATAGTAAGAGAATAATTATATTGTGAAGAGATAACGCTACACGAGCAGCTACTAACTTTTAAAATATAACATAAATAATTTTTGTATTAAATTATATTGAATTTCAAATATGAGCAAATTTTACTTTGTGTAACTATTACAACTACCCACAAGTGACATTATTACATAATTATGTGCCTTGAATAACATGCACTCACACCAGCAGAATTTTTTCTTGTGAAGTGCCTTTGTGCAAGGTTACCCATACAATTTTGTAAAATTAAAATAGAAAATAGGTAGCCTCTGCCCGGTGCTTTGCAGTAACTTTAATTATTTATTGCTTTAGCAATCTCCTGATCTAGGGAGTCTAAATATTTTTCTTTCTTTTGCCATTTGCAATGGGTTGGAACAGTCTTGTAATGTCCAAATTAACTCTTTCTTGATAGTTATTTATCCACTTCTTTTCTAAATCTTATCTTTGTAGTAGGTGCATTAGATGTTCAGTACAAAAACCCATCTAAGTTTTCAAGAATGAATTTCGTATTGTATTCTAATACTTAACAATAATTTTATTATTTAACTATCTGCTGAATTGACAACAGCTTCAATAATGATTAAAGATTTTCCAAACTGGCAAGCATAGAATACTCTTTATTATGTAGACCATTGGCCTGTGTTCCAGCAGTGGGCACAGCGTAGGCTGATTATGCAATTATGCATGTAGACCATAAAAGTTAAAGATTTAAATGTTAAAATTTTACATAGGGTGACACAATGGGCGGTCTTATCGCTAAAAGCGATCTTTTACATACAACCTTTGGATGGATTAAAGGGAGAAGGAGAGACAATACTGCAGGTAGTCAGTGGTGTACCATTTTACTTATACAATAAAATATACATACATAAATAGAGCATAGGTACACATAACTATATAAATATACAATAATAAACATGAAACAAGAGCAAGGAACTGTATTCTGTAATTATGATTTAAAGAGAGAGGAAGTATTTTTTTCACAGAATTTTAAAAGTGGACAAAGATTGAGCACGCCATATCGACACGGGCAAGGCATACCATAACCGTACTGCTTGAACTGTAAAAGACTCCCAACACAACAAAAGCATCCCAACTTTCAAGAACTAGAAGAGAAATGTGCTTTGTAAAATTTAGTTCATGACAACTAATTTTATTCCACACCTTTTTAATCGCGATTAAAAATAATCTGATTTAGTTTGACAATCATAGTTTTAGGTGAAAAACGTCAAATACAGAATAAGAAAATTGCCATTTTCACTAAATTGAGTAACTAAAATGAGATTAGTGCTGTCAAACCATAATTTAGTTAAGCTGTGTCACTTTAGTAAATTTCAGAATGGGGAACAACGTTTGACAGGACTAAACTAAATTTTGGTGATTCTTAGTCTAGTTTAGAGGATTTTGTGACAACAGAATCGGCACCAGTAGTATTGTATTTAGGAACTTTACCATAGTCGGATAAAGTTTGAAATTCAATAATGGCTCCATGTTTTAAACCTGGGTCTGAAGATAAACCTTGTTTGGTAAGAGGGAAAGCTTTTTTTTTTTTAGGACGGGTTAGCTCTTGACCTTAGTCTAGGGCAGAGGTACAGAGACAAAGTCGACGATGGAGTGAGCTTACCCAGAAGATGCCTGTTCACTCTAACTTTGAAGAGATTAGGGTTGTATGCATTCGGAAACACAGACGCAGGTAGAGAGTTCCACTCTTTTGCTGTGCGCATTATAAAAGTCATTTGGAAACGCTTAGTGCGAATTGGTGGAATAGCAACAAGGAAGGGATGGTAACCTGCAGGGCGTCTAGATGTCCGATAATAGAAGGGGGCCGGTGGAATGAGGTCGTGGAGTTCTTGGGCACACTCACCGAAGTACAATCTGTAGAAGACCGACAAGCAGGCAACCTTGCGGCGATGGGCCAAGCTGTGAAGATTGGCATCCACTAGTTTTACGTCACCAATGAGCCTCTTAGCTCTGCGTTCCACAGAGTCAAGCGCGGCAAGTTGGTATTTTGCTGATTGCCATCCCAATTTATTTCAGATAAACCAATCACAGGCACTTTTGAATTGTCAAGTGGTCGGTCAGTCATAAAGATGAAGCTAGTTGCCCATTCCAAAGCTTAATAATACCTATGGAGAAGAAAGGGCAAGAAACTCCACGGACACTCTTTTATATTAACATAATATTATGGTTACAAAAGACGGAAATTGCTAATCCATTGCTTCATATGTTATGTTACACATATTGTACAGACAGACAGACAGACGGCGGAGCCTTAAGGGCGGGCCACACAGAAAAGACGTAAGACGAAGACGTCTGTGCCCGTGACCGCGTCTCGTCCGCGCCGTCTCTTCTGTTTATTTTGTGTCGCTACGCTTCGATATCTCTAACTACATTTTGTATGAAAATTAATTGAAGGGGCGCCGCGTCTGTGACGCGTCCTCGTCTTACGTCTTTTCTGTTTGTCCCGCGGCCCTTAGTAATAGGGTTTCTGTTTTACCCTTTAGCTACGGAACCCTAAAAATCAAGAGCTGTCAACTATACATTCCATATATTTGAAACACTCAAGTAAAATTCGCAGAATATTTCTTAGATAATAAATAGTATCAACTCTGTTTAAAGGCTGGTACAGACTGGTGCGACATCGCGGGCACGACGCGACAATAGTAGCACAATTTCTTTGACGGTGCCCGTCGCGCCCGCGATATCGCGCGAGTCTGGCCGAGCCTTAATTCGTCTGCTAGAAAACGTAAATGACGCAATTAATATGTTGTTGAATTGTTATTAAAATGAAAGACAATTGCGTAATAAATTTCAATGGGTAAAGTTTGTTAAGAATTACCCCGCTGATCTGCATGGTCCTCTTATGGCCTGAGTGCCTGACCAAGATTATTTCTAGACTTTAAGGCGACGATAACCGACTTTTAATGATTTTATACTGAAGATCACGTCTAAACGAGTAGTGTTATTGATTTGAAAAAAAATATATGTTAAATTAGAGCATTTTCTCAATAATTTAATATGTGAATATTTTAGATTATGTTTATCTATATTACATAATGAAATTAATTTGTAAAATTATGTCTAAAGCGGATAAAAAACTGAGAATGGCGCAAAATCTACCAAGCCTATTTTTCTGAAACCGGAGATCGCGGAAGTCGCACTGATCCCATGATCCTCGGTACAAATGTGGGAAGGGAACACTGGGATAGTTTTTAGTCAGTAAGAGTCTGACAGACCCCAAAAAAAAGGTTAGTAGTTCTTGCCTGAGCAACCGGCAGCAAGTTCGTCATGCTCCCTTAGATGTCACTGCTTGCAGTAGCGTCGGGGGTCGGGTTGCCTCCTTCCCTCAAATATGGCGAGGGGGTTGAACGGGGTGAACGGGTGCTACTTGTGGTGACTGGTCGTCTTGCTGACCATGGTTTTGTCATTTTTTTTAACTGTTTTTTATTTTATTTTGATGGTGCTAGTTTATCATTTGTGACTTCGAGTTATAGCTATAGCTTTATTTAAGCGGGCACGCCCTTTATACCTAGAGGCTTTTATTTAGATACGTTTTGTTTACGTTATTTCTGCTTGAGTATAGTTTTCGACGATTATTGAGAGAGTTTTGTTTTTGTCTAATGGCGTGTGCAGTGTAACATAAGGCAAATAATTTAATTTAATGTTTTGTGTGGCGTAATGCAAATTATTTTACATTTGATTGTATAGATTCAAGTTTTATATGCGAACAGACAGCTGTGCTGCTGGGGAGTTTGTTGCGCCACTTCTTCTTCCTAGCTAAAGCACTAGGAAGTGGTGAAGGGTGGGGCGTTTTTGGGGGACTGTCTCATGCAATTTTTGTCGTTCGAAAAGTGCTGATTCTCAGCCTAGTTTGAATAAATGACTTTTGATTTTGGTTTTGAGTGTTAGATTAGTATTCTGTTAGTCTACGAGTCTGGCTGGATCTCAGTGGGGAGACATCAGCGCATGCCACACCTTATAAATTTTGATATTCCTGCCATCCCATCATGCGAGGTGGCAACGATGTCGCAAGGTGCTCTATAATAAAATCCTTATGGTTATATAATTCAGTTAGTGCTATGAAGTCTGATGGGGCACACTGTTGTTCAGTCCTAGGTGCTGTAGACACGACGCCTCGTAGGTAGTAACGGAGAATGCCTCGGTGGTCTTCGGGGAAGGCGAGACCTGAACCGCTGTTGCCGATACAAATTAAGGTACCTGTGGGCGTGAAAATTGTAGGATAAGAAATTAAGTTAATTGGAGAAATTTGGCCTATCTATCCTTATAAATTTACAGCTGCCATGCAAAAACTTTACTAACTTACGTTGAACAAACTATTTCCCCTACAATAGTACATTTTGATACAAGTGGAGAATGTTCTCGGCTCAAAAACAACCTCGCCTACGGCTCGAGTGTTAATTCCGCCCCGAATGCAATAACAAATGTCCACGTGTATCACGACGTTTTTCAATACACATTTGAAGAAAAAAAAAAAAAAAAATTAAACATTTTTTAAATATTAACGCCGTAAAGATGCATCTTTGCCGAGATTAAAAAAAAAACACCTCCGAATAGAGAGGACTGTCTTTGGCGCGAGACGATGTGAATAGAGGCATTGAACCAATTTGGACTAAGTATACCTAGTGTATAACGTGTTCCGTTTGGTGCCGGACGTAAAGAATAGCACCATCCTATTTCATCCCGTGAGTGTCGTAAAAGGCGACTAAGGGACTAGAGAATGGGTAGCAGCGTTCTCTATGCAATTTTTAAAACCATACTGCGATCGCCAACCCGCCTGCCAAGCGTGGCGATTATGGCAAATCCCCCCCCCCCTTTTGGGGGAGACCTATGTCCAGCAGTGGACGTCTTTCGGCTGAAATGATGATGATGATAGTGTATAAGTTATCTGTGGCAATTTTTGTTCCCGCACACGTGTTGGAAAATAAAACAATCGCATGCGTGAGAAATACATTGCATTGTGAACCTAATCGTAGTGCGATATGAACCAAATTTGGAGGAAGTGTTTTGAAAAATATAAAGACATTTTCTCACTATTTTTCCGACCAGCACAGATCTTGTCTCCAGTGAGGTACGCTCTGAAGGATGGAGGTGCTATCTCCATGCACTTCCGAATTGGTATGAAGGGGATCCTCTGAAGTTGTAGCAGTGATTGTTCCGTCGTCACATCGTCGCTGCTGTAAGGAAAGACTCCCACCTGACGACCAAAAACTTTAATAAATGACTGCCGAAAAAGGAGTGTAAAGTGTTTAGAGTTATGTATGTTTGCGAGTTTCTTTGTGCCAGCATACCTTTTAATTTCCTAAACAGATTTTTCTTTTTGTTTTTTTTTTATGTATGGGATATAGTTAGAATCCTTACATCATCCCGAATGACATAGATTATACAACATTATTTTTAGTATATGCGAAACCTGAATATAGTTTGTTCAGAATAAGGAACTGAATCCATTTCAATAATTTTTACACCATGTTTATTTTGTCCCAAATGTATTTAAGTGTCATGGAAAATGTTATCACCATTTAATTACTTACAATACAATCGTCGTACGGTTAGGTACCTACTGCCAAATTATTATCAATGAGCGCAAGACGACCCTGGAGGCGCGGGGGCGCCGCCGCCGCCGTTAGCATGTTTTTGTACGGACAACCCGGTAACATAACAACCTTATAAAGTTATAACTTTGTGATTTTTCATGATACAGTTTTGACATAGTGTACATAGATTTTTTACATAAAAATACTAGATACGTGTTTCGGGTTTCGCATATACTAAAACTAATATTGTATATAAATATTAAAAAAAAAAAACAATATGGCGGCAGTACGGTTCCATTTCCGGATGTGAAAAAAAAACTTCAATTATTGCACTATGGGTATCAACTTGAATGCCAATTGATGAGCACATGCCAAAACTATAACTACGAAAAAAATAAATACATGTGGGGCAGTCAGGGGACTGCCGATAGATGTGAAAACTAAGTAACTTCTGTATCTCATGGAAAGCGTTCGGCGACAATGACGCGAGTATCATGATTTTTGTTCACCCACTGAAAAAAATACGAGCTAACTAAGATACATTTTCTCTTAGTTGGCATTAAAATGTTTGGAATCATTATTTATTGATTTACTATAAACAAGATGATAGCTTAATTTGCCAGAACAATTTCATATTATTTATATCGACAATGTGACATACAATGTACAGAATAATCACTTGTCTTTGTTACATCATACATGCTTTGTTTGATTTTACCTCTTCACTTTTTTAAATCAAATAATAATTTTAGTTAATGGTAACAAGCAACTTGTTAGCATTTTATCATTCTTAAACTGACCAATATTTGAGTTAAATTAAATAACTACCCGTAATTAAACTAATTATGTAATTACTTAGTAGACGGAACTATGATAATTTAACAAAGTTCTCCTAGCTTCAGAAGTCAAGATCTTTTTAGGCTCGTATGGACTCAAGATGCGTGATCTGATCACACTGATCATATTTGTTAAGCAAACACTTTTTTTTCAGTGCCTAAAAGCGTTCGGTGATGATGACGCGAGTTATAAAAAATATAAAGTTATTTGGTATATTTTCATTTCAATAACGTTCACAAGATATAATAAACGAGAGTTATACCAACTGTTGTTAAAGTTTCTTTGGATATAGGTAACATTTATTTATTCTAAAACTTATTTCGTATAACGTTATTGGATATAACGTTTATATAATAGAAAATCATTAGGCCTATCGTTTAAAATATATAACATTGCGATTAATTTGAATGAGCGTGCTGCGGGAGCGGCGTGACAGAAACGAATCGCTGCAAAACCGACTCCACGTAGTCTTGTCTGCCCTACCCCTAGAGTGTTATTTAAAATCGCGTAGGCGCGTAGGGGCGAGGCGGCCCGCGAGCTGAGGAGCAGGTGGTTTCAACGCTTGCCGCCGCGGCTGAGGCTGGCCGGCAGAGCCGGCCAGCAAGTCGAAGCCTCGGTGGTGAGCGTGAAACACATCTGTGACGATAAGCTCGCATGGGACCGCTGTAGCCCTGCAGCGCCGCAGCCGTGACAGAAAACCTGCTGCATGTTGCATGCTTGCTGCATGCTTGCTTGCTGCATGCTTGCTTGCTACATGCTTGCTTGCATGCTGCATGCTTGCTTGCACGTTTTATCATATTACACTAAATAGGTTTTATGTCTTTTGAATGGTATATCAAACGATTTTATATTCAATGTATGTTATGCTTATAAAAATTAGTTGCTTTAAAATTATATCAATCGTTTATTATATTAACTGATCATTATATCAAATAAAATTATAGATTCAGTTGTTATATCTTGTAAATATTAGAGATTTTGTTATTATATCAAATATTACTTACCCCAAAAAAAGACATTAAAATGTTAAATGGTTCCTACCGTTCCCAAGTTTCCCTCCTGTAATTGCTTGATGTTGAAACTGTAGTCAAAGTCCAGGCAGACCGGATGCAATTTCATGGAGTATGTGAAAGCTTGGCTCAATATAACCAGGGCTATGTCATCCTGGAAATTAGTCTCCATTCCTTGAAAGCGGTCGGTTACCTTCACGCCTTTCACCTGCAGTAAATTGACTTTTAAAATATGAAGAATGTACACACGGCTACACATCAAGCAAATTTCCAGTTTATGCTGACCTCTCATTGTAAGGAAGTCCTATACAAAGCGAGATCAGCCTCAACTGGATACGTATAGCTTGATGTGTAGCCGTGTGTACCTATACTCCATTTGAAATAAGATTAGACTTGTAAACCTTTTTTACAGTCCGTTCAACCGATTTTGTCTTCTATTCCGTAGGCATAAGGATGGCATTAAAAGCAAAAACGTGGTTACAATACTATTATTACAGCTGCCATTTGTCATGCCACCAACCCAATAGAAGTCAAAATCGTTGAACAGACTGTAAACAAATGTATTGATAGTTCTAATGTTATTTCAAATGGAGTATAGTTGTCAGTCAACTCATATCACACAGAGAACGGAGATGCCTCTGCGGCTGTTGTTAGAGACAGTATTAGCAAATGTTCGCACAGATGCGTCACCGAACAGTTCAAAATTTTATAGATGGCAAAAAATAAAAATTTGGAGAAACAATCCAAATCCTAACTAATATAAATGCGAAATTAAGTTTGTTTGTTTGTTACCTTTTCACGTCTAAACCACTCATCCTGAAACACAACCGATCATCCTGAAATTTTGCATTATATACCTATGTTGTCAGGTATACAGAAACGGACATAGGGTAGGTACCTTTCATCCCGAAAAAAAGTACTGTTCCCGAGCAAAACAACAATAACGTTCTTATCATAATAGATGGCGCCACGTGTCTTTTGAATCATGATTGAATTACACTCACAGGCACAATTAACCGCACACCTATATCATTCGTCACCCTGTTTGTTTACGTTAACTATGGCTTATCAAATGTTTTGTTTTTTGTTAAGTGGGTACTTTAGCAATAAATTAAACACTATACTTTTATTTCGTTACCTAAATTTGTGTCACCGAAGGGTTTTTGGAATTTAGTCATCGTTTGACATTGTTGCAGTTGTGCTACCGTGTTAACATTTCCGGTTCTGTTCTGCCATAGTGTGCGAATATTGTTTAATTTGAGATTGTAATGTTTGCTCATTGTTTGTGACTGTAAAAAATGCCACTCGATGCAACTGGTGCAGCTAGGGCAGTGGCTTTAGCTGATGCTGGGTACAGCCAACGTCGCATCACTCGTACACTCGGTGTACCTCGAACCACGGTACGAGATGCCATCAGACGATTTCGGGAGAGAGGTTTATACACCCGCAGGCCAGGTCAAGGCCGACATCGATGCATTTCAACTCGAGATGACCGCTTCGTTGTCAGCAACGTGTTGAAAATTGCTTTTCGACCACTACTGAAGTTCATACGCGTCTTTTTGAGGTGAGAAATGTCAGTGTAAGTGAACTTACCATTAGAACAAGACTGGCAGAAAGAAATCTGAGGACTTTTAGACCAGGTCGCGCCCCACAACTGCTCCCACAACACCGTAGAGCTAGACTTTGTTATGCGCAAGAATATGCTGACTGGACTGTAGAGGAATGGAAGGACGTACTGTTCTCAGATGAGAGCAAAATAGCTTTAAGAGGTCCAGATGGACGTCAGTGTGTCTACAGGCGTCAAAATGAAAGGTTTGCTCCATGCGCTATAACCGAAACAGTGGGTTACCAAGGAGGGTCCATAATGGTTTGGGGAGGGGTATCTCTTACGAGGCTCGTACTGATCTAGTTTTATTCGATAGAGGCAGTGTGAATGCTACAAGATACGTGGAAGAAGTTCTTCAAGACCATGTCATACCTTTTGCACCGTTTATTGGTGGAAACTTTAGATTAATGCATGATAATGCACGTTGCCATACCGCAAGATTCGTCAGTGAGTACCTTAATGAGGTCGGGATTAAGTTTTACCATGGCCGGCACGCAGTCTCGATCCTAACCCAATTGAACACATTTGGGACAACCTCAAAAGACGTGTCCGAGCAAGAGTACCAGCCCCTACGACCTCAGGAGAGCTCCAAACGGCTGCGGTAGAGGAGTGGCACAATATCCCCCAATCGGATATCCAAGATATCATGGATGGATTGCCAAACCGGCTCCAAGAAGTCATAAGGGCCAGAGGTGGCAACACCCATTATTAATTTTAATTTTTTCTTGTAATTGAGCCACTACTTATGAAATCAAAACTTTTCAATTTTCATCGAAGATTTTCAGAAAATCGATTTTTGGTAAGCATCCTTTAATAAACGACATTTTTTCCAATACTTTTGTTATTTATTTTTTCATAAAGGTAGTTTTTTACGTACCTTTCATAAAATGTGGTCTAAGTTTGAAAATTTCTGAAAATTGAAAGAAATACGAGGAGGGCGGTTAATTGTGCCTGTGAGTGTATATTAAAACAGAAACATTAATAGTGTGTTTAGAGTTTTTGCCGCCAAACCACAAGCAGTATAACTGTACAACCCGAATTGATTGTCAAATTCTAAATTAACGCGAGCGAAGTCGCGGGCATAAGCTAGTTTCAGTATAAAATCTTGCAAAAATCTGCATATTTGGACACATTTTACCTGAACTTTGGCCATTCTTAATATACTTACTCATAAATTATCAAAGTAAAGAAAACCGCTTCATAGAAACCTTGCACATGTACCTACCCATAGAAATATAAACTTATATCGATGTACCTACCTACCTAACGAAGATTCTAATGACAAACATTTATTTCACAAACTTGTGAGGCTTACTCAAAAACACGCATTCCTGGTTTTATGAAATTTCCGTACACTATTTTTACATAAACTCACGCCTTCTTCCCATGGGGGTAGGCAGAAACAACGCCACTTGCTACACTCCTTACATACTCCTTTTGTTTCGCCTACGGTCATACACGCACGCCGGTTGCGGTTACTACGCACCTGACCTTTCTGAACAACATCACCAATTTGGTCACTATATGTCCTCCTAGGGCGTCCCCTCCCGGCGTTTCCACTCACCTCTGCTTTATAAATACCTTTTGTTAGTCGCCTTTCACTCATCCTCTCCACATGACCAAACCATCTAAGCATACTCTTTTCAATCTTCTTTTAAACTGCACCGTTGCCTTATCACCTCATTTTTCAACCTATCATTCATAGTCACGCCAGACATGCTTCGCAAGGAACGCATTTCCACAGCATTTATTCTACTTTCATGCTTCTTTTGCCACACCCAACATTCGCTTACATACATAAGCGTAGGCACCAGCACACCATTGTGAACAGCCAGTCGAGCCTTTTTGGGCATCGGCTGATTGGTCACAATCGCATGATTCGCTCAATTCACTTTATTTCCCGCATTTACTCTCCTTTCCACATCATCATCGATCTTTCCATCCCTTGTAAACTGACTTGCCAAACTCACTTACTTGCTCCACACTCTTATCATTTATTTTCACATCACACACCGATACATCCTCTTCTCTTTCAAACACCATGACTTTCGTCTTATTCACATTTATATTCATCCCTTTCCTCTTATATGCTTTATCCATCCCCATCACCATGTCTTGCAACTGTTCTGCAGACGACGCAAGTAGAACTTGATCATCTGCGTATAGAAGGCATTTGACAGGCAACTCATTCATTCGCACTTCCCACTTGCACTGGATAAAACAAGAAGTTTTTCGACCATGCTCTCGTTGACGATAGACGGACCGGGAAGGGGAAAATTGTGATAAAAGGATAAGCTGAGAAGTCGCTTAGACTACTGTATGACTTGATAAGGTCGTCTGGCGTACCAGAGGAAGTACTTACAGGAAACTTTTCTTCGTTACTAATCGCGCCGAAATCATTCTTGGGGACCACAAAGTATCCTGAAGTTCTGATCTTCGCACCAACATTGTTCCAGAAGCAATGGGCAGCTGAAAGTTTGATAATACTTTACAAAATAAGCATAAATATCACAATTACCCTTTAATATTTCCACTGCTGGGACACAGACCTCCTTCATATGAGAGGGAGCGAGCCCTATTCCACCACGCGGGCCCAGTTCTGGTTGGTAGATGTCACATGTCTTCGAATTTTTAGTTCTAGGACATGCCGGTTTCCTCACGATGTTTTCGTTCACCGTTTTGAAAGCAGTGGTGATGATATTTTCATAAAGCGCAGCGAATGAATAAATTATACATATTTGAGTTAGCAAGTTCTTCGCATCGCTCTGTTTTGGGTAACAGCAAAAGACTCATTCGCCGCGGATCGATCATTATCATTATCTATCAATACACAAGTTGAACTCACATCAGTCTATCATTTATATGTACCTAATCCGTACAAATAATTTATTAAATATCTTAATTTTTTTTTCTATTATGAATAATAAATAAATAAAAATAAAATCAATTTATTGACACACACAAGTTATGAAACATTTATAAATAGGAACAATTTTAATTGGAGGAGTGCTTACGTAGATATAGCCGTGGGCCCCAAACTAGGCACAGCCTGTATCTTGGTGGCCCAATATAGATAGCAAAGACAGATTGATTTAATGACTGCTCAGCGTGACACAGCACAGCAATAAACAAGTAATAATTAATTATGAAAATATGAATTCAAATCATTTAGAAATCAAAAATAAAATAATAGTAACAAACCAATAAATTAAAAATTTAAATAAAATAAAAATAAAAAACAATATAAAATCAAAGAAGATATCAACATGCGTAATTGTAAGAGACGTAAGTAAACATGTTGGCATTATTAATTGGAAAGGTGAAAGAGTAGCGTGTGTGTGTGTGTTTGTGTGTGTGTGTGGGGGTGTGTGTGTGTTTGTGTGTGTGTGTGGGGGTGTGTGTGTGTTAGAAAGTTTAATACAGGAGCCGGGAAAGGTCTTGACTATTTGAGTGTCATCTTGACTGTGAGAGTGACGTTTGAGTGTTAATAATAGTAGTCATTGGATACATGAAGTGTGCTGCCGATGCCGTTTTAAGACGATTAAAATGCCACGGTGTATTACGTATACAATAACTGTACCTGACATTACAATGTTGGGGCTTATTATAGTCCCTGCACAAAACACTCGGTACTTGACAATATTTTTCTGTTTTCTGTCCTCGTCTTCATTGTATATGTGTACGTACCACGGCAAGGTGGTGGCGTTATCTGAAAGTCGGCCACATTCTGTGAAGAAATTAGAAGCTTTTTAGAAGGAACTGGGTTGTGGAGGTCAGTTAGGCAGTCGCTCCATGTAAAATAGTGGTATTCTGCTACATCTGGTGAGACTGGAAGCTGACCAGACATAATTGGGAAAAGGGAGGCACGTGATTATGATGATGGAAACCGCATCAAAATCTGTTGTGCTGTTTAAAACATCTAAGCTGTCATAACAGAGAGACACGAGAAGCTACTGTTATGGACAACGAGTACATAAATATTAAATAGCTATTTACCTAACTTAACTTAGCGAATTAATTAGAATCTAATTAGAATCCCACTAGTCAATATAATAAGAAGAAAAATCCAAGCAGAATATCGCTAACTAAAAGTAAACAAACCGACGGACGTTGGGTAAATAAGCTTATTTATGTACGTGTACATATTTTACGAAGCAAATATTTTACGGAGAATTGGAAAACCGTTAAATATAACCTTAGCTACTATTGGTGGCCAAAATCGAGGCATAATCATTAGCCAATAATATAAAAAAAATGCAGGGGTCTTCAGTTCTGGCCCGAAAATATGATGTAATAATTTCTTAAGAGAAAAACTATAAAAGAGGGTCCGGGGACTCCGGGCGCCGGGCCTCATTCTACTCTGACGCGCAGCACAATCAACATCAGCTCCGACTTACGGCGACTCAAGACATCAGCGAAGCACCCTATTCTCTACGACACAGTGGACCCTGGGCGACTCATAGTCCTTTCCCTTCTGCATTATTGAACGAGTGAAGATTTCATCGAGGAGGCGTTATTCAAGAGCTACGAGTTACGAGTCGAGCTCGTTGATAATAGCGTCTGTCGTTTTTGTTAGGCGTCAAAGTTTTATTATATTTACTTTGTTATTGTTGTGTACCAAGTTGAAAAAATATAGTGGCAAGTGCCTTTCAACGACCACGGTGTTCATCTTCACATTATTTACCCCACTGTCCCCTACAGCCACATTGTTTTAATATATAGATTATGTACCTGGGGTACATTGAGCCACATAGTCCCAGGTCCCATCGACGCATCGCATTCGAGGCATGGCTGCTGGGCTATAGTAGCCATGGCGGCACTCGGGCTTGACGGAGGTCCCCACAGGCTCATATTCACCGCAGGGCCTAAACCCTTCAGCACCTGCTCTGTTACACGAGTACGTCACGCTTGAATGCTCCTGAAGGTAGCAGACGCCTGGAAAACAGAGTAATTATTAATATTTTTGAGAAATAATTGCGTAAAAAGAATCCATTGGTCACGTGACGTTGAACAGGAATCTGAGAGAGACACGTCAATTCTTGCAGACGGTTGCGTTTCAAATGGTGTGAAAACTAACTTTATGCGTCCGACATAAAGTTTCTTTTGTATTAACAATTGACGTAGGTACGAAAGGAATGATCTTAAAAGGACTGGTTCTCAAGAGTGGTCCTCTCGCACAATGTGGCAGTGTTCATTATTCATCTACTATATTCGTAGTAAGTAAAGGCACATAAATAAGTAAATTGAAATCGTCTACATAAAGACGACTAACAAACTAAACTAATTATTCGTCTGCTTTGAATATGATTTTTAAAATATTTAAAAACGTTGTTAAGACTATCGAATATTATAAATTTATAATATACAGAATGTTTGGCAGAACGTTGAACATACGGAAATGGTGGATACGTGGGGTCATCTGCTACTTACTCAGCCCTAATTTATTTGGCCCTAGCCCCCCTCATTTTTATAAAAAGTGGGTAAAACAGATTTTTTTTTTTAATTTAATGTTGGCAGATTCTTATAAAATTATTGTTTTATTCACATGTTAGCTAGAAAAAAGTTATGAGTCCTGAAACTTACAGAAAGATGTAAAAAATACTTAAATCTTAATTTCAACTTTTTTTTTAGTTTTGCTTGCTTTTATAAAAAAAAACCTTTAAGAGTTATTTCATAATATTTCAAGACGCGTCCTCCTTGAGACAATGACGTTATTCAGTGTATGCCGAAACAAGTTTGATTGCCCTGACTTGGTGACTGGTTTGTGTTACCTGGTTCCTCGAACAGTACATGGACGAGAGGTACGCTCTAGGCGACTGTTCGCTACCAGCTTTTGTAGAACCAATGCTGGTGTGCGCTCACCGCTATACCGCTTAGTCGACACATACAATACGCGTTTTGGTGCAATAGACATATTATTCCTAAGTAGATACAAATTTAAAAGTGATATAATTACAATTCTAAAGGATCGGCAGTTGGCTCCATAGGTTTTACACAATGTAGGTATCATTGTTGATAGGCTAGTAGTAGTAGACATGTATGATACATAACGCATGAATCTTTTTGAATTTATTTGTTTGAATTTAGTTTTTTGTTTTCCTTTTTTGTTTGTTACATCTTTTATAGAATATAGTTTAACCTTTTTTATTTTTTTCTCTTTTAACTTGTTTTTTATTAAGTTAGCCCTGCTACAGTTAACGCTTGCTAACGGCTTGTTTTTATTATCTAATGTGGTAATCTGTGGAAAATGTTGTGGGTAGTATATTAGTTAAGTTTAATTTTAAGACAACACTGTTTATGCTTAATATACTACTGTTTGTTTTCCCAAATGTAATACATAAATAAATAAATAATTTTATCAAGTTGGAAATTGTCGACGAAACTCTACCTTTACGGAAAGTGAAATGTTTTGCGAAATTAAATACTGCAAGGTTGGTAAAAATTAAATGATCAAAAAACATTGCCTGTTTTACCCATTTTTAATAAAAATTACACTTTTAAGTTAAGAAAGTGGTGAAACTAGACAAAGCATAAAAAAAATATCCAGGGGGCCAGGGCCAAATAAATTAGGATTAGAGCAGATGACCCCACCTAACCACCATTTTCGTATGTTCAACGTTCTGCCAAACATTCCGTATAATCCGACAGAAGTAATAAATAAAGTTTGTGTGCGAGCAACACTGTTAAAAAATACCGCAGATTTGGCAGAATGAAAGTATTGTTAGACACTCGAGCCGCCATGACAGATTGCCCGCCCCATTTTGACAATCATTACACCATTGCAAACTATAGGTTGTTCCATGTGGTGCCGAACTTAAAGAATAGCACCATCCTATTTCTTCCCGTGGGTGTCGTAAAAGGCGACTAAGGGACTTATTAAAGAATGGGCCGCAGCGTTCTCTATGCATTTTAACACCATACTGCGATCGCCAACCCGCCTGCCACCTCCAAATGCAAATGTTGGGGGAGGCCTATGTCCAGCAGTGGACGTCTCTTGGCTGAAATTATGATGATGAAACTACAGGAAACATTACTAGTTAATCTGGGGGCACGGTAGTGCCCCCGCCAAGACGAGCCAAGCGAAGCGCAAGGGCACTACCTACCTTTCTCGAAGTGTTTCATCGTTTTTTTGAACCCTCATAGAGTTGGTTTCCGATGTACCAGATAGTTCATATTCTCAGGATATGATGTCAATAATAGACTAAATAAACATACAAAGTCTCAATTGAATAGCTTTAATACTTTAGATTTTATTGATATCTAAAATACACCGATTTCGTCACTGACACACTGCTGATCATCAACATGTTTGGCTACTTCCTGAAGTGCTAGAAAGCTGAAATTTGGTATGTAATCTAAGTTTAGTATACAACCAACAAAAAATTAACTTATAACTTTCGCCTCCCATCCCCTAAAATGGGGGGGTGGAAGTTTGTATGAGACTTCAAAATGTTAGGGTACTTCCTGAAGTGCTAGAAAGCCGAAATTTGGTATGTAAACAAAGTTCAGTATACAAAAAAACACTACCATGCCCCCAGATAAACTTATAACTTTCGCTAAAATTGGGGGGGGAGGGGTGGAAGTTTGAATAAGACTCACCAATTTTATGAATTAGGACATGAAAGTTTACACGGGACAGTAACTAAAAAACCTATTAATAAGTACTTACAAGAACCTCCGCCTTAATCAAGAGTCTCATGGTAGGTCTCAGTCATTTACGCCCTTTGACGACGAGGTGAGCAAATCAACTGTATGTATCAAGTCTCATGGTAGGTCTCAGTTATTTACGCCCTTTGACGACGAGGTGAGCAAATCGACTGTAAGTACTTAATTGAAACTTTTGTACTTGATTGGATTGTAATTTTGTATTATTTTTGTAATTTTACTATGGGAATAAGATATAATACTAAAGTTAGGTATATAATTAAAATAATTTTATGACCAATTTACAAGGTGTTCATCTTATAAATATAGACTTTGCTAGTATTAAATCACAACAGTCAGCTATAGTTGAATATAATATCGCCCTGATTTAAGGTAATCAGTAAACCATCAAAGAAAAAAGGCAAAGACAGAGAATGGGCTATGAAAACCGGCACTGCTGATACCCCAAAAAAAGAGAAAAAAATAAACACAAAAAAGACTGCCTAGCAACTTACAAAAATAACTGAAACCCCACCAAAAACATTTCATGTAAAATGTTGCCAAGACGACCACATAAGGTTTGCCCTGTGAAAAAGATATCAGATCTCATGTAGAGCCAAGCTTCTGAATCTACACGGCCTAACTCTACCGACCCTAACTTCACAAATTCTACATATCAGTAAAATTGTATGGCTTGGCTGTTTCGTTGCTTACTTCAGAAACTAAATATTCGCATCACCTCCACGACGGTAGCGAAACGGCGCGGGCGGCGGCGAAGCCATAAATTTTTACTGATAATATGTAGAATTTGTGAAGTTAGCGTCGGTAGAGTTAGGCCGTGTAGATTCAGAAGCTTGGCTCTACATGAGATCTGAAGGCCAATTCTCGTAATTTAAACCGTTCAAAATCTAGTCGCAATCTCATCTTGGCGACAAACAAACGTCAAAAAATTGTCAAAATGTAGGGAAATAAGAGGTATTTTTGACAGATTGAGACTGATATCAGACTGTGAACGTTCTTAAAATTAGTAGAATTGCCCCTCTGATATCTTTTTCTCAGGGCAAACCTTATGAGGTCCTCTTGGCAACATTTCACATGAAATGTTTTTGGTGGGATTGGTTTTTCAAAAACTGTCAACTAGCATAATAATTATAATTGTGTGCGCTCACTTGACTTAGGTTCGAATTGAAAATACCATTCGAATTGAATTAATTAGTACTAAGTTAGTTAGTTATTCGGGAGGACACGGCGTGGCATACGGTTGCAGAGTGTGCAGCTTAGGAGGAGCCACGCCGTGCCCTCGTTTCGGAAGTGGGAAGCGACCTGTCACTGCCGGCTGTCATTCGTTCTATGGTCGGTGGCGCAGCGTGGTGGGACGCTGTGAACTCCTTCTGCGAAAATGTCATGTCGCAGAAGGAGGCAGCGAAAAGAGAGAGGGAGGTCTCGAGTGCTCTCCCGGCCCGCAGCAGGCGCACCGGGCGTCGGCAGAGGGCAGATAATGCCCTCTTCCGGCCCACCTAAATAGGTCCAGGGACGACGGACTCGGGGACGTCCACCGCTTCCTATCATACAAGACCCGAGCTGGTGGCGCGGTATTGTTCCACGCGCGCCCCTCTTAGACGTCGCGGGGGGAGTCAAACACCTCACTCCCCCCGCTTGACCTGATTACCGCATTATTAGTTTATTTTACACAAAACAAAAGGTATTTTAATAAAACGCGTATACTAAACGATCAATAATTAAATTATCTTTAAATTGGTGAAGGTTTTAGAAAAAGTTTTTAGTTTTCTGAGTTTTTTATCCGCGTTAGACATAACTTTACAAATTAATTTCACTATGTAATATAAACATAAACTAAAATATTCACATATTAAGTTATTGAGAAAACGATCTAATTTATCATTTATTTTTTTCAAATTATTAGCACACAAATTATTTTTGAAACAATTGATATTAGCTTCAAAGATTGCGATAAGTTCAAGCAATGACTTTTGTAAAAAAATAATAAATACGAAATATGCTCGAAAACCTTTTTATTAAGGGGACGATAACTGACTTTTAATGATTTTATACTGAAGATCACGTCTAAATGAATAGTGCTAATGATTTGAAAAAAAAATATGATAAATATGTGAATATTTTTGCGAGGGAACACGGGGTGCATAGCATCGGCGTGAAATTCACGGGCTACCTTAGTGCATTCCCCTTAAATCAGTTAAAGTCTCACAAGCCCGTCAGATGTCGTCCGCCCCAGGGCGGAGGACATCCATGAGGATTAAGAACCCATTACAAAAAAAAAAAGGTTTAGGTAATTATCAGATAGACCGCGCGGAACAATAAAGTGAGGCCCGTTTGTAGACATGTGTGCGTTACAGCCACGTGACAGCGCTATAAGAACAGGTGCCTCTATGTGTGTGTACGGTTGCCAGGAGAATGAAAAAATTAGCCACAATATTTCATTACATGAAAAAAAAAAGTTTTTTTTTTCTTAAATCAGTTGTTTTTATTAACAGTATACGTCAAATTAACAATACCCATATAAACGATACATTTGCGATATATTTTTATTTTGAGACACCAACATTTTATTGTTTTTGGTAGCAATACTAACTTTATGGTGACGTCATATAACCCATGATATAGCAAATCGACTGATGTAATAAGTATTATAAAATCCATTAACTAGTTACACTTACGAAGACACATACATACTTATTTATTTATAAACATACTAACCAGAAAAGGCGATAATTATAACACTATTATCGACATAAATATTTTTGTAAATCGATACTCCTGTATCCTATACTTATTTCCTAACTTAGGGGTACCTAAATGTTTCAATATAAACTAGCAACACCGAATGATTTTTGTTAAGGTTTTGTGTTTCAAGATGTCACTAACAATAAACACGTAAAATAAATCCAAATAGACAAATAATCAATATTTTACTTATGAAAGATACTTCATCTTATTTCTTTTGTTTTTGGGAACAGTTTTTACAATGTTTAATAATACAAGACGGCATCATTCTGAAATTATCTGTTAAGAGCCCGTGGCGTACTAACGATGCGACGCTTCGTGCTGTACTGAATCGAGAGCGTATTCGCTTTTGAATTTGTATTTGCTTTGTTGGCCGCACTCTCGGTGTTCCGCGCGGTCCATCTGCTTCTTTTCTATAATCTGAGGTAATTATGGAGGACTATTATAATAAAACATCTATGTACTAATTACCCATGTTTGCAAACCATTATATGATTTGAAATTATAGGATATATTATAGGTTATATATTGAAATTATACTCACGGACACACTTCGGCATTGTGGTGGACCACTCCCCCAGGATACACAGCACGACATTGTTGCCAATAACCCCGTGGAAAGGATAGCAGCTCACGTTGAGGTAGACGTACTCAGCGTCGTCTCCAGGCTTCGCTGCAGGGTCTCCAGCTACTGCGTAGAACCCATGTTCGGGATATGCTGGGAGGATGCACTTCGTAGACCTGTCAAAAAAAAACATACCACCATCACCATCTGTCTATTCTTTTCCCAACCTATTAACACTGGAACTTGAAAACATTGTAAAAGACCATTATTTTTAAAAGAGTAACCATGGAGTTTCTTGCTGGTTCTTCTCCATAGGGTACGACCAATTGGAACCGTGCACCTAGCTTCTGACGTTTCATAAGTGCCCATGTAGGCTTAGATATGTGAAATAAAATATTTGGATTTTCATTTTGAATTCAACTATGTCGGGTTCGGCGTCCGTGTGGTGCCGGACGTAAAGAATAGCAGTAACCCATTTCTTCCCGTGGGTGTCGTAAAAGGCGACTAAGGGACTAATTGGGGATTGGTCGATCGATCGCTTGCCTAAGCGGACGTGCCTTTTGTTTTGCTTATAATGTGCGAGAATTAAATAATTACTACTAAATTGTTATTGAAATTACATATGCAGTATAAGCATTAAAACTAAAGTGTGTCGCGAGTTGATAGATAGAAACACTGACTTACGCGTTCATTGCATTAGCAATGACCTAAATCTTATAGACTATAGTTACTGTGGTGGATATGGCTGCCTCAGGATCTAGCCCGTTTGACCGTAGCCAATTGCTGCGAAGTCCTCCGCCGACACCAACTGCACGAGACAAGCCCATAGCTACTCCATCAGCTCCCACGGAATATGAGTTACCCTCTGAAGTTCTACCCACGTCGGAAATTAAGAAATGGATGAGCACAATAGACTCCATCTTGAGTGAAGTGTGTACTATAGTAGCTGAGGGCAAAATGAACTCCGAACAGAAGATCCGTGTGACTAATTTATGCCGTAAGGTGACTAGTGGGACATCTCAGATGGCTGTCCTGTATCAGTCTCTGACACACAAAACTACACAGGCGTACACTACTATTGAACATCTACAAGAAAAGCAGGGCGTTGTGAAATCACTCCAGCAATTCAAAGAGGTCGTAGAAAGTAAAATGAAGCCCGCAGAAACTACTTCCTACGCAAATATGGTCAAGAAGGGCTCCGACAACTACATCCGCCCTGCAAATTTAAGCTCTGTTGCTATTTACCATAGCGATAAATCCAAAACCAGCGACGACACGAAGTCCCTTGTCCAGAAAATCATCTCTCCCGAGGAACTCAAACTTCATGTTCGTGGCGTTCGAAAAGTGAGAAACGGAGGGGTCATCATCAGCACGGACAAGAGGGAAGACATAGAAAAATTACGGAAGTCGGAAAAACTAATTGCGTCAGGCCTTACCATTGAAGAACCAACAAAGCGCCGTCCTAGGGTTGCAGTTATTGGTGTCCCCGTAGCCCTAACGGAACAGGAGGTATTTGATTGTATTTTCGAGCAAAACCTGTCTGAGAAACTGCCGAACACAACCCGTGACTCCTTCTTAGCTACGGTAAAACTAAGCCATAAATCCGGTAAGAAAAATCTGAGCACCTGTAATTATATTCTAGAATTACCAGCTAACATCAGGAGGTTTCTTATTGAACAAGGGCGAATTTTCATCGATTGGTCGTCCTGCCCCGTGAGAGATTTCACGATAGTCACTAGGTGCTTCAATTGTCAGCAATTCGGACATGCAGCTAAGTATTGCCGAGAAACGAGCGCAACCTGTAACCACTGCGGAGAGGCTGGTCATTCCTTTAAGGACTGCAGCAATAAAAATGCTCCCCCCAAATGTGCGACGTGCAATCGCTTCAAGCGCAAAAGTGACCATAACACTGGTGATCCTAGTTGCCCGGCACGCAAGTTCGCAGAGGAAAACTACATAAATTCTATAGACTATGAAGGCGCCTAAGAGCGCTACAGTTTTCGTATCTTTTTAAGCACGCTAGCAGGGGTTTAATTTTATTTTTATATTTTAAATAGTAACTACTTCTATAATTATGATCGATAATTTGCTTTGTGACCTAGATAGCTTTTCTGTATCTGAAACTACTATCTGCAATGTTGCAGACTGTAAACATTTTATTCCCGCTGTGGATAAAACATTAACTGTGCTTACCCAAAATATTCGTAGCATAAACAAAAACATGAACGGTTTTGAAGTGTTGTTACAGAATCTTGACATAAGCTGTGATGTAATTGTCCTGACAGAATGTTGGTTGTCCAATCAGACACTCAGTTTACCACCCCTGGATGGTTACTCTTCCCACAAAACCAATCGACATCTCAATCAAAATGATGGCTTAGTAGTTTATATCAAGAAAAATCTGAAAGCAACAGTAGAGGAACCGATAATTCAGGATAGTAATTGCTTGATCATAGAAATTAGCCCCGATGTAGTGGTAATGGCTGTTTACAGACCTCCTTCTCAAGATATTGACCGATTTTTAGACTCTCTTGACACTCTTCTAAAAAAGTTGTGTAATTTCAAAAACATTATACTAATAGGTGACATAAATATTAACATTGTTTCCGGTAAACTCGATAATCATGCACATAATTACCTAAACATTTGCTCATATCACGGACTATTGCCAGCTTATCATTACCCCACGCATCAAAGTGGATCATGCTTAGATCATATAATTTTGAAAACAAAAAAACCAACCAAAACATTCATTACTAATTCTTCGCTAACTGATCATAATGCAATTTTACTAACATTGCAAATATCATTACCCAGGAAAAAATGCATGCGCAGCTATACCAAAGTTAATATGACAAAACTAGAAACTGACATACGCAGCATAAATTTAGACCCAGTTTACAACTCATGCGACGCGAATACTTCCCTAAACTACTTTATAGGCTCACTACAACATGTAATAATTAAAAACACTTTCACTACAAAAATGCCTAGGAAATATAGTAATGTCAAACCCTGGATTACACCGGGTCTCGTCCGTTGCATAAGGCATAGAGACAAATTGCACTTAAAATCTAAACTAGCACCTGACAACGAGGTACTTAGCATAACGTACAAAAGGTATAGGAACTTTTGTAATAACCTACTGAAGAAAATAAAAATCCAACATGATAAATATGAGCTGCAATCAGCAGGAAATAATAGTAAACTACTCTGGAAATATATAAGAACAAATACTTTTAGTGCAAAAAACTCAGAACCTACACTTGATTTGCTATCAACAGATATTTGCCCATATAAAGCAGCTGATAAAGTTAATAATTTTTTTGTCAACGTTGGTAAAAACTTGGCTGACAAAACACCTAGAACAATTCTCTCTTGCCAAAACCAGACTACTGTAACTGTAAATCCAGTTAATTCTTTTGTATTATTAGATACCGATATCGATGAAGTTTTAGGAATGATTTCCGGATTAAAAGATGACTGTGCTGTCGGGTGGGATGATATACCAAATAGGATCCTTAAGAAATTTAAATACCTACTAGCTCAACCTCTAACTCATATCTTTCAGCTATGTCTGACTAATGGAGTTTTTCCTAGCCTACTTAAAAAAGCATTGGTCACTCCTGTTTTCAAATCTGGAGACAAGTTTTGCGTTAATAACTACAGACCCATTTCTGTATTAACAGGCCTCTCCAAAATTTTGGAAAGAATTATAAATAATAGGTTAATAAAATATCTTGAGGACAACAAATTACTTTCAGATAGTCAATTTGGTTTTAGACCAAAAAAATCAACCTGCCAAGCAGTACACAAATTGACTAATTATATTACGGAAAATCTGGATAATGGCTTACATTGCTTGGGAATTTTCCTGGACCTTGCCAAGGCTTTCGACACTATTTCTTGCTCTAAACTATTGCACAAGCTTGAATCACTTGGGATAAGAGGAACACAACTCCTACTTTTTTCTGATTATCTCAAAAATCGTTATCAGTGTGTAAAACTCGGTCAGTTTAAAAGTTCAGAACTTAAAAACAGCTGTTACGGCATTCCACAAGGAAGTATTTTGGGACCTACGTTGTTTTTAATATACATAAATGAACTTTGCAGCCTGAAATTACCAAATGGTATCATAATGTCATACGCAGATGACACAGCCCTATTGTTTTCGGCTAAATCAAGAGAGGAGGTCTATAAATATGCTCAGAGTGGTTTTAATTATGTATCAAATTGGCTTTGCATGAATCTACTAACATTAAATGCAGATAAAACCAAACATATTTTATTTAGAATGAAAAACACTAAATTACCACTTACTAACCTTACCATTTATGCTCATAACTGTACGACAGACGCTGACGCTGTTTGTTCGTGTCCTACTCTAGATAAAGTCGACCATATGAAATATTTAGGTGTTACAATTGACACAAATCTAAATTTCCGTAAACATATTGATTTGCAATGTACTCGAGTTCGTAAATTAATCTACATTTTTAAGAACTTACGTCACATTGCTGACTATAAATTAATTAAACAGGTATATTTAGCTTTGTGCCAATCTGTACTTACATACTGCATAACTACATGGGGTGGTGCTGCAAAGTCAATTTTACTACCTCTAGAACGTGCTCAAAGAGCAATTCTAAAGGTAGCCACTTTTAGGCCTTTCAGATTTCCTACACACCAGCTGTACATGGCATGTGAGGTGCTAACAGTACGCCAATTATTTATTCTGCACATCATGTTACATCAGCACGCTGAACTCGCTTATAAACCTTCTGACAAGAGAAGGAAAGATCTGGTCTGCATAAAGCCACAAACTAGGCATGCTTTTGTAAACCGGTTCTATGTCTATTTAGGACCCCATGTATATAATAAGCTAAATAGGATACTTAATATATTTAGTGCCACTCACAAACATTGTAGTCTGAAGATATGCGAATATTTGGGTAAGCTTGATTACACAGACACAGAAAAGCTTCTAGAAGTGCTTCAATAATTATGTAGATATTAAATTGGTAATTTTTTATTTGTATTTAGTAATATATGTAGGATAGTATTATTTCAATAATCAATTAACTATGTACAAACAATCAGCTTGATCGCTTAGTCTTGGGATGGCCTGAAACACAGGTTTTTATTAACCTAGCTCAGGCAGGTCGCCACACAAGTTATAATGTTAGTACCAAACCAATGCACCTTTCATAGGTAAGTAACAACATGTGTAAATTAAATTAAATTGAACTACTTTGTTTATAAGTACTTAAGCTAATTTGTTGAAGAACTTGGTACTACTAAGTATTTATAAGTTTGTAAATGTTTTACTTTGTAAAAGGACGTAAATAAAATTATTAAAAAAAAAAAAAAAAAAAAAAAAAATATACGTAATTACTAGAGAATGGGCAGCAGCGATCTCTATGCATTTTAACACCATACTGCGATCGCCAACCCGCCTGCCAAGCGTGGCGATTATGGCAACCCCTTTGGGGGAGGCCTATGTCCAGCAGTGGACGTATTTCGCCTGAAATGATGATGATGATGGGTTCAGCTTCCAGTCCACCCGGGTGCATCTGAATACCAATATTTTACATGGATGGATCTATTTGACTTCCTCAACCCACTTAGTAGGCAACACGATACCCTTTGACAGCTCTGGTTGTCAAACTTTCGGGCTTCTGACGACCCGTGACAATTGTCAAAGATCTGCAAATGACAGCCGGGACCAACGGCTTAAGGGGGCTGCGCTAAGGTAGCCCGCGGAATTCAAATTTTCTTACGTTTTTTGCAATTTCTTTGTCAGGTTGTATGTTGATATAATTATGATTCACGGACGTATCACACATTTATTTATAGAATTATAATCGTATAAATCATCAATACAACTCTCTAAGTTCATATTACCCTATTGAATAACTATTTCATGAAATCATAACTAATGAGGACTTTTCTAACTTAAGGAGTTGTATTACTGATTCTAAAGATTATAATTCTGTAAAACCATATTTGTTACGTCCGCGAATCATATTTCGATCAACATAGACAATAGTCTTCTTCAATGTCCCACTCACCGCACTGACTTCATTCGCTCTTCCTTCTTCGTTCAGTCTATCTCTCTGTGGAATGCGCTCCCCCAGGAAATCAGGATGGCAACCAACCGATTATATCCTTTAAAGTTCGCGAGCACATTCGTAAGAAGCTGGCAGTTTCATCACAACGGTAATATTTTCCCATTGATTGTTTAGTTTGTTGGTATATTTGTGTATTTTTACAGTCTTATATTTATTTATAATTAGGTATATAAATATTATATTTAAAGTTTTTAATAGGTATAAGTATGTATATCCTTATATTTATATAAATATTTATTCCACAATTTTCGTTATTGCACCTACCACTGTTTGTCTCCGCATCACCCAAAGGTTGGCTGGTAGAAAATGCTTATGGTAAGTCCGCCTCTGTACATTTGTGTGCTTAAAGTATTAATTAAATAAATAAAAATAAATACAACCTGACACAGACCTGGGCTCCTAAAATGGACGATTTGGCAGAATCATAATATGATCTGCGTACAATTCATATCCCGAAATTCATCTGTTTGACAGTTTTGTATGGAGTTTCGTAAAATGGTCCACAAATTATGAATTGCTTTAATGAAGTCTAATGTCAAATAGCAGCTGTCAAACAGATGAATTGCGGGATGTATGAATTGTACGCAGATCATATTATGATTCTGCCAAAGACTCCATTTTAAGCCCCCTGCAAATTGCAAAAAACGTAAGAAAATTTTAATTTCGCGGGCTATTTTAGCGCATCCCCCTTAAAGTGCTTTCCGAGGCACGGAGCGGTCTCGGTATGTAAAGATGTTCACCTATCCACGGACCGACCGCGGCAAGCGTAACTTTACCTGATCGATCGACCCGTGTGGCTGTTTTTACTTAGCCATGATCCCCTCGTTCATGTTTGACGTACAGTTAATTATAGACGCACATAGTCCGTCAATAAATGTAATTGCAGGTTGTTATTTCGTTATAATAATCATAATATTTTTATTTATTTATTATCAAAAATCAAAATCAAAAATATTTTTGTTTCACATAAGCCTACATGGGCACTTATGAAACGTCAGAAGCTAGGTGCACGGTTCCAATTGGTCGTTTCCTATGGAGAAGAGCTGGCAAGAAACTCCACGATTACTCTAAAAAAAAAAAAATTGGCTTTTACAATATTTTCAAAGTATGAGAGGACAGCGTAGGCCCGTCAAAAGTCTGCCGGAGGCTCTACGCGGGGATCGTGCGGTCCATGGCCCTTTACGGAGCACCGGTGTGGGCGCGTTCTCTGAGGCTGCGACCAGCCCAGCGGTTGAATGCGTCCCAAAGGGTCATGGCCGTCAGGCTGGTACGGGGTTACCGCACGGTCTCCCGTGAGGCGGCGAGCCTCCTTGCCGGACTGCCGCCGTGGGATCTGGAGGCAAAAGTCCTCGCGCACATCTGGGAGTGGCGCGAGGAGGCGAAAGGCCGGGGTGAAACTCCGCTGCCGCGAGTAATCGCGGCACAGCGGACGGAGCTCCGGCGGGATCTCATGGCGGCATGGAGAGTGCGATTGTCGCAACCCAGCGCAGGGCACGCCACAATTGTGGCGATAAGTCCCCTCTTTGAGGAGTGGCTAGAGAGGCGCCACGGCGTCCTCACCTTCCGCCTGACGCAGGTCCTCATCGGACACGGTTGTTTCGGGAGGTTCCTGTTCAGGATAAAGCGGGAGGAAACGCCCGGGTGTCACCACTGTGTGGATCGCCCGGAGGACACGGTGGAGCATACGGTGGAGGTCTGCCCGGCTTGGGCGGAGCACCGCCGTGTCCTCACGGAGGCGATCGGTGGCAGCGATCTCTCGCGTCCGGCCCTGGTTCAGGCCATGGTTCGGAGCGAGAGTGCATGGGAGGCCGTCACCTCCTTCTGCGAAGCAGTAATGCTCGCGAAGGAGGAGGCGGAACGCGTGAGGGTAAGGCAGGGTTCGCGCCCTCACGCCCTTAGCCGCCGCAGGAGACGCCCCGGGCGTCGGGAGTCACAAGCCGATTTCCGGCCACCGTAGGCGCGGGCCTGCGGACGGTGAGCGATGGGTAGCTCGCCGTCCGATAAGGACCAGGCCCGGGTCGACGGCGCGTTGTGTTTCACGCGCGCCTCAAAGAGATGTCAGTACCAACTGACGGGGTCCGTTAGGGCCAATGCCTGCCGGGGTTGCGAGTTTGTCCGAAAGGGATATCGTGGCCCCGGCACACAGGCAACGGAAGGAACACGGGTGGGTTTTAGTCAGTAAAAGTCTGACACGCCCTCCCGCTCAGCCCAGAGCGGGAGAAGTTATTTGATAATTTCCCACCCAAAAAAAAAAAAAAAAAGGCCCGTCAAAAGTACCAGGTACTTAACAAAATAGAAAATGGTCTAGAGATCTACAGTATATTTAAGCCTACAACGTCCTCACATTAACAAAGCCAAGCCATTAAGGCACTAAGTCCCAATCACAACACATAGTACATACAATTAAAATTAAAATAACATAAAATTAAAACAAACATCATTACACCATTAAAATACAATACATTAAAATTAAATTAATGATTTAATATGAGATTTGACTTCAGCCTAAGCTTAGGCTTTCGTAGACTTCATCAAGTTAAACTAGGCTGCACAGTCAATTACCAGGGCCCCTAAAATGGACCTTTGGCAGAATCTTAATATGATCTGCGTACAATTCATAGCCCGCAATTCATCTGTTTGACAGTTTTGTATGAAGTTTCGTAAAATGGTCCACAAATTAAGAATTTCTGTATTGAAGTCTAATATCAAGTAGCAGCTGTCAAACAGATGAATTGCGGGATGTATGAATTGTACGCAGATCATATTATGATTCTGCCAACGCGTCCATTTTAGGCCCCCAGGCTGCATAGTCCTAGTTAGAATAATGTACCCAGGATTTTGTAATATCTTGATATAAAAGAGTGTCCTTGGAGTTTCTTGCCTATTCTTCTCCATAGAGATCTACGTTTTGGAATGGGAAAATAGCTTCAACTTTCTGACTAACAGACCGACTCTTTGACAATTCAAAAGTGCCTGTAATAGGTTTAATCGAAATAAATATTTTGAGTTTGAGTCTGCACAGTCAATTACCAGGCTACACAGTAAAAAGCCAGGCTGTACATTATATGTATAGCCATACTGCACAGTCCATAGCCAGGCTGCATAGTCAATAACCAGGCTGCACAATTAAAATCCAGAGCACAGAGCAAACTCGTTCATGTTCATTTATCCGCGAGCGTTTACGAAGTACGGAATTTCATACAAACTTTCAAGGGCTAGAAAGTTTGTATGAAATGCCGTACGTCGTAAACGCTCTTATCTCCCATTGGCATGCTGAGTGCAAGCCTTTTTGTCACAGTCATGACGTGCAGTTGCCGACTATCTGTTATTTTTCTGCTTGTGATTATAATGTAGAGAGGTTTTTTTTAAATGTTTACTTGCTCGAGCTTATGTTTTCCTAAGCACGCGTTTCTGTGACGAATAAAAATATTTTTCTTTCTTTCTATTAGCGAACTTACCTTTTTTCAATATTATGTGGTTGGCTGGCTGAAACTACGCCTGCGGCTGAAATGGCAAAATAATACTGTTTATTTGCTTAATCAGATGGATGATTCACAATGAACATAGGTTCACCATGCATCAATGACTGGAGTTAATTGTCGATATGATTTTGACGTGTCCGTTTGGTGCCGAACGTAAAGAACAGCACAATCCCATGACTTCCCGTGGCGTGGGTGTCGTAAAATGCGACTAAGGGACTTACTAGAGAATGGGCAGCAACGTTCTCTATGCATTTTAACACCATACTGCGACCCCAACCTACCTGCCAAGAGTGGCGATTATGGCAAACCCCCCCCTTTAGGAGAGGCCCATGTACAGCAGTGGACGTCTTTCGGCTGACTGAAATGATGAATGATGATGATTTTGACGACACGGTTGGCGCAGTGGTTAAGCGATTGACTGCTGCGCTGCGTGTCGCGGGTTCAATTCCCGCATGGAACAAATATTTGTATGACCAACAAGTACTTGAGCCGGGTCTGGCTGTTTGTGTATGTGAGTTTTAAATGTTTGTAAACGCACCCACAACCCACAATACTGGAAAAATTCCTAGTGTGGGGCAACGTCTAAAAAAAAAAGTAATATTTACCTGTTTTAAGAAAAGTATACAGAGTTATTTTTAAAACGTCAATAACCTCTTAAGGGGTCATTGTACTCATCATTATGAACAAGTTTATTAAGGGACCAAAACTGAAATCACGAAAAAAGAATCAGCTGTTCCCTACATTTTAACGAATAATTATTCAAACATAAATGTAGGGAACAGCTGGTAATTTTTTCGCGATTTCAGTTTTGGTCCCTTAATAAACTTGTTCATAATGATGAGTATAATAACCCCTTAAGAGGTTATTGACGTTTTAAAAATAACCCTGTGTACAACATGTCCCAGAATTAATGCACAACCTCTTAAGGGGTCATTGTACTCATCATTATGAATAACTTTTTGAAAAAACTTTTTCAATTCAATTTTTGTTTGTAGTAGATACAATGACCCCTTAAGAGGTTGTGCATTAATTCTGGGACATGTTGTACACAGGGTTATATTTAAAACGTCAATAATGTAAATTCTAGGGCATGTTGTATACATTCATAATCTGCACCTTAATTGTGTAACACATCAATAATTAACAATCTGAATGATTTTGAACTATATTGCTAACCCATTGCTTCGTATGTTCCAAAAAATTGTCTGCTGTACAACGTAAATAACGCAGACAGTTCGCACTTGGCAAATAGTATCAAGTTGCGTTCCATTTTTTAACAAAACTTGTAAATTATGCTCTTTTATGTTTGATGTGATGAAATTAGAGTATTTTAGCGTACGGTAGTAACCACTCGGCCGTATGCCGTACATAATGCAATTTTAAGGGCTAATTACCGTACATAAGGCAACCCTAGCTCCATCTATTACCAGTTTGAGAACCAATAACAAATTAGTTTTATACAAATCGTGGACATGTCACCTTTTACCACATATTTTTTTGGATATAGCCATTTGTAGGGGACAGTGGGGTAAATAATGTGAAGATAAACACCGCGGTCGTTGAAAGGCACTTGCCACTATATTTTTCTTAACTTGATACACAACAATAACAAAGTAAATATAGTAAAACTTTGACGCCTAACAAAAACGACAGACGCCATTATCAACGAGCTCGACTCGTAACTCGTAGCTCTTGAATAACGCCTCCTCGATGAAATCTTCACTCGTTCAATAATGCAGAAGGAAAAGGACTATGTGTCGCCCAGGGTCCACTGTGTCGTAGAGAATAGGGTGCTTCGCTGATGTCTTGAGTCGCCGTAAGTCGGAGATGATGTTGACAGTGCCGCGCGTCAGAGTAGAATGCGGCATGCGCGTCTCGCCCGCCCGGACCAGGGGCCTAAAATGGACGCTTTCGCAGAATCATAATATGATCTGCGTACAATTCTTCCCGCAATTCATCTGTTTGACAGTTGTGTAAGGAGTTTCGTAAAATGGTCCACAAATTAAGAATTAATATAGTGAAGTCTAATGCCAAATAGCAGCTGTCAAACAGATGAATTGCGGGCTGTATGATTTTTTTTTTTCTTTTTCCTTCTGGCTTCGCACGGTTTGTGCATTTAGCCAATGTGAAGTTTTAGTTCTTGTTTAATATTGATGAAATGAATAATAAATGCATGATGATGATATCCCCGCCCACTCCCCTTGAGTTTCAGTAAAGATGTGGCACTTTACTGAGTCCTCACGCGGACTTCTTGAGAGAACTTGAAGCGAAGTTGCACTGTTTTGTTTCATTTGCCTACACTAATGCACGTTCACAAACACTTAATGGTTAATAATCCACCATTATTACACATTAATATTCGGCTAAACACAAATTTTGGAAAATTAAACAAACTGCTGAACATGACGCTTCACTTTCCCGCCAAGAAGACCGGCTGTATGAATTGCACGCATGATTCTGCCAAAGCGTCCATTTTAGGCTACCAGGGTTGGATTTAGGTAGGTTGAAAAAGATAGTACAAAAAAAGGATAGTATTTATAAAAAAATATAGTACACTTTCATTATTTTTAATTTAACATATAATAGTCAAAATTAACACCCGTTAAGGCAAAATTTACTCCTCTTCTCTAAGTTTATCAGTTATTGAATATTACTATTAGTCACTAAAATGGCGTCTATGGATTGTGTTGCCAGTTTGTTTCGTTATTTCGTATCTTCACACAAAAATTCGCAAGCGATTGTTAAAACATTAACCAAACTTTGATTGAATTTCGAATGGAATGGAAGGAACGAGATTAGTGGAAAGAGAGAAGTGTACTGCGAACGATAATCGGGGAATCAACACAGAAAACATCGCAAGATCAGAATTCGGTCGGATACACGCACGGTCGAAATATTCATAATATGACGTAAAACTAAGCATTCGGGAGCAAACTTTAAATTATAGTATTTTAGCGTACTATCCATAGATGTGGATAGTATATAGTACAAAGGGCGAAATTATAGTATAAATACTATAATTATAGTACAAAATCCAACCCTGGCCCGGACCTTCTTATATAGGTACTTTTTCGCTTAAGAAATTATTACATCATATTTTCGGGCCACAGCTGAAGACCGCCCCCCCGCATTTTTTTTATATTATTGGCTAATAATTATGCCTCGATTTTGGCCACCAATAGCTAAGATTATATTTAACGGTTTTCCAATTCTCCGTAAAATATTTACACGTATTAAGCTTATTTACCCAACGCGTCGGTTTGTTTACTTTTAGTTAGCGATATTCTGCTTGGATTTCTCTTCATATTAGAGTGACTAGTTGGATTTTAATTAGATTCTAGTTAATTCGCTAAGTTAAGTTAGGTAAATAGCTATTTAATATTTATGTACTCGTTGTCCGTAACACAATTGTTCATAAGTTACAACCCCGCGCCGGCCTTGTAAGAAAGACTTCAATTACGAATTTACGATCCGTAACTTGTCAACAAAATCACGCTAAATAAAATTGGCAAGAGTGCTTGAAACACAGAGTACATTAATTTGTGCTTGAAAGTCAACAACGCCATCTAACGATCAACCGATAACCTTGCTACTTAGCAAGAAGGTTTGTTTCTCGATGGTTCTTCATACATCCGGTAGAGGCCGTTCGTGACACACGAATTCATATATTTTTATTTTTTTGTTAGCTCTGGATAGTTTATCTAGATAGTAAACTAACTTAGAGAGATGTATTAATGATTTAAATTCTGTAAATACCTATGTTATGGTCGCGAGTCATCTTTTGATCAAAATACAACCTGACACGGCTGGCACTGACCTGCAAATAGCAAAAAACGTAGAAAATAATCTGTCAAAATATTTACTTCGGTTGTTTTCGAACACAGCGATTCACTAAAATTACTTTTTATAAATTGTAAGGAATTATAGTAGCAGAGGCAGCGGGCCGAGCACGGGCGTGCCAAGACGTTTCTGACAAGACATGATAAATTATGTCATGTCAATTTTTACTAGCGTTCTATGACAAAACAGTTTTGCTTAGGTTTTGGTTTTGTTTTTTTGTTTTGTTTAGGTTTGTTTTTTTGTTTTGTTTTTGCTCGCCCCGCAGGTAGGAGTGGACTAGCGGCGAGGTGTCAATTTTTGTATGAGAGAAGCCGATTTTAACTTACTTTCATAACAGTAAAGTAAAAATTAATTATTTACTTAAAAGTAAGTCTTTCTTTTACTGAATTTAACACCATCTATCGTCAAAAAACAGAACCAAAAAGACGCATCACTACACAGACAAAACTTTCATGTTTGTTATTTCAATTCAAAGCTAATAAAATAGGCGTTTTTGATGTTTGAATGTTAAGGTGAATTAAATACGCCTATTGACTTTGCCATTTTTCAATAGCGGTAGAATTGTTGATGCGAACTTCCGAAGGGAAGGCGGTAGGAATCGTGATAAAGGGTGCTTTCGCCACTGGAGTGGACCTTTAACTTACAAGAATACGTCAGCGGATGAGCGGGCAACAACAACCCATAGTCGTTGGCGGACAAGCATGATTGGCACTCACACTCCGCTTAGGGCGCAAGATCGATCCCCGCACGAAGCCTTTCTTTTTGAGATTTTTTTATTTACACTAACAAAAAGTATCGATTGTTGATAGTAATCTTACCAAAAAAAAAACACAAATACATACTTACAATGGTGTTTACTAGCCTAGGAACGTTCTTATGACGCGATACACGTTAACGTCTACAAAATTATACCACAAGCGGTCCTGCATCGCGCAAGCAAAGTTTTCGCGCGACTTAGAATAAGACTCAAACGTGAAATGTATATATCGGGGTCCAGTGTACTCGAGGGAAGCCAGTTCTCGCCAAGCTGGTCTACGTTGGCGATCCTTTAGGATGTACTCCCGTCAGGGTAGTAAATTCCCATAGTCCACAGACGTGTAGAAATACAATAGTCTGCTGTCGACAATCCGATTCCTTTCTCTAGAAGAAATGGTCACTAGCCAGGTTTACCTGCGCACACCACCTCCGAGATAACCTGTCTGATTAACTTCAGAATCGACCCCTTTTTTCAACTAACATAAAAAAAAGAAGAGGAGGCAATTCATTGGTATTTCTTTTTAACCGCCACTTCAAAAAGGAGGAGGTTATTTGTTCGGCTGTATGTTTGTTTTTTTTTTATGTTTGTTCACCGATATTTCCGACAAATAAGGACCGATTTTGAAAATATTTTTTTGTTTGGAAGGGTATAAGTACTCCCGAGGTGGTCCCAATCACAGAACAGAAAAATCAGGTCCCAATGCAACCAAATCAAAATCTGATCCCATGGAAATCGAGGGAAACCCTCAAATTTGATAGGCACACCTATAGCAATTTGGGTATTTTTTATAGTAACTCGTGCATTTGCTCTCAAAGCACCATTTGGTGAAGTGAAACTGATGATCACATATGGCCACCAGAACAATATAATACTTACTAAGTATTTAACGGGTTGCGATTCAATTAGGTACTTTAATGTGTTTGCTAAGCAATTTATGCTCGTCACTATGCATATGGTGAGTGGCACTTGGTTCTTACCAGGAGAACTCCTCAACAATCAACGTCCCAGCATCGGGAAAAGCAATGTTTTGTAAAAGGTGTTGAGCAGTTAACATTAGGCTATTGTAACTTAAATAAATTAGAAACTGACCCACTAAAAAGTGAAAAATATAAAACTTTTTACAAAAAAAAAATAACCGAGTTCCAAAAAAAACACCACAGAGTGAAAAATAAATTTAACTTCGGAAGTCGGTGGCAAAAAACTAAAATACAGATCCAAAGACACCGACTTCCGAAATTAAAGTTATTTTTCACTTTGTAGTGTTTTTTTTGGAAGACGGTTATTTGTTTTTTGTAAAAAGTTTTGTTGTATCTCAAGCAAAGCCGGTGTCGACTATTCTGCCAATGTCTAAAGTGAGTTGAGAAAACAACTGTGCATGAAAATAAATTAAAAAAGAACATTGTGTTATTCTTACAGGCATGCGGAACGGCATCGGCACTGCGGCAATAAGTAAAATAAAAATAAAACTTTATTGCTAAAAAGATTACAAAGGTTTTAACATTGGCCCCCAACTAGGCAAGCCTGTATCTTGGGAACCAATTAATTGGTTTACCATTTAAACATTTATTTTAAAAACATGCTCAATTTAAGTAACAATTTAAATACTAACTTAAGTTTAACAAATAGTAAGGATATCTTTAACTACCTACTTACTTAATTATCATTTTAAAGTTAGCAACATTCCTACAATAGCCCTTCTATGTCAGGCACCTATTTATTATGTTAACCAGTGCCTATAATATTATGTCGAGATAAATAAATAAGTAATTATACATTTTATGATTTCGTCCCACGACAGTGGTGCCGCGTCTGCGAGAATTCTTTCGTGAGAGTGTGAGACGGACTTTAGAGAACCTACAAACAAAGATTTGTCAATCAGTATTGATTTTTGGGGTTCCGTATCCAAAGGGTAAAACGGGAACCCTATTACTAAGGCTCCGCCGTCTGTCTGTCTGTCCGTCTGTCACCAGGCTGTATCTCATGAACCGTGATAGTTAGACAGTTGAAATTTTCACAGATGATGTATTTCTGTTGCCGCTATAACAACAAATACTAAAAAACAGAATAAAATAAATATTTAAGGGGGCTTCCATACAACAAACGTGATGTTTTTGCTCGATATTGATAACGGCAACAGGTAGACGCTTGAAATATTTAGTCATATAATCATTTTAAAAATAATAAATTAAATTAAACTAAAACAAATATTTAAGGGGGCTCCCATACAACAAACGTGATTTTTTTGCTGTTTTTATAGATGCGAGAGCGAGTCCGACACGCACTTGGCCGGTTTTTTTTGTTAAATTCATGTCATGAGTTCTAGAACCGGCGAATGAAATTATTTTTGGATATTTTTGGACTTTAGAGAACCTACAAACAAAGATTTGTCAACAGTATTAATTTTTGTTAAATTCATGTCATGAGTTCGAGAACCGGCGAATGAAAATATTTTTGGATATTTTTCGGTTATTTTTCGATGGGCTGTATTTTTTTTAGTTAGTAGTAAACTCAGCACAGCTTTTACCACATAATATTAATTATGTAAGAAAAGATTAATACGTTTTTGTAATTCTATTTTTTATTTCAATTCCCTTTAAAAAATATTGTCTTTGAAGTAAGTAGATCATTATGAATATTGAAAATATTGAATATAAGTACTTAATAAAATTTCTAAAACGCACAATCAAAGTTTTCGCACCCCTTTGCAAGTACAGTTTAACCCTTCATTTAAACATGAGGGGATTCCTTAGCTCGAACGCCTCGAACCGTAATCGGGCCCTAGATCTGTGTCGATTCTGTAAAAATATCACCGTGAATTCTTGCGTGGAGTGAGCTGTCAGTGTCATTCCAGTGATGCTAGGGATTGACCAAGTATTACATTTATAATCATAATCAAGATTTTAATAATATTTTTATACTATTATTTATTATTACTACTATTTATTTGCACAGAAATATGTACGTTACTATTTAGGGTTTATTTTAATAAATTTGCAATATAGAAATTCACTCAGAAACTCAATTTCTTTTTTTTTTCTTCGATTATATTTTTTTATGCTAATTCTATTTGAATTAGCATAAAAAAATATTATTATAATCGTAAATGTAATGTTTGGTCAATCTCCAGCATCAGGTGGGATGACACTGACAGCTCACTCCACACTCACTTCACCTAAGTTATCACGGTGAGATTGTTACAGAATAGCACTAGCGGGGTGAGCGGGAACTAATCACCACCGTCACAGCCCGGCGTTGCCGATTCGGCAACAGTGTGCCCAAACCGTAAAGCCCCGGTGTTGCCGATTCGGCAACAGTGACTCATGCTACTGTAGGCTCAAATTACACTTGAATATAACGTTTAGTATTGTTTGTGGCGATTTTAGTCGATTGTCTGGTAGATATTCTCACAAAGGTGAGTCGGTGGGGCTTGACGGTGGGGACAACTGACTCACCGGTGAGTCGGCGGGCCGCTTTATCGGTAAATCGCCTATTCTGTAGGAGCGCGAGTCGGCACTCACGTCTGCTCACGTCGCTGGTCGCCTTCCCTGGGTAACCGGGGGTCTAACTTGGTGGCGGTTGACGCGCCGTGGTGTCGCATGTCGTGAAGAAAGCACAAGCGTCGCGGCGCGCCTACAGAAATACACATAGCAACCACTCACATGGGCGCGTTAAACGCGTCCGTTGTTATTAGGCGACATAGGCACACCAAATGAGGGGTCAGTATTTACGGGCCACCGTGCACCCTCCGCGGCCAGAGAACGAATGTTCCGGCACAGCGTGCCACGCCCCCTGACAGGGGCGTAGCGATATCCCCGATGTTATAATGAGGGGTCCATCGCCTCGGGGTAAGCCAGTGCTGAAGTGCTCGCCAAGCTGCCATCAAAGTTGGTTATAGTATACCCAAGTTATTAAGCTCAGGGTAAAGTTAATTAAATTCATTTAACCGAAGAAAGTCCTGGAGACAGGACACTTACGCGGACGATAGCGAAATTATGATTCGCGGCCATAACCAATATGGCTTTACAGAATTATAATCATTAGAATTGGCAATAGAATACAACTAACTCTCTTCAAAAAGTCCTACTGAATGATTTTTTCTGAAATAATCATTTAGTAGGATTTTATATTTGAAGTGGGCACGGTTTCGACTCTCGCGTAATTTTCCCTTTACCCGCCTGTTAGGACCGTTGCACAGGAGGGTAGTAATTTTTACTTATTTTGAGTTGAAATCTTTGGAAAAGGTTACAATTTGAAAACGTCATCGGTATTGGTGCTTGACTAGATTTGAAGATTCAAACTCGCACACTTGTGCTATTGCTGCTCCTATTTAAAAGCATCATCGTGTGCATATTTTTTTTTTTTTTTGAATGAATAATGATAAATATTATAATATAATATAAACTGTAATACTGAGTTTAAATTAAGGTTATTTTTCACTTTATGGAGTTCTTTTTTGGAAGTCGGTTGTTAGGGTCCGTATCAAAATGGTAAAAAGGAACCCTTATGGTGAGACTAAGTCTGTCTGTCTGTCTGTCACACCTGGATATCTCAAGAACTACTAATGCTATCAACTTGAAATTTAGAATAGTTAGTTTTAGATGACGTTTGCGCAAATATTTTACAAACAAGTTTTTTTTTTTTAATATATCTTTTCTGCAAAAGGGTCTGAAAGGGGGTCTTAAAAATTTGAAGTAGGGCTACTAGGGCATGTAGGGTATCTTATGAAAGAACGCTGTTAGCACATTCTCAAACTTTTTTTTTTTTTAGGCAGTATAGATTCCGACTTTTGATGAAAAATTAAAAGAAACATACCCTTATCTCTGAAGTTTGCAGAGATAAAAATCTGAAATTATTCTTTATGATAGAAGCTTATGTAAAAATTACAGAAAAAATAAAATGATGTCTCTAAATAGCACAGTTTTTCAGAAATCATCAACATCATATATACGTACGGAACCCTCGTTGCGCGAGTCCGACTCGCTCTTGACCGGTTTTTTTTGTTGTAAAAAGTTTTTTTTTCACTTTTTAGTGGGTCAGTTTGCAATGTATCCAAGTTACAATAGCCTATAATTGTCCACTGCTCATCACCTTTTACATAATACTGCTATTCCCGATGCAGGGGCAGGAGTTTTCCTGGTAAGAACCAGGAGAACTGGAACTAATGGTGACTTCACCTTAAGCATTGTGACGAGCATAAATTGCTTAGCAACCATATTATAGTGTCTAATCGAATCGCAACAGTGAAATACTTATTATTAAGTAGTTCCAGTGGCCATCTGTGGTCGTCATCATCAGTTCCACTTCAGCAAAATGGTGCTTTTGAGTGCAAATGCATGAGTTACTATAAAAAATACTGGAATCGATATAGGTGTGCCTATAAAATTTGAGGATTGCCCTCGATTTCCATGGGATCCCCTCATCTGATTTTGACTTGGTGGACAATGGGACCACCTCGGGAGCACACTCTTTTAAACAAAAAAAAGAATTTTCAAAATCGGTCCACAATTGACAGAGTAATCGGTGAACAAATATAAAAAAAAAACAGCCGAACATAATTATTATTATAACCTCCTCCTTTTTGGAAATCCACCAATGAATATTGAGATTCTTCCTTTCTTGATGTCGGTTGAAAAAAGGGGTCGATTCTGAAGTTAATCAGACAGGTTATCTCGGAGGTGGTGTGCGCAGGTAAACCTGGCTAGGGACCATTTCTTCTAGAGAAAGGAATCGGATTGTCGACAGCAGACTATTGTATTTCTACACGTCTGTGGACTATGGGAATTTACTACCCTGACGGGAGTACATCCTAAAGGATCGCCAACGTAGACCAGCTTGGCGAGAACTGGCTTCCCTCGAGTACACTGGACCCCGATATATACATTTCACGTTTGAGTCTTATTCTAAGTCGCGCGAAAACTTTGCTTGCGCGATGCAGGACCGCTTGTGGTATAATTTTGTAGACGTTAACGTGTATCGCGTCATAAGAACGTTCCTAGGCTAGTAAACACCATTGTAAGTATGTATTTGTGTTTTTTTTTTGGTAAGATTACTATCAACAATCGATACTTTTTGTTAGTGTACCAAAAAAAACTCAAAAAGAAATGCTTCGTGCGGGGATCGATCCGGCGCCCCTAAGCGCAGTGTGGGTGCCAATCTTGCTTGTCCGCTGGCTTTCATGTAGGTCCACTCAAACAATTTATTAAAAAAAATTGTGAATCGCTGTGTTCGAAAACAACTGAAGTTAATATTTTAACAGATTTATGCCCTTTTATGCCCCATGTTTATAGTCATGGGCTAATAATTCTAGGTAGGTAACACCCGGAAATACAAACAGATAGGTAATCATGTAATACATCTCTCTGAGTTAGATTTTTTCCAAGAACTTTTCCTGTAAGAGATTTGCTCTCGGAATTTCGTGGCGGAACTGTGAAACTACCGTATGTACCTTTAGTAATACTTCAAGGTGATTAAGCAGTTGCACTTCTCCATGAGAACAAATCTCGATGGGTACTGACGCCAGCACATCAACCTACTACAATCTGTCAAATTTCTTTAAAAGATTTTCAACTTTAACGTTAACGCATAAGGTTCAAGGTTGATTGGGAAAATTTGACATTTTTGTAAGATATGTTTATATATATATATGTATATACACAAATGTTTTTATGATTTATTATTAAGGCGGATGCCTAGACAGGCCTCGCCATACATTTTTCAGGGGTTGTAATCTCCGTAAATAAACGGTTTCTGCAGAATAAAAGCAAGTATAATGAGACTTTATAATGTATTATGTTCGCCTAACGCCAAAATTTTATTAAAAAAACAGTATTTCTAGGAGAATTAGACCCAATAAAAAACGAAAAATCTTTACATGTGTGAGTGACCTGAATCGCGCCATCTAACAGAAATTTGAAGAACCACCAAGAAAGAGTTATTTGCTGTTGTGTTACGAGTTTACGTTCGGTAAACATTTATAATAGATGGCGCTTCGAAATTTCGTTCGAAAATTGGAACAAGCGCCAAGGTCGAGTGACCGGCGATGCGACGTTGCCATTCAGACGCACCCCGCGTTGTTGCCAAATTGCTCCAGTCAGTCCATGCGTGATTGTCTTGACAACTTGCGAATCGTTTCCAAAATTGTGTTTCTAGAAAGTTAGCGCCGGCGCGCGGGTTTGCCCGCGGGTTTTACATTTTATGATTGATAAAATGTTTTTTATTAGGGAATGAGAAAGAATGCTAGAAAGTGAAAAAAAATATCTGCGATCTGCATTTGGTTCACACAGATACAATACTAATGTAATTATTGTATTATCTACTTTAAATATAAAGTACCTAAAGATTTAAAAATCTTTCTACTGAATGTAAGTAGGTACTGATAATACATTTTCTGACACGGTTAGGTACTAATTCATTGGTTTGGGTTGAATAAAATCAGAGAATAGAAGTTCATGTAAACTTAGGGTATACCTAAATCAGGCGATCAGCGTAGGCAATTTTACCAATTTTTTTTCTAATTACCTACCTACGCAATGGTGACACGTAGGTACTACTTACATCTATTGATTGAATCATATTTAATTTATGTGAAACCATCAAGATAAGTGAATACACAGACAAACCACATTGATTTTTCATAACAATTGCACATTTTATTATTATTAGCACACGTCAAAGTGCGTCGAGATAAATTGGTCTTGCCATCTAAGAAGTTTACCAAGAAAAAGGGGAAATAAAACATAGGGCAGTATTTTAGTAGTAAGTTGTAGGATGTTCTGATATTTAAAACGATGAATGATATAGGTACACCAGTGGTGGCTCTGACTTACAAGTCAGAGCCACCACTGCTGTACATCATTCATTTATGGTTGTAGCTAAGTAAGTAGTAAGCACCATTCAGGTTTAGAATTGGTGACTGGGGCTACTACTGAGAACCATTCATACGAGTGCCATCCGTGAAAGAGTTTTTATTTAAAAGTGAAGTGTTTTTGTGTTTTATTGACGGTAAGTGTTATTTTTATGTACAAAGGATGCTTTTCTGCTTGAAGGTGATACAGAGTTATATTATAATAGTAATAACCCTTAAAACTTAAAAAAGTGTAAGATTTAGAAGAGGAAATACAAAATCAAACGTTAGCAACACTCGTTGATTGTCATCACATCACATACCTACCTACTCTAAATTTCAAATATTTCCCCCTAATAGGGACGTCAATTCTCTCTAAAAAATGGCTGTATGGTCTCAGCTCACTTTGCCTGTCCCAGAGGGACGAAAGGAACCAAAAAAAAACTCTCCGAAAAAGATCCGTTACTGAATTGATTCGAAAGAAATATGAAAAATCGATTCACAAATAAAGAAATAATTTTCCAAAAATCAATCATTTGTTTTCGATGAAATTCGCAATGTAGGGGTTTACGGGGTGTACGTTACCCTAGCAAGAAAGTGTCTCCTATAGTTATATGAGTGGAACGTATAGTTGGTGCCTAATCTGCTGTAAATGTGCCCCTACATAAAAAATTGGTGCCCCTTGTCGTTTTGAAAAAAAAAACGAAAAATCGATTCCTGCTAGGGTAACGTACACGTTTACGAGGGCGAAAAAACGATCGATGAGCGAAAAGAATTTAACTAGTCTCATATTGGAAAAAAACCGTATTTTTACGCAAAAGGATTTGCACTGGATATGGTTCGTAATTTTCCCGCCACCACAATTCTTAACAATTCAAAAAAACAAAATACTGATGTTCTAGGGTGAAATATCGATTCCCTGTATCGATTCAGTACTAGATATCGATTTGAAAAAACGTTTTTATTTGTTCCAAAAAATCGATTCTTTGCTCAATCGATCTCAGATTGACATCTCTATTTGGTCTGTTCTCATGTTCTGTCAGTTGTTTTGCAAATTTTCACACACAGCTTGACAGCTTGATTGATGGTGACAAATGGTGGTGTTATTTCTGACTAATACAAATTTCTTGAAGCATTTCATAATTACGATACTTTTGCTGTTGTGTTTAATTATTATTTTTGATTACAGATTGAATTGCAACTCTGCCTAAGATGAATCCGACTAATAAACTTGCCTATATACGACATATGTATTCAGGGCCGCGAAAATCACGGAAAAAAGTGCAAGCAACATTGAAAAGATATCATGGAAATTCTTCTAATGATTTTTAGTGAGTCATCAGCCATCAGGTCTATTTATTGATGAAGACTTTGGATTCTTAGCAGCTAGCCCTGATGGTAAGATTATTCAATAATAAAAATATACAAATAACTAGCTTTTGCCTGTGGTTCCTCCCCCATGGATCTTGTGTGTCGCGTGGATTTTTTAATTTGGTTCAGTGGCGTAGGCCTAAAAACTGTTCTTTTTTACAGGTATTATAGAAGCAGAAAATACTATTGTAGAAATAAAATGTTTTCTCTCCTTGAAAAGGAAATCTCAAAATATTAGAGAAGCATCAGAAAATAGAAATTTTCCTATTCATTTGGAAAACGATGTTTTAGTTATGAACAAAAAGCATAATTATTATTATCAAGTAAGTAACAAAGATCATTATTTCTTGGTTCATGTATGTATAAATATAATGTATTTCTTGGATTGTTTCTCAGCTATTATTATTTTGATTCTAGGTCCAGGGTCAATTGCAAATTACCAAAATGAGTAAATGTTACTTCATTTGCTTTATATCTGTCACCCAACCATTGACTGTCATAGAAGTTAACCGGGATGAGGAATTTATCAACGCTATGATGCCAAAGTTGGTAACATTTTTCAAAACATGTGTACTGCCGGAAATTATTTTGAGACGAGTTGAGAAAAATGCTAATGTCTAGACATCAAGGAATTAAAAGGTATGAAAATATAAGTCTTACTCATTTCGTAACTTAATCCTCAGGTTTCTGAGGTGTGGGTTCAGTAAGAATAGTCTAACAAAACTGTGTAAATTCATTTGTTGCAGCGAAAACTATGTCTCCCAGCAATTGATTCAGATCGCACGGAAATGATATAAATGGAAGTAAAAAGTGACAAGCAGAAGATTGATACTGCGCGGCGACGGCGGCGCAGCAAAAAGTAGCGTGTAGAAGAGAAGATATTTTATTATAGTATTTTTTATGTATCTTTGTATGGTGGTACGAGTCGATGGTTCGAATCCAAGCAGACACTTTGCTTTGTGTAAATTATTTCATCACCACTGTTCAGAGGAGGCCTGAGTCTCAGCAGTGGGAACATTATAGACTAATTATTATGCTATTTTTTTACGTAGCGATGTATAGTTTATGTTATTTGTTAGTTTATAAGATTTTTCTGTGTACATATGTTTCACTCATGTATTTAGGTACCAGCCAAACAATTCAATTGTAAAAGAATATTTATTGTTCAAAGTTGTATAATAAGTGGGTATTCTTGAAACATAAATGTTATGGTTAGCTAGCAACCACTTTTGTGTTGTGTAAGATACTTACACTTACGTGTGATGTTACATAAATTGTTATCTACGTACATAATTCTTTCTAATACTAAATTCAGAATCATAATTGTAAATATCAAAATATTATAAAAAGGATGTTATCTTTGTGTGGTGGTACGAGTCGATGGTTCGAATCAAACCAGAAAATATTTAGGTAAATGCAGTGAGAGTAAATAAAACGATATTTGTATGAAAATATTAACCATATATAAAGATTATTAATTTATAGTAAGATACAATAAAACGCTTTACAATTGAATACATAATCTTTTATTTATTTAGTACAGGTCACAATTTATTTACACGTTAGGTACTATTTAGGTTCAGTCACATTACAACAACCTATTTATGTACAATATACCTTTATTACCCAAAATAATTTATCTGAATAATTTGATAAGGTGAAAAGGTATCTGATATCGAGCCTAGAAACAAAAGTATGCATAGGTAACCCAATAATTATATTATTAAGAAATAGATTGGAACATAACAATCCTCTAGTAATTTAAAGTATGCTTAATTAGTAAATTAATATTTGTTTTCAGTTTTTGCTATACTGTAAGGATATTCATCATATAAATAATTTGGTCCTCTTTCTTTAAAATTAACACCATCTGGACATTTTAATTTCCAACCATGTTTGAATAAAACGACATCTAGTGGAGTCGGAAGTTACTACTATTTACTTTGCATGTGTGTGTAAAGAGTAAATTCATGCGGCTAAATCATTATTATGTTCTAATCTTTGTATGATACCAGTTAACAAGCACAGTGATGATCTAAAAAAATCAAGTTAATGCCCTAGGTTTCGCTAAGAATAAAGTTGTTTATTAAAAATGTCTATGTTAAGTGTAAAAATTGAAAATGTTCGAAATTGTGGATGTGTCGCCATCTAGCGACAAAATGGCAGTGAGATCATCTATGCTTCCACCTTAAGTGGTCGAAACTTCTTGAAAAACAGTTTAACTATCCAGTGCTAACAAAAAACGAAAAATGTTTGAATCGTGTGTGAGCGGAGTCACGCCTCTACCGGTTAAATGAAGAACCATTGAGAAACAACCTTCTTGCTAATTAGCAAGGTTATCAGTTGATCGTTAGATGGCGTTGTTTACTTTCAAGCACTAGCCAATTTTATATGCGTGATTTTGTTGACAAGTTTCGGATCCTTAGTGAAGTGTTTCTTAGGCCCGTATTACTCTGCCAGGGTTACGAGTCTGTCCCTGCCAGGGTTACGAGTCTGTCCAAAAGGGATATCGTGGCCCTGGCACACAGGCATTTGAAGGAACACGGTGGGTTTTAAGGCTTCTACATATCGGGGCGACTTGTCGCGCGACACGACACAAAGGCACCGCTCGTCCCGCGACACGCGGGGCCTTTGTGCCGTGTCGCGTCGCGCAACAAGTCGCACTGGTATGTAGAAGCCTTTAGTCAGTAAAAGTCTGACACTCCCTCCCGCTCCGCCCAGAGCGGGAGAAGTTATTTGATAATATGCCACCCAAAAAAAAAAAGCCCCGTATTAATAAACGTTCCCCAATGACGTACTACTCAAGTGCATATATAATTGATACGTCATTAATACGATAACAGCATCTCAAGATCATTACTAATTGGACGTAGTTCCTGAAAAACGTTCCAACCCACTAACTTGACATTTTGAGATAATTGCGATTAAAGTTCAATCTCGTATTACTTAATGAAATTTTAATTTTTTTTCTACTGATACTTTTGTATGCTATAGATGACATGATCGAGTTTTAATGTGACCCTATTTTAGACTTCTAATGTTAATGCTTTTCTCAATATTCATAAAAATATTGCTGTGGAACGTTTTTGGTTTATTGCAATATTCATGGTACATTTAAAATTTTAATTTGCGCAAAACGTTCCAAATGACATGTACGACAAAGAAAATAATAATAAAACAAGATTAAATAGAAAAAAAAGTATATTTTGTAATGAAAAAATATCTACGATATACGTTCTTCTTCGAATTCAAAGTCTTGTTCCCCAGCAAATCCTTCAACATAATCGGGTCCTTCTATACCCTGCAGGTTTTTATAAAACGACAGGCAATCCTCAGGAATTAGACTAAACATTGACTTTAGGTCATCTAATTTAGCCTGGGTAATAGGTTTTCCGTCTGGCCAAAGAGGAATAAGGAGTTCTGAGCATAAAGGAAGCACGCTTCCTTTAAATTTTCGCCCTATATATAACTCTTGATATTCCTCATTATTATCTGAACTCATGAAGACAGAGTGTACATTATCCTTTCTTATTTGGATATGTTTGGTCTTTAGCCAATTAACTTTAACCTTATTAATGAACATCTTTCGATTTGTTATATTTTTTTCTAATTTCTCAGTGCTCACGAAGTCTTCTTTTTCCATCTTTATAGGTACTAGAGGGGTCTTTTTTGTGCAAGTCTTTATCACATTCACGTAATCTTCTGCAGTGTATAGTCTCTGAAAAATTTTTAAATGACTTTCAATTTTACCAAAGTCAGTGTCATTTGGCAAAAATGTATGTCCACTTTCTAGGAAATTTAAATCTATAACCTTTATGGTAGGATGGCTGTGTAAAATCACTTTAAGAATGAGGACCATTTTTATGTTCCGATTTTGGCCCCGCAACTGTCGCTCCACAATGATAGATATTCAACATTAGGACGCAATACTTCGTTTATAAATTTTTTCAAACAGGAACCAACTTCTTGGGCACCTCTGCCAGCTTGACCCTCAACCCAAACAAAACAATATCCTTTATTTGTAGAAGACACATGAACGCCGCAGTTATAAAACCAGAGTTGTCTTTTATAAAATACCACGTTTGTTGGAATACGTGGTAAAGGCAACGTCTTCTCCATGTCAAATGTTAAACACTCAAATGTCTCATCTACTTTTGCCCTTTCAATCTGGCAATTCATTTGACTTCGTAAGGACTCAGCTAATTTTAAATGCTTTTCTTTTTCGGAAATCAATTGGTTTCTGTCTTCTATTGACAAATCGTTCGGGACTTTTAGTTTTGCTGCAAATGTGTCACATCTATTGCACGTGTCTTTTTTAAGACTTTTGAACCTTAAGTTAAATTCTTTCAGGAAAATCTTTCTGAAAATGGCTAATGATACATATTTTTTGCTGTCGTTGCCATGAATGAGTCTAAATTCGTCAACATATAAATCATATATCTTTTGCATAGTCAATCCTGATTGCAGATATAGTGCATCACCAATTTGAGATCTTCTATAGTGGGACTCATATTTTGGTAAGTTATTTATAATATTACAAACAAAATCTATTTGTTCTTGCGCAGTTTTATTCCACCCACCAGATGAAAATCCTCTACAATCCCCTAAGTTATCACCATTGCGTTGTTTTTTTAAACTAATTGTGATTTTTTGTGTGGTTACTTGAAATGTGTTTAAAAACATGTCACGGCACACAGGAATATTTGAAATTCTATACGTTCTGGAGAAGTTTCGTGGCTTTTTAACCTGAGATGAAGTATTTTCAGATATATACGACCGTTTTTTACGTGTTTCCGTAACGTTCGCGCAAATGTACAGTAGCTGAGCTTCGTACGACCCAAGTGTGATAAATTTATTAAATTCTTTTCTTCTTTCTTCTTCTGTTACGTTCAAATGACACTGTTTTTTGCAAACGCATGTGTAACTTTCAAACGTTTTTGCGCGTACTTCTCTATTTTTTCCTCTGTATGGCAAATTAGCATATTTGCGACATTTTCTTTGAGCTAACGTATAGTCTTTGAATTTTCTTTTTCGCCCCCTTTTTGGCCGACTTGGTCTTTTTTCAGTAGTTTCTTCTTCACCATTGATATTATTTGCTACAGAATTTTCTTCTTCACACGTGCTATGGCTTATTCCTTCTCCGAGATCTTCATGCAAATTATTACTACATACTTCCTCCATGTTCTGTTCTTGTGTAATACTTCTAGGTAGTAAAATTGATTCGCTGTCCGCATCTGAAATTTCCGAACTCTCGGAAACTATGTAGTTCGGATCTTTGACACTATCATCGTCACTGTCACTTAAAAGTGTATTTAACAGATCTTGTGTAGCTGGTGACATTGGTCTTACTGGAGAATCTTCAATTCCTTAAAAAATATAATATTATGTAGCAAAATGTGTATTTGTTGAAATGGAACATGCGCAATACATTATTATGGTAAATGCTATTTTGAAATGGATGTGTCTACTAATAAGTAATTAAATAGAAATCGATGACTAACTTTGAAAACCATTTTCAGAATAATCTTGTACAATCTCTTGAGGTTCTTTCTGTAAATCTGGGTTTTGTGATGCCCCAGTATGCATAAACCAATCACTCTGTATTCTCAATATATCTTCATTGTTAATATTTCGAGGTGTGATTGGCGAATAAGAAGGAGGATCCAGAGAAATGTAACCTGAAAAAAAAGCAAACATTTCATAAATCTTACCAAATATTAACCTTACCTGCTTCCCAGAGGGGTAGGCTGCAACTACGAGTTTCTACCTTAGTACTAGTTACTACAATCCTGACATGTTCAATATAAAGGTATAACTACAATTTAATAACTTTCAAAACTCTATGTTGTGGCAACTGTAAGGGAGTAGTTCTTACTTTCTACACTTGCTATATTATCTGTATTGGAGAGATTGGTATCTTGATATGTTGTAGAAGTACTAGTTGAAGGTAGGACTATTTCTAGGGGTGGTATAGTCTTGAGATTGATCACATCTGTAAAAAATATGCGTATAATATACATAGTATATGGTTTGATTAGTGGTTGGTAATATTGTTTGGCTACCTCTATTATCAGAACCTTTAGTTTGTTCTAAACTGAAATGAAAATATTTATTTGTCCACACCATCCCTGCACATCCTTTTAATAAGGTAGATAGGTATAGATAACGTGCGGTCTTAATAAAACAAACGAAAATCACTCAAGAATGTCTCCAAAGCTGTATTTTGAATCATGTTACTTTAATAAAACAAAGGAAAATCACTATTAAAAAATGTAATAAACAAATCATGACTAGCTAACTAGATACTATACCTTCAGAAGCATTTTTTTCATACTGTTTTATTATCTGGTCAGGATTCATTTCCTTCAAAGTTTCCACCAGACCACTGGTTTCAACTTCACCTTGCTTTTGAGAGGTTATTTTGTTTCGGAGGTCCATTAATTTCCGTCTTTTAGCCAATAACTTTTCTAATGACAGAGTCTGTAACAAATCATAACGATTATGTAAGAAGTTAAACTTATATTAGCGAGTCAGTCAACAAATATCTTTCACAATAAATTGGTATTTTAATGAATACTTACGTTTTCCTCGGTTTCCATAGTAAAATAAAATTAACACCTGACACTACAAATTAATAAACTTACACAGATCACTTAGTATTTTACAAAACACAACGATAACGAAACAAAACACGACACGGCGACAATACGTACTCCTTCAACGATGCTTGCGTCCTACATACTGATAAGTCAAGATTCACAATGACAGGAAGCAAATAGTCTGTCTCGCTTGCACTCGTGGATAAGTATTGACAGAAGCACTGAATCACTTGCATAGTTCGTATTCATTTAATAAATAATTGTACCTTAATGTGAGAGAAATAGGAAATAAAGTTATTAATATTAAAATATAAACTTTCTTTTCTTCTTGTCATTAAATCATTATGTTAACTTACCTAAAGATGATTTTTTTTTTTAAATCAAAAATATTCCAATTGACTTGGAACTTTTTAATGAAAATTATATTTTGCCGACATGGGTAACATTTATTTATATCAAAAACGTTTCAAATGGTATGGACCATTTTAGTGAAATATCTATTCTCCGGAGAGTGCACGTACTATGTTTAAACAAAAACGTTTCAGATGGCTTGGAACGTTTTAGTGAAACATCTATTTTAACAAGGTCAATCAGATTTTTAAAAATCAAAAACGTTTCAAACATCTTAGATCACATTTCAGAAAAAAAAATATGACTCTGTCTTATATTTGGGTTGTTCCACACAGCTTGGGCTTTTTTAGTTTAATATTTATTTGTGTTCTCTATACAAGTGGGTTGGGTTACTAGATCATGATTTTATTAATAAAATTATAGTACAGCCACCAAATTTTGACAGTTAGTAAATAGCAATCACATGACTTATTTGGTATTATAAAGTAAGTTTTGATCTGATTGTGGGTTGGAACGTTTTTCAGGAACTACGTCCAATTAATAAACACATGAAAACAGTATAGATCTCAGTTACCAAGATCAGCTCCTCAAGGAGCTGTACTTGATGAACGATTACGCCACAGTGACCGAAGTTTAGAATGAAATTCATCACATTTCGTTCTTGTTAGGTCGTAAGATTTATTGAAATACTTTTATTTTGTTCAAACTAGAAGAACACTATTATCTATTAGATTAGGTAATTTTATTGGATTTATAAGATACCTACTTTTAAAGTTTATTTATTAAACTTTATCCACCTTAATATAAAACAAGATTTATATTTTGACATGGCTTAAACCATGGAGCCAGTTTTTGTAATAAGAACGTAACTGTGATTGAAATACCGTTCTTTATACAGAACTGAAAACTTAGTTCGGTACTAAGTTGTCAGTTTTGTGTTTAGGACCTTTACCATATCCGGAATAAAGTTCAAAATTCAATAATGGCTCCATGTTTTAAACCTGGGTCTGAAGATAAACCTTGTTTTGGAATAAGGGGGTACGCAACTAAAGAAATACTTATTATGTACGTTATAAATAAAAGTAGTAAACGTTGCCCCACACTAGGAATTTCTCCTGTATTGTGGGTGCGTTTACAAACATTTAAACTCACAGACACAAACAGCCAGACCCGGAACAACTACTTGTAGGTCATACAATTATTTACTCCGTGCGGGAATCGAACCCGCGACACGCAGCGCAGCAGTCAATCGCTTAACCACTGCGCCAACCGTGTCGTCAAAATTGAATAAATTGTTTATATTGTATATTCAGCAATGAGTCTTCTATTAATGTTACTATATACAATTACTCTTAAACCAATCTGAATCGATCCCTTGGTAAATCAAAAGGATTCGAGGCATCCCGTATACAGATTTTTGGTAGGTAAACGCAAGGGCCATAAAATATCGTGATAGTACTCTATTTCATCATAATAATTAATTTCACCAAAAATATTTTCAAACTCCATATTTACACTCAGATTTAAGGATCTCGAGTACACACACGTCACACACCTATTGTATACGTAAGTGTCGATTTTCGTTTATTAATAGTCCATCACTCTGCTGATAGCATAAAGGCTTCTACATACCAGCGCGACTTGTCGCGCGACGCGACACGGCACAAAGGCCCCGCGTGTCGCGGGACGTGCGGTGCCTTTGTGCCGTGTCGTAGAAGCCTTAATGTGAAATATGAAAATACCTATACCACTAATTCAAAAATGAAGTGTTTTAATCTTTTCATGCTTCGTGTCCATATAATAGTATTATTTATTAGTCCCAAGCGGAACGTGTTTCAATGTTAAAGTACTTATAACAAAAACATTGCGTCATCGCCACGTGAAGCCGAATAAGCCTCCCCAGCACTGCTTGCAGACTCCGGCCTTTCTGTAGGCCTAAAATGGACGCTTTGGCAGAATTATATTAGGATCTGCGTACAAGTCATACATCCCGCAATTCATCTGTTTGACAGCTGCTATTTGACATTAGACTTCAATAGAGCAATTCATAGTTTGAGGACCATTTTACGGAACTCCATACAAAACTGTCAAAAAGATGAATACGGGATATGAATTGTACTTATGATTCTGCCAAAGCGTCCATTTTAGGCTCTCTGATATCATCTTCAGATAATATGTAATGAATAAAACTTACCAATCAACAAAAACATTACTGAACGTAGCTGAATTTGCATACCAGTCTCATACGCATAACACATCTTTTTGGCACAACAAATCGAACTAAATAATATTAGATACTAATAACTTTGCCACTTAAAATATACACAAATTCAAAAAAAAAAGTTTTATGTCACGTCGTAGAACTCGAACGGTGCAGTGTCTCGTGTGCACCTGCGACTATTATTGATCGAAGACCTGCGATGTGACCGCTTTCAAAATGCGCGCGGAGTGAGTGAGGTTTGAAGTGAACTTTAGAGAATACTACAGGTCGATTCAAACTTGATGGCGGCTCTGAAGTGCGCTACTAGCTGCACAGTGCCCCCCTTATCTTAGTCCCGTTTAAGTTAACTTTTCCTTATTTTAATGAGTAGGTACTTGTACAGCGATATATTTTGCTTGTTATGATTCATTCTGACATATTTACTGTGGTGTTTGCGTGTATGTCAGTAAATATGACGCGGAAATGAAATATAGTTACTTAATTAAATCTTCTACTTAAGCTACTAAAATATTTATAGTAAGTATGTAGGTACAAGTTTATAGGTACTTATGTAATAATAAAAAAAAACCGACATCCAAAAAAACACTACAAAGTGAAAAATAACTGTATTTTCGGAAGTCGGTGTCTTTGGATCTGTACTTTATTTTTTTGCCACCGACTTCGAAATTAAAGTTATTTTTAACCGACTTCTAAAAAGGAGGTTACTCAATTCGACCTTAAACAAGGTGTTACAGGAAGATTGACATTCCTATAAACCACGTAAAGAGTATCTTGTTTTTTACCCGTATACAAAAAATAAATCAAATCCAATGAATACTTTAGCCACAGGAAATTATTTTCCATTTAGTTATTTTTCAACATGATGTAGATCTGAGTCCATAATAATAGGTAAACATTGCAAGGCGCGCCTAACGCGCCGCGCAAGGTCAGTAACTTTTCGTAGATATAGAGTGGTTACTTTTTATGCAGTTGATTCTGCTATTTATTTTGTTTGAAAATTGCAATATTTAAATTTTCCATCTTCGTGTTTTAAAATGTTTCGATGGACTAGTACTGTGCTCGTTTTAATTTAATGTCGTACATCCAGAGCCAGATTGTATATGCTTTTTTTTATGTTTGTTCGCGCCTAACTTCGTTGTTTATGAACCGATTTTGATGATTTTTTTTTTGTTGGAAAGAAGATATTTCAAAGGTGGTCCCATGATACGGAAGTCAGGGTTTGATGATGGCAGACCAGAGAAATCAAGGGGAACTTTCAAAAATCGCAGGGGCGACTAGTGCGTTTGTAAGTTTTTTCATTAAGTATTTTAAACCACTACAATTTAATAAAGGTCTGGAGTAGATCTGATGATGGAGCCAAGAGACAGTCAAGGGAACTCCCCAACGATTCACAGCAGCTACCTTGTGTTTGAGCTTGATTAATTTGTATTGATAAGAACTTTACACCTAGATGGGTTGTGACTGTCATTAGGGGTCTGATGATGTGAAGACAAAGGACAGTTCAGGGAACTCCTAGACGGTTTACAGTAGCTACCTTGTGTTCGAGCTTGATTAATTTGTATTGATAAGATTTTTACACCTAGATGGGTTGTGACTGTCATTAGGGGTCTGATGATGAAGACGAAGGACAGTTCAGGGAACTCCTCAACGGAACGGGCGATTCGATTAGGTACTTTAATATGGTTGCTAAGCAATTTATGCTCGTCACAATGCATATGGTGAGTGGCAGTTCTCCTGGTCCTTACCAGGAGAACTCCTCAACAATTAACGTCCCAGCATCGGGAAAAGCAATATTTTGTAAAAGGTGGTGAACTGTTGACCATAGGCTATTGCAACTTAGATAAATTAAAAACTGACCCACTAAAAAGTGAAAAATAAAAAACTTTTTACAAAAAAAATTACCGTATTCTAAAAAAACACTACAAAAAATTTATTATTGTTAAAAGTATTTATACTTTTAGGAATAACCTGTATCAATCTAAGTCACATTCCTCTACCACTTTTGTTTGAAAGACGGTAAAATCGGTCACCGATGTTCGAACGTTTGCTTATTATTAGATAAATATTTCGCTAAATACCCTCGCTGTTATTTTTGTTGTTATTTAATTTTAATTATGAACTTAGGTTTGGTTTATTCTCTAAATTATGTGGTCGATGATTTTGGTGCATGGTAAAACTCTAATGAGTTTATGTTTGCGCCAACTTTATACAATATGTAACAAAAACCCTGTTGTTCCTTCTACCTACGTTTGAAGAATCGGTATAAATACGTAATAAAACAAGTAATTTATAAAAACTGTTCAACAAAAATAATTAAAATATATATTTAATTATTCATATTTGTAAGGTTTAACTGATTTCTTACCTCTTTAGTTCTTTGATTTTGACTTCTCGACTAGCCAATGCTTAATTTTTTTTAATTATAATTCCACCAATGTTGTGCTTGATATGCGTCCCTAAAAGGAACAACAGGGATTTTGTTACATAGGTACTGTATGTATAAAAACGTAACTGTATTAAGTACTGAATAAATGTAATGAAATATATAAATGAAAAATATTTTTTTGTTACCTGGCAATTGATAGTACACACGGCTACACATCAAGCTACACATTTCCAGTATACGCTTACCTCTCATTGTACGGAAATCCTACACAATGCGAGATCAGCTTATACTGGAAATGTATAGCTTAATGTGTAGCCGTGTGTACCAACAATAGGTAATTACTGAAAAACTTGAGCCATTCTAGTGAAGTAATTGCGTAACACTATGGCATAAGGCATGGCAGTGCCTTTTATTTAGATGGATTAAACATTTACGTTGTCGAGCAGGCGAATTTTTCACTCCGAAGTTTCGAAGTAAGTAGGTACTTTTAGAATTCAAATTAAAATTACAAAAAACCGGCCAATTGCGTGTCGGACCACGCACAATGAAGGGTTCCGTAGTAAGGGTATGAATTTATCCCAAAAACAAACTTAACATTGTAGTTGAAAAACATGCTCTCCCATACATCGATATACGTTACGGTCAATTCTTCAACTGCAAATTTAAGTTGGTCGATTATTACTCGTTAACTTGTAAACCCTACTTAGCTGTGATAGTTTTCCTTTTAATTTAGTTATAAATACTACTGCCATTAATGTTTTCACATATCCAAAACCAACCATTTAACTGGCAGGGGGGCACACTTGACTCTAACAAAAAATAGCACTTTAATTTCAACTTCATACCTCCACGCGTTTCTGAGAAAAGGGTCTTGACAGACTTAAATCAAATCAAAAGTCATTTATTCAAACTAGGCTGAGAACCAGCACTCTCTCACACGCATTTTGAACGTCAAAAAATACATGAGGCAGTCCCCCAAAAACCCCCTCCCCCACCCGTCACTGACATACAGACAGACAGACGGACAACGAAGTGATCCTATACGGTTCCGTTTTATCCTTTTCAGGTACGGAACCCTAAAAACACAACCTTTCGAAAAAATAAACGAAAAATATCCAATAGTAATTTCCTTTGCCGGTTTTCGAACTCAAAAACTCGAATTAAAAATAATCAATACCGATTGACAAATCTTTGTTTGTAGTTTTTCTAATGCGTCTCACGAACGGATTCTCGCAGACACCACTGTCGTGGGACGGAATCTTAAAATAGGTAATCATTTATTTATCTCGACAGTGCCTGTAGGCACTAATAAATAGCTCAGACAGCTGGTGCCTGAGGTAGGAGGGAATAATATTAATAATTAGTTCAACTTATTGCCGCGGTGCCATTCTCAGTTCAACTTATTGCCACAATGCTAGATTTTGAAGGCAGCTTCCAGCTATGCATTGAAATGATAAAATGCTTAGGTATATTAATCTTGATACGAACTTTTGATGTGAGAATGAATGATAAATAAAACATAATTTTTGTTTACTTCGAAAATATTAGTGTTAAAATTATGTATGAAACTATAAAAGGTCTCTTTTTTGATGTCGGTTGAAAAAAGGGGTCGATTCTGAAGTAAATCAGACAGGTTATCTCGGAGGTGGTTTGCAGGATTCAACCGCAAGGGGGGGACATTCTCCTAGAGAAAGTATTCGGACGGTCAACAGGAACGTATTTCTACTCATCTGTTGGACTCTGAGAATTTACTACCCTAACGGGAATACATCTTAAAGATCGCCATTGTAGACCAGCTTGACGAGAACTGGATGTCCGTGACTACCGCCGCCCCACCAACGCCAATCGCTTCCATATTTGGCAAATAATTAGTGCTCAATTGGTGCTAATTAGTGCTCGAACAACAGAATTGTTGCCTTAGTAGTTTTCGAGATAATCGGCTTTGAAGGTGGTCCTTCGGTAGTCACGCTCCCTTCAGCAGGACCACCATGAGCGCTGAAAAAGGGGGCATGCTACAGCTATTCTAAGTATACAAATAATTAGGGCTCTTAAATGTGATTCATTTCGTAACAAAAAAAGCACTGAAACATTTGTATAAACCGAGAAATCAACGATGATAACTTTCGCGCGCTCGCGCTCGTTCAGCAGGACCACGACCTTGAGTGTTGATTCCAAGTTTCAGGAGCTAGTCGCTTTCCTCAAACCTACATAGAAAATTAGTGCTCGGCGAGATAAAATTGATATTCAAAATTAATACTCCAGTAGTTTACGAGATATACCATACCATTGGTGGGGTGGCGGTAGTCACGGTGTTAAATTTTCATTTGAAGATTTCTCTATTAAAAACTCTGTGATTTCTTCCCAAATTTATACAAAAATTAGTGCTCCTAAAGAAGTTATAGTGACCAAAAATTCAGATTCCCAAGTGTTGTATTTTAAGAGAAATTAGCTTTCATTACTTTTCCATACTAAATGTCCGCATATAACCCGACCAAATTAAGTTGTCAATGGTATTGAGCTGTTTATGAGATGTACACTCGTGAACATAAATTGATGGATGTCGGAATAGTAATAACAGCAGTTCAATATCTATAATTTTTATACAAACTCCCTTCCCAAACCTCCCAAACCTTTACTCAAATTGAAATAGGATTACACATTTAAATAAACATTTTTTACAGTCCGTTCAGCCAATGTTGACTTCTATTGCTTTGGTGGCATGACAACTGGCAGCTGTAATAAACAGTTGGTATTGTAACCACGTTTTTGCTTTTAATGCCATCCTTAAGACTACGGAATAGAAGTCAAAATTGGTTGAACGGACTGTAAAAAAGTTTATTTAAATTTCTAATCTTATATCAAATGGAGTTAGGTAAGTAGCAACACATAACACATAAATTGATGGATGTCGGAAAAGTAATAACAACAGTTCAATATCTATAATTTGTTTGTTTCAGTCCAGTACTAACCCCACAAGATCTACATTAAGTTCAACAGTTGTATCAAAGATTTTTATTTTTTTTTACTACAACAATGCACACTTGCTTTTCCAATTCACTTTAGACATTGGCAGAATAGTCGACATCGGCTTTGCTTGCCATATTCAAAAATAGAATAGAATAGAATATCTATAATTTTTATACACATTTTTATCACGCTCTGGGTGTCAGACTTTTACTGACTAAAACCCACCCGTATTCCTTCATTTGCCTGTGTGCCAGGGCCACGATATCCCTTTCGGACAAACTCGCAACCCTGGCAGGCATTGGCCCTAACGGACCCCGTCAGTTGCTGCTGACAACTCTTTAAGGCGCGCGTGGAATACAACGCGCCGTCGATTCATTCATTAACAAAGGTATCACATTACACGTTATTTGTTTTCTTAATATGTACTTACCTTACTCCATTTGATATAAGATTAGAAATTTAAATAAACTTTTTTACAGTCCGTTCAACCAATTTTGACTTCTATTCCGTAGTCTTAAGGATGGCATTAAAAGCAAAAACGTGGTTACAATACCAACTGTTTATTACAGCTGCCAGTTGTCATGCCACCAAAGCAATAGAAGTCAACATCGGCTGAACGGACTGTAAAAAATGTTTATTTAAATGTCTAATCCTATTTCAATTTGAGTAAAGGTTTGGGAGGTTTGGGAAGGGAGTTTGTATAAAAATTATAGATATTGAACTGCTGTTATTACTATTCCGACATCCATCAATTTATGTTCACGAGTGTACATCTCATAAACAGCTCAATACCATTGACAACTTAATTTGGTCGGGTTATATGCGGACATTTAGTATGGAAAAGTAATGAAAGCTAATTTCTCTTAAAATACAACACTTGGGAATCTGAATTTTTGGTCACTATAACTTCTTTAGGAGCACTAATTTTTGTATAAATTTGGGAAGAAATCACAGAGTTTTTAATAGAGAAATCTTCAAATGAAAATTTAACACCGTGACTACCGCCACCCCACCAATGGTATGGTATATCTCGTAAACTACTGGAGTATTAATTTTGAATATCAATTTTATCTCGCCGAGCACTAATTTTCTATGTAGGTTTGAGGAAAGCGACTAGCTCCTGAAACTTGGAATCAACACTCAAGGTCGTGGTCCTGCTGAACGAGCGCGAGCGCGCGAAAGTTATCATCGTTGATTTCTCGGTTTATACAAATGTTTCAGTTCTTTTTTTGTTACGAAATGAATCACAATTAAGAGCACTAATTATTTGTATACTTAGAATAGTTGTAGCATGCCTCCGTTTTCGGCGCTCATGGTGGTCCTGCTGAAGGGAGCGTGACTACCGCAGGACCGCCTTCAAAGTCGATTATCTCGAAAACTACTAAAGCACCAATTCTGTTGTTCGAACACTAATTAGCACCAATTATTTACCAAATATGGAAGCGATTGGCGTTGTGGTCCTGCGGTAGTCACGGACATAGAACTGGTTACCCTTGAGTACGCTGGACCCCGACATACATACATCACGTTTCACTCATATTCTAAGTCGCGCGAAAACTTTGCTTGTGCGATGCAGGACCGCTTTTGTATTTGTAGACGTGTGTCGCGTCATAGGAACGTTCCTAGGCTAGTAAACACCATTGTGAGTATGTATTTGTGGTTTTTTTGGTAAGATTACTATCAACAATCTATACTTTTTGTTAGTGTGCATCCACACATAAAAAAAAACTCAAAAAGAAATGCTTTGTGCGGGGATCGATCCTGCCCCATAAGCCCAGTGTGGGAGCCAGTCTTGCTTGGCCGGTGGCGTATTCTTTTATAACCACTCAGCGGGGCGAGCATGGCCTACTGTGCTGTGACAAGGCATCTAACACACATTTTATCACAATTTGGGTGAAAAAACCGTTTTATTGCTAGCACGGGTCAACTATGTGACATAACCTAGAGGCGTGTTATGCTTTTCTTGTTGCGGACTTCATAGTGTGGTTTAGATAGTAAACTGATTTTTCGGTCCGTTTATGGGCGCAGTAAATAATTGAACACAATTCGGTGTCTTTAAAGTATATTATTTTAGATAATAAGTAAATACTGATACAAAGCCATACCAAACCATAGCGAGATCTTACTCGAAGCCAATGCCATCTATCGAGCTTAGGGATAACTCTGAATCGTTATCAAGATAATACTGATCTGCCACTGTCACGAGTGTTTATTTTATAAAAACCGGCCAAGTGCGTGTCGGACTACCCACAATGAAGGGTTCCGTAGTAGAGATCAATTTATCCCTAAAACAAAATTAACATTGTAGTTGAAAAACATGTTCTCCCTAAAATCGTTTTAAGCCACGGTCAATTTTCCAACTGGAAATATAAGTTTGTAATTGACGTTTGAATTGATTGATTGTTTGTATGATTGCAATTTGGCTACTTGTATTAGAGTGTGTTTTTTTTTCGTCAATTTGTATTTTATTTTTGTAATGTGTGTCTTGTTTGTGCAGAATAAACAATTTTTCGTTCTTCTTTTCTTTCTTTCTTCTTATAATAGCAAAAAATATATATAAAAAATTATAGATTTTCGGACTTTTTCTTTTACGTGTGCTTTGAGACCTTGCTTCTCACCTAATTTCATGATTCTAGGTCAACGGGAAGTACCCTATCCCCTTATTACAAAACAAGGTTTATCTTCAGACCCGGGTTTAAAATTGAATTTCGTATTTTATTCCGACTATGGTAAAGTTCCTAAACGCAAAACTGACAACTTAGTACCGAACTAAGTTTTCAGTTTTGTAAAAAGAACGATATTTCAATCACTGTTACGTTCTTATTACAAAAACTGGCTCCATGGTTTAAGCCATGACAAATATAAATCTTGTTTTGTAATAAGGCGGTATAGGTTTTGATTTGTTTGCGAGTATCAAAATATGTCGCATCAATGGCCATATTTTTTTATTGCGTTGACTTGGAAGCTTGATTTTTTTTTAGTTTTAAGGGACCATAGACCTACGTATTTGATATTAATTTCAAATCAACTTGATACCTCCACGCGTTCCTGAGAAAAAGGTTCTTGACAGACTGACAGACAGCCAGACGGACAACGAAGTGATGCTTTATGGGCCTCCCCCAAAAAGGGGGGGATTTCCCATAATCGCCACGCTTGGCAGGCGGGTTGGTGATCGCAGTATGGTTTTAAAAATGCATAGCTATCGCTGCTGCCCAAGTGACTCCCTTAGTCGCCTTTTACGACACCCACGGGAAGAAATGGGGCGGTGCTATTCTTTACGTCCGGCACCACACGGAACTTGCGTTGACAAATTGCGGATCGTAATTTATTCGTAATAAAATTGAAAATTGTACAAAAACAACACAGTAAAATATTATTTATTTGCTTAAAAAAACTTTTTTACAAAAAAAAACAACCGACTTCCAAAAAATAACACTAAAAAGTGAACATTTTCGGAAGCACATAACATAACATCACGCCTTGTTTCCTCGAAGGGTTGGGCAGAGGTGTAACTGTAGTACACCCACATTTAATATTATATTTTAATTTAATTTAATATAAACGAAAATACAGAGACACCGACTGTCTCTGTATTTTCGTTTTTTGCCACCGACACGATAGTAATTTTGAAAGTCTTCTTCTTCCTTTAGATCTCGTATTTCGTTCAATAAATTAAGATGAGTGTAATAATCAGGGAGCCTAAAATGGACGCTTAGCAGAATCATAATATGATCTGCGTACAATTCATACATCCCGCAATTCATCTGTTTAACAGCTGATATTTGACATTAGACTTCACTATATCAATTAATAATTTGTGGACCATTTTACGAAACTCCATACAAACTGTCAAACAGATGAATTGCGGGATATGAATTGCACGCAGTTTCATATTATGATTCTGCCAAAGCGTCCATTTTAGGCCCCCTCTTTGGAGCCAGGTTCTCATCCATCGCTCTGTTTTATGCGTTTTTTAGCAGCAACGCGGTAATTGTCACAATACTCGTAGCACACGCTTGCTTTTTAGGGTTCCGTAGCCAAAGGGCAAAAAATGGAACCCTTATGGATTCGTCATGTCTGTCTGTCTGTCCGTCCGTATGTCACAGACACTTTTTTTTCCGAAACTATAGGAACTATACTGTTGAAACTTGATAAGTAGATGTATTCTGTGATTTTCACACAAAAATAGACATTTTCATCAAACCCATACACGTGTGGGGTATCTATGGATAGGTCTTCAAAAATGATATTGAGGTTTCTAATATTTTTTTTTTCTAAACTGATTAGTTTGTGCGAGAGACACTTCCACTTCCAAGTGGTAAAATGTGTCCCTCCTATAAAACTAAAAAAAATATATGATGTACAGACGCCAGCACATCAAGCTACTACAATATCTGTCAAATTTCTTTAATATATTTTCAACTTTATCCTTACAGCATAAGGTTCAAGGTTGATTGAGAAAATTTGACAGTTTCGGGTAGGTTGCCCTGGCGTCTGTACATTACCATGTAAACTTCCACCGAAAATTGGTTTGAACGAGATCTAGTAAGTAGTTTTTTTCTTTATGGATACGGAACCCTTCGTGATCTATATGATACGGAACCCTTCTTGCGCAAGTCCGACTCGCACTTGGCCGGTTTTTTCTTATATTATCCATGACTAAGCACTGATAAATTGACAACCGACTACGTACTTTTCATCAGTCTGCTGTCAGTCTAGATAGTAGATTGACCGTGTAACCGTGAAAATCATCCATCATTCTGGCTTCAGACTGCAGACTGATGGACCAGAATGACGCCAAACTGAGCGTGTAACCTTGCTCTCTTATAAGACGATCACTGACCGGCTCAACGGCCAATGATAAATAATGTACAAGGTTAAAATGGCAGGGGTGACTTGCATACTGAACAATAAGTTATTATTTTCAACTATTCTAATGTTGGTACCTACTTACCTATATTTAGCGTTATTTCTCACGTTTGCTGGAGTTTTAATAAACTCAGAATAATATTATGAAAATATTTTAATGTTACGGTAAAAAAGCTAAAGTTTGAGTAAAATTTTCATAATATTATTCTATACTTGCGAAATGAAGCAACGTTCTATCAAAAAGTAAGTCGTAGGCAAGGCCGTCCTAGTGCAGGCCAGGGCCCTTGGGCACACAAAAATTTGCGGCCTCTTTGGAAAGTAAAAAAAAAAAGTGAATGCAAAAAATTTCTGTGATGATTTTCACTTTTTTTGTCACCAACCAACTACTACTACGACTAACTAAATACATGGTATTATCTGTTTTAAGAAATAGGACTTAGGTAGGTACGTTAATAAATAAAATACTGCAGGATTGAATTAACCTGAATGAACTATAAAAAAACAAATGCGCTATTGAGTGCAAGCGTTGAATCAGCCTTCCGGGGCCCCCGTGAGGTCGGGGGCCCTGGGCACGGGCCCCGTGTGCCCTTATGGTAAAGACGGTACTGGTCGTAGGTCGTAGGTACTTACCTACCTTCAGAAAAAATAAAAAAATATTGGAAGGTAGAGGATGAAAAATAATATTAAAACTAAACTTTTAGTTCAATAGTTTGGTTGCTTGATAAATCAGAATATTAATTCATTATTTTATTCTAGGTACTTATTTTATTCAAAGCAAAAATACTTATTTTCATAGAATGTTCTCTAAAAATTACGTGCAAGAAGAATACCATCTTAAATATATCTCTTCCTGTCTGAACTAAACGCTGATATGATTTATTATATCGGGTTCATCGTTTGTACAGCGTTGGGCCAAGTTCAGAGATCCAAATTCAAAAGTGGACTGCAACGGAACAGGCGTCTAGGGAGCCTAAAATGGACGCTTAGCAGAATCATAATATTATGATCTGCGTACAATTCATACATCCCGCAATTCATCTGTTTAACAGCTGATATTTAACATTAGACTTCACTATATCAATTATTTGTGGACCATTTTACGCATTTAACTCCATACAAACTGTAAAAAAAGATGCGGGTTATGAATTGCACGCAGTTTCATATTATGATTCTGCCAAAGCGTCCATTTTAGGCCCCCAGTAAACGGGCAGACTACAAAATGCAGGCCTTGTCTTAAAAAAAAAATCAGCATGAACATGAAAAACCAAAGCATACTGATCACACTGTACCTACTGAAAAAAGAAACGATTGAAAACATTGTAGGCAGATTATAGAGATACCTTTGCTTATATTTTTCGACGTTACACTTTAGATTAGTTGTTACTTTCTTGCTTACACCTATATTGTCGTCCTTTTCATATCATCCGTGACGTAGCTTCCCGTTGATTATCCTAGAAAAATAATTATAAAATGTTCTTATAAATTTGGCAACATCGCATTCATTTCCGTGACCGTACGTTTATATTAATTATAATGGTGGTCCCAGACATTTGGATTTTGATTATTTTTATCCGACTTCAAAAAAGGATGTGGTTAAGCATTCGATGTTTTAAAAAATCATTTTTATACTTCCCTCTTAGAAATATATTTGTTGGAGAGATGGTTGGATAAGTACAGAATAATGCTGCCTGCAAAGGCTATGTGAGAGAGCTATAGGATCTATAAAGGGTCTGAGTTACAGCTATAGCTAAGTATGGAAGTTAAACGGGCACGCCCTATAAGTCTTGAGGCTTTTATTTAGGTTATTATTTTTGCTTGAGTATAGTTTTCGAGGTTTGTTTGTTGTTATAGTGGCGTGTGCTAGCTGACATATCGCAAATAATTTAATTTTAAGGTGGATCCGCAGTGGCAGGTATAATAAAAATCTGTAATTTATACATATTTGATATGGTCGTGAATCATAATTATTTTGATCAAGATACAACCTATCACTGTCCTGCAAATTATAATTTCACAGGCTACCACTGCGGATCCACTGTTGTGTGTTTCGTAATCTAAATTATTTTGCATACAATCTAGTTTTTCTAACTGATCAGACGGCTGTGCTGCTGGGGAGTTTGATGCGCCATTTCTTCTTCCCAGCTAAAGCACTAGGAAGTTGTGAAGGGTGGGCGTTTTAGGGGACTGTCTCATGTAATTTTGACGTTCTATTCTATTCTAATTTTAATTATGGCAAGCAAAGCCGATGTCGACTATTCTGCCAATGTCTAAAGTGAATATTGGAAAAGCAAGTTTAGCGTGCATCAGCATTGTTGTAATAAAAAAAAAGTTGAATGATAATAATCTTTGTTATACTGTTGTAGATCTTGTGGGGAATGGACTGTAACAAATAAAAAGATAAAATTACGTAAACATTATAATTTTTAGCACATTTTAAATATACATAAACCACATCCACACAGATAATGTTTAGGGAAACAAATAATAATTTGATGTTATTGTGATGGCTGAAAAACATCAGCGCCACAAGCAGATCTGAAGAGGGATAAGTTAAAAGGAAGGGAAATTAATCGGAAGAGGGATCTTAAATTTAAGGAGAATCTAGAGGAGGGATGTTGTTTGAACATTTATAAAATATGTGATCCAGAGTGCCCTCCTCCAACCCGCACTCACAGAGAGAGGAGTCACGGGTACGGGTTTTGTGTAAAAAGACGGGTGTTAAAAAAAAAACCTAAGCGGATTTTGACGTTCGAAAAGTGCTGATTCTCAGCCTAGTTTAAACTAAAGGACTTCTGATTTTGACAGGTAGGTTTCAAAGCATGTACCTGTGGCGAATTTCTTATAAACCTCTCTGCTGACAGTAAAGCTTTGGTTTGCAAACAAAGCGGTGACCGGTCACACAATAACGGCTGTCCATATACAGTGCGATTTTTTAAACCATAGATAGTGTCATATACTGGTGAAAACTACAGATTTTCATGATAGCCGATAAGATAAGACGGCCACTACACCGCTCTCCTAGGAAACCAAACTTCCACAGAAACAAACAAACATCAAAAGTGTACAAAAATCGGTAACTTGACATACCTTTTTTTTTTTGGGTGGGAAATTATCAAATATCGTCTCTCGCTCTGGGCGGAGTGGGAGGGCTGTGTTAGACTTTCACTGAGTAAAACCCACCCACCCGTTTCCTTCAATTGCCTCGGTATTCCTTTCGGACATACCCGCAACCCTAGCAGGCATCGGCCGTAACGGATCCCGTCAGTTTGTGGTGACATCTCTTTGCGTGGAACACAACGCGCCGTCGACCCGGGCCTGGTCCTTATTAAACGGTGAGCTACCCATTGCTCACCGTCCGCAAGCCCGCGCCTACGGTGGTCAGGAATCAGCCTGCGATTCTGGACGCCAGGGCGTCTACTGCGGCGACCAGGGGCATGAGGGCGCAATTTTTGCCTCTCCGTTACTGCTTCGCAGAAAGAGGTGACGGCCTCCCATGCACTCTCACTCCGAACCATGGCCTGGCCCAAGCCGGGCAGACCTCCACTGTATGCTCCACCGTATCCTCCGGGCGATCCACAGAGTGGTGATACCCGGGCGTTTCCTACCGCCTTATCCTGAACAGGAAGTTCCCGAAAAAACCGTGTCCGGTGAGGACCTGCGTCAGGCGTAAGGTGAGGACGCCGTTGCGCCTATCTAGCCACTCCTCAAAGAACTTATCGCCACAATTGTGGTGTGCCCAGCGCTGGGTGGCGACAATCGCACTCTCCATTTCGCCATGAGATCCCGCTGGAGCTCTGTCCACTGTGCCGTGATTTTCCGCCCAATCCTATATGTGTACGAGGACTTTTGCCTCTAGATCCCATGGCGGCAATCCGACAAGGACGCTCGCCGCCTCATCGGAGACCGTGCGGTATTCCCGGACTAGCCTGATGGCTATGACCCTTTGGGACGCGTTCAACCGGCGGGCGGGTCACAGCCTTAAGGAACGCGCCCACACCGGTGCCTCGACGCCCAACCACCGAAGAACACACTCAGTGTAGAATGGTAGCAACTAACGTACGTTACAAGTAGGTACCTACGTACGCATCTAACGACGCCTAGGAAACAAAATTATTGAAAACAAAAAGTCATCTATTGAAATTAGGCTGAGTATCAGCACTTTTTGAACGTCAAAATTACATATGACAGTCCCCCGAAACGCCCGCCATTAACTACTTTCTAGTGCTTTAGCTGATTAAAAGAAGTGGGCAACAAAGTCCCCAGCAGTATTTTATTTATTTCTTGAAACTTCTCATAAACAATATGGAAGGTAGTACATACAAAGGCGGACAATGCCTTAGGAGATGTTTTAGGTATTTTCGTAATCCTGATTGTATAATATTTTCTGGATAATGTTTTCACAGCCTGAATTCACAGCTTTTAAAATTATGACCAAAATATTTATTCAAAAGTACGACTGAAAAAGTAAATAACTAACTATTTATACTACGTACTAAATTAAATAAATAACTAACTAACTAATTTTAAACAAATAAACAAAAAATATTGTATTTCCATTCTCCTCAAATAAATCTAACAACTTTACGAAAAATTCATAAATCCAAACGTCTGGTAGCGGCATTACATTTTTTTCTTGTAATTGTGGGTAATTTTTATTCTACACAATTTTATTGAAGGTAGTCGTTCATTTTCCCTCGCGCTATGTTATGATTATGTTGCCACTCTTTCATTTCCGCCGACGAACCAGCGTAGCGTGCATTGCTAGTAAAACCTTCTTTCATAAAAATGGTTAATTTCTTATTAATTATTGGCAAACAGTGTTAAAACGGAAGAGAACTACTAAGAACTGACTGAAGTTACTATGGGTAAGTAACTATTGTATGTACCACCGTTGTTAATTAAGAGTTTTGTTCGAAATTTGAAACGTATCGTAAGCTGACGCCATTTTTCAAGTCTAGTTTTTTCAAATTTACGCAGTCTTATAAATAATGTAAAGCCTCTTCATCTGTCCGTTGGTGTGCATGTTGCTGGAAAGTAGAATTAGTTAAAGTAAACAATTTTGTACGAGTTTTGATGTGAAAACTTCTTCACCCGCGTTTAGCGATTTTTGGTAGGGGGAAATCTTATGGGTTCGCGTCACTAGGCTAGGTTTTAGCAAATGTACCAACCACTTACGCCAAGTACAGTACAGGTAGGTAATTATAATCATGATAAATCATCATCATTCAGCCGAAATAAATAAATCTACTTGGATTTAGTCCTGTACTTCTCTCATACAACGGATTCCGGAAATCTAATCGGTCTACTTTGTTGGGACGCCTAACCACGATGCGCCGTCCGCTGCGCGATCGTACTCTAGTACTTTTCGGCTAAAATTACCAAAAAGGCAACGCGTTTATTTGTCGCCGTGCAGTGAAAACCTCGTGATTGCAATACTTAAACGTAATTTTTACAGGGGATATCAAAAACCTGTAAGTACCTACCTATGAACAATGGCCGTCATTGACGTCCTTGGAGGTTCCTTCATCACCAATAGAAAGCATACATGGAGGCTCCCGCAGACAGGCGCAACGCGACACTTGTAGCATAGTTTTTATGAAAACGCGGCCTGTCGCGCCTGCAATATCGCACCAGTCTGATTTTTTAGCGATTCAAAATTAATTAGGTACCTACCTACTTTGTAGAAATTTATCCATCTAATATTTTTTTTCAGAGCCTGACGTATAACAAAGAATGCCGAGTTTTACCGAACGTAGCAGAGTCCAAATCACGAATAGGTGCCTTCCGGATGGCATCATGGCATGTCCAGCCAACATCTCTAGAAAGGAAGCTCTAGTGTGTGATACAGGCCACCATCAGGTTTTCCAGAAACTCAACAGAAATACAGCTTGAAACGTGAAGCAGGTAAATTACTGAAATTTTTAAAGTGCAAATTCTGCCTACCCTAGCCCAACTATGTTGTGGTCCGCTTCCAGTCTAACCGGATACAGCTAGATACCAGTATTTTACATGTGAGCGACTGCATTGCATAACTGACCTCCACAACTCAGTAACTGGGTAATACAATACCCCTTGGTAAGACTGGTTTGTAGATGTTTGAGCTTCTGATAAGCTGTAACGACTGTCAGAGTTCCATGAATGACAATCGGGACCAACGGCTGAAAGAGCTTTCCGAGGTACGGATATGTAAAGATGGTCACCCATCCATGGACCAACCTCGGCAAGCTTAGCTTAAGCTCATGGATTGACCTGTGCATTTGTTATTTATTACTTAGCCACTATTAAAAAAGCTTGAATCACTGATATTCTATAGAAAAACTGTAAAATTATCTGATCGCAGACATAGGTACCTCTAGCTTTTAATTTTTTTATTTATGTCGCCGCCACTAGCGTCTACATGTTAAGATTACCAATTTATCATAATCTTAATAATTACTTCCTCTGCAGGATATTGTTACAATCAATACAACATGATAAATAATATTGACTGCTGTAAGAGATCGGCGCCATCTATTGGCTTCTTTGTGAATTAGAAACACCTTGTGATGTTTTAAGATTTATTATTGTATTAATTATATAATACTGTATTAAATATTAGAAAAAAAATGTTCTCGTTAAAAATATAGTTAAAATTAAATTAAAAGAGAACATTGAAAATATTTTGGGTTGAAGACTAATTTAACAATTCCACATTTGACATAGTAAGTTCTGTTTATGAACTCAAATCACCCCATATTGTAGAAAAATGGCGCCGATTACGTTTGAGTGGTCAATACCTCAATGTTATAATTTAATACGAGAAGCAAAGCAGTTTCAATAATAATTTAGAAACTACAAAGTAACAAGACTATTTTCTAAACACATAACTTTATGAAAACTTTGGTTTGATGAAAATCCTTGATCTACTGGAAACATTGTCAATTTAAGTTGTAAAAAGTAATGAAGTTACTAATTAAACTTTCATCTTAAAACGCCTTTGCATTTGTGAATATTTGCATTGTTTAATGATAAAAGAATTAACTGATATGCATCTTATTATTGTTTGTAAATTTTATCCAGCTAATTAAGTAGGTAATAAGATTTAGACAGAGAGAATACGACTGTGGCGCTCGCGGCAGCGTGGGGCAGCCATTTTAATGAAAGTGTGTGTGTTGTAAGAACTGAAATTGTAATTGTTGAACAAGAAACCTCTGTAACGTAATGGTTTTGATTTAAAAGAGTGTCCATGGAGTTTCTTGCCCGTTCTTCTCCCTAAGGAACTGCTTCGCTTTGGAATGGACAACTAGCTTCACTTACTAACTCAAACTGAACAACTTTTTGATAAATGATAATTCAAAAGTGCCTGTAAATGTTCTAATTGAAATAAATGCTTTGATGTTAAGTGTTGTGTGTGATTGAAAACCACAGACCAGAAAAAAACAGCAACTGTTTCTTCTGTTCTGTGTTGAAAACAAACTACCTATCTACCATCAGTTAAGCATTATGTACTCCGGGGACTGGTCAGAGACGGCACTGGGTTCCTCGCTGTGTTATATATTTTACATTTTGAAAAATATCTAAGTATATTTAATTTATGCACGTTCCTAGAACTTACCTATCTACATACACTTATGAGTAACCAAAGGAAGGGTTATTCTGAATATAGAATATACCTGACAAATGTCACAATTTTTTTTTTTTTAAATAAAAGCTTGTTTTAAAAAAGAAAAACAAAAATAGTTTCATGAATTCCCTAAGACGACCCACTGACCAAGCACTCTCCCACTGAAAGCGAGAGGAAATATGTTTAACATCAAATAAACTTGATTCCAGCTGCAGTTAGCTGTTATGTAACCTGGTTCCTGTTGGCGTGCTCAACGCTGCCGCGATCGCGAAGTACCTACCTGCTTGTCCGGTGACGGTGCCACCTGCGTCATATTCACTTCCAACTAGAAACCGTGAGTACTCCATCCTCCTATTTATATGCCATAATGAGCGAGCAGAATTTGTGAGAAATCGTGGCATAGTAACAGATCGACTTATCATGTTTTTTTGTTTTTTGCGCCCGATACGATAGCGGAAAACGCAAGTTTGTACCAACTTGTCACAAGTTTGATGCTTTCATGTTTTTTAAATGCAAGACTGCTACAAACTTCAATCATCATCCTTATATTTAACAAGCTTGCAGTCTAAGTTTGCTAATTAAGGACGCTATCACATTTTGAACTCGCTCTAGTTCAGGTATCTGAATCGCAACACAATAACATTACGCGCACGCACACATTGAAACCGCTGACCGCTCGATTTTATACGTAACTTAACTAATCTTGGTACTTGAAGGTATATTTTTTTTAATTTTACTGGTATTGATTGAGTAAAGTTGTAAGTTTGCAATCGAATTTTAGTTACTGTGACTAAGTACTTTCTGCGTGATAATTATGTTTTTAGTATTTTTAAAATTCATCAGCCATTACGTAGCGTAGGTAGTTACCCAAAAATTTCAAGCGCTGGCCATATGGATTAAATATGGAAGGAACACCACACCTATTACAAGGAACACCTACGATTATCCAACAGGCTACTATTAGTTAGAAAAGATGTAAGTAGGTACTTGTAAATATTATTTTTGCTGGCAAATGTTTGAGCATTACATAACCAAATACTAGCCTGGGAGTTTATCATAGACTTTCGTTGTGGTATTTCAAATAATCATTCCGTTATGAAAATAGTAAGTATTTTATTTACAGAGACTGAGGCGTGATTTCAGTACTTTTGATAAAAATTAAAACCAAAGTAGGTAGTAAAAAGTATATTTTCATTTCATGTTTCAAAGAAGTTCAAATTTAGAATGAAGGCCAGCTCTTTCTAGGGTTAAGTACCCGAAGGGTCCAAACGGAGCACTATTGCTGTCACTCACGTGTCCGTCTATCACACAGGTTTTACAGCCAAACGGTTAAGCTACAGTCTTTAAATGTTCACTGTATAAGCATCTTGTTAACCCTTGTTTTTTTATTTATTCATGATGAGATACTTCACGCCGCGATCAAAAAGAGAAGTGTGGCTACCTACAAGGATTAGCTGCTCAAAAAGGAAATCAATCTCGATTATTTTTGTGCCTTTTGGCTTATATTCTCTTATTGCGCATTGTTGCTCCTGAAAATAAAAAAAAACCGGCCAAGTGCGAGTCGGACTCGCGCCTAAGGGTTCCGTACCATTATCTATAAAAATGGCAAAAAAACACGTTTGTTGTATGGGAGCCCCCCTTAAATATTTGTTTTATTTTAATTTAATTATTTATTTTTAAAGTCCCCGTTCCCGTTTTACCCTTTGGGTACGGAACCCTAAAAACGGTCAAGAGCGAGTCTGACTCGCGCACCGAGGGTTCCGTACGTATATAAGATGTTGATGATTTCTGAAAAACTGTGCTAATTAGAGACATCGTATTATTTTTCCTGTAATGTTTACATAAACTTTTATCACATGGAATAATTTCAGATTTTTATCTATGCAAACTTCGGAGATAAGGCCCCTCCTTATGTCCGAAGTTTGCATAGATAAAAATCTGTTTTTTTTAAAACGGTTTTTTTTTTACATTTTGCATCAAGTCGGAAACTATGCTGCTTAAATTTTTTTTGAAGAAACAAACAGCGCTCTTTCTTATGATACCCCACATGCCCTAGTAGCCCCATTTCAATTTTTTAAGACCCCCTTTCAGTCCCTTTTGCAAAAAAGGTACATTTTTTAAAATTGATTTCTTGTTTGCAAAAAAGTTGGACCAACGTCATCTAAAACTATTCTAAATTTCAAGTTGATAGCATTAGTAGTTCTTGAGATATCCAGGTGAGACAGACAGACAGATTTATGAATTGACAACTAAGTCGATTTATCACCAAAATGATGGTGGATGTACACCATCATGAATCAAAAATTGGATGGTATATTCGTAAACACCACCTTCAACACCTCCACAATTGATAACAATGTTGATTTTTTATAAAAAAAAATACACCCGCCATCTTGGATTTAAAAAATTATGTCATACGTAATCACCACCCCTAAAAACCCCAAAATTTACTATGTATCGATTATCTCGAAAAAAATATATTTCCGTCATTTCAATTTGATTAAAAATAATATAATTATTTACACAATGTTTATCCGTAATCTACAACCATTATTTATACAAAAAATTACAAACTGTATTTATTTTTAAAACAAATTCCAATAATCATACTTTTATTTCGGTCCGAAAAAGTATCAACTTCGTCCACCCACAGTATACAATACAGCACACACTTCTGTACGTAAATATTTTTTTGCGAAAAATCGATACACCGGTGCTTTGACGAGCGCGTCTGAGCGCGGAATGACGAACCGCGAGTAGAAAATGTATGGAGAAATTTGAGAGCGCTTCTTATTTTAATCATAAATACAAAAGGTATTTATTTACTTACAAAATATTTAGTAGGCCGTATAGAGGACTATATAAGCAACAATTTTTTATTATTTGTATGTTTAACTATGCAGTGGATTTAGCTATATTGGTTCCTTTTCAGACCCCATTTTTTTTTTATTTGTTGGTTTTATTGTGATTGTTGAAACGTATTTGTGTGAAAATTTTGTATGGGGCTATACAATTTTTATGGCCGTTTTTTGGAGATGAATATATTACCTTTAATATGAGACAATGATATCCTTGCAGTTGTGACTCCTAATTCATTAAAATGGTACCTGAAAAGCACTGATATTTGAGGAAAAATGTGATAGCGTCCTTAAGTATTTAGCAAACTTAGAAAAAACGCATTGATCTTATTTTATTATTTACTAGCTGTCCTGACAGTCGTTGTTCTTACAATACATGATGGTCTTGAGCAGGGATTGAATAACCGAAAAAATTATGGTTAAAACGGTAAGCGATATGACGTCATACCTTTAAATTTTGATACCTTAAAATAAGGGTACCTTTAAATTACTATACCTTAAAAGTAACTGTACCTGTATAATTTCGATATTGTAATATTGCGGTATCATTACTTTTTCAAGTATCTAAATTATAAAATAAAGGTTTTCTTTTATTTCATACTAACCTTGACGATTGTTTCACAACCGGGGACTAAACATTTCGAACTTTTTGAGGTTTTATTGTAAGAAAAGTAAGAATAAACCGCGTTCTTCCGTTTTCTTCCCATCGTTTTGAGTGCTCGTGGATAATGTAAGATCACAGTGTAATGAATCTAAGACTAAGCAACAGTGAAAATAAAAAGGCACGAAAATTGCAAATTCGTTCGTCTCGACACGATCGAGTTGACTAATGGATTGCAACTCAAGCAACGTCGCCACACCGCTCCCCCGTGCCCCGCCCCGCTGCCGCCCGTACCTCGTTCTTCGTCGCATCATTTTTTTCGGTATCGAAATTATTTCGGTAAAGGTATTAGTAATATATAGGTATAACGATACCGTAAAAAAATATATGTATAATTCTTTTTTTAACGGTATCACAACCGTAATTCTCAACCGTTCTGGTTCTACCTTTAAATCGAAGCTGTATCGTAATTCTATACCGGTACCATACACTTAGGCCTAAAACTGCGTTAAGCGTGCACCCGCGCGGTTTCATACAAAAGTGCTCCGTCGCGGGGACCCGCGCGGGCGTCCGTCACGGGGAGGCGCGCCCCACACCCACGCAACGGGGCCCGCCTCCGTGCGACGGAACCCGTGACGGGGGCACGCGCGGTGCCCGCCAGCGGACCGGTAACACGATAACACGCACGGACTTGTTGACTTGTTCAGTCAATATTAAGTATATATTAAGTTCTCCATCGACACGACTACACATGCACACCGTTAAAATTGAACTAGCGACACTGCGTAAATAAAATAATCCGGTCTCCGCGACGGGTACCCGCGACGGGGACCGTCACGTTCCCACGGAGCCCATCCGTGTGTCCACGCGCGTCGACACGCGACGGTAACCCGTCGCGGGCGCCCGCTTAACGCAGTTTCAGGCCTTATACCTCTACCGCTTTCAACCCCTGGTCTTGAGTTCATTCGAAAATCCCATAGAAAGAAGGATGGGCAGTGTTTTCCGGGAAGCATTTAAAAATTTTCTTTCCTTAAAACCTAATTCGGACTGTTACAAACATTTTAAAACAAAAAATAGAACCAGTTAAGAGCGAGTCGGACTCGCGCACCGAGGGTTCCGTACTGTTACTAAGCCGACCCCGTTTGTCTTTCAGTTTTTGGGTACTTATATTTTGACAATGTCCCTCTTAATTGCTCCCCACTAAATTACGCGACGGCATCCAAAATCGTAACTAACTACACACACATTATTTCTATAAGTACTTTAGTAAAGCAAAAGTACACTTTATAAGTAAAAGTTGAGTTAGGCTTTATTGCCTTGTAATAAGGGTTATAACAGTACGTATATAATATGATGTTGATGATTTCTGAAAAACTGCTATTTGGAGACATCGTTTTATTTTTCCCGTAGCAAACAAGGAGAGTTGGACTCGCGCACCGAGGGTTCCGTACGTATATATGATGTTGATGATTTCTGAAAAACTGTGCTATCTATAGACATAGTTTTATTTTTCCTGTAATCTTTACATAAACTTCTATCACATAGAATAATTTCAGATTTTTATCTATGCTTCGGGGATAAGGGGGGGGAACGGTATTTTTTTAACATTTTTCATCAAAAGTCGGAAACTATGCTGCCTAAAACATAAATGTTTGAGAATTTGCAAACAGCGTTCTTTCATATGATACCCCACATGCCCTAGTAGCTCCACTTCAAATTTTTAAGACCCCCTTTCAGTCCCTTTTGCAAAAAAGATATATTTTTTTAAATTTGTTTCTTGATTGCAAAATAGTTGGGCAAACGTCATCTAAAACTATTCTAAATTTCAAGTTGATAGCATTAGTAGTTCTTGAGATATCCAGGTGTGACAGACAGACAGACTTAGTCTCATCAGATGGGCTCCTTTTTACCATTTTGGTACGGAACCCTAAAAATGAGAATGAGCAAACAGCGCTCTTTCGTATGATACCCCACATGCCCAAGTAGCCCCACTTCAAATGTTTAAGACCCCCTTTCAGTCCGTTTTGCAAAAGACCGCCTTATCTCCGAAGTTGGCATAGATAAAAATCTGAATTATTCTATGTGATAGAAGTTTATGTAAAGATTACAGGAAAAATAAAACTATGTCTATAGATAGCACACTTTTTCAGAAATCATCAACATCATATATACGTACGGAACCCTCGGTGCGCGAGTCCGACTCTCCTTGTTTGCAAAATAGTTAGGCAAACGTCATCTAAAACTATTCTAAATTTCAAGTTGATAGTAGTTCTTGAGATATCCAGGTGTGACAGACAGACAGACTTACTTAGTCTCACCATGGGTTCCTTTTTAACCAAATTCCAAAAAGGAGGAGGTTATATTATGTTCGGCTGTTTCACCGATAGCTCCGCCATTTGTGGACCGATTTTGAAAATAATTTTTTTGTTTAAAGAGTATGCTCCCGAGGTGGGCCCATTGTCACAAAGTCACAATCTGATGAGGGGATCCTATGGAAATCGAGGATCCTCAAATTTTATAGGCACACCTATATCAATATCAGTATTTTTTATAGTAACTCATGCATTTGCACTGTTTGCGGAAAGCACCGTTTGGTGAAGTGGAACTGATGATGAAGACCACAGATGGCCACCGGAACTACTTAATAATAAGTATTTCACTGTTGCGATTCGGTTAGTCTAATCAAATCAAATCAAATTTATTCGTTAATGTAGGTATCAATACAATAGGTTGTTATAATATAATGGTAAGTTCGCTACATTTTACTCGAGAGCATACAAATAATAATACAATTCTAATTGTGTCGAAACAACAGACACATTTCAAATAATGCAATTACTTACTTTCTAACACAAAAAAAATTACCAATGTCAAAATAATAATAATCTAAATGTAATAATGCAAAAATCTAAATGTCAGTGGTGTCATCCATAAACTGAGTTGTGGAGTAGTAACATTTACGAATTAAAAAATCTTTCAGTTTCTGTTTAAACAAATTATTATTAAGATTTTTTATTTGTCGTGGAATTTTATTGAAAATAACAGGAGCCATTCGATAAACACTTTTACGTAGGAGGGCCGTTCTACTGCGATCAACACAGAGAATGTTTGAATCCCTTTTCCTTAACCGTGGATCTGCTGGGGCTCTTATTTTGAAAAGCTGTGGGTTTGTCTTAACAAACACTGCCGCCACCTCAAAGATGTATAATGACGGCAATGTTAGAAGCTTCAAGAATTCAAAATATGGCTTACAACTGTCCCTTGAGTGTAGATTACCTATAGCGCGTACGCATTCACGCGTCACTTTTATAAAGCTAGCAATTTATGCCTAAGCAATTTATGCTCGTCACAATACATAGGATGAAGTAACTACCAGTTCTCCTGGTTCAAAAACAATAACTTTTACTTTGGGTATTATAACCTTAAAATTAAAAAAATTTGCTTGACATTTGGACTCGCCTAGAAATTTTACTTTTGCTCTAAGATATGAGGTGTTCAAAATGGTAGCCGTTTTGACGTACGCACAGGTTTACTCTCTTTACTACAGAAAAAACTAAAATTAATTAAAATGAATCAACTAAAATGAATAAAAAGCAAAATGAGAAATCCTACAAAGTTTATAATCATATTTTTAAGCGATGTGCACAGCGGGGGCAAAAACTTATGAATACAAGACGTATACAGAGGCATACAAATAAATGTTAAGCTACATGGAATGCAATCTCCTCAACAATAACTGGGAATAATTTGTATAAAAACGACATTGACGAAATAAATTTTAAAAATGTAACATATAACCACCAACATATAACAACCATCTGACATTTGTAATATATTTAATAACTACTTTATTAATTTGACATCTAATCAGCGTTCAAGTTCTAATAATTCCAATAATTCCGATACTTAAGTTAATTCTAATCCAAATAAAAAAACAAAAATCTGAATACTATATTCTTGAGTCTTGTAAATGCAATAGAAGTGTATAAAATAATTATGTCTCTCAACAATAGCAAAACTAGTGGGTATGACGGCATCGCCACAAAGGTCTTGAAAGCTTGTGGTAGTTGGATATGTCATCCACTAGCACATATTATAAACTTATCTTTTTTGGAAGGTGTATTTCCTGACCAGCTGAAGATGTCTGTTGTGAAACCACTATTTAAAAATGGAAAAAAAGTCATATCCTAATAATTATTGGCCTATCACGATAGTACCCGTTATATCGAAAATCTTTGAGGGCAATGCTTAATAGGTTAAATAATTTTCTCTGTACACATGACATATTAAGCAAAGAGCAGTTTGGTTTCCGTAAAGGTAGTTCAACTGCTCTTGCAATCTTTAACTTTATCCTGCAGTGTCTGCCTTTTTTTAGATATGAGTAAGGCCTTTGATTTTGTTAACCATGATAAGCTACTAAATAAATTGGACTTCTACGGTATTGGAGGAAAAGTTTATGAATGGATATCTAGTTATCTAGGAAACAGGCAGCAGTGTACCGAGATTTCCAAAGTTGTAAAGAAAAGTGACAGAATATATTCCAAAGAGAAATTCAATTCAATAGCGGTAATAAATAAGTGTGGCGTGCCTCAGGGAAGCATTCTCGGTCCTCTACTTTCCTTACTTTATATAAATGATCTTCCAGAGGCCACCGTGCAGAAATGTATTCTTTTTGCAGATGTTACTACAGTTGTCATAAAATGTACGGATTAAAGCGACTACAAATCAGCCACGGAAAAGACCCTAAAAGATATAATAAGTTGGATGCAAAATAACAACTTAAATATAAATGTGAACAAGACAAAATTAATTGAATTTAACTCTTATAATATCAAACCTCTAGCTTTAGATGTTCTGTATAATGGTGAAAAGGTACAACAAGTGGATCAATTAATTTTTTTAGGAATTCATGTTGATAAAAACCTGAATTGGAAAAGCCATGTGGAGCATATAGGTCAGAAACTAGATGGGTTCGTGTTTGCTTTAAAAAAGCTGAGACAAAATGTGTCTGTAGAAGCTGCTCTTGCAGCTTACCATGGTTACGTGTCATCTGTTTTAAGCTATGGATTAATCATGTAGGGTAACTCGACCGATGCCGACAAAGTTTTTAAGCTCCAAAAACGTTGCATCCGGGTATTAAACAGGGCATAGTTCTTGGATAGCTGTAGACCCCCCCCCTTTCAAAAATTTAAAATTCTTCCACTGCCCTGTATGTATATTAGAGATATCTGTATTTTTACGAAGTCACACATGCATTATTTTAAGCTACATACCGAGGTTATACCAAGACAACAAAGGGCTAAGTTTCGCAACCTCTTATATCATCCAGCTGGTCATAAAGATATTTATAAGAAAAATGTGTTCAATATGTGTATATTAATTTACAATACCCTACCAGACGAATTTAAATCGCTGCAGCGGGGCTAGCACGGCCGTACCCAAGACGTTTGTGACAAGATAATTATGATATAATGTATCTTATTTCACAATCTATCTTAAATGCTAGCACGGGTCAACCATGTGACATAATCTAGAGGAGCGACATGCTTTTCATGTTGCAAGAGCGAGCACGGCCTACTGTGACATGACTTGAGGCACACATTTAATCACAGTTAGGGTTGATACAACCGTTTTGTCTTACATGCTAGCACGGCGGAGTGAGATAATTTCTTGACGTGTGACATAAATTCTTGACGTTTAGTTGGGACTCTAATATGTCCTATTTGCTAATACGGGCGCACCCATTTTGTCACAAATGTTACATTTTGACAGACGACTAAGAAAATTTTATCACGTTCGTTCGGAGGGGGTGATAAGATTTAAACATTGAAAAAAAAAAAACTATTTTCCTGGTAATTACTGCACTAAATAGCAATAAATTATTATAATTATGTTCTTACCCGAAAGCAAGAGGCCCAAAGTAGAAAAATATTCCGAAAAAAACATTCGGGATTCCTAAATAACCCGTTCGAGTTGCCAGACGGGAATTCCAACGGATTTTCAGCCTGAAAAGTCTATGGTGTTTATTTGTGTAAAGAATTGAGCGTGGACTTGCAGCCTATAAATGAGGTGGATGGTTTGCCCATTCACATGTTTTTATTTTTACCATAGTATTATTTTATTATAGTTACTAGTTTTATAACTAGTTTAGTTAGCCGCTAATGACTAATGCCTTATTACAACAATGTTACATAGAACTCTCAAAGAAACGCTGTTGTTAGATTTCTTATCTATTCCTAATGTAACTTGCAAAATTTTGTGTAAATTGATACAATAGTTTTATCAGAAATAGCCATAACATAAGACCAAAACAATTACAGCTGTTATCTGTAATCAGGGGTAATTATTAAATACAAATACAGTTCCCACAACCATTTTTTTATTGTTAATTACAGTGACTATTCAAAAACCCATACAGCTTAAATAAAGGATGTTTATGTTCTCACAAATCACTTAAGATGTTTTTTGTTTACATTGGGGACAAGGGCAATAAATCTGGCGGCCATTACGATAAGGATTGGTCCTTGAGCGTTTTGACGTTTGTTATGTCACAGGGTTTTAAAACCTTAGGGCAGCCACAGGAATATCCGGTTAAGTAGCAACGACCTCTCTAAGTCTAGGGCAGCCACAGGAATATCCGGTTAAGTAGCAACGACCTCTCTAGGTCTGCTACGAGATGCCATACAAAAAAAAATAAAATATTGTTTTGTGTGAGCTTTTGTAACAGTATTTACCTATTATTTAAAATAATATACTTTGAAGACACCGATTTGTGTTCAATTATTTACTGCGCCCATAAACGGACCGAAAAATCAGTTTACTATACCACACTATGAAGTCGGCAACAAGAAAAGCATAACACGCCTCTACATTATATCACATGGTTGACCCGTGCTAGCATTAAGCATTTGTGATAAAACGGTTTTTTCACCCAAATTGTGATAAAATGTGTGATATAAGCCATGTCACAGTAGGCCATGCTAGGCCCGCAGGGTAGTGTTTTTAAAACAAAATTGTCAGAGTGGCTACATAGAAAGTGTTTCAACAGCTTAAAAGAATTTTTAGAACATAAAAATATCTGTTAGAGTAATTAGTTCAATATGTAATGTGTAGTGTAATGTCAAAATATATTATCGTCCCACACTTTACCACGATCGTTGGGCTTTGTATAGAGCAGGGCGTTTTTCCTAGTGTATTTAAAAGGGCGCTCATCACTCCTGTCTACAAGAGTGGAGCTCGAGACAGCGTAACAAACTACAGACCAATTTCTGTGTTGCCAGCGCTCTCTAAATTACTAGAAAAAGTATTGAATAACCAACTCATAAAATTCTTAGAAAAAATAACATATTATCTGACTCCCAATTTGGCTTTAGGGTGGTTAAAAGTACAGATGGAGCCGTTAGCTCGTTAGTAGATTATATTACAGCTTGTCTAGATAATAAACAAAAGTGTGTCGGAGTCTTCATTGATCTGGCCAAGGCTTTTGACACTGTCTTGATTTCTGCTCTTGTTGACAAGCTGGAAAGGTGTGGACTAAGGGGAACGGTACTTAAAATCTACATAGACTTTCTTACAGGCCGTCTGCAGAGGGTTAAAGTGGGTAGTGCTATTAGTTCGGATGTCGCAGTCATCTATGGAGTCCCACAGGGTAGCATTCTTGGTCCCAGTCTCTTTCTAATTTATATAAACGACTTAATGTCAAATGGCACTGAATAAAGGCAAAATATTTACCTATGCCGATGACACAGCCTTGGTGTTTCAGGGAGAGACTTGGGATATAGTCCAACGAAATGCGGAGATAGGGCTACATAAAGTCGGCTTGTGGTTGAGACATAACCTGTTAACACTGAACATATCGAAAACCTCTTTTGTACAGTTTACTAACGCTCGCATACAACAACCGAATGTGGCCGTCCGGATTCACACATGCAAATCACCTTTCATTCAACAGTGCTCGTGTTCAACTCTGAGCAAATCTAAGACGGTTAGATACCTTGGGGTTCTCATAGACGAGGAAATATCCTGGCAACCACATATCGAGATGGTTTCGTCACGAGTCAGGAAACTTGCATGGGTGTTTAAAAATCTGAGGCAGGTAGCTGACAGCGATCTCCTCCGTTCAGTTTATTATGCATTGGCCCAATCGGTTATTGGATACTGTATTGGGGTTTGGGGAGGTGCATGTAAAACGCATCTCTTACGCCTGGAAAGAGCGCAACGGTCCTTGCTAAAAACAATGTCATTCAAACCATACAGATTTCCCACGAAGACATTATACGAGTTGTGCCGGGTTTTTACAGTAAGACAACTTTTTATTTTCCAGATAATTACTAAAAGACACGTATCTACCCCATATGATCCAGGTAAACTTCAAAATAGGCGAACAACTCCAAACGTAATTGAATCTGTGAAATGTCGCACGGCTTTTGCAAGACGGCAAAGCGCTTTTCTTTCTGTATATTTATACAACAAAATTAATAGAATCATAAATTTTTATCCGCTAACACTACACGAATGCAAACTTAAAATAAAGAACTGGCTCTTTACTCTTGATTATGAGGATATAGAGAAATTAATAAATAATTAATATAATTCTACAAAGGAACACATACATAGAATATACCTTACTTTCATACACCTACTCATACACAAACACGAACACACCCACACGCACACGTACACACCTCCATACACACACAGCACGATATGATAATTAAAATAAATTATATCTTTGATGTTTTTTCTCATATACTTTTTTTTCATACTTTTAATTTCTGTTAATGTATTTTGTTTTTACTTCTTTTAAAATTGTATTTTTTAGCACACATTTTTGTCGATTCCTATGTTGACATTATTATCTAAGCCAAATCACATGGGAGAGGGCGCTGACTCCTGACATACAGGTACACCTAGTTCAGGAGTCAGAGGCTTCAAACAAATTCTGTTCTTATCCTACTATGTCAATAATGAATTATTTGAATTGATTTGATTTGAGTTGAATTTATTTTAGTTTATAGGACATTTGTATGTAATAATAACGCATGATAATAATGTAATAATAATAATAATGTACTATAGTGTGACCATTAGTGCTGTGCAGTCCCGTGTGGCCATTAGTGCTGTGCACTCCCTGAGGTATGCGCGCGGCGAGACGGGGGGGAGAATCGGCTGCTGCGCTCTGTCAGTGCGCCGTCTACGCTCGTGGCTTTCGCCTCCCCGCCTCCCACCTCGCCGCGCATACCTCAGGGAGTGCACAGCACTAATGGCCACACTATAGGTTTTAATAGAATCTGCATGATAATTGTGACTTAAAATCATGAATAATTTGCACGCTTGCTCGCAGGCACAATGACCTTAAGGCTGTAAGAGCTTCACTTGTAAACCTTGTATTTTCTTGCAAATAAACAATTTGAATTTACCGTTTTGGTACGGAACCCTAATATGGGGGATGCGCGAAGGTAGCCCGCGAAATTCAAATTATCTTAAGTTTTTTTTGCAATTTGCAGTTCTGTGTCACATTTGATTAAAATCTTTCATCAAACTTATTGAACCCACCCTACCTACCTAGATTATAAGTGAATGATGTGGTCTCCTATATTTTGGTTGCTCATACTGAAGGCAACACAATTAAATGCATGTTTACTAAACCATGATAAAAACCTAGGATTAAATAAAAAAACTTTTTCCAAAAAAACAAACATCCTACTTCAAAAAAAAAAAACACTACAAAGTGAAAAATAACCTTAATTTCGTAAGTCGGTGTCTTTGGATCTAATTTAGTTTTTTGCCACTGCTTCCGAAAATAAGTTTAACTTTGTAGTGTTTTTTTTTTTGGAAGTTAGTTGTTTTATTTTTTGTAAAGTTTTTTTAATTTTCAGTTTTTAGTGGGTCAGTTTGCAATTTATCTAAGTTACAATAGCCTAATGTCAACTGCTCATCACCTTTTACAAAATATTGTTTTTCCCGATGCAGAGGCGATAATAGTTGAGGAGTTCTCCTGGTAAGAACCAGGAGAACTGGAACTGATGGTGACTTTACCATGATAATACGCAGTGTGACCAGGAACCATTTTGGTTACCCATTCAAAGAGTTTTCGATAGGATTTTTCTAAGCAGGTAATCGAAACCCCAGGGTAACCCTTATGAATGGCTTAAATTAAATTTTGGTAACCCATTGAAAGGGTTTTCGATAAAAACCCATACGGTGTGGGTAACCCTTTTGAACGGTTTACCCTTTTGAACGGTTTAGTTTAAGCCATTCAAAACTACCCACACCATATGGGTTTTTATCGAAAACCCTTTCAATGGGTTACCAAAATTTAATTTAGATTACATTATTTTATAAAATTTTGCATTTGGTTTTGCACTATCAATCATTGACAAGTTTCAAAATTATTTGCAAAACTTTATCATATCGGGGGCATCTCTTAATATAAACCTAGACAAAAAATAATTTCAGCTTTTGCTTATTGTGCATATTACGCAGCTTTTTGCGGGTATTCCATAGCGAAAATAAAAAAAATAAGATTTCACTCCACCCTAATGTGCAACTCAAAAAGGTAGTAGCACTATGAACTATTAAAATGTTACAAATAGTCTCAGAAAATAATGTTGAAAAAACCATTTTTTTTTTTTAAATAAGTAATATTTTTTTTCCTATTATTTAACAAACCTTATCAAGAAATTTAAAAATCACACACTGGACTTCAGCTATCCGTGTAATAAAATAAAATTTTATTTTATGATTATACAATATCTTCATTTTAAGTAAATCAATGGCGAAATAAGCTATATTTTCGAGAGTGCTAGTGATGAAACTATTAACAGGTGCTAAGACTAACACGAATGGTTTAGCACCACGAAATCTGTACTTTTATATTTACACAGACTTAATGTTTCAATTATTTCAAGCTTGACATAAAACTTTTTTTTTGTTATAGCACCCTTAAGTGCGTGTATAAAAATTTCGCTAATTTCAAAAGTTGTTGCTGTAGTTGTTGTTATTTGCATAAAAAAAATGTATTTCTAATACATCGACAAGTTTTTTAGCTAAACTGATAAAAAAAAATTGACGATAACTAATTCTGTCGCTAATGTCAAAAGTTGTTGTTGTAGCAGTTTCAGTTTTTTTGGATCAAAAAAATTTACGCGCACATATTTTTAATGCTAATTACAATTTTTTCTATGAGTTTAGCATGTCAGACTTTTGTTATAATTGCAATTATAACAAAAATAAAATCTGGCAATTAGAATCTGGCATGTATATAATATGACATTGATAGAATCTGACATTAGTCGACGAATTCGTTTCATTTTGACAGTTCATCATTCATTCATTCATTCACGGGACTGAAAGGGGGTCTTAAAAATTTGAAGTGAGGCTACTAGGGCATGTGGGGTATCATACGAAAGAGCGCTGTTTGCACATTCTCAAACATTTTTTTTTAGGCAGCGTAGTTTCCGACTTATGATGAAAAATGTAAAAAAAAATACCGTTCCCCCTCTTATCTCCGAAGTTTGCGTAGATAAAAATCTGAAATTGTTCTCTATGATATAAGTTTATGTAAACATTACAGGAAAAATAAAACAATGTCTCTAAATAGCACAGTTTTTCAGAAATCATCAACATCATATATACGTACGGAACCCTCAGAGCGCGAGTCCGACTCGCTCTTGACCGGTTTTTTGTATGTGTATTGACTTTGATTATGAAATTAAATTCTATTGTTTTGCAGGGCCCTGATGTAATCCTAGACGCCTGCAGCTACTGCACCAGTGATTCGGTGAGCATGACATGTGCAATGATAGTCGAAACTAGTAAGCTGAACTTTAAAAAGCAAAATAAATGACTGTCAATAAAGATGGTCACCACAGCTGCCAACAGACGATTAGGTAAGTTTATTTATTCATATAATACCTAGCTTTTGACCGCGGCTTCGCCTACGTGGCGGTTGGGAAAAGAATCCTATTTGTTAATCCAGGATATAAACTATTTGTGTGCCATATTTAGAGACTTGGATAACAGAAGCTTGGAGAACAGCAAGTTCAAATAAATGGTCTCAATTCACTCGGTTTAAAAGTAAAAATGGGTGTTCCACAAGGCTCAATATTGGGTCCTTTCCTCTTTTTAGTATATATGAATGATCTTCCCCATTTATTCAAAAACCAACCACAAATGGTGTTATTTGCTGACGACACTTCCTTAATCTTTAAGATAAATAGACGGGCATCAAATCTTGACGACGTAAATAACGCCCTACTGCAGGTTCAAAATTGGTTCACTGCTAATAATTTAGTATTAAATGGGAAAAAAACGAAATGCATAAGATTTGCTTTACCGAATGTTAAAAGTAGTGATTGTGACATAGTATTGAATAAAGAGAAACTTGAATTCGTCGATAAAACTGTTTTCCTTGGGATCACGCTCGACTCAAGGCTGCAATGGGGTCCTCATTTAACATCTCTTGCAGGACGGCTAAGTTCAGCAGCGTATTCTGTGAGAAAAATCCGTCAATTCACTAATGTAGATACCGCGAGGCTAGTCTATTTCAGTTACTTTCATAGTATTATGTCTTACGGTATTTTACTATGGGGACGGGCTGCAGATATCGAGTCTATTTTTATTCTGCAGAAAAGAGCCATCAGACCCATACATGGCCTCCGCAGGCGCGATTCTCTAAGGGAACTGTTTAAAGATATCAACATCATGCGGTACCTTGTCAATATATCTATGAAAACATCATGTACGTAAGAAAAAATTTAAATAGTTTCAGCAAAAGAGGTGAAGGACACAATTATGGGACTAGAAATAGGGATGAATTAGTTCAATCAGGTTTCAGACTGGCTAAAGTAGACTCATCCTTCATGGGGTACTGTTTAAAATGCTACAATAAAATACCTCCCCACATAGTCTCAACTAAATGAAACGAAATTTAAATCTTGTATAAAACGCACACTATGTAGCCAAGCATATTATAAGTTGGGGGATTACATTGCTGACAAAAATGCTTGGCTTAACACTGGTCCTGCTCCACAAGGGCGCATAAACTAATTGAATAGCATTCAAATCTATTGTTGGAGTGGCTGAAAATTGTAAATACTATCTTTATATTGTATAAATTCAATCTATTAGTATTGTATAATTGCATAGCACATGTGTGAGCACTATGTACAGCTACCATTTTCCGAGTACGTCTTTTATTGACTTGAATGTGCATGGCGGCTGAGAGTGTCATGCTCACTAAAATGTCTAGCTGATGGTGGCGTATGTGTTGGATTATTAAGTTCCCTTCAAAATGGTTGAGCTAAATGGTGCTGATCCATGCGTCATGTTCGTGAACGGGCGCCGTCAGTAGGGACTGGTCATTGCTTAGCTGCCACGGCTTATTTTAACTTAGTATTTTAGTTGTTTTTTATATTTTTATTACGGACGCTTTTAACGTGCACGTCTTTCTACATTGTTCTCACATGTATAATTTCAACATAAATTATGTAACCAATACTATGTAACAATATTTTGATTTAAAAGAGTGTCCGTGGAGTTTCTTGCCCGTTCTTCTCCATAGGAACCTACTACGCGTTGGAATGGGCAACTAGCTTCATCTGACTGACTGACCCCTTGACAATTCAAAAGTGCCTATAATAGGTTTATTTGAAATAAATGCTTTGAGTTTGAGAAGGTTGATGAAAATACTTGGTTGATGTATGAATGTGAATAAAAATCTATTTTCTAAAATAATGCGACTTATATAATATTTACAATATTTGACCTAACCAATAAAAACATGTACTTTAAATTAATTAAAACGCTTACAAAAATATAACAAATAAGAATGTAGTAATATCATTCAATCACACCACAGCGCACTGTTGACGCATAGATTCCGCACGGTGTCGCCTGAGTGTTCGTGAGCGCGGCGTGTCGTGCGCAGCGATGGGGCCTCAGTGATCCGCGGCATCCGCGCTTCCTTTTTGAGGCGGCCACCGTTGAGGTTCTGTGTAGTGAACTTGTCGGGCGCGGCGATAGAAGATAGAAGATCCCGCGAACCAAAGCTGGACAAGCCTGGTGTTCCTGTTGAACACGATGACGGCGTGTGTCATCTGCAGTCCTGATACTCCTGTTTCTTAAACGATTTGTCAAAACGTGGGTTCAGTTCTTCTCAGGGCTGTTTGCTTCCGTGTTTCTTTACGAGATGTTAAAACGTGGTATCAGTTCTTCTCAGAGCTGTTTGCTACCGTGTTTCTTTAACAGATGTCAAAACGTAGTGTCAGTTCTTCTCAGAGCTGTTTGCTTCCGTGTTTCTTTAAGAGATGTCAAAACGTGGTTTCGGTTCTTAAAACGTGGTAATATACTGTGGCTACACATTCATCCAAATTCGTTCAGACAGTTTCCGTGATTGAATAAAAAACTGAGCTGTGTTGGCACAGTGGTAACCAGGGTTGATTGATTTAAGGCGACGATAACCTACTTTTAATGATTTTATACTGAAGTTCACGTCTAAACGAGTAGTGTTAATGATTTGAAAAAAATATGTGACAAATTAGACCATTTTCTTAATAACTTATTATGTGAATATTTTAGATTATGTTTATATTACATAATGAAATTAATTTGTACAGTTATTTCTAACGCGGATAAAAAACTGAGAATGGCGCAAAACCTACCAAGCGTATTTTTCTGAAAACTTCACCAATTTAAAGATAATTTAATTATTGATCTTTTAGTATACGCGTTTTATTAAAATACCTTTTGTTTTGTGTATAATAAATTAATAATGCGTCAAATTGGGGACACTGGCATACAGGGTGGAAGGGAACATCGACGCAAATCCGTTTACCATGGATTCAGTACATCATTCTTGACCCCCCTGCGTTAAAATTTCGCGTCGGTAATTTAAAAAAAAACTGCTGTTTCCTACAGAAGTGCAATACCTACTCGGTCAAAATGTATGGAACAGCGATTTTTTTTTTAAATAACCGACGAAAAATTTTAACGCAGGGGGGTCAAGAATGATGTACTGAAGCCATGGTAAACGGATTCGCGTCGATGTCCCTTCCACCCTGTATATCGGCGTCTTAAATATTTGATTTATATCATGATTTAAATCAAGTAATTTTTTTAATAAACATCATGATTGAAATGAAACTTGAATTTTTTCATAACTCGGATTACTTAGAATTTTATATGCTTCGCGCTTTAAGGGGCCTCCATAAAGTAAAATTGTGAGTTTCAACCAAGAATAACAACGATTAAAAGTTATATGAAAGATCTAAAAAATATATATGTAGGAGTTTGATTATGTTCTTTATTTTCATCTACCAGAATTTAAAAAAAATGCGTAGTTAACGAGAATATTAAAATCTTGTAAGGTCTATTCTTGATATAAATCTTGTTATAAATAAGTGAATATTATGACTGGCTAAACAATGTTTTATTTTATAACAGATAATCATATATTCTTTATTTTCATTTAGCCGTTTTTTATTTTATTGTATATTACGTGAAAAAGTTAAAACAATGTATATTTGTACGCGAACGCAAGCAGCGGGTCCGTGCGCGGGCGACGGGCGGCATTCGGCTCTCAGCCTTCACACGGGGAACCTGTGTCCTGTGTTTCTTGTCGGCTTGCGATTTTCAATTGTGCGATCAACATCAATACTTGTGCGATATCGTAAATGTTATTTTTTTAATGAACAATATCTTTATTGCGCAAGTGTCATATAAATAGCGTATATTAAAATGATTGAAAATAAAAATGGCTAAATAAAAAATAAAATATGTTCCAAGCCTATCGAGAATCGATAATCACCTTTTAAAACCCTTTGTTTTGATACCCCATATCAAAACAAAGGGTTTTAAAAGGTGATTACAAAAATATATAGGTACCTACTTATACAGGTTGGAAACTTTCAGCGGGGCAGTAAGGGGAAGTACCTTATCCGTTGCAGCTACGCGAAAATGGTCTTAAGAGACTATCCATAATTTTTTATGGAATTTTGATCCCCATTCACGGATTTTGAAAAAAATGTACGGTCAGCAAGAAAATGGGCAGTTTTCACAAAAACTTTTTTTTATGCCAATCGATCCTGTTTCTTATAAGGATCAAAAACTTCTACTAGACCAACTGGGGTTTGAGTACTAGAAAAGTCAGAAATCGCAAAAAACTTTTCCCATACATTTCGTAGGAAATGAGACTCCAACTTAATTTTTTTACCATCGATAAGCTGGCCGCTACAAAAAAGACTGATCAAAATACAAATAAAAAAACAATAAATTTTACTTTGGGTATCATTTTACCTTAAAATTAAAAACTTGAAACTTTACATTTGGACTCACCTAGAAATTTTACTTTTGCTCTAAGATATGAGGTGTTCAAAATGGTAGCCGTTTTGACGTAGGCACAGGTTTACTCTCTTTACTACAGAGTGGGTACCAGCTGATAATGTGCTAGGAATTCCATAGAAGAAACGTGGTAAGTGAATATTTGAGTTCCTGAACATTGTCGTATTTTCTTTTTAAAAAGTTCATTTTTTTAATTGCATTTACACCTCATATCTTAGAGCAAAAGTAAAATTTCTAGGTGAGTCCAAATGTAAAGTTTCAAGTTTTTAATTTGGAAAGAAATGGTCCTTCAGTGATTAAATATTACACTAGAAATTAACATAACCAGCACCTGTGGAAAATATGTGAAGTGTGGTTTAACCTGGATCCAGACCTGGCCACCCCGCCGATCCCAAGAAGCGTGAAGCAGTGGGCCGGAGATAGCAGGTAAGCTTCACGAATTTATTACACAGGTTTTAATATTTTTAGTTCATTTACTACAATGAAACGCGGAAGACCGCTATCTGTGTCTCTGGAGGAACTATTTTTTAATTTTATTTATATCTGATTTTTGTAATAAATCTTCCGATGGAAATTGTGAAAGTAATTTTGTTATTTTGCATTTAACGCCATCTTGTGTCAAGTATCAAAATCATACACAGGCTTATAGGCAAAAATTTATTTTTTGCTTTTCCAACAATGTCCGACAATTTACCAGTAATTAAATTGCGAGTACATAATGAGTACAAATTTTTAGGCATGCTCCCGTTTCATTAACTTCTATGCCAGCTGGAATTTTAACGTGGTCGTGCTGGGAAGGAACCTTGCCACCACGACCTGAATATCTGCGATAATCGAGAGGTATACAATTTCTGATTAGTGGTATATAACAATACAAATTAAAAGGAGACGTTAGATATCAGAAGGTTGATGAAAATACTCGGTTTACGTATGGATGTGAACAATAATCTATTTTCTAAAATAATGCGACTTATTATAGACTATTTACAATATTTGACCTAGCCAATAAAATCATGTACATTACATTAAAAAAAAAACACTTATAAAAATATTACAAATATGAATATCGTAATTTCATCCAATCACACCACTGCGTACTGTTGACACATGCATTCCGCACGGTTTCGGCTGTGAGTGAGCGCGGTGCGCACAGCGCGCCAAAGGCATAAATATAGGTGCGCAGAAATCCGCGCTTCCTTTTCGAGGCGGCCACCGTCGCGTCGTGTGAAGATCTGTGTAGTGAAATTTTCGGGCGCGGCTATAGAAGATATAAGATGCCGCAAACCGAAGCTGTACAAGCCTGGTGTTCTTGGAGAACACGATGACGGCGTGTGTCATCTGCAGTCCTGATACTACTGTTCCTAGTCAAAACCTGGTGTCAGTTCTTCTCAGTGCTGTTTGCTTCCGTGTTTCTTTAAGAGATGTAAAAACGTGGTGTCAGTTCTTCTCAGAGCTGTTTGCTTCCGTGTTTCTTTAACAGATGTCAAAACGTGGTGTCAGTTCTTCTCAGAGCTGTTTGCTTCCGTGTTTCTTTAACAGATGTCAAAACGTGGTGTCAGTTCTTCTCAGAGCTGTTTGCTTCCGTGTTTCTTTAACAGATGTCATAACGTGGTTTCAGCTCTTCTTAGAGCTGTTTGCTTCCGTTTTTCTTTAAGAGATGTAAAAACGTGGTGTCAGTTCTTCTCAGAGCTGTTTGCTTCCGTGTTTCTTTAACAGATGTCAAAACGTGGTGTCAGTTCTTCTCAGAGCTGTTTGCTTCCGTGTTTCTTTAAGAGATGTCTAAACGTGGTGTCGGTTCTTCTCAGAGTTGTTTGTTTCCGTGTATCTTTAAGAAGAAATTAAATTCCATTGTTTTGTAGGTCCATGCTGGAATCCTAGACGCTTGCAGCTACTGCAGCAGTGATTTAGTGAGCATGACATGTGCAAAGACGGGTGAAACTCGATAGCTGAAGTTCAATGCAAAACAAATTACTGTCAATAAAGATGACAAGTAATGAAAACAGACTATTAGGTAAGTTTATTTATTTATTGTTTTCGGCCGTATGGTGTCGAACGTAAAGAATAGCACCGCCCTATTTCTTCCTGTGGATGTCGTAAAAGGCGACTGAGGGACTTACTAGAGAATGGGCATAATACAGAATGGGTCGGCATTTACTCTATTAGGTACAAGGTACAACGATTTACTTGGAAAATAAAAGGATCACAGAAAAAATGTAGACCTTCATATATTTTTCTATAATGACAGTTATAAATAAGAAAAAACTACTTCTTTTTAAAAAGTACCAAAGACAATTTCCCAACATCCTCCAGCCCCGCGAGAAAGCGGAAGAAATCTATATAAACTAAAACACTGTCCGCGAATAAAACCAAACCTTTAAATTTATAAATACCTAGTGGGCAGTTTCACCAGCCGACCGGAACGAGTGACATGCATTTTAGTGGACACCTGCTGTGCAGGCGCAGTGGTTGGCATATCCCTATGACGAACTTCTAAAGGGAAGAGGCGCTGTAGTGGTCTGATTTAATTCACCTTTCGCGGTTTTAACCCGCGCTACACGCCTATGACCATCCACCCCTTGCAAGGTCTCAACAACAATACCTAATGGCCATTTAACCCTCTTTACATCATCAGACCCTATCAAAACTATGTCCCCGATTTCAATTGGATTAATATTAGCCGTTGATTTCTCAGTAAGTAGAGCCAGGTATTCGCTGCGAAAACGCTGTTTCAAATCACCACATACACTTTTAATATAACGCCAACGTCCAGTCAAGAGCTGACCATCAATATGACCCATATCTAGGACATCTTTCCCTTCTTTTCCTACATGTAAAAACATTGAAGGAGTCAACGGAGCTAAATTTTCCGTAGTGTCGGCTATATAGGTTAGCGGCCTAGAATTAATCATCGCTTCGGTTTCACACAACACAGTCAACAGTTCATTATATTTAAGTGCTGCCCTACCAAGCACTCTCCTTAGCATTTCTTTAACCGTCCGTACCATCCTTTCCCAGAATCCTCCCCACCATGGCGCTGACGGAGGTATAAAGCGCCATTCAATCCTTTGCGTTGAGGTCTCCTGTGCTATTTTATCCCACTTGATATTCTTAAGTATCGAAGTTGCTCCGCGAAAATTCGTTCCATTATCTGTATATATTACCCTTACGGAACCTCTTCTTGCCACAAACCGGCGGAACGTTAGCATAAAATCTTCTGTAGACAGTGAAGAACAAGTCTAAATGGACTGCACGATATGTAGCGCATGTGAATAAAACGATCCAGCACTTTTCTCCCGTCTTTAAATACAGTGGTCCAGCCAAGTCTATACCGGTTGCTTCAAATGGACTGCCACATTGTATCCTGTCTGTAGGTAGTGGTGCGGAGGGTCCTGTACAACTTTTGCTGCTGAAACGCTTGCAAACGACACATTGCCGCACTACCTTTTTAGCAAGACGACGTATGCTTATAATCCAATATCTTTCACGAAGTTTACTAATTAACGTTTGAGATCCCGCATGAAGGTATTTTACCTGAAAATATTGTACAATTCTCTCAACAATAATATTTTCACTTGACAATAATATAGGTGACATGAAACTGTCACTGTCTTTGCTCATTGTTAAACGAGTCTTAACACAAATGAGTCCTTTGTCGTTAAAAAATGTTTGTAACTTCTTATTGTTTTTAGTAAAATCAATTAAACATTCTCTTTGAATTAAAGCGAGTAAGTGATTTTCAGCTTCTGTGTACTCTTCTGCTGCTAAGTCTCCTGCTCTTCTGTGTTCTTTCTTCAAACTTAATCCACAGTTATTACGGAACCTTAGGCACCAGCCGACCATTCTTACTATCTTCGAATATTTCCCAAAATAAAGGAGGCTTTTTGAAAACTCTTTTGTGTTTACTACACACAAACACGACTTCTTTACCTCTCTAAAAACCTCATTTTCATCCGGAGTCACTTCTATATGAGGCCATTCTGATTCAGATTTGTTTAGCCACTCGGGACCTTCCCACCATTTGCTTTTAAGAAGGTTTTCTGCATTGCAGCCTCGTGATGGCAAATCAGCAGGGTTACACTCTCCTGGAACATGGCGCCATTCGTGCAGAGCTGATTTATTTAAAATCTCCTGAATTCTATCATTTACAAATACATTCAAGTTCACCTTTCTGGTAAGCCATGCTAGCACTATAGACGAATCGGTCCAATAGAATACCGGACAATTTAAGTTTAGGTCCCGTCTTATATCAGCGGCTACTCTAGCAGCTAGTAAAGCGGCTAAAAGCTCCAGCCTAGGCATTGTAACAGCTTTACTTGGACACTCCTTTGACACACTTTACTCTTGACTTAGCTGTCAACAACTGAACTGTGACCTCATTATTAAACTCGGACCGTAAAAATATACAACATGCATAGGCAGTCAAACTTGCATCACAAAAAACATGTATCATGTTGTGACTATCGCGTAAATCAGCTTTACTAATGCGCCGTGGAATTCTACATGCCTCCATGTGCGGAATCTCCTGTAACCAATCTTTTGACGTTTTGATTAAATCTTCAGGTAAAGTTTCATCCCAACCAATATTACGTATCCAACATTTTTGTATGATAACTTTAGGCACTATAGTCACCGGCGAAAGAAAACCAATTGGGTCAAAAACGCTTTGGGCAACAGATAACATATATCGCTTTGTAATATTTTTGTCCGTATTGTGTTTAGTTAGTAAAGAACTTTTGCAACAAAGTGTATCATCTCTTGGGTTCCATTTAAGTCCTAATACTGAAGTGGTGACGACCTCTTCATCTGTGATGACTGGACCTGTCACCCAGCATCGAAGCTCAAAGTTGCCCTCAAGCATGATTCTTTTGGATTCACGTATAAAACGATGCATATCCTCCAGACTGTTTACACTATTTACACAATTATCTACATAGTATGACGTTCTCAACATCTCGGCAGTCTCCGAATCGTACTTTTTTAAATGTTTTAGTATTGTAGCTGCCAGTAGGAAAGGGCTCGTAGTAACTCCAAATACAACACGCTGGTGTCTGTATGTTATCACCTTTTTATTTTTGTCTTTAATATTACTCCACCACAAAAACTTGAAATATTGACGATCTTCAGGCCATAACGATATTTGTAAAAATGCTTTCTTAATATCAGATGTAATGCCAATAGCATTTTGCCTGAAGTTAATTATCAACTTTGGTATTAGCTCTATTAAATTTGTTCCCTTCTCCAAGCACATATTTAAAGACAGGCCATTTTTGTCCACCGCGGACGCGTCAAATACTGGTCTAATCTTGGTGGTTAGGCTCTCCGCCTTAACTACCGCGTGGTGAGCTAAATAATGACCGTCCTTGTTGTCATGATTTTGTACGGTTTCGATGATGCCACTATTTAACCATTCCTTAAATACGTTATCGTACTCTTCTATTATACCTGTGCTTTCTAATTTAGATGTAGTTGACATTAACCGCTTAAATGCTAACCCATAGTTACTTTCGAGACATTTTGATGCATCTTTCCACGGAAGCATGACTTCATACCTACCACTATCATTGACTTTCACAGTACTATTGAAAAAATTCAGTACCTCTGACTCTACTTTTTTTTGGCATTTTATTTCAGTATCATCTCTTATGCCCATTGTCTCTAATGACCAAAAATCCTGTACGTCAAATGTACTTGTATGAAATGTACTTACATTATTTGTCGAACAAAGTGTACCAACCACTGGACCTTGCACAGTCCAACCTAGTCGTGTTTCCAAAGCCAACAGGTTTTTGTCCACTCGCACTGATCGACCGGTGATAATGCAACCTAAAACATCAGAACCAATTAATAAATCAATAATAACATTATCATCTATACAATCAGTGATCACAACACCCTTCTTCTTCAATAGAGATACAATCGTATCGGTCTTATTTAGTTTCGGCAGATTTCCACAGATTACATCTTGTTCTAAAGCTTGCATCTTAAATACGAAGCTGCTATGTACATTCTTTACGCTGAAGTCATATAGTTTGTGCTTTTGCTTTTTGGTAACAGCTCCTCCGAACAACGTGTGACTCAACTCTTCTTCGTCAATGGGCTCTAGTTTAAGTTTTTTTACTATCTCGCTTGTTACAAACGAACGTTGTGCACCAGAGTCCAGTAAAGCTCTTACTGTCAATATATTACTGCCGTGCACAAGGTTAATCTTCAAAGTTTGTAACAAAACGGTCTTTGAAGAAGACGACTGATTAAGTACAGTTTCTTGTGGGTTTGAGCTGTCAGTTGCCTGTTGAGTGATTGTGTCCTTGTCTTTAGCCAGGCCACCACACATGATGGGATAATGCCTTCTACCACAAATCACACATTTAGGGTGTCTTTTGCACCGGTTCCACATATGACCGATGGTCAGACAAATAAAACAAGCTTTCTTATTCCTTACAAAGTCCTTACGTTCCTCTAGCGTTTTCTTTATGGCCACAAGGCATTCTGAGCTAGCGTGTGAAGTTTTGTCGCACCATAAACACTTTCTATCAGTTTTTTCTACTTTATTTTGTGGTTGGTTTCTCTCATTCTTCCTATCAGTAGTGGTGAAACAAGCGGCGGTCGGCTCAGCTCCTGAATATTTATCTGAAAATCCAGAACGTGCCAACGTATCTTCTCATCCGACTCCACCTCTAATTTGACAAAAGTAAGCAACTTGGTGAGTGTATTACCTCCTTGGCCTACATGAGTATGTGATCTGCTCCAAGCCTTTAATACGTCCTCAGGCAAGGCCGACTCTACTAATGGAAACAGAAATGCTGCATACTTCTCCTGAGTTACTCCCAATGAATCTAGCGCCAGAATTTGCGTCATGAGTTTGTCGTAAAGTGCTCTTAATGATACTTTTGCACCTTTAGATTGAGCTAACACTAGTTGTAATAACTCACGAACATAGTGTTCAATAATAAGCTCGTCTTTAGCAAATCGTTCCTTTAATTGCTTTACGACCTTCTGATAATTTTCTCCGTTTGGTGGAAAACTCCGTACTAATTCTCTCGCAATTGAACCCTGCTCCATACATTGTAGAAGATAGTGGAACTTATCATCATTGTCAATGTTGCTATCTAAGTGAATCTTGTTAAATTGTGACCAAAAACCAATCCAATTCTTTATTTCTCCATCGAATGATGGAAGCTGCAGTTTGGGTAGTCTAAAGTTATGATGCTTATTAATACTTTCGGATGAATTGCTAGTCTTATCAATTTCTTTTACAGTACCTTTATTAGAAAATTGCGACTCTTCACCTAAAAATTCTTTAACTTTATATTTCATTTCGTACCAACGAGCTTCATAACAATCGGAGGCATCTATATCTTGTTCTAACAACTTTTCATCCCTCTGGTCATCGTCCAACCACATATCTAACACTTTATTTTGAACGATGGAGAGCTCTTCGAACAGTTTGCCTAGCCTCTCATACTCGGGTAATAATGCGCTTTTATCTTTCTGAGACAGAATATCTTCAACTTTACTCACGCATTTTGTAAACCGTTGACGTATAATTCTCCTCGACTCTTTTGCCTTATCCATTATCACGGTCGCCAGATAATACAGAATGGGTCGGGATTTACTCTATTAGGTACAAGGTACAACGATTTACTTGGAAAATAAAATCACAGATCGGATCACAGAAAAAATGTAGACCTTCATATATTTTTCTATAATGACAGTTATAAATAAGAAAAAACTACTTCTTTTTAAAAAGTACCAAAGACAATTTCCCAACAGGCAGCAGCGTTCTCTATGCATTTTAACACCATACTGCGATCGCCAAACCGCCTGCCAAGAGAAGCGAATAGGGTAACCCCCCGGGAGGCCTATAGCAAGCAGTGGGTGTCCTTCGGCTGAAATGATGATGATTTATTTATTTTGTTAATCATTCAATAGTTTTTGCCCACGTTGTGGTTGGAAATTATCCCTCCTGCAAGTACACTTGTGTCAATCACACACTATCAATCACCATCTGAATGATTTTGAAGTATAATGCTAATTCATTGATTCATATGTTCGAAAAATTTGTCTGCTCAGAAACGTAAATAACGGAATGAATGTTGAACTGTCAAAATGAAACGAATTCGTCGACTAATGTCAGATTCTACAAATGTCAGATTATAAAAATGCCAGATTTTATGAATGTCAGATTTTTGTTATAATCGCAATTATAACAAAAAATTGACATGCTAAACTCAAGATTTTTTTTTAATTAGCATTAAAAATAAGTGCGGGTAAATTTTTTTGATCCAAAAAATCTAAAACAACTATTACAACAACATTAGCGACAAAATTACTGTTATCGTCAAAAAAGATTTTTATCAGTTTTAAACTAAAAAAAAAACTTGTTGATGTATTAGATAAACAATTTTTTAATGCAAATAACAACTACAGCAACGACTTTTGAAATTAGCGAATTTTTTAAACACGCACTTAAGGGTGCGTGTATAAAAATGATAACTGCCATTACCATAGTTTTATTGATAAGCCATAATATTTGAAACCTACAGAGCCTAGTACATCTACTCAATTTTTTTGTGAAGTTTCTCCTGTAATCCACAAAGTTATAAGATAATACAATAATATTCACTACTTTTTCCCAGAACAGATGCGTACTAGAAAAAAAAGATAGTATAATGATAGTGAAACAGTTTCTTTACAAGTATGTGACAATAACTTTTGCAATAATATTCTCGGAAAAACAAATCCTCGAAATAATGATGAACGCCATTATCATTTTGTTCCCATTGCCATTACCGATTAACGAGAATAAAATTTTAATGGATTATATTTTCCTTATTAAAAAATTTTGATTTTATTACACGGATAGCTGAAGTCCAGTGTGTGATTTTTAAATTTCTTGATAAGGTTTGTTAAATAATAGGAAAAAAACATTACCTACAAAGTGTTTTAAAAAAAAAATGGTTTTTTCAACATTATTTTCTGAGACTATTTGTAACATATGATGTATACAGGCTGTCCAGTAAATAGCACGACATACTGCAGGGGATGATAGCTAGGGTCACTACCTATCAATACAACACAATATAATAATATGTTCAGCAAAATCTTACGGATTTATAGTTTTACAAAAATCCTTTTCTAGTACTTTTTTTTACATCAAATTATTCGTGAATAGTTACTTTACTCATTGATAAGTCTTTTTTCTATCAAAGACAAGAATGTTTTCAAGAAATACAATTTTTTGTTTAAATTTGCACAGAACTATTTTCCTATCACTTAAGTTTAACCTACAGTGGTGAAAAAAAAATGTATGTGGCAGTTTTGTACAACAAACTTAAAAAATAGCTTGTTTAATGGTGATTTTGGAAAGATACAATACTAGTACATTTTCATTTTAAAAAATACGAAAAATAAGCTATTTTAGTTAATAAGAGCATTTATTTTAAATGCAAGTAATGTGACTTTGAATTCGAATCGTTGTAAGGTCGTACTACGGTTCGAATTACATAATAATTAATCTACAGCCGACCGGCCGGCCGGTCTGTAAATGACATCTTGAAGGATAAGGTGATAGTAAAAAAAACAGAGGAGTTAACTTTAATAAACATTTATTTAAATAAATTACAATAAATGCTCAAATTGATTCCCTTGTGCCCTAATACACGCTCGGCATCTTCTTAAAAATGAGCTTTTGAGTCTTCTCAGGCTTATTTCCGATATTTTTCTTGCTGCAATGTTAACCCTTGCTCTCAATTAATTTTCATTTTGGATCGGTTTTTCATAGACTTTGTCCTTCATGGCACCCCAATAAAAAAAATCCAGGGGTTTAGGTCTGGAGACCTAGGTGGCCATAATATCGGTCCCAGTCGCCCAATCCACCTGCCTGGATAAGCTTCATCTAAGTAGGCTCTTACTTCCCGGCCATAATGAGCAGGGCACCCATCATTTTGAAGCCACATCACCTCTCTTAGCTCACTCGGAACATTTTCAAGGAGCGTGGGTAGGGTTTCTCGTAAAAACTCCCAAGTAATTATTGGCATTTAATGTAGGTGGAAGCTCGACGGGACCCACAATCTGGCCATTAAAAATCCCACACCATAAATTTATTTTGAATTGGTACTGGGACCTGTCTTCTCTTGACACATACGGATTTTCTAATTGCCAACTATGTAAATTATGCAAATTCAAGTAGCCGTCCTTTCTGCAGGCTGACTCATCACTTACTGGTATTGCGATGATATTTTAATCTTTTCTTCAGAAGAACGTCATAAAGATCATCTACGACAAGTTCTCGAGCGTCTCACAAAGTACGGTGTTCTCATCAACACGACCAAATGTGTTCTGGGAAAGCCTGAGCTGAGTTTTCTTGGGTACAAAATCACCGCATCTGGTACTCGACCCTTGGAAAATAAAGTCCAAGCCATCATGGACTACCCAGTACCGAAAACCGTGAAGGAGTTAAGGAGGTTCCTGGGGATGCTTAACTTCTACCGTCGTTTTGTACCAGAGGCAGCAAAGCGACAGGCACCACTAAATTCACTTCTAGAAGGCACAAACGTTAAGGGTTCACATCCAGTCCAGATGACTCAGGAGTTAATACAAGCATTTGAAGAATGTAAGAAGTCTCTATCAAACTACACGCTAATAGCCCATCCAGATCCAAACGCAGAATTAAGCATTGCTACAGATGCTTCAGATGTAGCGATCGGCGCAGTTTTGCAGCAAAAGAAGAATGGCAATTGGGAACCTTTAGCGTTCTTCTCTAAAAAACTGGCATCGCCTCAACAAAAATATAGCCCATTCGATAGGGAACTACTAGCTATGTACGAAGCAATTCGATATTTCCGCCATATGGTCGAGGCCCGTGACTTTTCTGTCATAACCGATCATAAGCCACTTACACATGCATACAGAGCTAACAGTGATAAACACTCGCCTAGGCAGTTCAGACATTTGGAGTTTGTAGCGCAATTCACTACCGACATTCGCTACATTCCCGGAAAGCAGAACGTCGTCGCGGATGCTTTGTCAAGAATCGAGGAAGTCACACAAGGCATCGACTATCACGCACTGGCACTATCTCAAGCTGACGATTCAGAACTGCAAGGCCTGCTAAGAAATGGGTAGCTCTATAGCGGTTTGGGTATTTTTTATAGTAAGTCGTGCATTTGCTCTCGGAAAGCACCAGATGGCCCCGGAACAACATAATAATAAGTATTTAACGGGTTGCGATTCGATTAGATACTTTATTATGGTTGCTAAGCAATTTATGCTCATCAAAATGCTTATGGTGAGTGGCAGTTCTCCTGGTTCTTACCAGGAGAACTCAACAACTAACGTCCCAGTATCGTGAAAAGTAATATTTTGTAAAAGGTGATGAGCAGTCGGCATTAGGCTATTGTAACTTAGATAAATTAAAAACTGACCCACTAAAAGGTGAAAAATAAAAATCTTTTTACAAAAAATAAAATGACCGACTTCCAAAAAAACACTACAGAGTGAAAAATAACTTTAATTTCGGAAGTCGGTGACAAAAAACTAAAATACAGATCCAAAGACACCCAACTTCCGAAATTAAAGGTATTTTTCACGTTGTAGTGTTTTTTTGGAAGTCGGTTATTTTCGTTTTTTAAAAGGTTTTTTTAAATACCTATGTTTATTGGATCTCCTACAGAGGCAGCACAATTACATGCATGTTTTAGTAAACATGCATCTAATTGTGTTGTCTCTGTTCAGTATGCGCTTACAAATTATAGGAGACCCCATCATTCACTTATAATCTAGGTAGGTAAGTTCAATAAGTTTGATGAATATTTTAATCAACATACAACCTGACACAGACTTGCCCTTAATGTATGTGTATAGACTTTCATTAAGAATTAATTAAATTCGATTGTTTTGCAGGTCCCTGATGGAATTCTAGACGCCTGCAGCTACTGCAGCAGTGATTCAGTGAGCATGACATGTGCAAAGATGGTCGAAACTCGAAAGCTGAACTTCAAAATAAAAGACTCAGTAAAGATGACAACAGACTATTAGGTAAGCTTATTTATTTATTGTTTTCGGCCGTGTGGTGTCGGACGTAAAGAATAGCACCACCTTATTTCCAACTCACTTAATAGATACAGTAAATAAGAATGTGGGATTTCTTCGTGTGGGTGTCGTAAAAGGCGACTGAGGGACTTACTAGAGAATGGGCAGCAGCGTTCTCTATGCATTTTAACACCATACTGCGATCGCCAAACCGCCTGCCAAGAGAAGCGAATAGGGTAACCACCCGGGAGGCCTATAGCAAGCAGTGGATGTCCTTCGGCTGAAATGATGATGATTTATTTATTTTGTTAATCATTCAATAGTTTTTGCCCACGTTGTGGTTGGAAATTATCCCTCAGGAAAGTGCTACCGGGATAAGATGCCACGAACCGAAGCTGGACAAGCTGGGTTTGCCTGGAGAACACTATGACGGCGTGTTTCATCTGAAGTCCTGATTTTCCTGTTTCTTGTCAAGACGTGGTGTCAGTTCTTCTCAGAGCTGTTTGCTTCCGTGTTTCTTTAACAGATGTCAAAACGTGGTATCAGTTCTTCTCAGAGCTGTTTGCTTCCATGTTTCTTTAACAGATGTCAAAACGTGGTGTCAGTTCTTCTCAGAGCTGTTTGCTTCGTGTTTCTTTAACAGATGTCAAAACGTAGTGTCAGTTCCTCTCAGAGCTGTTTGCTTCCGTGTTTCTTTAACAGATGTCAAAACGTGGTGTCGGTTCTTCTCAGAGCTGTTTGCTTCGTGTTTCTTTAACAGATGTCAAAACGTGGTGTCAGTTCTTCTCAGAGCTGTTTGCTTCCATGTTTCTTTAACAGATGTCAAAACGTGGTGTCAGTTCTTCTCAGAGCTGTTTGCTTCGTGTTTCTTTAACAGATGTCAAAACGTGGTGTCAGTTCCTCTCAGAGCTGTTTGCTTCCGTGTTTCTTTAACAGATGTCAAAACGTTAACATAATTAGGAAAAACTAAATTTTTATCAGCCTGGGGTGATTTAGGAACAGTCACAGTGGGACAGTGGTAACGGCCCCGACTTACGAGTTGTAGGTCGTGGGGTTGGACGCAGGCAGGCGCTTCACTTTTTGTAAATAATATCATCACCACTGCTCTCAAAACGGTAAAGAAAAACATCGTGAGGAAACCGGCATGTCCTGGAACCAAAAATTCAAAAGACATGTGACATCTACCATCCCACATTGGGTCTGCGTGGCACTCCCCCTCACAGAGAGGAGGCCTACACAGGCCTCCTCTCTGTGAGGCAAACCCCAGTGGGATTCCCAGCAGTGGGAACATCTCCAAAATAGGTTTGGAGACGTTGGATATCAGAAGGTTGAAGAAAATACTCGTTTAATGTATTGATGTGAATAATAATCTATTTTCTAAAATACTGCCTCGTTGGTCTAGTGGGCGCAAGCGCTGCTGCTGACCATGAGGTCCTGGGTTCGATTCCCAGGTCGGGCAAATGTTATTGGGATTTTCCATTAGGATTTCTCAGTAGCAGCCCGGAGTCTGGATTTGTGCCCAGTCGATGGCTCGCTCCCTATTACATGGGACTTAAACACAACTGGTGAAATGTGGGTGTACTATAAGTACACCTTTGCCTAACCCTTCGGGGATTACAGGCGTGATGTTATGTTTCTAAAGTAATGCGACTTGTATACTATTTATATTATTTGACTTAACCAATAACACATGTGCATTAAATTAAATAACATAAAACACTTAAATACAAAAATATAACAAGAATATCGTAATTTCATCCTATCACACTACACATTCACGCACTGTTGACACATGCATTCGGCACGGTGTCTGCTGTGAGTTCGCGAGCGCGGCGCGGCGTGCGCGGCGAAGGCCTAAATATGGGTGCTCAGTAATCCGCGCTTCCCTTTCGAGGCGGCCACCGTCGTGTGAAGATCTGTGTAGTGAACTTATCGGGCGCGGCGATAGAAGATATAAGATGCCGCGAACCGAAACTGGACAAGCCTGGTGTTCCTGGAGAACACGATGACGGCGTGTGTCATATGCAGTCCTGATACTCCTGTTTAGTTCTTCTCAGAGCTGCTTGCTTCCGTGTTTCTTTATGAGATGTCAAAACGTGGTGTCAGTTCTTCTCAAAGCTGTTTGCTTCCGTTTTTCTTTAACAGATGTCAAAACGTGGTGTCAGTTCTTCTCAGAGCTGTTTGCTTCCGTGTTTCTTTAACAGATGTCAAAACGTGGTGTCAGTTCTTCTCAGAGCTGTTTGCTTCCGTGTTTCTTTAAGAGATGTCAAAACGTGGTGTCGGTTCTTCTCAGAGCTGTTTGTTTCCGTGTCTCTTTAAGAAGAAATTAAATTCCATTGTTTTGTAGGTCCATGCTGGAATCCTAGACGCCTGCAGCTACTGCAGCAGTGATTTAGTGAGCATGACATGTGCAAGACGGTCGAAACTCGAAAGCTGAACTTCAACGGAACTTCTGCTCAGAAACGTAAATAACGGAATGAATGTTGACCTGTCGAAATGAAACGAATTCGTCGACTAATGTCAGATTCTACAAATTCAGATTATGTAAATGCCAGATTTTATTTTTGTTATAATTGCAATTATAACAAAAATCTGACATGCTAAACTCATAGAAAAAATTGTAATTAGCATTAAAAATATGTGCGCGTAAATTTTTTTGATCTAAAAAAACTAAAACAACTACAACAACAACTTTTGACATTAGCGACAAAATTACAGTTATCGTCCTGCCGGTCCTAGAGGAGGGGTAACCTCGATTCCAAAAAAGCTAACCCCCCAATACCAATAAAATGCAGAGGAAGGAAAATACTACCCAGGTGAGTCCCGGCCAAGCCGGGGAATCCCACACCGCCTCGGCGGTCAGCCCCCATCGTAATCTGGGGGGCACCTAACTCTTCTTTGGTGCCGCGCTCTTTAGCGCGGCTGGCTGCCGTTTTAGCGCCCACAACCCAGGCTGCGACTAACGCGCCCACAACCCAGGCTGCGACTAAAGCGCCCACAACCCAGGCTGCGACTAACGCGCCCACAACCCAGGCTGCGACTAACGCGCCCACAAATCCGACTCTGGCTGCGATCAACGCGCCTACACACCCGAATTTCGCTGCGATTCACGCGCCAACACCCACTGCGAAATGCACGCTTCCCTCGAGCCTCTGGCAGCAGAGCATCGTGCGGAAAAGCTTCGCCTACCCTGACAAGGACCAAGACGGACATGAACAGAGAGGGATGGGGAAAGATGACGGCCCTGGCAGCTCCACCACTCTCCCGGTTGATGTTGATGTAGTACGCCTGAGAAAGCGCGGAAAAATCTTGGCCCGGGAGAGGAAAGTAGGCGACCGAAAGCCCGACACCCGCCAAGGCAATAGCCAGCGCGATGTGCGATCGGACGCCGAAGAGGAAGTACGCGACCAGCCACAAGTACGCGAAGGGTAAAACCAGCGCGAAAAGTGGCCGGACGCGGAATCACGCGACCAGCCGCGAGTACGCGAAGGGGAAACCCAGCGCGCAAAACGGCAGGACGCGGAATTACGCGAGCGGGGGCAAGTACGCGAAGGGGCACCCCAGCGCGAAAAGCCTCCGCAAGCGACAGAGTCCGCTGGGGCTGACAGCCGACTCCAAAACACTGACGTAACCCACGACCGACCTCGACCCAGACACAACAGGGGCAAGAGATTTAGAGCCTTGCACAAGGCATTGCTGGCAAAAAACACCTAGCCAGGCACGTCCAAACCGCAGCCTGGACCAAGCGGCACAGGGCCGGTGAAGAGGGCGCGCCCTGATGAGACAGCTTCACCAAGCATGCTCCAGGGGGACGCCAAACGCTCGAGGATCCACTCTGCTCAGCAGAGAAGGGAGCCGAGGACCTACGCGTGAGCCACGAAGGACATTCCAGCGCGGCTGGCCGTAGGAATCTGCTTCCCGCCTCCCTCCAGGGACTTGACGAGGGAAGAGGCCGAGCACGTAAAGACAGATGTGGAGAATCTGCTAGTCTACACGGACTCGTCAACACCACTCCCGGCCTTCCACGGATACCCACGGGTAGCGGAATGGACCGTGCAGATGTGGTGTGAGGACGACATTTCTTTGACTTGGTTGTCCCAGAATGTGCTCAGAATCAGACTCCCAGACACTGACCTCACACTGCCAGTACTGAGACAATCTGACGTGCCCACTCGTGTCCGAGCCTCGCTTTTCGTCCCTCGTTACGATGGTGACGTGGCCCGGCTCCAGAGTCTTATGATTCGTCAGAATACTTGGTACGACATCGCCAAGTGGTCACTGTACAGGGTGACGGCCGTCGGTGGCGACAACTACGGGACCTTTTTGAACCCTGGGTGTGCCGCCGGAGGAAGTCGCAAAGGTCCTAGCCCGGGAGCGACGTATATCCTACTTGCTTGGTTCGATATACGTTCGCTTTTGGCCCACGACCCAACCACCTGCCACCCAGACTGACAGCACGGACACGACGACGACACAACCGGCTCAGACAAATGACACGGACATTACCCAACTCGAGGAGGTCATGGCTAGAGCAGCAATGGCAGATGACAGTGACACCATACCGCCCTCATCCCCTGGCTGTGGAGCGAGCAATTGTTCGCCTCGTCACCGGGCAAACAGCACGAAGGTCAGTACAGAGAAGAGGTGGTGGAGAGACAGTCCGACCTCCAACATAGCCAGGCTGCCACGGCTAGTCTACGCAGGGCACTGGAGATGAAGCCCCGAACCATAGCACTGATTCAAGAGCCGTGGATAAGGAACAACAGAGTATGCGGCCTCGGTAACATCGGAGGTAAGCTAATCCTTAACACACACAGCCCAGACAAACCAAGAACCTGCGCTGATATACCCAAAGAAATCCCTATCGCACCACTTAGGCCTGAAACTGCGTTAAGCGGGCACCCGCGCGGTTTCATACAAAAGTGCTCCGTCGCGGGGACATGCGCGGGCGTCCGTCACGGGGAGGCGCGCCCCGCACCCGCGCAACGGGGCCCGCCTCCGTGCGACGGAACCCGTCGCGGGGGCACGCGAACATGATTCATGTAAAAGAGGCATTCTGAGAATACATTTTTATCGTAGGTGATTATGTACTTAGATTGAGAGTTCAATATGGAAAAACCAGGTAAGTGCGAGTCGAACTCGCGCACGAAGGGTTCCGTACCATTATCTATAAAAATGGCAAAAAAAAAACACCTTTGTTGAATGGGAGCCCCCTTAATTATATGATTTTTTAAATTTAGTTATTTATTTTTGAAGTGAATATTTATCCTGTGAATATTTCAAGCGTCTACCTGTTGCCGTTTTCAATATTATATGTAGAGCAAAAACGAGCAAAAAAAATTACGTTTGTTGTATGGGAGCCCCCTTAAATATTTATTTTATTCTGTTTTTTAGTATTTGTTGCTATAGCGGCAACAGAAATACATCATGTGTGAAAATTTCAACTGTAACTATCACGGTTCATGAGATACAGCCTGGTGACAGGCGGACAGACAGACTGAAGGTAAATTGAACTAGCGACACTGCGTAAATAAAATAATCCGGTCTCCGCGACGGGTACCCGCAACGGGGACCGGCGCGTTCCCACGGAGCCCACCCGCGTGTCCACGCGCGTAGACACGCGACGGTTGGCCGTCGCGGGCGCCCGCTTAACGCAGTTTCAGGCCTTACTCAATTCTGTTCCAGAGACCTGACAGCTGTTAGGCTCCAAACAGAAGGCGATGCTCCAGATGTTGTACTGGCCTCGGTATACATGCCAGGCGAGGACACAAACTGCCCACCGAAGGAGATGGCCGACCTAGTGCAGCACTGTGAGCGAGCCAACCTAGACCTCATCATCTGCACGGACGCGAACGCCCATCACCCGCTCTGGGGCAGCGACGCACCGAACCCCAGTGGAGAGGTACTATCCACCTATTTATTCTCAACTAACCTTAACATCGTGAACCGCGGCTCGGAACCCACTTGGGTCACAGTCCGAGGACAAACGATCATAGACTTAACGCTTGCTACTGAAAACGCGACACACATAATCACAAACTGGCACGTGTCAGACGAGCCTTCTTGCTCAGACCATAGAAGAATCCGCTTCAAACTAACAACCAACACCAAAAACCCGTACCAAGACGAAATCCACGGCGCACCAATGTGCCAGGATATAAACGTCTCCTAGCCTCCATGCTAGCTCTTGCACTGCATGGCACCTTACACTGACCACCATAACTGATTTCTGAAATTATCTGTTAGAGGTTAGAGCCCGAGACGTATTAAAGGCTTCTACATACTGGTGCCCGACGCGACAGCGGTAGAACAATTTCGTTGAATTTTTTATATAAATTGTTTAACCGGTGTCGCGTTGCGCGAAAAGTCGCGCCTGTATGTAGAAGCCTTGACGATGCGGAGGCGGCGGCGGTTGTGGCGCGGCGCCTCGTGCTATACTGACTCAGAGATTGTATTAGCACTCTCGGTGTTCCGCGTGCTCTATCTGCATCTTTATATAATCTGAGAGATGAATACTTGATGTACTTTTGTCAATAAGTTCACAATCGTGCTCTTTCTGTGATACCGTTACCAATCTAAAAAAAAAGATTTTAAATTACGTAGAAATGTCAATTCTAAATATTCTAGTTCTATGGTTCACAAGATAGGTAATTACTTTTTGTTTGTTTTTTGTATTTGACTTGAAAATTTGTTAAGCTACAAGTACCTAGAGATTAGATACCTTAAACCTAACATCCATAATTATATAATTCTAATTCCTATCTATATCTATAAAAATCAATGCCACTTTTCGTTGTAATTTTATAACTCAAGAACGGGCTCACCTATAAAAAAAAACCGGCCAAGTGCATGTCGGACCACGCACAATGAAGGGTTCCGTAGTTGGGATGAATTTATCCCAAAAACAAACTTAACATTGTAGTTGAAAACCATGCTCTCCCATACATCGATATACGTTACGGTCAATTCTCCAACTGCAAATTTAAGTTGGTCGACTATTACTCGTTAACTTGTGAAGCCTACTTAGCTGTGATAGTTTTCCTTTTAATTTCGTTATATATACTATTGCCATGAATTTTTTCACATATCCAAAACCAACCATTTAGCTGGCAGGGGGACGACGACACTTGACTCTAACAAAAAAATAGCACTTTAAAGCTTAATATTACGCAAACGGATCCCTTAATTGAAAAATGGTTTTGCCAAACCCACAATATTTTTGAACGGCCTATCCAACGATATACCCCACACCATGGAATAGACGAGAAAAAAAAATATCATCCCCAATTCACGTGTAAGGGAGGTACCCTAAAAAAAATGTTTTTCATAATTTTATTTTACCATTTTTTCAGCATGATTAATATGTATACCCATGCCAAATTACAGTTTTCTAGGACTAAGCGTCTCTGAGCTAAGCTGGGGACAGACGGACGGGCAGACAGACAGACGGACATGGCGAAACTATAAGGGTTCCTGTTTACTACGGAACCCTAAAAAAGGTTTAGGCTTTGGTCGGACTATTTAGTAGATAGTTTATGTGAAAGTTTTTTTTTTTTTAGGTAGGTAGGGTAGGTATTCTTTTACCCATAGAAAGCCACGTTATATGTGAGTGTTATAGAGTAAAAATGTTTACCGCCCAACGGAGTGGGCACGGGTCAGCTAGTTTATTATAAACAAAATCAATAAAACTAAACTCTTATGCATTGGAAATAACTTCAGTGTTGATATTTTTGACTTTCTTGCTCATAATTACGGTTTTTCCTAGTTATTTATAAAAGTATTTAATAAATATATCTCAATATATTAGTACAATAAATAAAAAAGAAAACTTTGATTTTGAAGGTCCTGGAATTCGAACTCGGGCACTCTCCAATGTAAATCCAAACCTCTACCTAGTCCACTACTGTGACAGTTGAATAGACAATTGAAAAAACTGAACGTATACGAAGTGACTGTGCAGCAGTTCGCATACGTTTACAAAATTCAAAGTTTTATTGATATAAAAATAAATATTTAGTACAGGCCTACTTTATAGGTAACATCGTTCATAGGTTCGGCGTTTGATTTTTATGAACGTTTTTTAGTCCTTGTAACAGGTTTCATTTTATTTCCCAAAACAAATGATAATTATTAATAACAAAGTACCTTATTTATTACGCTATTTTAACTCTAAAGTATTTTATATTTGCACGAAAGAAGATTATTTACGGAAAGAATATTATGAAACAAAACATTTTATACATCTTTATAATTTTTTAACCTTTGTTCACAAAATGAATAAATAAACAAAGAAATTTACAAATGAGCTTACGAAAACAGTAAACAATCTTAGCTGAAATAATGCGGTGAAAAGAGCGACACATCCTTCTAGCATCAGGCCTCGGCCGGTACTGTCAGTACACGACACGGGCGTTTACGCACACATGCATACGTATATGTTCGGAAATAAGAATATGCGATTTACAAACAATCTATTGATATAACAAAAAAAAATAACACAGAAATAAATTAGTATTTTGCTTGTAGAATAATCTGACAAAAAATCAGAATGATTGCAAAATAATTTTTTAGAGGTATCTTTGTGATTTTTTTCTATCGTATCAAATTAGTTATATTATTTTTGCAACACAGAATCAAAATAGCTTAGATCCTGAAGAACATAATACATTTTTTTTGATTTTGTTTACTGCAGTGGATCATAAACTTTTAGGCGTTATAAAACTTGCGTTTAGCTCCTGTAAGCCCCTTAATGCCGTAAAATTTTCTATCAGTTTAGTTAAAAAATGTTGTTCTTGTATTAGAAAAACGTAAAAAAAAAAACATTACTTCCATCAGAAGATTTTTTCTGATGGAAATGATGTTTTTTTTTACGATGATTTTTATTAATGTTTCCTGTCCTGGCAGTCGTTGTTCTTACCATACATGATGGTCTTGAGTTCATTAAAAAATCCCATAGAAAGTAGGATGTGCAGTTTTTCCGGGAAACTTCTAATTTTTCTTTTTATTAATAATATAATAATAATAATCGTTTATTTATAAAAGGGTCACATGTACAATAAATACCTTAACAATTAAAATAGAGCACAGTTGCTTATTTGCCTGAACTAGGTTGAACCTGTGCTTCAGGCTAGAAAGTGCATAAATACATAATGTAATAAATTAACAATGACTATAAAGTAAGAACTAAATTAAAACTTACGTAAACAAAAATAAATAATAAAAATAGCATGTTAGCAGTTCTACTTGCAGACAACAAGTAGATCTTCTGAGTTTGCATAATGTATAGTAAGTAAATATTTGAGTACAATTTTTTTACAGCTAAAGTAATTTAGTTTATAGATACTAAGTTTTCTATTTAATCTATTGTACAGGAATGGGCCTAAGAATGTAAAAAATCTTTCTACAAAGACATGTTTTGAGGTTGCATTAGATATGCATACTATGATAATTCCGTCTCTTGTTAGTATTGTCAGCATTGTAGGTAAGCATGGTGTGCTGTTTTAATACTAAGTGCATAATGAAAAGCTGGCGAACCGTTAATACGTTGCAGGATTTATATAGTAGATCAGTGGGAAAGAAGAAGGGATGGAAGTTTGCTACCTTTAAAATTACTCGCTGAGCTCTTTCAAGAGGAAGTAAATTAGTTTTTGGTGCGCCACCCCAAGAAGTGATACAGTATTGAATTATAGACTGACATAGGGCCAAATAAACTTGTGTGATTAATTTTGAACCTGCAAATGAGCGTAATTTTTTAATAACATATATTAGTTTGCGCACTCTTTTAACTAGACTTTCAATATGATTTCTGAAAGAGAGTGTGTCGTCTATTATTACCCCAAGGTATTTTAAGTTTCTCGTTTTGAGGATAAAAGGACAATTACATAAGTTGACTGTACGGTTTCCACATTGATGGGCATATAGATGAGGGTTAGTAATGTTAAGTTGAGGCTTGCGCATGGAGAATTGAATATATTTTGTTTTGTCAGCATTTAATGTTGTCAGCACTCACTTATGGTGAGTGGCAGTTTATTGGGATTTCTGATATATTTCAATAATACTCACGTTAGATTTCTTTAAAACGATATTTATTATTATGCACAACGAAATGACAATTTGCAAAGAAAAAAGAAAAAAAAACAGACAGCGTACGTTTGCGAAGAAGCCCTTTAACAAAACGTTTACGAAGACATCTATAGTATCCTATCTTATACATTTATATTTTATTCAACACTCCCACTTAAATTTATAAGGTAGACATAACAATTACTACATAATTATTTCTTTTACTTTTAAACTAAAACTATTCTTTTATTTCAGAAAATAAACATTTTACTTAAAACTTACATCTTTTGTTTCAACAATTATAGAAATTAAACATGGTTTTAATCCACAAAAATTAGCCACATTAAACATTTCTCATCATTTTATCTCTAATTGAATTAAATTTATTTACAGGCAAAGTTTTAGTCAGGAAATCAGCCAACTGATTTGAACTCTCAACATATTTAATATCAACAATTTTCTTTGCAACATTCTCTCTTATGAAATGATATCTTATATCTATGTGTTTACTTCTTCTATGAAACACAGGGTTGTTAATCAGTTTGATTGCACTCTGATTATCAACATTTAAAGTAATTGAGCCTTGTGGCTCCCCAATGTCGCACAGAAATTGCCTAAGCCATAATATTTCTTTAGCAGCTTCACTAGCAGCCATGTACTCAGACTCATTTGTGGATAATGCCACAGTATTTTGCTTACTGCTAGACCAAGTGACAGGACCTCCATTCATTAAAAATATATAACCTGTATTAGATTTTCTAGTGTCCAAATCACCTGCAAAGTCAGAGTCTGAGTAGGCAACCAATTCAACGTTACCTTTATAAACAATAGATATATCTTTAGAATTAATTAAATAACGTAAGATTCTTTTCACAGCTGTAACATGTGAAGGACCTGGGTCATTGACATATATGCTAACAACATTCACAGCATATGCTATGTCAGGTCTAGATACAGATGACAAGAATAACAATGCTCCCACTGCTTCTCTATATGGGAAATTAATAGGCTCTTTACTTGTATTCTTAGTTAGATGTACATTTACATCAGCAGGAGTACTACTACTTTTAGCATCTGACAATTTAAATTTATTTATTATTGTCATAATATACTGTTTTTGATTTATACATAAACAATCTTTTTCTCTATTTATTTCCATACCAATAAATGAATTACAGTTTGCAATCTTAATATCAAACTTTTGTTTAAGATTATTTAATATATCAGACAAAATAACTTTACTTTTGGCCAATAATAATCCATCATCAACATACAGAATTAATATTACTTTGACATCTTTAAAATATCCTACAAATACACAATTATCAGATGGACACAGTTTAAAACCATAAGTAGTTAGAAAATAACAAAATTTCTCATTCCAATATCTCGATGATTGTTTAAGACCGTATATAGATTTAATTAACTTACATACTTTTGAAGACTGAGATTCCAATCCCTCTGGCACCTCCATGTATATGTCCTCGGAGAGCTCACCATACAAGAAGGCCGTCTTCACATCAAATTGCTCGATCTGTAGTTCATCTCTCGCAGCAATGCTAAGCAGCATTCCTGATGGAATCGTACCTGCTAGTAGGGGAAAAAGTCTCATTATAGTCCAAACCCTTGACTTGTGTGAATCCTCGTGCACACAGTCGTGCTTTGAATCGTACTATTTCTCCATCTTTATTCTTCTTTATGGTGAACACCCATTTACAAGAAACAGGCTTCTTCTCAGTTCGATCAGTCAGTATCCAGGTTTGATTTTCTTCATGTGACTGGAGCTCTTCAGCCACAGCTTTCTTCCATAAATGAGAATTTGAACTATTCATCGCTTCTTCATAAGTGTTAGGTATTTCCAACTCTGTGAAATTAGCTTCTAACTTTTTATTTTGACGAGGACGTAATGTGATGTTTCTCTGTTCCTCCTGTTCCAAATGTATACCTTTTGGAGGGATATAACTTTCATCTATATCTTCTAAACTCTTCATACTATCATCGGAAGAGATTTCTTCAGGTACATTGCGTTGATGATGAAACTCACTCCGTGGGGTAGACATTGTAGAATGTTTTTTTTCTTCTTGTTCAACTCTCATTTCTACAAAACTTTGTTTTTCTTTTGGTGTACTACATTCATCAAACTTTACATCCCGCGATACTGTAATTTTCGTGGTATTTTGATCAAACATTCTGTAATTATCATGATCATATCCAACTAACAACATCTTCACACTTTTCTTGGCAAGCTTCCTTCGCTTTTCTTTTGGTACGTGTACATAACCAATGGATCCAAATATCCTGATATGTTGTAAGTTAGGTTTTACTCCATGCCACAGTTCAAATGGTGTAACATCTCCCGTCTGGCTTGATGTATTTCTATTCAACAAATATATTGCACAATTGACAGCTTCTGCCCACATGTTTAAGGGAATGTCCTTTGCATATAACATTGTTCTTGCAGATTCCATGATAGAACGCATCTCTCTCTCTGCTCTCCCGTTCTGTTGTGGGGTATACGGAGCAGTACGTTCATGCGTTATGCCCTTATTCTCCAGAAATGATGTAAATTCTTGGTTCACATATTCAGAACCATTATCTGTATGCAGTCTGTGCAAATCACGTTGAAATCTGTTCTTCACAATTGCATTGTACTTCAGAAAACATTGAAATACTTCACTCTTATGTTTTAAGAAGTAAACATAGCGATAGCTTGTAGCTCCATCTTTGAACAAAACAAAGTACTTCATACCCGACACAGAAGGTTCTTCTATACTGCCGTCCTTTAACTAGAAAGCCGTTAACCCTCAAATGGTCATTTTTTACTTTTTAATAGAAAGTGATAGAGTTCAAAATTCTCTATCTTTCTGTCTAAGAAACATTTTTACAATATGAACAGTTCCAGAGATATGAACATTTTGTAGGCCGTTAAGTAACATCATTTTTGATGATTCCATCACTTGAAAGCGTCTAACCCACATTTCTTCGCTTAATGTACGTTAAAATACCTTAACTGCCCGATGTATTAATTATTTTTTGGTATTTTACTTAACTAAAAAGTACGTTACCTGATTATTCTTGACTATAGAGACGCAAAAGGATTATAACTTCTTTATAGTTAAACATTTAAAGAACATTTTCCAGAAAAAACTTAACTTGTTTGGAGTTACCCGCCCTTAATGCTATTTTAGTCAAGCATTTAGTTCTGGAAATTTCTCACACTATTTCTGTTTGAAGAAAACGATGAAAAATAATTAAATTATGCTTAGCTACAACGCAGCTAAGCCTCATTACTTAGCTAAAAGGCAGTTTGCCGACTCTCGCACTGCGTTCTTTCTGGGGGTGAATTGACAAGGTAAGTTTACAACATAACATAATTATTGTAGTACCAAATTGTAAACATTATTACTAATTTAATTAATCTCCAAATAGTACAAAACAATGACACCATTCGCGTCGTGTGTTTGTTCGCTAAGTTTTTCGTTTTAAGCTTTTTCATTTTGTTTCTTCGAAACTGAAGATTTTTGGCGACGATTCTATAATTAAAATGAAATATTAGCTATACCTATTTGCGGGAGATTTCGTTACGATTTTATTCAATAAATTACTACTGCTGGGGATTATATAGATAGTTACACATACATAACCTACAATCCTCGAAGAAGTAAGCAGAAGTATTCTCCGTTTACTGGAGTCTATGTTTCCACGTTTCTCCTTTGTTGTTAAGATTCCCATGTAGATATGTGGCAAGCCTATTACCATTTTTCGGGCACAATTTTCATACCAGGTTCGACGCCTCTTACCTGGCTAAGGAGAGCAAAGTACCTATTCATAATCCACGGATATGTAGAAAGATACCTACATCATGTGAGGATAGATTTCGAGATTTCATACAATATTTAATATTGTATGAAAATTTTACTTACATAATTAGTTTAATAATTTTATTTATGGCATTTCGCAATCCTTTGATCAAAAATATCTATAATGTTTATAGCGAATCTTGAAAACCTTGACCAGCAGTTAAATTATCAAAATACAAATACGCTCAAGACTGGTCGTACAGGTTTTATAAAAAGTTCACACCCCGGACAATACTACGATACATCAAAAATTGGCAAATAAAACCCACTCCTTTATTGTCAGTCTCTACAGGTCTCTACGACGTCCGAATTCTCCCCATACTTTTGTGAGACACGGACCACAGCACAAGGACTCCAAACCATTTGCGGCTATTTGGTACGACGGTATCGCTGGTAGAAAGCAAAAAGACATAGGTAATGAGTGCGTATTATAACTTTTTCTTACGTTTCCGTGATGTCAAAACAATACATGATATTTGGATGGACAATTGCACGGCTCAAAATAAGAACTGGCTGGCTATTTTCCATTTTATTGTAGCAGACATTGTCAATAATGACGTTATTATCACAGAACGTATAGTATAATATTATACTATTTTGAACCAGGACCTAATGAGTTGCGACCAATTCCACCAGCAAGTTGAAATTTCAATGAAAAAAAAGTTAAATCTACGACAACACTGATTTCGAAGACGCTGTGGCCTCGGCTAATAATGGAAAAATAGAAAAAAAACTATCCAAAAAATATATGCATTCAAAACGCGAATTTAAGAGCATATGTCAAAAACACGGCTGAGGTGTTTCATGAGGTCTTCGATCTTCAGTAAGAAAATAATTTTAATGAAGATTATAACTTTGAACTTTTTAAAGGTAAAGTTTCTAAAGAATTCTCAACCGTCAATTACATTTCGTGCGCATTCTAAAGGGATTGAAAAATAATGAAAAGCATTATCAATAATACCCAAGCATAAAACGTTATTATGGCAAAATTTACGTATGATAACGAACATCATCAAAAGACCGGTAGCAAAAGAATCACTAAGCAATACAAATTAGCCTTTTTATACCTCATGATATATTTTTCATAATTTTATACCTGTTTAATTTGGACACTTTTAACTACAAGCTTTTACTCGTGGATCTGTCCGCGTGGAGATCGGAAAACGATATGATTTCGAACAATTAACCTACGGGAATGAACTAACGGGACAATAAGTATTCAAAGTATATTCCAGGTCATAGGCAACAAGTCTGCCAAATTTCAATTAAATCCGATCAGCCGTTGAGGCGTGATTGATGATCAAACATCCTAACTCATAAACATCAAACTTACAGACTTTCAAATCCATGTTTAGTAAAATATCTAAAAATTACTATACTTAACACGAAAATGAATATCTGTTTTACCTTTTCACGCCTCGGGTTTGGATGAAATTTGGCATACAGGTAGTAATTTGCCGTAGGATCATTCACAACCAACCAACGAAATCAACGCGGGCGAAGCGATGAGAAAAAGCTAGTTTATATTATTAGTAAGATTAAGATTTGATACATTTAATTTGTACACTTGAAAAGGTGTCTTTGTGATTTAAATTAATTGATTAAAGAACGTAGATTAAGTCGACGCCAAATAGTGAACTCATGATCTGTAAGATCTTAATTAGTTATTAGTTGATTATTGCCTATTAAAATTATATTCAGGTAGTAGTAGTTTTATTTATCTTTTAAATTTTGAATTATACTTTTGATTTCAGACACATTAAATGAACATGTCTTTACTTTCTCACATGAATGCTAAACTATAAGGAAGTTAACCACAAGCGAAATATTTTTAACCACCTTTTAGTTTAGTAAAGTAGTTAAGATTTTACAAAAGTTCCTTTTACATTGGCAACAATTAGCTTAAAAGTATCTAAAGCCCCGTAACCGCTCATTAGGAAAGTTATTGTAATTCAAATATAAGTGAATTTCATGGCTATAAAGCAGTTATGTCACTTAACAACTTTTTAGATAAGTATTTCTAAACAAATTTAACAAAAATTATGAAGGCTAAAATTTAAAATAAATTACTTCACTAAAAAGCCGCTACGGTATGGTTAACGGCCTTTTAGTACAGTAATAAGATGCAATAACTAGGTAACATCCTTAACAAAATGAGAAAAATGAATTTTATAAGTAATTAATAATATTTTCTGGACACAAAGGATTCTTTAAGACAAACAGAAAGAAATACCAATGAATGTGCCTAACAATAATTAACCTAAGTATCATAGTTTTTAAGAAACAACGATTCCCGCGTTTTTTGCCAATTTCTCGAAAACAACTTTTTGGGCCTAACGGCCTTCTAGTTAAAGTACGGCAGCATAGGACCGTACACATCGCTGTACACAATTTCGCCAGGCTGTGTTGGACCTCGCGTAGATTTCAAGAACGGGCGTCTTGCTTGCTTCCCATATTGGCACGCTTCACAAACAAAATTCTGATTTCCACTTAATGTAACTGGAATCACACCATTCTTTCACATATTTTGAAGTTCCTTGACATTCAAATGTCCTAATCTTTCATGCCAAACTTTTATATCTGTTTGCACAATATTACAATCAAACAAGTTCTCTGTTAATTGTGCACTCATAACAACAACATTATTCTTCATTATCATTGCTTTTTCATTATTCTTTACTATTATACAATAATATTTTTGTATATCCTCTTCTAGTAGCAGCGCCTTCGGAAAACAGATTTCTCCGTAAATCAGGTACATATAACACATGCTCAAGTGTACATCTCTCCCATGTACCATTAACTTGTTTATCTATCACTATAGTTCCTTCACCACATACTTTGATAGTCTGTTTGTTACCCAATTTAACTGAATTGTTGTATTGAGACTCATTCAACTCATAGAAGTAGTCACGCTTGAAGGTCATGTGCATTGAGGCTCCACTATCTAGTATCCATGCTTCTTCATCATGTTCAGATGAGTAACCTTCAGCACTGAATGCCAACATATTTTTAGGTTTCTTATCATTGCACTTTTTCTTTGGCATCCTGCAATCTCTAGCGAAATGGCCTCTTTTATTGCAATTGTAGCATACAAATCTATGACTTGATTTTCTTTGATCATTTGTAGTATTCTGTTTATTTCCATTACTTGGTTTGGAATTTCCTTTTGTTCCAAGTAGTAGTGAGACTGCATCACTAATGCAGTCTCACTACTACTTGTATCGTTGGCAAGGCTGGCTTCTTCATCAACTAAGCGAGAAGTAAGGTTTTGAATAGTTTGGCTACCTTCATAGAGTGACAACCATGCTTGTCTTAGCGAACGATATGTTGATGGTAATGTGCTTAGAATCTTTGTCATTACTGCTGTGTCACTGATCTTCTCACCCTTGGACACTTGCTTGGGACCTTGGACACATGCTGTGCCATCGTATCACTGGCACTATAAGAATATTGGTAGAACTTCTCATGAATTAACATTTTGTTATATTCTGATTTCTGTTCAAAGATTGCTTCTAATTTTGTCATGACTTGTTTAGCAGTCTCGCAGTTTTCTATAAGAGATATTTGGTTCAGATCCATGGACGACGTTAAAATGAACATGGCCATGCCATCATCTTTATCTCACTGCACTTGCGAACTGGTTTCCACGGGTCTTGCCTTTTCTATGTTTAATCCCTTTGCTCTTAATGCACATTTAACTTGAAATTTCCATTGTTTGAAATTCCTGCCATCAAACTTTCATCGCGTTCGTAACCTCCATTACGTAGGTTAGTTTTACACCGGTAATAATCTTGCTCTTAACTCGACTTATTATTGAAATATTTACTTATCATGTGCCTGGGCCCATAACCTATTGGGATTTCTGATATATTTCAATAATACTCACGTTAGATTTCTTTAAAACGATATTTATTATTATGCACAACGAAATGACAATTTGCAAAGAAAAAAGAAAAAAAAAACAGCGTACGTTGAGAAGAAGCCCTTTAACAAAACGATTACGAAGACATCTATAGTATCCTATCTTATACATTTATATTTTATTCAACACAGTTCTCCTGGTTCTTACCAGGAGAACTCAATAACTAACGTCCCAGCATCGTGAAAAGTAATATTTTGTAAAAGGTGATGAGCAGTCGGCATTAGGCTATTGTAACTTAGATAAATTAAAAACTGACCCACTAAAAGGTGAAAAATAAAAATCTTTTTACAAAAAATAAAATGACCGACTTCCAAAAAAACACTACAGAGTGAAAAATAACTTTATTTTCGGAAGTCGGTGACAAAAAACTAAAATACAGATCCAAAGACACCCGACTTCCGAAATTAAAGGTATTTTTCACTTTGTGGTGTTTTTTTGAAGTCAGTTATTTTTTTTTTACAAAAGGTTTTTTTAAATACTTATGTTTATTGGATCTCCAAAAGAGGCAGCACAATTACATGCTTGTTTTAGTAAACATGCATCTAATTGTGTTGCCTCTGTTCAAAATGCGCTTACAAATTATAGGAGACCCCATCACTCACTTATAATCTAGGTAGGTAGGTTCAATAAGTTTCATGAATATTTTAATCAACATACAACCTGACACAGACTCCCCCTTAATGTATGTGTATAGACTTTCATTAAGAATTAATTAAATTCGATTGTTTTGCAGGTCCCTGATGGAATTCTAGACGCCTGCAGCTACTGCAGCAGTGATTCGGTGGTCGAAACTCGAAAGCTGAACTTCAAAGCAAAACAAATGACTGTCAGTAAAGATGGACAAGAGGCTATTAGGTAAGCTTATTTACTTATTGTTTTCGGCCGTGTGGTGTCGGACGTAAAGAATAGCACCACCCTATTTCTTCGTGTGGGTGTCGTAAAAGGCGACTGAGGGACTTACTAGAGAATGGGCAGCAGCGTTCTCTATGCATTTTAACACCATACTGCGATCGCCAAGCTGCCTGCCAAGAGTAGCGATTAGGGTACCTTCCCCTATATCCAGCAGTGGACGTCTTTCGGCTGAATTGATGATGATGATGATTTATTTGTTTAATCATTCACTAGTTTTTGCCCACATTGTGGTTGGAAATTATCCCTCAGGAAATTACTACCGGGATAAGATGCCGCGAACCGAAGCTGGACAAGCCTGGTGTTCCTGGAGAACACTATGACGGCGTGTTTCATCTGCAGTCCTGATACTCCAGTTTCTTGTCAAAACGTGGTGTCAGTTCTTCTCAGAGCTGTTTGCTTCCGTGTTTCTTTAACAGATGTCAAAACGTGGTGTCAGTTCTTCTCAGAGCTGTTTGCTTCCGTGTTTCTTTAACAGATGTCAAAACGTGGTGTCAGTTCTTCTCAGAGCTGTTTGGTTCCGTGTTTCTTTAACAGATGTCAAAACGTGGTGTCAGTTCTTCTCAGAGCTGTTTGCTTCCGTGTTTCTTTAACAGATGTCAAAACGTGGTGTCAGTTCTTCTCAGAGCTGTTTGCTTCCGTGTTTCTTTAACAGATGTCAAAACGTGGTGTCAGTTCTTCTCAGAGCTGTTTGCTTCCGTGTTTCTTTAACAGATGTCAAAACATGGTGTCAGTTCTTCTCAGAGCTGTTTGCTTCCGTGTTTCTTTAACAGATGTCAAAACGTGGTGTCAGTTCTTCTCAGAGCTGTTTGCGAAATTAAATTCGATTGTTTTGCTGGTCCCTGATGGAATCCTAGACGCCTGTAGTTACTGCAGGCGTCTAGGATCCATTATTATTTTAAAATACGGTACATTAAATCTCAATATTATGGTGTGACACCTGTGACAGTTCGACATGTTACATAACAAAGTGTCTTGTTTCTTTGGAATTGTAAAACATGTAATTAGGCCTCTTAATATGTGGCCGTCTGAATAAAGTTTAATTCGTAACTAAATCCAGTTTCGATAGCTTCTAAACTGTCAATAAAATCTTCCATTTCGTCTCAACTATTCTCGTTCAACAACAAATAAAGTGTCACTTAGCGCTAAGATGCCAAGTATCAGGCCCCCTATTTTTAAGGGACCCCTTAGGACCATAGGTGTCCCTTATGTGATGGAAACGAAATTAACACTGAATATTTCTTAGGGGCCTACCTAAATTTAAGGATCGATGGTGAAAACGGCCATTAGAAGCTCATTCAGTTAATATTCTATGGGAAGCAAACCCGCACTTAAGCCAGCCATCAAGCGAAAGCAATATTTTACTACACTTGTCTAATATCTTCTAAAAACTAAGAAGCAGTGGAATAAACCCGGCGCAGCGGTTGCGGCTGCATCTGGTTATCGTAAAACTGGGCCGATAACCGAGCTATTCAGGGATTTGAGAAACAATTAAAAAAGAAACAAAACAAAGCGATTCAAGTCGATACAAAACAAAGAAATGGGCGAGGGGCTGTACGGGGACTTTTAAAAGGCTGACGGGGTTGATGAGGGAAGTTAGTGAGTTTTGAGACGTGAACAAGGCGGTTGAGAGAAAAAGAGGCGTGTGGGAGACTACATTCTAAATTTAAGGTAACTCGCGCAGTGGTATTTTGTAAGTGAGTTGTAATCTAAAATCTCTTCACAGCGATATCTGGTAAGTGCCTACTTTAATCAATTTAGCTTCATAGTGGTAGTATAGTTATCGTTCGTATATTAAGGTTGTTCCTTGACTGAATTATGATACCGCAGGTATATCGGGGTATCTGGCAAATTAACAGGAAAGTATTTAGTGTGTTCATTAATTATAGCGATTTTTAGGCTTTTGGTTTAGATAAGTTTTGTATTGTATTAGTATTTATGTAAGTAGTGTGTAAGGCGTGTGAATCTCGGTGTGTTTACTATTTGATCCCTCCTTATTCCTTTCTTTGACATGATCGAGGTATCATACACCAGAGTTTGGTTCTAGGGACTCGGAGAAAGCCTTCTATTGGGAATGACACTTGCCGAGAGGCTAGACGACTACTCTGCCAACAGACTATAGACAACCACAACCGAGACATGACACCTAAGGCAGTCACACCGCTTATGTAAGGCTGAACCGAATTAATACTGGCTATTCGTTATAATTTGAGCTATAATGCTACTTTGTAGTTATTTACAAATACAACCAACTAAACGTTAGGGATGGTTACCTACCTACTACCTATGGACCGACTGTCTGCAGGTTGCTTTAGATTGCACTTGATGTACGCACATTTCCCGGGAAGGGGGTAGGCTTCACTAAGTATCCCAAACTGTATTAATAGTCGTTCTAAGGAACGCTAGGAATCGTGTCTCGTTAAATCACCCCCGTAGGCCATTACTGATACAAAAAATAATATTTAGCGAGACACGCAATTATGGATGCCTAGAAGAAACTTAGACTAACACGGTCGTACGGCTTCTGATTACACTGCAAGCATCATCTAAACGAGGTAGATCGGGGAAGTGTGAATTGACGATTTAAAATAACCATTTCGGCGTATACTCCTTGCTATAAGCAAGGCAATCGTAAGGAATCCTACAACTGACTGACGATGCGGTACGCTCGTGCTAGATTTGTATTGTCTTAGTAAAGGGTGAGTAGGCCGTTATAAGGGGTTATTTACTACAGTACGCGTCCAGTACTTCTGAAACCGTGTCTCGCTCAATGGCAGGGGCACTTCGCAGTCCTCTGCCTTAGGATTGAGTAAGACATGATTGAGTGTAGGGAATGTGTCTCGCTGGAACTGCAGCAGGTCCTCTCTAGGCCTATGCTTTAGGACTGGCGGTACACGTACGACTTGTCAACTGTTATATGCGGCCCCACGTCACTAGGGTGGGTTTCTAAATTATTGTAAGGTAATTCCATAACGTAACTTAAAATAATGTATCCTTCAACGCAAGCGTTACGTGTCAAATACCCTTTTTAACCGACTTCACAAAAAAGAGGAAAAAAAAAATGTGTTTTTTTATAAAAATTTTAATTAATATTTAATTTAATTTCGGAAGTCGGTGTCTTTGGTTTTGTATTTTCGTTTATGGCCACCGACTTCCGAAATTTAATTAAATATAATATTAAATGTGGGTGTTCTACAGGTACACCTCTGCCCTACCCTTCGAGGAAACAAGGCGTGATGTTATGTTATGTGCTTCCGAAATTAAAGTTATTTTTCACTTTTTAGTGTGTTTGTTGGAAGTCGGTTGTTTTTTTTTGTAAAAAAGTTTTTTTGTATTCCTCTCTTGTCTTTTAACTTTCATAATCAAAAGAAAAGTAGATAAACTAGATTTCCTTTCCTTAATGTTCTTTCCTATGAATTCCCAACCTTATTTTATATTGACATTGGTTTCTCGTATCCCCCTCTTTGTCCTGGCTCTCTATGTCGAAACAAAGAGAAATTGTTCATGGGAATTCATTACAATCGGTGGGAGGGTGACCAGTCTGGGACGAGCCCTACAGAACTGGGCGGAAAGGAGGGGCACAGTTCTTTCCCCTAAGGGGGAAACCGACCTAAACTATAATATAACAGAATTAGCAAAAACTTAATTTTTATCAGCCTGGGGTGATTAAGGAAAAGTCAACAGTGGGACAGTGGTAACGGCCCCGACTTACGAGTTGTATGTAGGTCGTGGGTTTGGACGCAGGCAGGCGCTTTACTTTTTGTAAATAATTTCATCACCACTGCTCTCAAAACGGTAAAGAAAAACATCGTGAGGAAACCGGCATGTCCTGGAACCAAAAATTCAAAAGACATGTGACATCTACCATCCCACATTGGGTTCGCGTGGCACTCCCCCTCACAGAGAGGGAGGCCTGTGTCCCAGCAGTGGGAACATTACGGGCTGATTATGATACAAAGATTTATTGGACCTCCATCAGAGGTTTGGAGCGTTGGGTATCAGAAGGTTGAAAAAAATACTCTGTAGATGTATTGATGTGAATAATAATCTATTTTATAAAATACTGCCTCGTTGGTTTAGTGGGCGCAAGCGCTACTGCTGACCATGAGGTCCTGGGTTCGATTCCCAGGTCGGGCAAAGTTTTATTGGAATTTTCCATTAGGATTTCTCAGTAGCAGCCCGAAGTCTGGATTTGTGCCCAGTTGATGGCAATAGGTTCGCCCCCCTATTACATGGGACTTAAACACAACTGGTGAAATGTGGGTGTACTGTACGTACACCTCTGCCTAACCGTTAACCTGCCAACATTAAATAACAAAAAACACTTAAATACAAAAATATAACAAGAATATCGTAATTTCATCCAATCACACCACACATTCACGCACTGTTGACACATGCATTCCGCACGGTGTCTGCTGTGAGTTCGCGAGCGCGGCGCGGCGTGCGCGCCGAAGGCCTAAATATGGGTGCTCAGTAATCCGCGCTTCCCTTTCGAGGCGACCACCGTCGTGTGAAGATCTGTGTAGTGAACTTATCGGGCGCAGCGATAGAAGATATATAAGATGCCGCGAACCGAAGATGGACAAGCCTAGTGTTCCTGGAGAACACGATGACGACGTGTGTCACCTGCTGTCCTGATACTACTGTGTCTTGTCAAAACTTGGTGTGTCAGTTATTCTCAGAGCTGTTTGCTTCCGTGTTTCTTTAAGAGATGTTAAAATGTGGTGTCAGTTCTTCTCAGAGCTGTTTGCTTCCGTGTTTCTTTAAGAGATGTTAAAACGTGGTGTCAGTTCTTCTCAGAGCTGTTTGCTTCCGTGTTTCTTTAAGAGATGTTAAAACGTGGTGTCAGTTCTTTTCAGAGCTGTTTGCTTTTCCGTGTTTCTTTAACAGATGTTAAAACGTGGTGTCAGTTCTTCTCAGAGCTGTTTGCTTCCGTGTTTCTTTAACAGATGTCAAAACGTGGTGTCAGTTCTTATCAGAGCTGTTGCTTCCGTGTTTCTTTAACAGATGTTAAAACGTGGTGTCAGTTCTTCTCAGAGCTGGTTGCTTCCGTGTTTCTTTAACAAATGTCAAAACATAATGTCGGTTCTTCTCAGACTTGTTTTCTTCCGTGTCTCTTTACCAATAAATTAAATTCTATTGTCTTGCAGGTCTGTTCATAATGTCTAACTGTTTATTTTCCCGAATAAATAAAATTACATTCATAACCGGATACGGATCGGCCTGTGAACCGATCTTCCCAGAGGCAGTGTGATGAGCCGCTTTGCAGGTTGGTACGGAATAATCTTATTAATACGTTTATATTATTTAAGTCTGTCTATTTTTTAAATTATGTATACAGGGTGGATTTTTGAGATGGGGCAGTAAGGGCAGCTACCTTAACCGTTGTAGCTACAGGAAAACAGTCTTAGGAGATCCTTAACTTTTTGAGAAATTTTGATCTGCATTCACAGATTTTGAAAAGTCAGAAATCACAAAAAAACTTTTCCCATACATTTCGTAGGAAATGAGATTCCAACATAATTTTTTTACCATCGATAAACTGGCCGCTACAAAAAAAGACTGATCGAAAAACAAATAAAAATAAAATAACTTTTACTTTGGGTTTACCTTAAAATTAAAAACTTGAAACTTTACATTTGGACTCTTCTAGAAATTTTACTTTTGCTCTAAGATCTGTGTTCAAAATAGTAGCCGTTTTTACGTAGGCACAGGTTTAATCTCTTTACTACAGACTGGTTACCAGCTGATAATGTGCTAGGATTAATTCCATAGAGAATCGTGGTAAGTGAATCTTTGAGTTCGTGAACATTGTCGTATTTTCTTTTTATAAAGTTCATTTTTTAAATAGGGCACATTAAAAAATCAAGAGGTGTGGATCAGGACTGCGAGGTGGTCACGGTATAGGACCATAAATGTTCCTATCCACTGCCTTGGGAATTGCCGGTTCAAATTAGAACGGGTATGGCGGCTGTTGTGTGGCGGAGCGCCATCTTGTTGGTAATACAGTTTCTGCAATTCCGACAGCGGCTGTTCATCTACAGGTTTTCCAGATTCTCCGAAATTCCGTTATTATAAATGTCGGAGTTTAGGGTGCCTTGATTCTTTACAAGATTTGTAAGGACCGACCGAAGGTCCGGTTTCGGTTTGGCTAGTTTCGGCCAAAAAATCTAGTTTCGGCCACAGTTAATTAAATTAATGCAAATTAAATTTGCATAGGTTTCGTATTTTGTATAACAAATAATTTTTACCCTGTATGGAGTATGAAGGAAATTGATAAAACAACACACGTAAATGAAAAAAGCTAAGAAACGTTTATTTAATAACTTGTATTGCCTCCCCGAGCTCTTATTACTGCATCCATACGGTTCTTCATCGATCGGATGAGAGTCACGATCAAATGTTGTGGCATTCCATTCCATTCCTCTTGGATTGCATTTTGCAGCTAGCTAAGTGTTTCTGGGGCAGGACCTGTTGAACGAATTCGTCTCTTTAATTCATCTCATAGATGTTCAATCGGATTCATGTCCGGGCTTCTTGCTGGTCATTCCATAATGGAGATACCGACTTCGGTAACATAATCTCGTACGACGCTCGCGGTGTGAGCCCTAGCATTGTCGTGCATGAAAATGAAATCGTTGCCAATAAAATGTGCATAGGGCATCACGTGAGACTCAAGACACTGTTTAATGTACCGATGACTGTTTAGTGCAGGCAGACGTGGCCCAGACACATAGACAAGCTCTGTCTTACCGTCGGCGCTGATTCCTCCCCAAACCGTCCACGAACCGCCACCATAGCTGACCTTTTCTTCAATGTAGCATTGTGCAAAGCGTTCTCCATGTCTTCTGTAGACCTTGATCCTTCCGTCGTTACCATACAGCATAATTTTACACTCATCAGAATAGAGTAATTTTACACTCATCAATTTAGGTGATCACGTGCAAACTTAAGGCGCGCTCTTCGATGGGCTGCAGTTAATTTCAGCCAATTTGCTGGCTTTGCGGTACCAGTCCACGTTCCTTCAACCTTCTTCTAATTGTAGAGTCACTAACAGCCACCCTACATACAACATGAAGCTGCTGCTGCAGTTTAAAAGCATTAAGGCGCGGATTTCGTAAAGAAGTTGTTACAATAAATCGATAACCTAGCTCAGAAGTGACCCAATTCCTGCCCGATCCTGAACGGCGCGTGAACAAACCAGTCTCCCGATAGCGTTTAGAGACTATGAACAGACGACAGGCTTAGATGCAATCTTTCAGCTACAACTCGTTGACTAAGTCCAGAATCCAGCAATGCCACTTGGGTGGCTTCTGCGGGCGAAATATCCATATGTTTTAGAAAAATAACTTCCCAAAGTCACAGTACACACAGTATACAGAACACTCCAACGTGAAATGTACTCCAACTCTAAACACACATTTGCCTCAAAACATTGAATCATTTCATTTATAGCTTAAACAAATGAAATTCTAATTTTGAATTTAGAATTTTTGCTTTCGAACCGCCCCATAAATCCGATACACAACTACCTCCGGTGATTTAACTATTACCGCGAATGACCTTGAGTACTATTAGTCATGTCAATTTTTTTCTCTTTAGTACGCGAGGTGCTTAGTTAATTCGGACGTGTAGTACAAAAACCCTTGTAGGTATTCAATGAATAGATGACACATAGTTGATACCTTTTGTGTTTTCTTCCGAGAAATCTTAGTATCACATAAATAGGGTTATTTTAGTACGTGAAAGTTTTCTAAATAAACTTCATTATTTACACAACCACACAAGTTATCTAATCATTAAGACTATTGTAAACATAAGTAATTAATGTTGATTTTTGAAAAAGTTTGACAAATATGTTGATTGTTTTTTTTTTATTAAAATTGTTTGTTTTACAAATAAAGAACTATTTTTGTTACATACTTTAATTGTTGCATTTTATTTTTGACACGTGTTATCTGTCTTTATATTATTATTTATCATGCTGTAAAAATTCAAATAAGTTTCGGTTTCGGCCGAAACTTGGACCAAGACCGAAGGTTCGGTTACGGTTTCGGTTTCGGCTGAAAATCCTGTTTCGGTCGGACACTAAAGATTTGTAATTACCATTCTAGTGGCACTCGACGCATCGGGTAACTGATCCTGTACCACTTCAATGCACCTAACGGCTTTTTATTATTTAAAAATAAGCTTCTAACGAGTCTAAACGTTCTAAATTAAATGAGGTTATTTTTGTCATAGAATTTTAGAAATTACAAGCAACTAAGCATCAAACCATTCTGTTTTCAAAGCAAATTAAATTATGACGCGTATTCGTTCGGAATTCTAAGTTTTTTTTTGTTTATTTTCGGTCAGTCTTCATTGTAGCGGCCCATCATAAAAAACTAACTTGGAGTCTCATTTCCTACGAAATGTATGGGAAAAGTTTTTTGTGATTTCTGACTTTTCTAGTACTCAAACCTCAGTTGGTCCAATAGAGGTTTTTGATCCTTATAAGAAACAGAATCGATTGGCATAAAAAAAAGTTTTTGTGAAAACTGCCCATTTTCCTGCCGACTGTATTTTTTTTCAAAATCTGTGAATGCAGATCAAAATTGCTCAAAAAGTTAAGGACAGTCTCCAAAGACCGTTTTCCTGTAGCTACTACGGTTAAGGTAGCGGCCCTTACTGTCCCATCTCAAAAATCCACCCTGTATATAAAATTAAATAAAATGTAATAAGTAAGAAATTTAATTCGGTTGTTTTGCAGGTCCGTAATGGAATCCTAGATGCCTGCGGCTACTGCAGCAGTGATTTAGTGAGCATGACATGTGCAAAAATGGTCGAAACTCGAAAGCTGAACTTCAAAGCAAAACAAATGACTCATTAAAGATGGTCTCAATGACAAACGCTACGCCGAAGGCAACCATAATAATAAATGGCACCCACGAAAACATCTTTACCGGAACCTAACTCCAAGCTTTGAAAATAGTAGAGGACTGGTGCAATAAACACCAACTATCGGTAAACCCTTCAAAAACCGAGAACTGATTCTCGTCACAAAAAAGAGGAAGTTGACGACGTTACAGCTACCACGACTCTGTAACTACTCTAAGCCTATCAACTGAAACCAAATACCTGGATATCTTTTTGGACAAACAGCTGAATTGGGCAATACATACCAACTACATCATCACAAAAGCCGGCATATCCCTATGGCAGTGCAAGCGACTGCTTGGTAGAAACTGGGGTATCAGCCCCAAGGTCACCAACTGGCTTATACACCACATTCTTCCGACCAATTATCACATATGGCTCACTGGTCTGGTGGCCCAGGACGGACCTGAGCACAGCCCAAAAAGACCTCGAAAAACTGCAGCGGTTAGCTTGTATAGCAATTACTAGCCTATCCTGAAGGCAGCCCTGGCCGCCTTCAGGATCTATATATCGGGAACACAGCAAAGACTAGGTTCAAGCACACACGCTTAAAGGAAGATACAATCAAACGACAACCGATGATGGCATCACCCTGCGGCAAAGCCCCGAAACTACACTTCTTTCAGAAGCACTACAACGTTATACTCACAGAAGAACGGTGTGACTTAGAGTATACACCGACGGATCAAGACTGACTCCGGAACCGGAGTCAGAGTCTTCTTACACGATTTTAACATAAATATATCCGGCCCGCTGGGAATGTTCAACGCCGTCTATCAGGCGGAATGTGTGGGCATTATACAAGCGGCTTACGCCATAGAAGCCAGGAAAGTTACGGACACCCGTATACGTATACTGTCCGACAGTGCCTCAGTTCTGCAATCCTTGAGAAAAAATATATTACCTCCAGACTTAACACTAGAAGGTCGCTCTGGACCGGGTGACGGTGTGCAACCGTAACACAGTGACACTGCAATGGATCAAAGGACACAGCTGATCACTAGGTAACGACGCAGCTGACGAACTAGCTAACAGAGCATCCAGCGCGTCAGCCTATGGACCCGAACCTATCGTACCCATCCTCTTCAACCAACTACGCAGGTGGCTACAGGAGTTCACCTACACAAGCGGAGAACTGTTGAACCTTGACACCAGGCTATAGGCAATCCAGGGTAGCCATGCCGTTCTTAGATGGCAGGCTGAAACGGCCCGCTCCTGGTGACGGGGACCATCACGGGACACTGCTCACTAAATAAAAACTTCCACACATTAGGCATAACAAACCTGTTGAAGCTGTCTGAAGAAACCGTTGCGCATGAGCTCTTTGAATGCACAGGCGTCACCCAGATCAGAACAGAAACCCTTGGGTCACCCAGATCCTTCACAGATATCCTAAGCAGACCAGGAGATCTAATCAGCTTCTGGAGGGAAGTGGGCTGATTGGAATAATCAACTGACGGTCGCCATGGTCACCACAGCTGACAACAGACGATTGGGTTAGTTTATTTATTTATATAATTACTAGATTTTGACCGCGGCTTCGTCCGCGTGGTGGTAGGAAAAAGTATTCAGTGTTATCTAGGATATAATCCAGTGTGTCCAGGATATAAACTATCTGTGTCACTCTGTGTGCCTTTAATCCAAATTGTTACCGTTTTCCGTGATTGAGTAACAAACTGAGCTGTGGTGGCACAGTGGTACCGGCCCCGACTTAGGAGTTGTAGGTCGTGGGTTTGGACGCAGGCAGGCGCTTTATTTTTTAGGGTTCCGTAGTCAACAAGGAACCTTTATAGTTTCGCCATGTCCGTCTTTCTGTCCCCGGCTTAGCTCAGAGACGCTTAGTACTAGAAAGCTTTAATTTTGAATGGGTATACATATTAATCACGCCGAGAAAGTCGTAAAATAAAACCATTGAAAACAATTTGAGGATGATATTTTTGTTCTCGTCTATTCCATGGTGTGGGGTATCGTTGGATAGGTCGTTTAAAAATAAAGTGGGTCTGTGAAAACCATGTTTCAATTCAGGGATCCGTTTGCGTAATATTAAGGTTTAAAGTGCTATTTTTTGTTAAGTCAAGTGTCCCCCGCCCTGCCAGCTAAATGGTTGGTTTTGGGTATGTGAAAAAATTCATAGCAGTAGTTTATATAAGGAAATTAAAAGGAAAACTATCAAAGCTAAGTAGGCTTTACAAGTTAACGAGTAATAGTCGACCAACTTAAATTTACAGTCGGAGAATTGACCGTAACGTATATCGATGTATGGGAGAGCATGTTTTCAACTACAATGTTAAGTTTGTTTTTAGGATAAATTCATCCTATTTACGGAACCTCTCATTGTGCGTGGTCCGACATGCACTTGGTCGTTTTTTTTGTAAATAATTTCATTACCACTGCTGTCAAAACGGTGAAGAATAACATCGTGAGGAAACCGCGCATCTCCTACAACCAAAAATTCGAAGACATTTGTGACATCTACCAACCCGCACTGGGCCCGCGTGGTGGATTATAGTCCACTCCCTCTCGAAGTGAGGAGGCCTGTTTCCCAGCAGTGGGAACATTATAGGCTGATTATGATACCTAGATTAAATGGATCTCCATAAAATTGTTCAATAGTCCTTATCTGTTTCCAATTCAATATGTTTGATGAGGATGCAAACATCAAAATACATTACATTAATGCTACTAACTTAATGTGCCTATGTGTACAGATTTTCGTTATGAAGAAATTAAATTCGATTGTTTTGCAGGTCCCTGGTGAAATCCTAACAGTTACTGCAGCAGTGATTCAGTGAGCATGACATGTGCAAAGATGGTCGAAAAGCTTAACTTCAAAGCAAAACAAATGACTTAATGAAGATGACAACAGACTAATAAGTAAGTTTATTTATTCATTGTTTTCGGCCGCGTGGTGTCGTACGTTAAGAATAGCACCACCCTATTTCTTGCTGTAGGTGTTGTAAAAGGCGACTGAGGGACTTACTAGAGAATGGGCAGCAGCGTTCTCTAAGCATTTTAACACCATACTGCGATCGCCAAGCCGCCTGCCAGGTGTGGTGATTAAGGAGAGACAGAGACACTTCTGTCTCTCCTTCGGTAGTATGTGAAACGTCAGGCTTCGATCACTGTCATTATTTAAACAACCAAACGCTTTATAATATTTTTTTGGTTTTATTTTTGTAACGCGAGAATAAAGTACCTACTCGTATTAATGCGTGCGAACTAAGCAGCGCGGCGCGCGGCAACCCACTGATTGACCGGTCCGGACCGGCCGCCGCACGTACTTGTAGTTTTATACCTAAACTGCGGAGTGAGCCAGGCCTGACAATAGGAACAAACCTGAAATCTCGAAAAAAAACCAGCTGTTCCCTATATTTATGTTCTCATAACTCGTCAAAATGTAGGGAACAGCAAATTTTTATTTACATATATTATGACGTGATGTCACTTTATTTTTTAAATGTTCCGTGTGGTGCTGGACGTAAAGAATAGCACCATGCTATTTCTTCCCGTGGGTGTCGTAAAAGGCGACTAAGGGACTTACTAAAGAATAGGCAGCAGCGTTCTCTATGCGTTTTAACACCATACTGCGATTACCTGCCTGCCAGGCGTGGCGATTATGACAAACATCCCCCCCCCCGTCTTTCCCCCGACGCCTTTCGGCTGAAATGATGTGTCACTTAATTTTTACCTAGTTAATTTTATTTTAAATGAAAACATAATGTAACACATAAAACGAACTTGATTCCAGATGCAGTTAGCTGTTTTGTAACCTGGTTCCTGTTGGTGTTCTTGTAGCGGCATCAATATCGACACATGCGAACTACGTGTCACACTGACGTCACGCAAAATCCTGCATCGCGCAAGCAGAGTTAACCGCGCAACCAGCATATATACAACGTCCCGACATTAATCGCCGGTCCAGCCCGTCCCCAATTTGTGATCCCCCAACGACGCCCTAAGCCGAGGTCCGTACCCCACAGGGGGTGCCCTTAGTGCGCAGTCGTTAAGTTTAATATATATTTTACGCCCTGGCTGGAGGCTTTAAGCTCACACCTTAAGGCAGACACAAGCAAATCCGGTTAAGTAGTCATGGTCTCTCAAGGCCACCTACGAGATGCCAAAAAAAAAAAATCGTCGGACCACTCGCAAAAGGGACGTAAGCAGATAGCGCCCTGGCATACGCGCCCCCCCCGACGCGAGACTCCTGCCCCGCGTGACCTGATAGCGGACGAGTGACCCATATACTGGACTGGACGGCTCGGGTAAGCTGCACTCTGGTTACATGCGGCTTACTCGACTCAACTGAACTCTACAGATGACACATACATGTGTTACGTGGCGTGTTCTAAGTTAATATAGGCATGTCACGTAACTAACAACAGACATCAACTACTACATATGCATCTGTATTAACACGGGCAGGCGCGGCGCGGTCCGCGATGCGTGTAGACACTGAGCGGTGTTTCACAGTACAATGCCGCTCACACACACACAACAGTTGCTTAGCTCGGGCCGTAATTGGCTAGATCTGAGAACGGAGTGAGCGGGGGACTAATCACCTATTCTGTAGGAGCGTCGAATCGGCACTCACGTCGCTGGTCGCCTTCACTGGGCCTCCCCCGGGTAACCGGGGGTCTCACTTGGTGGGGGTTGTCCGCCGGGGTGTCGTGAAGAAAGCGGCGCTGACATGCTAGCGTCGTGGCGCGCCTACAGAAATACACATAGCAATGGCTCACAGGGGCGCGTTACTATACGCGTCCGCCGCCACTAGCCGTGTAAGGCGCACACAGGGAGGAGTCCGTATGAGCGGACCACCGCATATCCTCTGCGGCCTGGGAGCGATGCTCCGGCACCACGTGCCACTCCCTTATGGGGGCGCAGCGACTTACCGCAGAGCCTCCGAGCAGTACGGTTACCAGACACAACACCCGTCTGGTCGGTAGGTCCTCCTTTTTCTACCGAGGATGAGTGATCTTAACACCCTGTTCCTCATACCTCTTTACTAGTGATCCCGAACATGGACATTGGCGCAGCCTTCGTGCAACTACTTCGTGACGTCATCATCACTTCCTCATGCTTTCGAGCGGCGAGTCACACAGTCAGCCAGCACCCACGGCTTCAACGGTATCTACCAGCATGCAGCGACCGCGCATTCCTGGGCATCATCCACAGCGGCCTTGGCACAGCACAATTAACTTTCGGCCGGTCCACAAGCAGAGAACATGATACTTCTCCTGGTCGACGCCAGCAGTCAGCCACAACCCGGCGCTGTACCACATCCAACTCACTGGAGCATAACGCAGCGCCACCCCGACTCACTGGGGAATCACCGCAGACAGTTCCGACTCACCGAGAACTATGCGGCACCCGGTTCCGACTCACTGGAACCCTCTATTGGCACTGGCAGGCATAGCAAGATACACGTCTCAGCCCACTCGACCTCCGGTCTCCGAAGGGGAGTCATGTAGCGTCATCAACATCGCCTCATGCGAACTACGCGTCACACTGACGTCACGCAAAATCCTGCATCGCGCAAGCAGAGTTTACCGCGCAATTAGCATATATACAAGGTTCTGACATCAACCGTCGGGCAGTAGCCCACCAGACACTACACCTGTCTGTTCGGAGGATCCACCCTTTTCTATGGAGGATGAGTGAACTTTACACCCTGTTACCATATGCTCAACTTCGCCGCGATCCTGAAGTACCTACCTGCTTGTCCGGTGACGGTGCCACCTGCGTCATATTCACTTCCAACTGGAAACCGTGAGTACCACATCCACCATTTACCAGCCATAATGAGCGAGCATAAAGAATTTGTGTAAATCCTGGCATAGCATAAGATCGATTTAATAAGTTTGCTAATTAGGTATCTACCATTGAAGGTGAAAAATTCATCTAATTAAAAACGCATTGATCTTAATTTATTATTCACAAGTTGTTTTGACAAACGATGTCCTTCATACATGGTGGTCTTGAGTTTATTCGAAAATCCCATCTAGGTCGTGCAGTTTTTCCGGGAAACTTCGGGAACATTTTAAATCAAATCAAATCATTTATTTCTGATAAATATCCTTATGTAAATTTTTCATGTAAAAATAATGTCGTTGTTCATAAATAAAATCGCAAACTTATAGAATTAAAATCAAAATTAAGATCAGAATTAAAAACAAATTTAAGATAAGAAAAAAAATATAATAATGGTTAAAATAAAAATTAATACACATTACATTATACGAGGGCGGCACTGAAAATTTCGGGAATCAAGGAAGTGACACAACATTACTATTTAAAAATGTATTTATTGCTTTTCGAAGTATTCTCCGCGAAATATGACACATTTTTCCATACGATGGAACCAATCATTGAAGCAACCATTCCATTCGGAAGTTGGGGTCTCCAAAATGGCCGTTTTGTAGGCGTCCACAGCTTCTTCAGGTGATGAAAATCTCTGTCCACGCAATTTATTCTTTATTTTAGGGAAAGTATAGAAATCATTAGGGCTTAGGTCGGGGCTGTACGGCGGATGGTCTAATAATTCTATGTTTTCTTGCTCTAAAAACTCTTTTGTTCTGTACGCGGTGTGAGAACTCGCATTGTCGTGATGGAGGATGATGCGGCGGTTGCAGTTCTCTTTACGGAGTTCAGAAACGACCTGTGGCAAACAAATGCTAGCATACCATTCTGCATTAACCGTTCTTTGTCCCTCAAGAGGAATAGTCGTAACATGGCCGGTTTTGGAGGCAATCGTGGCCACCATTTTTTTTGCAACACTCCGTGAACGAACAATTTTTGTTGGCTTTAACTCATTTTCGAACACCCAAACTCGTGACTGGTTTTTTGTTTCGGGTTCGTACGCGTATATCCAGGATTCGTCACCTGATACAATGTTGTATACAGCATTTGAGGATCCTGCGTGGAATCTTTCGAGAGTTCTGACGCACCAAGTAACGCGAGCCGCTTTTTGCTCTTCACAGAGCGAATGCGGTATCCATCGGGAAAACAACTTTTTTACACCTAATTGTTCATGCAAGATTATTTGTATTTGACTCATGCCAATGTCTAAAGTTGCCTGAATTTCGCGGTATGTCACATGTCGATCTTCCTCAATCAGCTTACGCCCAGCATCAACGTTTTCTTGGGTGACTGCAGTTTTTGGACGACCTTGACGGGGATCATCACTGAGCTTGACACGTCCACGTTGAAATTCAGCAAACCAGCGATAAATTGTGGTTTTGGATGGGGCTTCATCACCAAATGCAGAAATCATCCGGTCAACACACTGTTTTTGTGTTAAACCACTTCGAAAGTCATAATAAATCATCGCTCTTGAATTTTCTCGAGTCAATTCCATTTTCTCAACGACTAAACAAGTTTGACAAAACCTTGTGACAAGACCGAGAATCTTTTTTTAAATAAATAAATGGTATTCGATTTTTAAAACCAAGGAGTTTTCAATTAAAAAGATTTTAATGTGACAGGAACAGTGGAAATATTCCATTCCCGATACTTTTAGAGCAGCCCTCGTATAATAAACGCAGGCGCTGGCAAAACGTAAACATGCGGGGCAGTCTTTCGGGACTGCCGATAGAAGCGAAAACTAAGTAACTTGTGAATTGTAGCGTTCGGTGACGATGACGCGAGTTCCATGATTTTTGTTCACCCAAAAAGTGCTCAACGCTTAAAGAAGTTTTCGCTTCAAAAATAGCCAAATCGGTTCAGCCGTTGTCACGTGATGCGCTTACCAACGAACAGCATTTTTTTACATTTATACTTATGGCGATTGAGAGAGCAGTGGGGTAATGGCCCCGACTTACGAGTTGTACGCGATGGGTTTGGACTCAGGCAGGCGCTTTACTTTGTGTAAAAACTCAAACTCAAAACGGTGAAGGAAAGAATCGTGAGGAAACGGGTATGTCCTGGAACCAAAAATTCAAAGACATGTGACTTCTACCAACCCGCACTGGGCCCGCGAAGCCCACTCCCTCGAAGTCTTCTCCCTTGAAGTTTAACACATTCCGTTTTATTACAAAACAAGAATAGAATAGAATAGAATACTCTTTATTATGTACACCATAAAGGTTACAGATATAAATGTTTACATTTTACATAGGGTGACACAATGGGCAACAAGGTTTATCTCCAGACCCAGGTTTAAACCATGGAGCCATTATTGAATTTAGAACTTTATTCCGTCTATGGTAAGGTTCCTAATACAAAACTGACAACTTAGTACCGAACTAAGTTTTCAGTTTTGTATAAAGAACGGTATTTCAATCGGTGTTACGTTCTCATTACAAAAACTAGCTCCATGGTTTAAGCTATGTCAAAATATAAATCTTGTTTTGTAATAAGACGGTATGAGTCTTGGTTGCTTGAATTAAATGATTAAATAAATAAATATGGGTGCTCATGTAATTCGCGCTTCCATTTCGAGGCGGCCGCTTTCGTGTAAAAATCTGTGTAGTGAAGATGCCCCGAACCGAAGCTGGACAAGCCTGGTGTTCCTGGAGAACACGATGACGGCGTGTGTCATCTTCAGTCCTGATACTCCTGTTTCTTTACGACTTGTCAAAACGTGGTGTCAGTTCTTCTCAGAGCTGTTTGCTTCCGTATTTCTTTAAGAGATGTCAAAACGTGGTAATATGCTGTGACGAATTGTGGCTACAGATCTCTAATAGAGGCAACACAATTACATGCATGTTTACAAAAACAGGGACAAATACATATATTATGCGCGTCCAATTCAATAAGTTTGATGATGACGCAAACATTAAAATACCATGCTTGAGACTATTATAAAAACGCGGCACTCCACACTCACTACTTAATGTATGTGTATAGACCTTCGTTAAGAAGAAATTAAATTAGATTGTTTTGCAGGTCCCTGATGGAATCCTAGACGCCTGCAGCTACTGCAGCAGTGATTCGGTGGTCGAAACTAGAAAGCTGAACTTCAAAGCAAAACAAATGACCGTCAATAAAGATGACAACAGACTATTAGGTAAGTTTATTTATTTATTGTTTTCGGCCCTGTGGTGCCGGACGTTCAGACACCAATGTACATGGCCTTCACATGACAGTGACCTCCCAGTTAGTTTCGCCTTCCTCATCTAGTTTTTAAAATATTATGATTGATATGTAAAAGTGTTTGTACAAACCTACTTTCAGAAATAAAAATCATATAACATGACTGATACTCAGTTGTATCGTTTGCGATCACTAGACCAACGAGGCATTTTCTTGTTATAACTAGTTATAAAATAAACAATGTCTTTTCTGAATTTCAGGAACCTCATACTTCTGTCTCCAGCGTCGATTGCTGTCGAGCTCATCATCATCAGCTGCCTCCGATGCTGGCTTCGAGTATACCGCCAACAGATAAAGGGAAGTCTAAATATAAGTAGTCTTACAAACCAGACGTGGATCTAGGTTTTCGCTCAAGGGGGGGGCAACTGTTTATTTTTTGGGAACCGTGGGAGGGGAAATTGCCTTGCCTGCCTTTGAATTGCAAGCCGTGAAAGACCTTTAAAAAAAAAAAAAAAAAACAATTTTTCGTAAACTCAACGTTGTGCCCCCTTTTCGAGGATGTTTATGTCAAATTTCGAGATTTGGACTCAGTTTGGTCGAATCCAAGGGGGGCAACTGTACCCATTGCACCCACTTGTATCCGCGCCTGCTACAAAACGTAAATAACTTAATTAATGTTTCAACAACATTGAGTTATATACGCCGTTGAACAGACATTTTTTTTGTCAAACTGAACCGTCAAAATGTAACCCATTGCTACTGATAGTGTGTTAAACAATTCCCCGCAACAAATATGTGACTAAACTATTGGATATATTTGATTGTATTTTCGTATGCAGAGTAGAATCGTCATTAGATATAAGCAGTTTAATTTATTGTCATATTGTCACTACCTTATATTGTGTCTCACAAGCAGACTGCGTTTTTTTTAACGACTGCCCAAAAAAGGAGTGTTATGTTTTCAGAGTTCATGTATGTGTGTGTATATTGTCTTTATTTCATCACTAGCTGCCCGGCGCGACTTTGTTCGCGTTTCATTTTTCGCATTAATATATAGCCTATGACACTCACAAATAACGTGGCTTTCTACGGGTAAAAGATTTTTCAAAATCGGTTCAGCAGATCCAGAGATTACCCCCTACAACCTCACAAACTTTACCTCTTTATAATATTAGATATACAACCTGTTTTTTTTGATATCCCATAACTCTAGGGTTATATTCTGTAGGTAAAAATAATACTAAAACTCCTAGAATAGGTGGTCCAAAAATGCATCGTTTCGGAGATATCATCAATCATAATTAAATTAGGTCAAAAATTGTCACCAGTATGACGAATCTTTACTTTTGCGAGGTTGCCAAACTTCGCAGTAGTGTAGTAAAATAAATAGTAAAATAAAATATGTAGGTAAGTATGTTGGTATCGGGGCTTCCCGGCGGCAGCTAGTGAAGGGAAAGCTAAAATGCGACGTTGTCATATTTCACGTAAGGGTGTTTTACATTAATAATCGTGACTTTGCCGAATTATTTGTATGAAAAATGGAAATAAAAATAACGAAGGATTGGAGCATAACTCATATGCCAGTTGATTCTTTGATATGGCCTCAATCATACCCTAGAGTTATGGGATATCAAAAAAAACACGTTGTATAACTCTAAACGTCTGGATATATCTTATGGTATAGTAACTTTTTAGTCATTTAAGTATTTTTGAGTAGTTGTGTTGTTCTTTTTAATTGTGTTGTATGTAATTTAAACCGGCCAATTGCAAGTTATTTTTATTTTATTTTTCTTTAATGGCCAACCAACATTATTGTTACACCGTTACAATATTAAAATAATATTTTACTTTTAACTAAGCTTAGTGTAAACTAGGGGACAATGATGAAATAAACACATGGTCCATTGAAAAGCATTTGCCACTCCGTGGCGGATTTACACATTTGCCGCCAGTATAGTATTTAAATTTTGCCGCCCCTAACGACCTCTACAATTTGACACGTTACCTAATTCACAATACTATTTAAAAAAAAACATGCGGGGCATTCTTTGGGGACTGCCGATAGAAGTGAAAACAGTATACATGTAGCTTATGGAAAGCGTTCGGTGACGATGACGCGAGTTCCATGTGTTTGTTCACCCAAAAAGTGCTCAACGCGCCTAAAGACGGTTTCACTTTAAAAAAAAACATGCGGGGCAGTCTTTGGGGACCGCCCATAGAAGTGAAAACAGTATACATATAGCTCATGGAAAGCGTTCGGTGACGATGACGCGAGTTCCATGATTTTTGTTCACCCAAACGGTGCTCAACGCGTCTAAAAGAAGTTTTCACTTAAAAACTTGGCCCATAATTTGCCGCCCTAGGCTCCAGCCTACTCAGCCTGCTGGTAAATCCGCCACAGTTGCCACTATATTTGCTCATAAACAGTTGGTAACATTACTTAACACTTATACTTAGCGCCTTAACAACAGATGACAATTTGAAACTGTCCTTTTAGAAACTGTTACTAACACGTTCACTTAACAAACTTGTGCGGTCTCATCAACCGTACATTTATTTTGCGAACGCAGCAAAACCTACTTGGATGTCTTGCATCACAAATAAATGCTATAATTATAGCGTTTTAAGCAATGCATATCGCGTCAACCAATAACTGTGGAACTAACCACTGGTCAACATAAAGAATCGCTATCACTTTAACTTGTTAACCTTCTACATTTTAATATAACTTTAAACTCATCTTGTGGTTCCTTCTGTGTACTCCATAACTAAATCAACATTAAGAACTTTCAAACCCTTGTTTTTCGAAATGACTGAACCGATCTTAATGAAACTTCATACGCATAAGCAGGATACAAAGATCTAAAAAGTAAGTTAAGAACATTTTCACAGCACCTACTGGGTCGGACTTGCTGCTTTCCTGTGTTCCTTTTCTTTCTTGAATATAAGGCAAACTCTTCTCACCGTGACTTGCAACGTTATCTTGAAGTGTTCCTTTTCGCACTGGCAAGCAATACGACTGCTAGGCTTCTTTCTTCTTAACTTTTCTTCACGTCTCCCCTCAGACGCAGGTGCCGATTTAATATCCGGCTATCGAAGGACCACGTCTTCCACTGTAGGGGACAGTGGGTTAAATAATATGAAGATAAACACCGTGGTCGATGAAAGGCACTTGCCACTATATTTTTCTTAACTTGGTACACAACAATAACGAAGTAAATAAAATAAAACTTGACGCCTAACAAACGACAGACGCTATTATCAACGAACTCGACTCGTAACTCGTAGCTCTTGAATAACGCCTCCTCGATGAAATCTTCACTGGTTCATAAATGCAGAAGGAAAAGGACTATGAGTCGCCAAGGGTCCGCTGTGTCGTAGAGAATAGGGTGCTTCGCTGAGGTCTTGAATCGTCGCCGTGTCGGTAAGTCGGAAGGTGTAGATAGCGCCGCGTGTCAAAAGAGTAGAATGCGCGCGCCGCTTTTCTTTTTTTTTTATATTGACCTATTGCAGATGGCTCCGGAGTGCCTTTTCTGCGTAACCGATCTTTGGCGGGGGCCAGAAGGGCCTCTCGCCGTGCGCGCGCCGCCCGCCCGGGCCTCCTTTTATACCTTTTCGCTTAAGAAATTATTACATCATATTTTCGGGCCACAGCTGAAGACCCCCCCGCATTTTTTTTATACTATTGGCTAATAATTATGCCTCGATTTTGGCCACCAATAGTAGCTAAGATTATATTTAACGGTTTTCCAAGTCTCCGTAAAATATTTACTTCCTAGGTACACGTATATAAGCTTATTTACCCAACGTCGGTTTGTTTACTTTTAGTTAGCGATATTCTGCTTGGAGTTCTCTTATTATTATATTGACTAGTGGGATTCTAGTTAATTCGCTAAGTTAAGTTAGGTAAATAGCTATTTAATATTTATGTACTCGTTGTCCGTAACAATTACCTACGCGAAACCCTATGACCGCCTCTCTTAGGGCACGGAACCACTGTGCATCGGCCTGTGTAGTATATGGCAGTGTCGTCAGCGAATAGTGCCAGTTGACGTTTGCTATGTTTCGGTATGTCACTCGTGTAGAGCGAGAAGAGGGGGGGGGGGGTAGAGCACGGATCCTTGGGGGACGCCGGCTCGGATCGGATGCGGGGATGAGAGAGCCTCCCCTATGCGTAGCGAAAGGTACGGTTTGACAGGTAGTCTCGAATGATGAGTACGAGACGGTCGGGCACTTTCAGTTGATATACTCGTAGCTTATAAATAAAGCCATTGTGCCAGACTTCGTCAAATGCCTTCGCTACGTCGAAGAAAAGCGCACCTGTGATGCGCCCTGCTTGATAGCCTGCACTAATGAGCTCGACTTTTCGGTGGACTTGGCGTACACAGCAGTGCTTGGTCCGAAAGCCGAATTGCTCGTCGCGTAGTAGTTTGTTGGATTCTGCATAATCTATTAGCCTTTTAAAAATGAGTCTTTCATAGATCTTCCCCATTGTATTTAGGAGACTTATGGGTCGGTAGCTGGATGGATCAGCTTTGGGTTTGCCAGGTTTATGGAAGCCAATGACTGTGGCTTCTTTCCACGCTTGCGGAAAGAGATTATTGTTTAATGCGACATTGAATATGGCCGTCATTCAAACTAGTAGTTGAGCAGGAAACAATTTAACTAATCTATTAGTGATGCCGTCAGCGCCACGTGCTTTCCTGGTTTTGAGGTTCCGCACAAGGGAGAGAACTTCATCAGGTGTCACAGGTGGGATGGGTTTATCTGGGTCCTCGTGAGGGGGGAGGGCGGTCCTGCGTTCTACCTCTGCGTCCACGATGTCAATGTGGGCTTGGTCAGCTGGTAGTGTGCTTGGTGAGCATTGTGTTTCGAGGCTAGCAGCTAGGCATTCGGCCGTATCTTCGTCTTCAAAGGCTAAGCTTTGATTAGGACGGATAAGAGGTGGAATATCGGTGGCTGTATCGGACTTATGTTTTTTGGTTAGTTGCCAAAATGCTTGTTGTGAGGGTTCGATGGCGGTCATAAGCTCATCCCAACGTTCGTCCCGCATCTCCTGGATACGTGATTTGACAGTCGGCGGAGGCAGATCAGGATCTGAGCCTGTACGTGAGGTTAGTGTTAAAATAACTGGTCTGTGGTCTGAGTCGAGTTCTTGTAGTATTTCTATTGAACGCAAACTTAAGTTAACGTTCTTTAGTAACGCTACGTCGAGAATGTCTGGGTTATGATTGACTTTTGCTGGATAGTGTGTGAATGTCATCGGGGCGATGACGTCGAAGTTGTATTTGGACGATAAGCGTGAGAGCTCATTCCCTCGCGTGTTGGAAATGCGAGAGTTCCAAATAGGGCTTTTTGCATTGAGATCACCCGCCATAATGACCGAGTGATCCATGTTCATGAGGGTCTGAATATCAGGTTCAATGGAGTTAGAACTGACATTGTTTACTGGAGAGATGTAGGCCAATATTATGGTGATAGAGGTGTGACCGGTCATGCCCAGCCTACAGATTGTTGCCTCTACATGCGAGAGTGTAGGGGTGTCTATGGGCATGCAATGCAGAGCATTTTTGTAGTAGCTGAGTGTGCCGCCCCCTGGCCTTCCGGGCCTATCGTTACGAACTACACGGTAGTTTGCAACTTTAGGTGCTCGTTGGGATGGTTTTAAAAATGTTTCTTGAAGTAGGAACAAGTCAAGTTGGTGATCACGAAGGAAGGTCGCGATCTCCTGACGTTGGCCTGATATGCTGTTAGCATTAAAGAATCCTATTTTTAGGGATCTGGGTTTGATTCTGCTACTTTTTGATTGTGTATACATTATGGAGTGAAGTTAATGTAAAAGGCGGACAAGTCGGAGTATTCCGACATAAGGGCCATATTGGCTTGTAAATTACCTTGGGCAGCTATGAGTTTCGCGTGGAGTTCATTGCTGCGGGTTATGATCGTTTGATCGAAGAAGCGCGCCAACACGTTGAATGTGCTGGGGTTATAAGGGGCCGGCGCCGATGCGAGTGTGGGCACAGGGGCGGGGGGTGGTGCGCTGTGAGCCGCGGTGGATCGAGCTGCTGGTTGCGCAGTTAGATGGGCCATCAGCGATGGAATTGCTGGTATGGCTGGTTGTGTGGGCTTCAGTGCAGGGAATGCCTGCTGGGTGTTTGCTAGGGACCATGGTGAGGTCCTTTGGGATCTTAGCTCCGTAGTTAAATTGTTTGGTTTAGCGCGTGGCGCTTTAGGGCATCCGCGGTAGCTCGCGGGGTGTCCGGATTCGCCGCATTAGACGCAGCTGGGGGGCTCTGTACATAGTGACAGGTCCTTGGGTCGGGAGCAGTCGATGGTGGCGTAATCGCCTAGGCATTTGACACACCTGGCGCGCGTGAAACAGTTCCGTTGCGAGTGCCCGTATAACTGACAGTTATGGCACTGACCGGAGAGTGAATTTTTGTTAGGTTTTTCAACCTTAATGCCAGTGAGATGGCAGACAGATTTTATGTCGCAGACAGCTTTGCCTGCGTTGGTGTTCTCTAGAACAACCAATACCATGTCATAGGGGGCACCATTGCGGCCGCGGTGCATACGGTGAACTTCGAGAACGGGTAGGTTCTGGGCTTTGAGATCCTCCATGATCTCATCTGTCTTAATTTGGTGAGGAATGCGTTTAATTACGCATCTGAATAGGCGGTCCTCCGTGAAGGCGTAAGTGTGGAATGCCACTTTACGCTCCTTTAGTAGTCGGGTCAGTGAGCGGAAATCCGCTGTTGTGGATAATTGGACCTTTATGCCTACCGCAGTGGGGCGGGCCTGGGTGTAATTGATGCGTTCTGTGGCGCAGGCCTTGGAGACTGAGGTCCAGCAGTCCTTATTATGTATGTAGAGAGGTGGTGGCGGCGGCGCCTTGGGTGCCGCGGGGGGCGTAGACAGCTTAGTAGCTGCTGGTACGGTTGGCTGAGTTGGAGCCGGTGAGGCCTTTTTAGGCGATGCTGTGGAAGCTGGTATGGTGGCCTGCTTCTTGGTTGAGGTTGCGACTTTCTGCGACTTGGCAGTGCGCTTCCTCTTTCCTTCGACGGTTGTATAGCCATCGGAGGAAGAGGAGAAAGCCGCATCAGGGGTTTGGTCAGAGGCTTCGCCGTCTGACCCTATGTCGCTTTCAGACATTGCGGAATTGTAGTCGCCCATTGCGTCATCGACTGGGGTCGGCGTCGGAGGGCGGGATTGCTCTTCTGAGCTGGCCGGGCTGGGTGGGTTGACACTAGCTGAGCTAGATATTTGATCAGGTGCGATGGTTTTTGCTGGGGCAGCTGCATTGGGCTGCGAAGTGATTGGTGTGAGAATGTGAGCATATTTGCTTACGAATTCGGGGTCTTTAAGTAGGACCTTAAAGATCTGGAGAACTACTTCAGAGTCCATAATGGGAAGATTGCACAAGGGTGCTATATTAGCGAAAATTCCTATCCCTAGGCTAGGGGCCTAGGGATGTGTAGGCGTGTACTATCCTCCCTGCCTTTTCAGCAGGGAGGTGGGTTAGGGTCGTAAAGTCGGTCAGTGAGTGGAATAGAGTAGCCCTAAGGGCTATGGATCGGGTGGCACTTGGTTGAGTAGTTAATAGTGTACTCACGCGTCTACTCTAATCCGGAAGTAATCCCAGAAGAATAACCACACAAGTCACTATTATTTGTCACTAATTGTTTCTGCTTAACAAAGTCAGAATTTCACTTCACTGTTCAAGTACAATGTCACTAAAATGTCACTGAAGAGTAGTCTGTATTTGTTTTTCACGCACTAGTAAATTATTTACGCGGGCGCGGACCGGATTCGCGCTTATTAATAAAAGGTTTAACCGGTAAGCTAAAAACTATTATTAATAAACACACGGGTGTCGGGCGTCGCGCACTTCTTAAGAAAGCGCGGGAAAAGGCGCCGGAAAAAACGTCGCCGGCAGGCAGGGCTCGGCTGGCGGACCGCAGGGGTACCTGGGTCAACGCTTAGCGTGGGCTCGGGCTGCAAGTGGTTGTTTTTCGTAGCGAAATCGGTATTTAATCATCGTAATCTGAATATTCGATAGTACGTGCTGGGCGTTCAATCGGGTATGTACTACATCCGTGGTAGGGGTACTTTTTTTTTTTTTTTTGTTCCGGACCTATTGCAGATGGCTCCGGAGAGCCTTTTCTGCGTAACCGATCTTTGGCGGGGCCAGAAGGGCCTCTCGCCGTGTTAGAAAAATAATTTTAAGTAGCACAGCTAAGGGCGTCCCATAGTGGGACTCGAACCTAGGCTTAGGGCGCTACTGACTACTGAACCATTGGGGGTATGCAGTATCTGTGTATTATTATTAGGGACGTTTTTTAAAGCTACTTGCTCCGCGCGGGCGGGCGGGGGCAAGGGGGGGGGGGTGTGACATACTATTCTAGCTCGCGGTGGTGCTCGTGTTGAGAGTTTTGCGAAGTAGTTTGACATCAGACACAGTGATGTCGTCGTCGCTATCTGTTAGGGCGTGTTTTGGTCGCCGTATGCGTGATATGCATGAGGGCGTGTATCGGGCGGCTGATGCCACTAGTGGGTTGGTGTGTGTGGTAGCATTATCGAAGAAGCGTTTACTAGCTTTTTTGAAAAATTGCCTGATGGTCGGCAAATTTAAATCGACATGTAATTGGTCATTACGTACGAAAAGCCCCGTGTACCTTGTTGCCCAGTAAACTGGGGAGCCCCTGCGGTCTGCCAGTGACGCCCTGCCGCCAGCAACGCCCCTTCCCGCGCATTTTGCGGAGACGCCCGTGTGTCGTCCAATAATAGATTATACTAGCCCGGTTAAATCATTTTAACTGCGCGAAGCCGGTCCGCGCCCGCGTAAATCAATTTACTAGTGCGTGTAAATATATCAGTGACTATTTTCTTCAGTGACTCAGTGCAGTGACATTATTAAGTGACAATGTTCTCTACCAGTGAAGTGAAATTCTGACTTTGTAAGCAAAGACATTTAGACATTTAGATATTAATAATAATAAGTGACTTGTGTTGTTATTCCTCTGGGATTTTCAAGAATTGAGTAGACGCGTGAGTACACGAATTATTACTCGACCAAGTGCCACCCGATCTATAGCCCTTAGGGCTACTCATTTCTATTTACTGACGGACTAGACGCCCTCACACCTACCTCCCTGTCGAATAGGCAGGAAGGGTAGAGCACCCCACACATCCCTAGGCCCACAGCCTAGGGATAGGTTTCCATTCACCCAGCGTCTACGGACGGCTCTTACCCCACCATGGGGAAGAGCTTATACAAGCGGCTCATCAAAGCCATGCTCAAGGATCACGACTTCTGTCGCCGCAATGCAAGTCTCGTAAACGAGATTAACCCGGACTTCATAGTCCCCGCACGCATATCCGTTAGCCCAGACTGCCCGGCGCCTACCGCCCTGATTCCTGACAGCCCAGCCAGCCCCGACCCTCTTTCTCCTCCTTCACCTCCGACACCAGTAGACGATGACATGACAGGGTACAACTCTGCCATGTCTGACGACAACGACGTCTTATCAGACGAAGAGCGCCAGCGTTCTGACCAAGAAGCGGCCCAGTTCTCTTCGTCCTCCGATGGTTTCACCCCCGTTAAGGGCTCTCGTAAGCGCAGCAAGCGCCAGCGCAAGGAGGCCCGTGCTGCTAAGAAGCAAGCACTAGCCTCTGCTTCCACCTCAGACGCTCCCACTACGGAGACCCCCATAATGGCTACCCAGCCTACCGCTCGCCCCGCTTCTCCCAAGCCAGGCTATCAGCCCGCTGCAACAGCGACTCCCAGGGCGCCTGCCCCGCCCCCACTATACATCCATGATAAGGACCAGTGGACCAATGTGTCCAAGGCCTGCGCCCTCGAGCGCATAAACTACACCCATGCCCGCCCTACGGCTGTAGGCATAAAGGTACAAGTACCTACCTCAGTCGACTTCAGGTCGCTCACACGCCTCCTCAAGGAACGTAAGGTGTCCTACCACACCTACGCCCTCAGCGAGGAGCGCCAATTCAGGTGCGTTATAAAACGCGTGCCTAAGGAGCTTAGAGTGAGCAGAAGATCTCAAGTCCCAAAGCCTCCCGGTCCTCGAGGTGCATCGCATGCACCGATGTAGAAATGGCGCGCCGTACGACATGAACCTTGTCGTACTTGAAAACACCGCTGCCGGCAAAGCTATATGTGACATTAAGTCCATTTGCCACCTATCAGGCATCAAGGTTGAGAGACCTTACAAAAACGCACTCCCAGGGCAATGTCATAATTGCCAACTTTATGGACATGCGCAGCGTCACTGTTTCGCAAGGGCCAGGTGCGTTAAGTGCCTCGGTGACCACGCGACAGCTGACTGCGCCCGTCCCAAAGACTTGGTGTTATGTACCGAGCCCCCCAGCTGCATCCTTTGTGGCGAATCTGGACACCCAGCGAGCTATCGCGGGTGCCCAAGGGCCTCCCGAGTCAAGCCCCAGCAGCGGCGAACAAAGCTGTCCCAAAAAAGCCCGGGACCAATCGAACTCCGACCCCAGCGTGCCTCGCCGTGGAACCTCCATAACCACCAAGAGGCATTCCCTACCCTTAAGCCCACACAGGCTTCTCCGACAGCCACCCCCGGTTCACCCCCACAACCCACCTCAACCGGCCCCATATAACCCCAGTACCTTTGATGTACTTGCGAGGTTTTTCAACCCACGAGTGATTGCCCGCAGCAATGAACTCACGCCAAGCTCGTAGCAGCTAGAGGCAATATTCAGGCCAATATGGCTCTTATGTCGGAATACGCCGACTTATCCGCGTTCTACCTTAGTTTCACGCCATAATGCATACACAAACTACATGTAGCAAAATCAAACCCAGATTCCTAAAAATAGGCTTCTTCAATGCTAACAGCATTTCGGGTCAGCGAGAGGAGATTGCGACCTTTCTCCGCGACCATCAAATAGACATTTTCCTACTCCAGGAAACCTATCTAAAACCGTCCCTACGTGTACCTAAAGTTGCGAACTATAAAGTAGTCCGCAATGACAGGAACGGTAGGAGAGGAGGTGGCACCCTCATCTATTACAAAAACTCTCCATTGCATACCCATCATCACGCCCCCACTTTCGCAAATAGAGGCCTCTATCTGTCGACTAGGTATGACTGGACATCCCTCCATTACTATCATATCGGCATACATACCTCCGATCAAAAACAATAGCATGGCCCCGATCGAGCCTGACATCACGCTACTATTAAACTTAGACACCTCAGTTATCTTGGCTCGCGACCTCAATGCCAAAAGCCCCAGCTGGAATTCTAGACTCTCTGGCCGCGTCTGCGATGACCTCTTCCAACTTGGTTGCGAAGAGGTCGGCGTTGGCGCTGCCCTGAGCCCCCGGGAACTCGAAAATTCGAGCCCTGGTCTGGGTCCGGCGGCACGAGACTGTGCCAATCCCCAGTTTTTGGGGATCGGCGTTGGTACGCGCCCGCGTCATTATCGATGCGTACGTCTCCCCCCGCCCCGCAGCCTCAGCGGTGAGCGTCACCACTACGGCTGCGGTCTTGGGGGGAACCACCTTCCTCTTGTCATTCCTGGTGGGGGCTTCATTGGCTGCAGCGGGAGCAGCGGTGGTGGGCCTGGGGGCCGACCTCTTCCCCTTTCCCTTTCCTTTTCCCTTTCCCTTGCCCGTTGTCTGAGACGGGCCGGGAGAGGTGGTGGTGGTGGCAGCAGGGCCAGCCTCCGTCCTCGACTTCTTTTTCTTGCCTTTCCCCTTTTTGGCCACCTTCGTCCATCCTTGCTTGTTGGATGGGGTGGTGGACGGAAGACCGGCGTCTTCCACCTGGGATGGCAGCTCCGATTAGCGTCGCCTATTGTCCGCCGCGAGCGGCGGCCGGAGGCGTTTTTCAGGCAAAAGCCTGTCCTCGATGCCCGCAATACAGGCTCTCGTGAAGTTCCTCTCCTCCGTGACGACCTTGCGGATTATATCCTCAGGGTTGGAGGGGGGAACCTCAGCCGCCGGTCTCGGCTCAGCTTTATTTGGCTGGGCCGTGGCTTCAGCCAGCTTCTGATGCAAGCTGGCTGACCTCTGACTGCAGGCGATCGACTTTCGCCTGCAGTTGCCGCGTTACGTCGGTCGCCGTGCACTGCACCAGCTCCCCGACGATGCCACGCATACTCGCGGCCCTGCATTTAAGGGACTTTTGGAAAGTCCCTTTCAAATGGGAGGACTTAGAGGCGATTACCACTATCTCCTCTTCATCCTCCTCAGCCATCAGCTGCAGCTCCGCCAGGGAGTGGTCCGCATACAGGACGCGGGACGCGCCGTACCCGGACTTGGCCCGGGCGACGCGCGTCCGTTGCTCCTTACCCGCAACCCGCTCCTCCAGGTCTTGCTGCAGCTGCGCCCGCCTAGTTAGGTCCAACTGGCATCTGGCCTCAGCCAGACCCACGTCGTGGGTATCAGACACCGGCTTCTTGGCCTTTGCGTGTGGTCTCCTCGAGTCCGAGGAACCCCCGGACCCATCTCTCTGACGGGCCCGCTTCCCCGGCTCCCGGCGACTCAAACAAAACGGACTCATTATCAGAGTCCGGCACCTCACAAAAGAAGCTGGCCGCAGACGGCGCGCGGCTAGCCTCCGACGCCGAAGCGCCCTCGGATTGGCCCTGAGAAGGGCCTTTTCTAAATCGTCCGGAGACGTCCCTCGATGGTTTAGGCATAGCCTCCTCGGATGTCGTAGTTTCCCGCAATAAAATAAAATATCATAAAATCGATTAAAATATGCTACGACTGCACAGTGCACTTTAGCCGAGCCCGGTCTGCCACTCCGTTACGGTGGTCAGAACCGGGTCGTTGCCATGATGAGCGAGATGTCGCAGCAGGAGTGCTTCGAACACCTTGGAGACCGTCGGCAGTAGAGTGATCGGCCGATAGCTCTCCGGCTTCAGTATATTTTCCCCCGCCTTGGGCAGCATAATGACGCGCCCTTCCTTCCACGAGGCGGGAAAGGCCCCCGTGCGCAGTATCGCGGTGAACAGGCGCGCCAGCGCCGCTACTGTACGAAACGGTAGGTGGCGCAGCACTGTGTTCGTGATACCGTCCGCACCAGAGGCCTTCCGGGGCTTCGTCTTAAGGATGGCGCGTCTGACTGCGCCAGGCGAGAAAAAAATAACGTCTTCATCGGGAGCTATCGGCGGTGCGAAATAGTCTCCCAGGTGTTTCTCGACTGCTGCGACATGTTCGATGTCGTCGGTCGGGTTAGGGCGGAACTGACGAAATGAAATGAAATCGTTTATTCTGTAAATAGGATATTAAAATCACTTTTACACGTCATATAAAAAAAAAAAACTAGATGTAGCCGACATTTCCTATCTGACTACACTTGAGAAGAAATGGCGAAACAAACTCAGGGGTCAAAGTCTCTTTTAAAGTCCAGACATAATCTTGGTCAGATCATGTGAGGACTATGTAGATCTGTGTCTGAAATGGTCTTTTGAGGAAAGAACAACGCAAATTTGAGCGGACCTGTCCAATCAGTGTAAGCATTTGTCAGTAATCGTGTAGCTCAACTCAAAACTTAAGGAGCTCAACGACTCTACGAACAGTACCAAAAAAGGACCATCATTAAAACTTAACTGAGAAATGAAAAGAAAGGAAAACATTTAAAGAAAAAAAAATGACCCACATAGTGCTCACATTCACAATAAATTAAAGCAGTAAATATAATACTTTTCAAAGTAAACATTCATGTAAAATTGTATACAATATTCTGAAATGTCAATATGTATAGAAAATCATGCATAATAATAATTAAAATGTCAAGTTTTCTCACAGTTTTATCACAAGGCTAGCAGAGCGAGCAGCTCAATCCCAAGCTTTTTGTCCTCTAAATAATCAGAAATCTTATAGTACCCTTTTTTACAAAGTTTAGTTTTAATACAGATTTTCCGACGTTCCAGATGTTCCGCGAAGACCTCCGCCCGGTCCTCCGCTATGTACTTAAGCCCCCCGACGCTGTTGAGTAGAGGGCGCACCGGGGCTGGGGTACTCGTGAGTTGGATGCAAAGTTTGTGTAGTGACGGCCAACTGTCCGTCGTGGCGTCAATTCTTTCCTCCCAACCCGCGGCGGCGGCGTACGCCTTGAGCTCGGCCTTCACCTTCTCCGCGAGACGGTTCAGCTGCGTCTTCAGCGTCGGGCATCTGAGCTGTTGCCACTGCTTGCGAAGGCGCCTCTTCACGGCGATCATCGAATTGATGTGCGCCGGCAGGGGTGACATTGGCCCTCTCCCCTGCGGCGGCGTCGTCGTCGCCGTTTCTAAGGCGCTTTGAATGCAAGCAGTGACGTCACCCGCCATCTGGTCCACGTCCGCGGTAGTGACGATAGGCCGAGTCGGCGTGGTGGTCTCTAGCTTCTCTCTAAAGGCATCCCAATCTGTTGATCGACGTGGCGCGATCGGCTTCAATCGGGTCGGCATACCCGATATGACGACGAGTACAGGCTGGTGGTCCGATTGTAACTCGTCGTCTATCACATGTTGTGTGATCTGGCAGTGTAGCCCTTGGTGGACTACGATGTCCAGCACATCCGGTGTGAATCGTGCCGTGTCCGGGTAGTGTGTCGGCACCTCTGGGCCGGACACCGTATAGCCAAAGGCTTCCGCGTCCGCAAAGAGCTGTCTCGACCGGTGACACTGAGCGGGCCCACGCTTCTCCCTCCAAGCCTCGATCTTGACACCCCGCATGTACATGAATACGGTGGTGTCAAAGATGGCCCGGACGTCGGGAGTCTTCTTTAGGATGGCGTGAAACACGCAGCCGGGTCGTCCCTGTGCGCCCTTAATATGTCGCACGTACTCCGGCTGGTATCCCAACGCGCGGAGCTCCTCCTCGATCTCCTGGGGTTCCGTATTCGCCGGTAGCCCTCGTATGGCTATCTTGAGACTGCGGTCCGCTGGCAGCGAGTAGGCGAACCAGGAGACACCGCTGTCCTTCTCCAGGCCCGTCAAGTACCGCTGTACCAGCCTGTATTCGTCCTCGCTGTCGGGAGTGAAACAGACTCCACTCCCGAAAGGGCGGGCGTTTGGATCGCGGTGTCGTGTCCGGGGACACGTCTCCGCGACCAGAGGCGGCCGAGCCCGCAGATGCCAGCGACAAGCTCGACCCCGCACGCGAGGAGCATGTCGATAGCACGGCGGGCGAGTCATAGGCCGATGTCCGAGGGGGTGCTGGCAAGGCGGGCACCATAGGCGGCGTGGGTGTCGACTCATAAAATGAGCCAACACTCGCTGGCCGCTCGTGCTCCGCCATTGACGGTCCCGCCAGCGAGCGGCGGAGAGCGGTGTCGGCGGTGCTCGAAGCAGGCACAGCTTTGAGCTGCGCAGCCCCAAGGGGGGGCCGGAGGGGCGTCGCAAACCGCGGCGGTGGCGCGGCAGCGCGGGTAGGGGGTGCGCGGTAGCTCGCTGCAGTCGTAGGGGCGCGCGCAGTGGGCGCGGGAGCGCGCAGTGGGCGCGGGAGCGCGCGCTGAGGGCTCGGGGGCACGCGCAGCGGGCGCTGGGTGCGCCTGCTGCGTGGCGGTGTGCGATGTAGGCGCGGGGGCGCGCGTGATTTGCGCGTGAGTACGCGCTGTAGGCGCGGGGGGCGCTTGCTGCTCGATCGGCGCGAGGGGCGCTTGCGCGCAGTAGGCGCAGATTCTCCTCGCTGCGAGGCTGCTGCTAGTGTGAGGGGCCGGCTTACGGCGCACCGGACGACGGACCACCGATATTCGGCATCGACGTTGTCCGGTCCAACGCCGGGCGGGCTCCCTGCTGCTCCCCGGCATCGCGGCCCAACGAGCCGCGCGTGCCGCGTTTTGGCATCCTGGTGGACGTGGCCTCCGCGACCGCTGCGGTGATTGCTCACCGAGCAGCACGGGGGCGGCTTCCCCTGTGTCTGCACAGGTACCGAGGTGGTATCCTGTACACACAGAGAAAACGGTTAAAATTTGCGGTCCGCACGGAATCACAACTAATTAAAATAGACTTCAATCAGCGGCGGATGGCCACGGGCGAATCCGGGTAGGGGTATATACTGGAATATCGCTGCGCCCCCGCAAGGGGACGTGGCATGCGGTGCCGGAACTTCGAGTGCCGACTCGACGCTCCTACAGAATAGGTGAATAGTCCCCGCTCGTCTCGATCTCAGAGCTAGCCGATCACGGTCCGAGCTAAGGGACTGTCGTGAGTGTGTGGGCGGCATTGTACTGTGTAACACCGCCCAGTGGTTACACGCACCGTGGCCCGCACCACGCCTGCGTGTGTGTGTTTAGTCGCATGTTTAGTAATGGATGTCTGTTGTGACGTGACATGCCTATATTAACTTAGAACATGCCACGCAACAGATCTATGAGTCATCTGTAGAGTACTATTGAGTCGGGTATGCCGCGTGTGCGTCAGAATGGCTGGTTGCCTGTGGCTTTGGTCTATGAGAGTTGATGGGAAAAATGCGCGGGAAGGGTCGTGGCTGGCGGCAGGGCTTCACTGGCGGACCGCAGGGGGGGCACCTGGGTCGACGCTCAGTTCAGGCTCGTGCTTCAGGCCCGCTACTTCAGGCGTTGTCGGTTGTAGATGTTGAATTAGTTAATTATACGTCGTGGAGTTGGTTGCGCAGTAGAGCGCGATAGGTTCGAGTATGCGTGCGTCCAAACCGGAGTTCAGAAGCAGAATGTGCGGTAGGGGTACTTTTTATTATTTTATGAATGGCATCTCGTAGCAGACCTAGAGAGGTCGTTGCTACTTAACCGGATATTCCTGTGGCTGCCCTAAGGTTTTTAATCTTAAAGCCTCCAGCCAGGGCGTAAAGTATATATATTAAAAACTAAACGATAGCGCACTAAGGGCACCCCCTGTGGGGTACGGACCTCGGCTTAGGGCGGCGTTGGGGGATCACAAAATTAGTAACAATTTGGGGACGGGCTGGATCAACATTTTGATCATGATTATTATCGGGGGATATTATATTTATTGCTACGGCGCTCTCAGCCTCTAACCGGGCGGCTGGCGCATCGACATTCAAGGGACGGGGGGGAGGACTTTTATTAACATTTACTCGGGAAGTTCGTGTGGTACCTCGGCGGCGAGGACGGAAGGTTTTGTTTTTGTGTATTTTGTGCACTGTACTCGTGGCCCTATTGCTTTCCTGAAGGAGAGTGATGGGGTCATCCGGATCTATGGTAGGGGTAGAGATGGGGAAGTCGGGGCGGCTGGCGGGGTCGGGGCGTCGCCCCTTGCCCGCGGAGGCTATACGGTGACCCGACAAAGCGGGCCCCTCAGTGTGTTTGCCTTTTGACGGCTTCTCGGAATATTGGGCGCACTTGTGCGCCCATGTGAGTGGTTGCTAATTGTTTTCTGTAGGCGCGCCACGACGCCTTTTATGTAAGCGCCGCTTGCTTCACGACACCCCTGTGGTCAACCCCCGCCAGGTGAGACCCCCGGTTACCCGGGGGAGGCCCAACGAAGGCGACCAGCGACGAGAGTGCCGACTCGACGCTCCTACAGAACTAGGTGTTTAGTTCCCGCCCGCCCCGCTTTCAGATCGAGCCGATTACGGTCCGGGCTAAGGAACTGTCGTGTATGTGTGGGCGGCATAGTATTGTGTGACACCGCCCAGTGGCTGCGCGTGTCGCGGCCCACGCCGCGCCTACGCGCGTGTGTTTAGATGCATGATTAGTAATGGTTGTCTGTGTTAGTTACGTGACATGCCTATATTAACTTAGAACACGCCACGCAACGGATGTATGTAATCTGTGGAGTAATATTGTTTCGAATAAGTCGCGTGTAACCTGTATGCGGCTTATTCAGGGCGTCCAGTCCGGTGCGATGGGGTCAGTCGTCCGCTAACAGGTCGCGGGGCAGGGGTCTCGCGTCGGGGGGGCGCGCATGCCAGGGCGCAATCTGTTTGACATGTGGGCAATCAGATGCGTATGTACGTTTGCCCAGCACGGCCCCTCAGAATTTGCATTTATGGTGTACACCATTGCAATGTACTCGCCTCTAGCAGTATATGTACCGATTTCTTTTTTAATGTACCTCTATACTTTTGAAGAAATATGCAAAAAAAGGTGGCCGTGCCAGCCAAACGCTTTCAGCACGGCCCCCCATGTAACTTGAATAATACATACCGTATTAACAAATGTCTATAACTCAAGAAATGTACTCTATTAATACGTTATATGTGCCGCAACAGTTATTGTGAATTCATAATAACAAATAATATATAGATGTGGATAAGGGGCCGTGCTGGAAAAAATCATTTTAAGAAATATCTAAAAAAGACAAAACATACTTAGCCAAAAACTATTAAAAAATAATTGAAGTTTAGCAAGTAACATATGTACCGCATTGATTTCTCATACAACTTGTTATATTGTGAAAAATAAATCTATTTTAGTTCATTCAGCACGGCCCTCTATAGTTGCCTATATCTTTTTAAATAAGCCGTGTATGTTTACAAAATTCGACTTCCTGAATAATATATAGGAGTACATTCCTTTCAACTAAATTGCAATTCTGCTGTATCAATACTTTAGAAGATAAATTCAATCTAAAATATACATACATTAAAACTGATGGGGTGACCATGATTCTACATGAAAATAGGATAAAAAATACTGCTTAAATTGAGTAAATCTTTATTAAAATAAACAAATCAACAATATGGTAAACTATATAAACGATAACTAGGTACTTATACATAATAGGTCGATAATCGTACAAGTGTCAAGTTAGTGTCGCTAAGACTACATAGCTCAAAGTCTTAAAAATCATACATTACAATAAAATCACAGATTCATTACATTTCACAAATTAGTTCGTTTACATGGAATAACAACCTATGTCTCAATAACACTACAGAGCTTAAAAATCTTAAAAAATCACAGATACGCGTTCAATAAATCATATTGATTGAACCTTACATTACACTAATATTAATTTGCATGAATCGCTTTAATTATTTGGTATAATCACAGGCAATTAATTAAATCCACGTAATCACAGATGTTTTTCAACGACTATAACAATTAGAATATTGTTCGTTTATGTTACTAATATTATGTTACCTATGGAATAATCATAGAAAAACTAGTACATAAATTAACTTATTAAAAGTAATCACAGATGACATTACAACAGTATTGACTTCTTATTAAACAGTTCACAGTTTCATATGCATATTTTTAGCAACTAGTCTTTACCAGATTCTTAAATAGTGTAAAATTAACTTTAAATTATTACAAAATACATGTATTTAAAAACCATGGCTCAAAAACATATTCTGGTTTCACTGTAATTACCAGAGCCGTCACTCATAGGATCATATTCAGCAAACCCTGAGCTCCGCTCCGACGTGAAAGCGGAATATTCGTAAAAGTTATTATTTTTAGTTGTATTAAATATCACATATCACTCACTAAAACGTAAGTAAGAGTGTGTAAAAATATCGACTCCACTGTACTGTTGTTAATTTTCAAGGCCAAATCATCATAACATAGCCACAGATCATGGCTAAGCGTATGGCACTTATAATGGCCCAGAGTTCCCTCTGAATTCCCTACATATTCAATGGCACCAACGACACCATAAATTTGATTTTGAATATTAATAGTGACCGGGATATTACACAAAACTATTGCATCTGTTCCATTTAAATCAAAGGTTATAATCCTTTGTAATTTATAACTTGAAATGACAGTTCCACCGCAATTATTTTTACAAATTTGAGAAGTAGTTTCGATAGCAAGTGATTCTTCTAATGCCAAAATACCAAACGTGTTAATTATGTTAATATTCAAAGCTATAAAAGGTCTTATGATTTCTACATAATATTGACATTCTTCTTTTGTGCAAACTTTTATAAACTGAGCACTGTAAAATAAATTGGTAAACATTTGCTCATACAAATTAGCGACATTGCATTCACAATCTGTTATTATCTTTACATGCGCTGGCCGGTCAAAATATTCATGACAAACGTAATTTCTCATTTCATACACAGTACCTTTGTCAACATTTTCATTTAAGATGAGGTTTATATAGTCTCGAAGTTTATTATCTTTTGACTCAATTTCCATTTTGAAATTAGAAAACGACTGAAAGCCAAATGCAATCAAAAACATTATTGCATCAAAACCGCATGTGTTAACGACTGTTGAATTTTTAATCATGTTACCATTTTTTATAAATTTTATACCGGTATGTGGCTTTACATTAACGGCCTTGTCTGCTTGACCTCCCCAATTTTCTACAAATGTTGGTTGATCGCTAAATATTGAGTCTTGAACAAATTGTCGTTTCGGTTTTTGTTGTTTTTTACTTATGGGTTTTGTCGTCCTGCGATTTGTTTTTTTTACAGTGTTAGGTTCTATATGAAATTTACTCGCTGCAATATTTAACTCTCCTTTTAAATAATTAATATGTCTTTGCAGGAAAACGTCAATTCTATGTTTTGTTATTTTAGATTTCAGCAGCAAGTGTTTTAAAGTTTTAAAATGATCCTCTGATGCACTCGACGAAGGATTTTTATTATCTGATTTATATAATGGCATCATGACATTCGACCACAGGGGCAATTTTCGCAGTAGTCGTTTTATTGTCGTTAATAAGGGCGGATAATAAAAATCATTTAGAGGGCCAGTTACACAAACTTCTTCTTTATGATGTGTAACAGTTTCCTCAAACCACTTCGCGAAATTCAGCTCATTAAACGTTGTATCAACATGAACGTCATCATGTAAACAGTAACGGTCATCACTTGATAAAGAGTCATCTTCAGTTATATTATCATGTATTTCCTTAATATTTACATTTTTAAGTACACTTCTCAGGTAATATTGGGCTTCAGTACAATGCTTGGAATGATATTTAGACAGGATTATAGCTAGCAGTTTATCGATGATGTTTTTGATGACATTAATATTTTCTGCTTTTTTAATGTAAAGAATACACTGAACAAATAAGTAATTCACTTTTTTTGGTGCGTTTTCTAAAGAAATTTTACGAATAGATTTAATAAAATGGCTCGTATCAATTCTCATATATAAATTAGGTACAATGAAGTTGCCTTCTAATGCTTTAAAAGAAGCCTCTAAATAATCCTTGGTTGAGTTAAATTTTGTAAAACAATTAATTACAGCCGCAATCAAAGCCGATGAGTCGTCAGTTATAACTTCTGCGGGCGAAGTGATATTCTTTGCCCATTTAGATAACCAATCCGCAATAGTTTCTTTGGTATGGGAATTGCTAACCATTTGGGCGACGGGTACAGATTTCAAGCTATTATTAGCAGTTAACATTACTACGTATAAAAATAATTTCTTGGTTAGGTTGTTAGTTTTATAAATAGAACCAGTAGCATCTAGGGAAATAGTTATTCTGTCAACTACTTTAGAATAGTGTCTATAATAATTGAGTTGTTCTTCTAACCAATAGTGTACATGAAATGTTGGTTTTATAAGTATTTCTTGAATTATATTAGAGAACTCGACGCTCTCAGCTAAAATTATCAAAGACATTAATTCATTTTTGTGATACCAATGTTGACTATTAGATTCATAACGGATTATCCTGAGTGCTCCAAGAGATGGCAATGTAGGTGGTTCTGTATCTCCGAATGTCATTGTGCGACGTGCCAGATCTTTATGAACAACGGCTGCTGGCTTTTCTTTTAAATTATCTGATAATTTTCGTCTCAAGTACGGAGTACAACGAACTTTCTTTCGTGGGTCATGCTTAAAGTTATTATCTAAGTTGATAATTTCACAAAGAAATTCGACGACCTTGTCTGTCTTCTCGGTGTCATGAATACGCACTTTTGCGTTGCACTGAGTACATTTTCCGTGGAAGGTAATTCCATTGCTATTAATGTTATAATTTTTAAAAGATATTGTACATGGCAATTTAAAATGTTTCCAAAGCTTTTGCCTCAAAAGGCAGGACCATTTATACTTAGGAATGGTTTTGTATGTTTCATATCTCAGGTATGGCTTCTTTTTATCGTTTCGTCGAAAAGTGCTGCGTATTGGCTGTATTTTTTTCCACTCGTGAATATCCACAGGAAATTTAAAAATAACTCTATTTCTATCTTCGTTTTTACTATGTTCGGATGATTCAGGCAAAGGTGTCGATTTCTTAGACGAATTCAAAGGTGTCGTTCCAACACTAATGTTTCCTAGTTTGTCATCAATTTTTGTTGGCTCCGGTGTGAGGTCATTAGTGCCCAGAAAATTTCTTTTATAACTTAGGTACAATGCTTTCGGAGACATAGCATAATTAAGCTCTTCAGCTAGTTTCTGGTACACATTTCTATCATATTTCGGTCCTTTGAGCTGATGTCGATTTTTCATAAATAGTTGTTTCTGTACATCTAATGCTACATCACTTTTCTTGCCCATCCTCACCATTAATTGTATCAATCTGAAGAAAAAAAAATCTGTACAAATATTTATAGTGAATTACGTAACTTCTTTTTAGATTTATATATAATTTTGCTACCTATTTATTTACTAAATATATTAATAAATAACGGTTAATATAAAGTGATAATTATTTTTGATACCCTAATTATTCAACATTTTTTATAATTACTGCTCAGTATGATTACACCAATTCTTAAGTGAAAAATGCTGAATGAATGAACGATGCTGCCAACGGGCCGCTTTAAGTTTAAAATAGCGTCCGAAAATTGTATATCTCAACTTTTGCGTGTCACATTTACCTACTCTATATATGTATAGTGGGTAAAGTAGGTATATTTCCACTATATTGAAGAGTTCCTTAAAATTTTAAAAGATGGTAGGTAAATTTCTATGGACTCTGGGCGTAAAATCAACAGAAATGTAACTCCTAATAATTGTAAAGGCTTAATACTACTAGATACACAAGTATTTTCTTTTATATAACTACGAAGCACTCTTGGGTTTTGCTTGTAAATGAACAGAACACAATTAAACAAAAACTATGATTAATTATGTAAGGTAACATAATAATCGTAGGCTCATTACACAGTTTGCTATCATATATTATGGTTAGCAAAATAAATTTAATGTAAGAAATAATTAATAATAGAACTACTCATTAGACATGGATATGCACTGCGGTTGATATCACAAAGTACATATTCACTGAGCAGTGTATACATTCACTCGCATTGCCCGAGATATTGAGATATGTACTATACACCGCATTGACTATGGCATCGCATTCATTCGTATCACACGGGCAATGAGTGAGAGAAAGAGTGCATGTAATATGTATGGCTCGCCAACTCTGACGTGAAACGCATTACCCGCGACAGCTAATACAAATTATAATGAGAGTGAATGAGACCGAAGCATAGCTTAGCCACAACAAGTTAAAATGAACCCTATTCCATTGCGTTACAGTTTATATCTCAAGAAGTGATGTTCTGCATAGTGTATACACATGTCTGTAAGTGACATGGGTATGCCCTATGTACTATTAATCGCAGTATATATTATATACTGCGGTTGCTATTATCAACCGCAGTGCATAGTGTATAAATCGTATTTATCGACCGCCCTCATGGCCGGTTGATATGTACTAAAGTGCATATCAAAAGTTGATGTACTTTGGAACCGGTGCATATCATATGGCATTGACTTTCGATGCACTGTTATGCGCATGTCTACTACTCATGCAAAGATTTGTAAAAAAAGAAAATTTGCAAAGATTTGTGTCGTAAGCAGGTGCTTCATACATTTTGGTATTTTTAAATAACATTAAATAAATCTAGCATACTGATTTAATGTGCTTTGCATTATCTTATGTGCATACAACGTGTAACTTTAATATTTACGCAATCTTCTTTAGGGTCAAGTTCAATTCCTACATGCACTTACCTAGATATACTTACATCAAATCTATTTTTTAAATACAAATAAATTATATTATAACTTAAAACTTACTTACCCGTTTATTTTAACAATCCATTTTCGTCCTTGAAATAGAATTCACTGCACAAACACACGACCCATGAATATTCATATTATTTGAGCAGTATTTATATTTACTACTGTCTGTTATGCGCGTAGAGATGTGACTGTCAATAAACACTCAAGCGCAACATGAAGTAACCGCGACACCAGCGCCACATTAAAAATTACGGTAGCGTCAGTGAACTAATAGCGATCGCACACGACAAAATTAACTGATAATATATTATTATACTTAATGATTATTTTTTAAGATGTAATGAATAAACACATAATTATTTAAATAAATTACCCAATAGCGGACAAATTTTAAACTTTGAGAAACATTGAATATTTGGTTTTTTTTTAGCATTTCTCATTCTGAATAACATTTATTTAAACATATTAATAAGTTGTGTTTTTTCTAGGGGAAGGTTATAAGCACGCTTTATATATTTTTTATTTCTACCACGCGAGCCGAACCGTAAGTTAAAGCTAGTCCACTTAGAAATTCGTTTATTTAATATATTATCCCACTAGATAGGCTTTGAGGAAAAGAAAACGATTAATTACTTGACGCCAAGAATCAGTTATTTTTATTTTTAATGTTTTTGATGGGTACCTATACCTACCCTGTGTCATTCTCACAATTAAGACGAATATAACGACATCTCTCAAGTTGAAATTAATAAAGCCGTTTAGACTACAAAGCGTGCCAAAGAAATGAAGGTTGCTACATATCTACATTCATTCACTCGAAAAACCTTACCGTCCTTCTGGTACAGTCGGGTAAAAAGAATGTTTATTTCAATGTAGTCACATAATTTAATTAATATAAGTACATAAATATAGAACATTTATGTACCTACCTACCAAATATATGAAATCATGGTCACCCCATCAGTTTTAATGTATGTATATTTTAGATTGAATTTATCTTCTAAAGTATTGATACAGCAGAATTGCAATTTAGTTGAAAGGAATGTACTCCTATATATTATTCAGGAAGTCGAATTTTGTAAACATACACGGCTTATTTAAAAAGATATAGGCAACTATAGAGGGCCGTGCTGAATGAACTAAAATAGATTTATTTTTCACAATATAACAAGTTGTATGAGAAATCAATGCGGTACATATGTTACTTGCTAAACTTCAATTATTTTTTAATAGTTTTTGGCTAAGTATGTTTTGTCTTTTTTAGATATTTCTTAAAATGATTTTTTCCAGCACGGCCCCTTATCCACATCTATATATTATTTGTTATTATGAATTCACAATAACTGTTGCGGCACATATAACGTATTAATAGAGTACATTTCTTGAGTTATAGACATTTGTTAATACGGTATGTATTATTCAAGTTACATGGGGGGCCGTGCTGAAAGCGTTTGGCTGGCACGGCCACCTTTTTTTGCATATTTCTTCAAAAGTATAGAGGTACATTGAAAAAGAAATCGGTTCATATACTGCTAGAGGCGAGTACATTGCAATGGTGTACACCATAAATGCAAATTCTGAGGGGCCGTGCTGGGCAAACGTACATAGATGCGTCGGCACGCGCGAACATTCCATTCGCGAGGCGCCGCACAAACTCGTCCAGGCTCTCAATCCCGAGATCCCTCTGGATGATATCGTTCCTCACATAGCGAGGGGCGGCCACTATGGTCCGCAACGCTTGGCTCTGCTGCGTGCAGAGCAGCTTACGGTTCGTCTCGCTAGTGAGGGCGAACCATGCCGGGGCGGCGTACGTCAGTATTGGGCGTACGTACAGCTTGTACACGCCCAACTTGACGCGCGCCGAGATGCGGGACGAGAGCACCGGTCTAAGGAGGTTGCGGGCGACCCTACCTTGCGCGGCGACCTTGCGGACGTGTTCCCCCATCGTGAGCCGACCGACGGTCGATAGTGACACCCAGGTATTAGACCCGGGGCGACCATTCGACGTCGGCTCCTTGTAGTCTCAAGGGTGGTGGGAGGGGTGCGAAGCCGGTGACCAGCGCCTGCGTCTTACCCACGTTGACCGACAGCCGCCACTTGGACAGCCACTCGGGGAGAAGATCGAGGGCGCGCTGCATTTTGACCGCCGCGTACTTCGCATTAAGCGATGTAGTGATGTACGCGGCGTCGCCGGCGATACGCAGCTCCCCTGCGGCACGCCTGCGAGCACCGGGCGGGCGCTAGATAGCGCCCCGTCGACCACCACCCTGAATGTCCTGTGGGATAAAAAAGTAGAGACCACCTGAACGACGCGACGGGGCGCGTCAGAAGTAGCTAATTTATAAATAAGGCCGTCGTGCCACACACGGTCGAAGGCCTTCTCCATGTCTGACTGTATTGGTGATACCGTCGGCACCGGGGGCCTTCCTAGGCTTCGTTCTTAGGATGGCGCGTCTAACTGCGCCCGGCGAGAAGAAGACAGGATCCTCATCGGGAGCTATCGGCGTAGCGAAGTAGTCTCCCAGGTGTTGCTCGACTACTGTGACATGCTCAGTGTCAATAGTCGGGTTCGGTTGGAACTGACGCTCCAGGTGTTCAGCGAAGACCTCCGCCCGGTCCTCCGCTACATATTTGAGCGCCCCGTCGCTGTTGAGCAGCGGTCGTACCGGGGCTGGGGTATTCGTAAGCTGGCGGCAGAGTTTGTGAACCGACGGCCAACTATCTGTAGTGGCGTCGATTCGTTCCTCCTAGCCCGCGGCGGTGTGCGCCTGTAACTGGGCCTTCACCTTCTCCGCGAGACGGTTGATCTGCGTCTTTAATGTGGGGCATCTAAGTTGTTGCCACTGCTTGCGAAGGCGCCTCTTCACGGCGATCATCGCATTAATATGCGCCGGCAGGGGCGGCAATAGCCCTCTCCCCTGCGGGTGTATTGTAGTCGCCGTATCTAAGGCGCTTTGTATGCAAGCAGTGACGTCATACGCCATTAGGTCTACGTCCGCGGAGGTGACAATAGGCCGAGTCGGCGTGGTGGTCTCTACTTGGTCCCGGAAGGTATCCCAATCCGTGCATCGACGTGGCGCTAGGGGCTTCAGTCGGGTCGGCATACCCGATAGGACGACGAGTACAGGTTGGTGGTCCGACTGTAACTCGTCGTCTATAACCTGTTGTGTGGTCTGGCAGTGTAGCCCTCGGTAGACTACGACGTCCAGCACGTCTGGCATGTACTGCCTGGCATCAGGGTAGTGGGTCGGCGTCTCTGGGCCGGACACCGTGTAGCCAAAGGCTTCCGCGTCCGCGAAGAGCCGCCGGCGAGTGATGTTCTTGTTAGAAGGGCCCGCAATTCTGTCAGGTCCAAACGGGCCGCGGGCGCCTTGTAACACGCGAAGATGTCAATGTCCTCGCCGGCTATATGCAGCTGAACACCCAGCGCGTAAAATGAGCTGAGTGACGGCGGGGGGATTTCCTGATGGACGACCCTTCGCTTCACTAGTACCGCCAGACCACGGTATCTGATGTTTAGAGCCGACCGTTCATCCTTCCTGTAGACGTGGTATCCCGGGACCCTAATCCTATCCTCGGGTCCTAGGATCGTCTCACTTATGAGCGCCACGTCGATGTTTTGTTCCCGAAGGAGATGGCGGAGGGGGGCGACCTTATCCCTAAGGCCACGGGCATTCCAGTGCATCACCCTCAATGACCTAAGCATTGTAAAGTGCTAACAGAGTGGCTAGGCCATCGAGGATGACGGTTCCACGTCATGACCCTGCCTGATGGCCTTAATTAGGTCCATCAATAGCTTGATAGCGCAGGCTGTGAATTCTTTTTTTGTTATTTTATTTTCAATTTCTTCTGTTTCCTTGCGTGGGTGGGCGCCGGTGGTGCCTCTACCGGTGGTTTTGGGGAACCTATTTAGTTCCATCATTGTCCGCCGCTCCGAGCCGGCGCCTGTGTTTGTGGCGCTAGTGGTGTGCGGCTGTGCGGCGAACTTTTGAGGTTCCCCATCTTGCCGCTGCGCTATGCCGGCGCCAGCAGTAGGTAACCTGCTAATCATTTTATTCACAGCCTGCTCTTCCCTGTGCGAGGCAGGGTCGGCCGTAGGGATATCTTCCTGCGTCGCTGGGGGGGCGGGCTTCTTGCGCCTACCCTTCCCCCCGCGTCCTTTCTTCTTCCTCCGCCCTGAGGAGGCAGCTTGTCGGTCTGTGGGCCCGTTTGCTGCCGCCATCAGCGTCATGCCATGGGCCTCCGTGGCCGCCTCTTGTTGCCCCTCAGTGAACACTGGGGGCCGGCGTGTAGTGGCCGTGATGGCGTAATAATAGGCGTAAGCATAATAGGGCGTATACACGTAGTATAGATTCGCACCTTTGACTTAAGGGCGAGTTTACTACGTGTATTGAGTAGGCAATGGAGTCGATGCAGAGCAAAGGCAGCACGGTTGCGTACTGTCTTTATGTGTTCTGTGAAAAGGAGTTTATTATCGAGGACTACCCCTAGGTATTTGGCCTTCCGTTCCCAAGGGATTGGTTGGCCAGACATGGTGATGGGTCTAGTGTGTGTGTGAGCGTTGCTGTTTTTGCCTTTCTTGACAAATAATACAGCAGCGCTTTTAGACGGATTTAATTCGATTCTCCATTTTCTGAACCATTCTTCTAAAGAAATAGCTGCAGATTGGAGTTGTCTAGAGATACTATCTGTGTTTGAACTAGAATAGTAAATGGCAGTGTCGTCAGCGAATAGAGCCAGCTGACACTTTTTGTGTTTAGGTATGTCGCTAGTGAAGAGCGAGAATAGGGGGGGGAGAGCACGGAGCCCTGGGGCACGCCTGCGCGGATCGGATGCGGTGCTGAGAGTGCATTTCCTATGCGGTAGCGAAAGGTGCGATTTGACAAATAGTCTCGTATGATGACCACGAGACGGTCAGGCACCTTAAGTTGGTACAGCTTGTAGATCAAGCCGTTGTGCCAGACTTTGTCAAATGCTTTCGCTACATCAAAGAAAAGGGCTCCGGTCATTCGCCCCGCTTGGTAGCCTGCACTAATGTGCCCGACTATGCGGTGAACTTGACGGACACAACAGTGTTTGGTTCGGAAATCAAACTGTTCGTCGGGTATGAGTTTATGTGATTCGGCATGTGACATTAATCTTTTGTAGATTATGCGTTCATACATTTTCCCCAGACTACTGAGGAGACTTATCGGTCTGTAGCTGGACGGTTCAGCTTTCGGTTTACCCGGTTTATGAAAGCCAATGACAGTGGCTTCTTTCCACTCTTGTGGAAAGAGATTGTTGTTCATAGCAGCATTGAAGATGGCTGCTAGTAGAACGAATAATTGAGCTGGGAAGAGTTTAACCAGTCGGTTATTAATACCGTCAGCACCGGGTGCTTTTCTGATTTTAAGGTCCCTAACTAAATCTAGAACCTCATCAGGTGTTACTGGGGGGAGGGGTCCATCGGGGTCCTCGTGAGGGGGGAGGGCGGATCTACGTTCAACCTCTGCGTTCACCATGTCGCAGTGTTTTAGGTCGAAGGGTAGTAAACTTGGCGAGCATTGGGCCTCCAGGCTGTCGGCCAGGCACTCGGCCTTTTCCTCATCTTCAAGGGCCAAGCTTGTGTCGGGGCGGATGAGAGGGGGAATGTCAGTAATTGTATCGGACTTTAGCTTTTTGGTGAGTTGCCAAAATGCTTGATGAGAGGGCTCTATGGTGCTCATGAGTTCGTCCCAGCGTTCATCGCGCACCTCCTTAATACGTGACTTAACAGCGCGCTGTAAGCCATTCTTAAGGGAGCGGTTGGTGGCGTCTGGGAAGGCGTCATAGGCACGGATGGCTGCATTCTTCCTTGTCAACAGAACACGTACGTCGGCTGGTAGTTGCCAGCGGTGGTCTTCCACCGCAGGTACTTGCCGTGAACTTTCGTTCACTACCGTTTGTAAGTGGCTGGTGAGTAGGTCGATAGCACCCATCGCGTCGGTGGCTGAGTCTATGTGTTCGGGGATTTGGTCTAGGTGTACAGACGTGGCAGACTTAAGGCGTTCTTCAACCTTTTGCCAGTTTGTAACTGTTTTAGTTGGGAGGGGCTGATCGGGGTCGTGTTGGCTAGTGCGGGAGTTCAAAGTTAAAATCACTGGTCTGTGGTCTGAGTCTAGTTCTTGTAGCGCTTCTATTACATTTCAGTTAACATTCAATAGAAGTAGCGCTATGTCGAGAATATCGGAGCTTTGGTCAATATTACCTGGGAAGTGAGTGTGGGTCATCGGTGCGATGACGTCAAAGTTATGTTTAGCGGCTAAGCGTGAAAGCTCGTTGCCTCTAGGGTTGGAGAGTCTAGAATTCCAGCTGGGGCTTTTGGCATTGAGGTCGCCAGCCAATATAACTGAGGTGTCTAAATTTAATAATAACGTGATGTCAGGCTCGATCGGGGCCATGCTATTGTTTTTAATAGGAGGTATGTATGCCGATATGATAGTAATGGAGGGGTGTCCAGTCATACCTAGTCGACAGATGGAGGCCTCTATTTGCGAAAGTGGGGGCGTGATGATGGGTATGCAATGGAGAGAGTTTTTATAATAGATCAGGGTGCCACCTCCTCTCCTACCGTTCCTGTCATTGCGGACTACTTTATAGTTCGCAACTTAAGGTACACGTAGGGACGGTTTTAGATAGGTTTCCTGGAGTAGGAAAATGTCTATTTGATGGTCGCGGAGAAATAGTTCGCAACTTTAGGTACACGTAGGGACGGTTTTAGATAGGTTTCCTGGAGTAGGAAAATGTCTATTTGATGGTCGCGGAGAAAGGTCGCAATCTCCTCTCGCTGACCCGAAATGCTGTTAGCATTGAAGAAGCCTATTTTTAGGGATCTGGGTTTGATTTTGCTACATGTGTTTTGTGTATGCATTACGGTGTGAAACTTAGGTAGAACGCGGATAAGTCGGCGTATTCCGACATGAGGGCCATATTGGCCTGAATGTTGCCTCTAGCTGCTACGAGCTTGGCGTGGAGTTCGTTGCTGCGGGCAATCACACGCGGGTTGAAAAACCTCGCAAGTACATCAAAGGTACTGGGGTTGTATGGGGCCGGTTGAGGTGTGTGGGGGTGAACCGGGGGCGTGGGGAGCAGTGGTGGCCGCCGAGGGGCGGTCGGGACTGCGGGGACTGGGATGGGATGTGCCATCAGCGGGGGAGGCGTGGCTGCCGGGGAAGCCTGTGTGGGCTTTAGGGCAGGGAATGCCTCCTGGTGGTTGCGGAGGTTCCACGGCGAGGCACGCTGGGGTCGGAGTTCAATTGGACCCGGACTTTTCTGGGGCAGCTTTGTTCGCTGCTGCTGGGGCTTGGCTCGGGGGGCCCTTGGGCACCCGCGATAGCTCGCCGGGTGTCCAGATTCGCCACAAAGGACGCAGCTGGGGGGCTCGGTGCATAGCGCCAAGTCTTTGGGACGAGCGCAGTCAGCTGTCGCGTGGTCACCGAGGCACTTAACGCACCTGGCCCTTGCGTTACAGTGACGCTGCGCATGTCCGTAGAGTTGACAATTATGGCATTGTCCTGGGAGAGCATTTTTATAAGGTCTCTCAACCTTGATGCCTGATAAGTGGCAGACGGACTTGATGTCGCATATCGATTTGCCGGCGGCGGTGTTTTCCAGTACGACAAGTATCATGTCGTAGGCGCGCCGTTTCGGCCTCGGTGCATGCGATGCACCTCTAGGATCGAAAGGCTTTGGGACTTGAGATCTTCTGTGATCTCGTCCACTCTAAGCTCCTTAGGCACGCGTTTTATAACGCACCTGAATTGGCGCTCCTCGCTGAGGGCGTAGGTGTGGAAGGACACCTTACGTTCCTTGAGGCGTGTGAGCGACCTGAAGTCGACTGAGGTAGGTACTTGTACCTTAATGCCTACAGCCGTAGGGCGGGCATGGGTGTAGTTTATGCGCTCGAGGGCGCAGGCCTTGGACACATTGGTCCACTGGTCCTTATCATGGATGTATAGTGGGGGCGGGGCAGGCGCCCTGGGAGTCGCTGTTGCAGCGGGCTGTGAGCCTGGCTTGGGAGAAGCGGGGCGAGCGGTAGGCTGGGTAGCCATTATGGGGGTCTCCGTAGTGGGAGCGTCTGAGGTAGAAGCCGAGGCTAGTGCTTGCTTCTTAGCAGCACGGGCCTCCTTGCGTTGGCGCTTGCTGCGCTTACGAGAGCCCTTAACGGGGGTGAAACCATCGGAAGACGAAGAGAATTGGGCCGCTTCTTGGTCAGAACGCTGGCCCTCTTCGTCTGATAAGACGTCGTTGTCGTCAGACATGGCAGAGTTGTACCCTGTCATGTCATCGTCTATTGGTGTCGGAGGTGAAGGAGGAGAGATAGGAGCCGGGCAGTCGGGGCTGGCTGGGCTATCAGGAATCAGGGCGGTAGATAGGGCGGTAGGCGCCGGGCAGTCTGGGCTAGCAGTTATGCGGGCGGGGACTATGAAGTCCGGGTTAATCTCATTGACGAGACTAGCATTACGACGACAGAAGTCATGGTCTTTTAACATGGCGCAATGAGCCGCTTATACAGGCTCTTCCCCATGGTGGGGTAAGAGTCGTCCGTAGACGTTACTTGTGAAAACCTATCCCTAGGCTGTGGGCCTAGGGATGTGTGGGGTGCTCTACCCTCCCTGCCTATTCGACAGGGAGGTAGGTGTGAGGGCGTCTAGTCCGTCAGTACAAAGAAAAGAGTAGCCCTAAGGGCTATGGATCGGGTGGCACTTGGTCGAGTAATAATTTGTGTACTCACGCGTCTACTCGATTCTAGAAAATCCCAGAAGAATATCAACACAAGTCACTTATTATTAAAATCTAAATGTCAAAATGTCTCTGCTTACAAAGTCAGAATTTCACTTCACTGGTTAGAGAACAATGTCACTGCACCGAGTCACTGAAGAGAATAGTCACTGATTTTTTACACGCACTTGTAAATGATTTACGCGGGCGCGGACCGGCTTCGCGCAGTTAAAATGATTTAACCGGGCTATTGAAATCTATTTTTAAACGACACACGGGCGTCTCCGCGAAATGCGCGGGAAAAATGCGCGGGAAGGGGCGTGGCTGGCGGCAGGGCTTCACTGGCGGACCGCAGGGGCTCCTGGGTCGACGCTCAGTTCAGGCTCGTGCTTCAGGCCCGCTCTTCAGGCGTTGTCGGTTGTAGATGTTGTAATGGTTAATTAAACGTCGTGGAGTTGGTTGAGCAGTAGAGCGCGATAGGTTCTCGTATGCGTGCGTCCAAACCGGAGTTCAGAAGCAGAATGCGCGGTAGGTGTACTTTTTTTTTTTTTTTGTTCCTGACCTATTGCAGATGGCTCCGGAGTGCCTTTTCTGCTTAACCGATCTTTGGCGGGGCCAGAAGGGCCTCTCGCCGTGTTAGAGAAATAATTAAATAGCACAGCTAAGGGCGTCCCATAGTGGGACTCGAACCTAGGCTTAGGGCGCTATTGACTACTGAACCATTGGGGGTATGCAGTATCTGATTATTATTATTGGGGACATTTGATGTGATTACTTGCTCCGCGCGGGCGGGCGGGGGCAAGGGACGGGGGGGGTGACATACTATTCTAGCTCGCGGTGGTACTCGCCGGCGAGTACGGAATGTATGTGTAGTGTTTAGAGATTTGCGAAGTAATTTGACATTCTCTTGATAAAGAGTGATGTCGTCGTCGCTGTCTGTTAGGGCGTGTTTTGGTCGCCGTATGCGTGATATGCATGAGGGCGTGTATCGGGCGGCTGATGCCACTAGTGGGTTAGTGTGTGTGGTAGCATTATCGAAGAAGCGATTACTAGCTTTTTTGAAAAATTGCCTGATGGTCGGCAAATTTAAATCGACATGTAATTGGTCATTACGTACGAACCAGGGGCTTCCCGTGGCTCGTCGCATGAAGCGATTTTGGAGGGTTTGCATTTTAGCTAGTCTTGACCGCTTAACGTGTGCGAACACAACGCTAGCATATGTCATAATAGGGCGTATACACGTAGTATAGATTCGCACCTTTGACTTAAGGGCGAGTTTACTACGTGTATTGAGTAGGCAATGGAGTCGATGCAGAGCAAAGGCAGCACGGTTGCGTACTGTCTTTATGTGTTCTGTGAAATGGAGTTTATTATCGAGGACTACCCCTAGGTATTTGGCCTTCCGTTCCCAAGGGATTGGTTGGCCAGACATGGTGATGGGTCTAGTGTGTGTGTGCGCGTTGCTGTTTTTGCCTGTCTTGACAAATAATACAGCAGCGCTTTTAGACGGATTTAATTCGATTCTCCATTTTCTGAACCATTCTTCTAAAGAAATAGCTGCAGATTGGAGTTGTCTAGAGATACTATCTGTGCTTGAACTAGAATAGTAAATGGCAGTGTCGTCAGCGAATAGTGCCAGCTGACACTTTTTGTGTCTAGGTATGTCGCTAGTGAAGAGCGAGAATAGGGGGGGGGAGAGCACGGAGCCCTGGGGCACGCCTGCGCGGATCGGATGCGGTGCTGAGAGTGCATTTCCTATGCGGTAGCGAAAGGTGCGATTTGACAAATAGTCTCGTATGATGACCACGAGACGGTCAGGCACCTTAAGTTGGTACAGCTTGTAAATCAAGCCGTTGTGCCAGACTTTGTCAAATGCTTTCGCTACATCAAAGAAAAGGGCTCCGGTCATTCGCCCCGCTTGGTAGCCTGCACTAATGTGCTCGACTATGCGGTGAACTTGACGGACACAACAGTGTTTGGTTCGGAAACCAAACTGTTCGTCGGGTATGAGTTTGTGTGATTCGGCATGTGACATTAATCTTTTGAAGATTATGCGTTCATACATTTTCCCCAGAGTACTGAGGAGACTTATCGGTCTGTAGCTGGACGGTTCAGCTTTCGGTTTACCCGGTTTATGAAAGCCAATGACAGTGGCTTCTTTCCATACTTGTGGAAAGAGATTGTTGTTCATAGCAGCATTGAAGATGGCTGCTAGTAAAACGAATAATTGAGCTGGGAAGAGTTTAACCAGTCGGTTATTAATACCGTCAGCACCGGGTGCTTTTCTGATTTTAAGGTCCCTAACTAAATCTAGAACCTCATCAGGTGTTACTGGGGGGAGGGGTTCGTCAGGGTCCTCGTGAGGGGGGAGGGCGGATCTACGTTCGACCTCTGCGTTCACCATGTCGCAGTGTTTTAGGTCGAAGGGTAGTAAACTTGGCGAGCATTGGGCCTCCAGGCTGTCGGCCAGGCACTCGGCCTTTTCCTCATCTTCAAAGGCCAAGCTTGTGTCGGGGCGGATGAGAGGGGGAATGTCAGTAATTGTATCGGACTTTAGCTTTTTGGTTAGTTGCCAAAATGCTTGATGAGAGGGCTCTATGGTGCTCATGAGTTCGTCCCAGCGTTCATCGCGCACCTCCTTAATACGTGACTTAACAGCGCGCTGTAAGCCATTCTTAAGGGAGCGGTTGGTGGCGTCTGGGAAGGCGTCATAGGCACGGATGGCTGCATTCTTCCTTGTCAACAGAACACGTACGTCGGCTGGTAGTTGCCAGCGGTGGTCTTCCACCGCAGGTACTTGCCGTGAACTTTCGTTCACTACCGTTTGTAAGTGGCTGGTGAGTAGGTCGATAGCACCCATCGCGTCGGTGGCTGAGTCTATGTGTTCGGGGATTTGGTCTAGGTGTACAGACGTGGCAGACTTAAGGCGTTCTTCAACCTTTTGCCAGTTTGTAACTGTTTTAGTTGGGGGGTGATCGGGGTCGTGTTGGCCAGTGCGGGAGTTCAAAGTTAATATCACTGGTCTGTGGTCTGAGTCTAGTTCTTGTAGCGCTTCTATTGAATGTAAACGTAAGTTTACATTTTTTAGTAGCGCTATGTCGAGAATATCGGAGCTTTGGTCAATATTACCTGGGAAGTGAGTGTGGGTCATCGGTGCGATGACGTCAAAGTTATGTTTAGCGGCTAAGCGTGAAAGCTCGTTGCCTCTAGGGTTGGAGAGTCTAGAGTTCCAGGTGGGGCTTTTGGCATTGAGGTCGCCAGCCAATATAACTGATGTGTCTAAATTTAATAATAACGTGATGTCAGGCTCGATCGGGGCCATGCTAGTGTTTTTGATAGGAGGTATGTATGCCGATATGATAGTAATGGAGGGGTGTCCAGTCATACCTAGTCGACAGATGGAGGCCTCTATTTGCGAAAGTGGGGGCGTGATAATGGGTATGCAATGGAGAGAGTTTTTATAATAGATGAGGGTGCCACCTCCTCTCCTACCGTTCCTGTCATTGCGGACTACTTTATAGTTCGCAACTTTAGGTACACGTAGGGACGGTTTTAGATAGGTTTCCTGGAGTAGGAAAATGTCTATTTGATGGTCGCGGAGAAAGGTCGCAATCTCCTCTCGCTGACCGGAAATGCTGTTAGCATTGAAGAAGCCTATTTTTAGGGATCTGGGTTTGATTTTGCTACATGTGTTTTGTGTATGCATTACGGTGTGAAACTTAGGTAGAACGCGGATAAGTCGGCGTATTCCGACATGAGGGCCATATTGGCCTGAATGTTGCCTCTAGCTGCTACGAGCTTGGCGTGGAGTTCGTTGCTGCGGGCAATCACACGCGGGTTGAAAAACCTCGCAAGTACATCAAAGGTACTGGGGTTGTATGGGGCCGGTTGAGGTGTGTGGGGGTGAACCGGGGGCGTGGGGAGCAGTGGTGGCCGCCGTGGGGCGGTCGGGACTGCGGGGACTGGGATGGGATGTGCCATCAGCGGGGGGGGCGTGGTTGCCTGTGTGGCTGCCTGGGAAGCCTGTGTGGGCTTTAGGGCAGGGAATGCCTCCTGGTGGTTACGGAGGTTCCACGGCGAGGCACGCTGGGGTCGGAGTTCAATAGGACCCGGGCTTTTCTGGGGCAGCTTGGTTCGCTGCTGCTGGGGCTTGGCTCGGGGGGCCCTTGGGCACCCGCGATAGCTCGCCGGGTGTCCAGATTCGCCACAAAGGACGCAGCTGGGGGGCTCGGTGCATAGCGCCAAGTCTTTAGGACGAGCGCAGTCAGCTGTCGCGTGGTCACCGAGGCACTTTACGCACCTGGCCCTTGCGTAACAGTGACGCTGCGCATGTCCGTAGAGCTGACAATTGTGGCATTGTCCTGGGAGAGCATTTTTATAAGGTCTCTCAACCTTGATGCCTGATAAGTGGCAGACGGACTTGATGTCGCATATCGATTTGCCGGCGGCGGTGTTTTCCAGTACGACAAGTATCATGTCGTACGGTGCGCCGTTTCGGCCTCGGTGCATGCGATGCACCTCTAGGATCGGGAGGCTTTGGGACTTGAGATCTTCTGTGATCTCGTCCACTCTAAGCTCCTTAGGCACGCGTTTTATAACGCACCTGAATTGGCGCTCCTCGCTGAGGGCGTAGGTGTGGTATGACACCTTACGTTCCTCGAGGAGGCGTGTCAGCGACCTGAAGTCAACTGAGGTAGGTACTTGTACCTTAATGCCTACAGCCGTAGGGCGGGCATGGGTGTAGTTTATGCGCTCGAGGGCGCAGGCCTTGGACACATTGGTCCACTGGTCCTTGTCATGTATGTATAGTGGGGGCGGGGCAGGCGCCCTGGGAGTCGCTGTTGCAGTGGACTGTGAGCCTGGCTTGGGAGAAGCGGGGCGAGCTGTAGGCTGGGTAGCCATTATGGGGGTCTCCGTAGTGGGAGCGTCTGAGGCGCCAGCCGAGGCTTGTGCTCGCTTTTTAGCAGCACGGGCCTCCTTGCGTTGGCGCTTGCTGCGCTTACGGGAGCCCTTAACGGTGGTGAATCCATCGGAGGATGAAGAGAATTGGGCCGCTTCTTGGTCAGAACGCTGGCCCTCTTCGTCGGATAAGACGTCGTTGTCGTCGGACATGGCAGAGTTGTACCCTGTCATGTCATCGTCTATTGGTGTCGGTGTCGTAGGTGAAGGAGAAGAGATAGGAGCCGGGCAGTCGGGGCTGGCTGGGCTATCCGGAATCAGGGCGGTAGGCGGCGGGCAGTCTGGGCTAGCAGTTGTGCGGGCGGGGACTATGAAGTCCGGGTTTATCTCATTGACGAGACTGGCATTTCGCCGACAGAAGTCGTGGTCTTTCAACATGGCTTCAATGAGCCGCTTATACAGGCTCTTCCCCATGGTGGGGTAAGAGACGTCCGTAGACGCTACCTGTGGAAACCTATCCCTAGGCTGTGGGCCTAGGGATGTGTGGGGTGCTCTACCCTCCCTGCCTATTCGACAGGGAGGTAGGTGTAAGGGCGTCTAGTCCGTCAGTACAGAGAAAAGAGTAGCCCTAAGGGCTATGGATCGGGTGGCACTTGGTCGAGTAATAATTTGTGTACTCACGCGTCTACTCAATTCTAGAAAATCCCAGAAGAATATCAACACAAGTCACTTATTATTATTAAAATCTAAATGTCAAAATGTCTCTGCTTACAAAGTCAGAATTTCACTTCACTGGTTAGAGTACAATGTCACTGCACCGAGTCACTGAAGAGAATAGTCACTGATATTTTACACGCACTTGTAAATGATTTACGCGGGCGCGGACCGGCTTCGCGCAGTTAAAATAATTTAACCGGGCTATTAATATCTATTTTTAAGGGACACACGGGCGTCGCCGCGAAATGCGCGGGAAAAATGCGCGGGAAGGGGCGTGGCTGGCGGCCGGGCTTCACTGGCGGACCGCAGGGGCTCCTGGGTCGACGCTCAGTTCAGGCTCGTGCTTCAGGCCCGCTGCTTCAGGCGTTGTCGATTGTAGATGTTGAAATAATTGTTATTTAAGCGTCGTGGAGATGGGTGCGCTGTAGAGCGCGATAGGTTTTAGAATGCGTGCGTCCAAACCGGAGTTCAGAAGCAATATGCGCGGTAGGTGTACATAATGGGATATCGCTACGCCCCCGCAAGGGGGCGTGGCATGCGGTGCCGGAACTAAGTTCCCTGGCCGCGGAGGGTCTGCGGTGGTCCGCCAATACGGACCCCTCACTGCATGTGCCTAATGCGGCTAGTGGCGTCGTGTACGTTTTTAAAAACGCCAGCCGGAGCGTTTTTAAAAACGCACGTTTGTGAGTAATAGCAAAGTATTTCTGTAAGGGCGCCACGGCGCTAATACGCTAGCGCCGCTTTCTTCACGACACCCCGGCGGTCAACCCCCACTAGGTGAGACCCCCGGTTCCCCGGGGGAGGCCCAGCGAAGGCGACCAGCGACGAGGGTGCCGACTCGGCGCTCCTACAGAATAGGTGAATAGTCCCCGCTCGTCTCGATCTCAGAGCTAGCCGATCACGGTCCGAGCTAAGGGACTGTCGTGAGTGTGTGGGCGGCATTGTACTGTGTAACACCGCCCAGTGGTTACACGCACCGTGGCCCGCACCACGCCTGCGTGTGTGTGTTTGGTCGCATGTATAGTAATGGATGTCTGTTGTTAGTTACGTGACGTGCCTATATTAACTTAGAACATGCCACGCAACAGATGTGTGAGTCATCTGTAGAGTACTATTGGGTCGGGTAAGCCGCGTGTAACCTGAATGCAGCTTACCCGAGGCGTCCAGTCCGGTGATGGGGTCACTCGTCCGCTATCAGGTCGCGGGGCAGGGGTCTCGCGTCAGGGGGGCGCGCATGCCAGGGCGCGATCTGTTTGACGTGGGGCCATTCAGACGCGTCGGCACGCGCGAACATCCCTTTCGCGAGACGCCGCACAAACTCATCCAGGCCCTCGATCCCGAGGTCCCGCTGGATAACATCGTTCCTTACGTAGCGAGGAGCGTCAACAATGGTCCGCAGCGCAAAATTTTGTTGCGCGCGGAGCAGCTTGCGGCTCGACTCGCACGTGAGGGCGAACCAAGCGGGGGCGGCGTACGTCAAGATTGGGCGTACGTACAGTTTGTACACGCTCAACTTGACGCGCGCCGGGATGCGGGACGAGAGCACAGGTTTGAGCGGGTAGCGGGCGACCCTACCCCGTGCGGCGACCGAGCGGACGTGTGGCCCCATAGTGAGCCGACGGTCGATGGTCACACCCAGGTATTTGACCCGGGGCGACCAATCGATCTCGGCCCCCTGCAGCTTCAAGGGTGGTGGGAGAGGCGCGAATCCGGTGATTATCGCCTGCGTCTTACCTACGTTCACCGACAGCCGCCACCTCGACAGCCACTCGGGAAGAAGATCAAGGGCGCGCTGCATCTTGACCGCCGCGTACTTCGCATTTAGCGATGTGGTGATGTACGCGGCGTCGTCGGCATACAGCGCGAGAATGGCGTCGGAAGTGGTGGGGATGTCGTCGGTGTAACGCGAGTAACACGCCGGCGACACGCAGCTGCCCTGCGGCACACCAGCCAGCACCGGGCGGGCGCCGGATAGCGCCCCGTCGACCACCACCCTAAAGGTCCTGTGGGAGAGAAAGCTAGCGACCACCCTTACAACGCGACGGGGCGCGTCCGAGGTGGACATTTTGTACAATAGGCCCTCGTGCCATACACGGTCGAAGGCCTTCTCCATGTCGAGGAATACTGCCACCGAGTATTCCTTCTTATTCTGTGCGGCTGCGAGGTGGTGCAGTACCCTCGACAGCTGGAGCGTCGTGCTATGCTCCGCCCTGAACCCAAATTGCTCGGGGCGCGGCGCTATGTGTGGTTGGAGATGTCGCAGCAGGAGTGCTTCGAACACCTTGGAGACCGTCGGCAACAGAGTGATCGGCCGATAGCTCTCCGGCTTCAGGATATTTTTTCCCGCCTTGGGCAGCATAATGACGCGCCCTTCCTTCCACGAGGCAGGAAAGGCCCCCGTGCGCAGTATCGCAGTAAACAGGCGCGCCAGCGCCGCTACCGTACGGAACGGCAGGTGGCGCAGCACTGTGTTTGTGATACCGTCCGCGCCAGGGGCCTTCCGGGGCCTCGTCCTAAGGATGGCGCGTCTGACTGCGCCAGGCGAGAAAAAGATAGCATCTTCATCGGGAGCCATCGGCGGTGCGAAATAGTCTCCCAGGTGTTTCTCGACTGCTGCGACATGTTCAATGTCGTCGGTCGGGTTAGGGCGGAACTGACGCTCCAGGTGCTCGGCGAAGACCTCCGCCCGGTCCTCCGCTATGTACTTAAGCGCCCCGTCGCTGTTGAGTAGAGGGCGCACCGGGGCTGGGGTACTCGTGAGTTGGCCGCAGAGTATATGTAATGACGGCCAATTGTCCGTCGTGGCGTCGATTCTTTCCTCCCAGCCCGCGGCGGCGTACGCATGTAACTGGGCCTTCACCTTCTCCGCGAGACGGTTCAGCTGCGTCTTCAGCGTCGGGCATCTGAGCTGTTGCCACTGCTTGCGAAGGCGCCTCTTCACGGTGATCATCGAGTTGATGTGCGCCGGCAGGGGCGGCATTGGCCCTCTCCCCTGCGGCGACATCGTCGTCGTCGCCGTTTCTAAGGCGCTTTGAATGCAAGCAGTGACGTCACCCGCCATCTGGTCCACGTCCGCGGTGGTGACGATAGGCCGAGTCGGCGTGGTGGTCTCTAGCTTCTCTCTGAAGGCGTCCCAGTCTGTTGATCGACGTGGCGCGATCGGCTTCAATCGGGTCGGCATACCCGATATGACGACGAGTACAGGCTGGTGGTCCGATTGTAACTCGTCGTCTATCACATGTTGGGTGATCTGGCAGTGTAGCCCTTGGTGGACTACGATGTCCAGCACATCCGGTGAAAATCGTGCCGCGACCGGGTAATATGTCGGCACCTCTGGGCCGGACACCGTACAGCCAAAGGCTTCCGCGTCCGCAAAGAGCCGTCTCCCCTCGGTATTCGCTGTGTAGCTATTCCACGCCGGGTGTTTACTATTAAAGTCACCGGCGAGGATGGTTGCCTTCTGTGGCGTATTTACAAGCGCCCGTAGCTCTATAAAATTAATATGGTCCACGGGCGGCTTGTAGCAGGCGTATATGTTAATATCCTCGCCGGCTATATGTAGCTGTACACCCAGCGCGTAAAACGAGCTAAGTGACGGCAAGGGGAGCTCTTGGTGGACGACTCTTCGCCTCACAATGACCGCCAGACCACGGTAGCGGGTGTTTTGGGCCGACCTTTCGTCCTTCGAGCGCCACGTCGATGTCCTGTTTCCTCAGGAGATGGCGGAGGGGGGCGACCTTGTTCCGGAGGCCGCGGGCGTTCCAGTGGATCACCCTCAGTGGCCTAGCCATTATACATAGTGAGTAAAGTGGCCAGGCCATCAAGGATGACCGTCTCCACATCTTGGCCCTGCCTTATGGCCTTTATTAGGTCCATTAACAATCTAATGGCGCAGGCTGTAAAGTCGCTTTTGGTTTTAGGGGCGCCGGTGGCGCCACTCATGGTTTCAGAATGTCTCGGTCTCTGTGTTGTGTCGCATTGCCGCAGTGATTTAGTGGCGCCACCTGCAGCGGTGGCGTCGCCCCGCGGCTTTGCCGCAAACTTTGTGGTTTTGACTGCGCGCCGCTGCGAAGTGCCGGCGCTAGCGATCGCTGTTATGGTTTCTTCCTGTACAGCCTTGCGTCCTGTTTAAGGCAGGGGCGGCCTCGGGAATTTCGTCCTGGTTCGCCGGGGGCGGTTTGGGTTTCTTCCCTCTACCCTTACCCCCGCGCTTGGTCTTCTTTTTTCGCCCCCCCCCCCGAGGAGGTGGCTTGGTTCCTTAGTGAGGGCCCGTTGGCTGCCGCCATCAGCGTCATGCCTTCGGCCTCTATGGTCGCCTGCTGTGGCTGGCGTGTGGCCGTGATGGAGACAGTCCCCGCTCGCTTGTTCCGGATCTCTCGCTGGAACACGGGGCACTTGATATTGCACGCGGGGTGAGGGCCACCACAGTTTATACAGGTGGCCGGCTCCTCCCGCGGGCGTGGGCAGTCGCGTGCCGCGTGCTCTTCTCCGCATCGCACGCAAGCGAGCGGACGGTGGCACTGGTGCGAACTGTGACGGAAGCGTTGGCACCGGTGACACTGAGCGGGCCCTCGCTTCCCCCTCCAAGCCTCTATCTTGACACCCCGCATGTACATAAAAACGGTGGTGTCGAAGATGGCCCGGACGTCGGGTGTCTTTTTAAGGATGGCGTGGAATACACAGCCGGGTCGTCCTTGTGCGCCCTTAATGTGGCGCACATACTCCGGCTGGTACCCCAACGCCCGGAGTTCCTCCTCTATCTCCTGGGGGTCCGTATCCGCCGGTAGTCCCCGTATGGCTATCTTCATACTACGGTCCGCCGGTAGTGAGTAGGCGAACCATGATACGCCGCTGTCCTTTTCCAGGCCCGTCAAGTAGCGCTGTACCAGCCTGTACTCGTCCTCTGTGTCGGGAGTGAATCGGACTCCACTCCCGAAAGGGCGGGCATTTGGAGGCCGGCCCAGCTTGGCACTGAGGGCCCGGAAATGAGCGGCCCAGTTCGGTAGTCGCTCTACTACTAGCGGCGGGTACCGTAGTTTCTTCTTCCCCGGCTTCTGCTTCGTCGTCGCCGTCGCAGTAGCGCCGGGGGTGGCGGCAGGGGGGGCAGTGGATGCAGGGGGTAAGAGAAAGACACTTACCCCTGCTGGTGTCTTGTCCGGTGAGGGTGAGGGTAGCAACGGCGAGCGGCGCACCACATCGGAGAAGGTAGGCGACGCTGCGGCGCCTCGACGGCGCGGCGCGCTCTCGCGCTGAGGCCGCGGCGGGTCGAGGCAATATCGCTTTGCCTCCTCCAATGCGGTTTCGCCGGAACTCCTCCTTCGCCGCTGGGGTCTGGGTTCGAGTTGGAATTCGAAATCGAACCCCAGCGACGGTGTTGGTGACGTCGGCGCCACGGGCGCGGCGCCGGCTAGTCGGCCCACGTTGGGCCGCTGTCCGGATCGCGGTGTCGTGTCCGGGGACACATCTCCGCGACCGGAGGCGGCCGAGCCCACAGATGCCAGCGACATGCTCGACCCCGCACGCGAGGAACATGTCGACAGCATGGCGGGCGAGTCGTAGGCAGATGTCCGGGGGGGCGCCGGCGAAGCGGGCACCATGGGCGGCTTAGGTACCGACCTATACTGAGAGCCGGCACTTGCTGGTCGCTCGCGCTCCGCCATCACCGGTCCCGCCAGCGAGCGGTGGGGAGCGGCGTCGGCGGTGCGCGGAGCTGGCACAGCTTTGATTTTTTGCGCTGCCCCTAGTGAGGGGGGCGCGGGGTGCGCCGCAAACCGCGGCGGAGGCGCGGCGGCGCGGGCCGGGGGCGTGCGGTGATGCGCTGTTGGCGCATGGGCGCGCGCAGCTGGCACGGGGGCGCGCGCAGCGGGCGCGGGGGGCGCTTGCTGCGCGGCGGTATGCGCAATAGGCGCGGGGGTGCGCGTGTTTTGCGCGGGGGCGCGCGCTGTATGCGCAGGGGGTGCCTGTTGTGCGGCGGCAGTCCGCACACTCGGCGCGGGTGTACGCGCGGGCGCAGGCGCACGCATGTGCGCCGTGCGGCTGGGCTGGGTCGTAGCTGGACCCGGAGCCTGAATAGGCACCGGTCGGAAGGCGGCGGGGCGCAGCGCCACCGCATGCGGCCGGCTCGACGACGGCGTAGGCGCAACGCGCGCAGGCGCCGATGTCGTCGGTGGGCCGGCAGCTATAGCGGCGCCGGAGGCCCTCTCCTCCTCTCCTCGCTACGAGGCTGCGATAAGGGGCCGGCCGGCGGCGCACCGGACGACGCGTCACCGATGTTCGGCATCGACGTCGTCCGGTCCAGCGCCGGACGGGCTCTATGCTGCTCCCCGGCATCGCGGCCCGGAGAGCCGCGCGTGCCGGGTTTCGGCATCTGGGTGGGCGTGGCCTCCGCGACCGCTGCGGTGATTTCTCACCGAGCAGCACGGGGGCGGCTTCCCCTGTGTCTGCACAGGTACCGGGGTGGTATCCTATGCACACACAGAGAAAACAGTCTAAAAACTTTGCGGTCCGCACGGTATCACTCACTAACACTTTAAAAACTTAAGTAACTAGCGGCGGATGACCACGAGCTAATCGCGGTAGGTGTACTTTTTTTTTTTTTTTTGTTCCTGACCTATTGCAGATGGCTCCGGAGTGCCTTTTCTGCTTAATCGAGCTTTGGCGGGGCCAGAAGGGCCTCTCGCCGTGTTAGAGAAATAATTAAGTAGCACAGCTAAGGGCGTCCCATAGTGGGACTCGAACCTAGGCTTAGGGCGCTATTGACTACTGAACCATTGGGGGTATGCAGTATCTGATTATTATTATTGGGGACATTTGATGTGTTTGCTTGCTCCGCGCGGGCGGGCGGGGGCAAGGGACGGGGGGGGTGACATACTATTCTAGCTCGCGGTGGTACTCGCCGGCGAGTACGGAATGTATGTGTAGTGTTTAGAGATTTTCGAAGTAATTTGACATTCTCTTGATAAAGAGTGATGTCGTCATCGCTGTCTGTTAGTGCGTGTTTTGGTCGCCGTATGCGTGATATGCATGAGGGCGTGTATCGGGCGGCTGATGCCACTAGTGGGTTAGTGTGTGTGGTAGCATTATCGAAGAAGCGTTTACTAGCTTTTTTGAAAAATTGCCTGATGGTCGGCAAATTTAAATCGACATGTAATTGATCATTACGTACGAACCAGGGGCTCCCCGTGGCTCGTCGCATGAAGCGATTTTGGAGGGTTTGCATTTTAGTTAATCTTGACCGCTTAACGTGTGCGAACACAACGCTGGCATATGTCATAATAGGGCGTATGCACGTAGTATAGATTCGCACCTTTGACTTAAGGGCGAGTTTACTACGTGTATTGAGTAGGCAATGGAGTCGATGCAGAGCAAAGGCAGCACGGTTGCGTACTGTCTTTATGTGTTCTGTGAAATGGAGTTTGTTATCGAGGACTACCCCTAGGTATTTGGCCTTCCGTTCCCAAGGGATTGGTTGGCCAGACATGGTGATGAGTCTAGTGTGTGTGTGCGCGTTGCTGTTTTTGCCTGTCTTGACAAATAATACAGCAGCGCTTTTAGACGGATTTAATTCAATTCTCCATTTTCTGAACCATTCTTCTAAAGAAATAGCTGCAGATTGGAGTTGTCTAGTGATACTATCTGTGCTTGAACTAGAATAGTAAATGGCAGTGTCGTCAGCGAATAGTGCCAGCTGACACTTTTTGTGTCTAGGTATGTCGCTAGTGAAAAGCGAGAATAGGGGGGGGGGGAGAGCACGGAGCCCTGGGGCACGCCTGCGCGGATCGGATGCGGTGCTGAGAGTGCATTTCCTATGCGGTAGCGAAAGGTGCGATTTGACAAATAGTCTCGTATGATGACCACGAGACGGTCAGGCACCTTAAGTTGGTACAGCTTGTAAATCAAGCCGTTGTGCCAGACTTTGTCAAATGCTTTCGCTACATCAAAGAAAAGGGCTCCGGTCATTCGCCCCGCTTGGTAGCCTGCACTAATGTGCTCGACTATGCGGTGAACTTGACGGACACAACAGTGTTTGGTTCGGAAACCAAACTGTTCGTCGGGTATGAGTTTGTGTGATTCGGCATGTGACATTAATCTTTTGAAGATTATGCGTTCATACATTTTCCCCAGAGTACTGAGGAGACTTATCGGTCTGTAGCTGGACGGTTCAGCTTTCGGTTTACCCGGTTTATGAAAGCCAATGACAGTGGCTTCTTTCCATACTTGTGGAAAGAGATTGTTGTTCATAGCAGCATTGAAGATGGCTGCTAGTAGAACGAATAATTGAGCTGGGAAGAGTTTAACCAGTCGGTTATTAATACCGTCAGCACCGGGTGCTTTTCTGATTTTAAGGTCCCTAACTAAATCTAGAACCTCATCAGGTGTTACTGGGGGGAGGGGTTCGTCGGGGTCCTCGTGAGGGGGGAGAGCGGATCTACGTTCGACCTCTGCGTTCACTATGTCGCAGTGTTTTAGGTCGAAGGGTAGTAAACTTGGCGAGCATTGGGCCTCCAGGCTGTCGGCCAGGCACTCGGCCTTTTCCTCATCTTCAAAGGCCAAGCTTGTGTCGGGGCGGATGAGAGGGGGAATGTCAGTAATTGTATCGGACTTTAGCTTTTTGGTGAGTTGCCAAAATGCTTTATGAGAGGGCTCAATGGTGCTCATGAGTTCGTCCCAGCGTTCATCGCGCATCTCCTTAATACGTGACTTAACAGCGCGCTGTAAGCCATTCTTAAGGGAGCGGTTGGTGGCGTCTGGGAAGGCGTCATAGGCACGGATGGCTGCATTCTTCCTTGCGTGCGGGAGTTCAAAGTTAAAATCACTGGTCTGTGGTCTGAGTCTAGTTCTTGTAGCGCTTCTATTGAATGTAAACGTAAGTTTACATTTTTTAGTAGCGCTATGTCGAGAATATCGGAGCTTTGTTCAATATTACCTGGGAAGTGAGTGTGGGTCATCGGTGCGATGACGTCAAAGTTATGTTTAGCGGCTAAGCGTGAAAGCTCGTTGCCTCTAGGGTTAGAGAGTCTAGAATTCCAGGTCGGGCTTTTGGCATTGAGGTCGCCAGCCAATATAACTGATGTATCTAAATTTAATAATAGCGTGATGTCAGGCTCGATCGGGGCCATGCTAGTGTTTTTGATAGGAGGTATGTATGCCGATATGATAGTAATGGAGGGGTGTCCAGTCATTCCTAGTCGACAGATGGAGGCCTCTATTTGCGAAAGTGGGGGCGTGATAATGGGTATGCAATGGAGAGAGTTTTTATAATAGATGAGGGTGCCACCTCCTCTCCTACCGTTCCTGTCATTGCGGACTACTTTATAGTTCGCAACTTTAGGTACACGTAGGGACGGTTTTAGATAGGTTTCCTGGAGTAGGAAAACGTCTATTTGATGGTCGCGGAGAAAGGTCGCAATCTCCTCTCGCTGACCGGAAATGCTGTTAGCATTGAAAAAGCCTATTTTTAGGGATCTGGGTTTGATTTTGCTACCTGTGTTTTGTGTATGCATTACGGTGTGAAACTTAGGTAAAACGCGGATAAGTCGGCGTATTCCGACATGAGGGCCATATTGGCCTGGATGTTGCCTCTGGCTGCTACGAGCTTGGCGTGAAGTTCGTTGCTGCGGGCAATCACACGCGGGTTGAAAAACCTCGCAAGTACATCAAAGGTACTGGGGTTGTATGGGGCCGGTTGAGGTGTGTGGGGGTGAACCGGGGGCGTGGGGAGCAGTGGTGGCCGCCGTGGGGCGGTCGGGACTGCGGGGACTGGGATGGGATGTGCCATCAGCGGGGGGGGCGTGGTTGCCTGTTTTGCTGCCTGGGAAGCCTGTGTGGGCTTTAGGGCAGGGAATGCCTCCTGGTGGTTACGGAGGTTCCACGGCGAGGCACGCTGGGGTCTGAGTTCGATAGGACCCGGGCTTTTCTGGGGCAGCTTGGTTCGCTGCTGCTGGGGCTTGGCTCGGGGGGCCCTTGGGCACCCGCGATAGCTCGCCGGGTGACCAGATTCGCCACAAAGGACGCAGCTGGGGGGCTCGGTGCATAGCGCCAAGTCTTTAGGACGAGCGCAGTCAGCTGTCGCGTGGTCGCCGAGGCACTTTACGCACCTGGCCCTTGCGTAACAGTGACGCTGCGCATGTCCGTATAGCTGACAATTGTGGCATTGTCCTGGGAGAGCATTTTTATAAGGTCTCTCAACCTTGATGCCTGATAAGTGGCAGACGGACTTGATGTCGCATATCGATTTGCCGGCGGCGGTGTTTTCCAGTACGACAAGTATCATGTCGTACGGTGCGCCGTTACGGCCTCGGTGCATGCGATGCACCTCTAGGATCGGGAGGCTTTGGGACTTGAGATCTTCTGTGATCTCGTCCACTCGCAGCTCCTTAGGCACGCGTTTTATAACGCACCTGAATTGACGCTCCTCGCTGAGGGCGTAGGTGTGGTATGACACCTTACGCTCCTTGAGGAGGCGTGTCAGCGACCTGAAGTCAGCTGAGGTAGGTACTTGTACCTTAATGCCTACAGCCGTAGGGCGGGCATGAGTGTAATTGATGCGCTCGAGGGCGCAGGCCTTGGACACATTGGTCCACTGGTCCTTGTCATGTATGTATAGTGGGGGCGGGGCAGGCGCCCTGGGAGCCGCTGGTGCAGCGGGCTGTGAGCCTGGCTTGGGAGAAGCGGGGCGAGCTGTAGGCTGGGTAGCCATTATGGGGGTGGGGGTCTCCGTAGTGGGAGCATCTGAGGCGCCAGCCGAGGCTAGTGCTTGCTTTTTAGCAGCACGGGCCTCCTTGCGTTGGCGCTTGCTGCGCTTACGGGAGCCCTTAACGGGGGTAAATCCTTCTGAGGACGAAGAGAATTGGGCCGCTTCTTGGTCAGAGCGCTGGCCCTCGTCGTCGGATACTACGTCATTGTCGTCGGACATGGCAGAGTTGTACCCTGTCATGTCATCGTCTAATGGTGTCGGTGTCGTAGGTGAGGGAGACCCGATAGGAGCCGGGCAGTCGGGGCTGGCTGGGCTATCCGGAATCGGGGCGGTAGATAGGGCGGTAGGCGCCGGGCAGTCTGGGCTAGCAGTTGCGCGGGCGGGGACTATGAAGTCCGGGTTTATTTCATTAACGAGACTGGCATTTCGCCGACAGAACTCATGATCTTTCAGCATGGCTTCTATGAGCCGCTTATACAGGCTCTTCCCCATGGTGGGGTAAGAGACGTCCGTAGACGCTACCTGTGGAAATCTATCCCTAGGCTGTGGGCCTAGGGATGTGTGGGGTGCTCTTCCCTCCCTGCCTATTCGACAGGGAGGTAGGTGTAAGGGCGTCTAGTCCGTCAGTACAGAGAAAAGAGTAGCCCTAAGGGCTATGGATCGGGTGGCACTTGGTCGAGTAATAATTTGTGTACTCACGCGTCTACTCAATTCTAGAAAATCCCAGAAGAATATCAACACAAGTCACTTATTATTATTAAAATCTAAATGTTAAAATGTCTCTGCTTACAAAGTCAGAATTTCACTTCACTGGTTAGAGTACAATGTCACTGCACCGAGTCACTCACTGAAGAGAATAGTCACTGATTTTTTTTACACGCACTTGTAAATGATTTACGCGGGCGCGGACCGGCTTCGCGCAGTTAAAATATTTTAACCGGGCTATTGATATCTATTTTTAAAAGACACACGGGCGTCACCGCGAAATGCGCGGGAAAAATGCGCGGGAAGGGGCGTGGCCGGCGGTAGGGCTTCACTGGCGGACCGCAGGGGCTCCTGGGTCGACGCTCAGTACAGGCTCGTGCTTCAGGCCCGCTGCTTCAAGCGTTATCGATTGTAGGATGAAATATAATTGTTAATTCAGCGTCGTGGAGTTGGGTGCGCCGTAGAGCGCGATAGGTTAGAGAGTGCGTGCGTCCAAACCGGAGTTCAGAAGCAATATGGGTAGGTGTACTACTTTTATCCTATACTATATACTACGAGCGGTAACGAAACCATAGCGACTTGTAATTTGACGCCAACGCCATCTATCGAGGGTGACCATGTTAACCAAAAACTTTTTCTGGTTTAACGCCAAGGTATCTATACGTAGTTACCTACATGACATTTTCCATTTAAAACGTTTCGGATCAATAATTATATTTCGCTTTATTAAGCTGGGACCATTTTGCTTACCCATTGAAAGGGTTTTCGAAAGGGTTTTTCTAAGCGGTTAAACAAAAACCTATACGATATGAGTAACCCTTAAGAACGGCTTAAATTATATTTTGGTAACCCATTGAAACGGTTTTCGATAAAAACCCATACGATGTGGGTAACCCTTTAGAACGGCTTAATTTAAGCCATTCAAAATTACCCACACCGTATTGGTTTTTCGTTAACTGCTTAGAAAAACCCTTTCCATTGAAAGGGTTTTCGATAGGGTTTTTCTAAAATTGTAACCAAAATGGTCCCTGGGTAGAATAGAGATAGAATTGGTCATGCTACGCATGCTGGGCGGATATCGAAATAACATAATATTAAGATTTTTTCATGTTACTGTGTTTCAAGTAGGTATGGAATCCATTGAAATGGGTTATCATGTAACCCTTTCACTGGGTTTCAAGTATAAAACCCATTCAATGGGTTATCATGTAACCCTTTCAATGGGTTTCTAGTATAAGACCCTTTCAATGGGTTACATCATGATAAAGGTAACCCATTGAATGAGTTACCCCTTCGAAATAAATAATATAAATATAAATAATATTCAAATCGAAATAATCTTTTATTCAGTAGCTTGTTTTATATTTTCAATGTAACAGGTTTAGTTGTCAGATACCATATGCTACAGGCTTAACCCTTAACCGGGGTTTTACGGTCCCTGCTATTAACTTCCGCTTCTGTAGATCGCGAGCACGGTCTGCAAGCAAAAAACAAAACTGAAATAAATGTGGCATTCGGTGCTAACCTATAAGGAATTGTTACGCTAAGCCTAGATTTAAGAAACATTATTATAATATTGTAACGGTGTTGTTTAGCTTAATAGATACTGGTATTTTTCATGGTATGATCTCGAGCAGTTTTAGGTACTTATCTGTGGCGCTGTGTCTGGCCCCTTACTGCCCACACAATGCCACTCATACTAGTCTGTCACAGCGTTATTTTGAAAATATTCCTTAAAAAAAAAACCATTTCCAACAATATTTTTAGACTCGATGAGGATGTTTTGCTGACGCGAGTGCTGTCATTTTCCCAACTGGTTCATATAAAAAATAATTGTAAGTAACGGATAGGAAACTAATATGATTATTATTTGATTGTAACAGAAAAATAACAGAAAGGAATTTATTAGCGCAAGTTAAAATAACAAACGTTTTTTAAATAAATAATTACTAATGTTAAGCTAATTAAAACATCTGGTATAGGAGAATACCATCATCACTATGATCACTGCGTAATGCGTATACATACCTATTACAGTTCGTCTACTTATATTAGGTAGAACAGTGCTACTGCAAAACCGGGGCGGGTCGCTTGGTAGATACATAATGAAACAACATTTTGGTGATCTTAATTATTGACATAAATCATTGAACAATTCGTAAAGCAGTACAAATTTCTGCATGATTGTATTAATTAGAGTTATGTGTGAATGTCATTTTTCGAACGGTTGCAATCTTTTGTTTTTAAACTTTACATTTGAATGAAAAAAAGTTACTAAGATAGAAATTTAAAAAAAATACTCATAAAATAAATTTAAACGCGAGAAAAGTTTGGTCTTTTTCTTTTAAGTAAAAAAACGAAAAATTCATAATACTTGATTTGATTGATATTGATAAAGAAGTTAAGATAAGGTCGTTTTAGTTTAATAGTAATAGTAAGACATTACTTTGATTTGATTTTATTTTTATTTAATTTTGATTTGATTTAAGTAATTTTGTTTTGATTGTAATTTCATTTTTTTATTCTAATGTAATATTGACTATAATTTTGATTTGGATTTTGATTTTAATTATGATCTTGTTTTTTATTTGATTTAAATTTTTGATTTTTAAGTAGACACAACTCGACCTCAAGATCTACTACGAGATGATATACTTACATTTAAAAAAAATCGAGTTGTCAGTCTTCATCTGAATCGTATCGTCCGAAATAAACTAGTCTTCAATTGAAAGCTAGTAGTGAATCATCTAAAGTACAGTCGGTCTCCATTTAGTGGTCCCGTATTTATAGAGCGTTACTCAGTACTCAAGCATTACTTAAGACTAGTTTCAACCAATCCAATGGCTTGAATCTAGTCTTAAGTAATGCTTGAGTACTGAGTAATGCTCTATAAATACGGGACCTAGTGTTTCAAGCTCAAGTAATAGCTCACTATTTATATTTGTATCGTATTGTTAATAGCGGGTAAAGTTGATTGTCTCTTAATAAGGGCTTCATATTTGTGTGTATTAAAACTGTCGTGTGTACAATACTCTTGCCTTATTTCAACAAACATTTATTCTGCACCTTAAATATCCTACACTTACGAATAAATATCTTTGTCATTATAGAAGTTTGACTAAGTGCTAATTTATATTCGATAGGAATGGCGAATTGTGCGGCCCCAATCTTGCCTAATATTATTTGTAAATTTTGTCTTTTTTCCGCTCTTAATCAAAGCGATCTTCTTGCTCACGCAACCGTCGAGTTTATTTTGTAGGGCGAACCCGAACGAGCGGTGGCGAGGGTGTCGGTTTGCGCCTGCTGAGATTGTGTGAAGTTTAAATGAACTCGTGTGAATGAGACAGATCGCTTTGGTTAGGACGTAGCGGTATGAGTCTAGAATATGAATGTTTTTTTTTTATAATTTTAGTAAGTTTTTATTTTGATTTTATGTATTATGTTTTCTCTTGTACTCTTACACACGTTGTCTACATCTCTTCGTCTACTTTCCTTGTCGCAGGTATGCTGGAAGAGATTTCTTTAGAAATAAGCATCACCTTTGTTGTACGTATTTTTCTGTTCCTTTTTCTTGTCTGTATATCTGTGTACATAAACTGTTAAATAAATATAAATATATACATGTCGTTTCTGCTGTTCAAATTATAAAAATCGTATTATTGCATTCATTTGTTTGTTGTGGGTGTACTATATATAGCCTTACCCTTCAGGGATTACAGGCGTGATGTTATGTTGTTCTGTTGAAATAAAATATATTATTTTTTGAAAATTGGTGTTTTATTTTGTAACCAGATGTTTTTTCTTGTAAACAAATACTTAGGGTCTTATCACACTAGCAATTTGAGAGCGTGTTTCCAGCGAGGCCATTGTTTGACGAGCTCGCCACGAGTGCGCAACGTATTCGCCGCGTTTGTGGAACGAGAGCGGTTGACGTGAGTGTAAACGAAGGAGAGAGACAATTGAATGTGAAATACTTTGAAAACGCGGCGAACACGTTGTGCACTCGTAGCGAACTCGATAAACAATCGCCTCGCTAGAAAAATTGGCCAATGTTTTAAGGGTGTGCGTTACCCAGGCCAGATGTTGTCGAAAATGGGCGTCACACGCCACAGACGGCACTAATCTCCGATTTTGTTGAAATTTCGCGAGGGGATTGTACCCAAATTATTCTATTTAGTACCTCTATTGAAAATAATTGTACCTCTTGGGTTTTGCTAAAAAATGAAATACAAGAAGGACCGTCTGTGGCGTATACGCCACGGACGGCCCATTTTCTTCGGTAGAAGTTTGAGATGCACAATATACATCAAAGAAGTGTACCTAAATAAAAACCTACGAATTCTAAATATTAACCCGATAGCGCGCACCAAACGGCCGCAATATTAAATTGAAAATGGTGAAAAATTAACCTAAAAACGCAGCACTCAGAAAAAAGGTCTTTTGGTGTGATTATTTCATCCTAAAGAATTGTACCCATTTCACACCTCACAAAAAGTATCAGTACTGCCTTGAAAGGAACAAATTATAAAAGTAGCCGTGCTATGGAAAACGGCCAATACTTCTAAAGAATATTTTATACAGTTTCCCTTCGATCAAGCAAGTTTAGCTTAGTTTTTAGGGTTCTTTACCTCGAATCATGTGTCATCACGATGATCACTCGTGTGTCTGTCTGTCCGTCTGTCACAGCTGATTTTCTCCGAATCTACTGGACCGATTAAGTTGAAATGGGGTACACACATGAACTTCTGTGACCCAAACACGGACGTGTTACGTAAATAAATTAATTTTGAATATGGAGGTCACTTTTGGGGGCAAATTAGCAAAAGAAAAAAGAAAGTTTTGCCGACTGTACCGTGTGACATATCAAAGGAAAGGGCTTCTTTTAAGAATTTTATGTATATTTTCTTTATAATTTTAAAATAGTACTTTTGAAATTATTTAAGAAAATAGATGAAAAATTACCATTATCTCCGAAACTACTGAGCCTAAAATTTTGATAAAAATACAGAAAAACCTATAAGAAAGAGAGAAAGAAAAAACATTTATTGGGACTTGCACAGATAACAAATTAAATAAAACACACTCATAGAAACCAAAAAAAAAACAAAACCAAAAATAATACAAAGTAAACAAAAATAAAATAAAAACAAAGTCCTGTACGAGGCCAAAAGGCCCGTATCTCTTAAGAAGTCTGTGGTCTTAAAAAAACCTGGTAAATCACTCAATATTGTGCGTACAAACTTACATTTGCAGTTGGAATGTATGGGGATCATGTTTTTCAACTACAACGTTAAGTTTGTTTGGATAAATTCATCCCAACTACGGAACCCTACATTGTGCGTGGTCCGACACGTACTTGGCCGGTTTCTTTTTAAATTATTATTAGAAGCTTCTACTTGCTTAGGCCCTCCTGTTATTTTATAAGACAGTTTTCAAGCACTTGCTATCCGTTTGAGCTGAAATCTGGCACACCTAATCTATTTATCTTTGGTGCCAATGTAATACATAGATACATCTATATGGTAGGTACTATGGAGCTGGGGCTCAATTCTGTAAAATAACCAACTTGTCAATAGTGTGTCAGTAGTGTCTCAATAGAATAGTCATTGACATTTGGTATTCTGCAAACTGTTTATGGCCATTCACTTGCCACTGTAGTGCCATTGAAACGCCATAGTAAGACTATTGTAATAATTGGTAGTCTGGTCCACTATAATGTTACAATGGCATCATGATGGCCAAACTTACGGTAGTCTGTAAATATTTTAAGTGTATTTGACAGTTGTTTCTATCGTGTTTCAATAGTGTTTTGGCCATCAACCGCCATTGTGAAGCCATCGAACAACGACACCTATTTTCCCTATTGATTGGATTCTATTTGTTTATTTTTTAAATTTAAAATAAAATGTCCTTGTGTGTATGCGTCTTACGTATCGAAATTGATAAAGTGGACGTAGTTTTTCGCCATAATGAGGCCTTCTGTACCTACTTTGCGGTGGCGTATTATGTCATTGGCATATAGTGCCGACCGCCAAGGTTTGCTTTTGCGCCAGCGCCGCAATCTCACGCACTAATGAAGCTGCAAGTGAATGCCTTTCATGAACTTCCCAAGATGTGGTTTGTCAAAACGTTTCAGCTTGTAGGGAGCAAGCAAGGGAGCTAATTGACGAGCTCATTTCCTTTCTCCAGAGACACCGACGGCGGAATGGAATCCCTGCTGAATTAAAGGTTTGTATGTGAAGGTACCTAACCCGAAAACCATGAGACGATGTAAAAAATCCACGATAAAATTTTTTTTCTTCAGTATTCAAATATTTTTTTATTAATAAGATTTAAATTCAAATATTTCGAAAACGGTGCGTCCTAGGCAAAAAATAACCAAAATTTGACCCCCCCTTAGGTACACCCTCAGTGTAAGCAGCATCCCAACATGAATTTAAGGTTTTTTTTTATAAATAAAAAAAAACAACAAAATTATAATCGAAGGCCCATATCTCGGAAACGGTGCGTCGTGGGGCCATGCGTCTCAGAGTCTAAATGGTTTCTATAGTCAAGTTTAACCCGGTACTGCAATAAAATTGGTAGAATTTCGAAAAAAAAAAAAACGATATATTTTTAAAATTTTAAATCCTCGCGCCATAGCGCCCCTAAGGCCTACACTCATTGAACGTTATTAAACTCATGTTTTAGTAAAATTTGATGTTTTTAATAATAAAACGTTTTTATATTATTACATAAACCCATATTATAAAGATTTAATTGATACAAATTGGATTTAAAAAGTGGTAGGTTTGGTATACCTCATGGGTGACGGAACGAAAAAATAATTTGTTGTGATAAATCATTTTGTTAACAAAGTAATATTTTACAAAACAGGTTTAAAACATGGAGCCATTATTGAATTTCGAACGAGTACCGAACTAAGTTTTCAGTTTTGTATAAATAACGGTATTTCAATCACAGTTACGTTCTATTACAAAAACTGGCTCCATGGTTTAAGCCATGTCAAAATATAAATCTTGTTTTGTAATAAGGCGGATTGCGTTTAAAATAATACCACCACAACAAACAAGATAGTTCAGTACATCGAATTTGATTGTCACATCTAGGTATTACAAAGATGGCTAGGTCTGTGTTGGCGATGGTGAGTTTGATTTTGATTTGCTGTTTTCTCCTAAAGTATTGCATGTTTCTGTAACATAATTACGTTTTTGTGAGGTGTGAAATGGGTACAATTCTTTAGGATGAAATAATCACACCAAAAGACCTTTTTTCTGGGTGCTGCGTTTTTAGGTTAATTTTTCACCATTTTCAATTTAATATTGCGGCCGTTTGGTGCGCGCTATCGGGTTCATATTTAGAATTCGTAGGTTTTTATTTAGGTACAATTCTTTGATGTATATTGTGCATCTCAAACTTCTACCGAAGAAAATGGGCCGTCCGTGGCGTATACGCCACAGACGGTCCTTCTTGTTTTTCATTTTTTAGCAAAACCCAAGAGGTACAATTATTTTCAATAGAGGTACTAAATAGAACAATTTGGGTACAATCCCCTCGCGAAATTCCAACAAAATCGGAGATTAGTGCCGTCTGTAGCGTGTGACGCGAAAATGGTCATTTGAATCTAATAGATAATTAGTTTTGCGGCTTCAGTAATTGTTGCGCACATTTTTTTTGTTGCGCTTATAGTTTTTTAATTATTTCACAAAAACATTTCCTGCTGGGGTAACGTTATCCCAGCCAGACCTTTTTCTTTTTAATGGGAATATTTAAATAAATACTAGCTATAAAATTAGTTGTCTAGATAAAGTAAATGTTGTGCCTTATTTTGTATTTGTTCTTTCATCGGTTGCGAAGTTATTCGAGATTTTGCTGGGGTAACGTTTTTGGTTTTGCTAGATCTTTGAAACGGTTAAGCGGATTCTTATCATATTTTGTACATGACTTCTTAGGAATTAGTTTAAATTTGTTCTGCAATAAAAAACCAAAATAATGCATAGTTTAAAGGTTATTTCATTAAATAGAAAAACACTTCCAGCACTCTCAATAAGAGGTCTAAAGACTTACTTTAAACGTTATTTTAAAGCTTGTAAATGCCTTCAAATGTATGTGAAGTTTCATTAGTATCCTGTGAGTATTTAACAAGTAATGATGATATTCAGTTCTTCACGAGCACGGTCTTGATGCGCGCGGTGTTATTTGGCCACCGGATTGGATATATGAACTGAATGTTATGTCAATTATTAGTTGTATAGTTCAGTTGTATATCAGTTAAATTTCAGCGTAGTACATTGGATAATTAATGAGATAATACGATTAAAGTCATTAGGAAGTGAATGACCGAGGTAACCCGACCAAGTTTAGGTGGTTACGAAAAAGCGAAATCGCAGAACATTATGGTACCTTCTAAAATATGTAGGAAAGGATCCTGATCTGCCTCCGCAAACGAAAACGGTAACCGACTGGCGTAATTTTTTTTTTTTTTATGAATGGCATCTCGTAGCAGACCTAGAGGTCGTTGCTACTTAACCGGATATTCCTGTGGCTGCCCTAAGGTTTGTAATCTTAAAGCCTCCAGCCAGGGCGTAAATTATATATATTAAAACTAAACGACAGCGCACTAAGGGCACCCCCTGTGGGGTACGGACCTCGGCTAAGGGCGTCGTTGGGGGATCACAAAATTAGTAACAATTTGGGGACGGGCTGGATCAACATTTTGATCATGATTATTATCGGGGGATATTATATTTATTGCTACGGCGCTCTCAGCCTCTAACCGGGCGGCTGGCGCATCAACAATCAAGGGACGGGGGGGAGGACTTTTATTAACATTTACTCGGGAAGTTCGCGTGGTACCTCGGCGGCGAGGACGGAAGGTCGGTTTGTGTATTTTGTGCACTGTACTCGTGGCCCTATTGCTTTCCTGAAGGAGAGTGATGGGGTCATCCGGATCTATGAGAGTATGCCTCGGTCGGCGAGTCTGACTAATGGCAGAAGGCCTGTAACTAGCGGCCTGCACAACCAAGGGGTTGCGATGACGTTCCGCGGATTCGAAGAAGCGCTTTGCAAGGCGCTTCATATACTGCTTGATGGTAGGCATCTTAAGGTCTACGTGAAGTTGTTCGTTCCGAACGAACCAAGGAGCCTTCGTAATTCTACGGAGATCGGATCGGTTTTGAAGCGTCTGCATCTTATGAATGTGATACGGCTTTGTGTGAGAGAAGACTACGCAGGCGTAAGTCATGATCGGTCGAATGCACGCGGTGTAAATACGCAATTTGCACTTAAGGGACAACTTGCTGCGCGGGTTGACTACGGAGTATAGTCTGCCGAGAGCAAAACTGGCGCGCGAGCGCACCTGTTTTATGTGCTCGCCGAACGTTATGTGATGGTCTAAGACCACACCGAGATATTTGGCTCGCTTCTCCCAAGGGATAGGCTTGCCGAACATGGTGATCGGTTGGGGGAGGGCGGGTGATCGCCGGGGCCTACAGAATAGGACCCCCTGGCTCTTAACAGGGTTAACTTCGATCCTCCACTTCCTGAACCAGGCCGCGAGTCTGTTGACTTCGGTCTGAAGGATGTGGGCGATCTTGTCTTGCGTGAGGCCGGTGTAGTCGATGGCCGTGTCGTCTGCGAACAGAGCTAACTGCGCCTTTCTACATTTGGGGATATCACTAGTGAATATAGTGAATATCAGCGGTGCCAGCACAGCGCCCTGAGGGACGCCTGCGCGGAGCGGATGGGGGGAGGATAGCGCACCCTCGATGCGATAGCGGAAGGTGCGGTCCGACAAAAAGTCTCGTAAGATGAGCACGAGACGATCGGGCACACCGAGTTTGTAGAGCTTATATAATAAGCCGTTGTGCCAGACTTTGTCGAACGCTTTCGCAATGTCGAAGAACACAGCACCCGTCATGAGCCCGCGCTGGAAGCCAGCGCTTATATGCTCGACGATACGGTGGACCTGTTGTACGCACGAATGTTGGGATCTGAACCCGAACTGTTCGTTTGGGATGAGGCCCTTCGTCTCGGCATAGTCTCTGAGACGCTTATAAATAAGCCTCTCATAGACTTTGCCGAAGACGTTGAGCAGACTGATGGGTCGGTAACTGGAAGGTTCGGTCTTAGGTTTGCCGGGCTTCGGGATACCGATGACCGTGGCACTTTTCCAAGCTTGAGGAAAAATGTTGTTGCTAAGAGCGCTGTTACGGACAACGAGTACATAAATATTAAATAGCTATTTACCTAACTTAACTTAGCGAATTAACTAGAATCTAATTAGAATCCCACTAGTCAATATAATAATAAGAGAAATCCAAGCAGAATATCGCTAACTAAATGTAAACAAACCGACGTTGGGTAAATAAGCTTATGTACATGTACCTAGGAAGTAAATATTTTACGGAGAATTGGAAAACCGTTAAATATAATCTTAGCTACTATTGGTGGCCAAAATCGAGGCATAATTATTAGCCAATAGTATAAACAAAATGCGGGGGCCGGTCTTCAGCTGTGGCCCGAAAATATGATGAAATAATTTCTTAAGCGAAAAAGTATAAAAGGAGGCCCGGGCGGGCGGCGCGCGCATTCTACTCTGACACGCGGCACTATCTACACGTTCCGACTTACGACTCATGACGACAGCGAAGCACCCTATTCTCTACGACACAGCGGACCCTGGGCGACTCATAGTCCTTTTCCTTCTGCATTATGAACGAGTGAAGATTTCATCGAGGAGGCGTTATTCAAGAGCTACGAGTTATGAGTCGAGTTCGTTGATAATAGCGTCTGTCGTTTGTTAGGCGTCAAAGTTTTATTTTATTTACTTCGTTATTGTTGTGTACCAAGTTAAGAAAAATATAGTGGCAAGTGCCTTTCATCGACCACGGTGTTTATCTTCATATTATTTACCCCACTGTCCCCTACAAGCGCCATTGAAGATGGTGGTCATTAGCATGATCAGGTGAGCGGGGAACAGCTGGAGCACCCTGTTGGTGATTCCGTCTGATCCGGGAGATTTACGGGTTTTCAGACCCTTGATAATGTCGTGCACTTCGTCTGGGGTGACGGGAGCCAGAGGACAATCAGGGTCTTCGACCGGAGGGAGATTCGCCCTACGTTCGACTTCAGCGTCCACCTCAGCGAGGTGAGCTTGGTCTACTGGTTGAGAGCTGGGCGAGCACTGAGTCTCGAGAGTGTCAGCCAGGCATTCAGCCTTGTCGGTGTCGTCGAATGCTATCGTCCTGTCGGGTCGTGTCAGAGGGGGCATAGAAGCTACTGTCGGGGACCTGAGTTTCCTCTGAAGCTCCCAGAAGGCAAGATGAGTGGGCTCTAGTTCGCCCAGCATCTTGTCCCAGTGGGCCTCACGCAGTTCTTTCATACGCTTCCTTACAGATCTCTGTAATTGGCGCATGAAGACTTTGTTAGCGTCACAGGGAAAGACACTGTATGCACGAGTGGCCGCGTTCTACTCAGTCAGAAGTTCACGGACATCGTCCGGCAGCTTTCGGCGATGGGGGTCCATCGCCGGAACCTGCCTCGAGCAATCGCTCAGGACTGATTGTACGTGTTCCGTGAGTGAGTCGATCGCGGCCGTTGTGTCGGCGATCGAGTCAAACTGATCGGGGATAGAATCCAGTATCGGGGATGTGGTGGATTTCAGTCGGTCGCTTACTTTCCGCCAGTCCGTGACTACTTTCGTGGGGTTGGTCAGGGTCAAGGAGTCCGTCGCGAGGGGCCAGTCTTAAGACGACTGGCCGGTGGTCAGAAGTCAGTTCGTCCATCGCCTCTATCGAATCCAACCGTAGGTTGATATTCTTTAGGAGCGCTATGTCCAATATGTCCGGGGATTGATTGGGGGTATGGGGGTAATGAGTAGGATTCATCGGGCCGATGATATCGAAATTTAAAACGGCGGTGAGGTCAAACAGATGTTGGCCTCGAAACGTAGTGGTATTACAATTCCAGGACGGATGTTTGGCGTTGAGATCACCCGCTATGATAACGGATTCACTCAGGCCGAAAAGAATCGAAAGATCGCGAGACAGCAGTTGAAGACCGTCTAGGTTCGTGGTCGCGGTGGGCGGCATGTAAGCCGAAACTATCGTAATCGGTTGATGACCTGACATTGCTAATTTGCATGCAGACACTTCAAGACACGAGAGAGTTGTCGGAGCATCGAGCGGGATGCAATGGAGAGGAGTCCTATAATAAATCAGGGTGCCGCCCCTGTGGCATCGAGTCCTGTCATTGCGAACTACGCGATAGTTCGCAATTGACGGGTCTCGATGACAAGGCTTGAGGAAAGTTTCCTGTACTAAGAGAATATCTAACCGATGGTCGCGGAGGAACACAGCGATTTCGTCGCGTTGTTCTCTAATGCCGTTGGCATTGAAAAAGCCTAACTTGAGTGATCTGAGTTTAGTTCTCGCGGGGGCCTTATTATACATTATGGTTCCTATACGCGATGGACTCTAGGGCTTGCGTGATCTCGGGATACGCGTGATAAATTCTCTGGATCTCCGATAGATCGCAGGAGTTACGGGCTACAATTATTTCGCTGGCCATTTTCTTGGCGCGGGGCGAAAGAAAGATGTTAAATGTGCTCGAGATCACATTAAACGCATCGAAGGTGTTAGGTGATGCGACCACTGGAGTGGCCGCGGGTTGAGGAGGCGCGCGAGTGTTGAGAGGGGGAGCGGCTTTGGAAGCAGGCTCTGGCACGCGGGCCACTGGGGGCGCGAGAGGCGCGCTTCTACCGGCGGCGGTAGATTGTTGTTGCTGAGCGCTATGAGCGCGAAGTCGAGGGTCCATCAACCGTGGGATGGGTTGAGGTTGAGGGGGGGAGGAGCCATGTATTGGCCGAAGGCAGGGAAGGCCTGCTGGTGGTTAAAATGGTTCCACGGACTGGACCTTTGGGGGCTCAGTCGTTGCGGAGGTTGGGTCAGAGAGGAGGAGAATCCCCCCTGGTTATCTCTCTGTTGCCTCGCGTCGTAACGCTTGGTCAATTTCGAGGAAGACGATTTAGGTGCCTTAGGGCAGCCACGGTAATTGGCTGGGTGGCCTTGTTGGCCGCAAAGAACGCAACTGGGAGGTTCGGTGCAGAGGGCACGGTCTTTTGGTCGTGAGCATTCAGAAGTGCCATGCTCACCCAGGCACTTGACGCACCTGGGTTTCGCGAAGCAGTTCTTCTGCGCGTGACCGTAAAGTTGGCAACGGTGGCACTGTCCGATAATGCTGGACTTGTGCGGTTTCTGAATATCAAAGCCTTTAAGGCTACAGATCGAAGCGATCTTGAAAATAGGGTGATGCCCGTCAACCTGAGAGCATACGACAAGAATCATGTCGTATGGTGCACTGCCTCTAGAGCGGTGCATCCTGTGGACTTCGAGGACAGGAATGGCCTGTCGCTCTAAGTCCGACTTTATGTCTGCGGTGGCAATCTCACTGGGGATCCTACGGATCACCACACGCGTCTGACGCTCTTCGGGGAGGGTATAAGAGTGGTATGAGATGCCTCTCACCCGAAGTGTCCTGGTTAGTTCCCTGAAATCGTTAGCCGTGGGAACGGTGACTTTTATGCCCGGTTGGGTACTGACCGCGCTGGTGAAGTTGATCCGCTGATCAACACACCAATTTGAGATTTCCGTCCATTTACCCTTGTCTTGGATGACAATGGGCATAGGACGGGAAGCCTTCTTAGAGGCAGAAACGACAGTGAAACCGCCTTGGTCTTGCGTGGAAGACGCCGGGACCGGTGACGGAGTAACGGTAGGGAGGCCGCGGTAGGGGCCACTGAGGTGGATGCCACGGGGGCAGAAGGGATAGGGGTCGAGGGAGGCTCGTACGCCACTATCTTAGTTGCCTGGCCCGACTTACTCTTCGACTTCTTCCTCTTGCCAGGTCCAGAGGTTAGGACCCCTGGCTTGGCAGAGGGAGAAGAAGAAGACGAAGAGGAAGAGCTGGACTCTTCGGAGTCTGAACTGCTCGGACTTGGCGCGCGATTGTCCGCAGGTGCGGAAGTGTCCATTGACACGATCGGGCTAGGGGAGGGACTCTGGAAGTCCTCTTCCGCCTGTTGGTTCGTGAGTACATCGCTGAACTTATCGATGCCAGCAGAAGGCTGGCTCTTTAGTTCAGCGAGTTGAACTCCGTAACGTTCTAAAAAGGCTGGGTCCTTAAAAAGGACCTTTCTGAAGAGCGCCACAATAAGGGCGTCCTCCATAGCGGTTAAGGGGGGGTTCCTAGTAGGGAGGAATTTTGGAGCCGTCTCCACTAAATTTCTACCTATCGTTCCCTATACCTAGCTCCCCGGGTGGATTGGCCCGGGGATGTGTTTCCCTCCCTGTCGGGTGCAGACAGGGAGGATGTGTAGCCTATTGGTGAGCCCTAAGCTTGTGATCGACACACCCTAGAGACACTAGGTGAGAAGCTGTGGAAGGAAAACTGCCACCAGAGCCGACTAGGAGATCCCCCAAGGCCGGTTAACTCTGGGACCCGTCCAATTTACTGCCTCCCCCTGAAGGGGTTCGGCGGGTGCGTTTGGGTCAACACCGCACTCGGTTTCGTTAACACCGTAAGGTTTCCACCGAGGACCACGAAACTGGTTTCGCCCAGAAGGGGCCTAATGAAGCTACTCTCTGAACAAACTGTTAAGAAACGCTTGCCTTGAAAAAGGCACTTTTTTTGATCTAGTGTCTTTCGATTAAATTAATTAATAAATTAATCAATCTAATCAATTGACGATCGGTTGTAGTCGGGGCGACTACGAGAGCGTTACGCAAGCGTAACGTACCGGGCACGAAAGAGCAGCGGGAGACCGGGGCACAGCGAGAGCAGCGCAACACACGTCCTTCCGCAGCGAGCTTCGAGCGCAGAAAAGGTAACCGACTGGCGTAAGGTTGAACATCGCCTTACGCCAGTCGGTTCGGCATTTTATTGTTAATTACAGTGACTCTATTCATTAACCCATACAGCTTAAATAAAGGATGTTTATGTTCTCACAAATCACTTAAGATGTGTTTTGTTTACATTGGGAACAAAGGGCAATAAATCTGGCGGCCATTAAGATAAGGATTGGGCCTTGAACGTTTTGACGTTTGTTATGTCATAGGGTCTGACAGGTTAAGACCGTCACGTCAGTTCACCTAGATCAAATTCCTGAGGAAATCGATACAGTCACAGACGCACTGGGTGCAATCGACCTACTCACCAGCCACGTACAAACGGTAGTGAACGAACACGGCAACAACCAGTGATGGATGACCATCGCTGGGAACTGCCAGCCGACGTGCGTGTTCTGTTGACAAGGAAGAACGCATCCATTCGAGCCTATGACGCCTTTCCCAACGCCGCCAACCGCGCTCTGATGCGTGGGTTACAGCGTACTGTCAAATCACGTATCCAGGAGATGCGGGACGAACGTTGGGATGAGCTTATGACCACCATCGAACCCTCACAACAAGCATTTTGGCAACTAACCAAAAAACTTAAGTCCGATACAGCCACCGATATTCCACCACTTATCCGTCCTAATCAAAGCTTAGCCTTTGAAGACGAAGATAAGGCCGAATGCCTAGCTGACAGACTCGAAACACAATGCTCACCAAGCACACTACCAGCTGACCAAGCCCACATTGCCATCGTGGACGCAGAGGTAGAACGCAGGGCCGCCCTCCCCCCTCACGAGGACCCAGATAAACCCATCCCACCTGTGACACCTGATGAAGTTCTCTCCCTTGTGCGGAACCTCAAAACCAGGAAAGCACCTGGCGCTGACGGCATCACTAATAGATAGAGTTAAATTGTTTCCTGCTCAGTTACTAGTTTTAATGACGGCCATCTTCAATGTCGCATTAAATAATAATCTCTTTCCGCAAGTGTGGAAAGAAGCCACAGTCATTGGCTTCCACAAACCAGGCAAACCCAAAGCTGATCCAACCAGCTACCGACCCATAAGTCTCCTCAATACGTTGGGGAAGATTTACGAACGACTCATTTTTAAAAGACTAATGGATTATGTCGAATCCAATAAACTACTACCCGACGAACAATTCGGTTTTCGAACCAAGCACTGCTGTGTACGCCAAGTCCACCGAATAGTCGAGCACATCAGTGCAGGCTATCAAGCAGGGCGCATGACAGGTGCGCTCTTTTTCGACGTAGCGAAGGCATTTGACAAAGTCTGGCACAATGGCTTAATTTATAAGCTATATTTACTGAAACTGCCCGACCGTATCGTACTCATCATTCGAGACTACTTGTCAAACCGTACTTTTCGCTATCGCATAGGGGAGGCTCTCTCATCCCCACTCCGATCCGAGCCGGCGTCCCCCCAAGGATCCGTGCTCTCCCCCCCCCCCCTCTTCTCGCTCTACACGAGTGACATACCGAAACATGACAAATGTCAAGTGGCACTATTCGCCGACGACACTACCATATATTACACAGGCCGATGCACCGAACCCATTTCTCGACACCTCCAATCAGCAGCCGACGCTCTCGAGCAATGGTTCACGAAATGGAGGATCGAAGTTAATCCGACCAAAAGTGCTGCCGTCCTTTTTGTCAAGAATGGCAAAAACAGCGATGCACGCACCCTCACTCCACCCGTCACTATGTCAGGCCAAGCAATCCCCTGGGATACTAAGGCCGAATACCTGGGGGTCACACTAGACCACAAGCTAAGATTCACTGAGCACATAATTTCAGTACGTAATCGTGCCAACTTTGCGCTCAGTCGACTCCACTGTTTACTTAACGCACACAGTAAATTGACCCTTAAATCTAAGGTACGAATCTACACCACGTGCGTACGCCCTATCATGACATATGCTGGCGTCGTGTTCGCACACGTCGAGCCGTCATGCATACAAAAATTACAAACACTTCAAAATCGATTCATGCGACGAGCCACGGGAAGCCCCTGGTTCGTACGTAATGACCAGCTACATGTCGATCTAAATCTGCCGACCATCAGGCAATTTCTCAAAAAAGCGAGCCAACGCTTCTTCGATTCTGCTGCAAATCACACTAACTCTCTAGTGGCAGCAGCTGCCCGATACACCCCTTCACGCATTTCACACACACGACGCCCAAAACACGCACTCACAGACAAAGATGACGACATAACACTCTATCAAGAGAGTATGAAGTCAATTAGAAAAACATACATCGTTAAACACAGATCCCGTATTCGGCGGCGAATACCTCCGCGGAATAGAGTAATTAATAACTCACCCCGTCCCTTGCCCCCGCCCGCCCGTGCGGACCAAGTAGTTACAAATATTATCCCTAATAATAATTCGATGCTGCAAGTCCCCTCTTGCTCAGTAACCAGTAGCGCCCTAGGCCGAGGTTCGAGTCCCACTAGGGGGCGCCCCTAGGCCTGCTACTTAAAATCATATTTACAAACACTAACCCGGCGAGAGGCCCCTCAGGCCCCGCCAATGTCCGCTGAAGTAGCAAAGGCACTCCGGAGCCACCTGCAAAAACGTCCGTATCAAAAAAAAAAAAAATAGTAATAACAACAGTTCAATATCTTTGATTTTTATACAAACTGTGTACCTGGGTACATATGTATAAAAAAAAATAACCTATCGTTACCCATGGCCTGTGATACCTTTGTTAATGACATGGGTAGGTAGGTACTCGAATAATTATTTTTCTGTATTGTAAGTACCTACCTGTTGTGTTGTTATATGAATATAAGAGCGATAGTTATTTCTTATTTATTTCTTTCCTACTAATTTAACGTTGCTACATCAGTACCTAAGTATTAAAAACCTAATTTATTGCATTAAAAAATCTGTAATTTTGAAATAGTTTTAATAATGATTAATTTAATAGTATATAATTTAATAGAATATAATTTAATAATGATTAATTTAATGGTATATAATTTAATAATAAATAACTCACTAACAATAGATAATAATTTGATGTAAATGAACTGTTAGGACATATTTATAATGCATGGGAAGATAAATGCGATGCCTTGGGCATTTTTTGTGATTTGTCCAAGGCATTCGATTGCGTTTTTCATGAAACGTTAATCAGGAAACTCCGCCACTACGGGATCCGGAACACCGCTCTGGATCTTCTTATTTCATACTTGAGTAATAGGATTCAGAGCGTAGACGTCAATGGGAAAAGATCTCCCGGATCTATAGTAATAATGGGAGTCCCACAGGGCTCAATTCTTGATCCTTTCTTGTTTCTTATTTATATTAATGACTTGCCTTACCTCCTATAGGATAATCATGATATAGTGTTGTTTGCAGATGACACTTCACTTTTGTTTAAACTTAAACGTCAGCAGCTGGTTACTGACGGTGTAAATAGCGCGATCTCAAAAGTAGTTCACTGGTTTAATTTTAATAATTTACTTCTAAACGAAAAAAAAACAAATGCATTAAGTTTACGCTACCTCACGTTAGGCAGGTGAAAACTAATGTGTTAATAAAGGGCCAAGAATTGAATCCTGAAGATAGCACAGTATTCTTGGGCTTGACTTTGGATGCTAAGCTTCAGTAGCTGTAGATAAACTGTCAAAAAAGCTAAGCTCCGCAGCATATGCTGTTAGAAAAATTCGTAATTTAACTGACATAGAGACAGCCCGTTTAGTATACTTTAGCTATTTTCATAGTGTAATGTCGTACGGTATTCTGTTATGGGGAAATGCTGCCGACATTCAGACTATCTTTGTTTTGCACAAAAGAGCTGTTCGATCAATTTATAAATTAAGTCCAAGACACTCTCTCAGAGAGAAATTTAAGGAGATTAATGTAATGACTGTGCCTTCTCAGTATATTTTTGAAAGTCTATTATATGCCCATAAAAATATAAAATTATTTAAAAAATACAGTGATATCCATAATATAAATACTAGGAACAAACACAAATTTGTTGTACCTACCTACAACAAGGCTCAAGAAAATAGGTGGCTTGTTTCGATGTCAATATATACGCTTTTATAATAAACTTCCAAGCCACGTTCAAGATCTAAGCCTTAATAAATTCAAATCATTCATTAAACGTAAGTTGTGCCAGAAAGCCTTTTATACTGTTAAAGATTATATTGAGGACAAAAAGGCTTGGGATTGAGCTGCTCCAATTTTTGTACATATAGAGGTAGTTTATTTTTATTGTTTTTTTTTTTTTGCTAACTTTATTATTTTATATACAGTGACATTTAATTATTATTTTATACACAATGACATGAATATTTACTTGTAAAGTATTATATTATTTTAATTATTGTGAATGTGAAGACTATGTGGGTTATTGCATTATTTTTTTTCCCTTTCTTTTATTCTCAGTTAGTGTTAATCATGGTCTGGCAGTTTGAGTCATATAAGTGGCCTACCCAAATGTCCTTTCTTTGGTATTGATCGTCGCATCGTTGAGCTCCTTAAATTCTGAATAGAGCTGCACGATTACTGACAAATGCGTGCACTGACTGGTCAGGTCCACTCAACCTGTGTGGTTCTTTCCTCAAAACACCATTTCAGACACCAATCTACATGGTCTTCACATGATCTGACCAAGATTATGTCTGGACTTTAAAAGAGACTATGACCTCTGAGTTTGTTTCGGCCTTTCTTCTCAGAGTAGTCAGATAGGAAACGCCGACCTCATCTAGTTTTTAAAATATGATTGACGTGTAAAAGTGTTTGTACAAACCTACTTACAGAAATGTTTACTTACTCGAGTTTATGTTTTCGTATGCACGTGTTTCTGTGACAAATAAAATTATTTTTCTTTCTTCTTTCTTTCTAAATATTTGCATGCCGAATGGCAACATATGCTGATCTTTGTACAGTACTAACACCTATTGATGTATCATCTACCCATATTTGCAAAAATAAAGTTATTCTTATTCTTAAAACTAATTTTCATTCTATCCTTATTTGTTGTAACTATGCATGAATATCCAAGCTTTTTCTATTCTGTTCTATCGAACCCATATTTCTAATTTTGTTAATGGTTCTACCTAGTTACTACTAGTCGTGTTCGCGACGAAGCGTCACATATGTAGTTGTATATAGGGAATTTGCATATTAACTTAAATTCACATAGAAATAGATAGTTTGGGTTTGCGACGAACCGTCACATATGTATTTATATAGATGTATCTAATTTGCATATTAACTTAGATTCACATAGAAATAGTTATATTGTTTGGGTTTGCGACGAAACGTCACATATGTAGCTATATAGGGAAACTTGAATATTAACTTAAATTCAAATAGAAAATAGCCATAGATGTAAGGAACATAGCTTAGCGAGTTTAGTATGTGAAACCGTAAGTACGACCATTTCAACCTCAATTAGGTGGGCTATATAGTTATATGTTATAGTTTTTTTGGTGTATCCAGGTAACCTAGATCAAGACCTAGCCCTGGACCTAACTTTTAGGTATCTAATCAAATAAATAGACCCAGTTAATTGAGCTTGAATGTCGTAACTCATTATTTTTGTAATGTGTAATTTTTTGAGTTTAACAGGTGACTTTTCAGGACGCGTCACGCCCTGAAAAATACACATGTATCATTTTAAATATTAGATTGTTGTAGGTCTATGTACTGGCCTGAGGTATCTGTAATCAAAATAGAAATCGGTCTAATAGTTTCCGAGAAAAACGATTAGAAAACCAATTTAAATTAATAATGCTAATATTTTTTCATGTTCCCACTGAAAAATTCCTTCAGTGGGAATGGATATAGTAGATGCAGATACCTCAGGTCATGGGGAATTTTACAGGGATTCCAACGATGTATAACATGCCTTATATATGTGTTTATATTAGGTGATATTATGTAGGTAATCAAGTAACATGTACATAATGAAAATATGAATAAATCAACGTTGAATCAGGAAGTAATTAGCGGCCCTCGTTACGGTAAAGTAGGCTCGTACTTAATCAAACGTGATAAAAATTTAATTCGTAGTCATCGGCAAGGAATATTTTACATTTTTAAATAACTTCAGTGTGTCCCTAATTCGCTTCCTGAGGGTGCATCCAAACTATGGTGTTTTAATCAGGTAATATAACCCCCAAGGGTTCCAGGACCCTTCTCCTTTAGCAATGGTACAGTTGAAAACAAAGCAGGTGTACAGTTAAAAACAATATAAGGGGGCCTAAAATGGACGCTTTAGCAGAATCATATTATGATCTGCGTACAATTCATACATCCCGCAATTCATCTGTTTGACAGCTGATATTTGACATTAGACTTCAGTATAGCACTTAATAATTTGTGGACCATTTTACAAAACTCCATACAAACTGTCTAACAGATGAATTGCGGGATATGAATTGCACGCAGTTTCATATTATGATTCTGCCAAAGCGTCCATTTTAGGCCCCCAGGTGTTGAGAAATAAACTCTTGAAGATAGCAGGCTGCTCGAAGATATCTGGAACTATAGGTGCAGGACGTCAGCGCCGTCTGGACTGGGAGGCCTACACACACACCGGGATAACACCCTGGATAGGCATTACACCCTCCCTACACCTACACTGCGTCCGACGATCACGCCCGTCCGGCACACGAATATTCACGATGAGTAACACCTCGTCGTCAACACTGTTGACGATCGGGAAAAAAAACTCCCATTCGTTCAGAGTGTTGACGAACGGGAATATTTTTCGACTATTCCCGATAAATAATACCCCTGTAGGATATTCAGGTGCAGGGTAAAATGTTTGGTGAAATAAATAGAAGCGAATATATTAAATAGTTATTTACACGACAGTTATAATCACTCACAAAAATATACCTAGTCATTACACGATAGAAAATACACAAAAGTTATTAGGAAAAACACACAATCTTACCCACTATTAACACTATTAAATACTTATGAGCTTTTACTATAAGCTAGGGGCACTAGGTGCGGACTGACTATGGTTCACTACTTTCTTTCTCTTGAGGACTAGTTGCTTTCAGGCGAGTTGGATGAAGACTGACTAGTTGGCTGGCGGGGTATTTCCCAGTCACAAAAGTGGACATTTGGGAAAAAAGTATTATATCTATGAAAGTCGATTTTCAGCCCACTGTGCGGCGGGGGACAGCTAATGAAAACGCCAAACAGACGAGGCATATACCTAGTAATAATGAATGTATACTAGGTATTATAGAAAGGATAGCTGCCTAAGAACAAGGAATTATTCTAAGATAGCTGCTGTAACTTCCGTCTTTTCATTAGCCGACCCCCGCCCGCCGTGACGACGACGCTTGGATCAAAATATTACCAGCTTTTTACAGGGTTTTATTTTCCAGGTGTAATTGTAACTTCCGACCAAATTATCCAGTAGAACTTTCTGTGTGCGTTACCCAGGCCAGATGTTGTCGAAAATGGTAATTTGAATCTAATAGATAATTAGTTTTGCGGCTTCTGTAATTGTTGCGCACATTTTTAAATTTGTTGCGCTTATAGTTTTTTAATTATTTCACAAACACATTTCCTGCTGGGGTAACGTTATCCCAGCCAGACCTTTTTCTTTCTAATGGGAATATTTAAATAAATACTAGCTATAAAATTAGTTGTCTAGATGAAGTAAATGTTGTGCCTTATTTTGTATTTGTTCTTTCATCGGTTGCGAAGTTATTCGAGATTTTGCTGGGGTAACGTTTTTGGTTTTGCTAGGATTTGCGGATTCTTATCATATTTTGTACATGACTTCTTAGGTATTAGTTTAAATTTGTTGTGCAATAAAAAAACAAAATAATGCATAGTTTAAAGGTTATTTCATTAAATAGAAAAACACTTCAATTGGTTCCAGCACTCTCAATAAGAGGTCAAAAGACTTATTTTAAACGTTATTTTAAAGTTTGTAAATGCATTCAAATGTATGTGAAGTTTCATTATTATCCTGTAAGTATTTAACAAGTTATGATGATATTCAGTTCTTCACGAGCACGGTCTTGATGCGTGCGGTGTTATTTGGCCACTGGATTGGATATATGAACTGAATGTTATGTCAATTATTAGTTGTTTAGTTCAGTTGTATATCAGTAAAATTTCAGCGTAGTACATTGGATAATTAATGAGATAATACGATTAAAGTCATTAGGAAGTGAATGACCGAGGTAACCCGACCAAGTTTAGGTGGTTACGAAAAAGCGAAATCGCAGAACATTATGATACCTTCTAAAATATGTAGGATTTAGTACAGATTTAGTACACAAGTTTAAAAAAAATTCGTGGAGTTCATTAGGAGTTATACCTTATTATAATATACGCATAAAAAGACAAAAAAAGAATACATTATCAACAAACTTATAACACCCCTCTTTTTGCGTCGGGGGTTAAAAATTATATGTTGTCGTCGTCACTATCAGCTAACAAAACTGCTTTTCCTGGTATCAAATTAAAAATTTCACTTAAAAAATATATTTAAGTAACACTATTATAACAACTCGTAACAAAAACTCATAATAACAAAAGGTACAATTTTGTATACGCCCGAGACGTATACGGGGTGCGGGGGGCAAAAGTCCGAGTGACACACCAATCGCGCGCTCAGATCGGCGCTACCTCATAAAAACGACTTCTGCGCATCTACCAACTTTTGCCAAGTTACGTATCGGGGACTGTAATAGCGCGCGGTTTTAGAGCATTTTTATTTACCTACACATTACATTTGTAATAATCTACTTACTATATGTAGAAAAATCTATTTAAGTCCTGATCCATAGTAATAAAGATTGTACAGTGGCCAGCAGGTCAACCTACCTAAATCGTAATAGTATATACCTAGCTAGATATAAGCACGTACTCACCGTAGATTGAGAGTTTCTGAGTTACAGACGTAGAGAACGTCAAACGATATTTTTTACAACTTCACCACGCAGCCATAGTCGCCACCACACTCATAAGCAGGTATTATGTCGCCATCACCGCGTCCATCATCGCGGTCCACGGCTATTGCTATGTTGCCATTCTGTTTATGCCTACAATAAAAAGAAAGAGTACATTTTTTGTCTAAATCCTTAATGGGGTTTCAATTGTAGTTTTGCTACATATTTGAGCCTTGAAACGTCATCTATTGCGAGTTTATATCAACGCGAGTGTTGCAACAAGGTAATTATGGATTTCTTAAAGTCTATGTGTCCAAGGAGTTTGTGGAAATAAATACCTACCTACCTGTTGCGGTAGTCCCGACTCCCGACATTGATAACGATAAAAATCGGTCGCTAAGTCATGAATTTCATTAATCAAGTTTCAAGTCTATTACAAACTAGCTTCCGCCTATGGCTTCGCCCGTATAAAATGTTGACAATGTATACACAAAAACCTTCCACTTGAATCAGTCTATCTATTAAAAAAAACTACTTCAGAATCCGTTGCATAGTTTTAAAGATCTAAGCAAACAGGGACAGACAACGGGAAGCGACTTTGTTTTATAGGTACTATGTAGCGAAGGATAAATTTGTCGTTATCATTGTTGAGAATTCCAGTCCAGGTAATAACTAAGTACGAAAAAAAAGAAAATAATAAGTAAGTTCCTAAATTCAAATATTTAAGCCTTAAAAAAAATACAGTTTTAGATAAGTAGGTACCTAACAACATGTACATATTAATAATAATTTTGCTACTATTTCTGTAGTTACATTATGCAAGCTTACCTTGTTCGTGAATTCATCAAGCAACACGCACTATAATTATGATCATCAATAGAAGCACTCCACATTAACAGTAATTCGCCACACTTATTATTATACAACGTGTTTTTTTTGATATCCCATAACTCTAGGGTATGATTGAGGCCATATCAAAGAATCAACTGGCATATGAGTTATGTTCCAATCCTTCGTTATTTTTTTTTCATTTTTCATACAAAATAATTCGGCAAAGTCACGATTATTAATGTAAAACACCCTTACGTGAAATATGACAACGTCGACAAGGTAGCTTTCCCTTCACTAGCTGCCGCCGGGAAGCCCCGATACCAACATACCTACATATTTTATTTTACTACACTACTGCGAAGTTTGGCACCCTCGCAAAAGTAAAGATTCGTCATACTGGTGACAATTTTTGACCTAATTTAATTATGATTGATGATATCTCCGAAACGATGCATTTTTGGACCACTTATTCTAGGAGTTTTAGTATTATTTTTACCTACAGAATATAACCCTAAAGTTATGGGATATCAAAAAAACAGGTTGTATAATAGCTCTCACGCACTCTATAAATATTTGCAAAAACAGGAAACGGAACTGCCGAACCGCACGCGCACTCTACAAGATGAATTATGTGATTATGGAGCATGTTTAGTGCGTTATGCAAACAATGAATTACCCCTTCACCCCACCCCTCCCGCGTCCCACCGAACGACATGTTAAATCGGTGATTTTTGATAAGTATGTGCAACTGGAAGATAATAATAATGTTTTCATAGTACAGATATTATTATATTATTATGTATTTAACAGTGTACGCGTCTGTACCGAAATTGTAAGGTGTATTATACTAAACATTTCAAAAGATAGCATAATGTTCTGCGATTTCGCTTTTTCGTAACCACCTAAACTTGGTCGGGTTACCTCGGTCATTCACTTCCTAATGACTTTAATCGTATTATCTCATTAATTATCCAATGTACTACGCTGAAATTTTACTGATATACAACTGAACTAAACAACTAATAATTGACATAACATTCAGTTCATATATCTAAAGTATATTTAATTTCATATATTTAAAGTAAGTCTTTTGACCTCTTATTGAGAGTGCAATTGAAGTGTTTTTCTATTTAATGAAATAACCTTTAAACTATGCATTATTTTGTTTTTTTATTGCAGAACAAATTTAAACTAATTCCTAAGAAGTCATGTACAAAATAGGATAAGAATCCGCTTAACCGTTTCAAAGATCTAGCAAAACCAAAAACGTTACCCCAGCAAAATCTCGAATAACTTCGCAACCGATGAAAGAACAAATACAAAATAAGGCACAACATTTACTTTATCTAGACAACTAATTTTATAGCTAGTATTTATTTAAATATTCCCATTAGAAAGAAAAAGGTCTGGCTGGGATAACGTTACCCCAGCAGGAAATGTTTTTGTGAAATAATTAAAAAACTATAAGCGCAACAAATTTAAAAATGTGCGCAACAATTACAGAAGCCGCAAAACTAATTATCTATTAGATTAGTAAAAGAGGCGAAAGACATAATTATAGTACTAGAAGTAGTTTGTAATAAGGGGTTATTACAAAACAAGGTTTATCTTCAGACCCAGGTTTAAAACATGGAGCCATTATTGAATTTCCAACGGATCTATTAGCTCAACCAGGTTTCAGACTGGCAAAAGTAGACTCATCTTTCATGGGGTACTGTTTAAAATGTTATAATAAAATCCCTCCCGTCATACTTCAACTGAATGAGACGAAATTCAAATCTCGTATAAAACGCACACTATGCAAGCAGGCATATTATAGGTTGGGGGATTACATCGCTGATAGAATTGCTTGGCTCAATGCTGGTCCAGCTCCACAACCACAACTAATTTATTAACATTTGAAAATACTGTTGGAGCTGATGAAGATTGGAAGACTATCTTTTCATTGTATAAACTCGAATCTCCTTTGTATTATATAATTGCATATCACAGGTGTGAGTACTATGTACAATAGAGCTACCATTTACCGGGTAATTAAGTCTTTCATTGACTTAAATGTGCCCTGGCGGCTGAGAGTATGTCATGCTCACTCCGATGTCTCGCTGATGGTGGCGTGTGTGTTGGATCATTTAGCTCCCTTCAAAATGGTTGAGCTGCATGGTGCTGATCCATGAGTCATGTTCGTGAACGGGCGCTGTCAGTTGGGACTGGTCATCTCTTAGCTGCCACGGCTTATTTTTAATTATTTTAGTTTTGAATTGTTATCTTTTTATCACGGACGCTTTTGACGTATTGCATCGTTCTCACATGTTTAACTTCAATATGAATGATGTAACCAATATTTTGTATCAATATTTTAATTTAAAAGAGTGTCCGTGGAGTTTCCTGCCCGTTCTTCTCCATAGGAACCTACTATTTGGAATGGGCAACTAGCTTCATATTTGTAACTGACCGACTTCTTGACAATTCAAAAGTGCCTGTCAATGGTTTAATTGAAATAAATGCTTTGAGTTTGAGTTTGAGTTTGAATGTCACAGTACACTATTTTTTGTAACTCATAGTTAGTATAAGTATACTGCAATGATATGGAAGCGCGGAGTCTTCTTATACAGGCAATGTTTTGCTATAAAGAAGGCTCCAAACACGTTTAAATGTATTATTATGCTAATTATGACAATTCATAATTTTTTATTTTTATTTATTTATTTAGTTAGAATCCCCTTCTTCTTCGTGTCGTACGACTGTATTTCAAATCTTGTTGGCCCGAAACGTCGCCACTTCCACAGCGTCGTCGGTGGCAATGCAGAGATCACTTTGACTGCATGTCTTGGGACACAGAGAGCAGGGCAGGATAGGAGGTGGAGCATAGCTTGCGACAACTCCACATCCACATCCTGCTGCTGTTCCGTCGAGGTAGTCGCACTTGACCTGGTTACATTTTCCCACTTGTGTCTGGAGACGGTTCAGGGACTTCCAAGTGGACCACGAAAGGTTACATAGTGTAAAGTAACATTTGATGTGAAATTTTGTTTAGAAAAATGAAAAACTGACATTATCATAAGTACCCATTACTAATAAATGTACCCACTTGAGAAGGACGCATCAATTCCCTATTATAATTTTAAGTGCATGATTAAATGATAAAGAGATACGTAATTAGTAGGTACCTGGTTGTATGCAACAAATCGAGCCGTATCCTGAGCCGAAAGACGCGTAAAAAGCGACTTTGTATTCAACAGGAATGACTCATTTTGAGCATTTGAAAAATTTATTAATTTTGTAATAAAAATGTTAAAATCCATGGTCTTCCTTTTATTTGTGACACTATGTTACGAGTATTAGCAAAAAATAATTCTTATGATGAAGCCTTCCGATCGGCATGATAAAGCTACAGGATTTCCGGTTCAACCATGCAATTATTTAAATATTTATGACTGCATTTTAAATTGTTTTTTAAATTCAAATAATGTCTTCTTTCAGTAATATGTTCCAGCTACAATGTTCAAGGTACTTTCCCTCCATGTGGCATATCCTGTATTTATAGTCTTTCTTTTCTATTTGTTTGTTTGTGATTATAATATGTACTTAGATTTGTTTTGTGTTATGTTTATCTTCGTGTTTATTACATGTTATGTTTACATACGCACGTTTTTCTGTGACAAATAAAATTAGAATAGAATAGAATACTCTTTATTATGTACACCATAAAAGTTACAGATATAAATGTTAAAATTTTACATAGGGTGACACAATGGCCGGTCTTATCGCTAAAAGCGATCTTTTACAGACAACCTTTGGATGGATTAAAGGGAGCAGGAATTATTTTTCTTTCTTTCTTTCTTTCAATAACGACGACCCTTAAAAATCAATTCCTTCCTCCCTTAGATGACTCTCTAGCTAGACCGTATATACCAATAAAGTAGGCCTACAATGTTATATGTACATACGCGTAGGAGGGCTCAGGACTTTCTTAGCGTATTTGGCGCTTCTTGATAATACCTTTATGTCGATTTTCTTCGAAAGATTTGATACTTAGGTAGATAGTAGGTAGGAGGGGAAAGAGTTTCCTGCCATACTTTATAAAGGGCGTCGGCCAGGTTTCCTGGTAGAGATGCTGTCGATTTTAAGAAGCTGTGCCTGATTTTTAGCCGTTGTGTTGGTAGTGCACCAGATGTTAAAAACCAGCCAAGTGCGAGTCGGACTCGCGCACGAAGGGTTTGTACCATTATCTATAAAAATGGCAAAACAATCACGTTTGTTGTATGGGAGCCTCCCTTAAATATTTGTTTTAATTTAATTTAGTTATTTATTTTTTAAGTGAATATCCTCTCTTTCGCCGAGCGGCCTTAATGAGGCCGATGTCAATTATGCGGGATTCACCAATCGGTCTGATTCAGTTCGTTCGTGGCGCACACCCATTTTCGCGCCAAATAGGCTGGTTCAGAAGAGGTTAAATAACTAAATATTCTATGAATATTTCAAGCGTCTACCTGTTGCCGTTATCAATATAGATCAAAAACGAGCAAAAAAATGACGTTTGTTGTAGGGAGCCCCCTTAAATATTTATTTTATTCTGTTTTTTGTATTTGTGGTTATAGCGGCAACAGAAATACATCATCTGTGAAAATTTCAACTGTCTAGCTATCACGGTTCATGAGATACAGCCTGGTGACAGACGGACAGACAGACAGACGGCGGAGCCTTAGTAATAGGGTTCCCGTGTTACCCTTTGGGTACGGAACCCTAAAAAAGTCACTAGTAAGAATAAAGCTTCTGTATTCTCTGTGATGTGTTTGAAAGCTGTTTACACACGGTAATGTGAGTCTGTAGTCTTGCGAGCGTGCGGCGAGCCTAAGCTAATGTTTATACTAGGTGTTATCGTTTCAAATAGCTTTAGTGGTAGAGATGTGGCTTGTTTGATAAACGCTCTGAGTTGATGTGTATTTAACTAGTAAATGGGGCAGATTTGTCGTATAAACACCATGCAATCTTTTAGCTGTCGAGCGATGGTTAGTTACGAAATCATAAGTCCTGTTTACACAAACATCATGACGATTGTGTCGGAAAAAAAGCCAAGTGCGTATCGGACCACGCACAATGAAGGGTTCCGAAGTTGGGATGAAAGTATCCCAAGAACAAACTACATAATAATAATAATAAATAAACATTTTATTTCTCTTCCACAAAGGCGCCTTAAAAGGGAATGAATAATAAAACCTCCACTAAATTCCTTTGCGGGAGACTGGACTGCACTAGGAAACCCTGTCCCACAGATTACCAGACCGCCCCCCCCCCCCCCCCAAAAACAGTGTTTGATTAAAACTTAAAGATAATAATTAACAAATTATTTTAACTTTTGGTAGAAGAATCAAAATTATAGGAAAAATAAAAAAGATACAAAATTAAATGTTATTGTTGAAGATTGTGGATGATGTGTGGTGTGGTGTAGTGTAGTGCGGTGTGGTGTGATATGGTGTAGTGTAGTGCGGTGTGGTGTGGTGTGGTGTGATGTGATGTGGTGTAGTGTGACACATGCATGACACAGGCTAAAAAACACATCTATCTTAAAACAATTAGGAGGCTTTCAGTGCTATCGTAATCAAGGTTCAGTAGATAGGTGATGAGAACTTGCTTGCACTTTGGTTTAGAACTGAACATTGTAGTTGAGAAACATGTTCCCCCATACATTCCAACTGTAAATGAAAGTTTGTACGCGTGCACAATATTGAGTAATTTAACATGTTATTTTAATATCGTAGATTGATTAGAACTATTGTCTGTATTTTTTTTCAACATTTTAGGCTTAGCAGTTTCGGAGATAAGTGGAGGGAATGGCCAATTTTCTTCTTTTCAATTTTCATCTTTTATATGTATACGTCAATTCTCATGATTTTTTAGCGTGTGACTATGTTTGTAGGAGTTAAACCTTTATTAAAGGCCTCCTCTCGGTAAGAGGGAGCGGCACGTAGTCCACGCGGACACAGGGTGGGTTGGTGGATGTCACATGCCTTCGAGTTCTTGGTTACTTCACCGTTTTGAGAGCAGTGGTGCTAAAATAAACATTTGACTACTATATGTGTAAGTTGTTTATTTAATAGACGAAAAATATTGAATGGTTTGTACATAATAATTTCAGATGAGAATATTTTATTGTTTCATACTTTTTAAAGCGTGATTTTTCAGTAGTCGGGTTTTAGTTTTTGAACTTATTTTTTATTCCAATTTTGGTTACCACAAGCAACTTTCTATTTAAAGCCATTACTCTAAAACTTAGCATTTAGTATGGTTCAAGTTCACCATTATTAAATAATCAAAAGTTTTCAAATAAAATGAACACATATTTACTAGGGGTCTCAAATAACCCTGGGGTACACAATAACTACGGGTTTTATAGCACAAACGGTGAAATATCAACACAGTAGACCCTTATAGTTAAGTTGTAACTCAAAAGTTAAGTTAAATTATTTAACCAACACAGTAAAGGGAACAAAATTATTTGGGTATTATGTGTAGACACTTCTACTGCATTGTTGTGTTGTTTTCAGTAAAGAATAATAGTATGAGCAACATCAATCTGAATATAAATGTTTTGAGCTGCACGATCACTGACAACTGCGTGCACTGACTGGGGGCCTAAAATGGACGCTTTGGCAGAATCTTATTATGATCTGCGTACAGTTCATACATCCCGCAATCCATCTGTTTGACATTAGATAGTAGCTACTATTTGACATTAGACTTCATTTTATCAATTCATAATTTGTGGACCATTTTACGAAACTCCATGCAAAACTGTCAAACAGACGAATTCCGGGATATGAATTGTACGCAGATCCATATATCCATACCACTGACTCTGTGTTCTTTCATCAAAAGACCATTTTACACATCAATCTACACAGATTTCACATGATCTGGCAAAATTATAATTATCTTGACTTTAAAAGAGACTTGTGACAGTGTGAAGTGTTTATTTTAAAATAATAAAAACATATGCCTGAAATTCTTACAACAAGCCCTTTCATTTGATATGTCACACGGTATTTTCTTATTTGCCCCCTAAAAGTGACCCCCATATTCAAAATTAATTTATTTACGTTATACTTCCGTGTTTGGGTCACAAAAATTCATGTGTCCCAAATTGTAACTTAATCGGTTCTGTAGATTTGGAGCAAATTCGCTGTGACAGACAGACAGACAGCCACACGAGTGATACTATGAGGGTTCTGTTTTTTTTCCTTTTGAGCTACGGAACCCTAAACATGAAGCAATGTCAGATAAATTAATTATATGATAGATGCATGGTGCTCACATATACAAACATTGTAAAAGTATTACATTTTCCTACAAATTTTAAAGTAACTAGCTTTTGCCCGCGGCTTTGCCTGCGTGGATGTCGGAAAATATCCCACGGACACGTCCTACCGGGATTAAAAGTAGTAAATCCTATGTGTTAAGACGCAGATATATGCCAGTGACCTTGAGTGGTTAGCTTGCGTGTTCTGTACTGAGCTCACGCAACGCGTCGGACGTTCAGCCAGTAATAGGAGTCGCCCATCAAGGAGCGCTGTCCCCAATTTGACGGATTATTAATTTATTATACACAAAAAAGGTATTAAATAAAACGCGTATACCAAAAGATCAATAATTAAATTATTTTTAAATTGGTGAAGGTTTCAATAAAATACGCTAGGTAGATTTTGCGCCATTCTCAGTTTTTTATCCGCGTTAGACATAACTTTACAAATTAATTTTAATATCTAATATAAACATAATCTAAAATATTCACATATTAAATTATTGAAAAAATACTCTAATTTAACAATATATTTTTTCCAAATCATTAACACTACTCGTTTAGACGTGATCTTCAGTATAAAATCGTCTTAATCCACAAAAATAAAACGTGTAGGTAACTAATAGACTAAGCGTAGTGCTCTTGGCTCACACCGCAGCATTTTTCTTACTTTTAGCATATTTATAACCGTAGTAACTTCTAAACGAAAGGTCCGATTCGAATAATTTAAAGAGGAATTTACATGTACATAATCAACCTTGACTATGAATTTACTTAGTTGGATAGGGAATGAATATCATGATACGAATGTCGTCGTCTTTTGATTCTACCTGTGTTTTGATTGACTAATTTGAACAAAAAACTGTTATTGTGACTTGACTATAATAGTGAGACTTGCGGAACTTTTTTGCGAATAATGTTGAGTACTATAAACATGTAGTAGATACCTACATTATTTTATGTATCTATCTATCAATAATTTTCTCAGTGCACGCCATATAATGACATTTATAGGCACATTTTTAGTAGGTACCTTGGGTTAGATTATTGTAATTTTCGTAGGGATCTCTAATTTTGTTGAAAATAAAATACAGGCCCTGTTACTCGCTTTACATAGGCGAAATAAATGTTTAAATCATTTAAGTAGTTTTGAGTTTATCCATTATAAACGAACAAACAAAAAATCAGATCTTTTCCCTTTTAATATTAAATTACATAGTCTTAGGATAAGGTAACCCAGATTCTTATCTTCAAAGTGCTTATTTTTAATTAGATAAAGATGTTTTTAACGAATTCAACATTGTTTATAAGTTAACAGACAGGACAACAGTATTTTATTAATATTAAGAGACTTAGGTTTACCTGATATTCTCGTTAATGACGAAAATAATTTCAATGTCAATAAAAATGATTTTAAAATTATTATGCTGTCTCATGTTATCCCTAAATGTCTGCATTTACGGGTATCTAGGAACAACGATTTCAGTGGACACCCCAGTGGGGCAAATACGTGGGCTCGTCAGGGAAAATTTTACAATGTTCCTGGGCATTCCTTACGGACTAGTTAATGAAACAAATCCATTCGGGGTAAGTCTTCACAATTATGTATTGTTCCAAAAATGAAACCGTCTCTTAGTTCAGTGTACCTGCTGGTGGTAAGTTCAATTATTCTGACGTAATATCTACGAGACTTTTTACATAACATAAGATAACATTATCCACGTTTAAGCAGAGTGTTAGGCAGAGGTGCAGCGATATATATAACTTGACCGTCTTCTCAATAACTGCATTCAATTCGTTTTCAATCTGCGTAAATATGATCACATCTCTGCGCATCGGTCGCTTCTTAAGACGCAGATACATGCCAGTGACCTTGAGTGGTTAGCTTGCGTGTTCTGTACTGAGCTCACACAACGCGTCGTACGTTCAGCTAGTAATAGGACTCGCCCATCAAAGAGCGCTGTCCCCAATTTGACGCATTATTTATTTATTATACACAAAACAAAAGGTATTTTGATAAAACGCGTATACTAAAAGATCAATAATTAAATTATCTTAAATTGGTGATGGTTTAAGAAAAAGACGCTTGGTTGATTTTGCGCCATTCTCAGTTTTTTATCCGCGTTAGACATAAATTTACAAATTAATTTCACTATGTAATATAAACATAATCTAAAATATTCACATATTAAGTTATTGGAAAAATGCTCTAATTTAACATATATTTTTTTCAAATCATTAACGCTACTCGTCTAGATGTGATCTTCAGTATAAAATCATTAAAAGTCGGTTATCGTCCCCTTAAGTGGTTGCCCATCATACGCCAGCGCAGAGAGCTAAGGCTAGGCTAAGTTTATTGTTAGATACTAACACCTATGGATATCTTTTGAATCCGAAATAAATATATTTGATTTGATTTGATTTGAAACGGCGCTGACCACCTTATTTTCATTTCTTGACTCTCCCTCTTCCCCTAGTTATCTAGCCCCCACTTTCAGTACATTTGCGCCAACCACAATAAAAATCTACGTTCTTCACACAATCGTCTTCTTCAATGTCCCACTCACCGCACTGACTTAATTCACTCTTCCTTCTTCGTTCAGTCTATCTCTCTGTGGAATGCGCTTCCCCAGGAAATCAGGATGGCAACCAACCGATTATCCTTTAAAGTTAAAGTTCGCGAGCACATTCGCAAGAAGCTGGCAGTATCATCACAACGGTAATGTTTTCCCATTCATTGTTTGGATTGTTGGTATATTCGTGTATTTATGTGTATTTATAAGGTCTTATATTTATTTATAATTAGGTATGTATATTATATTTAAAGTTTTTAATAGGTATATGTATATCTATAAATTTAAATAAATATTTATCCCTCAATTTTCGTTAATGCACCTACCACTGCTTGTCTCTGCATCGCCCAAAGGTTGACTGGCAGAAAATGCCTATGGCATTAAGTCCGCCTCTGTATTATATTGTGTGCTTAAAGTGTTAAATAAATAAATATATAAAAAAGAAAATGGTAAAATAAATATATTTTCAAGTAAATTATATTAGTTTTCGTATATTATATATTATGCAAGCGATTTCAAGACGACAACATTATCAAAAAATTACTACCAGGTGGATTACATAATATTGGTCAAACTGTAACATAATTATTATCAACCAATCGGTTAGTACAGTGAGCGCCTTTTTTTTTTTTTTTTGGTGGGAAATTATCAAATAACTTCTCCCGCTCTGGGGGGAACGGGCGGGCGTGTCAGACTTTTACCGACTAAAACCCACCCGTATTCCTTCATTTGCCTTCGTTCTCATAGGAATAGGTTCATAAGGGAACCCATGTCCTATTCTGTACCACTTTCTTTTTTTTTTTTGGGGTGGGATATTATCAAATAACTTCTCCCGCTCTGGGCGGAGCGGGAGGGCTTGTCAGACTTTTACCGACTAAAACCCACCCGTATTCCTTCATTTGCCTGTGTGCCAGGGCCACGATATCCCTTTCGGACAAACTCGCAACCCTGGCAGGCATTGGCCCTATCGGACCCCGTCAGTTGGTGCTGACATCTCTTTGAGGCGTGCGTGGAATACGACGCGCCGTCGACCAGGGCCTGGTCGTTATCGGTTGGTGAGCTACCCATCGCTCACCGTCCGCAGGCCCGCGCCTCCGGTGGCCGGAAATCGGCTTGCGACTCCCGACGCCCGGGGCGTCTCCTGCGGCGACTAGGGGCGCGAAGGCGCGAACCTTGCCTCTCCCTCACGCGTTCCGCCTCCTCCTTCGCAAGCATTACTAATTCGCAGAAGGAGGTGACGGCCTCCCATGCACTCTCGCTCCGAACCATGGCCTGAACCAGGGCCGGACGCGAGAGATCGCCGCCGCCAATCGCCTCCGTGAGGACACGGCGGTGCTCCACCCAAGCTGGGCAGACCTCCACCGTATGCTCCACTGTGTCCTCCGGGCGATCCACACAGTGGTGACACCCGGGCGTTTCCTCCCGCAGTACAGTGAGCGCCGTGAGGTGGTGCTTTAATTTCCCGCCACACCTACACGTGGACAAAGTCGATCGAAAACGCGAGATATGCACAATCACATTGATCATACGATCGAAACTGTCAAGTTCACCGTACAAGCCTTTGCTCCTTACTACTACTACTTACTACTGCAAATTGCCGAATAAACGTGACTGTGATTTTGTGCTCTAACATACGTTCACTCGTTTGCCTGAGTATGCTCCCACCTACCTCATGAAACCATAATATTATCGCTACGCCCACGCTCTCGCTGTCGTATACAACATTATTTTTAGTATGCGAAACCTGAATATATAGTTTGTTCAGAATAAGGAACTGAATCGATTTCAATAATTTTTACACCATTATTCTAAATCAGAAGTGGAGTTCATTTAAAGAAAAGAAATATCAATAATAAAACCGATTTTTATATTAAAGAAACCTTATCTCAAATAGAGCCACAACTAATATACGTCCGTCACGTCCGAATGCCACTGCAAAAGTGAGTGCCGCGCCGTCGGTTGTTGCCTCCCACCACCGGCACGTCTCGCTCGCCCCACCGCTCACGTGATCCTACGTCACGATGATGCGATGTTAAGCGGCCCCGTGTCCTATTCCTCTAACACCATGTTATATTTTGTCCCAAAAATATTTAAGTGTGATGGAAAATGTTATCACCATTTAATTACATACAATACAATGGCCGTACGATTAGGCCTACTGCCAAATTATTATTAATGAGCGCAAGACGACCCTGGAGGCGCGGGGGCGCCATTAGCATGTTTTTGTACGGACAACCCGGTAACATAACTTTGTAATTTTTCATGATACAGTTTTGGAATTTTGTACATAGATTCATAACATAAAAATACTAGACACGTGGTTCGGATTTCGCATATACTAAAAATAATGTTGTATATGTTATTTCAAAGTTTTAAAGCCCCATGACTGCCTATTTTTTTGCCTCTTTAATATATCTCAGTCAACAACCGAATATTTATTTGTGAATACGAGTACAAAAAGATAAACCATGACTGATAATAAAATTGTATTGTTTAATGTTATTTGAACTGACACGCGTACGGTATTATATTATACATATTTTACAGGACAAAGAGTAATTAAAAATCTCTGCAGTATTATAAAATAATAGTTTTTGTCCGCGTGGAGTTCGAAAAAAATACCTATAAAAACCTTTTCCATGAAAAAAAATACATTTGTGCATGAAAGCTTTCATGGTTATCGGTCAAATGGTATTGGACTTTATCAATCTCATAAACTTGTACATACTAACATCCATGTTTATATAACTAGATAGATTTTTTTGACATAAGTCAGGTAAATAGCAGAAGAGTTTTATGAATCAAAACTTGTCAATGAAGTATTACTTGTAACAAACTATTGAGGGTAAGATAGAGAGACGAAACGTAGCGTAAACTTACACTTCGTTGCATTTTGACAGGTTGAAGCGTAAGTTTACGCCACAGACGTACTAGTAGACAAGTTTACGCTAAGTTTCGTCTCAGTATCCTACGAGAGCAGGAGAACCAATATTCTAAAATTTGATCGTTGATTAAACAAGCTTTCCCTACAACTTTGGATAGGATAAAAGAACGTCGCCGCCGCCTTGACTTCACGGCAGACACACCCGTGCACAGCAGGCAGTGCTAACCTAATAATCATCTTTTTTCAGAAGGCTAAACCTCATCCCTACTTCGTTACTCCACGTGAAGCATTTGATGACTCAGCGATATGTCCGCAGTACGACAAAGGCAAGATTAAAGGCACGATCCAATGCTTGCATCTCAATATCTACAGACCAAATGTTATAAGCCCAGAACATACATTGCCAGTAATGGTCTATATCCACGGCGGAGCGTTCGCAGAAGGCAACGGAGCATTCCGCACGTACTCACCAAGATTTTTAATGAGACACGATGTCATTGTCGTCACAATCAACTACAGACTAGGCCCTTACGGTCACCTCTGCTTACCTAACACCGAATACAGTAACCAAGCGCTGAAAGACCAGAACCTAGCTTTAAGATGGGTTAAATACAATATTGGAAGCTTCGGAGGAGATCCTGACAATATTCTGCTTTTTGGACATAGCTCCGGCTCCGTTTCAGTACACTTCCACCTAATATTCAACAAAGACATCGTATTTAATAAAGTAATTCTGCAAAGTGGAGTGGCTGTTACATCGCTCGTTAACGAAGTCACAGACATTGCGATATTCGTGAAGGATGTCGGTCTGGATGCCGAGATTATCGATGTTGACCGTTTTATTCAAACTATATCGACCATAGACACAGATACGATAATCAACATCACGAAACTTTACAATTTCCGGCCTTGCATCGATGGGCAACTTATAATTAAAACACCGGAAACGAGGAACTTGCAAAGTATAAAACTGTTGATTGGTGGAACATCAAAAGAAATGCTTTATTTCTATCCCAGAGAAGATAGATACGACAGTTTCGACTTTGTCGCAGAATTAAACAATGGTTTTTCGGTTTCCAAAATGGCGGATAGCACCGACGCCATTGATGTTGTGAAACACTTTTATCTCGACAATTTAAATGTTAATATTGTTGATTTTGTATCAGATTTAGCTTTTAATTACCCTATGGAGAGAACTGTAAGATATTATATACAAAATCATTGTACCGTTTACAGATATTTGTTCTCATACGACGGAGGTCGAAATTTCATGAAAATTCGCGACAACATAACCACTGTAGGCTCCACACATGGCGATGAGTTGGGATACTTGTACGACATTCCTCTATTACAGAATACAACACAAGCGGACCAAGTCATCATCGACAGGATCAGCCTATTGTGGACGAATTTTGCAAAATACGGGTACGTATAGATAGTGAGAGATTGTAGAGACTTCAGCTAGGATTAAACACAGAAACTATTTGAGTCAAGCCCAGAATCTAGATTTAAGGCGTAAAACCCGCCCGAAGTGACTTTTTGATGTGAAACATCTATAGCCGCACGTAAAACCGATTGCCGGTGGGGCGACGCATGCCGCGTGGCGACGCGTCGCTACTATACAGTCTTTATGACATTGAGTCCATCTTTATTTTGCAAAAGAGAGCTGTCAGAGCAATTTATAATATAAGTCGCCGCGTATCTCTTAGGGAACTATTTAAAAATATTAATATTGTTGCGCGCACAACTAAAAAGCCTACTACTAGCGCCATCTAGTATCAGGTAGCGAAACTAGTAGAGTCAAGATGCTTCGAGAAAGTTCGATTCTAGAACTATCGACACCCGGTCAGTCGGGGCCGGTATGTACTCGAATGTTCTAGATGTTTCGGGAACTATCCGAGGCCCTATATAAGGCCGGTATGGGCCGCGCCGGAGTTAGTACCCATCAGTCTGCTCAACGTCTTCGGCAAAGTCTATGAGAGGCTTATTTATAAGCGTCTCAGAGACTATGCCGAGACGAAGGGCCTCATCCCAAACGAACAGTTCGGGTTCAGATCCCAACATTCGTGCGTACAACAGGTCCACCGTATCGTCGAGCATATAAGCGCTGGCTTCCAGCGCGGGCTCATGACGGGTGCTGTGTTCTTCGACATTGCGAAAGCGTTCGACAAAGTCTGGCACAACGGCTTAATATATAAGCTCTACAAATTCGGTGTGCCCGATCGTCTCGTGCTCATCTTACGAGACTTTTTGTCGGACCGCACCTTCCGCTATCGCATCGAGGGTGCGCTATCCTCCCCCCATCCGCTCCGCGCTCGCGTCCCTCAGGGCGCTGTGCTGGCACCGCTGATATTCACTATATTCACTAGTGATATCCCCAAATGTAGAAAGGCGCAGTTAGCTCTGTTCGCAGACGACACGGCCATCTACTACTCCGGCCTCAGGCAAGACAATATCGCCCGCATCCTTCAGGCCGAAGTCAACAGACTCGCGGCCTGGTTCAGGAAGTGGAGGATCGAAGTCAACCCTGATAAGAGCCAGGGGGTCCTATTCTGTAGGCCCCGGCGATCACCCGCCCTCCCCCAACCGATCACCATGTTCGGCAAGCCTATCCCTTGGGAGAAGCGAGCCAAATATCTCGGTGTGGTCTTAGACCATCACATGACGTTCGGCGAGCACATAAAACAGGTGCGCTCGCGCGCCAGTTTTGCTCTCGGCCGACTACACTCCGTACTCAACCCGCGCAGCAAGTTGTCCCTTAAGTGCAAATTGCGTATTTACACCGCGTGCATTCGACCGATCATGACTTACGCCTGCGTAGTCTTCGCTCACGTAAAGTCGTATCACATCCATAAGATGCAGACGCTTCAAAACCGATTTCTCCGCAGAATTACGAAGGCTCCTTGGTTCGTTCGGAACGAACAACTTCACGTAGACCTTAAGATGCCTACCATCAAACAGTTTATGAAGCGCCTTGCAAAGCGCTTTTTCGAATCCGCGGAACGTCATCGCAACCCCTTGGTTCTGCAGGCCGCTAGTTACAGGCCTTCTGCCATTAGTCAGACTCGCCGACCGAGGCATACTCTCTTAGATCCGGATGACCCCGTCACTCTCCTTCAGGAAAGCAATAGGGCCACGAGTACAGTGCACAAATTACACAAACCGACCTTCCGTCCTCGCCGCCGAGGTACCACGCGAACTTCCCGAGTAAATGGTAATAAAAGTCCTCCCCCCCGTTCCTTGAATGTCGATGCGCCAGCCGCCCGGTTAGAGGCTGAGAGCGCCGTAGCAATAAATATAATATCCCCTGATAATAATCATGATCAAAATGTTGATCCAGCCCGTCCCCAAATTGTTACTAATTTTGTGATCCCCCAACGACGCCCTAAGCCGAGGTCCGTACCCCACAGGGGGTGCCCTTAGTGCGATGTCGTTTAGTTATAATATATATAATTTGCGCCCTGGCTGGAGGCTTTAAGATTAAAAACCTTAGGGCAGCCACAGGAATATCCGGTTAAGTAGCAACGACCTCTCTAGGTCTGCTACGAGATGCCATTCATAAAAAAAAAAAAAAAAGCGGTGGAGTTAGTTTACTTTGGAAAACGAGACAAGCGAGAACAACTGAACGATATTTGAGAGTGACATTAAGTGATTGTGTTTTAATTGTGTTTAAAGTAGTAGTGTGTTTAAATTGGTGTTCTTAATTAAAGTGTCTATTTGTTTAGTTATTAAATCGGCAGTTTTTATTGTCACGAACCCCAAGCTCGTAACAATATCATGACGGTACCTTGCCAATTCATTTATGAAAATATTATGTATGTAAGGAAAAATCTACATCTTTTTAATAAAATAAGTGATAGACATAAATTTTAATACTAGAAATAAAGACAAAATAGATCAACCATTTTTCAGGTTATCTAAAGTATCTACATACATCTTTTATGGGGTACTGTGTTAAATGTTACAACAAAATACCTTGTGATATATTGCAACTAAATGAAAGAAAATTTAAAACTCATATTAAAAGAACACTTTGTAAACAAGCATATTACAAATTAGAGGATTATATACAAGATAAGAATGCTTGGAAACATGCTGGTCCTGCTCCATAGGACAATCTAGAGTCTAGACAAAATCAAACAGGTTGCTATTTTAATTGTATAATTTATTATTTTTATGACATTTATTTTAAATTCTGTGATTACCTTAACTCACACTGATATTGTTATTTTTTAGGAAATCGTATCTATATATTTTTTACAATTTTTGTAAATATGTGAGCACCATGTATCTATCACATAATTAATTTATCTGTCATTGCTTCATTCTTAACTCTTTTTATTACCTATTGTGGTATAGTAATTTTATTCTAGGTGCATCGTCTTCACATATAATTTATATAATTAATGTACCTATAAAAATATTGTACTAGATTTTAAAAGAGTACCGGTGGAGTTTCTTGCCCATTCTTCTCCATACGAAACTACCTTTTGGAAGGGGCGACTAGAATCAATTCTATTTTTTTGTAAATATTGACGTTCAAAAGTGCCTTTTATGTGCCTATTTGAAATAAACAATTTGACTTTTGACTTTGACATGTAACAACAACTTTGACTGCGCCCCTCCGTCGTCTCTTAGAAACATATAACACACACTTTTTCGATCTTGATATACTCTCACTATCTCAAACCAAATTCAAAAGAATGGCGGCTACGCAATTGCTTCCACAAAATTTTTCTTTAATTTTTTTTTTTAATCTTCCTAATCTAATTCGCCTCCAGTAGAAGCGTGGTTTTTTTTCTTTTATTTCTCATAATAGATTATTCCGCGGACATTGGTGTGGGTTACATGTAATAACCTAGTTTGTTATTTACTAAAATTGAACATGGAACTATTTTATGTCCCTATAAACTTAATAAAAATAAAATATGTAGTAGTGTGTAAATAATTTCGATGTTTCATATCTGCCAGGCGTCCCGTGATGGCTTAATTAACCGACTTCCAAAAAGGAGGAGGTTATATATTCGACTGTATGTTTTTTTTTTTATATCACTTATTATTATTTTTAAAATGGAGCTCCGGCTTTTTTGGATGTCGTAAAAGGCTGCGATGTGCGTGTACACCTCTGCCTACCACTACGGGAAATACAGGCGTGATGTCAAAATCAAAAATCAAAAATATTTTTATTTCACATAAGCCTACATGGGCACTTATGAAACGTCAGAAGCTAGGTGCACGGTTCCAATTGGTCGTTTCCTATGGAGAAGAGCTGGCAAGAAACCCCACGGTTACTTTGTCAATCTAAAATATCATTACTAATCTGTTTAGGGGTGACTCGTTTGATAAGTTTCCGTTTTTCAGTGACCCCACACCATCGACTTCAAATCTTGTACCAGTCAAGTGGACCCCAGTAACTGCAGAGGCGAAGCCCTATCTACAAATAGACGCAAACCTAGGGCTTCATAACGGGCCCTTCGAGAAACGTATGGCTTTCTGGGACTCCTATTATGCAAAGTATGGAATGATTGCCAAGGGAATAAGCCTAGGAGAGACATATACTGAAAATAGAGCTTTTAATGTATATTTAAGCAAATTATTGTTATTGTTAAGTCTTTTGTTAGATATATCTTAGAAAGTATTTAAAAAAAAGTGAGTATAATGGTTTTTGTTGGAAGCAACAAAAGGCCAAATAACGTGCCACCCCTTCCTTTAAATGGAGAACAGCTGAACCGTGTTTCTCAGTTCAAGTACCTAGGGCACATTGTGACGGACACCTTGAAGGATGACCACGATTTAGAGAGGGAGAGGAACCCTCCACTGTCGGTACGGGGAAACATGCTGACACATAGATTCGCTCGTTGTACGGAGCGTACTGCAAAGTTTCTACACGAGTGGTATATGGGTTAAATACACACAAAGTGCCTTAAAAAATACTTAAATGCCTCCGAGTACAATACAACAACATTTTCAGGGCTCTGTTGCGGCTCCCGCGTTCTTGTAGTGCTTCAGGTATACAAGGTGTTACAGGACGATTGACATTCCTATAAACCACGTAAAGAGTATCTTGTTTTTTACTCGTACACAAAAAATAAATCAAATCCAATGAATACTTTAGCCACAGGAAATTATTTTCCATTTTGTTATTTTTCAACACGATGTAGATCTGAGTCCGTAATAATAGGTAAACATTGTAAGGCGCGCCTAACGCGCCGCGCAAGGTCAGTAACTTTTCGTAGATATAGTGTTTACTTTTTATGCAGTTGATTCTGCTATTTATTTTGTTTGAAAATTGCAATTTTTAAATTTTCCATTAACTACTAATCTTCGTGTTTTAAAATGTTTCGATGGACTAGTACTGTGCTCGTTTTAATTTAATGTCGTACATCCAGAGCCAGATTGTATGTTTGCTGACGCGCGTATAGATGATTTCTATGTAATTATGTGGAAGAAAACCGCGTCAGTCATGAAGACTGTGCGGGGGAGTAGCAACAGTATCCCGAAAATGATAACAGTTAGATTGGACGCGGCTGTGTTCAATCGATTCATCAATCTGCATGTAAGAGGTGCGGGGATAAATCGACAGTTTATTTCCCACTTTTAACTCTGTATGTACACTGATTGACTTTTGCGCATGGTTGTGTAGATTGTTTCTACACAACCATGCGCAAAAGGTGCGCTTCCATGGTGCGCAGGGTGTGGGGCAGCTCCAACAGTATCCTAAGCATGATTCAAGTCGTCTAGACTGTGTGTTCGTGGGTCGCTGTTGTGCCATCTCACATGGGTTGCCACAACAGTGATCCACTACCATAATCAGCCTATAATGTTCCCACTGCTGGGACACAGGCCTCCTCTCTTCGAGAGCGACTGGGCTGTAATCTACCACGCGGGCCCAGTGCGGGTTGGTAGATGTCACAAGTCTTTGAATTGTTGGTTCTAGGACATGCCGGTTTCCTCACGATGTTTTCCTTCACCGTTTTGAGAGCAGTGGTGTCGAAATTATTTACACAAAGTAAAGCGCCTGCCTGGGTTCGAACCCACGACCTATGATGACTCGTAAGTCGGGGCCGTTACCACTGGGCCACCACTGCTGTCGCACTACCATTTGTTTGTTTTTGTGATCCACTACCATTTGTTTGTTTTTGTGAAGTGTCAGTTCTTACTAATATAGTTGTAAGTCTTACTAATAATTTTTGAGTGTAAGTTACTTGAATAAAGACAATTCTATTCTATTCTATTCTACTAACTAACATACTTTTAAGTTTGTTGTCGGAAAATAAAATATTTTTATTTTATTTTGTTTGTTCGCAACTTAGGAGTTTTCAAAATAAGAAGCACATGAAATATTGGGATAAACAAAAAAATAATATTAAAAGCACGACTGCCCGTTTATTACACTTTGGTAATATTCTGAATAAAATATAGTAATTGGTACAAATATGAATTTCTTTGACCCAAACACGAACGTTGGCATCCGTTGGCGACATCAAACGTGTGCTTATAAAAAAAAACCGGTCAAATGCGTGTCAGACCACGCACATTGAAGAGTTCCGTAGTTGGGATATTCGTAGTTGGGATGAATATATCCCAAAAACAAACTTAACATTGTAGTTGAAAAACATGTTCTCCGATACATCGATATACGTCACGGTCAATTCTCCAACTGCAAATGTAAGTTGGTCGACTATTACTCGTTAACTTGTAAAGCCTACTTATCTGTGATAGTTTTCCTTTTAATTTCGTTATAAATATACTACTGCTATGATTTTTTTTTAACATATCCAAAACCAAACATTTAGCTGGCAGGGGGACACTGACTCTAACAAAATTTAGCACTTTAAAGCTTAATATTACGCAAACGGATCCCTGAATCGAAAAATGGTTTTCACAGACCCTCAATATTTTTGAACGGCCTATCCAACGATTCATCCCCACTTTACGTGTAAGGGAAGTATCCTAAAAATATTTACCTTTACCATTTTGTCGGCGTGATTAATATGTAGGTATACCCATGCCAAATTACAGCTTTCTAGTACTACGAGTAAGTCTCTGAGCTAAGCCGGGGACACACGGACCGACATGGCGTAACTATAAGGGTTCCTTGTTGATTACGGAACCCTTAAATGTGTGTATCATTAGAAGCAGAGGGTTTTTAGAGGTTCTTTAATTAAAAAAACCGATCAAGAGCGAGTCGGACTCGTGCACGGAGGGTTCCGTACGTATATGTGATTTTGACGATTTCTGAAAAACTGTGCTATTTAGAGACATCGTTTTATTTTTCCTGTATTCTTTACATAAACTTCCATCACATAGAATAATTTCAGATTTCTATCTATGCAAACTTCGGATATAAGGGGGGGAACGCTATTTTTTTTTACATTTTTCATCAAAAGTCAACTATGCTGCCTAAAAAAAAAATGTTTGAGACTTAAAAATTTGACATAATGACACTTCAAATTTTTAAGACTCCCTTTCAGTCCCTTTTGCAAAAAATATATTATTTTTTAATTGCTTTCTTGTTTGCAAAATGGTTGGGCAAACGTCATCTAAAACTATTCTAAATTTCAAGATATAGATAGCATTAGTAGTTCTTGAGATATCCAGGTGTGACAGACAGACAGACAGACTTAGTCTCACCATAAGGGTTCCTTTTTACCATTTTGTACGGAACCCTAAAAAGTGGCCACCAGGAGAAAATATCATCTAGAAAATCTATGAAAAATAAATGAATAACTTAGATCTAAGAAGTTAAAATCTAGGTAGATTGTCAGTCTAGCTCAACTTTTTAGTCTTTTTATCCCAGGCCAAGTCTGAGCCCGTTTTAAGTCGTTCTGACTCAAAGCTCAAAGAGAAGCTATTCTTTGTGAGCGGCATGAAAAGGCTTTTATACTGTCTACTGCAGTTTTATTATTTAGTTTGAAATGTGACACTTTTTAGGGTTCCGTAGTAAACAAGGAACCCTTATAGTTTCGCCATGTCCGTCTGTCTGTCTGTCTGTCTCTCCGTCCGTCCGTCTGTCGCCAGCTTAGCTCAGAGACGCTTAGTCCTAGAAAGCTGTAATTTGGCATGGGTATACATATTAATCATGCCAAAAAAATGGTAAAATAAAATTATTAAAAACATTTTTTTTTAGGGTACCTCCCTTACACGTGAAATGGGGATGATATTTTTTTTTCTCGTCTATGCCATGGTGTGGGGTATCGTTGGATAGGCCGTTCAAAAATATTGTGGGTTTTGGCAAAACCATTTTTCAATTCAGGGATCCGTTTGCGTAATATTAAGCTTTAAAGTGCTAGTTTTTGTTAGAGTCAAGTGTCCCCCCCCCCCCTGCCAGCTAAATGGTTGGTTTTGGATATGTGAAAAAATTCATGGCAATAGTATATATAACGAAATTAAAAGGAAAACTATCACAGCTAAGTAGGCTTCACAAGTTAACGAGTAATAGTCGACCAACTTAAATTTGCAGTTGGAGAATTGACCGTAACGTATATCGATGTATGGGAGAGCATGTTTTTCAACTACAATGTTAAGTTTGTTTTTGGGATAAATTCATCCCAACTACGGAACCCTTCATTGTGCGTGGTCCGACATGCACTTGGCCAGTTTTTTTATTATTCTGACTTAGATTCATAGATAGAATACTCTTTTTAATTGACTACCAAAAAGGAGGAGGTTATAATGTTCGTCTTTGTGTACGTTTTTATGCATCTTCACTGAATTCTCCATCAATTATGGACCGATTTTGAAAATTCTTTGTTTTATTTTAAAGGGTATGCTCTCGAGGTGGTCTCATTTCAGAATCTGATGAGGGGGGATCCAATAGAAATCTCTATATATAGGGACACCTATAGCGATTTGGATATTTGATAAAGTAACTCGTGCATTTGCTCTCGGAAAGCACCATTCGGTGAGGTGGAACTGATGATGAAGACCACAGATGGCCACCGGAACTACTTATAATAATAAGTATTTCATGTGATTCGATTAGGTACTTTAATATGGTTCCTCAAGAAATAATAATAGAGCTCCAGTTCTCCTGGTTCTGACCAGGAGAACCCCTCAACAAATAACGTCCCTGCATCAGGAAAGAAATATTTTGTAAAAGGTGGTGCTATTGTAACTTAGGTAAATTAGAAACTGACCCAGTAAAAAGTGAAAATAAAAAAACATTTTCCAAAAATATCAACAACTTAAAAAAAAAACACTAAGTACAATGTGAAAATACTTTCGGGCTAATAGACGGTGGCAAAAAACTAGAAATGATGCAAAGCCACCGACTTCCGAAATTAAAGCAATTTTTCACTTTGTAATGTTTGTTTTGAAGTCTGTTAATTTTTTTTGAAAATAGTTCATTTTGATACAAGTGGAGAATGTTGGTTATTGCATTCGATGCGGAATTAACACCCGAGCCGTAGGCGAGGTTGTTTTTGAGCCGAGAACTGCAATAAAAAATGTCCACGTGTATCAAACGACGTTTTTCAATACACTTTAGAAGAAATATTTAAAATAAAATAACGAAAAATATTTTTGTCATGAATTATTAGGAAACTATGATTTAATTTTCTTTTTTTTCCAAGCTTTGCTTTCGCCAGGTTGAACAAGAAGCAAAGGTATAAAGCCGATAAACAGCCTAATATGAAAAATAGAAAATTCAAATATTTTTGAGTTTAGAACACAAATAAATGTTAATTTGTTCATAAACGTTTTTTTTTACTGTAATAATCATGGTATTCTTTCTATTTATAAACATTGTTTAATTAAATATTCCAAAAATATTAACGCCGTAAAGACGCATCTTTGCCAAGATTAAAAAAAAATACACCTCCGAATAGAGAGGACCGTCTCAGGCGCGAGACGGTGTGAGGCAGCATTGAACCAATTTGGACTAAGTATAGGTATAAGTTATCTGTGGCAATTTTTATTCCCGCACACGTGTTGGAAAACAAAAAATTGCACGCGTGTGAAATACATTGCATTGTGAACCTAATCGTAGTGCGATATGAACCAGTTTTCGAGAAAGTGTATTGAAAAAAAAAATTTTGAGTTCTCAATTCATACTTAGGTTTTATTTAGCTTCAACTTTCTGACTAACTGACCGACTCTTTGACTATTCAAAAGTGCCTGTAATTGGTTTAAGAATAGAATAGAATAGAACACTCTTTATTATGTACACAATAAAAGTTACAGATATAAATGTTTAATTTTTACATAGGGTGATACAATGGGCGGTCTTATCGCTAAAAGCGATATTTTACAGACAATCTTTAATCTATACTAATATTATCTATACTAATATTATACTATACTAGTATTATAAAACTGAAGTTTGTTTGGTTGAACGCGCTAATCTCAGAAACTACTGCTTCGAATTGAGAAACTCTTGCAGCTAGTTGTAAATAAATGCTTTGAGTTTGGTTTATATTAGGGTCACAATGATGATTGACGATTTGATAAAAATGTTGTTTTCTTATTTAGATTTAAGCTTCAAAGTCACATTCATGTTTTTAAAAAGTATTTACTTGAATTGTGAAAAATAAACGACGTTTTAGATTTTATCTGTAAAACAAATGCGTTTAAAAGCCAAATTGTTCTACATATTGTGAGCTAGTATAAATTGCGTCACATTATACGTATCCGAGGAGATCTTCTGTCATCCTATCGTGAGAAGTGTCTGTTTAAAAACTGTAGCTGGAATATTACCGGTAAAGGCTTTAATTGCGTATGAAACTTCACAAGATTCTTCTGGTGGATTTTATGTGTTCCTCTAATATATAGCTTAACATTTAAAATTTGGGTTCTGAATTGAAAATTTAAAGTTTTTTTTTTGTTTAAACGTTGCCCCACACTAGGAATTTTTCCTGTATTGTGAGTGCGTTTACAAACATTTCAGCTCATATACACAAACAGCCAGACCCGGAACAACTATTCGTAGGTCATACAAATATTTGTTCCATGCGGGAATAGAACCCGCGACACGCAGCGCAGCAGTCAATCGCTTAACCACTGCGCCAACCGTGTCGTCAAGTAGTCAAACATCTACTTTAGCATTACAATAATTCAATTGTAACTGAAAAATAATCGAAGAAAGTTTTGGTTATAAAATGGGGTTAGTCCCGCTATGGTATGGTCCCGGTATGGCACCCTCTTAAAATACCTATCAAAAAGTCCCGCTATGGTACCCATCTTTTAGATCTACGTTAGACAATAGAAGGTACAACTGAAAAGAAAAGTGTATCTATAAATAAATACTTTTAGGAGTGTATCAATAAAACGTCTGTTTGCGATATTAAATCAGTCTTTTATTAATTCAAAATATTTATAAAAAAATATCAAACAGTAAAACGAAATATTAATTGCAATGTAATTTTTAAAATAATCAACAATATTAATTACCAATAATCAACAATAAAAAAAATATAAAAAATCCACATCTCAGAAAAGTATTACTGTAAATATTATAAACTACAAATAAAAACAACATCCAGACATAAATATTAGTTACAAATAATCAACATTGAGAAAAGGCAGTAATTGTAAATTTATATAAACTACAAAAATAATCAACAACCAACTAGACAAATATATTAATTACAAATAATCAACATGGAGAAAAAGGCGCAAATTGTAAACATAAACTACAAAAAATAATCAACATCGAGAAAAAGTATTAAACATTTTAATAGGCTAAAAACAAAATTAAAATAAACTATTTTTTTAAATGTTCTGATCGAAATATTGACTTTGATATGTTAATCAGAAAATCACCAATGGAGATAGCTTTATTTTCGTAACTTTTTGTTAGCTTTTGAATCTGGCGGTCGATTTCTATACTTGTTCTTTTTCTTGAATTTATAGGTGATCTTTTTAGTCGAAAGCTATAACAAAAATCATCAGTTATTTAAGTTAAGCTATATTTTTTTCAGTAACCGTCTGTAATAGAAGGCGACAACCAATAATATCTACCAAAATAAATAAAATCAAATCCATTTTCAAATTCTTCTATGTACTCGTATTATGTAAAAAAATATATATCTGCTTTTAAAAATATTATATCTGCTTAAAAATATTGTCTAAAAAATACAACTTACTTGGCTTGTTTTATATCAAAGTGACATGTGTCGTTGCCAATTGTTTGCAGAAACAATAATAAACTGGGATTTTTTCCAATAATTTTGTTGAATCTGCCATTCCATGATTCCGCCAAGTTAGTTGTTCTATGGCGTTCATTATGGCAACACCAAATGAGGTCTGGATATTCAAGCCACTGAGTGACAAAATAGTCATTGAATTTGGTCATAGCTTCATCGTCGAAACTGAAAAAAAATACTTATTAAACGTTCGTACTTGTAAAGCAATGAAATTAACAGGTCCTTACTGATATTGTTGTTCTTTACTTTTTTGCCATATAATTAGAGTTAAGTACTCAAACATCATTTTGGAAAGTAACCAAGATATTATACCTATTTTCCATTATATGCAGCCAGCCGTCTTCAATATCTTGTTTTGGCAAAAACGCCAAGCCTATGCATTGCTTAACATGGTTCGAGGACTCTTCGTGTTCCATGAGATTTAAAGATTTCGCTTTTTTGATAACGTTCTTTTGAAAATGTACGTTACATCCATTTATTTTGATATCAGGAAAAATCTTCGCTGCTGCATTTATTACTCCTATTTCATAATCGAAGGTAAATTTCGATGGACGCCATTCAGGCAAAGTTTGTTTAATCAATTCGAAAACTTTTTCATAAGTTTTCCCTTCTTTGTTTTTTAACAGAATATAAAATAATGGTGCTACATTCGTGGATAACTCAGTGCTTCCCATGTCTCCATGAATGACATAAACTTGTTCGAATGGGTTTGGGCAGCCGTCGAAAGTGCCATCACCAAAGTAATGCGTTACACATTTTATATGTTCCTTTACTTCTGTCGAGGAAAATATAATTATTCGATTACAGTCTTCATTACAATAATCAGCCAATACATACTTATTAAATTCTTCTGGTATTATAATTTCTTCCACATTCTTAAATTGTGTTTTTGGTACGTTCAACGACTTATTTCGGTGTCTGTATAATACTGTTTTTAATTTTTTATAGTCAGGAACATTTCCTGTAAGGTGTAACCCTTTGTCTTTTAAGTTACCCATGTGTTTTTCGAAAATTTTCTGTACTGATCCGTAATTTGAATTTACTTCTTTTTTGCACTCACTTATAGCCATTTGAACTTCATTGTCTTCAAAATGTGGCACGCACTGATCACTGTGTTTATAATCTTTAATTATTGTATTATTGGTATTCTCAATAGTTATATATCCACTACATTTAATACTATTTCTCCTATTTACACAATGCCAAGTACTTGAATTTTTATTTTCTCTGCGTTTAATATATTTATGTCCGGCACGTAATAAAGTTTTTCCACCGCGTCGACTGTCAATAATTATTAAATTTACACCACGTGAACTACTTGACCCAGACATTGCAATAGATAAACTAACAAGCTATCCTAATTACTCATATCGCAAAAGTACAGCTGCAAATAGCAAACTAAACCCGGAATAATACTGTCTCTCTCTATTTTCATAAAAACAAAAGGGAAGAGCTAGATACGAATTCGAGGAAGGGCTCGTCTCTATTGTTTTACGAAAAAACCGGTTGGTCAGGTAACTACCTGAAGTGAAACGACAATTACCGAGCGTGATTTGTTTAAAAAATAGTATTAATAAATATTATCTTGCTTAACTATAATAGTTAAGAAAAGATATTTTTTATTAATACTATTTTTTTCTTAACGCATTGTATAACTTTTCTTTACAACAGTACCAAAAACTGAAGGGTACCATAGCGGGGCTTTTTGATAGGTATTTTAAGAGGGTGCCATACCGGGACCATACCATAGCGGGACTAACCGATAAAATGAACTTCTTGTCAAATGAAAAACATCTTTAATTGTTTGAAGGACACTTAACGAGACACAACAGAAGTTTTATTCATTACTAGAGGTCGCCACTGGTCGAAATACGACCCCATCTACGTACAATCTATATAGTACTTACTAATTCCATGAGTACACTAATTTCATGTTATTATAAAATACTTCCTCATTCCATGCTATTAAAAAGTACATACTAATTCCATGCTCAAGCTGTCACTTCTGTCACCTATCTATCTTCAAGTCATGAGGCCCTGGTATTATTGTGTGTGTGTGTCAAATAATAATAATAATAACGCTTTATTATCAGGCAACTAAGGCCCATAGATAAAATACACAAATATTTCTTACTAAATAAATGAACTAATAGGTACATATTAAAAACATTAACTAAGTAGTACGTTGGGTTGGCGACTCAAACTTAAAACATTAATTTATTTCAATTAAACCTATTAGAGGCACTTTTGAATTGTCAAAGAGTTGATCAGTTAGTAAGAAAGTTGAAGCTATTTGCCCCCATTCCAAAACGTAGATCTCTATGGAGAAGAACAGGCAAGAAACTCCAAGGACCCTTTTTTAAATCAAGATATTACAAAATCCTGCGTACATTATTCTTGTTGCTTCTATAATAATGTGAGAACAATGTAAAAAAATAAATTACTTATTTAAAAAACAATACAATATATAAGATTAAAAGATTATAAATAAGCCCTGGCAGTTAAGAGAAGACCAGTCTCAACTGACGGCGCCCGTTCACGAACATGACGCGTGGATCAGCACCATCCAGCTCAACCATTTTGCAGGGAACCGAATGATCCAACACACGCGCCACCATCAGCGAGACATTTAAGTGAGCGTGACATACTCTCAACTGCCACGCTTTTTTAAGTCAACATACATCTTATCATAATAACCGGCTCCATGGTACTCACATCTCGACGTATTGCGCTGAGTCGAGGTGTCATGTAACCTTTCGCGAAGCCGATACACGACATCCTTCGGCCAAAATTCTTCCTTCATGAAGGTCTCCAGGTCGGAGTCGGAACGCGCACCACAAATGATTTAAAGTTAATTTTGTAACGAGACTCCAACTTCTCGACTCTTAAATTGAACTTGGTTTTAGCCAGTATGTACTCCACGATCTCCTCTGCCTTCGTGGAGTGATGCAATCGCGACACGTAGGCACAGCAGTTGCGTGTCAAATGCATGGTAGTGTGTGTAATGTTTTTTTATTAGTTTAATTAATTTCTAATTCATATTATAAAAAATATTAACTTTCTATACTCCTCATCCGTATAAACTTTAACTGAGCCACATTTAATACTCCTTTACCCCTGAAATATTTCGTATTAATGTGTACAAAGTTTTCACTTCACATATTAATATAATGAATCTAAATCTAATTCTAAGGGGCATTTAGTGTACCGCTACGTGTTAAGGTGATTTTATATAAATGTTTCGGGTCTTATTAAGTGTTAAAATAATCAAATCAAAGCACTCAATTAGTAAAAACTGGCCAAGTGCGAGTCGGACTCACACACGAAGGGTTCCGTACCATTATCTATAAAAATGGCAAAAAATTGTTGTATGGGAGCCCCCCTTAAATATTTGTTTTATTTTAATTTAATTATTTATTTTTAAAGGCAATATATATCTACTTATTCTGTGAATATAACAATATAGAGCAAAAACCAGCAAAAAAATCACGTTTGTTGTATGAACGCCCCCTTAAATATTCATTTTATTCTATTTTTTAGTATTTGTTTTTATAGCGGCAACAGAAATACATCATCTGTGAAAATTTCAATTGTCTAGCTATCACGGTTCATGAGATATAGCCTGGTGACAGACGGACAGACAGACAGACGGCGGAGCCTTAGTAATAGGGTTCCCGTTTTACCATTTGGGTAAGAAACCCTAAAAAGCGCTACAAATCGGCATCCACGGGTACGTTTTCTGATCCATTTATTACATTTACATGAGATCTTTAGGAACAAACCTATCTAAGATCAACATTTTTGTCCGAGTTATGTCAAAATCACAGATTAGATTACTAGGTCACAGGTTTTTTGACTGGACAGGTCCCCTCAATCTGTGTGATTCTTTCATCAAAAGATCATTTCAGGCATCAATCTGGTCTTCACATGAAGAGTCCAGACATAATCTTGGTCAGGACCAAGATTATGTCTGGACTTTAAAAGACACTGTGACCTCTGAGTTTGTTTCAGCCTTTCTTCTCAGAGTATCAGATACGAAACGCCGACCTCATCTAGTTATTTTTAGGGTTCCGTACCAAAATGGTAAAAAGGAACCCTTATGGTGAGACTAAGTCTGTCTGTCTGTCACACCGGGATATCTCAGGAACTGCTAATGCTATCAGCTTGAAATTTAGAATAGTTTTAGATTACGTTTCTCCAACTATTTTGCAAACAAGAAAGTAATTCAAAAGGAAAGTCCCTTTTGCAAAAAAAAAATTTGCAAAAGAGACTGAAAGGGGGTCTTAAAAATTTGAAGTGGGGCTACTAGGGTATGTGAGGTATCATATGAAAAAACGCTGTTTGCACATTCTCAAACATTTTTTTCTTATTTTTTTGGCAGCATAGTTTCCGACTTTTGACAAAAATGTAAAAAAAAATACCGTTCCCCCCCCCCTTATCTCCGAAGTTTGCATAGATAAAAATCTGAAATTATTCTATGTGATAGAAGAGTATGTAAAGATTACAGGAAAAATAAAACGATGTCTCTAAATAGCACAGTTTTTCAGAAATCATCAACATCATATATACGTACGGAACCCTCGGTATGCGAGTCCGACTCGCTCTTGACCGGTTTTTTTTTAATATGGTTGACGTGTAAAAGTGTTTATACAAACCCACTTACAGAAAATAAATCATTTATCATTTATAATTTATCAGGGATTGGCAATAAATAAAGAAAGGCTGGATACTTAAATAGTTCTTATCATAACTATTCGACTACCTTCCCTTATCAAGTCTAAGGAGTGGTCCCACTGAACAAAATCCACGATAACACCCTTATACTGTCGCAGACAACGGCGGGGTGAGGTCGGGAACGGAGGGGTGTGGCGGAAGCAATCGGCTGATTACATCCTATGCCGGTTGTGGTAAGAGCGGCTACGCAGGCAGCGGGGAGGGAAGCGATTTGATAGCGATCTTTTTGTGCTTTTAAAAGAGCAAATATTGGGTAGACTGGGTAGTACATACATACTTTTAAATTAAACTTAACCGAATTATCACATCTACACTGCGTTCAAGAGCTGTCAATATTCAACCAAAATGATGACACTGACAGCTCTTGAACGCGGTTTAGATGTGCTGATCGCATTCAGTGTCATTGATTAATTCCCTCTCTCAATTACTAAGCTGTCCAACGTCCATTAGGTCATTTGTTTTCCTTATAAGGTCCCATCAAAGTTTTGTTGTTGTTGTTTTGTCTGCTCGATAGATAGTAATATTATTTTATTACTTGACACTCAAACAAGAAAAATTAAAACGGGATTAAAACTGAAATAATAAAATAATGATGTTTGAAACACATAAAACAGTTTAGAATTAATTAGGTGTGAAATCGACTGCTTTAATATTCTTATAAAAGTTACCTACATACTAGTCTCACAAAGTCCTTAACGTGTATCTATAACCGAGGCTAAGTAATAACTGCCACACGGGTCGATCCACCAGTTTAAGCTACGCCTGCCGGGGTTGTTCCATGGATAGGTGACCATCTTTACATACCGAGACTCCTCCGTGCGTCGGAAAGCACGATAAGCCGTTGGTCCCGGCTGTCATTCGTGGATCTTTGACAGTCCTTACGGGTTGCCAGAAGCCCAAAAGTCTGGCAACCAGGCTTACCAAAGGGTATCGTATTACGTAAATAACTGGGTTGTGGAGGTCAGATAGGCAGTCGTTCCATGTAAAATACTGATATTCGGTTAGACTGGAAGCTAACCCCAACATCGTGGGGAAAAGGTAAGCAGATTGACGTGTACCGCGCGTGTGAATGAATAATAAATATTTCATGTCAAGGATCGCTTCCGCGTCGCTGCCCGCTGTTTTCGTGGCCCGCTAATAAGTTTAATCGATACTTCAAAAATTCCATGCTAGGTCACTAGTATTATTAGCTTACTAACTATCTATTAAGAATATATTATTTAACATAACATCACAACCAAATTTACCGATAAGGTAGGCAGCTGTGTTTTCACCAGTTATGTTAAAAAACTAAGTTCTTTTAACATCTGAAATTCAGACTACAGATAATTCGTTAGTCTGAGTCCACATAAGGGAAACCATAACAACACTGGCTGACCTGGGAATCGAACCCACCGAGGACTCACATTCAGCATTTTCAATTACGAAGTTTGACCATATTCTAGAATAATTTGCCCATTACAGACCATTTTTAGTAGTGATTAAATGGGTTCCCTATCCATTTGCATAAAATTTTAAGACCTAATATAACTTAGCATAATTTTGTTTGGCATAATTATATTTTCGCATAATATAAAAACGCATAACAGCTTACGCATAATTTTTTTACGCATAATTTCTCTAACCATAATAATGATTAAGCATAATATTCTAAAGCATAAATTTATTAAGCATAAAGTTCTAAAGCATAACTTTTTTAAGCATAATATCCTAAAGCATAAAATTTGTTGGTTTTTTTTTTCGCTGTAGGAAGCATGAAGCAAGCAAGCATACAGCATGCAAGCAAGCATACAGCATGTAAGCAAGCATGCAAGCAAGCATGCAGCAAACAAGCAAGCATGTAAGCAAGCATGCAGCAGGCAGGGTTTCTGTCACGGCTCCGGCGCTGCGGGCCTCCGGCGGCCCCACGCGCCTACGCGATTTTAAATTACACTCTAGGGGTAGGACAAACAAGACTACGTGGAGTCAGTTTTGCAGCAATTCGGTTCTGTCACTAACTTTTGTTGCTAATATTATGCTAATAGTCATTAGGCCTACTAACGTTATGCTAATAGTCATTAGGCTTACTAACGTTATGCGAATCAAATTTATGCCAAAAAAAATTAGTCTTTAAGATGATTATGCCAACATAAAATGTATGTCTAAAAAAATTATGCCGAAGTATTATTATGCCAAAACAAATTGTGCCAAAATCGTTATGCCGAAGTATATTAGGACAAAGAACATTATGCGAAAAGAAGGGATCCCGATTAAATGCAACCACAACCAACAGATAAAGTTAAGTTGAATAAACGGATGACCATCGTTTTAGCAGACCTCTGAGGGCCTAGAGTCCTAGACTAATTACAATCGCTATCGTTATTTCTGTTTTTGACAACCGTTATCGCTAGTTTTTGATTCGAATTCCTTCATACGAATCGAAAACTAGCGATAACGCTTGTCAGAAAGTGCCACTTGGCTACGCATCTATAAGGAAGTTATCGTTCGACGCTATCGATTCGTTTCATGTAATCGAATGACGATAACATTGCCAATGTCTATTCGTTGACAAATACCTAATTTTATTTATTGAACTTAGATAATTTATATGAAATTATGTAAGTTCTCCAAAATGCCTTGTTGTTATAGTCCCTAAGTATATTAACCGTATAATATGCCTCATGCTCCAGGTTTTCAGAAAAAAAATAACATACCATCTGCTAAAGGATGTATTGATGGCACTCATGTAGCCATAATAAGACCTATATAGTATATACAATAAAGAGAGAATGTTCAGAGGCAATACTTTCGATTATCATTTAATTGTAAGTAATTCACTTTATTACAAATTAGTTAAAGTCCTTGTTTTATATATTTTCAGATAAGTGATGCAGATTTAAGAATTCTGTCAGTAGATTCTTCATTTGGAGGAGCTTTGATAATATATTTCATGCGATTTGTGACATTGTGTTTCTATGGTTTATGACTGTTAATAAATTATGAATTCCTGTATGATATAGTGTTTCATAAGTGTAATAGAAAACCATATAACATTAAGGATTAAATACTATCCCTATCTACTATTTACCAAAATATTTCTTGAAAAATGGAGAACTGAATAAATAGTTTTTTTTACTTTTTTTTACTTACTAATAAAACTATGACAAAGATTAACAATAAAAATCAAATTAAACAAAAAAACATATTTGATGCACAATGCAAGCATTTAATCAATATCCGAAAACATTAGCAATAAATAAAGCTTTGACTTTAATCGCTAATGCTTTATTTTGAATAATATTTAACTAGCTAAAAAGGAGGATTTGGAATTTTTCTAGCTACATCCGAAATTGCATTAGAAGTAGAAGTTAGATCACTTGCGATATTGCCAATGTGTTCAGACAATTGAGCAAATTCTTGCGCTGTAATTAATTCTGCTTCAACCCGCCGCGCTTTGATACTCGCGAACTGTTCGATATTTGCATCCAACAGCCTGGGTATTAAAGATCGACGCCGACAGGGTCGTGGTGGTATGGTACCCTGAAGTGGCGTGGGAGGCGCAGGTACTGAAATATAAAAAAATATAATACTTAATGTAAAATCGGCATCACCAAACAAGTTTCAAACTTCTGAGTTGTTACAAAAAAAAACCGGCCAAGTGCGAGTCGGACTCGCGCACGAAGGGTTCCGTACCATAATCTATAAAAATGGCATAAAAATTATGTTTGTTGTATGGGAGCCCCCCTTAAATATTTCTTTAATTTTAATATTTATTTTTAAAGTGAATATATAACTAAATATTCGGTGAATATTTCAGGCATCTACCTGTTACCGTTATCAATATAAAGCAAAATTAGCAAAAAAATCACGTTTGTGTATGGGAGCCCCCTTAAATATTTATTTTATTCTGCTTTTTATTATTTGTTGTTATAGCGGCAACAGAAATACATCATCTGTGAAAATTTCAACCGTCTAACTATCACGGTTAATGAGATACAGCCTGGTGACAGGCGGACAGACAGACAGACAGATCGACAGACAGACAGGCAGACGGCGCGGCGGAGCCTTAGTAATAGGGTTCCCGTTTTACCCTTTGGGTACGGAACCCTAAAAACAAGTCAATAAATAACACTGAAGTTTTTTTTTTGCTATAGCCCATAATGTGATTAGTCCCAAAACACTTGAAGTGTTTTGGGACTAATCACACGTTACACACTTATGCTGGATTGTGTGACTGATGGACAGCTTAATCAAAATGTTTAAACATTCCTAAACAAATTCGAATAGAGACTTACTTGTGGATGATGCTGGTATTGCGTCATTGTGTGACGTGCCAAGTATAGGGGATATTTGAATATTATGCAAAGAATGCATTTCTATTTCTTCTTACTACTGGTACAATGTATGAATCCTCTATCACAACTGGTGACTGGGTAGGTTTAGTCTGAAATAATGAAATGATTATTAATAAGTATTAGATAGATAAAATATTTTGTAATAAATATCATAGGTTATGATAAAATTGTAAATATTATAACATATTTGCCTACCTTTAGCTATGCCTGGGTTTTGCTCCAAAAATTCCACCAAACCTTCTAATTGGTCGTAACTAGGACGATTTGTCTTTGTAACTGAAATTGGAAAACTTTTATTATGTACAACATATTATGTACAAACAACATAATGTTTAAATAAAACATAATGTTTATTTTATAAAACATAGACTAAGAAAATAACTGCATTGACAAAACGAAAACATTTCACTAATTAAAAATGTAATAAAGTAAATCATTAAGTACTGTATAATAGAAAGTAAGTATGATTGTGTATTTACTTACCACTTGTACTTCAATATTAGTTAGCTTGAACTTCAATATTAGTTATTAATTCTTAGTAAAAAGAATCAAACGCGAACTAATGTTCTAAACTTATTTGCATTTCGAAAGAAAGTCTAAATCCACTTCTATATATTTTTGAAATTGGATAACTTTGACACCGTCTTTTTTTTTGCAGTAAGTGTAGGCAACGATCCTACCGCATGCAGTCAAAGTCATGGTTAATTTTATGATATTAATCATTTGCTTACGCCCAAATGAATTTAATACATTACAATTGATAAAATAACCAACTAGTTATATCATATTTATTTATTAGCCTTGTTATATAAAGGATAAAGCATTTAAAAGCTCTATTACAGGTTTATCGTAATGAGTTGAGCATCACTATTGCAACCCGGAACATAGCTAACTTCACGTGGAACAAAATAATCGCGGCGCAATCCCAATTTCAATCCAATGTTGACATTAGGTTTTCAAGAGTACCGAATCACGTGACTGCAAAATTGAGATTGGAATCGGATTGGCTTTAAATTGGAATTAAAATTAGTTTGGAGAGTAAGCCCCCTGATGTGTCCTTCTCATTTATTTATTAGTGTTTTTTTTTTGTTTTTTTGCAATTTTCACTATAATCACATTATATTATTTTTTATCTGACACAAATTTATTTTATTTATTTATTTATGTATGCAGTATAAAACTGATTCACATCCGTCACCTCACACTTCAGGTCCAGTTGAAAACCAGCGTCAGGCACTAGTTGTCTGGCATTTTTTGCTGAACTGGGCCTTTTTGGCGCAGCCGTGAGGCACACTTACCCGCTAATTTCTTACGTCGCACTTTACACTATTTACTTGTTTTTTTTTATTTTTACCTGCTGTACTTATATTATATTGTGTGTGTTATTCAGGTGCGTAGTACTCGCAACCGGCGTGCGTGTATGACCAGATGTATGAACGTAGGCGAAGCAAAAGGAGTATGTAAGGAGCGTGGCAAGTGGCGTTCTACATAGTTTCTGCCTACCCCCATGGAAAGACGGCACGGTTGGCGCAGTGGTTAGGCGATTGACTGCTGCGCTGCGTGTCGCGGTTTCGATTCCCGCACGGAATAAATATTTGTATAACCTACAAGTAATTGTTCCGGGTCTGGCTGTTTGTATAAGTGAGTTTAAATGTTTGTAAACGCACCCACAATCCAGGAACAATTCCTAGTGTGGGGCAACGTTTAAAAAAAAAAAGAAGGCGTGAGTTTATGTTCGATACCCCTTGGTAAGACTGTTTTTCAAACTTTTGAGCTTCTGATTCCGGTAACGACTGTCAATGATCTTCGGAAGACACCAACGGGGTGAGCATGGCCTGCAGCGACATGAATTGAGTCACACATTTTATCACAGTTTGTGCGATAAAACTGTTTTGTCATAAAATGCTAGTACAAATTGACATGACAAAATTTATCATGTCCACATGTGCAGAAGGAATTAATGCCAAACTTCTTTGTCTTCAACGTAGTCTTTAATCTTATAATATTCTTTTTTGGTAAGGACACGTTTAATGTGGGTTTTGAATTTTCCATCGTTTAGATCTGTAATTGACCTTAGCAACTTGTTATAGAAGCGGATACTGTTAATAAGAAATGACTTGCTTGTTTTAGTTAATCTTAATTTGGGTCACAATTTTATGTTTAGTAAATTCTCAATTCAATTCAATTCTCAATTCTTTATTGCATTCCATATGTATTAATAGATGGTTTAAAAAAAAGTAAAACATCAATATGGACCCTGTCGGGCACAGCAAACATTAGGAGAGAGGAAGAGGGCTAAAGTAACAATAAAATTCAAGCACTTCATTATTAGTACTTGTATTTATACATAGAACTTAAATAATAAAATAAAAATTTAGAACCTTGTTGGCTCTTCTCCATAGGAAAAGACCAATTGGAACCGTGCACCCTAGCTTCTGACGATTCATAAGTGCCCATTTAGGCTTATGTGAAACAAAATATTTTGATTTTGAACACGATACGACGCGGTAAAACTGATTCTCTACACGTAATCATCAGTCACACTTTACTACACCCGAGAAGCATACATAATTGTCTATGCTCAATAAAGTCCCGGTTCTTTCTTGTTTTGTAAGTATTTTGAAGTCTGAAGTTGTATGGAAGTCGAGAAATAAAGTCGTTTTGAGCGTAACCATTCCTTGTGAGAAAGATATTCTGACAGGCGTCGTGCCAAATGTAGGGTGACGGTGTGTGTTTAAAATATGGGATCATTTTTATTTGTTTAGTATTATTCTATTAAATATTGTTTTTTTTTTTTCACTTTTAGCGAGGGAATCGTGTTACCCAGTAAATAGGTTGTGGAGGTGCAGTCGCTCCATACTCCATAAAACATACTAGGAATAAGGCTATACAAAGAAAAAAACAAACACTTAGTTAATATGCATATTTTTAACCGACTTCCAGAAAGGAGGATGTTATAGGTTTGGCTGTATGTTTGTTTTGCTCCGCCAATTGAGGACTGATTTTGAAAATTATTTTTTTGTTTGAAAGGGTGTGCTCCCGAGGTAGTCCCACTGTCACCAAGTCAGAATCTGATGAGGAGATCCCATGAAAATCGAAGGCAATCCTTAAACTTTATAGGCATACCTATATCGATTTCAGTATTTTTTATAGTAACTCATGCATTTGCACTCGTAAAACACTATTTGGTGAAGTGGAACTGATGATGAAGACCACAGATGGCCACCGGAACTATTTAATACTAAGTATTTCACTGTTGCGATCCGATTAGACACTTTAATATGGTTGATAAGCAATTTATGCTCGTCACAATGCATATGGTGAAGTCACCATCGGTTCCAGTTCTCCTGGTTCTTACCAGGAGAACTACTCAACTATTAACGCCCCTGCAAAAGCAATATTTTGTAAAAGGTGATGAGCAGTTGAAATTAGGCTATTCTATCTTAGATAAATACATTGCAAACTTACCCACTAAAAAGTGAAAAATAGAAAAACTTAAAAAAAAAAATAACCGACTTAAAAAAAACACTACAAAGTGAAAAATAACCTTAATTTCGGAAGTCTGTGGCAAAATACTAAAATAGACATGACTTCCGAAATTAAGGTTGTTTTTCACTTTGTAAAAAGTTTTTTATAGTTAATAATGTCACTTATGAAAGATAGAAATAAGCATGTAAATAAGGTTATTTTGTTTATTTATTCGATTTGTTAAGTAAACTAATTAAAATTGACGTATTTTTTTTCGTTCAAAACGGTTCACATTTTCTGGCAACTCATTCTGGTTCACAGTCTCTAACAAACGTTTCAACCGCCCACTGTTTGGTCACCGTACTAACCCGTCCGGTCTCCACGTCTTTCGAACGGTTAATTTGCCGTCCAATAAATAGCTTCACAATAAATACTGCACAAATAGAACCTCATCGTGGTAGAACCTTACTTCTTGGCGCACTTTCAATTTGTAGGAAATTGTTGAGAAACTTTTAACGACACAACATCGTGCCTGTGTTCCTCGAAGGGTTAGCAGAGGTGTTACCTAAGGTACACTCACATTTCGGCAGTTTTGTTTAGGACGGAGATATATGTCAGTGACCTCCCCCCACTTTTTCTCCACACCTGCATCCATCCTTTCATGCTCGAATAAATCTAAAATTAATTACGTCTTACTCAGCTAACTCACATTTTTGTTTCCTGGTAGAATTAGCATCGACACTCGAAACCTAAGATCCATCATTTGCACTTCAGCTTGGTCGAATCACTGTCCCCTAAGATACAGGCCATCCCTAGTTTAGGACACAGGATTTAAATTTTTGTTATTATAGACAATTTTTTATTTTTTTTTATTCCACTTGTATTTATTGTTAGTTGATTAAGTCTTAGCATGTAATTAGTATACAACCCGTGTCTATGTATATTTTGAATCAATAAACTTATTATTATTATTACCTTGCGTGTTCTGTACTGAGCTCACGCAACACGTCGTACATTCAGCCCGTAATAGGACTCGCCCATCAAGGAGCGCTGTCCCCAATTTGACGCATTATTAATTTATTATAAACAAACAAAAATGTATTTTAATAAAACGCGTATACTAAAAGATCAATTTAATTAAATTATCTTTAAACTGGTGAAGGTTTCAGAAAAATACGCTTAGTAGATCTTGCGCCATTCTCAGGTTTTTATACGCGTTAGACATAACTTTACAAATTAATTTCACTATGTATTGTAATTATAATCTGAAATATTCATACATTAAGTTATTGAGAAAATGTTCTCATTTATCATATATTTTTTTCAGATCATTAACACTAGGTACTCGTTTAGACGTGATCTTCAGTATAAAATCATTAAAAGTCGGTTATCGTCGCCTTAAGTATTATGCGGTCATCCAAGTATTGTCTCGAAAGGCTTATGCTTCAGGGCCGGGTGGATGGCAAACGCTCTCAAGGCAGAGCACCGGTAAGATGGTCAGAACCGATCAAGAAGGCTGTTGAGGCAGCATTTACCGAGCGGTCCACTCTGCAGAAGACCGCGTAACTTTGAGACGCGTCGTATGTGATCGCGATCCGCAGCATTGAGGGTATGACGAAGAAGAGAGAAGTTTAAAGTCCCATGTAATAAGGGCTTATTAGGGAATAAATTGTATACATTCCAAATTCACAGGATACTGACAAAATTTGGTAGGAATAAGAATCACTTCATTTAATTTTAAACATTCGGAGCGCGAGTGAAAGATGCCGAAATCCAACATCGTTGAATGAATGGATCGTTTCACTGATGAATGAATACATTTTTCACTTACGTTCATTTTGGGTTCAGACCGTTCACTTAAGGGGCGGGTAATCACCGGTGACCTTGGCCATACAAATACGCGTCGCACTCACGCCGCGCCGCGCCGCCGCGGTTCGGTTTCATAGGGAATATTTATTTTTAGTAATGAAAATATGAATATTTGAAAAAAATCACAGATTGAATTATAGATAACAAATTAGTCAGCTCATACAAGAAAAAAAACTTGAAAATATCTTAAGTAGTTTGAAAGTAATATAGTTTGGGTAGACTTACTTGTAGTTCCGTGTGGTGCCGGACGTAAAGAATAGCACCGTCCTATTTGTTCCCGTAGGTGTCGTAAAAGGCGGTAAATAGGCGACTAAGGGACTTACTAGAGAATGGGCAGCAGCGTTTTCTATGCATTTTAACACCATACTACGATCGCCAACCCGCCTGCCAAGCGTGGCGATTATGGCAAACTCCCCCCTTGGGGGAGGCTTACGTCCAGCAGTGGACGTCTCTCGGCTGAAATGATGATGAAGAGACTTACTTCCTGATTTTATTTCATAAAGTACTTTACTACAATACTTAAATATTGACAGAATTGTGTATGCGTTTTAGTTTAATATTATTTTTTTGCATAACTTACTTGTATTTTATGAGGGCGTAATATATCAGATTTAATAGTCACTAAAATCATAATTATTTAAAGTATTTGCGCCTTTAAGTGAAAGATGCCGAAAAAAAGACATAAATGAACGAAAAGTGAACGGTCTGTTATCTCACTTTTTATCTCGCTCGCACACTACTGCTGGCGGTCATGCGAGCAAGCGAGACAGGGTGGCAGGGAGAAGACTCCAAGGCACCGACAGTTTAGTTTATTTCTTTTTACGGTGAAAATAAAGGTTTTAAAAATAAATAACATAAGAACTTCTTTATAGTTAATTCAGTTAATACCTATGCAAAGTTTCATTATCTAAATTGAAGTATTTTTTTAATACCATTGGTTTATTGTTGGGTTTGGAGGTAATTTTGATTTTTTTTTCCATGAAGAAAATTTTATGGAATCGTGTTTTCGTCAAACATAAGTACTTAACATTAATCCTCAACTTTACCATATATTTACTTCAAAATTAATGCTGCAGTATTTTCGACATAACGGAGGATCATGCTAAGCCATTTGAGGTAGTATAGGCTCTTAAGCAATGATGCGGACGACGATGGTGCACGCTTGCCCAGAAGTAACCTAACACTTGAATTGGCTGCGTAGGTTCATCATCTACCTGCCTTTCCCAAGTATCTTGGTGTCGGCTACCAGCCTAAACGAACGCAGCTGAATACCAGTATTGTACATGGAGCGACTGCCAATCTGACCTCCACAACCCAGTTACTGGGTAACACGATACCCCTTGGTAAGACTGGTTGTCAGACTTTTGAGCTACTGACTACAGTAACGACTGTCAAAGATCCACGAATGTCAGCCGGGTAACGGCTTAACGTGCTTTCTGTGACACGGAGGGGTCATGATATGCAATAGATGCACACCCATCTATGAACCGACCGCGGCAAGGGTAGCGTAACGAAGCCACGAGCGTTAGGTCCATATGCAATATTATATCAGCAGAAAGTTGCAAACCGCATTTTATCTCCTTAAAAATTCTAACGTTACCTTGTCTTTACATATACGAGACCGCTTTGTTCGTAAAGAAAAATGGCGATTTGTTTAAAAAAGCTTCAGAACAAAGCTATCGATCCATAAGACCAACATATCGACACGAATTATGCCTAAGACGTTCTAAAACCGCCCTTATGCACAAGAGCATACTTGCATGGCTCCAAAAGTTTTTAATAAGCTACCAAATGACATAAAAGATTTAAACTTAACACAATTTAAACGCAAACTAAAAACAAAGACAGACACAACATTCAACAACAACAACAACACAACATTTACAACATTTTTAATAGACAAATGCTACTATACTATTGACGAATTCCTAGTTGACAAAATGTCATGTGACTGACCATTCTATGTATTTATTAATGTAATACTCATAAACATTATGTCTGTTAATTTATTGCAATGTATTATATTTTGTATTTTAATTTCTATAGATATTAATTACTTCATAATGTTTAATTTATAATATTGTAATTTAACAATGCATGCCTGATAGGGTATAATAGATTTTTGAGGTACTATAAAATATTTTTAAGACCATGTACCATGCACCAATAATCACATTAATAAAAACGTTGATTTTGACTTTGAGCACCTCAAATGGTGGAAAAAGTATGAAACAAAATATTTATAAACCGGCGCCAACTCCAGGCGGTTAATATCCCGTCTAATAAAATAGGTACTATAAAGAACCTCATTGTTACAACTCGTAGCATCTTGGCTTCCTTTCAATAGAGGAGATTGTTTTGAAACTTTTGCAATGCTAAAGTTTTAGTTACACAGTACTTCATTTAAAAATTGGTTGTAAAGCGAGTTGGTGTGGATAATTAGTTTTATGTTATTTAGTAAAAATATAGATCAAAACGAATCCAAACACAACATATTATTATATACAATTTTTTTTTTCAAGACTGTACTAGGTGCTGGATATCCTGGCTGCAGCATCAGACCAAGAATTCCATAATCTCGCATAGTTATAAAGCATACATGGGTGTTTCAAATTTTAGATCACACATATGTTTGAAACTAAAGTAAATACCCAATACGAGTATGTATCTAAGATGCCTACCGCAGCTAACAAAAGAGTGGATGCCCTTGAAAAGGCTGAACCGATTTTGATACAACATGTCTAAGAACCACAGCTAGAAAACTTGCTTTCAAATAAAAAAAACCACATCCAAATCGGTTCATCCGTTTAAAAGCTACGGTGCCACAGACAGACACACACATAGCGGTCGAACTTATATCATCCCTATTTTTTCGTCGCGGGTTAACAGAAGCAGATGGACTGGCCGAGAAATTAACTGATAATTATTGTCGAGTATAGAATTAGATTTATCAATTTCATATTTCATTATTTAGTCTATTGGTGGCAAGCGCTACTGTTGAGCATGAGGTCCTGGGTTTGATTCCCGGGTTGGGGAAAGTGTTATTGGGTCTTTTCATCCGGATTTTTTTATTAGAAGCCCGGAGATTGGATTTGTGTCCGATTGATGGCAACAGGCTCGCCCCCTATTACATACATACGAATCGTAGTTTTTTTCCGAGTTGCTATGGGTACGTAACAGTGACAATTATTGGTATCTCGTTCCCGCTATAGCCCGCGTATTATGTCTCTCTATTTCGGTTGTCGAGCACATGACATCGGATCCATTTAATACGTATTTACGTGATGTTAGAGAGTGGCCTATCTTCCTATTTAATACATCAATGATATTACCTAAATTATTAAAGAAAAAAAATGGGACGGGTCTTAGACAAAACGAAGTAACTAAAGCGTTTACATGACTAATAATACTTTTAATCTGTTTTGTACTTTAAATCCTAATCAAACATGGTGAGCAAAATGATTGTTTAAATGCGTTTAGTAGTATAATGCCTCTTTCGCAAAATGGCACCCGATTCTCTAAAGGGCCAATTCGCGAATGGACTAGTTCTCAAAAGGACTAATTCGCGAAATGGCTAATTCTCAAAAAGACTAAGTAGTAAAATGCCTAATTCGTGAAAAGACTCATTCGTAAAAGAACTAATTCGTAAAATGTCTAATTCTCCAAATGTCCAACTTTTACCAATTCATGCCATGAGTTAAATTACATGAAAGAACATGCATACATACAGTTTAACATTATTAAAAGTAGCTCCACCTTGTCAATGGATGAGTAAATAGATGTTGTTCTAACGTTAGATAAAGAATATAAAAATCACTTGGTATTTTCCTCATCTATATTTACTCGGATTATTTAATAATAAAGTAGTACATATTGTCTACTATGGTGATGTATAAACATTTAAAATATATTATAATTGTTTACACACCTCTTTGCTTATAATACAAAACCTTTTCAATGAAGACAAGGCAAAAGAAGAGAACATCGTTTGACAGTTTGTTTGTTTGTTTTTTTTTTTTTGTTTGCATTTCGTATAAAATATTAACTTAAGTAACCTAGAAAATTAAGTTAGATTTTTCATGTCATTTAACTCATGGCATGAGTTGGTAAAAGTTGGCCATTTGGAGAATTAGACATTTTACGAATTAGTTCTTTTACGAATGAGTCCTTTCACGAATTAGGTATTGTACTACTTAGTCCTTTTGAGAATTAGCCATTTCGCGAATTAGTCCTTTTGAGAACTAGTCCATTCGCGAATTGGCCTTTTTGCGACTGTGTGCCATTTTGCGAATTAGGCATTATACGACTAAACGTTTAAATGTGGGTATAAACAAGCTATGTACAATACAGCTCGGTCAAACAAAAGGGAATCCCGCGCGGGTTGCGAAACGAAATTCGCTTGCGCCGATTGTATCAACTAATTTGTACGGAGGTGTTCAAAATGGCGCGAATAGTCAAATCAAGTCAAGTCAAATTATTTATTTCAAATAGGCACATAAATGGCACTTTTGAACGTCAAAATTTACAAATAAAATATAATTGATTCTAGTCGCCCCTTCCAAAAGGTAGCTTCGTATGGAGAAGAATGGGCAAGAAACTCCACCGTTACTCTTTTAAAATGTTTTACATTATGGTGTATAGGTACATCAATTTTAGAATTTTATGTGAAGACGATGCACCTAGAATAAAATTACTATACTACAATAGGTAAAAAGAATTAATAATGAAGCAATGACAGATAAATTAATTATGTGATAGATACATGGTGCTCACATATATACAAAAATTGTAAAAAAAAAAAACGTTTTCCTAAAAAATAATAATATCAATGTGTGAGTTTAAGGTAATCAGTTCACAGAATGTAAAATAAATGTCATAAACATTACAAATTATACAGTTAAAATAGCAATCAGTTAGATTTTGTCTAGACTCTAAACAAAATCAGATTGTCCTATGGAGCTGGACCAGCATGTTTCCAAGCGTTCTTATCTTGGATATAATCCTCTAATTTGTAATAAGCTTGTTTACAAAGTGTATTTTTAATATGATTTTTAAATTTTCTTTAATTTAATTGCAATGTATCACAAGGTATTTTGTTGTAACATTTAACACAGTACCCCTTAAAAGATGTGTGTACTTTAGATAATGTGAAACATGGCTCATCATCATCATTTCACCCGAAAGACGTCCACTGCTGGACATAGGCCTCTCCCAAGCTCCTCCACTTCGACCGGTTCTGTGCTTCCTGCATCCAGCGGATACCTGCAGCTTCACAAGGTCATCGGTCCACCTTGTGGGAGGCCTTCCAACGCTACGTCTTCCGGTACGCGGTCGCCACTCCAGAACCTTTCGGCCCCATCGGCCATCAGTTCTGCGAGCAATGTGCCCTGCCCACTGCCACTTAAGCTTGGCAATTCTTCGGGCTATGTCGGTAACCTTGGTTCGCCTGCGGTTCTCTCCATTTCTGATTCGATCACGTAGGGAAACTCCAAGCGTAGCCCTCTCCATTGCCCTTTGGGTGACTTTTAGCCTTTTGATAAGGCCCATTGTGAGCGACCACGTTTTTGTACCATAAGTCATCACTGGCAACACGCACTGGTCAAAGACTTTCGTCTTGAGACACTGCGGTATGTGGGACGAGAAGATATTGCGTAGCTTCCCGAAAACATGGCTGATCTATTTCGCACCTCGGCTCAAATAGTGTCGTAAGTCAAAAAAATCAGTCATAAGTCTGACACTATTTGAGATAAGATTTTGAAGTTTTCTGAAACGAATGGAACATTAGAAGAGAATATTTTTTTTTTGAGTTGTGACACTATTTGAGCGGAGGTGCGATTTTAATAGTCGCGTGTCATCGTATTCATTGTAGCAATTGACACAAGAAGTCGCGCCTCGCATAACACGTGGGATTTGCTTCAGTTTGACCAGTCCGTATTGCGTACCTCGGAGATTAGACATTTTCACGCCGAAATTCAGATCGTGACACACGCTATAGTGACCGCGGGATGTAAACAACTTTAGTTAGTTTATAGGTACGTACGATCGTACACTACGAGGTATATCACTTTGAATCGTTCCTGAAGTTAGTTTCGATCGATTGTCCTTGGTTGGATTCAAAGGTGTTATTAAATACTAATGGTGTGAACATTACGATCATTAGGTTTATACTCGATTTGTATTGTTAAATTCTTAGTTACATTTAGTTCTTTATTTGCTGTTTCTTCCTGTAATTTTTGTAGTGTATACAAACGTTGTTAAATCTAAATAAATCAATAAACTACATAACTTCACGCCTATATTCCCCGAAAGTGGAGGTAGAGGTTTGTAATACACCCTTATTTCACCAGGAATCTCAGATCGGCCAATGTGTTATTACGTTTTCTTGGATATTCTCAGTAATAGCCCGGAGCCTGGATTTTTTGATTGGGACTTCAACATAAGTGGTGAAATGTGATTATACATACTTTAGGTACTCCATTCGAAATAAGATTAGATATTTAAATAAACCTTTTTTACAGTCCATTCAACCGATGTTGACTTCTATTGCGTTGGTGGCATGACAAATGGCAGCTGTGTAATAAATAAACAGTTGGTATTGTAACCACGTTTTTGCTTTTAATATATTCAATTTCTAATCATAATTCAAATCGAGTGTAGGTAAGTATCATCATTCATCATCATTTCAACCCAAAGACGTCCACTGCTGGGCATAGGCCTCCCACAAAGGGGGGTTTGTCATAATCGCCACGCTTGACAGGCGGCGGGTTGGCTATTGCAGTATAGTGTTAAAATGCATAGCGAACGCTGCTGCCCATTCTCTAGTAAGTCCCTTAGTCGCCTTTTACGACACCCACGGGAATAAATGGGAGGGTGCTATTCTTTACGTCTGGCACCACACCACACGGAGCGTGATGTTATGTTATATTTATTTTAGTAAAGTTAGCGCATTTTAAATTTACGCACTATTTCTTAACATTGACAAAAAATCCATAATATATTGCAGTAGACAAATGACAGGCGCCACCAAACGTCATATATTATTTAAAATGGCCGCTGTTTTAAACGAACAGAGAAGATTGTTGTTTATTTATTGCTCTTTTATTTGGCATCGGTATGGCTGAAACTGTTTTTAAAACTGTGTCGGGTTTAAAACTGAGGTGGACATGACTTGTAGTTACTCTAAATGGGTTTTCATTTTCTATGTAGACTTTTAATAAATTTCAGAATTATCTAAACAACTTGGCACCCATTTAGATCTCAATTCTTTTGCCAGCGCAGTCGACCATCACGCATATTATTATTGTTCAATATTGAACTTCTTGGCTCCCATTTTCACATTTATGTTTTTGATGGGATAATTTGTTTAAAATAATTTGCCCCATTTCTTCCCGTGGGTGTCGTAAAAGAAAAGGCGACTAAGGGACTTACTAGAGAATGGGCAGCAGCGTTCTCTATGCATTTTAACATCTGCATGGCCTTCACATGATCTGACCAAGATTATGTCTGGACTTTAAAAGAGACTGTGACCTCTGAGTTTGTTTCGGCCTTTCTTCTCAGAGTAGTCAGAAAGTGTTTGTACAAACCTGCTTACAGAAATAAAAATCATTTAACAGCATACTGCGATCGCACATGGAGACAAATGAATGCATCAGGCGTGGTCACGGTGAAGAGCAAAATCAGCAATAAAAATAAAATTATTATTATCTAGTGCTCCAAGAGAAACATAAAAAATTAAAAAAATGACCCACATAGTGCTCACGTTCACAATAATTAAAAGTAATGTAATTTGTCGTCTAAACCAATGTCCCGTGCCCCTTTGAACTTGCTCTTCAATACTCCCCCCCCCTTCCCTTCCCCTCATCACACCGCATCAGCTATTCACAAACACACTCTAAAAGCACACTCCACAAAGCAAAGCCAAAGCCAAAGCTAACTAACATTTTAACAGCAGTGACCCGACCGGCACTCGGCTGGCATTAGTTGGGAATCGGCTAGCAAAGAATTTTCAATCCAGGGGTCAGTACTGGGGGGATAGAACTGATACTTAGTGCTGGATGACAGTACTGGAGGATAGTACTGGAAGATAGTACTGGATGACAGCACTGGAAGATAGTACTGGATGACAGCACTGGAAGATAGTACTAGAGGATAGCACTGGAAGATAGTACTAGATGATAGTACTGGAGGATAGTACTGTAGGACAGCACTGGAAGATAGTACTGGATGACAGTACTGGAGGATAGTACTGGAAGATAGCACTGGAAGATAGCACTGGAAGATAGTACTGGATGACAGCACTGGAAGATAGTACTGGGTGACAGCACTGGAAGATAGTACTAGAGGATAGCACTGGAAGATAGTACTAGAGTACTAGAGGATGACAGCACTGGATGACAGCACTGGAGGACAGCACTGGATGACTGTACTGGAGGATAGTACTGGAAGATAGCACTGGAAGATAGTACTAGAGAATAGCACTGGAAGATAGTACTAGATGATAGTACTGGAGGATAGTACTGTAGGACAGCACTGGAAGATAGTACTGGATGACAGTACTGGAGGATAGTACTGGAAGATAGCACTGGAAGATAGTACTGGATGACAGCACTGGAAGATAGTACTGGGTGACAGCACTGGAAGATAGTACTAGAGGATAGCACTGGAAGATAGTACTAGAGTACTAGAGGATGACAGCACTGGATGACAGCACTGGAGGACAGCACTGGATGACTGTACTGGAGGATAGTACTGGAAGATAGCACTGGAAGATAGTACTGGATGACAGCACTGGAAGATAGTACTAGAGGATAGCACTGGAAGATAGTACTAGAGGATAGTACTGGAGGATAGTACTGTAGGACAGCACTGGAAGATAGTACTGGATGACAGTACTGGAGGATAGTACTGGAAGATAGCACTGGAAGATAGTACTGGATGACAGCACTGGAAGATAGTACTAGAGGATAGTACTGGAAGATAGCACTGGAAGATAGTACTGGATGACAACACTGGAAGATAGTACTAGAGGATAGCACTGGAAGATAGTACTAGAGTACTAGAGGATGACAGCACTGGATGACAGCACTGGATGACTGTACTGGAGGATAGTACTGGAAGATAGCACTGGAAGATAGTACTGGATGACAGCACTGGAAGATAGTACTAGAGGATAGTACTAGAGGATAGCACTGGAGGACAGCACTGGATGACTGTACTGGAGGATAGTACTGGAAGATAGCACTGGAAGATAGTACTGGATGACAGCACTGGAAGATAGTACTAGAGTACTAGAGGATAGCACTGGAGGATAGTACTGGAGGATAGTACTGGAAGATAGTACTGGAGGATAGTACTGGATGACAGGTACTGGAGGATAGTACTGGAAGATAGCACTGGAAGATAGTACTGGGTGACAGCACTGGAAGATAGGACTAGAGGATAGTACTGGAGGATAGTACTGGAGGATAGTACTGGAAGATAGTACTGGAGGATAGTACTGGATGACAGTACTGGAGGATAGTACTGGAAGATAGCACTGGAAGATAGTACTGGGTGACAGCACTGGAAGATAGTACTAGAGGATAGTACTGGAGGATAGTACTGGAGGATAGTACTGGAAGATAGTACTGGAGGATAGTACTGGATGACAGTACTGGAGGATAGTACTGGAAGATAGCACTGGAAGATAGTACTGGGTGACAGCACTGGAAGATAGTACTAGAGGATAGTACTGGAGGATAGTACTGGAGGATAGTACTGGAAGATAGTACTGGAGGATAGTACTGGATGACAGTACTGGAGGATAGTACTGGAAGATAGCACTGGAAGATAGTACTGGGTGACAGCACTGGAAGATAGTACTAGAGGATAGTACTGGATGACAGCACTGGAGGACAGCACTGGAGGATAGTACTAGAGGATAGCACTGGAGGACAGCACTGGAGGATAGTACTAGATGATAGTACTGGATGATGGTACTGGATGATAGTACTAGAGGGTAGTATAATAACAAACTATTTCTGTCCAACAGCAGGGCTCTCATTCGATTCCAGTCCTATTCCCCGAAAGGGATATCGTGGCCCAGGCACACAGGCAATGGAAGGAACACAGTAGGTGGATTTTAGTCAGTAAAAGTATGACACGACCTCCCGCTCCGCCCAGAGCGGGAAAAGTTATTTGATATTTTCTCACCAAAAAATAAAAAAAGGGGGAGATAAATCCGAAATGTCAGCCTGACTACGGCTAAATATGGCTGACACCGGCAAAAAAAACTACAGTCAAAAAAAGCCAAAAATGTGACTTGTAGTCGGGTAAGGACCAAAGTCAGAAAACGAAACTTTGGTAGTCAAGAAACGGCCGAAGATTCGGCCGATACTTCGCATTTAACGCTTCGTGTACGTTTTTCCTTCTCCTATGTCAGTAATTTCCAAATAAACAGGTATAGGATAGTACTGGAGGCATGTGCTAGCGGCTAGTACTGGAGGCATGTGCTAGCGGCTAGTAAAAATATTTTTATTTTTTATTTTCCGATTTTCTATCAACAACTGTTCGTTTTAAATAATGTATTCCACTCTGAAACTCAATTGATACTTTTCTGATAGTTGAATAAATGAATGTTTTATAGAATCTAAAATTGTTTAAAATAACGCTACCAACATAACATTTAACATTGGGTTGATAACGACGAAATTCTAGTATTTATATTTATTTTAAATTCTATTTTCATTCACATTTCAAACCTTAATTTTAAACAAAAGGAACTTGAAATTGTGTTTTTCTTTTTCAACTTTTTTCCTTGCAGCAGCTGTTTTCCGGTTTCAGTTAAACTTTTCTTAAAAAGTACTGTTTTTGTGGAGTTCCGTTGTTTTTTGAAAAATAAAATGTGTGCAGACTTCTGCTAAGTTTTTGTAATAAGATTTCAATTTACAATTAAATAATTGGTTTAACGTTTCCGTTTGTTACGAGTATTGGCTTCGTGGAAAAAATAAACATTAGGTACTTACTCACGAAATGTAATTGATCTATTCATGATATTACGTTATGTGATTACTCAGATTAGTTGAAAGTAGACAAAAAAAAAAATAGGTTCTAGAATTATTTAATTCATATTTCCCAAAACGATTTTACAGACTGCAGGTGTGATATCGCGGGCGCGACAAGGGTCGCGCTGCCTGTCGCGCCCGCGCACCAGTTTGTAGAAGCCTTAACGCTACACATTAAGGGGACGATAACCGACTTTTAATGATTTTATACTGAAGATCACGTCTAAACGAGTAGTGTTAATGATTTGAAAAAAATATATGTTAAATTAGAGCATTTTCTCAATAATTTATTATGTGAATATTTTAGATTATGTATATATTACATAGCGAGATTAATTTGTAAAGTTATGTCTAACGCGAATAAAAAACTGAGAATGGCGCAAAATCTACCGATCGTATTTTTCTGAAACCTTCTCCAATTTAAAGATAATTTAATTATTGATCTTTTAGTATATGCATTGTATTAAAATACCGTTTATTCTGACTATAATAAATTAATAATGCGTCAAATTGGGGACAGCGCTCCTTGATGGGGGAGTCCTATTACTGGCTGAACGAACGATGCGTTGCGTGAGCTCAGTACAGAAAGGTCACTGGCATATTATTATTATTTTATTTATTTCAATCAACGTTGGATCATACAATTACTAAAATCAAAATTATTAATACAATTAAATAAATACATTAAATCTCATTTCATTTTTTTTCTCATTTTTTCTTTTTTTTTCATTTATTATATACGAGTCTTAACGCTACACATTAATATACCTTTTATACATTAATATTCACCATAACTTCGCCACATCGCTTAAAGCTTACTCAGCTTATAATTAATATCCGTTTGTTTGTTCCTTTCTCTCAATGATTAATTAATAATACTTGATCCATCACGACGGGGGTCCTTAATGGATGGGGCAGAAACAAAGGTATTCATATTTATTTAGTTTTGATATTAAAATAGAATTTGATAGGCTGCTATTTATGATGATAATGACTTGAATTAATGTACAGCCAAGGGCAAAAATATATCACAATATAAATAGATATTTTTCAATACACTTCCTCGAAAACTGGTTCATATCGCACTACGATTAGGTTCACAATGCAATGTATTTCAAACGCGTGCGATTTTTCATTTTCCAACACGTGTGCGGGAATAAAAATTGCCATAGATAATTGCTCAGATAACTTCTCGTACCTATACTTAGTCCAAATGGGTTCAATGCCTCTATTTACACCGCCTCGTGCCAGACGGTCCTCTCTATTCGGAGATGGAAATTTGTTGGATAAGATCTTTAGTAGCTACGTGGCGAAGAGATTTGAAGGTCCAAATTAATTTCCTGACTCTGTTCATTATGAGTTCTAGATGCAAGTGCCACGATAGCCTTTGGTCAAGCATAACACCAAGGTATTTAGTGCTACTTACTTTGTTTTTTTTTTAAACAAGAGCAGTTGGTGTCAGGGAAGTCAGAGCAGGTATGTATTTTAATCTGTAGATCTTGAGATGGCTGAGTGCGATTGTCAATGGAGAAACAAATGTAGTTGGTTTTTGATACATTTAAAGTTAAAAGGTTACATTCGAGCCAGGCAGCTATTGTAGACAAGCCACGTTCGGCGGTGTGACCGACACTGTCCCATGTCTCTCCCGAGAAAACAATTGCTGTATCGTCAGCATAGGAGAATATGTGAGCTGCGTCAAGTCTCATGTTGCATAGGCTGTTTACATAAATAAGAAACAGCGTCGGACCGAGCACACTACCTTGTCCTACTCCGTATGTGACTATTTCTTCGGAACTAGTGATTGATCCTATTTTTACCACATATCTGCGTTCGCTTAGGTATTCTTTAAAAAGTTTAAGTGGTATTCCTCTTACGCCAATGCCTTCTAGCCTGTGTAAAAGTGTAGGGACACTGACCGTGTCGAAGGCCTTTTTTAGGTCTAAAAATACTGCCAGACACTTATCACGACTGTCCATTTTTTCAGTGACTAAAGATGTAAGTGCCGGGACTGCGTCTTCTGTAGACTTTCCCTGTCTAAAACCAAACTGCGAGGGCGAGATTAAATTATTTTTTGTTAAATATCTAGTCAAGCGATGATTTATTAATCTTTCAACAATTTTAGACAAGGACGGAAGTACAGATATCGGCCTGTAGTTAGACGGGTCAACTATGTTACCACTCTTGTATACTGGTGTTATTACAGCTTGTTTCAGGGCGGTAGGAAAAATTCCTTGTTCAAAGCAGAGGTTAATAAGATGTGAAATAATTGGCGAAATAATGGACTTGGCAGCTTTTAAGAAATTTATCGGGATTTTGTCCCAGCCAGTTGCACTGTCACATTTTAGGCTCATGATTACGGTTGCTACTTCGTCAGGGACAGAATTGAGAAGAACAAAGGATGAGACCGGTGAAGCCGCAACGTTCTGAGGTAAGCTAGGGACGCTGTTATGTTTCTTCTGAGGGTTATTTATTATGTCGTCAGCAAGACACTTCCCTATAGTGGAAAAGTATTTGTTAACTTTGTTTACTGCCTCGAGAGGGTTAGCGGCTGATTCCAGCAATGCTGTATTTTGTGTTTTAGGTGGTTTTCGTTGAGAAATATTGTTTATTGTTTTCCATAGTTTTTTAGGGTTTTTGTGTGTCTTATATGTATAGTAGTTCGCGATCGTGTTTACGTTTTTGTTTTTTAATGATGCTGTTGCACTAGTTCCTGTATCTCCTATAGGTGATTTTTAGTATCTCGTTAAAAGGGTCTAGTTTCAACTTTCTTTGCATATTGTTGCGATTATGTATGCAACGCAGCAAGCCTAGTATCATCCAAGGTTTAATCAATCTATTTTTAAGGGATATTCTCGAAACAAGTGTACTGGCAGTGAGACATTTTTGTAGCAAGCCTATTAGACTATCTAATAGAATATTAGGGTTAGACAGGTTTGTAAGGTCTTGAATGTTGTTAGTTGTTAAAAGCTCGAGTGCATGTTCTACGTTTACAGTTGTTTTCGTTCTAAATGTTTTACGTGTATTCGTCAATTCAGTTACTTTTAGGAAAATCATAGAGTGATCAGTGATAGTAGTGTCGATGATTGCAATGAACGCCGATTTTTTGGTAGGTCTAAGTTTTAGCATGAAGTGGTCCAGACAACTTTTGTCTCTAGTGGGATGTGAGTGTCCGGGGAGTAGGCCGTGCGTTGCTAACATATTTAAGTAATTAAGTCTATTTGATCTCTCGTATGATTGCTCTGCTTGCCTGTGTATTAAATTTATATTAATGTCACCAGTTATTATTACATTTTTATTTGAACGAACGGTAGCTAGGTGGAGAGATAAAGAGTTTATGAAATCTTCCGCGTTTGTCTTTGATGGAGAGCGATATATTCCTAGGACTATGAGATCGGGTTTAATATTAACTTGTAAGCAAGACGCGTGAGTTAATTCTATTTCTTTTATTTGAAAGTTGTGTGTGTTATTAACAAAAACGACGACACCGTCAGCTTTGTTTAAGTGTTTAGTAGTGCGGCCACCCGAGTAATTACTTAATTGAGGAATATTCTTATTAGAGCTTAGCCTGCACTCACTTAAAACAATAACGTCAGTCTTAAAATTCAAATTAGCTAGGTTTAATTGTAAGTCGCTAAAATTAGAATAGATACTTCTGATATTCTGTGATATAATCGTGAAATCAGAGCTTTTAATTTTTATTGTTGTGCTTAAATCGCGAAGGGAGCAGCATGACACTTGGGCTATTTCTGTGTTATCCATATCAGATAAAATGTCCAGGGTTCTATCCATACTTGATTGTTAAGTGACTGAAGTACAAAAATTCATAGTCTAGTTGGGGTGTGTGCGTTTGTGTAAGTAATATGTAAGGGAGATTATGGACGGAAGGTTTTTTAATGTGTGTTTTTAGTGTGCGTGTGCGCGTAACAATAACATACTTTTTAATCCTTAAACTAATTAATAATAGTAAAACAATTTTATATAATTTTAACTTATTAACTGTAATCCTAAGTCTAATAGGATTTAACAAATAACAGTAACATGATAGACTAATTTGCCTATACTTTCTACATGAAGCATGTTTATTAAATAATACTTGTCATATTTGTTGCATAAGCTTGTTAACTTGTATTTCGCTCTTAATTATTATTTTTGGCGAGCTATCATCTTTTTTGAGACATACTTGGCCAATGGAAGTCCAACAGTATTAGATTAGGATTAAAATTAATTAATTCATTTATTATTATTATTATTATTTATTTAGGCTTTGGATTTGGCCAGATCGCGGGCGAGAAAAAATAAGCGCGCCCCCTTGGTGGTGAGCTGTTCAGATACATAGATGGGGGTGTATTCATTAGTAGTGAATTCTAGATGTTTTGCACATAATTTTTCATTGTTTGATCTGTTGTAGCTTCGAGCCGATTTTAAAAAGTCATTTTTTAGTATAGCTGAAGTTAGCTCGACGACGATCGGCCCATTTTTCGAATCACTGCGCTTGCTTGGGACTCGGAAAATGTCTTTTATCTCGTTTTGTTGGATAGGACATTCAGTGGCATTTGACAAACTTGTGACCATTTTTATCCAGTCGCTCGGGGACTCGGGCTCGCAGGGAAAGAACTCTCCGTCCGTCTGTCACAGCACTGTATATTTAGCGACCGAGTAAAAGCATTTTTGTGTTAGATACTCTTTTAATTTTCTGTTAAATATAGTGACCAAATTGGTGATGTTCTTCAGAAAGGTTAGGTGCGTAGTACTCGCAACCGGCGTGCGTGTATGACCAGATGTATGAACGTAGGCGAAGCAAAAGGAGTATGTAAGGAGCGTAGCAAGTGGCGTTCTATAGTTTCTGCCTACCCCCATGGGAAGAAGGCGTGAGTTTATGTACGTGTATGTATGTACGGAATCCTTCGTGTGCAAGTCCGACTAGCACTGGGCCCCTTTTTACAGTTATAGTTACTTACATCTGTGCATACCTTTTCCCCATAGAGGGATACGTCATACTGGTCCCCTGTCTATCATACATTCGCAGTTATTTGAGCTCCCTAACAGTTTACTCAACACTCCACACATATTTGTTCACTAGTCCGACCTGCAGTTTCACTCACGTTTCATTTATATTTAATTAACAAACAAAACGAGAGTGTTTGCAGTAAATACATACAGGCCGCTATGGCGTGTAACGAATGCATTTTATATAAAAAAAAACCAGTCAGGAGCGAGTCGGACTCGCGCACCGAGGGTTCCGTACGGGTATATGAGGTTGATGATTTCTGAAAAACTGTGCTATTTAGAGAGATCATTTTATTTTTCCTGTAATCTTTACTTAGGCTTCTATCATATAGAATAATTTCAGATTTTTATCTCTGCAAACTTCGGAGATAAGGAGGGGGAACGGTATTTTTTTTACATTTTTCACACACAAGTCGGAAACTATGCTGCCAAAAAAAAAATGTTTGCAAATGTGCATACAGCGTTCTTTCATATGATACCCCACATGCCCTAGTAGCTCCACTTCAAAATTTTCAGACCCTTTTGCAAAAAAAATATATTTTTTTTTAAATTTCTTTCTTGTTTGCTAAATAGTTAGGCAAACGTCATCTAAAACTATTCTAAATTTCAAGTTGATAGCATTAGTAGTTCTTGAGATATCCAGGTGTGACAGACAGACTTAGTATCACCATAAGGGTTCGATCCTTTTTACCATTTTGGTACGGAACCCTAAAAATATTGTCTTGTTATCTTCATCTTTGCCCAAATATTTTGGGGTCAGCTTCCAGTCTACCCGGATGCAGTTGAATACCAGTATTGTACATGGAGCGACTGCCTATCTGACCACCACCACCCAGGTACTGGGTAACACGATACCCCTTGATACAACTGGCTAAGTTCTTACGAGCTCGTATGTCATCCCCCTGCCCTTATCCCAAATTTATCAGGATCCGCACCAACTCGACCCGCTTAGACTCGACCCGAAGAACCTGGATATTTCTGTTTTGATAGGCGTAAAAACGTTGATGTATAGTCAGACAGAAAAGTGTCGTTTTAACGCTTGCCTTAAAGAGAGTGTAAAATTTAAATAACGTTTGGATAAATAAATCAATAATTAAACAAGTAAGTACTTATCCTTTTTAGGGTTCCTTAGTCAATAAACCCTTATAGTTTCGCCATGTCCGTCTGTCCCAGGCTTAGCTCAGAGACGCTTAGTACTAGAAAGCTGTAATTTGGCATGGGTATACACATTAATTACGCCGATAAAGTCGTAAAATAAAACCATGAAAAACATTTTGTTTCAGGGTTCTTATAGCCAACGGCACGTTAGAGGTAGAGGCAACTTTATAAAGCTACATTTTTGAAACGAAAACACTGACTACCTGGATAAATTATATCCAGTATTATAACAAAGTATTAAATATTCTATGTTTATTAATATCACTTCGCCTGACTGTACAAATGGCACTGCATTGGTAGTAAAACATCTGTTATTATTTGGGTCGAGTCTAAGCGGGTCGAGTGGGCGCGAACCCATTTATTGGTCGTCATCTCAGTAGGCCCCCCTTTCTATCCATATCATATCATCATCTTCCACACAGACCATCCATCGTTTCCTTAGTCTTCCCCTACTCTTATAACCATCCACATGCATAATAAAACGGGAGTTAGAATGTATATTTTTTTACAGTCAGAAAAATTAATTGTTAAGCAAATTGCCACACTACATCAATTTGCCGTATGCCATTGCGGACAACTGTCAAAGGATTACAATTGCAATTCGTATACCTATACAAACAATTTTAAGTTGGTAAACAATTAATTTATCTGACTTGTCTTCAAGATTATGCAAGCTATCTTGACTTCGTTTCCAAGCTTTTCAACTTCAAATTCCTCTTGAAGTCGGTCTTCAATATGAATGAAACATGAAGTTATTCCGTTCATTCCTAACGATGAGATTTGCATCGATGATAGATGCAGACATCAGTGTTTGTTACCGTTTTAGACAATTGTATGGCTTTTAGGGTTCCGTACCAAAATGGTAAAAAGGAACCCTTATGGTGAGACTAAGTCTGTCTGTCTGTCACACCTGGATATCTCAAGAACCACTGATGCTATCAACTTGAAATTTAGAATAATTTTAGATGACGTTTGCCTAACTATTTTGCAAGCAAGAAAAAAATAAAATATCTTTTTTGCAAAAGGGACTGAAAGAGTGTCTTAAAATTTTGAAGTGGGGCTACTTAACCATGGGGGTATCATATGAAAGAACGCTGTTTGCAAATTCTCAAACATTTTTTTTATTTTTTTTTTGGCAGCATAAATTCCGACTTTTGATTAAAAATATTTAAAAAAATACCGTTCACCGTATCTCCGAAGTTTGAAGAGATAAAAATCTGAAATTATTCTATATGATAGAAGCTTATGTAAAGATTACAATAAAAATAAAACGATGTCTCTAAATAGCACAGTTTTTCAGAAATCATCAACATCATATATTCGTACGGAACGCTCGGTGTGCGAGTCCAACTCGCTCTTGACCGGTTTTTTTAATATATGTATGAAATAGATGGAACTTGAAATGTTGTTGTGGGTTTTTAGGATTCCGTACCTCAAAAGGAAAAAAACCGGCCAAGGGCGTCCGGACTACGCACAATGAAGGGTTCCGTAGTTGGGATGAATTTATCCTAAAAACAAACTTAACGTTGTAGTTGAAATACATGTTCTCCCATACATACATGATATACGCCACGGTCAATTTTCCAACTGGGAATGAAAGTTTGTAATTGCAAAAAACAAAAAAAAATCTGATAAAACCAAAAATTATAGATTTTCGGACTTTTTCCTTTACTTGTGCTGTGAGACCTTGCTTCTTGCCAAATTTCATGATTCTAGGTCGACGGGAAGTACCCTATAGGTTTTGATTTGTTTGCGAGTATCAAAATATGTCGCATAAATCGCCATATTTTTTTAATGCGTTGACTTGGAAGCTTGATTTTTTTAGACCTTCAAGAGACCATAGACCATAGTTGAATTTGATATTAATTTCAACTTGATACCTCCACGCGTTTCTGAGAAAAGGGTCTTGACAGACTGACAGGCAGACAGACGGACAACGAAGTGATCATATAAGGGTTCCGTTTTTTCCTTTTCAGGTACGGAACTCTAAAAACGGAACCTGTCTGTCTTTCTGTTTCTCAGTCCGTCTGTCACAACCGATTTGCTCCGAATCTATTGGACTGGTTAAGTTGAAATTCGGTACACATATGAATTTCTGTGACCCAAGCACGGACGTGTAGCGTAAATAGATGAATTATCAAATGAAGGGCCTTGTTGAGTGGGTCCCAAACATTTTTTTTTAAATAATTTTAAACTAAATACCTAGTTTTAAAGTTCAATCAATTGTCAAAGTTTTGTGAAAACTGCATCAAAATCCGTTGCCTAGTTAAGGGGACGATACCCGACTTTTAATGATTTTATACTGAAGATCACGGCTAAACGAGTAGTGTTAATGATTTGAAAAAAATATATAATATATCTATTAAATTAGAGCTCTTTTTCAATGACTTAATATGTGAATATTTTAGATTATGTTTATATTACATAGTGAAATTAATTTGTAAAGTTATGTCTAACGCGGATAAAAAACTGAGAATGGCGCGAAATCTACCAAGCGTATTTTTCTGAAACCTTCACCAATTTAAAGATAATTTAATTATTGATCTTTTAGTATACGCGTTTTAATAAAATACCTTTTGTTTAAAAAAAAAAAGAAAGAAGTTTATTCAGGTAAAAAGGTAAAATACTAAATACAAATTTGCTTAAATCTACGTAAAATTCTATTGTGTTACATGCCCGAACTAGGTTATCCTGTGTTTCAGGCGAGACAAGGTATAATATTTCTAAATAATCACAAATTATAAAAATCTAGTCATTTTGTTGCATTTTGTTTTGTGTCTAATAAATTAATAATGCGTCAAATTGGGGAAAGCTCTCCTTGATGGGCGAGTCCTATTACTGGCTGAACGTACAACGCGTTGCGTGAGCTCATTACAGAACACGCAAGCTAACCACTCAAGGTCACTGGCATATATCTGGGTTTTAAGCAATCCTACTAAAAATACTCACAATTTTGACCCGACTGCCCCAGAATGAGGGTGTAATGTTTTATGATCTTCACCTACAACCCAGCAAGCATAAACTATATGTGACACAATGAGGTAGGCTCGACGCTCGTAACATGAGGTAGTAAAGACAGACGGGCACTGAATTGTATATGAGTGGAGTGCCACTGTAATATTAGTAATAATGGCCGAGACTATGAAATATTGCTAGATGCTTCTCACTTTTAGTAACTTTAAATAGGATAAATTAACTCTTAAAATAAAAATAAATACTGCAGGGGGCCTAAAATGGACGCTTTGGCAGAATCATAATTTATTTATTATTTGTTTATAAGACAATTGCTTGCTAGACTTACAGTAAACACCAAAGCGTGCAGCAAGCCAACAGTATATCATTACACGTAACAACTAAAAAATTTAATGCAAACATTAATCATATATTTACTACTACACATACATACGTCAACATCCGGCTCCTGAGCAATCAGGGCGTTCAGCAGATTGAATAATATGATCTGCGTACAATTCATATCCCGCAATTCATCTGTTTGACAGTTTTGTATGGAGTTTCGTAAAATGGTCGACAAATTATGAATTCATATAGTGAAGTCTAATGTCAAAAAGCAGCTGTCAAACAGATGAATAATTGCGGGACGTATGAATTGTACGCAGATCATATTAGGATTCTGCCAAAGCGTCCATTTTAGGCCCCCTGGTTATCACTGGCTCATTGGGTGTGAGGTCAGATAGGCAGTCTCTCTATGTTAAATACTGGTATTCAGTTGCACCCGGTTAGACTGGAAGCCGACCACAACATCGTTGGGAAAAGGCAGGCAGATGATGCCTGATACATGGGGAGATCAATCTGTGCGGATCAATATGATCCACGTAAATAACAAGTTGCCAAAGTCGGTTATAGAACTTAGCGATGGAAAATTCAAAACCCAATCAAACGTGACCTAATCAAAAAAGCATATTTTAAGATTAAGGACTACGTTGAAGACAAGGAAGTTTAGCAATAGTTCCTTCTGCACATATGGCTTCCCTGGTACCTCATTAACGGCATAACTATGTAAATGTCTATTAACTGCTCCTAAATTACGATGTTTATTTACTTTTTTACATGTCTTGACATAACCTACAATTATAATTTAAAATATTTATTAGTGACTAGTGGACAGAACATTAATTCAGATTTGTTACAGTTGTAATGCCAATCTTGTCATTTGGTTTAAATAGGTTTTTATTTTTATTATTTTAGTAATATTTTATATAGTTTTTTCTTTTATTTGTGAATCTGAGAACGTTGTAGGCTTAATAGACTGTAGCTTTGTAAACCATCTTATATTTTGTTAAGTACTTGGTACTTGTTGACGGGCCTACACTGTCCTCCCATACCTATTAACACTGTAACTTGAAAACATTGTAAAAGCCCATTATTTATAAAAGAGTAACCGTTGAGTCTCTTGCCGGCTCTTCTCCATAGGAAACGACCAATTGGAACCGTGCACCTAGCTTCTGACGTTAAGCGTCAAATAAAATATTTTAATTTGATTTAATTTGATAAAAATTGAGTCGTCACGGGACGCCTGGCAGATGTGAAACATCTAAATTATTTACACACTACTACATAACTATAGACTGTATAGCAGCGACGCGTCGCCACGCGGCATGCGTCGTCCCGCCAGCAATCGGTTTTACGTGCGGCTTTAGATGTTTCACATCAATGGTATAGTAATTTTATTCTAGGTGCATCGTCTTCACATAAAATTATATAATTGATGTACGTATACAAAACATTATAAAAGAGTAACGGTGGAGTTTCTTGCCCATTCTTCTCCATACGAAGCTACCTTTTGGAAGGGGCGACTAGAATCAATTATATTTTATTTGTAAATTTTGACGTTCACAAGTGCCATTTATGTGCCTATTTGAAATAAATAATTTGACTTTGACTTTGAATAGTTAGTCTGTTTAGATTAATCGATTAGGTAGCTTATAAGAACAATCATTCCGGTTGATAGGCGTTCGATTTTGAGGCAGTAACAGCCATACACGGTACGGATTTTGGTTCAGACTAGACAGATCTAAAGGTAGAACTTGCCATGCATCGTCATCATCATCAGTCAGCCGAAAGACGTCCACTGCTGGACATAGGCCTCCCCCAAGCGTCACCACATCACCGCACCGGTCCGATGCCTTTCGGATCCAACGAATTCCTGCGATTATCACCAGGTCCACCTTTTGGGCCATACACGACGTTTGCTTACACGGCCACCTCAAATGAAACTAAATAGAGTGGAATTTTAATAACGTAATAAATAAATCCAACATTAAAAATACATCAACCTCATCCTCTAGAGAACACAAATGTGTTGAAATATCATTTTAATAAAAAAAAACCGGCCAAGTGCTTGTCGGACCACGCAAAATGAAGGGTTCCGTAGTTGGGATGAATTTATCCCAAGAAAAAACATAACATTGTAGTTGAAAAACATGATCCCCATACATTCCAACTGCAAATGTAAGTTTGTACGCACAATATTGAGGGATTTACCATGTTATTTTAATATCACAGACTTCTTATAGATTTTCCTGTAATCTATAAGTAAAGAACTATTTTCTGTATTTTTATCAAAATTTTAGGCTCAGCAGATTCGGAGATATGAGGGGGAATGGTAATTTTTCATGTATTTTCTTAAATAATATCAAAAGTATCTATTTTAAAATTATAAAAAAAAGATGTATATAAAATCCTTAAAACAAGCCCTTTCATTTGATATGTCACACGGTACGAAAAAGTTTTGCTGAGAAAACTTTTTTTTTGTTTTTCTAATTTCCCCCCCAAAAGTGACCTCCATATTCAAAATTAATTTATTTACGTAACACGTCCGTATTTGGGTCACAGAATTTCATGTGTACCAAATTTCAACTTAATCGGTTTAGTAGATTCGGAGCAAATCAGCTGTGACAGATGGACAGACAGACACACGAGTGATCCTATAAGGGTTCCTTTTTTCCTTTTGACGTACGGAACCCTAAAAACTAGTATATTTTTCACTTACTTAACATCAATACATCATCAACGAGAGTGCGACACCTGCTCTGAATTATATATAAACGACAAATACATACGACATAAGTTCGCTCCTCGGGGACGTGTGGCGACGGATGAGAAAAACTGGAGGATATTACATATGGAGGATATACATTGAGATGGGATGACTGCCTCTTTGGTCTCTGATGCAGCACGACTGATGAACATGGACTCCCAAGTACGATTCCCAGGTTTGGTAAAGTGTTATTGAGTTTTGCGTATGGAATTTCGAAGTAGAAGCCCGGAGTCTGGATTCAAAATTAAATTAAATTAAACTTTATTTCAGATAAAACTGGAGGATATTACATATTCATCATTGAGATGGGATGACTGCCTCTTTGGTCTCGTGATGCAGCACGACTGATGAACATGGACTCCCAAGTACGATTCCCAGGTTTGGTAAAGTGTTATTGAGTTTTGCGTATGAAATTTCGAAGTAGAAGCCCGGAGTCTGGATTCAAAATTAAATTAAATTAAACTTTATTTCAGATAAAACTGGAGGATATTACATATTCATCATTGAGATGGGATGACTGCCTCTTTGGTCTCGTGATGCAGCACGACTGATGAACATGGACTCCCAAGTACGATTCCCAGGTTTGGTAAAGTGTTATTGAGTTTTGCGTATGAAATTTCGAAGTAGAAGCCCGGAGTCTGGATTCAAAATTAAATTAAATTAAACTTTATTTCAGATAAAACTGGAGGATATTACATATTCATCATTGAGATGGGATGACTGCCTCTTTGGTCTCGTGATGCAGCACGACTGATGAACATGGACTCCCAAGTACGATTCCCAGGTTTGGTAAAGTGTTATTGAGTTTTGCGTATGGAATTTCGAAGTAGAAGCCCGGAGTCTGGATTCAAAATTAAATTAAATTAAACTTTATTTCAGATAAAACTGGAGGATATTACATATTCATCATTGAGATGGGATGACTGCCTCTTTGGTCTCGTGATGCAGCACGACTGATGAACATGGACTCCCAAGTACGATTCCCAGGTTTGGTAAAGTGTTATTGAGTTTTGCGTATGAAATTTCGAAGTAGAAGCCCGGAGTCTGGATTCAAAATTAAATTAAATTAAACTTTATTTCAGATAAAACTGGAGGATATTACATATTCATCATTGAGATGGGATGACTGCCTCTTTGGTCTCGTGATGCAGCACGACTGATGAACATGGACTCCCAAGTACGATTCCCAGGTTTGGTAAAGTGTTATTGAGTTTTGCGTATGGAATTTCGAAGTAGAAGCCCGGAGTCTGGATTCAAAATTAAATTAAATTAAACTTTATTTCAGATAAAACTGGAGGATATTACATATTCATCATTGAGATGGGATGACTGCCTCTTTGGTCTCGTGATGCAGCACGACTGATGAACATGGACTCCCAAGTACGATTCCCAGGTTTGGTAAAGTGTTATTGAGTTTTGCGTATGGAATTTCGAAGTAGAAGCCCGGAGTCTGGATTCAAAATTAAATTAAATTAAACTTTATTTCAGATAAAACTGGAGGATATTACATATTCATCATTGAGATGGGATGACTGCCTCTTTGGTCTCGTGATGCAGCACGACTGATGAACATGGACTCCCAAGTACGATTCCCAGGTTTGGTAAAGTGTTATTGAGTTTTGCGTATGAAATTTCGAAGTAGAAGCCCGGAGTCTGGATTCAAAATTAAATTAAATTAAACTTTATTTCAGATAAAACTGGAGGATATTACATATTCATCATTGAGATGGGATGACTGCCTCTTTGGTCTCGTGATGCAGCACGACTGATGAACATGGACTCCCAAGTACGATTCCCAGGTTTGGTAAAGTGTTATTGAGTTTTGCGTATGAAATTTCGAAGTAGAAGCCCGGAGTCTGGATTCAAAATTAAATTAAATTAAACTTTATTTCAGATAAAACTGGAGGATATTACATATTCATCATTGAGATGGGATGACTGCCTCTTTGGTCTCGTGATGCAGCACGACTGATGAACATGGACTCCCAAGTACGATTCCCAGGTTTGGTAAAGTGTTATTGAGTTTTGCGTATGAAATTTCGAAGTAGAAGCCCGGAGTCTGGATTCAAAATTAAATTAAATTAAACTTTATTTCAGATAAAACTGGAGGATATTACATATTCATCATTGAGATGGGATGACTGCCTCTTTGGTCTCGTGATGCAGCACGACTGATGAACATGGACTCCCAAGTACGATTCCCAGGTTTGGTAAAGTGTTATTGAGTTTTGCGTATGGAATTTCGAAGTAGAAGCCCGGAGTCTGGATTCAAAATTAAATTAAATTAAACTTTATTTCAGATAAAACTGGAGGATATTACATATTCATCATTGAGATGGGATGACTGCCTCTTTGGTCTCGTGATGCAGCACGACTGATGAACATGGACTCCCAAGTACGATTCCCAGGTTTGGTAAAGTGTTATTGAGTTTTGCGTATGAAATTTCGAAGTAGAAGCCCGGAGTCTGGATTCAAAATTAAATTAAATTAAACTTTATTTCAGATAAAACTGGAGGATATTACATATTCATCATTGAGATGGGATGACTGCCTCTTTGGTCTCGTGATGCAGCACGACTGATGAACATGGACTCCCAAGTACGATTCCCAGGTTTGGTAGTGTTATTGAGTTTTGCGTATGAAATTTCGAAGTAGAAGCCCGGAGTCTGGATTCAAAATTAAATTAAATTAAACTTTATTTCAGATAAAACTGGAGGATATTACATATTCATCATTGAGATGGGATGACTGCCTCTTTGGTCTCGTGATGCAGCACGACTGATGAACATGGACTCCCAAGTACGATTCCCAGGTTTGGTAAAGTGTTATTGAGTTTTGCGTATGAAATTTCGAAGTAGAAGCCCGGAGTCTGGATTCAAAATTAAATTAAATTAAACTTTATTTCAGATAAAACTGGAGGATATTACATATTCATCATTGAGATGGGATGACTGCCTCTTTGGTCTCGTGATGCAGCACGACTGATGAACATGGACTCCCAAGTACGATTCCCAGGTTTGGTAAAGTGTTATTGAGTTTTGCGTATGAAATTTCGAAGTAGAAGCCCGGAGTCTGGATTCAAAATTAAATTAAATTAAACTTTATTTCAGATAAAACTGGAGGATATTACATATTCATCATTGAGATGGGATGACTGCCTCTTTGGTCTCGTGATGCAGCACGACTGATGAACATGGACTCCCAAGTACGATTCCCAGGTTTGGTAAAGTGTTATTGAGTTTTGCGTATGAAATTTCGAAGTAGAAGCCCGGAGTCTGGATTCAAAATTAAATTAAATTAAACTTTATTTCAGATAAAACTGGAGGATATTACATATTCATCATTGAGATGGGATGACTGCCTCTTTGGTCTCGTGATGCAGCACGACTGATGAACATGGACTCCCAAGTACGATTCCCAGGTTTGGTAAAGTGTTATTGAGTTTTGCGTATGAAATTTCGAAGTAGAAGCCCGGAGTCTGGATTCAAAATTAAATTAAATTAAACTTTATTTCAGATAAAACTGGAGGATATTACATATTCATCATTGAGATGGGATGACTGCCTCTTTGGTCTCGTGATGCAGCACGACTGATGAACATGGACTCCCAAGTACGATTCCCAGGTTTGGTAAAGTGTTATTGAGTTTTGCGTATGAAATTTCGAAGTAGAAGCCCGGAGTCTGGATTCAAAATTAAATTAAATTAAACTTTATTTCAGACTAAGGAGGTCCATAATTTTATTTTAGTATTTTGGTGTTAGTAACAAAAGTGCTTAGGTATATAGGTTAGTATTGTTAGTTTTACAAACTTTATAATAAAGATACTAGAGGTATACTAGAGGATATAATAAAGATGTATGGAGTAAAAAGACACGTGCACCGACCCCAACTTAATTGCAACGATGATTTATGGCTATTAATAGACTATTACATATTTTTGTTTTTTTTTTTGTTTAAAAAAACGTTGCCCCACACTAGGAATTTCTCCTGCATCGTGGGTGCGTTTACAAACATTTATACTCACATACACAAGCAGCCAGACCCGGAACAACTGGTCATACAAATATTTGTTCCATGCGGGAATCGAACCCGCGACACGCAGCGCAGCAGTCAATCGCTTAACCACTGCGCCAACCGTGTCATCAAATATCGTGTCGTCAATCGTAATTACATGGGACTTAAACTTATCTAGCGATAAGTATATGTGATGGTAATGTTCCACCTTCTGTTAAGCTTAGTCACAGCCTCGTATGGACATTTGTTTTGCAATACCAGAAGCATCGGTTACGTTGTCCTCCAAAGACCAAGTTTCTTCTTCTTCTTTCGTATCGATGGTACTATCTTTTCTAATTACTTGGACCCAGTAGAGACAAAGCTGAAATGTCATACGGTCGTGCAATTACAAAAAAACGGTCAAGAGCGAGTCGGACTCGCGCTCAAGCACCGAGGGTTCCGTACGTATATAATTATGATGTTGATGATTTCTGAAAAACTGTGCTATTTAGAGACATCGCTTTTATTTTTCCTGTAATCTTTACATAAACTTCACATAGAATAATTTCTGAATTTTATCTATGCAAACTTCGGAGATAAGGGAACGGTATTTTTGTTTACATTTTTCATCAAATGTCGGAAACTATGCTGCCTAAAAAAAAATGTTTGAGAATGTGCAAACAGCGTTCTTTCATATGATACCCCACATGCCCTAGTAGCCCCACTTCAAATTTTTAAGATCAGCTTTTGCAAAAAAGATATATTTTTTTAAATGGCTTTCTTGTTTGCAAAATAGTTGGGAAAACGTCATCTAAAACTATTCTAAATTCCATTAGTAGTGCTTGAGATATCCAGGTGTGACAGACAGACAGACTTAGTCTCACCATAAGGGTTCCTTTTTACCATTTTGGTACGGAACCCTAAAAAGGGTTCCAAACCGGAACACAGCGACGCTGCTAGACGACAGAAATTTGAATGGTGATACCTGGACTTCCCCGGACGAGCTTCTCCGCTTTTAGCTTCTATATCGTGCATCTGAAATATTCATATTTAATGGTGTGGTGCAGACCATCGAACTGAACGACCATCTCCATAGGCCCATCATCGTAATCGCGAACATTATCAACTGTCCCATAAGTTAGTTCTCTTTCCTATTTGCGTCCTATTTTCTGCAGATATTATTGATATGACCACTCGGGTTCTCTTAATTATTCAGTGATGGCCGCGACACGGCGCGACGTGATAATGTAGCTGTTTATAGCTGTGTCGGGGTAGGCTGAGCAGACGGTAATATATGATATAAATGTTATAAGAAAGTAGTTCTGTCTGTCTGTGTTTGTACATCTTAGGGAGGATGCGCTAAGCTAGCGAAGAGTTAAAAGTTAAAAGAGTAACGGTGGAGTTTCTTGCCCATTCTTCTCCATACGAAACTACCTTTTGGAAGGAGCGACTAGAATCAATTCTATTTTTTTGTAAATATTGACGTTGAAACGTGCCTTTTATGTGCCTATTTGAAATAAACAACTTGACTTTGACTTTTAGACCACGAAATTCAAATTTTCTTACTTTTTTTGCAATATGCACGTCAGTGTCAGATTGCATGTTGATTAAAATATGATTCCTTACCTTAGACATAGAAATATATGGACGGCGGGTAGCTCCATTTCATTCTCAAAAGAAAGGGATATAGTATTAAGTTATTATACGTAAAGGAAAAGGACAAAGCTATACTATTTCCGTCTATTGCGTGTCAGTTTTTTCAAGGTCAGCGACATATGTAGCTCATCAAGCTTGGACTTTCATAGCATCATCATTATCACCATTATTTCAGCCGAAAGACGTCCACTGCTGGACATAGGCCTCCCCCAAAAGAGGGGGGTTGCCTTAATCGCCACGCTTGGCAGGAGGGTTGGCGATCGCAGTATGGTGTTATAATGCATAGAGAACGCTGCTGCCCATTCTCTAGTAATTAGTTCATTAGTCGCCTTTTACGACACCCACGGGAAGAAATGGGTTAATGCTATTCTTTACGCCCGGCACCACACGGATCAACTTCATAGCGTTTTTGTGAAATTATGAAGTTTATATTGGCACTTTTCTACATCATTATAATCATCAATTGTTTGTTTTTTTTTTGTTTTAAAACCCAGGGTAAAGGGTTAGGTTTATGGTATCATTGGGTCCAATATACATTTATGGATATACATAAAATATGTTGTCTCATCTGGCCACGCTACCCGAACCTCTATAGTTTTGTTAGGTACTCTAAGTTTGAGACCGTAACAAATATGTATTTACAGAATTATAATCATTAGAAACATCAACACAACTCTGAGTTAGTATTGATCTCAAATGTCATGTTTTCATGAAATAGTCAGTCAATAGCCTTAACGGCTGAACGGATATCAATGTAATTGGGCACCTGGGTACTCTTTATCCCAGTAGCACGTTTTCGTAGAATAATTGCGACCTCCACTCGTGCGAAACTCATATTTTTGACTGACAAATTTATAATTGGCAATCAAAGTATTGATTGATAAATTGTAAGTTACGACACTGATTACGGGGTTACTTACTCGTCATTTTTTTTTAGGAAAAAATATCAGTGAGAATAACTCTAGCACTAACTGACTTAAAAATCAACTCTCCTTAATTTATTGGCTAACTAAACTGTTCTAAAACCTGTTAAACTAGAGCTAGTTAGTTGGTCGTGAAAGCTAAAAGTTTTCCCGGCTTTTTTGATTATTTTTAGCGCTCGCTTTTTCAAGTGGTTTGATAGTTTACATAGCAGTTCCAATGATTGGAAAAAAGAAATCGACACTGAGGGATCCGTACCACGAAAACTATTATAGATTACTTTCTTTTTATTATATTCCACACACATACATACATACATAAACTCACGCCTTCTTCCCATGGGGATAGACAGAAACTATAGAACGCCACTTGGTACGCTCCTTACACACTCCTTTTGCTTCGCCTACGTTCATCCATCTGGTCATACACGCACCTTTTTGAAGAACATCACCAATTTGGTCACTATATGTCCTTCTAAGGCGTCCCCTCCCGGCGTTTCCACTCACTTTTGCTTTATAAATACCCTTTGTTAGTCGCCTTTCACTCATCCTCCACATGACCAAACCATCTAAGCATACTCTTTTGAATCTTTGTCACTACATCTTCTTTTAAACTGCACCGTGGCCTTATCACCTCATTATTCAGCCTATCATTCATAGTCACGCCAGACATGCTTCGCAAGGAACGTATTTCCACAGCATTTATTCTACTTTCATGCTTCTTTTGCCACACCCAACATTCACTTTCTATATAAGCGAAGGCACCAGCACACCATTGTGAACAGCCAGTCGAGTCTTTTTGGGCATCAACTGATTGGTCACAATCGATGATGATCGATTATGTTCCATGGTAGAAAAAGTAAGTAACACTGTTATATTCTGTGAAAATTTCAACTGGCAACCTACATACTGAATCAGCCTATAATGTTCCCACAGCTGGGACACACGCCTCCTCTCGGTGAGAGGGAGTGGGCTGTAATCCACCACGCGGGCCCAGTGCGGGTTGGTAGATGTCACATGTCGTCGATTTTTTTGTTCCAGGACATGCCGATTTCCTCACGATGTTTTCCTTCACCGTTTTGAGAGCAATGGTGCTGAAATTATTTACACAAAATGAAGCGCCTGCCTGGGTGAACCCATAACATACATGATACAACTCGTAAGTCAGGGCCGTGACCACTGGGCCACCACTGCTCCATAATCTATGATGAACACGCAGACATATGGGGAAGGCTTATAAGTACACCCTTTGGCTATGTAACCCTGAACATAGCCGAATAATCTGATGGCAGTAGACTCGCCCCCTGTTACATGGGATTTAAACATAACTGGCAAAATGTGGGTGTATTATACAGGGTCAACTCCGTGGACGTGTTGGGTAGCGATATCTAAATACGATAAAACGAAAAAAAGAAAGATTTGATTTTTTTAGGGTTCCGTACCTCTAAGGAAAAAAGGAACCCTTATAGGATCACTCGTGTGTCTGTCAGTCTGTCTGTCTGTCACAGCTGATTTGCCCCGAATCTACTGGACCGATTAAGTTGAAATTTGGTACAAATATGAACTTTTGTGACCCAAACACGGACGTGTTATGTAAGTAAATTAATTTTGAATATGGAGGTGACTTTTGGGGAGCAACTTAGAAAAAAAAAGTTTTGCTGACTGTACCGTCTGACATATCAAATGAAAGGGCTTGTTTTAAGGAGTTCATAATTATATTATTTTTTTTATTTTTTTTTGAAATTATTTAAGAAAATAGATGCAAAATGACCATTCCGCCCGCCCTTATCTCCGAAACTACTCAGTCTAAAACGTTGAACAAAATACAGAAAATAGTTCTTTATTCATAGATTACAGGAAAACCTATAAGAAGTCTGTGATCTTAAAATAACATGGTAAATCACTCAATACAAACTTACTTTTGATAAATGATTTATTTTCTGTAAGTAGGTTTGTACAAACACTTTTACACGTCAAACATATTAAAAAAAAAACTAAAAAAAACTAGATGAGGTCGGTGTTTCGTAACTGACTACTCTGAGAAGAAAGGCCGAAACAAAATCAGAGGTCACAGTCTCTTTTAAAGTCCAGACATAATCTTGGTCAAATCATGTGAAGACCATGTAGATTGGTGCCTGAAATGATCTTTTGATGAAAGAATCACACAGATTGAGGGGACCTGTCCAGTCAGTGCACGCATTTGTCAGTAGTCGTGCAGCTCAACTCAGAACTTGAGGAGCTCAACGATTCAACGAACAATACCAAAGAAAGAACATTCGGGTAGGCCGCATAAATTACTCAAACTGCCAGACAATGATGAAAACTAACTGAGTAAAAACAAAAATAAACAATAACCCACATAGTCTTCACATTTACAATACTTAATTAAAACAATATAATACGTAACAAAGTAAATATTCATGTCATAGTATATACAAAATTCATCAATGTCAATGTGTATATAAAATACGGATATAATCTTGGTCAGATCATTTGAGGACCATGTAGATTGGTGTCTGAAATCGTCTTTTGAGGAAAGAACCACACAGATTTGAGTGGATCTGTCCAGTCAGTGCACGCATTTGTCAGTTATCGTGCAGCTCAACTCAAAACTTAAGGAGCTCAACGATTGGACGAACAATACCAAAGAAAGGACATTTGGGTAGGCCGCATAAAGTACTCAAACTACCAGACCATCATTAAAATTAAGAGAAAAATAAAACAAAAACAATGACCCACATAGTCCTCACATTCATAATAATGAAAATAATATAATACTTTACGAAGTAAATATTCATGTCATTGTTAATGTAAAATGATCTATAAAAAACAAAAAGAAAAATATAAGTAGTATATAGTGGCAAAAAAAAAATGTATATACTTAAATCAAATCAAGATTCACTGTAAATTTATTGGAGCAGCTCAATCCCAAGCCTTTTTGTCCTCAATATAGTCTTTAACAGTATAAAAGGCTTTCTGGCACAGTTTCCGCTTTATAAAACATTTTAATTTATTAAGGCTTAATGAATATGGCTAGGAAGTTTATTATAGAAACGTATACACTGGCATCTAAATGAGCCACCTATTTTTTTAAGCCTGGTTGTAGGAACAACAAATTTGTGCTTGTTCCTAGTGTTTACATTATGGATATCACTGTATTTTTTAAACATATTAATATTTTTATGTACATACAAAAGATTTTCATAAATGTACTGAGAAGCTACAGTCATTATATTGATATCTTTAAATTTGTCTCTGAGGGAGTGTCTGGGACTTAATTTATAAATTGAACGAATTGCCCTTTTTTGTAAAACAAAAATTGATTGAATATCGGCGGCATTTCCCCACAACAGAATACCGTACGACATTACACTATGAAAATAACTAAAGTAAAGCGGGCTGTCTCTAAATCAGTTAAATCACGAATTTTTCTAACGGCGTATGCTGCAGAGCTAAGCTTTTTTGACAATTTATCTACATGGCATAACTTTGGATGCCAAGCGTCAATGGGGCCCCCCATTGAAGCTTGGCATCCAAAGTTATGCCTAAAAACACTGTGGTATCTTCGGGTTTCAACTCTTCACCCTTTATGAGCACACTACTTTTTACTTGTCTAACATGAGGTATTGTAAACTTAATACATTTAGTTTTTTTCTCGTTAAGAAGTAGGTTATTAACATTAAACCAGTTAACTACTTTTTTCAGGGCATTATTTACATTGTCAGTAACCAACTGCTGACGTTTGAGTTTAAATAAAAGTGAAGTGTCGTCTGCAAACAACACTATATCATGTTTATCCTTTATGAGGTAAGGCAAGTCATTTATATAAATAAGAAACAAAAATGGGCCAAGAATTGAGCCCTGGCGGACCCCCATTCTTACTATAGATCCGGGGGATCTTTTTCCATTAACATCAACTCTCTGAATCCTATCACTTAAATATGAAGTAAGAAGATCCAGGGAGGCATTTCGGATTCCGTAGTGGTGCAGTTTCCTGATTAATGTTTCATGAAGAACGCAATCGAATGCCTTGGACAAATCGCAAAAGATGCCCAAAGCATCGCATTTATCCTCCCATGCATTATAAACATGTCCTAAAAGTTCAACACCGGCCGGCATCAGTAGTCGAACGACCCCTTGTAAAACCGAACTGTTTGTTATGCAGTAATTTATGTTTATTAAAAAATCTTTGCATTTGATTTAAAATAAGTTTTTCAAAAATTTTACTGAAGGTAGATAGCACCGAAATAGGTCTATAATTAGTAGGGTCTGATGTACTACCCGATTTAAACAACGGTATTATTTTACTGTTTTTCATAAGATCAGGAAACTCACCACGGTCAATACAATTATTAAAAATATCAGTAAGTTTGCTGTTGGAATGTATGGGGGATCATGTTTTGCAACTACAATGTTAAGTTTGTAGTTAGGATAAATTCATCCCAACTACGGAACCCTTCATTGTCCGTGGTCTGACATGCACTTGGCCAGTTTTTTTTTTCTGGTGTCAATGACCACTGGCAGTGACGTTACTTGAAGTAGTTAAGTTTTTGTTTTATCGTGTTTAGTTATCGATACACATCACATCTGTGAAGTTTACACAGAAAAAAAAGCTGATTTTGAAAATCATATTTCAAGTAACTAGTCGTTGACCCCAAAAAAATACAATGGTTTTTTTTTCTTTTTTTCTTTTTATCGTATTTAGATATCGGTACCCTACAAGTCTGCGGAGTTTCGCTAGCTAACTTAATTTGACCCTGTATATAACACCTCTGCCTATCTCTTCGGGTAATGCAGGCGTGATGTTAAGTTACGTGGAATTAAGAGACACTATGATTGAAGTAGCTCAGACTATTTTAGAGGCTGGATCGATTGCTCCACAAGGGTATAAGCTGTGTGCTGCATCAGTTGTGATCGGTTGTCAAATTTCAACGCTGTGACTTCTCTTCTGTACCTCGGAAAGTGCATAAAATCACGCCTTTATTCCTTAAAGGGATAGGCAGAAGGCTATAATTCTCCCCGCCAGGTACGTTTAAGACTCTTGAATATGGGGTGTAGGGGTGAGCTATTGTAATAGGCGCCAGGACTGCTACAAAACATTACCTATAGGAAAAACCGTACAACATCGGACAACGAACATACGCCACGCTCAGCAGTCGCACTTGCGACTACTGGACTATATAACGATACCAGCTTTTATAAAATACAAGGTTTTGCCCGCGGCTAGGCCCGCGTTTAGGTCGAAAGTGGGAATAAAAAGTATTCTTTATTTCATCGACTTTTTTTTTTTTTATGTTTGCTTTAACCTGTTTTAAATAAATGTATTTTCTTTCTTTCTTTATTTGTTTGTTCAGCCGTTTTGGCGTGAACAGGTAACAGACAGACAGACAGAGTTACTTTCACATTTAAATAATATTAGTATGGAAAAGTAGTATGGATAAAGAAATACCGCGATTTAATGAAGGTAAATAAATATCCCTACATAAACTTGACTCATAAAAATTTGAATCGACTTTCAAATCCAATAAAACAGCTCAATCCCAATCCGGTCCGTCGATGTCCGGCCGGACATCCGCGACCATTGTCCGGTGTCCAGCGTCCGGTTGCCGTCCGGAACACGACAACGATGCTATTCGAAATGCTATCTCTAATTAATTTCGAGTTATTAGTACAAACTGATAATAGAATATTAATTCTGTAATTTTGATTTGGTTTGCAATTTGAGAGCAGTGGCCCAGTGGTAACGACCTCGGCTTACGAGTTGTAGGTCGCGGGTTCGAGCCCAGCCAGGCGCTTTACTTTGCGTAAATAATTTCATCACCACTGCTCTCAAAACAGTGAAGAAAAATATCGTGAGGAAATTTGCAGGTCCTAGAACCAACAAATTCTAAGACATGTGACATCTATCAACCCGCACTGGGCCCGCGTGGTGGATTACGGCCCACTCTCTCTCGTAGAGAGCAGTCCTGTGACCCAGTGGGAACATTCATCATCATCATTTTAGCCGAAAGACGTCCACTGCTGGACATAGGTCTCTCCCAAACAGGGTTGCCATAATCGCCACGCTTGGCAGGCGGGTCGGCGATCGTAGTATGGTGTTAAAATGCATCGAAAACGCTGCTGCCCATTCTCTAGTAATTCCCTTAGTCGCTTACGACACCCACGGGAAGAAATAGGATGGTGGTATTCTTTACGTCCGGCACCACACGGACAACAGTTCGAAAGTTATCGACTGATTACTATTATTCTGCAATTTGCGGGTAGTTTTAATTAATTAATAAGTATTTGTAATAACAGCCTTTAGAATGTTGAGATGGGTATATGTAGTGACAAATATGGATGAGTATATTAGAGAAAGTTTGTTTTTTTTTATTTATTTTTTTTATTTAGGTTGGGTTTGCTCTTGACCTTCGTCTAGGGCAGAGGTGATACAGACAAAGTCGACGATGGAGTGAGCTTACCCAGAAGAAGCCTGTTCACTCTAACTTTGAAGAGATTAGGGTTGTATGCGTTCGGAAACACAGACGCAGGTTCCACTCTTTTGCCGTGCGCATTATAAAAAACATTTGGAAACGCTTAGTGCGAATTGGTGGCATAGCAACAAAGAAGGGATGGTAACCTGCAGTGCGTCTAGATGTCCGATAATAGAAGGGGGCCGGTGGAATGAGGTCGTGGAGTTCTTGGGCACACTCACCGAAGTACAATCTGTAGAAGACCGACAAGCAGGCAACCTTGCGGCGATGGGCCAAGCTGTGTAGATTGGCATCCACCAGTTTTACGTCGCCAATGAGCCTCTTAGCTCTGCGTTCCACCGAGTCAAGCGCGGTAAGTTGGTATTTTGCTGAGCCATCCCAAAGTGAAAGTGTTCGCTAGTTACAGAAAAGTTGAAAGGTAATTGTTTGTACTGCGGGGTCATTATATGACACACTATCAGTGGCAATGGGTCTCATTTTGACAGATGAATAACATTCAAAGCGTTAGTTACGTTGTTGAGCAGACACATTTTTCGAACTTATGAAGCAATGGATTGGCAACATCACAGGAACAAATATTTGTATGACCTACAAGTAGTTGTTCCGGGTCTGGCTGTTTGTGTATGTGAGTTTAAATGTTTGTAAACGCACCCACAATGCACGGGAAATTCCTAGTATGTGGCAAAGGTATATTTTTTTTTTAACCTTGCCCCACACTAGGAATTTCTAGATATACAGGGTTATTTTTAAAACGTCAATAACCTCTTCAGGGGTCATTGTACTCATCATTATGAACAAATTTTACTATGGGACCAAAACTGAAATCGCGAAAAAAAAACCAGCTGTTCCCTACATTTATGTTCGAATAATTCGTTAAAATGTAGGGAACATCTGTTTTTTTTTTCGCGATTTCAGTTTTGGTCCCATAGTAAAATTTGTTCATAATGATGAGTACAATGACCCCTTAAGAGGTTATTGACGTTTTAAAAATAACCCTGTATATGTCGGAGTTGGTTGTCAATTACAATTGTAGGTAGTCAACAAAAAGTGTTATGTTTTGTTTTTATCGTGATTTTTCTATCAATTATTGCCTAATAAATCGGAACATCATTAACTGGCGAAATGAGGGTTTACTACAGACTGCCTACCCTTCCGGGAATACAGGCGTGATGCTCTGTTGAAATAAATTACACTGCCAAAAAAGTAAACTGGTACACGATATCCGGAGTCGAAAAATAAGCCATTAAAAAAACGGATCATTTACTTTTAAACATAACTCTCGGCCCATTTCCAACGAATACTTTTGACTTTATTTTTCAGAATATTCCTGAAACTTGCACCGATCACACACGGCTCTATTCTCACTGAATTCAATGGAACAGGCACAAAGCTAAAAAGGTTTAAAAGTCACTGCTATATTGGATTGGATGAGAATCACGTCCGCATTGAAACCCGGAGAATACAACCTTCGACATTTCGTGAGAGAATTCCAGTGGAGTGTTCTTCAAACTATAATGTAGATAAGTTATATCAGGTTTTATTAGAACTAGATTATTATGCAATAAAAAAAAATATATGAGAACTGCCGACAGAAGCAAAAACTACAAAAAATTTGAGAAAATTTAAAACTCTGCAAAGCTACAGTTATACTGTCAAAGTGTTAAAATTAGCATGTCGGTGACGCGATAAGTTTGTATCCTACCAAAAATCGCTCTACGGGCCTAATGAAATTTTCATTTCAAAAAGTATGTGTGACCCAGAGGGTTTTTGAGGGGCGAAAAGTTGATAGCTGAGTAGGTGCGGCCTGATGAGAGAACAACGAAAATTTTATTTAAAAAAAAACTGATACGAGCCAGAGGTCAGGGATTCACTTTTAGATTTCCAAAATGGACCAAAAATAACGTGATCTGCAGAGCCTTTGATTTTCCTATGATTTGACGGATAGTGACTTAAATAGTCAAATCTGATGAAGAAATTGTGGGCTTTCCCTAAATCTGACGACTTTGAAAACTCAGATTTGGACAATTTGTTAAAGGATATTCAGGGCGAATAAAAGTTATTCTGTACAATAGTGTAACATGTCCTGATATTGAATATAATTATGTATATGTATCTGACGGATTGATGGGACCTTATGGGAAATAATGAAAGTACCCAAGAGTGGTAATAAATTTTGCATTCATCACTAGATCAAATAATCCAAAAGTTGTGAATTTGACACTGACCCTTTTGTAAAGATTTATCGGAACTCAGAAATTTTAAAATATCAAGCACTTGAAAGTAATTATCGTCTGTGTGGTGCCGGACGTAAAGAATAGCACTCCCCTATTTCTTCCCGTGGGTGTCGTAAAGGTGACTAAGGGACTTACTAGAGAATGGACAGCAGCGTTCTCTATGCATTTAACCCCCTTTAGGGGAGGCCTATGTCCAGCAGTGGACGTCTATCGGCTGAAATGATGATGATGATAAAAGTAATTATTAAAAAAGTTAAGTAGAAAAATTAAGAAAAAACATCTTCGGAGTACGCCATAAAAGGGTTGATTCTTTCAAAATGTTACTAAGTATGACACTAAGCAAACAAATTGTTTCAATATTTAAAATTAATAAAAGCAAAAATAAAATGTTTGTGTAACATCTTTCCTCTCACTTTATATTGGAGTGATTTCGTGAAAAGGGACGGAAGTAAGTAATTTTGATTAGCATGGAATTAGTAAGTACTATATAGATTGTAAGTGAGAGTAATAGTCATCATCATCATTCATCATTTCAGCCGAAAGACGTCCACTACTGGACATAGGCCTTCCCCAAAGGGGGGGGGTTGCCATAATCGCCACGCTTGGCAGGCGGGTTGGCGGTCGCAGTATGGTGTTAAAATGCATAGAGAATACTGCTGCCCATTCTCTAGTAAGTCCCTTAGTCGCCTTTTACGACACCCACGGGAAGAAATAGGGGAGTGCTATTCTTTACGTCCGGTACCATACGGACAACTAGTAATGAGCGACCACTAGTAATGAATTATTATTCGAATAAGTATTTCAGTTTTTAGCTTTTTTCAATTCTGAGCTTAGATTCTGCTTATTACCAAGGTGAGATGTCAGATGTTACACATCTTATGCGACTACTGTAAGGTTCGCTCGTTTTTAGGGTTCCGTACCAAATCCTCTAGCTGCTACGAGCTTGGCGTGGAGTTCATTGCTGCGGGCAATCACTCGTGGGTTGAAAAACCTCGCAAGTACATCAAAGGTACTGGGGTTATATGGGACCGGTTGAGGTGTGTGGGAGTGAACCGGGGGCGTGGGGAGCAGTGGTGGCCGCCGAGGCGCGGTCGGGACTGCGGGGACTGGCATGGGATGTGCCATGGGCTTAAGGGCAGGGAATGCCTCTTGGTGGTTGTGGAGGTTCCACGGCGAGGCACGCTGGGGTCGGAGTTCAATTGGACCCGGGCTTTTTTGGGGCAGCTTTGTTCGCTGCTGCTGGGGCTTGGCTCGGGGGGCCCTTGGGCACCCGCGATAGCTCGCCGGGTGTCCAGATTCGCCACAAAGGACGCAGCTGGGGGGCTCGGTACATAACGCCAAGTCTTTGGGACGGGCGCAGTCAGCTGTCGCGTGGTCACCGAGGCACTTAACGCACCTGGCCCTTGGGTAACAGTGACGCTGCTCATGTCCATAGAGTTGACAATTATGACATTGTCCTGGGAGAGCGTTTTTATAAGGTCTCTCAACCTTGATGCCTGATAGGTGGCAAATGGACTTAATGTCACATATCGATTTGCCGGCGGCGGTGTTTTCCAGTACGACAAGTATCATGTCGTACGGCGCGCCGTTTCTGCCTCGGGGCATGCGATGCACTTCGAGGACCGGGAGGCTTTTGGATTTGAGATCTTCTGTGATCTCGTCCACTCTAAGCTCTTTAGGTACGCGTTTTATTACGCACCTGAATTGGCGCTCCTCGCTGAGGGCGTAGGTGTGGTAGGACACCTTACGTTCCTTGAGGAGACGTGTGAGCGACCTGAAGTCAGCTGAAGTAGGTACTTGTACCTTTATGCCTACAGCCGTAGGGCGGGCATGCGTGTAGTTTATGCGCTCGAGGGCGCAGGCCTTGGACACATTGGTCCACTGGTCCTTATCGTGGATGTAAAGTGGGGGCGGGGCAGGCGCCCTGGGAGTCGCTGTTGCAGCGGGCTGAGAGCCTGGCTTGGGAGAAGCGGGGCGAATGGTAGGCTGGGTAGCCATTATGGGGGTCTCCGCTGCGGGGGGAGGGACCACAGTGGGAGCGTCGGAAGTGGTAGCCGAGGCTAGTGCTTGCTTCTTAGCAGCACGGGCCTCCTTGCGCTGGCGCTTGCTGCGCTTGCGAGAGCCCTTAACGGGTGTGAAGCCATCGGAGGACGAAGAGAACTGGGCCGCTTCTTGGTCAGAACGCTGGCGCTCTTCGTCTGATAAGACGTCGTTGTCGTCAGACATGGCAGAGTTGTACCCTGTCATGTCATCGTCAACTGGTGTCGGAGGTGAAGGAGAAGAAAGAGGAGCCGGGCAGTCGGGGCTGGCTGGGCTGTCAGTAATCAGGGCGGTAGGCGCCGGGCAGTCTGGGCTAGCAGATATGCGGGCGGGGACTATGAAGTCCGGGTTAATCTCATTTACGACAACAGAAGTCGTGATCTTTTAGCATGGCTTCAATGAGCCGCTTGTACAGGCTCTTCCCCATGGTGGGGTAAGAGTCGTCCGTAGACGCTGCGTATGGAAACCTATCCCTAGGCTGTGGGCCTAGGGATGTGTGGGGTGCTCTACCCTCCCTGCCTATTCGACAGGGAGGTAGGTGTGAGGGCGTCTAGTCCGTCAGTACAAAGAAATGAGTAGCCCTAAGGGCTATGGATCGGGTGGCACTTGGTTGAGTAATAATTCGTGTACTCACGCGTCTACTCAATTCTAGAAAATCCCAGAAGAATAACAACACAAGTCACTTATTATTATTAATATCTAAATGTCTAAATGTCTCTGCTTACAAAGTCAGAATTTCACTTCACTGGTTAGAGAACAATGTCACTTAATAATGTCACTGCACCGAGTCACTGAAGAGAATAGTCACTGATTATTTACACGCACTAGTAAATTGATTTACGCGGGCGCGGACCGGCTTCGCGCAGTTAAAATGATTTAACCGGGCTATTGTAATCTATTATTAGACGACACACGGGCGTCTCCGCGAAATGCGCGGGAAAAATGCGCGGGAAGGGGCGTGGCTGGCGGCAGGGCTTCACTGGCGGACCGCAGGGGCACCTGGGTCGACGCTCAGTTCAGGCTCTTGCTTCAGGCCCGGTACTTCAGGCGTTATCGATTGTAGATGTTGAATTAGTTAATTATACGAGTTCAGAAGCAGAATGTGCGGTAGGGGTACTTTTTTTTTTTTTTTTTATGTATGGCATCTCGTAGCAGACCTAGAGAGGTCGTTGCTACTTAACCGGATATTCCTGTGGCTGCCCTAAGGTTTTTAATCTTAAAGCCTCTAGCCAGGGCGTAAAGTATATATATTAAAAACTAAACCACAGCGCACTAAGGGCACCCCCTGTGGGGTACGGACCTCGGCTTAGGGCGTCGTTGGGGGATCACAAAATTAGTAACAATTTGGGGACGGGCTGGATCAACATTTTGATCATGATTATTATCGGGGGATATTATATTTATTGCTACGGCGCTCTCAGCCTCTAACCGGGCGGCTGGCGCATCGACATTCAAGCGACGGGGGGGAGGACTTTTATTAACATTTACTCGGGAAGTTCGCGTGGTACCTCGGCGGCGAGGATGGAAGGTCGGTTTGTGTATTTTGTGCACTGTACTCGTGGCCCTATTGCTTTCCTGAAGGGGAGTGATGGGGTCATCCGGATCTATGGTAGGGGTAGAGATGGGGAAGTCGCTGGCTGGCGGGGTCGGGGCGTCGCCCCTTGCCCGCGGAGGCTATACGGTGACCCGACAAAGCGGGCCCCTCAGTGTGTTTGCCTTTTGACGGCTTCTCGGAATATTGGGCGCATGTGAGTGGTTGCTAATTGTTTTCTGTAGGCGCGCCACGACGCCTTTTATGTAAGCGCCGCTTGCTTCACGACACCCCGGCGGTCAACCCCCGCCAGGTGAGACCCCTGTTACCCGGGCGAGGCCCAACGAAGGCGACCAGCGACGAGAGTGCCGACTCGACGCTCCTACAGAACTAGGTGTTTAGTTCCCGCCCGCCCCGCTTTCAGATCGAGCCGATTACGGTCCGGGCTAAGGAACTGTCGTGTATGTGTGGGCGGCATAGTATTGTGTGACACCGCCCAGTGGCTGCGCGTGTCGCGGCCCACGCCGCGCCTACGCGCGTGTGTTAGATGCATGATTAGTAATGGTTGTCTGTGTTAGTTACGTGACATGCCTATATTAACTTAGAACACGCCACGCAACGGATGTATGTAATCTGTGGCGTAATATTGTTTCGAATAAGTCGCGTGTAACCTGTATGCGGCTTATTCGGGGCGTCCAGTCCGCTGCATTCCCTTCGCGAGGCGCCGCACAAACTCGTCCAGGCCCTCAATCCCGAGATCCCTCTGGATGATATCGTTCCTCACATAGCGAGGGGCGGCCACTATGGTCCGCAACGCTTGGCTCTGCTGCATGCGGAGCAGCTTACGGTTCGTCTCGCTAGTGAGGGCGAACCATGCCGGGGCGGCGTACGTCAGTATCGGGCGTACGTACAGCTTGTACACGCCCAACTTGACGCGCGCCGAGATGCGGGACGAGAGCACCGGTCTAAGGAGGTTGCGGGCGACCCTACCTTGCGCGGCGACCTTGCGGACGTGTTCCCCCATCGTGAGCCGACGGTCGATAGTGACACCCGATTTGACCCGGGGCGACCATTCGACGTCGGCTCCTTGTAGTCTCAAGGGTGGTGGGAGGGGTGCGGAGCCGGTGACCAGCGCCTGCGTCTTACCCACGTTGACCGACAGCCGCCACTTGGACAGCCCCTCGGGGAGAAGATCGAGGGCGCGCTGCATTTTGACCGCCGCGTACTTCGCATTAAGCGATGTAGTGATGTACGCGGCGTCGTCGGCATACAGCGCGAGTGTCGCATCTGCAGTGGTGGGGATGTCGTCGGTGAAACGTGAGTAACACGCCGGCGATACGCAGCTCCCCTGCGGCATGCCTGCGAGCACCGGGCGGGCGCTAGATAGCGCCCCGTCGACCACCACCCTGAATGTCCTGTGGGATAAAAAAGTAGAGACCACCTGTACGACGCGACGGGGCGCGTCAGAAGTGGCTAATTTATAAATAAGGCCGTCGTGCCACACACGGTCGAAGGCCTTCTCCATGTCGAGGAATACTGCCACCGAGGAGTATTCCTTCTTGTTTCTTGCGGCTGCGAGGTGGTGCAGTACCCTCGACAGCTGGAGCGTCGTGCTATGTTCCGCCCGAAACCCAAACTGTTCCGGCCGTGGTGTAATATGCGGTAGGAGGTGTCGCAGCAGGAGTGTTTCGAACACCTTGGAGACTGTCGGCAGAAGGGTAATCGGCCGATAGCTCTCCGGCTTCAGGATGTTTTTCCCCGCCTTGGGCTGCATTATGACGTGCCCCTCCTTCCACGAGGCGGGAAAGGACCCCGTACGCAGTATCCCCGTGTACAGGCGCGCCAGCGCCGCTACCAGACGGAACGGCAGGTGGCGCAGCGCTGTATTGGTGATACCGTCGGCACCGGGGGCCTTCCTAGGCTTCGTTCTTAGGATGGCGCGTCTAACTGCGCCCGGCGAGAAGAAGACAGGATCCTCATCGGGAGCTATCGGCGTAGCGAAGTATTCTCCCAGGTGTTGCTCGACTACTGCGACATCGACATGCTCAGTGTCAATAGTCGGGTTCGGTTGGAACTGACGCTCCAGGTGTTCAGCGAAGACCTCCGCCCGGTCCTCCGCTACATATTTGAGCGCCCCGTCGCTGTTGAGCAGCGGTCGTACCGGGGCTGGGGTATTCGTAAGCTGGCGGCAGAGTTTGTGAACCGACGGCCAACTATCTGTAGTGGCGTCGATTCGTTCCCCCCAGCCCGCGGCGGTGTGCGCCTGTAACTCGGCCTTCACCTTCTCCGCGAGACGGTTGAGCTGCGTCTTTAATGTGGGGCATCGTAAGTTGTTGCCACTGCTTGCGAAGGCGCCTCTTCACGGCGATCATCGCATTAATATGCGCCGGCAGGGGCGGCAATAGCCCTCTCCCCTGCGGGTGTATTGTAGTCGCCGTATCTAAGGCGCTTTGTATGCAAGCAGTGACGTCATCCGCCATTAGGTCTACGTCCGCGGAGGTGACAATAGGCCGAGTCGGCGTGGTGGTCTCTACTTGGTCCCGGAAGGTATCCCAATCCGTGCATCGACGTGGCGCTAGGGGCTTCAGTCGGGTCGGCATACCCGATAGGACGACGAGTACAGGTTGGTGGTCCGACTGTAACTCGTCGTCTATAACCTGTTGTGTGGTCTGGCAGTGTAGCCCTCGGTGGACTACGACGTCCAGCACGTCTGGCATGTACTGCCTGGCATCAGGGTAGTGGGTCGGCGTCTCTGGGCCGGACACCGTGTAGCCGAAGGCTTCCGCGTCCGCGAAGAGCCGTCTCCCCCCGGTATTCATATTTAATGAGTTCCACGCCGGGTGTTTACAATTTAAATCACCGGCGAGGAGGGTGGCGTGTGATGTTCTTGTTAGAAGGGCCCGCAACTCTGTCAGGTCCAAACGGGCCGCGGGCGCCTTGTAACACGCGAAGATGTCAATGTCTTCGCCGGCTATATGCAGCTGAACACCCAGCGCGTAAAATGAGCTGAGTGACGGCGGGGGGATTTCCTGATGGACGACCCTTCGCTTTACTAGTACCGCCAGACCACGGTATCTGATGTTTAGAGCCGACCGTTCATCCTTCCTGTAGACGTGGTATCCCGGGACCCTAATCCTATCCTCGGGTCCTAGGATCGTCTCACTTATGAGCGCCACGTCGATGTTTTGTTCCCGAAGGAGATGGCGGAGGGGGGCGACCTTATCCCTAAGGCCACGGGCATTCCAGTGCATCACCCTCAATGACCTAAGCATTGTAAAGTGCTAACAGAGTGGCTAGGCCATCGAGGATGACGGTTTCCACGTCATGACCCTGCCTGATGGCCTTAATTAGGTCCATCAATAGCTTGATAGCGCAGGCTGTGAATTCTTTTTTTGTTGTTTTATTTTCAATTTCTTCTGTTTCCTTGCGTGGGTGGGCGCCGGTGGTGCCTCTACCGGTGGTTTTGGGGAACCTATTTAGTTCCATCATTGTCCGCCGCTCCGAGCCGGCGCCTGTGTTTGTGGCGCTAGTGGTGTGCGGCTGTGCGGCGAACTTTTGAGGTTCCCCATCTTGCCGCTGCGCTATGCCGGCGCCAGCAGTAGGTAACCTGCTAATCATTTTATTCACAGCCTGCTCTTCCCTGTGCGAGGCAGGGTCGGCCGTAGGGATATCTTCCTGCGTCGCTGGGGGGGCGGGCTTCTTGCGCCTACCCTTCCCCCCGCGTCCTTTCTTCTTCCTCCGCCCTGAGGAGGCAGCTTGTCGGTCTGTGGGCCCGTTGGCTGCCGCCATCAGCGTCATGCCATGGGCCTCCGTGGCCGCCTCTTGTTGCCCCTCAGTGAACACTGGGGGCCGGCGTGTAGTGGCCGTGATGGCGACAGTACCCGCTCGCTTGTTCCGGATCTCTGTCTGGAACACCGGGCACTTAATGTTGCACGCGGGGTGCGGGCCACCGCAATTGGCGCAGGTGGCCGGCTCCTCCCGCGGGCGTGGGCAATCACGTGCCGCGTGCTCCTCTCCGCATCGTACACAAGCGAGCGGTCGGTGGCACTGGTGCGAGCTATGTCTGAATCGCTGGCACCGGTGGCACTGTGCGGGCCCGCGTTTCCCTCTCTAAGCCTCTATTTTGACACCACGCATGTACATGAACACCGTGGTGTCAAATAAGGCCCGGACGCGAACCAAGAAACGCCGCTGTCTTTTTCCAGGCCGGTCAGGTAGCGCTGGACCAGCCGATACTCATCCTCCGTGTCGGGGGTGAAGCGAACTCCACACCCGTAAGGACGAGCATTAGGGGGCCGGCCCAACTTCGCGCTGATGGCCCGGAAATGAGCGGCCCAATTAGGCAGCTTCTCAACTACCAGCGGAGGGTAGCGTAATTTCTTTTTCCCCGGCACCTGCTTGCTTGACGTTTTCTTCGTCGGCGCGGTGCCAGGGGGGGCAGTAGTGTCAGAGGGGGCAGGAGGTGAGTGAGGGGGACTTACCCCCGTGGATGTCGTAGTCGGTGTCGGCGGCGGCGAGTGGCGCGCCGCGTCGGCAAAGGTAGGCGACATAGGCACATCCCAAACCCGCGGCGCGCGAGTGCGCGACGGGTCTAGGCAGTACCTCTTCGCCTCCTCCGACGCGGCGTCGCCGGAGCTCCTCCTGCGCCGCTGGGGACGAGTCTCGAGTTGAAACTCATAGTCAAAACCCGGCGGCGGCGTCGGTGAGGCCGACATAGGCGTGGCGTCAGCTGCTCCCACGTTGGACCGCGTACCGGATCGCGGGGTCGTGTCCGGGGACACATCTCCGCGACCAGATGCGGCCGAACCCACCGAAGCCAGCGACATGCTCGACCCCACATGTGAGGAGCATGCCGACAGCATAGCTGGTGAGTCGTAGGCTGAGGCTCTGGGGGGCGCCGGCGATGCGGGCGCCTTGGATGTGTGTAGTGCCGCCCGAGAATGTGGGCCGGCACTCGCTGGCCGCTCTCGCTCGGCCTTCGCCGGTCCCGCCAGCGAGCGGCGGGGACCGGGGTTGGCGGTGCGTGAAGCTGGCCCAGCTTGTTGTTGCGGCGGCTGTTGAGGTACAGCGCCACGAGGCGCAAGCGGCGGAGTAAATCGCGGCGGCGATGCGGAAGCGCGCGCGGCGGGTGCAGAAGCGCGCGCTGCGGGTGCGCGGTGGCGCGCGGTTGGTACCGGCGTGCGCGCGACGGTAGGCGCAGGCGCGGCGGCGCGCGTACTGGGCGTGGGGGCGCGCGCAGTGTGCGCGGCGGTGTACGCGGGCGCGGACAACCGCGCGGGCGGTGCTGCTGCGCGCGCTTGTGGCGCACGGCCTGGGTTCCCGGCAGGCCCCGGTGCCTGTATCGGCACTGGGCGGAACGCGGTGGGGCGGATAGACACCGCGTGCTGTCGGCTCGACGACGGCGTTGGCGCAACGCGCGCAGGCGCCGATGTCGTCGGTGGGCCAGCAGCCCTTGCGGTACTCGTTCTCCTTCGTCTTCTTACCTCTTCCGGCGATTTCTTCTTGGGTGGTCCAGCCGGCGGCGCACCGGACGACACATTGCCGATATTCGGCAGTGACGTCGCCCGGTCCAACGCTGGATGGCCCTCCTCCGGGGACTTGGCATCGCGGCCCAGCGAGCCGCGCTTGCCGGGTTTCGGCATCTTCAGGGGCGTAGCCTCCGCGACCGCGTCGGTGAATACTCACCGAGCAGCACGGTGGGCTCCCCCTGTGTCCGCACAAGTAACTAGCAGGTGGCTTGTACGCACACAGAGAAAGCAATTAAAACTTTGCGGTCCGCGCGGACAAAACAAACTAGCACTGGTGTAGGATGTAGGTGTGGGTGGCCACGAGCTAATCCTATGGTAGGGGTACTTTTGCGTAACCGATCTTTGGCGGGGCCAGAAGGGCCTCTCGCCGTGTTAGAAAAATAATTTAAATAGCACAGCTAAGGGCGTCCCATAGTGGGACTCGAACCTAGGCTTAGGGCGCTATTGACTACTGAACCATTGGGGGTATGCAGTATCTGAGTATTATTATTGGGGACATTTGATGTGATTACTTGCTCCGCACGGGCGGGCGGGGGCAAGGGACGGGGGGGTGACATACTATTCTAGCTCGCGGTGGTACTCGCCGGCGAGTACGGAATGTATGTGTAGTGTTGAAAGATTTGCGAAGTAATTTGACATTCTCTTAATAGAGAGTGATGTCGTCCTCGCTGTCTGTTAGGGCGTGTTTTGGTCGCCGTATGCGTGATATGCATGAGGGCGTGTATCGGGCGGCTGATGCCACTAGTGGGTTAGTGTGTGTGGTAGCATTATCGAAGAAGCGTTTACTAGCTTTTTTGAAAAATTGCCTGATGGTCGGCAAATTTAAATCGACATGTAATTGGTCATTACTTACGAACCAGGGGCTTCCCGTGGCTCGTCGCATGGTCGCAGGGTTTGCATTTTAGCTAGTCTTGACCGCTTAACGTGTGCGAACACAACGCTGGCATATGTCATAATAGGGCGTATACACGTAGTATAGATTCGCACCTTTGACTTAAGGGCGAGTTTACTACGTGTATTGAGTAGGCAATGGAGTCGATGCAGAGCAAAGGCAGCACGGTTGCGTACTGTCTTTATGTGTTCTGTGAAAAGGAGTTTATTATCGAGGACTACCCCTAGGTATTTGGCCTTCCGTTCCCAAGGGATTGGTTGGCCAGACATGGTGATGGGTCTAGTGTGTGTGTGAGCGTTGCTGTTTTTGCCTTTCTTGACAAATAATACAGCAGCGCTTTTAGACGGATTTAATTCGATTCTCCATTTTCTGAACCATTCTTCTAAAGAAATAGCTGCAGATTGGAGTTGTCTAGAGATACTATCTGTGTTTGAACTAGAATAGTAAATGGCAGTGTCGTCAGCGAATAGCGCCAGCTGACACTTTTTGTGTTTAGGTATGTCGCTAGTGAAGAGCGAGAATAGGGGGGGGGGGGAGAGCACGGAGCCCTGGGGCACGCCTGCGCGGATCGGATGCGGTGCTGAGAGCGCATTTCCTATGCGGTAGCGAAAGGTGCGATTTGACAAATAGTCTCGTATGATGACCACGAGACGGTCAGGCACCTTAAGTTGGTACAGCTTGTAGATCAAGCCGTTGTGCCAGACTTTGTCAAATGCTTTCGCTACATCAAAGAAAAGGGCTCCGGTCATTCGCCCCGCTTGGTAGCCTGCACTAATGTGCTCGACTATGCGGTGAACTTGACGGACACAACAGTGTTTGGTTCGGAAACCAAACTGTTCGTCGGGTATGAGTTTATGTGATTCGGCATGTGACATTAATCTTTTGTAGATTATGCGTTCATACATTTTCCCCAGAGTACTGAGGAGACTTATCGGTCTGTAGCTGGACGGTTCAGCTTTCGGTTTACCCGGTTTATGAAAGCCAATGACAGTGGCTTCTTTCCACACTTGTGGAAAGAGATTGTTGTTCATAGCAGCATTGAAGATGGCTGCTAGTAGAACGAATAATTGAGCTGGGAAGAGTTTAACCAGTCGGTTATTAATACCGTCAGCACCGGGTGCTTTTCTGATTTTAAGGTCCCTAACTAAATCTAGAACCTCATCAGGTGTTACTGGGGGGAGGGGTTCATCGGGGTCCTCGTGAGGGGGGAGGGCGGATCTACGTTCAACCTCTGCGTTCACCATGTCGCAGTGTTTTAGGTCGAAGGGTAGTAAACTTGGCGAGCATTGGGCCTCCAGGCTGTCGGCCAGGCACTCGGCCTTTTCCTCATCTTCAAAGGCCAAGCTTGAGTCGGGGCGGATGAGAGGGGGAATGTCAGTAATTGTATCGGACTTTAGCTTTTTGGTGAGTTGCCAAAATGCTTGATGAGAGGGCTCTATGGTGCTCATGAGTTCGTCCCAGCGTTCATCGCGCACCTCCTTAATACGTGACTTAACAGCGCGCTGTAAGCCATTCTTAAGGGAGCGGTTGGTGGCGACTGGGAAGGCGTCATAGGCACGGATGGCTGCATTCTTCCTTGTCAACAGAACACGTACGTCGGCTGGTAGTTGCCAGCGGTGGTCTTCCACCGCAGGTACTTGCCGTGAACTTTCGTTCACTACCGTTTGTAAGTGGCTGGTGAGTAGGTCGATAGCACCCATCGCGTCGGTGGCTGAGTCTATGTGTTCGGGGATTTGGTCTAGGTGTACAGACGTGGCAGACTTAAGGCGTTCTTCAACCTTTTGCCAGTTTGTAACTGTTTTAGTTGGGGGGGGCTGATCGGGGTCGTGTTGGCCAGTGCGGGAGTTCAAAGTTAAAATCACTGGTCTGTGGTCTGAGTCTAGTTCTTGTAGCGCTTCTATTGAATGTAAACGTAAGTTTACATTTTTTAGTAGCGCTATGTCGAGAATATCGGAGCTTTGGTCAATATTACCTGGGAAGTGAGTGTGGGTCATCGGTGCGATGACGTCAAAGTTATGTTTAGCGGCTAAGCGTGAAAGCTCGTTGCCTCTAGGGTTGGAGAGTCTAGAATTCCAGGTGGGGCTTTTGGCATTGAGGTCGCCAGCCAATATAACTGATGTGTCTAAATTTAATAATAACGTGATGTCAGGCTCGATCGGGGCCATGCTATTGTTTTTGATAGGAGGTATGTATGCCGATATGATAGTAATGGAGGGGTGTCCAGTCATACCTAGTCGACAGATGGAGGCCTCTATTTGCGAAAGTGGGGGCGTGATGATGGGTATGCAATGGAGAGAGTTTTTATAATAGATGAGGGTGCCACCTCCTCTCCTACCGTTCCTGTCATTGCGGACTACTTTATAGTTCGCCACTTTAGGTACACGTAGGGACGGTTTTAGATAGGTTTCCTGGAGTAGGAAAATGTCTATTTGATGGTCGCGGAGAAAGGTCGCAATCTCCTCTCGCTGACCGGAAATGCTGTTAGCATTGAAGAAGCCTATTTTTAGGGATCTGGGTTTGATTTTGCTACATGTGTTTTGTGTATGCATTATGGTGTGAAACTTAGGTAAAACGCGGATAAGTCGGCGTATTCCGACATGAGGGCCATATTGGCCTGAATGTTGCCTCTAGCTGCTACGAGCTTGGCGTGGAGTTCGTTCCTGCGGGCAATCACACGCGGGTTGACAAACCTCGCAAGTACATCAAAGGTACTGGGGTTGTATGGGGCCGGTTGAGGTGTGTGGGGGAGCAGTGGTGGCCGCCGAGGGGCGGTCGGGACTGCGGGGACTGGGATGGGATGTGCCATCAGCGGGGGGGGCGTGGCTGCCGGGGAAGCCTGTGTGGGCTTTAGGGCAGGGAATGCCTCCTGGTGGTTGTGGAGGTTTCACGGCGAGGCACGCTGGGGTCGGAGTTCAATAGGACCCGGACTTTTCTGGGGCAGCTTTGTTCGCTGCTGCTGGGGCTTGGCTCGGGGGGCCCTTGGGCACCCGCGATAGTTCGCCGGGTGTCCAGATTGGTAGGGGTACTTTTTTTATCCTATACTATATACTACGAGCGGTAACGAAACCATAGCGACTTGTAATTTGACGCCAACGCCATCTATCGAGGGTGACCATGTTAACCAAAAACTTTTTCTGGTTTAACGCCAAGGTAATACGTAGTTACCTACATGACATTTTCCATTTAAAACGTTTCGGATCAATAATTATATTTCGCTTTATTAAGCAGGGACCATTTTGCTTACCCATTGAAAGGGTTTTCGAAAGGGTTTTTCTAAGCGGTTAAACAAAAACCTATACGATATGGGTAACCCTTAAGAACGGTTTAAATTAAATTTTGGTAACCCATTGAAAGGGTTTTCGATAAAAACCCATACGATGTGGGTAACCCTTTAGAACGGCTTAATTTAAGCCATTCAAAATTACCCACACCGTATTGGTTTTTGATTAACTGCTTAGAAAAACCCTTTTCATTGAAAGGGTTTTCGATAGGGTTTTTCTAAAATTGTAACCAAAATGGTCCCTGGGTAGAATAGAGATAGAATTGGTCATGCTACGCATGCTGGGCGGATATCGAAATAACATAATATTAAGATTTTTTCATGTTACTGTGTTTCAAGTAGGTATGGAATCCATTGAAATGGGTTATCATGTAACCCTTTCACTGGGTTTCAAGTATAAAACCCATTCAATGGGTTATCATGTAACCCTTTCAATGGGTTTCTAGTATAAGACCCTTTCAATGGGTTACATCATGATAAAGGTAACCCATTGAATGAGTTACCCCTTCGAAATAAATAATATAAATATAAATAATATTCAAATCGAAATAATCTTTTATTCAGTAGCTTGTTTTATATTTTCAATGTAACAGGTTTAGTTGTCAGATACCATATGCTACAGGCTTAACCCTTAACCGGGGTTTTACGGTCCCTGCTATTAACTTCTGCGTCTGTAGATCGCGAGCACGGTCTGCAAGCAAAAAAAAAAACTGAAATAAATGTGGCATTCGGTGCTAACCTATAAGGAATTGTTACTCTAAGCCTAGATTTAAGAAACATTATTATAATATTGTAACGGCGTTGTTTAGCTTAATAGATACTGGTATTTTTCATGGTATGATCTCGAGCAGTTTTAGGTACTTATCTGTGGCGCTGTGTCTGGCCCCTTACTGCCCACACAATGCTACTCATACTAGTCTGTCACAGCGTTATTTTGAAAATATTCCTTAAAAAAAAAAACCATTTCACAATCAACAATATTTTTAGACTCGATGAGGATGTTTTGATGACGCGAGTGCTGTCATTTTCCCAGCAACTGGTTCATATAAAAAATAATTGTAAGTAACGGATAGGAAACGAATATGATTATTATTTGATTGTAACAGAAAAATAACAGAAAGGAATTTATTAGCGCAAGTTAAAATAACAAACGTTTTTTAAATAAATAATTACTAATGTTAAGCTAATTAAAACATCTGGTATAGGAGAATACCATCATCACTATGATCACTGCGTAATGCGTATACATGCCTATTACAGTTCGTCTACTTATATTAGGTAGAACAGTGCTACTGCAAAACCGGGGCGGGTCGCTTGGTAGATACATAGTGAAACAACATTTTGGTGATCTTAATTATTGACATAAATCATTGAACAATTCGTAAAGCAGTACAAATTTCTGCATGATTGTATTAATTAGATTATGTGTGAATGTCATTTTTCGAACGGTTGCAATCTTTTGTTTTTAAACTTTACATTTGAATGAAAAAAAGTTACTAAGATAGAAATTTAAAAAAAATACTCATAAAATAACTTTTAACGCAAGAAAAGTTTGGTCTTTTTCTTTTAAGTAAAAAAACGAAAAATTCATAATACTTGATTTGATTGATATTGATAAAGAAGTTAAGATAAGGTCGTTTTAGTTTAATAGTAATTTAATTAAGACATTACTTTGATTTGATTTTATTTTTATTTAATTTTGATTTGATTTAAGTAATTTTGTTTTGATTGTAATTTCATTTATTTTATTCTAATGTAATATTGACTTTAATTTTGATTTGGATTTTGATTTTAATTATGATCTTGTTTTTTATTTGATTTAAATTTTTGATTTTTAAGTAGACACAACTCGACCTCAAGATCTACTACGAGATGATATACTTACATTTTTAAAAAATCGAGTCGTCAGTCTTCATCTGAATCGTATCGTCCGAAATAAACTAGTCTTCAATTGAAAGCTAGTAGTGAATCATCTAAAGTACAGTCAGTCTCCATTTAGTGGTCCCGTATTTATAGAGCGTTACTCAGTACTCAAGCATTACATAAAGACTAGTGTAGATGTTGTAGGTGGTAATCGGCGAAGTGAAGCGAGAAGGTAGCTCAGACAACTTATATTTTGAAAAAGACACTGATAAAATTAACAGACAAGGTACAACGAACAAGCGCACCCGCTTGCTATGCCCGCACGGACTGAACTGCCGGCGTGTTGGGTGGGGGTCCAGCGGCCCATACTTAGGTTAATCTTAGATATATGTTATTACTACTTACTTAGGTACTATGAATCTAAAAAATATGAGCGTGTCGCTAACATTCTCCCCCCCAGTGCTGGCTCAGCACTTCTCAACAAGTGAAATACGCGCGACACGGGCTGCAGGTCGCTTCCAGACACCAGTCTTAGTCTTCACTTCGACCAGTCTAACTCGTCCATCCTTTCCTGGGCATGTCTTCTGAATGACACCCTTCGGCCAGGTACTACGAGGACTGTTAGGATCAGCCACTAGCACTACGTCACCTACCTGCAAAGGTTTTACCTCCTCGTTCCATTTTCTTCGAGGTAGTAAATCAGGGAGAACCTCTTTCACCCACCTACGCCAAAACATATCCGCTAACGCTTGTGACTTTCTCCATTGTTTGCGGAGAAACATGTCGGAATCATCGAAAGTCCCAATGATAGGTGTGTTGGATGAGCTACCTAAAAGAAAATGGTTAGGAGTCAAAGATTCTAAGCTTTCAGGGTCGAGGAGACGTGTGTCAGCGGACGACTATTTACTATATTCTCCACTTCCGCCATCAGGGTAAGCAGCACTTCTTCGCGGGGAGCACGTTCGTTCATTATAACTCGAAGTGATGTTTTAACGCGAATTCGAATGAGCCTCTCCCAGGCCCCACCCCAGTGAGGACTGGAGGGGGGTATAAAATGCCACTGCATGGCGTTGTTCACGCCGACGGCCTTGAGAGCATCTATATTAAGGTCCTGCTCTGATTGCTTCAGCTCCTTATCGCTTGCTCTAAGATTGGTGCCATTGTCAGAGTATAGATGACAGGGCCATCCTCGCCGTGCTGCCATGCGTCGCAAAGCCATAATCAAAGAGTCTGACGTGAGTGACGGAACAAGTTCGATATGAATCGCTCGTATAGTGAGGCAGGTGAACAAAACACCATACCTCTTCTGCCTTCCTCTGCCTACAGTTACTTCCATTGGACCAAACAGGTCCAGGCCACAAAATGAAAATGGTTGTTGGTGATGCGCTACTCGAGCAGGAGGTAAGTCACCACCGAGTCGGAGTAAACCAGTTTCGTCTAGATACGGTGACAAGGTAAGTAACTTACTATCTCGTGATATGTGTTTTCCATTTTTGATTGCAGATATTTCGGCGGAGAACGATTCCACCTGCGCCTTCTTCAGCAACAGGATCTCAGCTCGTGCCATCGCATCGCAGTCAACCTCACCGGTAAGTCTCTTGCATCTGTCAATAAATTTCAGAATGACGGCCGTGGCTCGCAGCAAGTGCAGCCAGGAGGAAAACCGCTGCGGCTCAGGAACAGGTAAGTCACATGTAGGCTTATGCATCACAGCTACATACTCTAAACTCTCTTCGTCTCTGTCGATGTCGGGGTTTACGACGTCAGCAGGCCACAAGGAGTCATCTTTGTATAAAAAATCAGGCCCCGTGAACCACTCACTGTGAAACGTTGCGTGGTTAAATTCATCACGAGTACCAAGATCTGCTACATTTAATTTAGTAGGTACATATCTCCATTCGGAAATACGCGTGAGTTCATCAATTTCTCCTAATCTGTTCGCTTCGAACGTTTTATACCTACGTGTGTTATGTCTAATCCATTGTAAAACGGTGGTGGAGTCACACCAAAAATATCGTCGCTCGGGTGCTAATCTATGTTCCTTCAGAACAGTATCAGCCAATCTTGAAGCCAACAACGCCGCCTGTAGCTCGGCTCGGGGCACCTTCATGGGTTTAACAGGTACAACACGACATTTACTTGCTATAAATGCAACGTTAACATTCCCATTGACTATCCATCGCCAGTACGCCACACAACACATGGCTTGAACAGATGCGTCGCAGAATAAATGCAGCTGTAAGCATGTATAATTATTACTTGCCGGCGTAGCACACGTAGCGGCCGTCGTAGGCGGTCTACACGTCTCGTAGCAGCTTCTCGTAGCAGATAACTCCAGCGCGGGGGTCGCGGGTGCGGCGGCGGGAGGAGGTCGCCTTATGATCACAGACTCGGCGACCGGTTTTCGTCCCGTCTCGCTCCCACCTTGTAACACAATAGTTTTATTATAGCACCTAGGTATACGTATTTGCTTTATATCCTTTAATAACTCGATCCATTTGCACCATTTATTGTAGATACTATGGGGTACTACGTCATCCCAGCCTATCTTTAAGCGCCAAGTATCTTGCAACATAATTTTGCCCTGAATAGTGAATGGTGCTAAGAATCCTAATACATCAATATGACAAAATCAATCAATATCAAAATTGACATAACTATTCGCAACATGATTCTTTTAGTTGGTCTATCCTTATTTAAAATAATATTTTCAGGTATTCGTTTCAGAGACACGTCGAAACCTAATTCATCTTCTATTGGATACCAGATGAGTCCCAAGGTGCGCTCGCCATGGTACTCCTGTTCAAATTTGAACCTAACGCTAGCGGTACCTAAGGTATCCTTTGGAACACTATATAAAACAGCAATGCTATTACTTGTCCAGTTACGGATTTCGAAACCACCACTGCTATGAATTTTAGTTATATTTTTAACCATTTATTGAACGTTTCGCAGGGAAGCAATTATGTCTGATTCCTTTATCAGCAAATTATATAGATAAGAGAAAAGATCAGAGAGCAATTGGCGGTTTTATATTTAAACACTGAGTGACAGTACTGACAGTGTTGCCACTATCAAAAAGTAAGAATCGATTAATTTTTGTACAGTCAAATAGAGTAAAGGCTTCTACATACCAGCGCGACTTGTCGCGCGACGCGGCACGGCACAAAGGCCCCGCGTGTCGCGGGACGGGGGCGGTGCCTTTGTGTCGCGTTGCGTCGCGCGACAAGTCGCCCCGGTATGTAGAAGCCTTAATACCAACAAGTATCTACACAGATAGACAATATTTTTCCGAGAGCTTGATTTGATTCCAACCCCTGTTGGCAGTGATGGCTGGCGGCCCGGCGCGCGGCGGTCAATCTATGCGTGCGCGCCGTCACTTACGCACGTCCACTACCTATACTTCCTCGTGTGACGAAAGTTATAGTGCGCTTTTATAATTTCTACCGGGACGTTATTATCATGGCCGCCCACGACTATGACCATCAAGTGTGTGGATCTACGTGCAATCGTGCACGTTATAACGTACCTACGCATCGGACTTTGAGGTAGTTTTCACAATCATTTAGAGAATTTATTTCGGAGGGTCTAAATGTCGTACATTAATATTAAACTTAAAAAAAAACATTTTTTTTTTCAAGTCGTAAAAACCGTGCGAAGCAGTGAATGATGTGATGACAATAGTGATTCTGTGGTGATTGTGCCTCCCTTAGATTGTGTGGTGATTGTGCCTCCCGGTATACTGTCTTCTGTGATTGTGACTCTAGTGGCCTCTCCTCAACGCGGCTCGGGTAACCACGTGAGTACCTAATAATAAGCAGTTGAAAAATATTTTGAAAGTGAAATTTTTTATTTTTTTATTTTTGCTAACTGATTTAAATGGTTATTTTATATTTTTATGTACCAGCTGTGCCCCGTGGTTTCACCCGTGTAAGTCTCGATCCCGTAGAAATATCGGGATAAAAAGTAGCCTTAATAACAAACACACACACACTCACAAACTTTCGCCTTTATAATATTAGTGTGATGTGTGTTATTATATAAATGTAAATAAAATAAAATAGAAAGTAAAAAAGCCTCTTTATTTCATGCAAACTTTGTTAAAGAGCAAATAATAAAAAAAATGCGATTACCATTAAACTAATTTCATGCATTAGGTTATGGAACATATTTAAAACATAATTTGTTATTACAGAATAATTCATAAGTTTCAAACGCCTCATTTGTTTTTTTTTTAATAATATTTTAATGGCCTGGTTGCTGTGCCCTTTTAGCCAAGTCTTTATTTAGTTACAAAACTTGTTTATTATTGATGAAATGAATTATATTCAATACATGATGATGATATCCCCCCGCCCACTCCCCTTGAGTGAAACTGAAGATGTGGCACTTTACTGAGACCTCACGCGGACTTCTTGAGAGAACTTGAAGCGAAGTTGCACTGTTTTGTTTCATTTGCCTACACTAATACACGTTTACAAACACTAAATGGTTAATAATTCACCATCCATTATTACACATTAATATTTGGCTAAACACAAATTTTGGAAAATTAAACAAACTGCTGAACATGACGCTTCACTTTCCCGCCAAGAAGTCCCCGCCTCATCTCGTAGTGACATAACCATAGATAAATAAATAATCGATAGGTACTCTATACCAATAAAATTGATTAAAATTTTTAGAGTTGTTAATATTAATTAAAATCATTTAAATTATGAAACATACAATATTTTGTTGTTACCGTACCTACTCAATAATTTAATTCCGATTTCCGTTTAATGCTACGTTAGTTAAATGTATGTACTACAGACGGAGATATATGCCAGTGACCTTGAGTGGTTAGCTTGCGTGTTCTGTACCCCAAGTGTAAGTTTGCAAGATAGTAAACGTAACTATTTCGTTTGCGTAAAAATTTTACCGATGGATCCTATTACCTGAACGTACGACGCGTTGCGTGAGCTCGATAAGATTTTTATTCTCACTCTTATACTCTTAGCAATGATGCTAAGAGTATAAGAGTGAGAATAAAAATCTTAACGCAAACGCGCTAGTTACGTTTACTAACTTGCAAACTTACACTCGGGGTACTGTACCGATCTCACGCAACGCGTCGTACGTTCAGGTAATAGGACTCGCCCATCAAGGAGCGCTGTCCCCAATTTGACGCATTATTAATTTATTAAACACAAAACAAAAGGTATTTTAATAAAACGCGTATACTAAAAGATCAGTAATTAAATTATCTTTAAATTGGTGAAGGTTTCAGAAAAATACAGTTGGTAGATTTTGCGCCATTCTCAGTTTTTATCCGCGTTAGTCATAACTTTACAAATTAATTTCACTATTTAATATAAACATAATCTAAAATATTCACATAAGAAGTTATTGAGAAAATGCTCTAATTTATCATATATTTTTTTCAAATTATTATCGCTACTCGTACAGACGTGATCTTCAGTATAAAGTCATTATAAGTCGGTTATCGTCGCTTTAAGCATGCTCAGTTTAGAAAATATTTCTGCGGCAAGCTCAGCTAGTCACAGACCAAACATTTTCTTTTAATAAGAGATAATATGCATTAGTCTGAGTCCTAGGCGTGAAAGAAGAAATAACAAAAAACAAAAATATTTTGTAATTTTTTTGCGAACGTATTTTAAGGCCCTTGTATTAAGCCGTCCTATTGTCTTACCGTATTTTCTGACGTTCCCACTAAATAACAATGGCGCTTAGATAATTAACTTATTTTTATTGCAGTTGCAACAGAAATAAACAAAAGCTCTGATAACATTGTATGAACTGCGCCAAGTATTGGTTTAAATACTATTGTAATTGTGCTATATCAATCAACACATTTTTCTAACAAAATTACGTAACTTGCTTCTTTTTTGACATATTCTCAAGTTTAGACACATTGAATAGTACATTATTGCAAAGGTCGTGAAATAGGCAATTGCAGGTCGAGTATGAGTTTGAAGGCCGAGCCGTAGGCGAGGACTTCACTAATACGAGACAGGCAATTGCCATTTCCGCCGAGGCATATTATAGTGCTTTTCTCAAAATAATGCAGGGAAAGTAAATTATTTATAAATTCCAGATTCAATGACGAACAACGTTATTTTTTCACGCGCCAATGTGTTAATTTGTTTTTTTTTCATTATACAGCTTTATATTTGCAACCCAGTTCGAAATTTAAATAAAACCTTTGATAAGTTTAATTGTGATGACTTCTTGGCGGGAAAGTGAAGCGTCATGTTCAGCAGTTTGTTTTATTTTCCAAAATTTGTGTTTAGCCGAATACTAATGTGTAATAATGGTGGATTGTTAACCATTAAGTGTTTGTGAACGTGCATTAGTGTAGGCAAATGAAACAAAACAGTGCAACTTCGCTTCAAGTTCTCTCAAGAAGTCCGCGTGAGGAATCAGTAAAGTGCCACATCTTTACTGAAACTCAAGGGGAGTGGGCGGGGATATCATCATCATGCATTTATAATTCATTTCATCAATATTAGACAAGAACTAAAACTTGACATTGGCTAAATGCACAAACCGTGCGAAGCCAGAAAAAAAAGAAAAAAAAAAAAAAAAAAGTTTAATTGCACTGAGCTCTCCAATAGACTATGTTACGTAGTACCTAGAACTGTTGTTCGGCGGGAGGTGCGCGCACCTCAACTATTCTACACTGCACGATGTAGAACGAAGGCTGGGGTGCGAGCCCCTCTCCGCCGACTTTTAGAAACCTATAACACACATTTCATTGATTTTGATATTTTCGCGCTGTCGCAATCTAACTTCAAAAAAATGGTTTCACAATCTCTTGCAAGTCGCCTTTAAGATGGATGCTCTTGTCATTCGCTTCTTTCAACTTCTAAATTATGTAAAAAAAAAAAAAAAAAAATGGTTTTAAACATGCGTTCGTTTTCATACACCGATATCATTTCGTGGACAATAGTGTGGGTTATACGTTTATTCGACTGTATAAAACGACTTTTTGTAAATGCTGTAATGTATAACTGTTTTTTGTCCCAAATAAATAAAATAAAATAAGTTACTTCCTTGGTTGCCATGTTTCGGAGTAAAAGAGTATTTAATAACCCCAGCACGCCGTTTCATACAACATTGCTGGAGCGTTGTAATGTTCCAAATTCGAAAAACGCTCCTGCAATGGATTTGATTTTCTTTGACCGTAAATTCGATACTTTGCGTGTTCTTTCTTCGAAAATAATGGCAATATTTCCATGCATGTTTGAGATAATGTAATTATTTATTTTCCAATAGCACCGCACAAGTGACAAATCCCTCTCACGCCGATTAAACACAAAAATTGTCAATATAAAATATGTAATCTTATTTCAAATGGAGTATAGGCCTAGGTATAAATCCATATCCTACAGGATATCGTGAAAATTGGCCAGGCAGTGAAAGTGTTATTAGAATAGTTTATTATATTTTTGTGGAAGTTTGATAATAATTTAATATAGCAGTACCTACTAATAATATATTTTCTAAACCAAACAGAATATATGAGTACAAAATTACTTCTTGTCAACAATAATAATTCATAATGTATGACCGGGATAAAAAGCATCTCTTATACAGGATGTTAATCCAGATAATAAACTACATAATATGTGCCCAATTTCATCCAAATCCGTTGTACCGTTTTTGCGTAATTGAAAAAAAAATGTACACAAATTTTCACATAATAATATTACTAGCTGTTGCCCGCGACTTCGTCTGCGATCTAAGATAAAAAGTAGCCTACAGGTCATGGTCTACCCATGTGCCAAATTTCATCCAAAGTCGTTTAAGCGTGAAAGCGTAACAAACAAACAAACTCACTATTGCCTCTATAATATTAAGTTGTGATTAGGTTATGGTAATAGAGTAGGATGATTTTATGAAAACCGGCCAAGTACGAGTCGGACTCACGCACGATGGCTTCCGTGCCATTATCTATAAAAACGACAAAAAAACCACGTTTCTTGTATGGGAGCCCTCCTTAAATATTTGTTTTATTTTAATTTAATTATTTATTTTGAAAGTGAATATATAACTAAAGATTATGTGAATATTTCAAGCGTCTACCTGTTTCCGTTATCAATATCGAGCATAAAAATCACGTTTGTTGTATGGAAACCCTTACATATTTATTTTATTCTGTTTTTTTTGTAAGTGTTTGTTGTTATAGCCGCAACAGAAATACATCATCTGTGAAAATTTCAACTGTCTATCACGGTTCATGAGATACAGCTTGGTGACAGACGGAGACAGACAGACAGACGGCGCACGGCGGAGCCTTAGTAATAGGGTTCCCGTTTTACCCTTTGGGTACGGAACCCTAAAAACTAGCTTTCTATGATATCTTAAGACACCACATTATACTAAAATAACAGCCACATTTTTATAAAACTTCCCCCTAAACTACCTACTTGTTTGTAGTTTTGGTCTCAGCAGCCAAAATATACAGCAGAGTCAGGGACTGGTGACGTGGTAGCAAACGACGTACAGTTGTCGTACTTACAGAAATAGATTCGAGACTAAAGGTTCATCAGTGTTTGAATATCAGCAATCTACCAGATTCTCTCAATCGGTACAGACGGCTACACATCAAGCTATACATTTCCAGTATAAGCTGGTCTCGCATTGTGTAGGATTTCCGTATAATGAGAGGTCAGCGTTCACTGGAAATGTATAGCTTGATGTGTAGCCGTGTGTACGTGGAATGTAGAAATGTGTTTCAAAATTATAATCCTCTCCCGCACGGGGGCTCACCTCAGAGTACCAACAACCATGTTCGCATAACCGAGAGGGCTCAGTCTTCAAGGTTATTACCACGTTGGAAACAAAAACGCTGTTAAACAACTCGCCGAAACGAACACGTTGGCAGCAATACGTGGGAAAACAAAGCGACCGCTCTTACGTACTATAAATCATCTGCATCGTAAGACATGTCTCTTGGTACGTAAGGCCGTCGGATGGGAACAAACGTTGCCCGAAAACGTGAGAAACGTAAGCGCTGGAAACGTCGCGATGGGAACGCAAGACGTGAGTAACAAACATGGTGGAGTCCTACTGGAGATCGTAAAGTTCCTTATGTGCTGAAGTCGGCCCTCGTGTGCAAGCTCTAAGGAAACCTAATCTTTACAAGGGTTACACTGATGGAGGGATACAGCGGGGTATAATAAATATTGTGTAACACACAAAATGGCAATCGATCGTAATGCTTTTAATTTTGACAATATTCAGAAAAGTTCATTTCGTCCTTTCAAGCCCTCTGAAGTAAATAGACGTCAACAACTTTCTTCGAACTTATGAAGGAATGTTTTAGGAATTTCCTTAAAAACCCACGGATTTTGAATGAGTTATTTTAAGATCATAATTTTTAAGGTTCCGTACCCAAAGGGTAAAACAGGAACCCTATTACGGCTCCGCTGTCCGTCCGTCTGTCACCAAGCTGTATCTCATGAACCGTGATAGTTAGACAGTTGAAATTTTCACAGATGATGTATTTCTGTTGTTGTTATAACAACAAATACTAAAAAACAGACTAAAATAAATATTTAAGGAGGCTCCCATACAACAAACGTGATTTTTTTTGCTCGTTTTTGCTCTTTATGAGTCCGACTCGCACTTGGCCGGTTTTTTAATGGGCACGGCCAGCATTAAGGCTTCTACATACCGTGGCGACTTGTCGCGCGACGCGACGCGACACAAAGGGCCAGGCCACAACACTGCGATGCGACGACGCGTCGCAAAAACGACGTTAACTTACAATACGATTAGACGTAGATTGACGACGTAGATTTCTACGGTGCGTCGTCGCATCGCAGTGTTGTGGCCTGGCCCAAAGGCACCGCTCGTCCCGCGACACGCGGGGCCTTTGTGCCGTGTCGCGTCGCGCGACAAGTCGCGCTGGTATGTAGAAGCCTATGAATTTTATTATTCCATACTCAATATATTTATTGCTTCCACATGTGAACTTGGTTTTACAAAATATGATCACTGTGGATTGTCGGGCACTGCAAAAGTAGAAAAGAGGAAGAGGGCTTTGATTTGACTACATAAAGTTGTTCATATAAATATGGTAATTATTTTATAAGAATTTATGTAATTTAAAATTTGTCATTTAAATATTCATTTATATTATACTCAATAGCATTTATTTAATAGAAATTGTTTTAATTTATTTGTGTTGTTTGTTTGTTTTGTTGACAAGAAGTAATTTCGTACTCATATTTTTTTTTTATTTTTTTTAGAAACGTTGCCCCACCCTATGAATTTCTCCTGTATTGTGGGTGCGTTTACAAACATTTAAATTCACATACACAGCAAGCCAGACCCGGAACAACTACTTGTAGGTCATACAAATATTTGTTCCGTGTGGGAATCGAACCCGCGACACGCAGCGCAGCAGTCAATCGCTTAACTAACTGCGCCAACCGTGCCGTCTCTATATCTTCTGTTTGGTTTAGAAAATGTGTTATTGCTAGATTAAATTAGTATCAACTTTCCACAAAAAACAATAGAATAATTTGGAATAAGAAATGTCAAACAATAATTTATATCTATTCTATCCATTTAATATTTTCCTATCTCCGACACAAGGTTACTCTGTCGGGTCTATTTAATTATTTATTAAGCTTTTTGTTTATTGCTGAGGCAACTTTTACAACTGCAATAAAAAGTAAGTTCATTATCTAAGCGCCATTGTTATTTAGTGGGAACGTCTGAGTAGTTATCTGGTTAGACAATAGAAGGGTCTTAAAAATATAAAATACGATCGCGCAAAAATTACAAAAGATTTTTATGTTTGTTGTTATTTCTTGTTACACGCCGTGTACTCACACACATGCATATTGTCTCTAATTCGGTGAAACCAAGAAGGGGTGTTGTCTGTCACTAATTAGCTGCGGTTGCCAAGGGTAGTAAAATGCCACATAAGTATTTTAACCGACTTTTAATGATTTTATACAGAAGATCACGTTTAAACGAGTAGTGTTAATGATTTGAAAAAAAAAAAGAAGATAAATTAGAGCATCTTCTCAATAATTTAATATGTGAATATTTTAGTACATAGTGAAATTAATTTGTAAAGTTATGTCTAACGCGGATAAAAAACTGAGAATGGCGCAAAATCTACCAAGCGTATTTTTCTGAAACCTTCACCAATTTAAAGATAATTGAATCATTGATCTTTTAGTATACCCGTTTTATTATAATACCTTTTGTTTTGTGTATAATAAATGAATAAAGCGTCAAATTGGGGACAGCGCTCCTTGATGGACGAGTCCTATTACTGGCTGAACGTAGGACGCGTTGCGTGAGCTCAGTCCAGAACACGCAAGCTGTACACTCAAGGTCACTGGCATATATCTGCGTCTTAAGGTGAACCCGCAACTGCAGCCAGCGAAATTAAAATTGTCTTACGTTTTATGCAAGTTGCCGGTCAGTGTCAGGTTTTGTCTTGATCAAAATATGATTCGCGACTATAGATACACACGGCTACACATCAAGCTATACATTTCCAGTATAAGCTGATCTCGCATTGTATAGGATTTCCGTACAATGAGAGTTCAGCGTATACTGGAAGTGAATAGCTTGATGTGTAGCCGTGTGTACCAGATATGTAATTAGAGAATTATTATCATTATAAGTAGAACACATCTAAGTTAGATTTTCTAGAATTTATTGTATTACGAATGTGTTAGTCTTATAATTTGAAAGAACGTGATTTTATTTATTTATTTATGATTACAAACACAATGTGAAGTGTTCCTGAATAAATTGAATTTGAATGATTATAATTTTGTAAATATATATCTGATATATTATAATTATAGTCGCGAATCATATTTTGATCAAAATGCAACCAGTAGGCTAATTGCATAACGCATTTTCTGCAAACGATTCAGACTAATTTGCTTCATTCCGATCGGAGTTTGCTTTATTTTACGACTTTCGTATTGCGTAACACCAATAATGTGTGAAACCAATTCGAATCTGTTTGAGACGCTAAAGAGTGAACGATATGCGTCTAAAAACGCTAATATTCGAATTGCGTAACCATTTTGACAGCTGTTAGTTGGTTTGAAACCAACGAGTTTGTTTGAATCGAAAGCGAAGACAACAAGTTGGTCGCTATCATTTTTCGTTGTACATTTTTTGGGATTTACTCATAAAATCTCCATAATTATTACGAAATGATGTATTTGAATATCTTCTTGATAAATTGTGAATGTGTTTTCGTGTAGAACATCTATGATAAATCAATATTAGTGGTATTTTAACTAGCAAGGCAGTGAGATCAATTTTTTAAAATAATTGTAAAAGTTTTGTTTTGTTAAGTGCTTTACAACCTAAATTAGAGATACTTATTATGATATTTCAGAAACAAGGTATATTAGTGGCATTTTATGGAAAGACAAATTCACACCTCGTACCGTAACAAACCATGAGCCACAAGCTTAACAACTTGTGTAGGTATGTATTCGAGGTTTTGAATAGCAATAAATCTACGTATAGACGAAGAACTAAAACAAGCACAGAAATAAGCATTTGTCAATGGATTATGTAAGGACTTCGATGAACTGTACATACACCACCATAAATATAAATTTCCACATCATTGTTTGTTCAAGGTAATATCAATACTTACTTACTTACTTATTATTATTATCTTTCTAAGTGTTGAACATTGAATGTTCCCAAAATAGGTACTTAAATAGGTATTGTATCTTCAAAGATGTTTGATATGCACAACAACATTATTTTGTTTGTTACTGGTGAATACAAAATATAGGTAAGGCATCATCAAACGGTTTATTCCAAAAATCCCCACCCACAAATCCCCACTGGTGGGGATTGTTACTTTTTTTTCCAAAAATCCCCACTGGTTAAATAAACTCAGCCTAGTGGGGATTTCTGGAAAAATAAGTAACTATCCCCACCAGGTGTTGTTGTTTCTAAATAATTAAAACAAATAATGCGTTAATCAATACCTACGATAAGTAACTAATTATGTCAATATTATAATAACCAACTTCCATTATAAATTGTTTGCATTGAAACGAAACTCAATTGACTAGATTCAAACAAAAATTATTTAAACATTATAGGATCACGTAAATCGTGGTTGAGAATTTATCTCATTCTTTCTAAAAAAAATGGCACTGTAATGCTGCCACGCATTAACTCTAGTTGAGCATCTAAGATGAACTGGTCTTTTTCTTTGCTTCTTTGTGATCGCGGTTTTCGACGGTGACTTTCGTTAGCACTTCTTTCATAAAACAAAGCGTCTTCATGCAAAAAATGTAGGAGTTTCAGTAAACTTGGTCTTTTTTTCGATATAGCTGCATTACGTTTATTATGCCACCCTTCCAAAATGTTTGTCGTTCTGTGCCTCTCTCCGTAAACACATAATACTTTTATGAAATCTTCTTTTATCCATTGGCTTAACATATAACATATACTGGCGAAAACTGTCACTGTTTTGATTGTCTGGGCTTTGGCTGGCAACATAGAACCAGCCTTCAATTCGACAGCATGTAATTCGGCAGCAGCATCGTACAATGATTCAGGTTTTCAGTTGAGTGAGTCACAATTTCCTCTTTTTTTGTTTATCCACCGAAATAAAACGGCACCAGTTAAAAAAAATTGAAGTCAGGAACCTCGCAGAAGTTACAGTTCCTCTAAAATTTAAATCATTGCTCATAGCAGATTTTAATGATTATAAAACTCGCATATTATTATTAGCTACCAAAAACGCTCGTAGTCGCATGAAAACGATAAACGTTTTTTTTGGAAATAGGACGTTCAAAAGGAATTGAATTAAAATCGACATTCAAATCCATTTTATCAACTTTATACAGTACATGGTAATCTCGGTAGCAGTTTACTGAAACTCCTACATTTTTTGCATGAAGACGCTTTGTTTTATGAAAGAAGTGCTAACGAAAGTCACCGTCGGAACCCGCGATCACAAAGAAGCAAAGAAAAAGATCAGTTCATCTTAGATGCTCAACTAGAGTTAATGCGTGGCAGCATTACAGTGCCATTTTTTTTGGAAAGAATGAGATAAATTCTCAACCACGATTTACGTGATCCTATAATGTTTAAATATTTTTTGTTTGAATCTAGTCAATTGAGTTTCGTTTCAATGCAAACAATTTATAATGGAAGTTGGTTATTATAATATTGACATAATTAGTTACTTATCGTAGGTATTGATTAACGCATTTTTTGTTTTAATTATTTACATACAACAACACCTGGTGGGGATAGTTACTCATTTTTCCAAAAATCCCCACTAGGCTAAGTTTATTTAACCAGTGGGGATTTTTGGAAAAAAAAGTAACAATCCCCACCAGTGGGGATTTGTAGGTGGGGATTTCTGGAATAAATCCATCAAACATACAAGGTAATTAGGTACCTACCATACATACGAGGGGGGGGTTTGCCATAATCGCCACGCTTCGCAGGCGGGTTGGCGATCGCAGTATGGTGTTAAAATGCATAGAGAATGCTGCTGCCCATTCTATAGTTACCTACCTAACCTTCTACCAACTTATATGAATATTTACTTAGCAAATTTTAACAAGGCAACTGAAAATATATCTAAGTACCTATCTTGAATGTTTTTCAATGATTGATATTATTAGTAAGAATATCCAAGTCAATTATTCAATTTAAATAAAATTACTTAATTTTTTTTTTAAGTACCTAAACAAAGATACTATATATATATAGTATCTTTGTTTAGGTACTTTTTAGTCAAGTCTGCTTATCAATAGAATTGTAGGCACCTATTATTGTTGTTTATAGCAGAATATTGCTGTCCTATAAAGTAGATAGATTGTGTATTGAAGTGTTAAAGGAAGAGGCCTATTAGACTTTATGGATGGATGTAATGGATATTGGAATGTAATGAGAGTTTACTTAAATTCTTTTTCTTTTTCAGGTGTCACACTTAACTACATTATGCAGGAAAAATTTAAACTTTCTCTCATGCGCTCATAGCAAGCAATATCAAGCAGTTTAAATTATCCATGATGACTTCCACAGAAAGACATTAGATGCCAAATGTTAAATGTGAATAAATGCTATTGTCAGTTGGTTGTTATAACATAAATAAAAGTTTTTTTTTGTTTACCATAATTTATTTCTTTCTATTTATCTATACTTACCTAATGAATGACAGTTAATTAAAGCAAACACCACTATTTTCAAAATAGCATCACTATAATAATCACTTGTATTTATAAAAAAAAACTTAGTAAGTATTCAATTATTCTTAATATTTCATAACAAGTTATTTTTATTTGTGCCTATAAAGTTCGTAATTAAAATACTTCATATTAAAGTTTACAGGATAACAATTATTAACACAATATGTACATAGGTTTACATCGGTGTCTAACAAGACTATATAAATCAACAAGTTTTCTAAAATTAAATGATTATCTTTTAAGAACAATCTTCAGTTTCTACTTTTGTACTTGAGCAGTGATGTCAGAAGTAAATAGCAGCAGTAGCCAAAGTGAACAGCAACAGCAATGGGGCAACATCATTCATGCTGCCTTCATGTCTTCATAGGTGAAACGCCCCGGGAACTCTCCTAGTTTTAAACAAAAATCTAATTATTTGCTGCTCAAATAAAGTACTCAAACATTATGTGGCAAATTAATGCCTAGTTTGCCACATAATCAACTAGGTGTTTTTCAGCCCATGGCTGGACCAAAGCCATCGGCCTAGTTATTGCTATTGGTTGTTTAATTTCATCTTTATTTAGGGCCGATTTTTCAGTCTCCAGATTTTTTATTAACCACTAAATTAGAATGGTAAACATTAGTTAGGTATACATAAAATATATGATGTGGAGAAAGATTGCCCAAGAAAATATATTAAGTACTAAATTAAGTGAGTTCCTGTTTGATTATTAACTACTAGCTGACCCATGCCCACTTCGTTGGGAGGTAAACATTTCTACTTGTGAATAGCTTTAAGACACTCACAAATAACGTGGCTCTATGGGTAAAAGAATTTTCAAAATCGGTTCAGTAGATCCAGAGAAACCTCACAAAGTTTACCTCTTTATAATATTAGTATAAATGTGTCAAAAGCAGACTATATTACAGAAGATTGGTTTTCCATGTCCAGCCTTGCCACTAGCAAGTCTTTGTAAGAAAATTCCCAGTATTTCAACTAGTTGATGTACGAGGTTGATATGTTGTGTTGTGATTGCGTTCCATTCTTGTATTTTAAGCTCTTGCACCGTCTGCGAAAATATTATGATTAATGTTTTGTAGAGCTTCTAAGTAAGTACAAAAATATCGATTAACAATTTCAGTTGTTAGAATGTGAGGTTGACAGGCATACTAACTATAATAATTAGTTTAACCGCAATAAATAGATTAAGTTCTTGTGTCTACACAACAAAGGAATAGTTGTCTGTATCCATAAGTAGACTGACCAATAATGTACCTACAGCAGTTACACTATAATGAGATATAGTCGCCGGCACGAAACTTGGCAAGAATCGTTAATGTTCCTCTCCTTTCTTTAACTTACTTCTAAACAGACACGTTAAAAATAATTTCTGGCAATAACCATAGAATAATGATAAGCAATAAAAGTGATAATTTTTTCGTTGCACTATTGTACATGCGTATATTTACTCAGACTACGCCAAAACCTTGCCAAGTTACGTGCCGGCGACTGTACGAAGGTTCACACGTCCCTAAGACACAGAACATGCCCGTTATTCCTATATATATTGGCTTACTTACTTGTAGTTACCTTATATACTATTGTAGTCTGTGCTTGTAGTCATGGTATTGACATAGGTAAGTACTTTTCGCTATTGAGCAAATCTTACAGGTACAGCTAGCAGCTAGTACAAAACGAAGACACCACACCACAGAACTCTCTCCAAAGATATTCCACAATCCACAAGAAAAAAGGACTGAAACTACATATCATAGCCCTTGTTTCTGTATGAGAATAATAAACATAATTTTGTATGTTGAAAATACAAATAAACTAATAGTAAAAACAAAATTCAAGGCAAAACAATGCGAAGTTTCCTAATAATAATAACTTTACTCAGTGTTGCCAACTTTTTTCCCCGAGTCTACTAGTGCTAGTGGCGGTTCTTCAAATTAGATTAGTAGTTTGTAAATCACAGAGTACATTATATACGGACATAGAGTCATCACTTAGAATTATGATACTAGCGCCATCTATCGGTATACGACACCCGTGTAGCAAATTGGTCGGGTGGTTCCTTAGTCCTAAGTTCATGTTATTCCTCAAAGTAATTTCCAAAAGCCACATCAATTTAAAAATGAACATTTTCTCATTTCCAGTGACGATTTGACTTTTGAAAATTACTTTGAGGAATAATGAGATAGAAAGAATCGAATTCATGTAAATCAAACAACAGTTTAGCGGTTGACTGCCTTTTTATAATGTTTTCTTTTATTATAATAATTATATGCATACATTTTCATTTGGTCATTTTCGTCTACATCTAATCTGGTGCCATTAATTATTTTATTACTGTCTCGACACCAGTTACAAATGAAAAATTTGCAGGACAGCTCCAACATGTACTCTATTGTTTGCGATTTGTGGTTTTCGCAATCAAATAATTTAAAATCTAGATCTACATACATCAAAGTTTTCAAAAATGTTTTTATGTTTACAGATAAAGATTCGTTTTTGAGATAATAAGTGATTAAATCTTGTATTTTTGAAAAAAGCATTATTATATCATTATTAGGATAAGTGAGACATGACTTTCCTGTTCTAAATTCTCTTATTTTCAAAAAATCACTTGTATTATTTTTGTCATAAAAACAATCTTTACATTTTTTACAATTTTTAAATACGTTTGTTTTCGCTTTTTTTAATAAATAACCAGTTACATACTGTAATGTGGCTAATATTCTGGGGTTATTTCTTTTCGCCTCAAAATCTATATAATCTACTTCATTCTCCAAATCGATTGTAACTGTGGGCATGGCCTTCTTTCCAGCATTTTTAAATAAAGCTTCCATAGATTTAAAAATTGTTTGGCAACTATCTTCCTCACAGTTGGAACCAGGTGAGTGCTGGCCACTTAAGTTATTAATTAATAATGCAGCAAAGGACGATTCGAAGCCTGCTACAGTAGGGTTAGTGTTTCTGCACCCATGGCTTCGAATCGACCCAAATAAATTCTCTAAAGGATCCTGATTAAAATGCCTCATCCACACAGATTTAATGTTATATTTTTTTAAAAGTATTTCTATCAGGTACTCCACATTATTTATATTATGTAACCAATTATTTATTGTTGGAACTGTGACCTGCCTGTCCTGTGTTTTACCATCATTATTTACAAATTTCATTGAGCTTAACACTATTTTAGCCTTCGACCAAACAGTGTGATGATCTGATTTTGGTGTTACTGATGTCAATGAGAGTTTTTCCAGACCTTTTCTTCGAGTTATCATAACTCCCATTTAGAGAGTCGAAGAGTTCATCGAAAAACAGGATGACATCAGCAGTCTGTGTACATGCAGACGGGAGTATGTTCCTTTCTAAAAAAAAAATGGCATTACTGCTTAAGTCTAAAATACATAATAATATAGTGAAAACTGACAACAAAATATTAGCTACAGCTTCTGACACAAAAAAGCGTGAAAATTTAAAATAATAGATATGGGTAGTAGTAAATATGGGGCAATAGGGGACGTCTCCGGCAGGTATAATAGTTTATGGAATGTTCCGAAAATTAATTACCTGCTAAAAATCCCATAGTAACTGCAACTTTTTGGCTCAAAACTTGTGTTGCATATTTGACCTTCATTTTTTAAAATTTATCTGGATTTATGTGTCGATCGGTAAGTTTGTTCACAAGTCGTATCCCTTTATATGCTGGGTCTTCTTCATATAATTTGACTACATGTTCCCATTTTGCCACTTTAGTAGAGTTATTTATGGAACATACTAAATTTCTGCTCATCAAATTGTTTCTGATTCCCTTAATTAAATGAGGCGGGTCGTATAAAGGAATCACCTCTTTGTCGTCTACTTCAAAGATATTCCTTCGAAATTCTTTATTTTTCCTCAAATATTCTGCTCGTCTCCTGAATCAGAGAGTTTATCCCACTGACGTTGGATGCACCTTGGTCACATACAGTAGCTAGGACATGTAGTCCTACACTATGCAGTTTTCGTATCACTACTTTTATTTGTCTCGCTAGTTCAGCTGAGTTTGTGCTGCCCGAACAAAATGTATAGGAAATGGGTTGTTTATAGTTCCTTTGAACTCCTCTTATCAAGAACACAAGAGCATGGTCAGCTAGTTTGCTTTGTCTTGACTCCCCATTATTTACGAAGCCTGAAATTTCGTCTCTTCTTTGATTGTAGTCAAAGTGTGGAGCAATGGACATTTCGTCAAATAATAATATGCACAGTTTGTCATCTGCTTTCATCTTATCTACTCTTTTTTTTAATTGCTCAAAGAGGTTTTCATTAATCCCTGGTTTTAAATTTGCTCGCGCTATTAGTCTGCTTAGTGTCATAGCCGATGGCAAAACAAAAACTTTTTGCAGCCATCTGTAAGTCCTAGGGCTCCTTTTGTACAAGCTCAATGCCATGATTTTCTCAGGCTCTGTAAATCTCCGTCCCATTTAATTTTTCCCAGTTTCACGAAACTGCATCAATGTGAACATAGCAGCCAAGGCAGTGAATTTTTTTAAAGTGTTCTGAAAAGATTTGTTTTCAGACAAGTTCAATGCCTTCTTTAGTCTTTTAGCATATTTGTCTTTTTTTAATTGCAGCTTATTAACATCCTTAATTAATGATTTTTGGTCAAAAATAGGCGTTTTCTTATGCAATTTTGGATTCATGACTGTTAGCTTTGTTCCTTCTGAGACTTGAGCTGAAGGTTCACCTGTAATATAACAACACATTATAGTATGTGTATGTAAAAAAGTGTCTCTGGGTTATAGTCAGGGACCGTACAACCCCGGTTAAGAGTTAAGCCTTTCGTAGGAGTAACCCATTCGATGGGTTTCCTTTATCATGATGTATCCCATTGAAAGGGTTTTATACTAGAAACCCATTGAAACGGTTATATGATATTGACCACCCATTGAATGGGTTTTATACTTGAACCCCAGTGAAAGAGTTACATGATAATGATAACCCATGGAATGGGTTTTATACTTGAACCCCAGTGAAAGGGTTACATGATAACCCATTCAAAGGGTTCTATACCTACTTGAAATCCAATAACATGAAAAAATCATAATATTATGTTATTTCGATATCCGCCCAGCACGCATAGCATGACCAATTCTATCTCTATTCTACCCAGGGACCATTTTGGTTACCATTTTAGAAAAACCCTATCGGAAAACTCTTTCCATGGAAAGGGTTTTTCTAAGGAGTTAATCAAAAACCCATACGGTGTGGGTAATTTTGAATGGCTTAAATTAAGCCGTTCAAAAGGGTTACTCACAACGTATGGGTTTTTATCGAAAACCCTTTCAATGGGTTACCAAAATTTAATTTAAGCCGCTCATAAGAGTTAACCGCTTAGAAAAACCCTATCAAAAACCCTTTCGATGGGTAACCAAAACGGTCCCTGGTTATAGTAGGTATCTACTGTGTTAAATACCTCTAGAAGTGGAAGGTAATGCAGTATCCAACAAAGCATTTTCATTCCTGTTTGTTGTATCAATTAGTGGAACTCCAACACTTTCCAATTCTCTAGAAGTGGGCGGTACTGGTAATGCAGCATCCAATAAAGCAATATCATTTCTATTTGTTATTTCGATTAGTGGAACTCTAACCAATTCAGAACCTGTAAGAAAATAAAAAATGCAAAGCTCTGTAAACTGTTAGATTATAATCTAAGAATACCCAATCAAATATACCTTATGGTAGAGGGCAGTGACACAAGAAAAAAGGAAAAATATTTTAGAAACCAGATCATCAGCAGCATCAGTGTTGCAATGATAACTTCATTGCAACACTGATGCTGCTGCTTGCTACCATTAACGAATATGAAAAATAAAATATGGAAGAATCAACATCTGTGAGCGTGGTTGTGGTGGACATGTCCAATATCATTTTTCATTCATAATTACCAAACCTTACTCTTTCTATTACAATAAAAATTTGAATCATTTTCATCTAAAATGTTTGTTTTATTTTGTTTTAAAAAACAAAGTTCTTGTTGAAAAACCCTGTATTAAGTACATACACATTCTTACCTGGCAAGAGTAAAGTGGGAACTGCATCAGGGCTCAGTCTTCTAGTCCATGTCAAATATTTAGTTTCAAAATGGGCATGGCACACTCTACGGTTTCTGTACACATACTGGGGATCCAAAGACGATAAACCGATTCCAACTGCTCGAGTCCATTCAAGATATCGATCCATATCCTTCTCAGGATTAGGGAATGAATGGAGTACTGTATCATCTTTGCCTAAAAAACAGATAATTTAATTAGAAGAGAATGCTCACATTACAGTGGTTAGTGAAAGTATGCTTAATTGCACACGGTCTCATATAGCTAATATTATAATTTTACGCCCTTTCGATTGATATTTAATACATGGAATTCCGAGTTGTACAATAGAAGCTACAAGTAAAATGCTGCTGGGATCTGTAGTTCCCATTAAACAAACATTAAAAAAACACTTTAGTCATTTAAGTTACGAAACAACTTGAATTGTATAGCCTTATTTATCTATGCACTCAATAAAATAATCGTCACCTTACAACGCTTCATAGAATTTTTTTGTTTACGAAACGTTTATAAGTGGGTCGCCGGCCGACGCGCGATAAAAAATAGTTCATGGTCAATAGCGGGGAACCCGCGCGCGTGGGGCGCATTTGAGTGGATAAGTACCACAATAACTGCCTGTATTTTGTACTTAATATCATGGATATTCATCAATATTTACTTACGAGTTTTACCGCATCTCGGCACACAACAACCTCTCTCGGAAGCGGCCATAATCCAGGTCAACAGTGTACAAATCGTCAGGCAAATCAGAGTCCAGGGTAACAGGCGTAAATCCAGCGTAATAAGCGAAGTCGTCGGGGTCCAGGGATGAAGCAGTCGTTAAAAAATCATAAAAACACAAACGGAACACATTCACGGATCACAAACGAAAACGGAATGACATTGGCAGTTGACACTTGACATATTTTTGGAGACAACATGGCGAAATAACGTTTCTGTTCTCAATGTTTATTTTCTATAAATAAGAAAATAACAACGTAGTTAACTAAGGACCTCATTACTAATTTATTATGTATTTTCTGGGACTTGGATGTATGCTTTTTTTAATGTATTAATTAAATACGGATATAATTATAATTTCTAATGTATATAATTTTAGACAGCGACATCTACTGCAACATGGAAGAACTTCGCATAGTAATTTCATAGAAAAATGGAATGTATGGGAGTGTTAGGACACTGGTGTAAATAATTTGAATGTTTCACATCTGCCAGGCGTCCTGAGACGGCTCAATTTTTTTTGAAGTAAAACTTTTTTAGGCACCCTTGACTTGGGGAGTAAGCTGGAGAATGCATGACGAGAGCGTTACAGAAGTGAGCCAGCGGAAGTTGAGGGAGGGAGAGTTAAGTTAGTGAAGATATAAAGAGGGAGAGTTACGTTTCGTAACGCTCCGTATATTACTGTAGGGGCAAGAGAGAGAGAGGTGCGAGCACACATTTTCTTTCTCTCTTATCCAGTTGCGTTTCGTATTTCTAAGACACAGTGCAGGCCTATTGTTGTAAGTAAGTAAGTATAATTAGTATTTGTAAGTTTTACTTCAGTCGTGTGGTCTAAAGCACACTCGTTTTTTTTATTCCTATTTCGACGTTCGGTCTCCTTTCGGAGGTTCATTTGAAGACTAAGAATGAAAATGAAAACATAACATATTCATAGTAATTTTTTCAACATCATCCTAATATAATATCACAATACTGAAAACGTTAGTGAACGTGTTTGGATGTTTGTTACATACTTATAAAATAATGGCTTATCGACGGTTTTTTTTTATCCTGGCAGTATCTGCCCGTGGCATATTATTTTCCAAATGACGTTGTTTTTCGATCTCCACACGCGCGTAGCCTCTGTTTGACTTCACTATATTCATCATGCTGATTAGTCTTTCCAAATCAGCGTTCGAATCCGCAGTAGTTTCGGTAAATGTTGTCCGCCAGTAGGGGTGCCCCAAATTGACAACACTGCTTTTCTACGATTGTTGCATTGGCCACAGATAACTAAAACGTGTAAAGAAAAACGTATTGTTCGTGTATTTCAATTACTATGGTAGTTTTTGGTAGAAAGTGTTTTAAAAATTGATTGATTGATTGATGAATCATTGGACATTTTCTTCAAATAGCATTAGTAGACCATCAGTTGTAATGAAAACAAAATTAAATTGTAGCACAATAATTCAGAAACAAATAATTCCTATAGGATGAAACAAAACGCTGCAAGCAAACTTACTCTGGCCGATTGGTTTGTACACCTCTATAAAATTCTACTGGATTGGAAAAAAAATTGTTACACAATTCCAAATATGGAAACCGTTTCCGACTGGAGTTTGCTTAAATTTGGAATCTGCTTCCAAAACAAACTGCGTTGCGCAATTAGGCAATTAGCCTGCTGACCTGCAAAGGCTGCAAATTTCATAAAGCGTGAGAAAATGCTCGCCCAAGAGCGATATTTTTTCGGCGATTTTTGTGTGAATGTATTTGTTTCTGACAAAAATCGTCGACAAAATCGCCGAAAAAATCGCTCTTGGGCGAGCATTAACTGAGCATGTAAGTTTTGCATATATACGTAGTACCTATTTTGTATGCTACCGAACTCGCAAAAATTCCATACCTTTTGTTTGGTCCTAGCCGACACGCAATTGACTGATATTAAAAGAAATCTTATTACTTGTCTTAACGTTGTGACCTGTGTTTAAAACTCGGTCTTATTACTTTGACTTAAGGTTGTTTTTAACTATACCAAAGGATTAGTAAAATTATTTGTTCGCCTTCGGCTTGGCTCTAGAGACAGAAGAACAAAAGAGTGAGATTACCTTTATGGCTCATGCGGCCCGCGCATCCATAATGTTATGTTTTTTTTTCATGTTTTATTTTTGGTAAACAAATATGGCGTATTAATCTTTGCTAAGCCTTTGTTTTTGTTAGCTTCGCCCGCGTTGAGGACTTGAGGTCGGACATTATTCCACGGGAATGTATTACCTACCGGGATAAAAAACCTCATATATGCTATCCTATGTGGTAATCCAACTAATAAACTATCTATATGCCAAATTTCAACTAAATCCGTTCAGCCGTTTTTGCGTGATTGAGTAACATACAAACTTTCACATTAATAATATTACTAGCTGTTGCCTGTGATTTCGTTTGCGATCTAGGATAAAAAGTAGCCTGTATCTTTCTCCAGGTCATGGACTATAAATAAAATAAGCCTATAATGCTGGTTATACAGTTTCTAAAATTATTTCCTATATTAATCCTACAAAAAATTTCTTATGTATCGACGTTCAGTGCATTTGTTTTTTTGTTTTTTAAACCGCTTGTCCTTCGACAAAGGCATCCTCTAAAGATTTCCATCTCTCTCTATTTCTCGCCCATCCCTTGGGTACCACTCTGTTATTAATTTGTTCCATTTCTCGTTTTCCTCTCTTAACATATGTCCTGTCCATCGCCATTTTTGTGTTTTACATACTTTTTTCGCATCTTTAAACTTAGTTTTATTTTTATTTTCTTTTAATCTTACTTTGTCTCTTCTCTTGACTCCAATTACACTTCTTTCTATACTATTTTGACAGACGTTTATTTTCTGAGTTAGTTGTTCTGTCAATGCCCATGTTTGGCAACCATAGGTCAAGCACGGCAGAATACATATGTTGTAAATTTTCCTTTTGTCTTTAATTGGCATGTCTCTGTTCACTTCGCTAAGGGACCAAAACCTCTTCCAAGTGTTAGCTATCCTTCTATCAATTTCTTTATGCATAGTATCAGTTGTAGACATTAACTGTCCTAGGTAAATGTAGTCTTCTACGTAGTCTATTGCTTCCCTATTTACGGCGATACTGGTCTGTGAGGAATTGGTCATAATTTTGGTCTTTGTCGTGTTCATTGACAGCCCTGCTTTCGCACTTTGATCCGATAATTGCTGTAGCATTTCCTCTAGCTTTTTTGGGCACTCAGAAAACAGAACTAGATCGTCTGCAAAGCGTAGATGGTTTAAGTTTTCGCCGTTTATGTTTATTCCATTTTCATTCCAATCTAAATTCCTGAATATCATCTCGAGAACTGCTGAGAATAACTTAGGTGAGATAGGGTCCCCTTGCCGGACACCTCTCTCTATAGGGAACTCCTCACCCGTTGTTTCCAGCCTGACTTGTGCAGTACTCCTCGAGTATATGTTCTTCAGTAATCGTATGTACTTTCCTTGTATTTCTTGACTATGCAGTGCCTTCCAGATATATTCGTGTTCCAAGGAATCGAAGGCTTTATTAAAGTCAACGAATCCTAAATAATAGGTTTTATTGTACTCTTTATATTTTTGTAAAACTTGTCTAAGAACATGTATGTGATCTATGGTTGAAAATTTACTACGGAAACCAGCTTGCTCTTTTGGTTGGTTTTCGTCGAGTACAATGGCAATTCGAGATAATAATATTTGGGAAAAAACTTTATAGACATTAGACTAATTGGTCGATAGTTCCCGACCTCGGCTTTATCTCCTTTTTTATGCAACAATATTATTGTTGACTTAGTCCAGTCAGTAGAAATATTTTCGGTCTCTATAATTTCGTTAAATAAGTCTGTTATATAGATGCAATAAAAAAATAGAATATAGGAGCAATCACTGGTATAGTCGATTTTAGCAGTTTAATAATTCATTTGTTATTTGATCCGATCTAGGGGTTTTGTCCGCCTTTTGTGTGTTAATTGCTCTTATTGTTTCTCCTTTCAATATTCCCGGTATTGGTTCAGAATCATTAATGTTACATTCCTTTACTTTTGGGTTCTTACTTTTGTATAAGTTTCGATAGTAGTCTGTGGCGTATTGCAGGTCTTTTACTCGTGTGGTTCCCGTGTTTATTTTTCACTTTTAGCATCCAGTCTTTTTAGTGCTCAGTTCTTTTATAGCTTTCTTTATTCCATCGGGATTTCAATATGCTTTTTCAATGTATTTTGCCTTTTAATTTTTGTATCTTTTCTAATACTTTCGTTTATCTTTTTACTGATTTCTGATATTCTAAAGCGGTAGTCCTTGTGTTTCTTTCCTTGTAATAGTTCTTTCCTTTCCTGTAGTAGCTGCTGTGTCTTGGTAGAAATTGTTCTTTCATTTTCTATATTTACTTTCCTAGTTTCAGTTTTTAGTATCATCATGGCTTTTTCATATTTTTCTTGGGTTGTTGTGATTTTCTCATCGTCCTTTCCTATTAGTGCTTTTAGGTTGGTCATGAGCTTATCACTATTGCCAGTACATAGCAGGTTTGAACTACCTTTATGACATCTCCAGTTTCTCTATAAAGGCTTGCATATTAATGTAGCACGCACCATTTTATGATCTGTATGGAAATTTTGATTTTTTATAGTTGATACGTCTTTAAAAACCTTAGCGTAGTTTGACATGATAAAATCGATTTCATATAAATTTAAAAATAAAAAATAAATCAAACAAACTAAATAATAAAGCTCTCTCTTTCCTTCAATTCGCCTACTCCTTGCACGTTATTTGTTTTAATTTAATTGATTCGATGTTATGATCTATGACCCCGGCTATTAATTACCTTTGCGCTACAGTTCTATAAGTACAGGTTTCTCCAAGATGCTATTTTAAAAAATTGAAAATAAATCAATAAATAAATGTTAAAATATTTTCATTAAACCTAAAGGCGAAACTGTATACGTGTGTTAAATTAATGTCGCCACTAAAGTGCCACGCTGTCTACACATTTTTATAATTCAGTTTTGGCATTGTTCAATCGAGCGTTTTCGTTCCGGTCCCAATTTTGGCATTGTAAGATTTTATGAAAAACTAGCTTCTGCCCGCGACTTCGTTCACGTTGGTGTCTTAAGACACCTCAATATATACACATACACATACATACACACACATACAGGGTGGAAGGGACATCGACGCGAATCTGTTTACCATGGATTCAGTAAAATCATTTTTAACCCCCCTGCGTTAAAATTTTTCGACGGTTATAAAAAAAAAAATTCGCTGTTCCATACATTTTGACCGAGTAGGTATTGCACTTCTGTAGGAAACAGCAGTTTTTTTTTTTAAATAACCGACGGATGTTTTAACGTAGGGGGGTCAAGAATGATGTACTGAATCCATGGTAAACGGATTCGCGTCGATGTCCCTTTCACACTGTATATTTACTAAAATACCACAATTTAGTATTTGAACCAATATTTGGCGCAGTTCATACAATGTTATCAGTGCTTTTTGTTTATTGCTGTGGTAACTTTTGCAACTGCAATAAAAAGTAAGTTCATTAGCGCCATTGTTATTTAGTGGGAACGTCTGAATATCCCGTATACAATAGGACGGCTTAATATAAGGGCCATAAAATACGTTCGCAAAAAAATTACAAAATATTTTTAAGTTTGTTGTTATTTCTTGTTACACTACACATCTTGTACTCACACAAAATTTATTTAATGCACAATATACACAACATAGTTACACCTTAGAGCAGTTACACGCTAGGCTTAAACTAGTGAGTACATGACCCTGTTAGGGCGCAGCAAGATAACTTAAAACTAGTACTGAGTATCGTGTAGGTTAGGAACTTTTACAATTTAAAATATTATATTAAATCAAGTATGTAAAACTTAGCTTGCCGTCGTCGTGCTGCTCGGTCTACCAGGCGGAACTCCTTGCCATATGGGTAGCCAAGAGGGAAACACTTATCTATATCTAGTTTTATAAATAAAATACTTATTATATATTATATTATAATTAACACACAAATACATATTTGAACTCTATTTTAACATTTTATCTTCCATAAATTCTTGGATACTGTAGTAACATTTTTTTAAGAGCAATGCCTTTATCCTAGCTTTAAATACACATGTTGTTTTTGTGGGCCGTATATTTTCACGTAATTTATTGTAGATTTGTATGCTTCGGTATTCTGGGCTAATTTTGTACATTTGTAATCTAGGTGCTGGTAGGATTAACTTGTTTTTGCGGCGCTCGTTCTTGTCAAAATTAGAGCTGTTTTGCATTAAAACAAAACAGTTATTATGTTATGAAAAACATAAACTATTTGTTGATAGAGCAGTCTTAGATTTTGCCTTGAATAGTAAGAATAAACGTACCTCCTCTCTGTATTACCTCTATTCCTTGTAACAAGTCTACTGCAACTATTAAAAATAAAAGGGAAATTAGACTAGTCAACTATATAATTAAGAAGAATTTTAAAAAATACAGAAAAAATAATAAAAAAAAGTTAAGGGAGGTTATAAAAAGATGGTACGAAACGGTGTCCAGGTTCGATACGTCAGGCCTCGTCAGCTCTGAAGCATCCAGATCCGCTTCCAGTTATTTTGGTAAGTTCAACAGGCAGTGTAGAAGACGCCAGGCCTCGTTAGCTTAGAGGCCTGAAGATCCGCTTCCCAGTATCACTGCCAGTCCAGTCCAGGTCTCATAAATAGTGGATGGTCCTCTTGGCAAGTATGTAGTTCCAAGAAGACTGAGTATGTTGCGAGACTTTTGTAGAGGAGATGATTCCTTGAGCGCTACCAGATCAGATCTGCCCGGGAATTTTTTTTATTTTTTTTTTTATGTATGGCATCTCGTAGCAGACCTAGAGAGGTCGTTGCTACTTAACCGGATATTCCTGTGGCTGCCCTAAGGATTTAATCTTAAAGCCTCCAGCTAGGGCGTAAGTTATATATATTTATTAAAACTAAACGACAGCGCACTAAGGGCACCCTGTGGGGTACGGACCTCGGCTTAGGGCGTCGTTGGGGGATCACAAAATTACTAACAATTTGGGGACGGGCTGGATCAACATTTTGATCATGATTATTATCAGGGGATATTATATTTATTGCTACGGCGCTCTCAGCCTCTAACCGGGCTGCTGGCGCATCGACATTCAAGGGACGGGGGGGAGGACTTTTATTAACATTTACTCGGGAAGTTCGCGTGGTAACTCGGCGGCGAGGACGGAAGGTCGGTTTGTGTATTTTGTGCACTGTACTCGTGGCCCTATTGCTTTCCTGAAGGAGAGTGATGGGGTCATCCGGATCTAAGAGAGTATGCCTCGGTCGGCGAGTCTGACTAATGGCAGAAGGCCTGTAACTAGCGGCCTGCACAACCAAGGGGTTGCAATGACGTTCCGCGGATTCGAAGAAACTGCCCGGGAATGTGTCAGAAATCCCTTTTATATCCGAGTCTCGGGTGATTTTTTTCACATCATCTGTTTTTCTGTTCTTTACAGAATTTAATTTCAAATTCAGTGTTCGAAAAGGCCAGACATATTCGTATCACATATTCGTACCAAAAACCTCTTTGATGAATTCTGAGAGCGTTACAATTATTATTATAAATGTAAGTTAGGATACAAATATTATACAGTAAACAATTATAATTATCTATAAAATACAATATTTGAGCTAAACATAATATTGAAAAAAATAATTTAAATTATATAAATCAAAAGTAACCTTCATGGACTAAGCCAGTAAGAAAACTATGAGAGAAAATTAGAAGAAAAAGTAATGACAGCTTGTCTGTATTCAATAAATGTTCATATAAAAATTACGAGTTTTCTATCTATTTATCCTAGAACATGCAAAAAAGAACACATCTTCCATAAAAAATAATATGTTAGTGGCAATTCTATTTACCTTATTTAAAAGGTGAATATAAAATATAAAGCTTTAATGATAATTTAAAATCAATGAGATCTAAAACTGAATTAAAATAGTAATCTCATTACTAAAGGATAATTATTGGATCACTCATATTATCCTTAATTACTTAATACAAGTCAAGTTATGTTACTTGGAAGTTATGAGATCCATCAAAAGTACAAATATTTTTGGATGTCATAGATAATTTTATAAAGAGTTGGGAAGACAAACTCAATGTCATACGTGACAAAGTTAAAATTCCATTGAAGCTGAATGTTCAATAGATTAATGTCTAAGTAGTGATGCATGTAAATGGTCTAAGGGGTATTCTAGTATGATTATGTATGTCATTTCATTTGTCAATTAAAATGACTTGAAATGTGAATCCTGTACACAAAATATAATTAAATATTTTCATAGGGAATTAAAAATTATCATGATAATTAGATCCTCCCTTTCACAGAGTGAAGATCCCTGTCCCATCAGTGGCAACGTTATAGGCTGATCATTCTAAATTCTCTTGAAATGTTCTCTCTTTTACTACAAAAGTACAAAGTAATAATTCTGTAAGCCTATGTGGCTATTCCAGTTCAATTTCATCTGATGAACTATTCTCCAGTCAGCCTCCCGAAGGCTACCACAGGCACCACAGGCCTTATACTTCCTGGAGACTCCTCTATCTTATTCCGTTCAAAAATCATTCAAACAAGCTTAACCTGTTATTGTAAACCAAAATGAACCACGATTGAGGTACATTTTTAAGTAACCATCTTGATTGTCAGTGTCTTTGAGCCGCATTTCGGCCGCACTGTTATTCAATATCTAAAAGTTGTAAGATATCTTACAATATTATGGTATGTAAATCTCTGGCAATCAAGGGGTAATTTATTAACCCATACCTACACTGACTCTCTTGGTAGTAGTTTAGCTAAGGATAATGTTTTTGAAAAAACTTACTAAATTGACAAAAACCAGTTTAGATCTAACATCTGTTTGTACTTACAGTATGTCATTAATGCAAAAATATATATATATATATAATGGGATCAGATTATTTTGGACTCTCATTGCCACGCAATCTACACTATGACATTCACCTCTGAATAGGAGCTAGCTGTAATTAGTGTGGATTATCTCCAAAAAAATTTTAGCAGGGCCCTTGTTCTTCTATGGACCACCGTCTCTTGCAACCTGACTGCCCTTCCCCCCCAACTTTCCAAGCTAGGAGTTGCAGCTTGTCAGGTCTAAGAGTTTATTACATAGATCTTGTATTGGTACTGGCTCTCCGAGATCACTCATCTCCAAGTACGGGAGTCAAGCACGCTGGGTCCAGTATGGGGCGATTTATACATAGTACGTCCCCGTCCCCTTTCCGAGGTCAGATGACTGAGCACTCGAGGACACCCATGCTAGTTGATGCTATCACCTTTGACTGAATGCATTGCAGAAGCTTGCCAAGCCATCATTTGAGTCCCATGTGACGTATTGTCGCACAACGGCTGACTTATCTGACGCACAAAGGTCGACGTTAGGGACGCCCCACTTTGAAACATGGCCTCCGAGGCCTGGGGTCTGGAGCAACAGAAGCCAATCCGGCTGGTCTGTTCTTAGATAAGCGGTCGGCTGCTTGCCGTTATAACACTTTTCAAACTCCCCGGGAGGTAAACCGCTGACAGACTGATATTAAGCTAATCTGCTAACTTCGTCATTTTGCAAGTTAGGTTCAGGAGCTAAATGTGCACTCTGAAGACTGGCTTTTTTGGCTGCTTATTACTGCATATATGGCAAAAACATCTCTCTCAGTTCAAGTGCCATTTTTTGGTTTGGTCAAGTTCCTGTCTAGAGTAGGATAGAATGCAATATTCGTTATCATGTATGTATACCATACGAATTACAGATATAAATGTAGAAATTTTACATAGGGTTACACAATGGTAGCTGTTATCACTAAAAGCGATATTTCTATAGAGATCCTTTGGAATACAGTAGCCTGTTCATGTGTGCTCCTTACCCTTCCTCCAAGGCATGTGTGGACAGGAAGTGGGTTACCTTACTCATGTGTAGAGGAACTGAGCGGTCTACCAATAGCCTCTGGCTACCACATTAGCTCTTGGCAAAGCAGTGGAGCAACCTTTTTCCATTCTTGGTCTGCTCTTCTCAACAATTTTTCTGAAGACAAGCATTCCCTTACAAGGATAGCAAAATTTTGTTGTTAATAAGCTACATAATATGAACTTCTTTCAGGCAACATCTTCCTTGCATGCAGGCAGGGCCTTGTGATTGGTAGCAGTGTTCAAAAGAAGGCCTACATTTTCTAACTCCGGATTCTGATTTAGAGTTAACTTCGGAAATTCACTTGTATCTGCTTTGTTAGGACACAGTCTACGAGACAAAAATACAAAATTTAATTTTCCTAGTAGGCCAGCAATTTTTTAAACTAAATAAACAAAAATGCAGAGACCACAGCCTTCCAAATTCTCTGCCACTCAGTTGGCTCCTGCTGCAAATTTCCAGGGTACTGAAGAAATTCCAAAAAAGGGTCATATCCCATATTTTTCTTGATTTTAAGATGGAGTCGTTAGGGTGAACTATTCCTTGAACAGCTACCCTTCAATGATATACTTCCTCTTTACTTTTTTTATAATAACAGAGTGTAAACAATAGAATATTTGATTATAACATCATAATCTTAGAAATCCGCATAGATTAATATTTTAATATAAGTAATAGAATATTGCATTCCCTATTTTAACTAGTAGCTTTACTACTTATCTCAAAATAAAATTGTTCTGAATATTAATATTTTCAGTATTTGATTTCCTGTTATGATCTTCAGTATGAACTGAAACAGGTTTGTAGTCTTTCAATCCTAAAATTTGACATGGGTTTTTAGGCAGTCTGAATTTTGCCTAATGTATCTATATTAAATAATCTTGGTCTAGTTATTTTTGCCATGATCCTCATGTATGTTTTTAAAATATAAGAACTATTTCTTAAAGAACCAGCTTTAAATAATACAGTATCAATTTTAAATTGTTTAATGGCTCTATTTGTTCCCTTTCTACTAACTATATTTTTACAATTATTAAGGATATAACTATATCCTTAATAATTGTAAAATACAACAAAAAAGCATTTTATATTATAATGAGCATTAATTCTTATTGGTCATAATTATGAAACTTACTGTAATTTTTAATTAGTAATTTTAATATTCTAATTGCAGATTAGAGTTCATAAGAGGTGCTGAACCTCTTTAGTGTAACAACTGCATGCAACATGAGAGCAAAAAACAATTTTAATTTAAATACACTTCTGGATATGAGTGTTTGGACTACTTCCAAAAAGGGAAGTAGGATACGATCCTAGTGGATAGGTTGCTGCCCCAAGTCCCTGTAGACCTTGGTTAAGAAGCTAGCTCCTTCTGCTCTAGATTCTAGACCCACATTAGAGATCCCCGCTAAATCTCACTCCGAGGGGGCTAGTCTTTAGTTTTGTTTAGCGGCATAAGTACTCCTTCACTTCTAATTCAGTGTGTGAAATACATGACGTGGGTAAGCATAAATGTAAGGTTTTCTATAACAGATTGCTTTTCATCTCATTGCTCAAAACATTCAGTATTTGCTTTAGGAACAAGTATTCAGTAATAATAACCTAAGCATCATAATTTACGTTGAAATATTACTATCTCTTTAGACACAACTGGGTTGTTTAGAAAACAACAATGCGCTTCTTAAGTAGATACCTACTAGCAAGAAGCAGGTTGTAAGTTTTTTGACAGTGTTTCTGAGTAAGGTTAGTGATAAAATGTGGACACTGTGTCATGTTAACAGATTTAAAACACTTACTTGGCTACTCTTTCAAATATAAATGCATATTAGGTCCGTCTTACAGGAAATTGTATCGATCTATTTGCCCTGTCGATCGGTGATGGGACAAAGGGGTGTCTTCTTTCACTTAGGAGAATCGTCGCTCAGGATCGCTGCAAAAGCCGCTCCTGAGACGACCCACTGACCAAAAGGTTTGTCTCCGAAGGCACCAGCGACCACATAAATAATGCGAGCTTTCGATTTCCTTTCGTATGGCTGACTCACGATCAGCGTAACACTATAAATCACTTACCACAAGCACTATTATTCACTTTCTATAAAGTTTTACCTGAAACTTTATTAATTTTCTAAGAAAATTATGAAGAGAAAAATTTTGGCGTACGTTGGAGGCAAAATTTTTAGACGCTATGAATGACACTTGACAAGTGATGGATGGGTTTGCTGTGTGACCTGTCATACTGAAGGAATAGGAGGTAATACAGAGAGGAGGTACGTTTATTCTTACTATTCAAGGCAAAATCTAAGACTGCTCTCTCAACAAATAGTTTATGTTTAGAAGAAACATAATAAACAGTTTTAGATTATTTTTAACAAAAGTGGTTATTTCTAATATACATATAAATGGAGGGCAGAGTTAACATTTTTTCTTTTATAAAGTGGGGTTTGCAGCTATCTCTAGGTTTTATTTGAAATAATATTCGCATACATTTCTTTTGTGCAATAAATAAATCATTCGCATCTACACTGTGTCCCCACATGATGATACCGTAGCGTAGCCACGCGTGGGTATATGCGTAGTATGCAGAGAGAGCACAGCGAGTTTTGTGTTTGATTTTAGCACACTAAGTCCATATGAAAATTGTGACAGTTTTATTTTAGTCTTTTCGACATGTTTTTTCCAATTTAAATGAGAGTCTAATGTAATACCCAATAATTTGAATTCTTCTACTTCTTCAATTTGGATGGTGTCTCGTACTCGCTACCCAGGCGGAAGAGGACTTTCAGAGTCCCTCCCCTAGCCCGATCGCGTCTATAGACACCACCGCACCGCGGATAATCGCGCACCTACCCCGTGCACCTCGGACTCCGAGTCCAGCTCCTCCACTTCTTCTTCCTCTGGTCAGGAAGGGGTCTTAACCTCTGGCCCTGGCAAGAGGAAGAAGAAGCCGAAGAATCTCGGTGTGGTTCTAGACCATCACATATCGTTCGCTGAGCACATAAAACAGGCGCGTGCGCGCGCCGGTTTTGCTCTCGGCAGGCTCCATTCCGTACTCAACCCACGCAGCAAGTTGTCCCTTAAGTGCAAATTGCGTATTTACACCGCGTGCATTCGACCGATCATGACTTACGCCTGCGTAGTCTTCGCTCACGTAAAGCCATATCACATCCATAAGATGCAGACGCTTCAAAACCGATTTCTCCGTAGAATTACGAAGGCTCCTTGGTTCGTTCGGAACGAACAACTTCACGTAGATCTTAAGATGCTTACCACCAAGCAGTTTATGAAGCGCATTGCAAAGCGTTTCTTCGAATCCGCAGAACGTCATCGCAACCCTTTGGTTGTGCAGGCCGCTAGTTATAGGCCTTCTACCATTAGTCAGACTCGCCGACCGAGGCATACTCTCTCAGATCCAGATGACCCCATTACTCTCCTCCAGGAAAGCAGTAGGGCCACGAGTACAGTGCACAAATTACATAGTCCTCCCCCCCGTCCCTTGAATGTCGATGCGCCAGCCGCCCGGTTAGAGGCTGAGAGCGCCGCAGCAATAAAAATAGTAACCCCTGTTAATAATCATGATCTAAATATTGATCCAGCCCGTCCCCAAATTGTTACTAATTTTGTGATCCCCCAACGACGCCCTAAGCCGAGGTCCGTACCCCACAGGGGGTGCCCTTAGTGCGCTGTCGTTTTAGTTTGAATAAATATATAATTTACGCCCTGGCTGGAGGCTTTAAGCTTAAAAACCTTAGGGCAGTCACAGGAATATCCGGTTAAGTAGCAACGGCCTCTCTAGGTATGCTACGAGATCCCATTAAAAAAAAAAAAAAAATGTTATCATCATACTGCGTTCGAAGCCCGCTGCGGAAGGTCGTGTGTTGCGCTGCTCTCGCTGTGCCCCGCTCTCCCGTCGCTCTTTCGTGCCCGGTACGTTACGCTTGCGTAACGCTCTCGTAGTCGCCCCGACTACAACCGATCGTCGATTGATTAGATTGATTAATTTATTAATTTATTTAATCGAAAGACGTTGGATCAAAAAAGTGCCTTTTTCAAGGCAGTGTTTCTTTAACTATTTGTTCAGAGAGTAGCTTCATTAGGCTCCTTCCGGGCAAAACCACAGTTTCGTGATCCTCGGTGGAAACCGAGTGGGGTGTTGACACAAACGCACCCGCCGATCTCCTTCAGGGGGAGGCAGTAAATTGGACGGGTCCCAGAGTTAACCGGCTTTGGGGGATTTCCTAGTCGGCTCTGGTGGCAGTTTTCCTTCCACAGCTACTCACCTAGTGTCTCTAGGGTGTGTCTACACCCTTCGCGCTAGACTGGAAAGGGCCCCCTTGCACAATAAGATTGGCAACGGGATCACAAGCTTAGGGCTCACCAATAGGTTACACATCCTCCCTGTCTGCACCCGACAGGGAGGGAAACACATCCCCGGGCCAATCCACCCGGGGAGCTAGGTATAGGGAACTATAGGTAGAAATTGAGTGGAGACCGGCTCCAAAATTCCTCCCTATTAGGAAACCCCCCTAAAACCGCTATGGAGGACGCCCTTATTGTGGCGTTCTTCAAAGAGGTCCTTTTTAAGGACCCAGCTTTTTTAAACCGGTACGGAGTACAGATCGCTCAACTGAATAGCCAGCCTTCTGCTGGCATCGATAAGTTCAGCGATGTACTCGCAAACCAGCAGGCGGAAGAGGACTTCCAGAGTCCCTCCCCTAGCCCGATCGTGTCAATGGACACCTCCGCACCCGCGGACAATCCGAGTCCAAGTCCGTGCACGTCAGACTCCGAAGAGTCCAGCTCTTCCTCTTCGTCTTCTTCTCCCTCTAACAAGCCAGGGGTCCTAACCTTTGGACCTGGCAAGAGGAAGAAGTCGAAGAGTAAGTCGGGCCAGGCGACAAAGATAGTGGCGTACGAGCCTCCCTCGACCCCTATCCCTTCTGCCCCCGTGGCATTCACCTCAGTGGCCCCTACCGCGGCCCCCCCTACCGTTACTCCGTCACCGGTCCCTGCGTCTTCCACGCAAGACCAAGACGGTTTCACACTCGTTTCTGCCCCTAAGAAGACTTCCCGAACTCCGCCGATTGTCATCCAGGACAAGGGAAAATGGACGGAAATCTCCAAATGGTGTGTTGATCAGCGGATCAACTTCACCAGCGCGGTCAGTACCCAACCGGGTATAAAAGTCTCAGTTCCCACGTCTAACGATTTTAGGGAACTAACCAGGACACTTCGGGTGAGAGGCATCTCATACCACTCATATGGGCCTCCCCGAAGAGCGTCAGACGCGTGTGGTGATCCGTAGGATCCCCAGTGAGATTGCCACCGCAGACATTAAGTCGGACTTAGAGCGACAGGCTATTCCTGTCCTCGAAGTCCACAGGATGCACCGCTCTAGAGGCGGTTCACCATACGACATGGTTCTTGTCGTATGCTCTCAGGTAGAAGGGCATCACCCTATTTTCAAGGTCGCTTCGATCTGCAGCCTCAAAGGCTTTGATATCCAGAAGCCCCACAAGTCAAGCATTATCGGACAATGCCATCGTTGCCAACTATACGGTCACGCGCAGAAGAACTGCTTCGCGAAACCCAGGTGCGTCAAGTGCCTGGGTGAGCATGGCACTTCCGAATGCTCACGACCGAAAGACCGTGCCCTCTGCACCGAACCTCCCAGTTGCGTTCTTTGCGGCCAACAAGGCCACCCAGCCAATTACCGTGGCTGCCCTAAAGCACCTAAATCGACTTCCTCAAAGTTGACCTAGTCAACTTTGAGGAAGTCGATTACGATCGTTACGACGCGAGGCAACAGCGAGATAACCAGGGGGGATTCTCCTCCTTTCTGACCCAACCTCCGCAACGACTGAGCCACCAAAGGTCCAGTCCGTGGAACCACTTCAACCACCAGCAGGCCTTCCCTGCCTTCGGCCAATACATGGCTCCTCCCCCCCATCAACCTCAACCCATCCCACGGTTGATGGACCCTCGCCTTCGCGCTCATAGCGCTCAGCAGCAACAATCTACCGCCGCCGGTAGGAGCGCGCCTCTCACGCCCCCAGTGGCCCGCGTGCCAGAGCCTGCTTCCAAAGCCGCTCCCCCTCTCAACACTCGCGCGCCTTTGATTTTACCTTGATTTACTATAGGACTCCTCTCCATTGCATCCCGCTCGATGCTCCGACAACTCTCTCGTGTCTTGAAGTGTCTGCATGCAAAATAGCAATGTCAGGTCATCAACCGATTACGATAGTTTCGGCTTACATGCCGCCCACCGCGACCACGAGCCCAGACGGTCTTCAATGCTGTCTCGCGATCTTTCGATTCTTTTCGGCCTGAGTGAATCCGTTATCGTAGCGGGTGATCTTAACGCCAAACATCCGTCCTGGAACTGTAATACCACCACGTTTCGAGGCCAACATCTGTTTGACCTCACCGCCGTTTTAAATTTCGATATCATCGGTCCGATGAATCCTACTCATTACCCCCATATCCCCAGTCAATCCCCGGACATATTGGACATAGCGCTCCTAAAGAATATCAACCTACGGTTGGATTCGATAGAGGCGATGGACGAACTGACTTCTGACCACCCACCGGCCGGTCGTCTTAAGACTGGCCCCTCGCGACGGACTCCTTGACCCTGACCAACCCCCCCTCACGAAAGTAGTCACGGACTGGCGGAAAGTAAGCGACCGACTGAAATCCACCACATCCCCGATACTGGATTCTATCCCCGATCAGTTTGACTCGATCGCCGACACGACGGCCGCGATCGACTCACTCACGGAACACGTACAATCAGTCCTGAGCGATTGCTCGAGGCGGGTTCCGGCGATGGACCCCCATCGCCGAAAGCTGCCGGACGATGTGCGTGAACTGCTGACTGAGAAGAACGCGGCCTCTCGTGCATACAGTGTCTTTCCCTGTGACGCTAACAAAGTCTTCATGCGCCAATTACAGAAATCTGTAAGGAAGCGAATGAAAGAACTGCGTGAGACTCACTGGGACAAGATGCTGGGCGAACTAGAGCCCACTCATCTGGCCTTCTGGGAGCTTCAGAGGAAACTCAGATCCCCGCAAGTAGCTTCTATGCCCCCTCTGACACGACCCGACAGGACGATAGCATTCGACGACACCGACAAGGCTGAATGCCTGGCTGACACTCTCGAGACTCAGTGCTCGTCCAGCTCTCAACCAGTAGACCAAGCTCACCTCGCTGAGGTGGACGCTGAAGCCGAACGTAGGGCGAATCTCCCTCCGGTCGAAGACCCTGATTGTCCTCTGGCTCCCGTCACCCCAGACGAAGTGCACGACATTATCAAGGGTCTGAAAACCCGTAAATCTCCCGGATCAGACGGAATCACCAACAGGGTGCTCCAGCTGTTCCCCGCTCACCTGATCATGCTAATGACCACCATCTTCAATGGCGCTCTTAGCAACAACATTTTTCCTCAAGCTTGGAAAAGTGCCACGGTCATCGGTATCCCGAAGCCCGGCAAACCTAAGACCGAACCTTCCAGTTACCGACCCATCAGTCTGCTCAACGTCTTCGGCAAAGTCTATGAGAGGCTTATTTATAAGCGTCTCAGAGACTATGCCGAGACGAAGGGCCTCATCCCAAACGAACAGTTCGGGTTCAGATCCCAACATTCGTGCGTACAACAGGTCCCCGTATCGTCGAGCATATAAGCGCTGGCTTCCAGCGCGGGCTCATGACGGGTGCTGTGTTCTTCGACATTGCGAAAGCGTTCGACAAAGTCTGGCATAACGGCTTAATATATAAGCTCTACAAACTCGGTGTGCCCGATCGTCTCGTGCTCATCTTACGAGACTTTTTGTCGGACCGCACCTTCCGCTATCGCATCGAGGGTGCGCTATCCTCCCCCCATCCGCTCCGCGCAGGCGTCCCTCGGGGCGCTGTGCTGGCACCGCTGATATTCACTATATTCACTAGTGATATCCCCAAATGTAGAAAGGCGCAGTTAGCTCTGTTCGCAGACGACACGGCCATCTACTACTTCGGCCTCAGGCAAGACAACATCGCCCGCATCCTTCAGGCCGAAGTCAACAGACTCGCGGCCTGGTTCAGGAAGTGGAGGATCGAAGTCAACCCTGATAAGAGCCAGGGGGTCCTATTCTGTAGGCCCCGGCGATCACCCGCCCTGCCCCAACCGATCACCATGTTCGGCAAGCCTATCCCTTGGGAGAAGCGAGCCAAATATCTCGGTGTGGTCTTAGACCATCACATGACGTTCGGCGAGCACATAAAACAGGTGCGCTCGCGCGCCAGTTTTGCTCTCGGCCAACTACACTCCGTACTCAACCCGCGCAGCAAGTTGTCCCTTAAGTGCAAATTGCGTATTTACACCGCGTGCATTCGACCGATCATGACTTACGCCTGCGTAGTCTTCGCTCACGCAAAGTCGTATCACATCCATAAGATGCAGACGCTTCAAAACCGATTTCTCCGCAGAATTACGAAGGCTCCTTGGTTCGTTCGGAACGAACAACTTCACGTAGACCTTAAGATGCCTACCATCAAACAGTTTATGAAGCGCCTTGCAAAGCGCTTTTTCGAATCCGCGGAACGTCATTGCAACCCCTTGGTTGTGCAGGCCGCTAGTTACAGGCCTTCTGCCATTAGTCAGACTCGCCGACCGAGGCACACTCTCTTAGATCCGGATGACCCCGTCACTCTCCTTCAGGAAAGCAATAGGGCCACGAGTACAGTGCACAAAATACACAAACCGACCTTCCGTCCTCGCCGCCGAGGTACCACGCGAACTTCCCGAGTAAATGGTAATAAAAGTCCTCCCCCCCGACCCTTGAATGTCGATGCGCCAGCCGCCCGGTTAGAGGCTGAGAGCGCCGTAGCAATAAATATAATATCCCCTGATAATAATCATGATCAAAATGTTGATCCAGCCCGTCCCCAAATTGTTAGTAATTTTGTGATCCCCCAACGACGCCCTGAGCCGAGGTCCGTACCCCACAGGGGGTGCCCTTAGTGCGCTGTCGTTTAGTTTTTAATATATATAATTTGCGCCCTGGCTGGAGGCTTTAAGATTAAAAACCTTAGGGCAGCCACAGGAATATCCGGTTAAGTAGCAACGACCTCTCTAGGTCTGCTACGAGATGCCATACAAAAAAAAAAAAAAAAAAACAGCTGAAGAGAATACATACAGTCGCTCGCGTCGTTCGAGTGCGCACACCCGTGCTGTGTTTATTATCGTGTTATTTTGAAAACCACCCACTGCAAAGAAGATGACCGGTCGCGGTAAGGGAGGAAAGGGTCTGGGAAAAGGAGGAGCCAAGCGTCACAGGAAGGTACTTCGTGATAACATCCAAGGTATCACGAAGCCCGCCATCCGTCGTCTGGCTCGCAGAGGCGGCGTGAAACGTATCTCCGGTCTGATCTACGAAGAGACTCGTGGTGTGCTTAAGGTGTTCCTAGAGAACGTCATTCGCGACGCCGTCACTTACACCGAGCACGCCAAGAGGAAGACCGTCACCGCCATGGACGTCGTCTACGCTCTGAAGCGCCAGGGTCGCACCCTGTACGGTTTCGGCGGTTAAACCCGCGTGCCTGCGCAACCAGCTCTACATACTGCGGTGGACGTGTGTGTGTTGTGTTTGTTGTGAACATAATCATACCGTTCAACCTTACGTATATAGACGCGTACATAAAAAAAGGCCCTTTTCAGGGCCGCATATGGTTCGATATTATTAAATATGTTTCTTGAATGGAATTGTCTAAAAAACGTACTTACCTCTACCTACCTACCTACCTACTTACTTATTTATTTATTACATTAGGTAGACCCAAATCCATTAGGCACTGTCTATTACGTACCTACTTACTTAGGTTATGGAGTTAGTACCTACGAGACTAATATTACCTAATGCAATTATTAAATACCGTAAGTAATTATTAGGTATAATAAATTAAATGAGTACATAATATAATGAGCTTGTATGTAATCAAAAGGGCTTACATCTATCTTAAATAACTAACCAATGGTTAAGCTGTTATTTGCAACACGCTTAGTTGACGTTGCTCTACGCGTGATGTATGTATGTATACTTACTGGAATTGAAAAATATAATCAAAACATTAGTAGACCATAATAAGTTGAATTGTTACGCGGTTGTAGAACATCATCTACCTACCTAGCTAGGTACGTTTCGTTCGATCGCCACACGGTGCGCGTGCCGTTTGTTTATGTCGTGTTGTCATTATATTATTGCAATTTTGATCGTATCTAATGCTGTTTTTTTTTTTTTTATGTTATTTATTATTTTCCATCACTTTACTAGTCTTTATTTTATCAGACGTACTTACCTAGCTGTATATTACTTGCAGGCTACTTGCTGTGAAGAGAACGAGAACGCGGTACGTACGTACACACGGGCCAGCCAGCCACGCACTCTACTGCTGGCTGACTGGCGCGTACCGACGATATTGTCGTTTTACACATTGTTTAATACGCTTTCTGTTGCGTTTATACCGATCCATGCACTGTAAACTCTTCGAAGGGCGCTCTCGTCTTTTAATATTACTATATTCATAGGTTGCACGTCCTGGACGGAGTCGTCCGTCCTTAACTGTTCGGCGGTCGCGGTGTTTTACGACGCTTCACTTTTAGGTCGATAATACCTTCGCGAGACTGTGTGATATCGACGAAATCCTGTTGCCACACAAGCTCGATATCCTCCTTGTCGACGCGTCGACCTCGATCGCCACTAACTATCACTTTTATAGAGAAAATAACGTTTTGAAGGCGACCCGACCTACGCTTAGTACGCAGTCGTCAAAATAAAACACCGCCACCGGCTAAACTGTGACCCCACGCTTCCCGAATTCGCACACCCGCATCGTCAACTTCATGACCTATCCGAAACTGTAAAAAATCATTGCACTTGGCATCGTTAACTATTATTTTTGTTTATTTTATTAGATACGTGTTAGTGAAAACTTTCAAGCGTTCGTACGAGAAAACGTCCCGCGACATCACGGCGCTCGTTACGGTAAAGTTTCGTCGTACTTAGGCGTACGTATACGAAACTAGTAAAACCTATAAGTGGCGACATCTAAGTCTCTACCTACTATTACTACTACGTTTTAACATTGTGTGTGTGTTGTGTGAAGTCAATCAATTTTAATTATATCTACAATGGCAGACACCGCAGTCGCTACCGAGGCTCCCGCGCCCGCTACACCAGCAAAGAAGCAGGCGAGGCAGGCCGGCGCCGCCGCGAAAAAACCGAAGGCGAAGCCGACTCATCCCAAAACATCTGAGATGGTCAACAGCGCTATCAAGGAGATGAAAGAGCGCAGCGGATCTTCCCTGCAGGCGATCAAGAAGTACATCGCCGCGCAATACAAGGTCGACGCGGAGAAACTGGCTCCGTTCATCAGGAAATATTTGAAGAGCGCCGTCGAATCTGGCGCGCTGATCCAGACCAAGGGCAAGGGTGCCTCCGGTTCGTTCAAGCTGGAGTCGAAATCGACCGCGTCCAAGAAACCCGCCGGCGCAGCTGGCAAGGCCGCCGGCAAGGCGCCCGCCGCCGCCGCGAAGGCGAAGAAGGCGACCGCCTCTGCGGCCGGCGCCAAGACCAAGAAGGCAGCAGCCGCCGCCGCGGCCGCCTCACCTTCGAAATCCAAGGCATCGGCCGCCGCCGCCGCCAAGGACAAGAAGGCCGCCGCCGCCGCTAAGAAGAAGCCGGCACCCAAGAAGGCCGCCGCCCCCGCTAAAGCGAAGGGAGGCGCCGCCCCTAAGGCTAAAAAGACCGCAAAGCCGCCAACCAAGAAACCTAAAGCGCCTAAACCCAAGAAGGCCGCGGCTACACCCAAGTCTAAGCCGGCAGCCAAGAAAGCGTCCGCCGCTAAGAAGTAAGCTACGGTCGCGTTCGCGTTACACCGGCGACGGCGACGACGACGACGACGACGACGACAGCGGCGGCGCAGGGTCGGCTGACGACCACCACCACTACCACCATCAATAATAATAAGATAAGTGAGCGTGCGCGTCTTGCCCCTACTGTGTGTGTGTGTAGTGTACGTACGTACATAATCAAATATTGTGTTCTGTATGTATAATAATAATACACTGTAGAGAAAAGCGCGCGCGCGTGCTTCGTGCGTTTGTTTTCATCATCGTCCAACCGCGCGCACGCAGTACGTACGCGTCTATCGTCCTCGGGAAGGAGGGTGCGGAACGCGCTCGACGTGTCTCGAGCCGAAGTCACCGAAGATTCATCAGAAGCAAGCAGCAGCAGCAGCAACTGAAGAAACCACGGACGGCGGCACCGAGATGCTTAGCGCGCGTGCATGCGCTCGCCAAACCAAAAAGCCCTTTTCAGGGCTAACAATACTATCATGAATATTCACAATATTCGTTTCTATAACACAGAGAGTCAAAACGTCGTAAATCACCTAATAACATACGCATAAACAAATTACCTACCTACCTACCTAACTACCTACTGTCAGTCTAATATCTACAAAGGTACCTAAGTAAAGTAATGTATGTAATGAAATCTTAAACGAAAGAATTTCATGATGGTACTCACTTACTACATATAAAAAAAAGTTTAGTTATTCAACATAATTACCTACTCACGCTCGTATACACCCCGTAGCGTAGGTGTACCTACAATACCAATAGCTAGACATGATGATAATATATTATCTCATTGAAAAGGTCTTGGCTTAGATACTTAGGTACATTTCGTTAGTTACTTAAAAAAAAAAAAATATATATATATAAGTATATATATTTTTATTTATTATATACCTATATTTATGAACAATCAAAAATCGTCACAGTTTATTTATTAAATTGTGCTAAATCTCCCTACCCACCCCCCATATCCATGGTGACTGAAGTGTACGTGACGCCGTTCGAGAGCGCGCTTGCGCGTTTTGTGAATTCGTTTCGTTAGCTGTGCGCCCCTCCCGCTGACACAGCTACAAGGCACAACTATAAAATAACGCGTACCAGCCGGATCGTGGCATTTATAACTATAATCTTACGGCGCGCGCACTTCTGTACGCGTGTTTCGTTGTTTTCGTGAGTTGTTCTATAAACAAACCTTTCAATTATGTCTGGTCGCGGTAAAGGTGGCAAGGTGAAGGGAAAGGCAAAGTCCCGTTCCAACCGTGCTGGTCTCCAGTTCCCTGTGGGTCGTATTCACAGGCTGCTGCGTAACGGTAACTACGCCGAACGCGTGGGTGCCGGCGCCCCCGTCTACTTGGCCGCCGTGATGGAGTATCTGGCTGCTGAGGTCCTCGAGTTGGCAGGCAACGCCGCGAGAGACAACAAGAAGACCAGGATCATCCCGCGTCATCTTCAATTGGCCATCCGCAACGACGAGGAGCTGAACAAGCTGCTCTCCGGTGTGACGATCGCTCAAGGTGGTGTGCTGCCGAACATCCAGGCCGTGCTACTGCCCAAGAAGACCGAGAAGAAGGCGTAAACGTGGTGCTGCCGCGCGCGACATCCGGTGCGTGTGGTGCTTCGTGCGAGTGCCCCGCAAGCGTATTTCGATATATAGGCATTATAATATATCTATCATGTCGATTGCGCGATGCTCTCCGCTCGTATGCATTGCACAAAACAAAAGGCCCTTTTCAGGGCCACAATATGATTCGTCAAATATTACAACAAAGACGGTTTCTTTATCAGTGTTGTGGTCAAACAAAAACGTAAACCAATAACCTACCTACCTACCTACCTACCTACCTACCTACCTACCGAGCTACCTATAATGAGTTAATTAAGTACTCGTCACAAGCAGTATAATAAATGAGCACTACAAAACGCAAAAGTCTGTATGCACCTAAGTAAGTATAACAGAAATTATGGTGGTGTTTTATACATTACGGTAACATAGTTTGTTTACATAACAAATAACACAGAGGACTGTAGTAGAATATGATAATTTTACTAAATAACGTGACCAGGAAAAGGTTTCGAAACCTTTTATAATCATAAATTATTATCTAAAATAATATTAAATCTTTTTAGAAATTTCAAAATAATGCATTACTTATTATGAAATAGGTACATAGTAGTATATAACCAGCGACAATGTTGTTGGGTAAGTAACTTTTGTACCTAGTCTAATTAATGTATTTTATTATGTTTTAATTAGAGAATGTAGATTTTCTTGAATTATTTTCTATTTTATTTTTCTATTACATTTTGAATAATGACGAACACGAGCATCACCCCGCCCCCTTCGCCTTCCTCCCGGGCATCCCCTCTCCCCGCGCGCGATCTACACTCTGGCTTAGGAGCGTTGTGATTGGTCCGCCGCAGTGTCGATTTTCTCACCGTTTGCCGCAACTGTGCGCCGTGAGCATCGGTATAAATACAACTGTTCGTTATTGCTTTTAAACAAATCAAACATTTCTGCGCTCGAAGCTCGCTGCGGAAGGACGTGTGTTGCGCTGCTCTCGCTGTGCCCCGCTCTCCCGCTGCTGCTCTTTCGTGCTCGGTACGTTACGCTCGCGTAACGCTCTCGTAGTCGCCCCGACTACAACCGATCGTCGATTGATTAGATTGATTAATTTATTAATTAATTTAATTGAAAGACAATAGATCAAAAAAAGTGCCTTTTTCAAGGCAAGCGTTTCTTTAACAGTTTGTTCAGAGAGTAGCTTCATTAGGCCCCTTCTGGGCAAAACCACAGTTTCGTGGTCCTCGGTGGAAACCTTACGGTGTTAACGAAACCGAGTGGGGTGTTGACCCAAACGCACCCGCCGAACCCCTTCAGGGGGAGGCAGTAAATTGGACGGGTCCCAGAGTTAACCGGCCTTGGGGGATCTCCTAGTCGGCTCTGGTGGCAGTTTTCCTTCCGCAGCTACTCACCTAGTGTCTCTAGGGTGTGTCTACACCCTTCGCGCTAGACTGGAAAGGGCCCCCTTGCACAATAAGATTGGCAACGGGATCACAAGCTTAGGGCTCACCAATAGGCTACACATCCTCCCTGTCTGCACCCGACAGGGAGGGAAACACATCCCCGGGCCAATCCACCCGGGGAGCTAGGTATAGGGAAAGATAGGTAGAAGTTTAGTGGAGACGGCTCCAAAATTCCTCCCTATTAGGAACCACCTTAAAACCGCTATGGAGGACGCCATTATTTTGGCGTTCTTCAGAGAGGTCCTTTTTAAGGACCCAGCCTTCTTGCAACGATATGGAGTACAGCTCGCTCAACTAAAGAGCCAGCCTTCTGCTGGCATCGATAAGTTCAGCGATGTACTCGCGAACCAGCAGGCGGAAGAGGACTTCCAGAGTCCCTCCCCTAGTCCGATCGTGTCTATGGACACCTCCGCACCCGCGGACAATCTCGCGCCAAGTCCGTGCACGTCAGACTCCGAAGAGTCCAGCTCTTCCTCCTCGTCTTCTTCTCCCTCTGCCAAGTCAGGGGTCCTAACCTCTGGACCTGGCAAGAGGAAGAAGTCGAAGAGTAAGTCGGGCCAGGCGTCCAAGATAGTGGCGTACGAGCCTCCCTCGACCCCTATCCCTTCTGCCCCCGTGGCATCCACCTCAGTGGCCCCTACCGCGGCCCCTCCTACCGTTACTCCGTCACCGGTCCCGGCGTCTTCCACGCAAGACCAAGACGGTTTCACTCTTGTTTCTGCCTCTAAGAAGGCATCCCGTCCTCCGCCCATTGTCATCCAGGACAAGGGTAAATGGACGGAAATTTCTAAATGGTGTGTTGATCAGCGGATCAACTTCACCAGCGCGGTCAGTACCCAACCGGGTATTAAAGTTACAGTTCCCACTTCTAACGATTTTAGGGAACTAACCAAGACACTTCGGGTGAGAGGCATCTCATACCACTCTTATACCCTCCCCGAAGAGCGTCAGACGCGTGTGGTGATCCGTAGGATCCCCAGTGAGATTGCCACCGCTGACATAAAGTCGGACTTAGAGCGACAGGCTATTCCTGTCCTCGAAGTCCACAGGATGCACCGCTCTAGAGGCGGTTCACCATACGACATGGTTCTTGTCGTATGCTCTCAAGTTGAAGGGCATCACCCTATTTTCAAGGTCGCTTCGATCTGCAGCCTCAAAGGCTTTGATATCCAGAAGCCCCATAAATCAAGCATTATCGGACAATGCCATCGTTGCCAACTATACGGTCACGCGCAGAAGAACTGCTTCGCGAAACCCAGGTGCGTCAAGTGCCTGGGTGAGCATGGCACGTCTGAATGCTCGCGACCAAAAGACCGTGCCCTCTGCACCGAACCTCCCAGTTGTGTTCTTTGCGGCCAACAAGGCCACCCAGCCAACTACCGTGGCTGCCCTAAGGCACCAAAATCAACTTCCTCGAAGTTGACCAAGCGTTACGACGCGAGGCAACAGAGAGACAACCAGGGGGGATTCTCCTCCTCTCTGTCCCAACCTCCGCAACGACTGAGCCCCCAAAGGTCCAGTCCGTGGAACTATTTTAACCACCAGCAGGCCTTCCCTGCCTTCGGCCAATACATGGCTCCTCCCCCCCCTCAACCTATCCCACGGTTGATGGACCCTCGACTTCGCGCTCATAGCGCTCAGCAACAACAACCTACCGCCGCCGGTAGGAGCGCGCCTCTCGCGCCCCCAGTGGCCCGCGTGCCAGAGCCTGCTTCCAAAGCCGCTCCCCCTCTCAACACTCGCGCGCCTCCTCAACCCGCGGCCACTCCAGTGGTCGCATCATCACCTAACACCTTCGATGCGTTTAATGTGATCTCGAGCACATTCAACATCTTTCTTTCGCCCCGCGCCAAGAAAATGGCCAGCGAAATAATCGTAGCCCGTAACTCCTGCGATCTATCGGAGATCCAGCGAATTTATCACGCGTATCCCGAGATCACGCAAGCCCTAGAGTCCATCGCGTATAGGAAACCATAATGTATAATACGGCCCCCGCGAGAACTAAACTCAGATCATTAAAGTTAGGCTTTTTCAATGCCAACGGCATTAGAGAACAACGCGACGAAATCGCTGTGTTCCTCCGCGACCATCGGTTAGATATTCTCCTAGTACAGGAAACTTTCCTCAAGCCTTGTCATCGAGACCCGTCAATTGCGAACTATCGCGTAGTTCGCAATGACAGGACTCGATGCCACAGGGGCGGCACCCTGATTTACTATAGGACTCCTCTCCATTGCATCCCGCTCGATGCTCCGACAACTCTCTCGTGTCTTGAAGTGTCTGCATGCAAAATAGCAATGTCAGGTCATCAACCGATTACGATAGTTTCGGCTTACATGCCGCCCACCGCGACCACGAGCCCAGACGGTCTTCAAATGCTGTCTCGCGATCTTTCGATTCTTTTCGGCCTGAGTGAATCCGTTATCGTAGCGGGTGATCTCAACGCCAAACATCCGTCCTGGAATTGTAATACCACCACGTTTCGAGGCCAACATCTGTTTGACCTCACCGCCGTTTTAAATTTCGATATCATCGGCCCGATGAATCCTACTCACTACCCCCATATCCCCAGTCAATCCCCGGACATATTGGACATAGCGCTCCTAAAGAATATCAACCTACGGTTGGATTCGATAGAGGCGATGGACGAACTGACTTCTGACCACCGGCCGGTCGTCTTAAGACTGGCCCCTCGCGACGGACTCCTTGACCCTGACCAACCCCCCCTCACGAAAGTAGTCACGGACTGGCGGAAAGTAAGCGACCGACTGAAATCCACCACATCCCCGATACTGGATTCTATCCCCGATCAGTTTGACTCGATCGCCGACACGACGGCCGCGATCGACTCACTCACGGAACACGTACAATCAGTCCTGAGCGATTGCTCGAAGCAGGTTCCGGCGATGGACCCCCATCGCCGAAAGCTGCCGGACGATGTGCGTGAACTGCTGACTGAGAAGAACGCGGCCACTCGTGCATACAGTGTCTTTCCCTGTGACGCTAACAAAGTCTTCATGCGCCAATTACAGAAATCTGTAAGGAAGCGAATGAAAGAACTGCGTGAGGCTAACTGGGACAAGATGCTGGGCGAACTAGAGCCCACTCATCTTGCCTTCTGGGAGCTTCAGAGGAAACTCAGATCCCCGCAAGTAGCTTCAATGCCCCCTCTGACACGACCCGACAGGACGATAGCATTCGACGACACCGACAAGGCTGAATGCCTGGCTGACACTCTCGAGACTCAGTGCTCGCCCAGCTCTCAACCAGTAGACCAAGCTCACCTCGCTGAGGTGGACGCTGAAGTCGAACGTAGGGCGAATCTCCCTCCGGTCGAAGACCCTGATTGTCCTCTGGCTCCCGTCACCCCAGACGAAGTGCACGACATTATCAAGGGTCTGAAAACCCGTAAATCTCCCGGATCAGACGGAATCACCAACAGGGTGCTCCAGCTGTTCCCCGCTCACCTGATCATGCTAATGACCACCATCTTCAATGGCGCTCTTAGCAACAACATTTTTCCTCAAGCTTGGAAAAGTGCCACGGTCATCGGTATCCCGAAGCCCGGCAAACCTAAGACCGAACCTTCCAGTTACCGACCCATCAGTCTGCTCAACGTCTTCGGCAAAGTCTATGAGAGGCTTATTTATAAGCGTCTCAGAGACTATGCCGAGACGAAGGGCCTCATCCCAAACGAACAGTTCGGGTTCAGATCCCAACATTCGTGCGTACAACAGGTCCACCGTATCGTCGAGCATGTAAGCGCTAGCTTCCAGCGCGGGCTCATGACGGGTGCTGTGTTCTTCGACATTGCGAAAGCGTTCGACAAAGTCTGGCACAACGGCTTAATATATAAGCTCTACAAACTCGGTGTGCCCGATCGTCTCGTGCTCATCTTACGAGACTTTTTGTCGGACCGCACCTTCCGCTATCGCATCGAGGGTGCGCTATCCTCCCCCCATCCGCTCCGCGCAGGCGTCCCTCAGGGCGCTGTGCTGGCACCGCTGATATTCACTATATTCACTAGTGATATCCCCAAATGTAGAAAGGCGCAGTTAGCTCTGTTCGCAGACGACACGGCCATCTACTACTCCGGCCTCAGGCAAGACAATATCGCCCGCATCCTTCAGGCCGAAGTCAACAGACTCGCGGCCTGGTTCAGGAAGTGGAGGATTGAAGTCAACCCTGATAAGAGCCAGGGGGTCCTATTCTGTAGGCCCCGGCGATCACCCGCCCTGCCCCAACCGATCACCATGTTCGGCAAGCCTATCCCTTGGGAGAAGCGAGCCAAATATCTCGGTGTGGTCTTAGACCATCACATGACGTTCGGCGAGCACATAAAACAGGTGCGCTCGCGCGCCAGTTTTGCTCTCGGCCGACTACACTCCGTACTCAACCCGCGCAGCAAGTTGTCCCTTAAGTGCAAATTGCGTATTTACACCGCGTGCATTCGACCGATCATGACTTACGCCTGCGTAGTCTTCGCTCACGCAAAGTCATATCACATCCATAAGATGCAGACGCTTCAAAACCGATTTCTCCGTAGAATTACGAAAGCTCCTTGGTTCGTTCGGAACGAACAACTTCACGTAGACCTTAAGATGCCTACCATCAAACAGTTTATGAAGCGCCTTGCAAAGCGCTTTTTCGAATCCGCGGAACGTCATCGCAACCCCTTGGTTGTGCAGGCCGCTAGTTACAGGCCTTCTGCCATTAGTCAGACTCGCCGACCGAGGCACACTCTCTTAGATCCGGATGACCCCATCACTCTCCTTCAGGAAAGCAATAGGGCCACGAGTACAGTGCACAAATTACACAAACCGACCTTCCGTCCTCGCCGCCGAGGTACCACGCGAACTTCCCGAGTAAATGGTAATAAAAGTCCTCCCCCCCGTCCCTTGAATGTCGATGCGCCAGCCGCCCGGTTAGAGGCTGAGAGCGCCGTAGCAATAAATATAATATCCCCTGATAATAATCATGATCAAAATGTTGATCCAGCCCGTCCCCAAATTGTTAGTAATTTTGTGATCCCCCAACGACGCCCTGAGCCGAGGTCCGTACCCCACAGGGGGTGCCCTTAGTGCGCTGTCGTTTAGTTTTTAATATATATAATTTGCGCCCTGGCTGGAGGCTTTAAGATTAAAAACCTTAGGGCAGCCACAGGAATATCCGGTTAAGTAGCAACGACCTCTCTAGGTCTGCTACGAGATGCCATACCAAAAAAAAAAAAAAAAAAAAAAAAAAAAAAATTGTTTTTAAACGATTCTGCGCTCGAAGCTCGCTGCGGAAGGACGTGTGTTGCGCTGCTCTCGCTGTGCCCCGCTCTCCCGCTGCTGCTCTTTCGTGCTCGGTACGTTACGCTCGCGTAACGCTCTCGTAGTCGCCCGGACTACAACCGATCGTCGATTGATTAGATTGATTAATTTATTAATTAATTTAATTGAAAGACAATAGATCAAAAAAAGTGCCTTTTTCAAGGCAAGCGTTTCTTTAACAGTTTGTTCAGAGAGTAGCTTCATTAGGCCCCTTCTGGGCAAAACCACAGTTTCGTGGTCCTCGGTGGAAACCTTACGGTGTTAACGAAACCGAGTGGGGTGTTGACCCAAACGCACCCGCCGAACCCCTTCAGGGGGAGGCAGTAAATTGGACGGGTCCCAGAGTTAACCGGCCTTGGGGGATCTCCTAGTCGGCTCTGGTGGCAGTTTTCCTTCCGCAGCTACTCACCTAGTGTCTCTAGGGTGTGTCTACACCCTTCGCGCTAGACTGGAAAGGGCCCCCTTGCACAATAAGATTGGCAACGGGATCACAAGCTTAGGGCTCACCAATAGGCTACACATCCTCCCTGTCTGCACCCGACAGGGAGGGAAACACATCCCCGGGCCAATCCACCCGGGGAGCTAGGTATAGGGAAAGATAGGTAGAAGTTTAGTGGAGACGGCTCCAAAATTCCTCCCTATTAGGAACCACCTTAAAACCGCTATGGAGGACGCCATTATTTTGGCGTTCTTCAGAGAGGTCCTTTTTAAGGACCCAGCCTTCTTGCAACGATATGGAGTACAGCTCGCTCAACTAAAGAGCCAGCCTTCTGCTGGCATCGATAAGTTCAGCGATGTACTCGCGAACCAGCAGGCGGAAGAGGACTTCCAGAGTCCCTCCCCTAGTCCGATCGTGTCTATGGACACCTCCGCACCCGCGGACAATCTCGCGCCAAGTCCGTGCACGTCAGACTCCGAAGAGTCCAGCTCTTCCTCCTCGTCTTCTTCTCCCTCTGCCAAGTCAGGGGTCCTAACCTCTGGACCTGGCAAGAGGAAGAAGTCGAAGAGTAAGTCGGGCCAGGCGTCCAAGATAGTGGCGTACGAGCCTCCCTCGACCCCTATCCCTTCTGCCCCCGTGGCATCCACCTCAGTGGCCCCTACCGCGGCCCCTCCTACCGTTACTCCGTCACCGGTCCCGGCGTCTTCCACGCAAGACCAAGACGGTTTCACTCTTGTTTCTGCCTCTAAGAAGGCATCCCGTCCTCCGCCCATTGTCATCCAGGACAAGGGTAAATGGACGGAAATTTCTAAATGGTGTGTTGATCAGCGGATCAACTTCACCAGCGCGGTCAGTACCCAACCGGGTATTAAAGTTACAGTTCCCACTTCTAACGATTTTAGGGAACTAACCAAGACACTTCGGGTGAGAGGCATCTCATACCACTCTTATACCCTCCCCGAAGAGCGTCAGACGCGTGTGGTGATCCGTAGGATCCCCAGTGAGATTGCCACCGCTGACATAAAGTCGGACTTAGAGCGACAGGCTATTCCTGTCCTCGAAGTCCACAGGATGCACCGCTCTAGAGGCGGTTCACCATACGACATGGTTCTTGTCGTATGCTCTCAAGTTGAAGGGCATCACCCTATTTTCAAGGTCGCTTCGATCTGCAGCCTCAAAGGCTTTGATATCCAGAAGCCCCATAAATCAAGCATTATCGGACAATGCCATCGTTGCCAATTATACGGTCACGCGCAGAAGAACTGCTTCGCGAAACCCAGGTGCGTCAAGTGCCTGGGTGAGCATGGCACGTCTGAATGCTCGCGACCAAAAGACCGTGCCCTCTGCACCGAACCTCCCAGTTGTGTTCTTTGCGGCCAACAAGGCCACCCAGCCAACTACCGTGGCTGCCCTAAGGCACCAAAATCTTCTTCCTCGAAGTTGACCAAGCGTTACGACGCGAGGCAACAGAGAGACAACCAGGGGGGATTCTCCTCCTCTCTGTCCCAACCTCCGCAACGACTGAGCCCCCAAAGGTCCAGTCCGTGGAACTATTTTAACCACCAGCAGGCCTTCCCTGCCTTCGGCCAATACATGGCTCCTCCCCCCCCTCAACCTATCCCACGGTTGATGGACCCTCGACTTCGCGCTCATAGCGCTCAGCAACAACAATCTACCGCCGCCGGTAGGAGCGCGCCTCTCGCGCCCCCAGTGGCCCGCGTGCCAGAGCCTGCTTCCAAAGCCGCTCCCCCTCTCAACACTCGCGCACCTCCTCAACCCGCGGCCACTCCAGTGGTCGCATCATCACCTAACACCTTCGATGCGTTTAATGTGATCTCGAGCACATTCAACATCTTTCTTTCGCCCCGCGCCAAGAAAATGGCCAGCGAAATAATCGTAGCCCGAAACTCCTGCGATCTATCGGAGATCCAGCGAATTTATCACGCGTATCCCGAGATCACGCAAGCCCTAGAGTCCATCGCGTATAGGAAACCATAATGTATAATACGGCCCCCGCGAGAACTAAACTCAGATCATTAAAGTTAGGCTTTTTCAATGCCAACGGCATTAGAGAACAACGCGACGAAATCGCTGTGTTCCTCCGCGACCATCGGTTAGATATTCTCCTAGTACAGGAAACTTTCCTCAAGCCTTGTCATCGAGACCCGTCAATTGCGAACTATCGCGTAGTTCGCAATGACAGGACTCGATGCCACAGGGGCGGCACCCTGATTTACTATAGGACTCCTCTCCATTGCATCCCGCTCGATGCTCCGACAACTCTCTCGTGTCTTGAAGTGTCTGCATGCAAAATAGCAATGTCAGGTCATCAACCGATTACGATAGTTTCGGCTTACATGCCGCCCACCGCGACCACGAGCCCAGACGGTCTTCAAATGCTGTCTCGCGATCTTTCGATTCTTTTCGGCCTGAGTGAATCCGTTATCGTAGCGGGTGATCTCAACGCCAAACATCCGTCCTGGAATTGTAATACCACCACGTTTCGAGGCCAACATCTGTTTGACCTCACCGCCGTTTTAAATTTCGATATCATCGGCCCGATGAATCCTACTCACTACCCCCATATCCCCAGTCAATCCCCGGACATATTGGACATAGCGCTCCTAAAGAATATCAACCTACGGTTGGATTCGATAGAGGCGATGGACGAACTGACTTCTGACCACCGGCCGGTCGTCTTAAGACTGGCCCCTCGCGACGGACTCCTTGACCCTGACCAACCCCCCCTCACGAAAGTAGTCACGGACTGGCGGAAAGTAAGCGACCGACTGAAATCCACCACATCCCCGATACTGGATTCTATCCCCGATCAGTTTGACTCGATTGCCGACACGACGGCCGCGATCGACTCACTCACGGAACACGTACAATCAGTCCTGAGCGATTGCTCGAAGCAGGTTCCGGCGATGGACCCCCATCGCCGAAAGCTGCCGGACGATGTGCGTGAACTGCTGACTGAGAAGAACGCGGCCACTCGTGCATACAGTGTCTTTCCCTGTGACGCTAACAAAGTCTTCATGCGCCAATTACAGAAATCTGTAAGGAAGCGAATGAAAGAACTGCGTGAGGCTAACTGGGACAAGATGCTGGGCGAACTAGAGCCCACTCATCTTGCCTTCTGGGAGCTTCAGAGGAAACTCAGATCCCCGCAAGTAGCTTCGATGCCCCCTCTGACACGACCCGACAGGACGATAGCATTCGACGACACCGACAAGGCTGAATGCCTGGCTGACACTCTCGAGACTCAGTGCTCGCCCAGCTCTCAACCAGTAGACCAAGCTCACCTCGCTGAGGTGGACGCTGAAGTCGAACGTAGGGCGAATCTCCCTCCGGTCGAAGACCCTGATTGTCCTCTGGCTCCCGTCACCCCAGACGAAGTGCACGACATTATCAAGGGTCTGAAAACCCGTAAATCTCCCGGATCAGACGGAATCACCAACAGGGTGCTCCAGCTGTTCCCCGCTCACCTGATCATGCTAATGACCACCATCTTCAATGGCGCTCTTAGCAACAACATTTTTCCTCAAGCTTGGAAAAGTGCCACGGTCATCGGTATCCCGAAGCCCGGCAAACCTAAGACCGAACCTTCCAGTTACCGACCCATCAGTCTGCTCAACGTCTTCGGCAGAGTCTATGAGAGGCTTATTTATAAGCGTCTCAGAGACTATGCCGAGACGAAGGGCCTCATCCCAAACGAACAGTTCGGGTTCAGATCCCAACATTCGTGCGTACAACAGGTCCACCGTATCGTCGAGCATGTAAGCGCTGGCTTCCAGCGCGGGCTCATGACGGGTGCTGTGTTCTTCGACATTGCGAAAGCGTTCGACAAAGTCTGGCACAACGGCTTAATATATAAGCTCTACAAACTCGGTGTGCCCGATCGTCTCGTGCTCATCTTACGAGACTTTTTGTCGGACCGCACCTTCCGCTATCGCATCGAGGGTGCGCTATCCTCCCCCCATCCGCTCCGCGCAGGCGTCCCTCAGGGCGCTGTGCTGGCACCGCTGATATTCACTATATTCACTAGTGATATCCCCAAATGTAGAAAGGCGCAGTTAGCTCTGTTCGCAGACGACACGGCCATCTACTACTCCGGCCTCAGGCAAGACAATATCGCCCGCATCCTTCAGGCCGAAGTCAACAGACTCGCGGCCTGGTTCAGGAAGTGGAGGATTGAAGTCAACCCTGATAAGAGCCAGGGGGTCCTATTCTGTAGGCCCCGGCGATCACCCGCCCTGCCCCAACCGATCACCATGTTCGGCAAGCCTATCCCTTGGGAGAAGCGAGCCAAATATCTCGGTGTGGTCTTAGACCATCACATGACGTTCGGCGAGCACATAAAACAGGTGCGCTCGCGCGCCAGTTTTGCTCTCGGCCGACTACACTCCGTACTCAACCCGCGCAGCAAGTTGTCCCTTAAGTGCAAATTGCGTATTTACACCGCGTGCATTCGACCGATCATGACTTACGCCTGCGTAGTCTTCGCTCACGCAAAGTCATATCACATCCATAAGATGCAGACGCTTCAAAACCGATTTCTCCGTAGAATTACGAAAGCTCCTTGGTTCGTTCGGAACGAACAACTTCACGTAGACCTTAAGATGCCTACCATCAAACAGTTTATGAAGCGCCTTGCAAAGCGCTTTTTCGAATCCGCGGAACGTCATCGCAACCCCTTGGTTGTGCAGGCCGCTAGTTACAGGCCTTCTGCCATTAGTCAGACTCGCCGACCGAGGCACACTCTCTTAGATCCGGATGACCCCATCACTCTCCTTCAGGAAAGCAATAGGGCCACGAGTACAGTGCACAAATTACACAAACCGACCTTCCGTCCTCGCCGCCGAGGTACCACGCGAACTTCCCGAGTAAATGGTAATAAAAGTCCTCCCCCCCGTCCCTTGAATGTCGATGCGCCAGCCGCCCGGTTAGAGGCTGAGAGCGCCGTAGCAATAAATATAATATCCCCTGATAATAATCATGATCAAAATGTTGATCCAGCCCGTCCCCAAATTGTTAGTAATTTTGTGATCCCCCAACGACGCCCTGAGCCGAGGTCCGTACCCCACAGGGGGTGCCCTTAGTGCGCTGTCGTTTAGTTTTTAATATATATAATTTGCGCCCTGGCTGGAGGCTTTAAGATTAAAAACCTTAGGGCAGCCACAGGAATATCCGGTTAAGTAGCAACGACCTCTCTAGGTCTGCTACGAGATGCCATACCAAAAAAAAAAAAAAAAAAAAAAAAAAAAAAATCGTACGTTCGAAGTGTGTAGGTCCGCGCGCGTCCGTTGCGTGTATCTATAAAAAGTTGGTTATAAGATTGATTATTAATATCTATCTCTCGTTCTTCCGTGTTTACAATGGCGCGTACTAAGCAGACCGCTCGTAAATCCACCGGTGGTAAGGCGCCGAGGAAGCAGCTCGCCACCAAGGCTGCGCGCAAGAGCGCACCGGCCACCGGTGGCGTTAAGAAACCCCATCGCTACAGGCCCGGCACTGTGGCCCTCCGTGAGATCCGTCGCTACCAGAAGAGTACCGAACTGCTGATCCGCAAGCTTCCGTTCCAGCGTCTCGTGCGTGAGATCGCACAGGACTTCAAGACCGATCTCCGTTTCCAGAGCTCCGCTGTTATGGCGCTGCAGGAGGCTAGCGAAGCTTATCTCGTCGGTCTCTTCGAAGACACCAACCTGTGCGCGATTCACGCGAAGCGCGTCACCATCATGCCCAAGGACATCCAGTTGGCGCGCAGGATCAGAGGCGAACGCGCTTAAACTGGTGACGTCACACAATACACATCGCTCACCTTCACGTAGACTGCCTTCGTGCAGTGCAGCGTGTCTGTGACTGTGTCTGTGCGTTCACATAAAAGGCCCTTTTCAGGGCCACATATGTATCAGATTATTAAATGTTTCTCTATATCAGAAGTCACAAAAAAACGTTACCTACACTATGATCCACGTATAAGTACCTACCTACCTACCTACTTATAATATAATTAATAAAATCAATATAGGTACGTACGTACGTACCTACCTACCTACCTATACCTACTAACTATCATCTACTATGATAACTTACATGGGTAATTTAAACCATACTTATCTTTGGTTTACTAGGGACACACACAGTAAGTATACGTATATAGTTAGTTTCATACCTATACACATTAACAAAATTGAGGAAATAGTCTACCAGCTAAGATCGTTATTATAAACTACATAAGTAGTAAGTACATAATTATTATAATACAAATAATAAAAATTACAAAAATTTTGAATAACCTAATTATTTAACGAGTTATTAGTAAGTTCTGTTTTTGTTTTCGAAACCACTTCGGCCAACCAACGACGAGCGTCGGCTCGCCTCGCCCCGCGCACCTCTCGGTTCTGTCCCCCCCGCCCGCTGAGCTACGCGTTTGGTATAAATATAAGATCGTTGCGCAGCTGAAGAGAATACATACAGTCGCTCGCGTCGTTCGAGTGCGCACACCCGTGCTGTGTTTATTATCGTGTTATTTTGAAAACCACCCACTGCAAAGAAGATGACCGGTCGCGGTAAGGGAGGAAAGGGTCTGGGAAAAGGAGGAGCCAAGCGTCACAGGAAGGTACTTCGTGATAACATCCAAGGTATCACGAAGCCCGCCATCCGTCGTCTGGCTCGCAGAGGCGGCGTGAAACGTATCTCCGGTCTGATCTACGAAGAGACTCGTGGTGTGCTTAAGGTGTTCCTAGAGAACGTCATTCGCGACGCCGTCACTTACACCGAGCACGCCAAGAGGAAGACCGTCACCGCCATGGACGTCGTCTACGCTCTGAAGCGCCAGGGTCGCACCCTGTACGGTTTCGGCGGTTAAACCCGCGTGCCTGCGCAACCAGCTCTACATACTGCGGTGGACGTGTGTGTGTTGTGTTTGTTGTGAACATAATCATACCGTTCAACCTTACGTATATAGACGCGTACATAAAAAAAGGCCCTTTTCAGGGCCGCATATGGTTCGATATTATTAAATATGTTTCTTGAATGGAATTGTCTAAAAAACGTACTTACCTCTACCTACCTACCTACCTACCTACCTACCTACCTACTTACTTACTTATTTATTTATTTATTACATTAGGTAGACCCAAATCCATTAGGCACTGTCTATTACGTACCTACTTACTTACTTAGGTTATGGAGTTAGTACCTACGAGACTAATATTACCTAATGCAATTATTAAATACCGTAAGTAATTATTAGGTATAATAAATTAAATGAGTACATAATATAATGAGCTTGTATGTAATCAAAAGGGCTTACATCTATCTTAAATAACTAACCAATGGTTAAGCTGTTATTTGCAACACGCTTAGTTGACGTTGCTCTACGCGTGATGTATGTATGTATGTATGTATACTTACTGGAATTGAAAAATATAATCAAAACATTAGTAGACCATAATAAGTTGAATTGTTACGCGGTTGTAGAACATCATCTACCTACCTAGCTAGGTACGTTTCGTTCGATCGCCACACGGTGCGCGTGCCGTTTGTTTATGTCGTGTTGTCATTATATTATTGCAATTTTGATCGCATCTAATGCTGTTTTTTTTTTTTTATGTTATTTATTATTTTCCATCACTTTACTAGTCTTTATTTTATCAGACGTACTTACCTAGCTGTATATTACTTGCAGGCTACTTGCTGTGAAGAGAACGAGAACGCGGTACGTACGTACACACGGGCCAGCCAGCCACGCACTCTACTGCTGGCTGACTGGCGCGTACCGACGATATTGTCGTTTTACACATTGTTTAATACGCTTTCTGATGCGTTTATACCGATCCATGCACTGTAAACTCTTCGAAGGGCGCTCTCGTCTTTTAATATTACTATATTCATAGGTTGCACGTCCTGGACGGAGTCGTCCGTCCTTAACTGTTCGGCGGTCGCGGTGTTTTACGACGCTTCACTTTTAGGTCGATAATACCTTCGCGAGACTGTGTGATATCGACGAAATCCTGTTGCCACACAAGCTCGATATCCTCCTTGTCGACGCGTCGACCTCGATCGCCACTAACTATCACTTTTATAGAGAAAATAACGTTTTGAAGGCGACCCGACCTACGCTTAGTACGCAGTCGTCAAAATAAAACACCGCCACCGGCTAAACTGTGACCCCACGCTTCCCGAATTCGCACACCCGCATCGTCAACTTCATGACCTATCCGAAACTGTAAAAAATCATTGCACTTGGCATCGTTAACTATTATTTTTGTTTATTTTATTAGATACGTGTTAGTGAAAACTTTCAAGCGTTCGTACGAGAAAACGTCCCGCGACATCACGGCGCTCGTTACGGTAAAGTTTCGTCGTACTTAGGCGTACGTATACGAAACTAGTAAAACCTATAAGTGGCGACATCTAAGTCTCTACCTACTACTACTACGTTTTAACATTGTGTGTGTGTTGTGTGAAGTCAATCAATTTTAATTATATCTACAATGGCAGACACCGCAGTCGCTACCGAGGCTCCCGCGCCCGCTACACCAGCAAAGAAGCAGGCGAGGCAGGCCGGCGCCGCCGCGAAAAAACCGAAGGCGAAGCCGACTCATCCCAAAACATCTGAGATGGTCAACAGCGCTATCAAGGAGATGAAAGAGCGCAGCGGATCTTCCCTGCAGGCGATCAAGAAGTACATCGCCGCGCAATACAAGGTCGACGCGGAGAAACTGGCTCCGTTCATCAGGAAATATTTGAAGAGCGCCGTCGAATCTGGCGCGCTGATCCAGACCAAGGGCAAGGGTGCCTCCGGTTCGTTCAAGCTGGAGTCGAAATCGACCGCGTCCAAGAAACCCGCCGGCGCAGCTGGCAAGGCCGCCGGCAAGGCGCCCGCCGCCGCCGCGAAGGCGAAGAAGGCGACCGCCTCTGCGGCCGGCGCCAAGACCAAGAAGGCAGCAGCCGCCGCCGCGGCCGCCTCACCTTCGAAATCCAAGGCATCGGCCGCCGCCGCCGCCAAGGACAAGAAGGCCGCCGCCGCCGCTAAGAAGAAGCCGGCACCCAAGAAGGCCGCCGCCCCCGCTAAAGCGAAGGGAGGCGCCGCCCCTAAGGCTAAAAAGACCGCAAAGCCGCCAACCAAGAAACCTAAAGCGCCTAAACCCAAGAAGGCCGCGGCTACACCCAAGTCTAAGCCGGCAGCCAAGAAAGCGTCCGCCGCTAAGAAGTAAGCTACGGTCGCGTTCGCGTTACACCGGCGACGGCGACGACGACGACGACGACAGCGGCGGCGCAGGGTCGGCTGACGACCACCACCACTACCACCATCAATAATAATAAGATAAGTGAGCGTGCGCGTCTTGCCCCTACTGTGTGTGTGTGTGTAGTGTACGTACGTACATAATCAAATATTGTGTTCTGTATGTATAATAATAATACACTGTAGAGAAAAGCGCGCGCGCGTGCTTCGTGCGTTTGTTTTCATCATCGTCCAACCGCGCGCACGCAGTACGTACGCGTCTATCGTCCTCGGGAAGGAGGGTGCGGAACGCGCTCGACGTGTCTCGAGCCGAAGTCACCGAAGATTCATCAGAAGCAAGCAGCAGCAGCAACTGAAGAAACCACGGACGGCGGCACCGAGATGCTTAGCGCGCGTGCATGCGCTCGCCAAACCAAAAAGCCCTTTTCAGGGCTAACAATACTATCATGAATATTCACAATATTCGTTTCTATAACACAGAGAGTCAAAACGTCGTAAATCACCTAATAACATACGCATAAACAAATTACCTACCTACCTAACTACCTACTGTCAGTCTAATATCTACAAAGGTACCTAAGTAAAGTAATGTATGTAATGAAATCTTAAACGAAAGAATTTCATGATGGTACTCACTTACTACATATAAATAAAAATAAAAAAAAAAAGTTTAGTTATTCAACATAATTACCTACTCACGCTCGTATACACCCCGTAGCGTAGGTGTACCTACAATACCAATAGCTAGACATGATGATAATATATTATCTCATTGAAAAGGTCTTGGCTTAGATACTTAGGTACATTTCGTTAGTTACTTAAAAAAAAAAAAAAAAATATATATACATATATATATAAGTATATATATTTTTATTTATTATATACCTATATTTATGAACAATCAAAAATCGTCACAGTTTATTTATTAAATTGTGCTAAATCTCCCTACCCACCCCCCATATCCATGGTGACTGAAGTGTACGTGACGCCGTTCGAGAGCGCGCTTGCGCGTTTTGTGAATTCGTTTCGTTAGCTGTGCGCCCCTCCCGCTGACACAGCTACAAGGCACAACTATAAAATAACGCGTACCAGCCGGATCGTGGCATTTATAACTATAATCTTACGGCGCGCGCACTTCTGTACGCGTGTTTCGTTGTTTTCGTGAGTTGTTCTATAAACAAACCTTTCAATTATGTCTGGTCGCGGTAAAGGTGGCAAGGTGAAGGGAAAGGCAAAGTCCCGTTCCAACCGTGCTGGTCTCCAGTTCCCTGTGGGTCGTATTCACAGGCTGCTGCGTAACGGTAACTACGCCGAACGCGTGGGTGCCGGCGCCCCCGTCTACTTGGCCGCCGTGATGGAGTATCTGGCTGCTGAGGTCCTCGAGTTGGCAGGCAACGCCGCGAGAGACAACAAGAAGACCAGGATCATCCCGCGTCATCTTCAATTGGCCATCCGCAACGACGAGGAGCTGAACAAGCTGCTCTCCGGTGTGACGATCGCTCAAGGTGGTGTGCTGCCGAACATCCAGGCCGTGCTACTGCCCAAGAAGACCGAGAAGAAGGCGTAAACGTGGTGCTGCCGCGCGCGACATCCGGTGCGTGTGGTGCTTCGTGCGAGTGCCCCGCAAGCGTATTTCGATATATAGGCATTATAATATATCTATCATGTCGATTGCGCGATGCTCTCCGCTCGTATGCATTGCACAAAACAAAAGGCCCTTTTCAGGGCCACAATATGATTCGTCAAATATTACAACAAAGACGGTTTCTTTATCAGTGTTGTGGTCAAACAAAAACGTAAACCAATAACTAACCTACCTACCTACCTACCTACCTACCTACCTACATGAGTTAATTAAGTACTCGTCACAAGCAGTATAATAAATGAGCACTACAAAACGCAAAAGTCTGTATGCACCTAAGTAAGTATAACAGAAATTATGGTGGTGTTTTATACATTACGGTAACATAGTTTGTTTACATAACAAATAACACAGAGGACTGTAGTAGAATATGATAATTTTACTAAATAACGTGACCAGGAAAAGGTTTCGAAACCTTTTATAATCATAAATTATTATCTATGATAATATTAAATCTTTTTAGAAATTTCAAAATAATGCATTACTTATTATGAAATAGGTACATAGTAGTATATAACCAGCGACAATGTTGTTGGGTAAGTAACTTTTGTACCTAGTCTAATTAATGTATTTTATTATGTTTTAATTAGAGAATGTAGATTTTCTTGAATTATTTTCTATTTTATTTTTCTATTACATTTTGAATAATGACGAACACGAGCATCACCCCGCCCCCTTCGCCTTCCTCCCGGGCATCCCCTCTCCCCGCGCGCGATCTACACTCTGGCTTAGGAGCGTTGTGATTGGTCCGCCGCAGTGTCGATTTTCTCACCGTTTGCCGCAACTGTGCGCCGTGAGCATCGGTATAAATACAACTGTTCGTTATTGTTTTTAAACAAACAAACAAACCATTCTGCGCTCGAAGCTCGCTGCGGAAGGACGTGTGTTGCGCTGCTCTCGCTGTGCCCCGCTCTCCCGCTGCTGCTCTTTCGTGCTCGGTACGTTACGCTCGCGTAACGCTCTCGTAGTCGCCCCGACTACAACCGATCGTCGATTGATTAGATTGATTAATTTATTAATTAATTTAATTGAAAGACAATAGATCAAAAAAAGTGCCTTTTTCAAGGCAAGCGTTTCTTTAACAGTTTGTTCAGAGAGTAGCTTCATTAGGCCCCTTCTGGGCAAAACCACAGTTTCGTGGTCCTCGGTGGAAACCTTACGGTGTTAACGAAACCGAGTGGGGTGTTGACCCAAACGCACCCGCCGAACCCCTTCAGGGGGAGGCAGTAAATTGGACGGGTCCCAGAGTTAACCGGCCTTGGGGGATCTCCTAGTCGGCTCTGGTGGCAGTTTTCCTTCCGCAGCTACTCACCTAGTGTCTCTAGGGTGTGTCTACACCCTTCGCGCTAGACTGGAAAGGGCCCCCTTGCACAATAAGATTGGCAACGGGATCACAAGCTTAGGGCTCACCAATAGGCTACACATCCTCCCTGTCTGCACCCGACAGGGAGGGAAACACATCCCCGGGCCAATCCACCCGGGGAGCTAGGTATAGGGAAAGATAGGTAGAAGTTTAGTGGAGACGGCTCCAAAATTCCTCCCTATTAGGAACCACCTTAAAACCGCTATGGAGGACGCCATTATTTTGGCGTTCTTCAGAGAGGTCCTTTTTAAGGACCCAGCCTTCTTGCAACGATATGGAGTACAGCTCGCTCAACTAAAGAGCCAGCCTTCTGCTGGCATCGATAAGTTCAGCGATGTACTCGCGAACCAGCAGGCGGAAGAGGACTTCCAGAGTCCCTCCCCTAGTCCGATCGTGTCTATGGACACCTCCGCACCCGCGGACAATCTCGCGCCAAGTCCGTGCACGTCAGACTCCGAAGAGTCCAGCTCTTCCTCCTCGTCTTCTTCTCCCTCTGCCAAGTCAGGGGTCCTAACCTCTGGACCTGGCAAGAGGAAGAAGTCGAAGAGTAAGTCGGGCCAGGCGTCCAAGATAGTGGCGTACGAGCCTCCCTCGACCCCTATCCCTTCTGCCCCCGTGGCATCCACCTCAGTGGCCCCTACCGCGGCCCCTCCTACCGTTACTCCGTCACCGGTCCCGGCGTCTTCCACGCAAGACCAAGACGGTTTCACTCTTGTTTCTGCCTCTAAGAAGGCATCCCGTCCTCCGCCCATTGTCATCCAGGACAAGGGTAAATGGACGGAAATTTCTAAATGGTGTGTTGATCAGCGGATCAACTTCACCAGCGCGGTCAGTACCCAACCGGGTATTAAAGTTACAGTTCCCACTTCTAACGATTTTAGGGAACTAACCAAGACACTTCGGGTGAGAGGCATCTCATACCACTCTTATACCCTCCCCGAAGAGCGTCAGACGCGTGTGGTGATCCGTAGGATCCCCAGTGAGATTGCCACCGCTGACATAAAGTCGGACTTAGAGCGACAGGCTATTCCTGTCCTCGAAGTCCACAGGATGCACCGCTCTAGAGGCGGTTCACCATACGACATGGTTCTTGTCGTATGCTCTCAAGTTGAAGGGCATCACCCTATTTTCAAGGTCGCTTCGATCTGCAGCCTCAAAGGCTTTGATATCCAGAAGCCCCATAAATCAAGCATTATCGGACAATGCCATCGTTGCCAATTATACGGTCACGCGCAGAAGAACTGCTTCGCGAAACCCAGGTGCGTCAAGTGCCTGGGTGAGCATGGCACGTCTGAATGCTCGCGACCAAAAGACCGTGCCCTCTGCACCGAACCTCCCAGTTGTGTTCTTTGCGGCCAACAAGGCCACCCAGCCAACTACCGTGGCTGCCCTAAGGCACCAAAATCTTCTTCCTCGAAGTTGACCAAGCGTTACGACGCGAGGCAACAGAGAGACAACCAGGGGGGATTCTCCTCCTCTCTGTCCCAACCTCCGCAACGACTGAGCCCCCAAAGGTCCAGTCCGTGGAACTATTTTAACCACCAGCAGGCCTTCCCTGCCTTCGGCCAATACATGGCTCCTCCCCCCCCTCAACCTATCCCACGGTTGATGGACCCTCGACTTCGCGCTCATAGCGCTCAGCAACAACAATCTACCGCCGCCGGTAGGAGCGCGCCTCTCGCGCCCCCAGTGGCCCGCGTGCCAGAGCCTGCTTCCAAAGCCGCTCCCCCTCTCAACACTCGCGCACCTCCTCAACCCGCGGCCACTCCAGTGGTCGCATCATCACCTAACACCTTCGATGCGTTTAATGTGATCTCGAGCACATTCAACATCTTTCTTTCGCCCCGCGCCAAGAAAATGGCCAGCGAAATAATCGTAGCCCGAAACTCCTGCGATCTATCGGAGATCCAGCGAATTTATCACGCGTATCCCGAGATCACGCAAGCCCTAGAGTCCATCGCGTATAGGAAACCATAATGTATAATACGGCCCCCGCGAGAACTAAACTCAGATCATTAAAGTTAGGCTTTTTCAATGCCAACGGCATTAGAGAACAACGCGACGAAATCGCTGTGTTCCTCCGCGACCATCGGTTAGATATTCTCCTAGTACAGGAAACTTTCCTCAAGCCTTGTCATCGAGACCCGTCAATTGCGAACTATCGCGTAGTTCGCAATGACAGGACTCGATGCCACAGGGGCGGCACCCTGATTTACTATAGGACTCCTCTCCATTGCATCCCGCTCGATGCTCCGACAACTCTCTCGTGTCTTGAAGTGTCTGCATGCAAAATAGCAATGTCAGGTCATCAACCGATTACGATAGTTTCGGCTTACATGCCGCCCACCGCGACCACGAGCCCAGACGGTCTTCAAATGCTGTCTCGCGATCTTTCGATTCTTTTCGGCCTGAGTGAATCCGTTATCGTAGCGGGTGATCTCAACGCCAAACATCCGTCCTGGAATTGTAATACCACCACGTTTCGAGGCCAACATCTGTTTGACCTCACCGCCGTTTTAAATTTCGATATCATCGGCCCGATGAATCCTACTCACTACCCCCATATCCCCAGTCAATCCCCGGACATATTGGACATAGCGCTCCTAAAGAATATCAACCTACGGTTGGATTCGATAGAGGCGATGGACGAACTGACTTCTGACCACCGGCCGGTCGTCTTAAGACTGGCCCCTCGCGACGGACTCCTTGACCCTGACCAACCCCCCCTCACGAAAGTAGTCACGGACTGGCGGAAAGTAAGCGACCGACTGAAATCCACCACATCCCCGATACTGGATTCTATCCCCGATCAGTTTGACTCGATCGCCGACACGACGGCCGCGATCGACTCACTCACGGAACACGTACAATCAGTCCTGAGCGATTGCTCGAAGCAGGTTCCGGCGATGGACCCCCATCGCCGAAAGCTGCCGGACGATGTGCGTGAACTGCTGACTGAGAAGAACGCGGCCACTCGTGCATACAGTGTCTTTCCCTGTGACGCTAACAAAGTCTTCATGCGCCAATTACAGAAATCTGTAAGGAAGCGAATGAAAGAACTGCGTGAGACTAACTGGGACAAGATGCTGGGCGAACTAGAGCCCACTCATCTTGCCTTCTGGGAGCTTCAGAGGAAACTCAGATCCCCGCAAGTAGCTTCAATGCCCCCTCTGACACGACCCGACAGGACGATAGCATTCGACGACACCGACAAGGCTGAATGCCTGGCTGACACTCTCGAGACTCAGTGCTCGCCCAGCTCTCAACCAGTAGACCAAGCTCACCTCGCTGAGGTGGACGCTGAAGTCGAACGTAGGGCGAATCTCCCTCCGGTCGAAGACCCTGATTGTCCTCTGGCTCCCGTCACCCCAGACGAAGTGCACGACATTATCAAGGGTCTGAAAACCCGTAAATCTCCCGGATCAGACGGAATCACCAACAGGGTGCTCCAGCTGTTCCCCGCTCACCTGATCATGCTAATGACCACCATCTTCAATGGCGCTCTTAGCAACAACATTTTTCCTCAAGCTTGGAAAAGTGCCACGGTCATCGGTATCCCGAAGCCCGGCAAACCTAAGACCGAACCTTCCAGTTACCGACCCATCAGTCTGCTCAACGTCTTCGGCAAAGTCTATGAGAGGCTTATTTATAAGCGTCTCAGAGACTATGCCGAGACGAAGGGCCTCATCCCAAACGAACAGTTCGGGTTCAGATCCCAACATTCGTGCGTACAACAGGTCCACCGTATCGTCGAGCATGTAAGCGCTGGCTTCCAGCGCGGGCTCATGACGGGTGCTGTGTTCTTCGACATTGCGAAAGCGTTCGACAAAGTCTGGCACAACGGCTTAATATATAAGCTCTACAAACTCGGTGTGCCCGATCGTCTCGTGCTCATCTTACGAGACTTTTTGTCGGACCGCACCTTCCGCTATCGCATCGAGGGTGCGCTATCCTCCCCCCATCCGCTCCGCGCAGGCGTCCCTCAGGGCGCTGTGCTGGCACCGCTGATATTCACTATATTCACTAGTGATATCCCCAAATGTAGAAAGGCGCAGTTAGCTCTGTTCGCAGACGACACGGCCATCTACTACTCCGGCCTCAGGCAAGACAATATCGCCCGCATCCTTCAGGCCGAAGTCAACAGACTCGCGGCCTGGTTCAGGAAGTGGAGGATTGAAGTCAACCCTGATAAGAGCCAGGGGGTCCTATTCTGTAGGCCCCGGCGATCACCCGCCCTGCCCCAACCGATCACCATGTTCGGCAAGCCTATCCCTTGGGAGAAGCGAGCCAAATATCTCGGTGTGGTCTTAGACCATCACATGACGTTCGGCGAGCACATAAAACAGGTGCGCTCGCGCGCCAGTTTTGCTCTCGGCCGACTACACTCCGTACTCAACCCGCGCAGCAAGTTGTCCCTTAAGTGCAAATTGCGTATTTACACCGCGTGCATTCGACCGATCATGACTTACGCCTGCGTAGTCTTCGCTCACGCAAAGTCATATCACATCCATAAGATGCAGACGCTTCAAAACCGATTTCTCCGTAGAATTACGAAAGCTCCTTGGTTCGTTCGGAACGAACAACTTCACGTAGACCTTAAGATGCCTACCATCAAACAGTTTATGAAGCGCCTTGCAAAGCGCTTTTTCGAATCCGCGGAACGTCATCGCAACCCCTTGGTTGTGCAGGCCGCTAGTTACAGGCCTTCTGCCATTAGTCAGACTCGCCGACCGAGGCACACTCTCTTAGATCCGGATGACCCCATCACTCTCCTTCAGGAAAGCAATAGGGCCACGAGTACAGTGCACAAATCACACAAACCGACCTTCCGTCCTCGCCGCCGAGGTACCACGCGAACTTCCCGAATAAATGGTAATAAAAGTCCTCCCCCCCGTCCCTTGAATGTCGATGCGCCAGCCGCCCGGTTAGAGGCTGAGAGCGCCGTAGCAATAAATATAATATCCCCTGATAATAATCATGATCAAAATGTTGATCCAGCCCGTCCCCAAATTGTTAGTAATTTTGTGATCCCCCAACGACGCCCTGAGCCGAGGTCCGTACCCCACAGGGGGTGCCCTTAGTGCGCTGTCGTTTAGTTTTTAATATATATAATTTGCGCCCTGGCTGGAGGCTTTAAGATTAAAAACCTTAGGGCAGCCACAGGAATATCCGGTTAAGTAGCAACGACCTCTCTAGGTCTGCTACGAGATGCCATACCTAAAAAAAAAAAAAAAAAAAAAAAAATTGTTTTTAAACATACTGCGACTGAACTCCGTTTCGGTAGCACGTGTACTCGACAATCTCATAATGCCGCCCAAGACAAGTGGTAAAGCCGCCAAGAAGTCTGGCAAAGCCCAGAAGAACATCTCCAAGACCGACAAGAAGAAGAAGAAGCACAAGAGGAAGGAGAGTTACGCCATCTATATCTACAAGGTCCTGAAGCAGGTGCACCCCGACACCGGTATCTCCAGCAAGGCCATGTCTATCATGAACTCGTTCGTGAACGACATCTTCGAGCGTATCGCCGCCGAAGCGTCCCGTCTCGCCCACTACAACAAGAGGTCGACCATCACGTCCAGGGAGGTGCAGACTTCCGTCAGGCTCCTGCTGCCCGGCGAGCTCGCCAAGCACGCCGTCAGTGAAGGCACCAAGGCCGTCACCAAATACACCAGCTCCAAGTGAGCGGTCGATCGGTCGGTAGCTGGCTAGCAAGAGCCGCCGCCGACGCTCCATCTCGACGCCGCCTCGTGTTTGTGTACAGTGTTAAACCCAGTGCGCTTGTTCGTGTGTCTTGTTGTTGACTGTGGTGCGTGTTAATTGTGTTAGTGTCATCGTAATGTGCATACATACACACATACCTACCTACCAGTTGTGTGTGTCATGTATGTACGTACGAGACGCGCACGATGCACGTGCCACGAGCTGCAACACCACGACAAACGCCTGGACGCGCACGCACACCGTGGGATGGCAGGAGTAAAACCAAAAGGCCCTTTTCAGGGCCACAAATATGTTCATGTGATAAAAATTCACGTTTCTTTAAACTTGATGACAGTCAAAACGTTACAATTTACATACCTAAGTACCTAAAACACTACCTACTACTCGTACCGCTTACTTACTTACTTACTTACTTACTTACTTACAATGCAACATGCACAGGAAACTTAGCCCTCGTAAAAACGATAGCTCACTAAGATGCAAGTTAATGAGACTGCAGCAGTCTTAACATAGATTATTTTAATAACAACAGCCTACATAAATAAGCACCTCACCTAGGTAGGTAGTTTCTCAACACTTTTCGAATATTACACACACAGCGTAGTAAAAGTTAATGTAAAACTAAATTAAGTAATAAAATTGTAAGTATTTGTTGTTTTTGACACTAATGTATTTTCATAAAAGTGATGCATGCACTTTTAGTAACATTTATTTATATGTGATTTTAGGTATTTTATGAATATTAAATTCGTTGTTATAATTTATAACAATCTTAGTTAGCTCGTTGTACTAAAGATGGCGCGCATAGTCGAGCGCGCTCCTGCCCGCTACGTTGCTCTTGTACAGCCTATAAATAGTCGCAACGAATATAAATCGTGTTATTCTCTCTCGTACGTTCGAAGTGTGTAGGTCCGCGCGCGTCCGTTGCGTGTATCTATAAAAAGTTGGTTATAAGATTGATTATTAATATCTATCTCTCGTTCTTCCGTGTTTACAATGGCGCGTACTAAGCAGACCGCTCGTAAATCCACCGGTGGTAAGGCGCCGAGGAAGCAGCTCGCCACCAAGGCTGCGCGCAAGAGCGCACCGGCCACCGGTGGCGTTAAGAAACCCCATCGCTACAGGCCCGGCACTGTGGCCCTCCGTGAGATCCGTCGCTACCAGAAGAGTACCGAACTGCTGATCCGCAAGCTTCCGTTCCAGCGTCTCGTGCGTGAGATCGCACAGGACTTCAAGACCGATCTCCGTTTCCAGAGCTCCGCTGTTATGGCGCTGCAGGAGGCTAGCGAAGCTTATCTCGTCGGTCTCTTCGAAGACACCAACCTGTGCGCGATTCACGCGAAGCGCGTCACCATCATGCCCAAGGACATCCAGTTGGCGCGCAGGATCAGAGGCGAACGCGCTTAAACTGGTGACGTCACACAATACACATCGCTCACCTTCACGTAGACTGCCTTCGTGCAGTGCAGCGTGTCTGTGACTGTGTCTGTGCGTTCACATAAAAGGCCCTTTTCAGGGCCACATATGTATCAGATTATTAAATGTTTCTCTATATCAGAAGTCACAAAAAAAAAAAAAAAAACGTTACCTACACTATGATCCACGTATAAGTACCTACCTACCTACTTATAATATAATTAATAAAATCAATATAGGTACGTACGTACGTACCTACCTACCTACCTATACCTACTAACTATCATCTACTATGATAACTTACATGGGTAATTTAAACCATACTTATCTTTGGTTTACTAGGGACACACACAGTAAGTATACGTATATAGTTAGTTTCATACCTATACACATTAACAAAATTGAGGAAATAGTCTACCAGCTAAGATCGTTATTATAAACTACATAAGTAGTAAGTACATAATTATTATAATACAAATAATAAAAATTACAAAAATTTTGAATAACCTAATTATTTAACGAGTTATTAGTAAGTTCTGTTTTTGTTTTCGAAACCACTTCGGCCAACCAACGACGAGCGTCGGCTCGCCTCGCCCCGCGCACCTCTCGGTTCTGTCCCCCCCGCCCGCTGAGCTACGCGTTTGGTATAAATATAAGATCGTTGCGCAGCTGAAGAGAATACAAAACAAAAAACATTCTGCGCTCGAAGCTCGCTGCGGAAGGACGTGTGTTGCGCTGCTCTCGCTGTGCCCCGCTCTCCCGCTGCTGCTCTTTCGTGCTCGGTACGTTACGCTCGCGTAACGCTCTCGTAGTCGCCCGGACTACAACCGATCGTCGATTGATTAGATTGATTAATTTATTAATTAATTTAATTGAAAGACAATAGATCAAAAAAAGTGCCTTTTTCAAGGCAAGCGTTTCTTTAACAGTTTGTTCAGAGAGTAGCTTCATTAGGCCCCTTCTGGGCAAAACCACAGTTTCGTGGTCCTCGGTGGAAACCTTACGGTGTTAACGAAACCGAGTGGGGTGTTGACCCAAACGCACCCGCCGAACCCCTTCAGGGGGAGGCAGTAAATTGGACGGGTCCCAGAGTTAACCGGCCTTGGGGGATCTCCTAGTCGGCTCTGGTGGCAGTTTTCCTTCCGCAGCTACTCACCTAGTGTCTCTAGGGTGTGTCTACACCCTTCGCGCTAGACTGGAAAGGGCCCCCTTGCACAATAAGATTGGCAACGGGATCACAAGCTTAGGGCTCACCAATAGGCTACACATCCTCCCTGTCTGCACCCGACAGGGAGGGAAACACATCCCCGGGCCAATCCACCCGGGGAGCTAGGTATAGGGAAAGATAGGTAGAAGTTTAGTGGAGACGGCTCCAAAATTCCTCCCTATTAGGAACCACCTTAAAACCGCTATGGAGGACGCCATTATTTTGGCGTTCTTCAGAGAGGTCCTTTTTAAGGACCCAGCCTTCTTGCAACGATATGGAGTACAGCTCGCTCAACTAAAGAGCCAGCCTTCTGCTGGCATCGATAAGTTCAGCGATGTACTCGCGAACCAGCAGGCGGAAGAGGACTTCCAGAGTCCCTCCCCTAGTCCGATCGTGTCTATGGACACCTCCGCACCCGCGGACAATCTCGCGCCAAGTCCGTGCACGTCAGACTCCGAAGAGTCCAGCTCTTCCTCCTCGTCTTCTTCTCCCTCTGCCAAGTCAGGGGTCCTAACCTCTGGACCTGGCAAGAGGAAGAAGTCGAAGAGTAAGTCGGGCCAGGCGTCCAAGATAGTGGCGTACGAGCCTCCCTCGACCCCTATCCCTTCTGCCCCCGTGGCATCCACCTCAGTGGCCCCTACCGCGGCCCCTCCTACCGTTACTCCGTCACCGGTCCCGGCGTCTTCCACGCAAGACCAAGACGGTTTCACTCTTGTTTCTGCCTCTAAGAAGGCATCCCGTCCTCCGCCCATTGTCATCCAGGACAAGGGTAAATGGACGGAAATTTCTAAATGGTGTGTTGATCAGCGGATCAACTTCACCAGCGCGGTCAGTACCCAACCGGGTATTAAAGTTACAGTTCCCACTTCTAACGATTTTAGGGAACTAACCAAGACACTTCGGGTGAGAGGCATCTCATACCACTCTTATACCCTCCCCGAAGAGCGTCAGACGCGTGTGGTGATCCGTAGGATCCCCAGTGAGATTGCCACCGCTGACATAAAGTCGGACTTAGAGCGACAGGCTATTCCTGTCCTCGAAGTCCACAGGATGCACCGCTCTAGAGGCGGTTCACCATACGACATGGTTCTTGTCGTATGCTCTCAAGTTGAAGGGCATCACCCTATTTTCAAGGTCGCTTCGATCTGCAGCCTCAAAGGCTTTGATATCCAGAAGCCCCATAAATCAAGCATTATCGGACAATGCCATCGTTGCCAATTATACGGTCACGCGCAGAAGAACTGCTTCGCGAAACCCAGGTGCGTCAAGTGCCTGGGTGAGCATGGCACGTCTGAATGCTCGCGACCAAAAGACCGTGCCCTCTGCACCGAACCTCCCAGTTGTGTTCTTTGCGGCCAACAAGGCCACCCAGCCAACTACCGTGGCTGCCCTAAGGCACCAAAATCTTCTTCCTCGAAGTTGACCAAGCGTTACGACGCGAGGCAACAGAGAGACAACCAGGGGGGATTCTCCTCCTCTCTGTCCCAACCTCCGCAACGACTGAGCCCCCAAAGGTCCAGTCCGTGGAACTATTTTAACCACCAGCAGGCCTTCCCTGCCTTCGGCCAATACATGGCTCCTCCCCCCCCTCAACCTATCCCACGGTTGATGGACCCTCGACTTCGCGCTCATAGCGCTCAGCAACAACAATCTACCGCCGCCGGTAGGAGCGCGCCTCTCGCGCCCCCAGTGGCCCGCGTGCCAGAGCCTGCTTCCAAAGCCGCTCCCCCTCTCAACACTCGCGCACCTCCTCAACCCGCGGCCACTCCAGTGGTCGCATCATCACCTAACACCTTCGATGCGTTTAATGTGATCTCGAGCACATTCAACATCTTTCTTTCGCCCCGCGCCAAGAAAATGGCCAGCGAAATAATCGTAGCCCGAAACTCCTGCGATCTATCGGAGATCCAGCGAATTTATCACGCGTATCCCGAGATCACGCAAGCCCTAGAGTCCATCGCGTATAGGAAACCATAATGTATAATACGGCCCCCGCGAGAACTAAACTCAGATCATTAAAGTTAGGCTTTTTCAATGCCAACGGCATTAGAGAACAACGCGACGAAATCGCTGTGTTCCTCCGCGACCATCGGTTAGATATTCTCCTAGTACAGGAAACTTTCCTCAAGCCTTGTCATCGAGACCCGTCAATTGCGAACTATCGCGTAGTTCGCAATGACAGGACTCGATGCCACAGGGGCGGCACCCTGATTTACTATAGGACTCCTCTCCATTGCATCCCGCTCGATGCTCCGACAACTCTCTCGTGTCTTGAAGTGTCTGCATGCAAAATAGCAATGTCAGGTCATCAACCGATTACGATAGTTTCGGCTTACATGCCGCCCACCGCGACCACGAGCCCAGACGGTCTTCAAATGCTGTCTCGCGATCTTTCGATTCTTTTCGGCCTGAGTGAATCCGTTATCGTAGCGGGTGATCTCAACGCCAAACATCCGTCCTGGAATTGTAATACCACCACGTTTCGAGGCCAACATCTGTTTGACCTCACCGCCGTTTTAAATTTCGATATCATCGGCCCGATGAATCCTACTCACTACCCCCATATCCCCAGTCAATCCCCGGACATATTGGACATAGCGCTCCTAAAGAATATCAACCTACGGTTGGATTCGATAGAGGCGATGGACGAACTGACTTCTGACCACCGGCCGGTCGTCTTAAGACTGGCCCCTCGCGACGGACTCCTTGACCCTGACCAACCCCCCCTCACGAAAGTAGTCACGGACTGGCGGAAAGTAAGCGACCGACTGAAATCCACCACATCCCCGATACTGGATTCTATCCCCGATCAGTTTGACTCGATCGCCGACACGACGGCCGCGATCGACTCACTCACGGAACACGTACAATCAGTCCTGAGCGATTGCTCGAAGCAGGTTCCGGCGATGGACCCCCATCGCCGAAAGCTGCCGGACGATGTGCGTGAACTGCTGACTGAGAAGAACGCGGCCACTCGTGCATACAGTGTCTTTCCCTGTGACGCTAACAAAGTCTTCATGCGCCAATTACAGAAATCTGTAAGGAAGCGAATGAAAGAACTGCGTGAGGCTAACTGGGACAAGATGCTGGGCGAACTAGAGCCCACTCATCTTGCCTTCTGGGAGCTTCAGAGGAAACTCAGATCCCCGCAAGTAGCTTCAATGCCCCCTCTGACACGACCCGACAGGACGATAGCATTCGACGACACCGACAAGGCTGAATGCCTGGCTGACACTCTCGAGACTCAGTGCTCGCCCAGCTCTCAACCAGTAGACCAAGCTCACCTCGCTGAGGTGGACGCTGAAGTCGAACGTAGGGCGAATCTCCCTCCGGTCGAAGACCCTGATTGTCCTCTGGCTCCCGTCACCCCAGACGAAGTGCACGACATTATCAAGGGTCTGAAAACCCGTAAATCTCCCGGATCAGACGGAATCACCAACAGGGTGCTCCAGCTGTTCCCCGCTCACCTGATCATGCTAATGACCACCATCTTCAATGGCGCTCTTAGCAACAACATTTTTCCTCAAGCTTGGAAAAGTGCCACGGTCATCGGTATCCCGAAGCCCGGCAAACCTAAGACCGAACCTTCCAGTTACCGACCCATCAGTCTGCTCAACGTCTTCGGCAAAGTCTATGAGAGGCTTATTTATAAGCGTCTCAGAGACTATGCCGAGACGAAGGGCCTCATCCCAAACGAACAGTTCGGGTTCAGATCCCAACATTCGTGCGTACAACAGGTCCACCGTATCGTCGAGCATGTAAGCGCTGGCTTCCAGCGCGGGCTCATGACGGGTGCTGTGTTCTTCGACATTGCGAAAGCGTTCGACAAAGTCTGGCACAACGGCTTAATATATAAGCTCTACAAACTCGGTGTGCCCGATCGTCTCGTGCTCATCTTACGAGACTTTTTGTCGGACCGCACCTTCCGCTATCGCATCGAGGGTGCGCTATCCTCCCCCCATCCGCTCCGCGCAGGCGTCCCTCAGGGCGCTGTGCTGGCACCGCTGATATTCACTATATTCACTAGTGATATCCCCAAATGTAGAAAGGCGCAGTTAGCTCTGTTCGCAGACGACACGGCCATCTACTACTCCGGCCTCAGGCAAGACAATATCGCCCGCATCCTTCAGGCCGAAGTCAACAGACTCGCGGCCTGGTTCAGGAAGTGGAGGATTGAAGTCAACCCTGATAAGAGCCAGGGGGTCCTATTCTGTAGGCCCCGGCGATCACCCGCCCTGCCCCAACCGATCACCATGTTCGGCAAGCCTATCCCTTGGGAGAAGCGAGCCAAATATCTCGGTGTGGTCTTAGACCATCACATGACGTTCGGCGAGCACATAAAACAGGTGCGCTCGCGCGCCAGTTTTGCTCTCGGCCGACTACACTCCGTACTCAACCCGCGCAGCAAGTTGTCCCTTAAGTGCAAATTGCGTATTTACACCGCGTGCATTCGACCGATCATGACTTACGCCTGCGTAGTCTTCGCTCACGCAAAGTCATATCACATCCATAAGATGCAGACGCTTCAAAACCGATTTCTCCGTAGAATTACGAAAGCTCCTTGGTTCGTTCGGAACGAACAACTTCACGTAGACCTTAAGATGCCTACCATCAAACAGTTTATGAAGCGCCTTGCAAAGCGCTTTTTCGAATCCGCGGAACGTCATCGCAACCCCTTGGTTGTGCAGGCCGCTAGTTACAGGCCTTCTGCCATTAGTCAGACTCGCCGACCGAGGCACACTCTCTTAGATCCGGATGACCCCATCACTCTCCTTCAGGAAAGCAATAGGGCCACGAGTACAGTGCACAAATTACACAAACCGACCTTCCGTCCTCGCCGCCGAGGTACCACGCGAACTTCCCGAGTAAATGGTAATAAAAGTCCTCCCCCCCGTCCCTTGAATGTCGATGCGCCAGCCGCCCGGTTAGAGGCTGAGAGCGCCGTAGCAATAAATATAATATCCCCTGATAATAATCATGATCAAAATGTTGATCCAGCCCGTCCCCAAATTGTTAGTAATTTTGTGATCCCCCAACGACGCCCTGAGCCGAGGTCCGTACCCCACAGGGGGTGCCCTTAGTGCGCTGTCGTTTAGTTTTTAATATATATAATTTGCGCCCTGGCTGGAGGCTTTAAGATTAAAAACCTTAGGGCAGCCACAGGAATATCCGGTTAAGTAGCAACGACCTCTCTAGGTCTGCTACGAGATGCCATACCTAAAAAAAAAAAAAAAAAAAAAAAAAAAGAGAATACATACAGTCGCTCGCGTCGTTCGAGTGCGCACACCCGTGCTGTGTTTATTATCGTGTTATTTTGAAAACCACCCACTGCAAAGAAGATGACCGGTCGCGGTAAGGGAGGAAAGGGTCTGGGAAAAGGAGGAGCCAAGCGTCACAGGAAGGTACTTCGTGATAACATCCAAGGTATCACGAAGCCCGCCATCCGTCGTCTGGCTCGCAGAGGCGGCGTGAAACGTATCTCCGGTCTGATCTACGAAGAGACTCGTGGTGTGCTTAAGGTGTTCCTAGAGAACGTCATTCGCGACGCCGTCACTTACACCGAGCACGCCAAGAGGAAGACCGTCACCGCCATGGACGTCGTCTACGCTCTGAAGCGCCAGGGTCGCACCCTGTACGGTTTCGGCGGTTAAACCCGCGTGCCTGCGCAACCAGCTCTACATACTGCGGTGGACGTGTGTGTGTTGTGTTTGTTGTGAACATAATCATACCGTTCAACCTTACGTATATAGACGCGTACATAAAAAAAGGCCCTTTTCAGGGCCGCATATGGTTCGATATTATTAAATATGTTTCTTGAATGGAATTGTCTAAAAAACGTACTTACCTCTACCTACCTACCTACCTACCTACCTACCTACCTACTTACTTACTTATTTATTTATTTATTACATTAGGTAGACCCAAATCCATTAGGCACTGTCTATTACGTACCTACTTACTTACTTAGGTTATGGAGTTAGTACCTACGAGACTAATATTACCTAATGCAATTATTAAATACCGTAAGTAATTATTAGGTATAATAAATTAAATGAGTACATAATATAATGAGCTTGTATGTAATCAAAAGGGCTTACATCTATCTTAAATAACTAACCAATGGTTAAGCTGTTATTTGCAACACGCTTAGTTGACGTTGCTCTACGCGTGATGTATGTATGTATGTATGTATACTTACTGGAATTGAAAAATATAATCAAAACATTAGTAGACCATAATAAGTTGAATTGTTACGCGGTTGTAGAACATCATCTACCTACCTAGCTAGGTACGTTTCGTTCGATCGCCACACGGTGCGCGTGCCGTTTGTTTATGTCGTGTTGTCATTATATTATTGCAATTTTGATCGCATCTAATGCTGTTTTTTTTTTTTTATGTTATTTATTATTTTCCATCACTTTACTAGTCTTTATTTTATCAGACGTACTTACCTAGCTGTATATTACTTGCAGGCTACTTGCTGTGAAGAGAACGAGAACGCGGTACGTACGTACACACGGGCCAGCCAGCCACGCACTCTACTGCTGGCTGACTGGCGCGTACCGACGATATTGTCGTTTTACACATTGTTTAATACGCTTTCTGATGCGTTTATACCGATCCATGCACTGTAAACTCTTCGAAGGGCGCTCTCGTCTTTTAATATTACTATATTCATAGGTTGCACGTCCTGGACGGAGTCGTCCGTCCTTAACTGTTCGGCGGTCGCGGTGTTTTACGACGCTTCACTTTTAGGTCGATAATACCTTCGCGAGACTGTGTGATATCGACGAAATCCTGTTGCCACACAAGCTCGATATCCTCCTTGTCGACGCGTCGACCTCGATCGCCACTAACTATCACTTTTATAGAGAAAATAACGTTTTGAAGGCGACCCGACCTACGCTTAGTACGCAGTCGTCAAAATAAAACACCGCCACCGGCTAAACTGTGACCCCACGCTTCCCGAATTCGCACACCCGCATCGTCAACTTCATGACCTATCCGAAACTGTAAAAAATCATTGCACTTGGCATCGTTAACTATTATTTTTGTTTATTTTATTAGATACGTGTTAGTGAAAACTTTCAAGCGTTCGTACGAGAAAACGTCCCGCGACATCACGGCGCTCGTTACGGTAAAGTTTCGTCGTACTTAGGCGTACGTATACGAAACTAGTAAAACCTATAAGTGGCGACATCTAAGTCTCTACCTACTACTACTACGTTTTAACATTGTGTGTGTGTTGTGTGAAGTCAATCAATTTTAATTATATCTACAATGGCAGACACCGCAGTCGCTACCGAGGCTCCCGCGCCCGCTACACCAGCAAAGAAGCAGGCGAGGCAGGCCGGCGCCGCCGCGAAAAAACCGAAGGCGAAGCCGACTCATCCCAAAACATCTGAGATGGTCAACAGCGCTATCAAGGAGATGAAAGAGCGCAGCGGATCTTCCCTGCAGGCGATCAAGAAGTACATCGCCGCGCAATACAAGGTCGACGCGGAGAAACTGGCTCCGTTCATCAGGAAATATTTGAAGAGCGCCGTCGAATCTGGCGCGCTGATCCAGACCAAGGGCAAGGGTGCCTCCGGTTCGTTCAAGCTGGAGTCGAAATCGACCGCGTCCAAGAAACCCGCCGGCGCAGCTGGCAAGGCCGCCGGCAAGGCGCCCGCCGCCGCCGCGAAGGCGAAGAAGGCGACCGCCTCTGCGGCCGGCGCCAAGACCAAGAAGGCAGCAGCCGCCGCCGCGGCCGCCTCACCTTCGAAATCCAAGGCATCGGCCGCCGCCGCCGCCAAGGACAAGAAGGCCGCCGCCGCCGCTAAGAAGAAGCCGGCACCCAAGAAGGCCGCCGCCCCCGCTAAAGCGAAGGGAGGCGCCGCCCCTAAGGCTAAAAAGACCGCAAAGCCGCCAACCAAGAAACCTAAAGCGCCTAAACCCAAGAAGGCCGCGGCTACACCCAAGTCTAAGCCGGCAGCCAAGAAAGCGTCCGCCGCTAAGAAGTAAGCTACGGTCGCGTTCGCGTTACACCGGCGACGGCGACGACGACGACGACGACAGCGGCGGCGCAGGGTCGGCTGACGACCACCACCACTACCACCATCAATAATAATAAGATAAGTGAGCGTGCGCGTCTTGCCCCTACTGTGTGTGTGTGTGTAGTGTACGTACGTACATAATCAAATATTGTGTTCTGTATGTATAATAATAATACACTGTAGAGAAAAGCGCGCGCGCGTGCTTCGTGCGTTTGTTTTCATCATCGTCCAACCGCGCGCACGCAGTACGTACGCGTCTATCGTCCTCGGGAAGGAGGGTGCGGAACGCGCTCGACGTGTCTCGAGCCGAAGTCACCGAAGATTCATCAGAAGCAAGCAGCAGCAGCAACTGAAGAAACCACGGACGGCGGCACCGAGATGCTTAGCGCGCGTGCATGCGCTCGCCAAACCAAAAAGCCCTTTTCAGGGCTAACAATACTATCATGAATATTCACAATATTCGTTTCTATAACACAGAGAGTCAAAACGTCGTAAATCACCTAATAACATACGCATAAACAAATTACCTACCTACCTAACTACCTACTGTCAGTCTAATATCTACAAAGGTACCTAAGTAAAGTAATGTATGTAATGAAATCTTAAACGAAAGAATTTCATGATGGTACTCACTTACTACATATAAATAAAAATAAAAAAAAAAAGTTTAGTTATTCAACATAATTACCTACTCACGCTCGTATACACCCCGTAGCGTAGGTGTACCTACAATACCAATAGCTAGACATGATGATAATATATTATCTCATTGAAAAGGTCTTGGCTTAGATACTTAGGTACATTTCGTTAGTTACTTAAAAAAAAAAAAAAAAATATATATACATATATATATAAGTATATATATTTTTATTTATTATATACCTATATTTATGAACAATCAAAAATCGTCACAGTTTATTTATTAAATTGTGCTAAATCTCCCTACCCACCCCCCATATCCATGGTGACTGAAGTGTACGTGACGCCGTTCGAGAGCGCGCTTGCGCGTTTTGTGAATTCGTTTCGTTAGCTGTGCGCCCCTCCCGCTGACACAGCTACAAGGCACAACTATAAAATAACGCGTACCAGCCGGATCGTGGCATTTATAACTATAATCTTACGGCGCGCGCACTTCTGTACGCGTGTTTCGTTGTTTTCGTGAGTTGTTCTATAAACAAACCTTTCAATTATGTCTGGTCGCGGTAAAGGTGGCAAGGTGAAGGGAAAGGCAAAGTCCCGTTCCAACCGTGCTGGTCTCCAGTTCCCTGTGGGTCGTATTCACAGGCTGCTGCGTAACGGTAACTACGCCGAACGCGTGGGTGCCGGCGCCCCCGTCTACTTGGCCGCCGTGATGGAGTATCTGGCTGCTGAGGTCCTCGAGTTGGCAGGCAACGCCGCGAGAGACAACAAGAAGACCAGGATCATCCCGCGTCATCTTCAATTGGCCATCCGCAACGACGAGGAGCTGAACAAGCTGCTCTCCGGTGTGACGATCGCTCAAGGTGGTGTGCTGCCGAACATCCAGGCCGTGCTACTGCCCAAGAAGACCGAGAAGAAGGCGTAAACGTGGTGCTGCCGCGCGCGACATCCGGTGCGTGTGGTGCTTCGTGCGAGTGCCCCGCAAGCGTATTTCGATATATAGGCATTATAATATATCTATCATGTCGATTGCGCGATGCTCTCCGCTCGTATGCATTGCACAAAACAAAAGGCCCTTTTCAGGGCCACAATATGATTCGTCAAATATTACAACAAAGACGGTTTCTTTATCAGTGTTGTGGTCAAACAAAAACGTAAACCAATAACTAACCTACCTACCTACCTACCTACCTACCTACCTACATGAGTTAATTAAGTACTCGTCACAAGCAGTATAATAAATGAGCACTACAAAACGCAAAAGTCTGTATGCACCTAAGTAAGTATAACAGAAATTATGGTGGTGTTTTATACATTACGGTAACATAGTTTGTTTACATAACAAATAACACAGAGGACTGTAGTAGAATATGATAATTTTACTAAATAACGTGACCAGGAAAAGGTTTCGAAACCTTTTATAATCATAAATTATTATCTATGATAATATTAAATCTTTTTAGAAATTTCAAAATAATGCATTACTTATTATGAAATAGGTACATAGTAGTATATAACCAGCGACAATGTTGTTGGGTAAGTAACTTTTGTACCTAGTCTAATTAATGTATTTTATTATGTTTTAATTAGAGAATGTAGATTTTCTTGAATTATTTTCTATTTTATTTTTCTATTACATTTTGAATAATGACGAACACGAGCATCACCCCGCCCCCTTCGCCTTCCTCCCGGGCATCCCCTCTCCCCGCGCGCGATCTACACTCTGGCTTAGGAGCGTTGTGATTGGTCCGCCGCAGTGTCGATTTTCTCACCGTTTGCCGCAACTGTGCGCCGTGAGCATCGGTATAAATACAACTGTTCGTTATTGTTTTTAAACACCATGTTCGGCAAGCCTATCCCTTGGGAGAAGCGAGCCAAATATCTCGGTGTGGTCTTAGACCATCACATGACGTTCGGCGAGCACATAAAACAGGTGCGCTCGCGCGCCAGTTTTGCTCTCGGCCGACTACACTCCGTACTCAACCCGCGCAGCAAGTTGTCCCTTAAGTGCAAATTGCGTATTTACACCGCGTGCATTCGACCGATCATGACTTACGCCTGCGTAGTCTTCGCTCACGCAAAGTCATATCACATCCATAAGATGCAGACGCTTCAAAACCGATTTCTCCGTAGAATTACGAAAGCTCCTTGGTTCGTTCGGAACGAACAACTTCACGTAGACCTTAAGATGCCTACCATCAAACAGTTTATGAAGCGCCTTGCAAAGCGCTTTTTCGAATCCGCGGAACGTCATCGCAACCCCTTGGTTGTGCAGGCCGCTAGTTACAGGCCTTCTGCCATTAGTCAGACTCGCCGACCGAGGCACACTCTCTTAGATCCGGATGACCCCATCACTCTCCTTCAGGAAAGCAATAGGGCCACGAGTACAGTGCACAAATCACACAAACCGACCTTCCGTCCTCGCCGCCGAGGTACCACGCGAACTTCCCGAATAAATGGTAATAAAAGTCCTCCCCCCCGTCCCTTGAATGTCGATGCGCCAGCCGCCCGGTTAGAGGCTGAGAGCGCCGTAGCAATAAATATAATATCCCCTGATAATAATCATGATCAAAATGTTGATCCAGCCCGTCCCCAAATTGTTAGTAATTTTGTGATCCCCCAACGACGCCCTGAGCCGAGGTCCGTACCCCACAGGGGGTGCCCTTAGTGCGCTGTCGTTTAGTTTTTAATATATATAATTTGCGCCCTGGCTGGAGGCTTTAAGATTAAAAACCTTAGGGCAGCCACAGGAATATCCGGTTAAGTAGCAACGACCTCTCTAGGTCTGCTACGAGATGCCATACCTAAAAAAAAAAAAAAAAAAAAAATTGTTTTTAAACATACTGCGACTGAACTCCGTTTCGGTAGCACGTGTACTCGACAATCTCATAATGCCGCCCAAGACAAGTGGTAAAGCCGCCAAGAAGTCTGGCAAAGCCCAGAAGAACATCTCCAAGACCGACAAGAAGAAGAAGAAGCACAAGAGGAAGGAGAGTTACGCCATCTATATCTACAAGGTCCTGAAGCAGGTGCACCCCGACACCGGTATCTCCAGCAAGGCCATGTCTATCATGAACTCGTTCGTGAACGACATCTTCGAGCGTATCGCCGCCGAAGCGTCCCGTCTCGCCCACTACAACAAGAGGTCGACCATCACGTCCAGGGAGGTGCAGACTTCCGTCAGGCTCCTGCTGCCCGGCGAGCTCGCCAAGCACGCCGTCAGTGAAGGCACCAAGGCCGTCACCAAATACACCAGCTCCAAGTGAGCGGTCGATCGGTCGGTAGCTGGCTAGCAAGAGCCGCCGCCGACGCTCCATCTCGACGCCGCCTCGTGTTTGTGTACAGTGTTAAACCCAGTGCGCTTGTTCGTGTGTCTTGTTGTTGACTGTGGTGCGTGTTAATTGTGTTAGTGTCATCGTAATGTGCATACATACACACATACCTACCTACCAGTTGTGTGTGTCATGTATGTACGTACGAGACGCGCACGATGCACGTGCCACGAGCTGCAACACCACGACAAACGCCTGGACGCGCACGCACACCGTGGGATGGCAGGAGTAAAACCAAAAGGCCCTTTTCAGGGCCACAAATATGTTCATGTGATAAAAATTCACGTTTCTTTAAACTTGATGACAGTCAAAACGTTACAATTTACATACCTAAGTACCTAAAACACTACCTACTACTCGTACCGCTTACTTACTTACTTACTTACTTACTTACTTACAATGCAACATGCACAGGAAACTTAGCCCTCGTAAAAACGATAGCTCACTAAGATGCAAGTTAATGAGACTGCAGCAGTCTTAACATAGATTATTTTAATAACAACAGCCTACATAAATAAGCACCTCACCTAGGTAGGTAGTTTCTCAACACTTTTCGAATATTACACACACAGCGTAGTAAAAGTTAATGTAAAACTAAATTAAGTAATAAAATTGTAAGTATTTGTTGTTTTTGACACTAATGTATTTTCATAAAAGTGATGCATGCACTTTTAGTAACATTTATTTATATGTGATTTTAGGTATTTTATGAATATTAAATTCGTTGTTATAATTTATAACAATCTTAGTTAGCTCGTTGTACTAAAGATGGCGCGCATAGTCGAGCGCGCTCCTGCCCGCTACGTTGCTCTTGTACAGCCTATAAATAGTCGCAACGAATATAAATCGTGTTATTCTCTCTCGTACGTTCGAAGTGTGTAGTCCGCGCGCGTCCGTTGCGTGTATCTATAAAAAGTTGGTTATAAGATTGATTATTAATATCTATCTCTCGTTCTTCCGTGTTTACAATGGCGCGTACTAAGCAGACCGCTCGTAAATCCACCGGTGGTAAGGCGCCGAGGAAGCAGCTCGCCACCAAGGCTGCGCGCAAGAGCGCACCGGCCACCGGTGGCGTTAAGAAACCCCATCGCTACAGGCCCGGCACTGTGGCCCTCCGTGAGATCCGTCGCTACCAGAAGAGTACCGAACTGCTGATCCGCAAGCTTCCGTTCCAGCGTCTCGTGCGTGAGATCGCACAGGACTTCAAGACCGATCTCCGTTTCCAGAGCTCCGCTGTTATGGCGCTGCAGGAGGCTAGCGAAGCTTATCTCGTCGGTCTCTTCGAAGACACCAACCTGTGCGCGATTCACGCGAAGCGCGTCACCATCATGCCCAAGGACATCCAGTTGGCGCGCAGGATCAGAGGCGAACGCGCTTAAACTGGTGACGTCACACAATACACATCGCTCACCTTCACGTAGACTGCCTTCGTGCAGTGCAGCGTGTCTGTGACTGTGTCTGTGCGTTCACATAAAAGGCCCTTTTCAGGGCCACATATGTATCAGATTATTAAATGTTTCTCTATATCAGAAGTCACAAAAAAACGTTACCTACACTATGATCCACGTATAAGTACCTACCTACCTACTTATAATATAATTAATAAAATCAATATAGGTACGTACGTACGTACCTACCTACCTACCTATACCTACTAACTATCATCTACTATGATAACTTACATGGGTAATTTAAACCATACTTATCTTTGGTTTACTAGGGACACACACAGTAAGTATACGTATATAGTTAGTTTCATACCTATACACATTAACAAAATTGAGGAAATAGTCTACCAGCTAAGATCGTTATTATAAACTACATAAGTAGTAAGTACATAATTATTATAATACAAATAATAAAAATTACAAAAATTTTGAATAACCTAATTATTTAACGAGTTATTAGTAAGTTCTGTTTTTGTTTTCGAAACCACTTCGGCCAACCAACGACGAGCGTCGGCTCGCCTCGCCCCGCGCACCTCTCGGTTCTGTCCCCCCCGCCCGCTGAGCTACGCGTTTGGTATAAATATAAGATCGTTGCGCAGCTGAAGAGAATACATACAGTCGCTCGCGTCGTTCGAGTGCGCACACCCGTGCTGTGTTTATTATCGTGTTATTTTGAAAACCACCCACTGCAAAGAAGATGACCGGTCGCGGTAAGGGAGGAAAGGGTCTGGGAAAAGGAGGAGCCAAGCGTCACAGGAAGGTACTTCGTGATAACATCCAAGGTATCACGAAGCCCGCCATCCGTCGTCTGGCTCGCAGAGGCGGCGTGAAACGTATCTCCGGTCTGATCTACGAAGAGACTCGTGGTGTGCTTAAGGTGTTCCTAGAGAACGTCATTCGCGACGCCGTCACTTACACCGAGCACGCCAAGAGGAAGACCGTCACCGCCATGGACGTCGTCTACGCTCTGAAGCGCCAGGGTCGCACCCTGTACGGTTTCGGCGGTTAAACCCGCGTGCCTGCGCAACCAGCTCTACATACTGCGGTGGACGTGTGTGTGTTGTGTTTGTTGTGAACATAATCATACCGTTCAACCTTACGTATATAGACGCGTACATAAAAAAAGGCCCTTTTCAGGGCCGCATATGGTTCGATATTATTAAATATGTTTCTTGAATGGAATTGTCTAAAAAACGTACTTACCTCTACCTACCTACCTACCTACCTACCTACCTACCTACTTACTTACTTATTTATTTATTTATTACATTAGGTAGACCCAAATCCATTAGGCACTGTCTATTACGTACCTACTTACTTACTTAGGTTATGGAGTTAGTACCTACGAGACTAATATTACCTAATGCAATTATTAAATACCGTAAGTAATTATTAGGTATAATAAATTAAATGAGTACATAATATAATGAGCTTGTATGTAATCAAAAGGGCTTACATCTATCTTAAATAACTAACCAATGGTTAAGCTGTTATTTGCAACACGCTTAGTTGACGTTGCTCTACGCGTGATGTATGTATGTATGTATGTATACTTACTGGAATTGAAAAATATAATCAAAACATTAGTAGACCATAATAAGTTGAATTGTTACGCGGTTGTAGAACATCATCTACCTACCTAGCTAGGTACGTTTCGTTCGATCGCCACACGGTGCGCGTGCCGTTTGTTTATGTCGTGTTGTCATTATATTATTGCAATTTTGATCGCATCTAATGCTGTTTTTTTTTTTTTATGTTATTTATTATTTTCCATCACTTTACTAGTCTTTATTTTATCAGACGTACTTACCTAGCTGTATATTACTTGCAGGCTACTTGCTGTGAAGAGAACGAGAACGCGGTACGTACGTACACACGGGCCAGCCAGCCACGCACTCTACTGCTGGCTGACTGGCGCGTACCGACGATATTGTCGTTTTACACATTGTTTAATACGCTTTCTGATGCGTTTATACCGATCCATGCACTGTAAACTCTTCGAAGGGCGCTCTCGTCTTTTAATATTACTATATTCATAGGTTGCACGTCCTGGACGGAGTCGTCCGTCCTTAACTGTTCGGCGGTCGCGGTGTTTTACGACGCTTCACTTTTAGGTCGATAATACCTTCGCGAGACTGTGTGATATCGACGAAATCCTGTTGCCACACAAGCTCGATATCCTCCTTGTCGACGCGTCGACCTCGATCGCCACTAACTATCACTTTTATAGAGAAAATAACGTTTTGAAGGCGACCCGACCTACGCTTAGTACGCAGTCGTCAAAATAAAACACCGCCACCGGCTAAACTGTGACCCCACGCTTCCCGAATTCGCACACCCGCATCGTCAACTTCATGACCTATCCGAAACTGTAAAAAATCATTGCACTTGGCATCGTTAACTATTATTTTTGTTTATTTTATTAGATACGTGTTAGTGAAAACTTTCAAGCGTTCGTACGAGAAAACGTCCCGCGACATCACGGCGCTCGTTACGGTAAAGTTTCGTCGTACTTAGGCGTACGTATACGAAACTAGTAAAACCTATAAGTGGCGACATCTAAGTCTCTACCTACTACTACTACGTTTTAACATTGTGTGTGTGTTGTGTGAAGTCAATCAATTTTAATTATATCTACAATGGCAGACACCGCAGTCGCTACCGAGGCTCCCGCGCCCGCTACACCAGCAAAGAAGCAGGCGAGGCAGGCCGGCGCCGCCGCGAAAAAACCGAAGGCGAAGCCGACTCATCCCAAAACATCTGAGATGGTCAACAGCGCTATCAAGGAGATGAAAGAGCGCAGCGGATCTTCCCTGCAGGCGATCAAGAAGTACATCGCCGCGCAATACAAGGTCGACGCGGAGAAACTGGCTCCGTTCATCAGGAAATATTTGAAGAGCGCCGTCGAATCTGGCGCGCTGATCCAGACCAAGGGCAAGGGTGCCTCCGGTTCGTTCAAGCTGGAGTCGAAATCGACCGCGTCCAAGAAACCCGCCGGCGCAGCTGGCAAGGCCGCCGGCAAGGCGCCCGCCGCCGCCGCGAAGGCGAAGAAGGCGACCGCCTCTGCGGCCGGCGCCAAGACCAAGAAGGCAGCAGCCGCCGCCGCGGCCGCCTCACCTTCGAAATCCAAGGCATCGGCCGCCGCCGCCGCCAAGGACAAGAAGGCCGCCGCCGCCGCTAAGAAGAAGCCGGCACCCAAGAAGGCCGCCGCCCCCGCTAAAGCGAAGGGAGGCGCCGCCCCTAAGGCTAAAAAGACCGCAAAGCCGCCAACCAAGAAACCTAAAGCGCCTAAACCCAAGAAGGCCGCGGCTACACCCAAGTCTAAGCCGGCAGCCAAGAAAGCGTCCGCCGCTAAGAAGTAAGCTACGGTCGCGTTCGCGTTACACCGGCGACGGCGACGACGACGACGACGACAGCGGCGGCGCAGGGTCGGCTGACGACCACCACCACTACCACCATCAATAATAATAAGATAAGTGAGCGTGCGCGTCTTGCCCCTACTGTGTGTGTGTGTGTAGTGTACGTACGTACATAATCAAATATTGTGTTCTGTATGTATAATAATAATACACTGTAGAGAAAAGCGCGCGCGCGTGCTTCGTGCGTTTGTTTTCATCATCGTCCAACCGCGCGCACGCAGTACGTACGCGTCTATCGTCCTCGGGAAGGAGGGTGCGGAACGCGCTCGACGTGTCTCGAGCCGAAGTCACCGAAGATTCATCAGAAGCAAGCAGCAGCAGCAACTGAAGAAACCACGGACGGCGGCACCGAGATGCTTAGCGCGCGTGCATGCGCTCGCCAAACCAAAAAGCCCTTTTCAGGGCTAACAATACTATCATGAATATTCACAATATTCGTTTCTATAACACAGAGAGTCAAAACGTCGTAAATCACCTAATAACATACGCATAAACAAATTACCTACCTACCTAACTACCTACTGTCAGTCTAATATCTACAAAGGTACCTAAGTAAAGTAATGTATGTAATGAAATCTTAAACGAAAGAATTTCATGATGGTACTCACTTACTACATATAAATAAAAATAAAAAAAAAAAGTTTAGTTATTCAACATAATTACCTACTCACGCTCGTATACACCCCGTAGCGTAGGTGTACCTACAATACCAATAGCTAGACATGATGATAATATATTATCTCATTGAAAAGGTCTTGGCTTAGATACTTAGGTACATTTCGTTAGTTACTTAAAAAAAAAAAAAAAATATATATACATATATATATAAGTATATATATTTTTATTTATTATATACCTATATTTATGAACAATCAAAAATCGTCACAGTTTATTTATTAAATTGTGCTAAATCTCCCTACCCACCCCCCATATCCATGGTGACTGAAGTGTACGTGACGCCGTTCGAGAGCGCGCTTGCGCGTTTTGTGAATTCGTTTCGTTAGCTGTGCGCCCCTCCCGCTGACACAGCTACAAGGCACAACTATAAAATAACGCGTACCAGCCGGATCGTGGCATTTATAACTATAATCTTACGGCGCGCGCACTTCTGTACGCGTGTTTCGTTGTTTTCGTGAGTTGTTCTATAAACAAACCAGACCATTCGTTGACAATATGTGATACCACCATACCGCTGTCTTGTGCTAGTTTGCCAGTTTCAATTACTAACTGTTTCCCTAAACAGAGTGTAAATAAAGAAATAGTTTTATTTTGTGATGAAATTGGAAAGGATCTAGGCCACTTGTTGACAAATAAATATCCGGGTCACTCTATAATGAACTACTGTATGCCTGGTTGTTCTTTATATGACATAATGAAAAAAGTTATAAAATGTAATTTTAACCAGGATACTATAATATTAATATTTGTTGGTAATAGGGGTAATGTGAACAAAGGAGAATTACTCCAATATTATAGATCATTGTGTAACCTAAGTTTAAGAAAAATTGTGTTGTTCACATTCCCATACAGCCAAAGTTTGCCACAGGAAGAAAACAACCTTAGATCAGAAATTAATGTGACATTGCATAATTTGACATATAATAATAATTTATTCCAATTAATTGACATTAACAATTATGTTGGTAATCATTTTTATTTGACAAAAGATAGATTTTTTATGGATAGGTACAATCTTTCTAAATATTGTAAAAGACAGATAGCTGTGTCGCTATCATATTATTTTTCTATTACAGCCAAGAATTTGGCTAAACAAATTGCTTCTATTGAGCAATGCAATGACATGTTAAATAATTCACCCAATAAATTGGTAACAAAAATTGACATTCAAAATAATTTAAATTAGAAATTAGGACAATAGAGGCAACCTCTAGCTATAATGTACATAATTGCAAAAATAAATCAAATAAAAGTTTAAACTCAGTCAATAGTATCAACCTGGTGCATCAAAATATTCAAGGATTTCTAAACAAAGATTTAGAAGTAGAATTATTTATGAATTTTAACAGTATTGATATTCTTTGTATAACAGAACATTGGCTTAAAAGCCACCAGTTCTTGTTCAATTTTAATAATCACCAGGTTGGTAGTTCGTTCAGCAGAGTAAATGCTATACACGGGGGCTCATTAATTTTAGTAAGTAACCAGCTTAAATTTAAAGACCGTAAGGATATTGTGAGCCTATCTGTTGAGCGGACAGTTGAAATAGCCTGTATAGAATTGGAGCAGTTTATTGTATTAAGTGTGTACAGACCCCCTTCAGGATTGTATGACTGCTTTGAAAGGGTAATGGATGAAGTGTTGCACAAGATTTGTAACTCGAACAAGTCCATTATCACTTGTGGTGATTTTAATGTTAATTTGTTAGAAAACTCGGGTTCTTGTAGTAAAATAATAAGTCTGTTTCAGTCATATAATCTTGTAAACCTGTTTTTGGAGCCCACAAGAATAACCCCTACTAGTGCCACATGCCTAGATAATATTTATACAGATATTATACCAAGCCACAAAGAAATTATAAATTTACTAGATTCTGATCACTGTGGGCAAAGGATTACTATCCAAAACCAAAACAACAAAGTGGCTAAAAAGGATATCACTGTTAACCCCAAAACTGCAAGGCGCTTGGAAGCTTTTAAAGGTAAACTCAGTAACAAATTACCAGTTTCATTTATGCATACTGATCATAATAATCTATATAATTATTTTTTTTATATTTACTGTCAACAATTTAATTCCACGTTTATTCCCAAGACTATCTCGGTTAATAGTAACGCATCTTTCAGTGATTGGGCTACCATTGGTATTCATAAAAGTAGAACACGGCTTTATGAGCTGTACAATGAAAGGTATTATGTAAACACTGATGAATTCAATTTGTATGTTAGAAATTATTCAAAATTATTTAAAAAAGTTTGTTGTATGGCAAAGTCGCGTTATTTGAGTTCGAAGATTAAAAACAGTAGTAACGTAATTAAAACGACTTGGAATATTATTAATAGTGAAACGGGAAGGTCTAGTAACCGAAATACTGACTATAGCCTGTCAATTAATGACAACATAATAAAATCAGACTCACAAGTCGCCGTGGCCTTTGAAAATTTCTTTTCAGATATTCCCGTTTCAACTACTAAATCCCTAAACTCATCACCTTCTGTTGCTGAGTCTTTGCTTAAGGAAAATGTTAATGTTTGCGAGTCGGAATTTCATTTTGAACATATTACCTGTAGAGATATAATTAAAACCTTTCACACTTTAAATGTAAAAAAGACTGCAGATCTGTGGGGTAATTCTGTAGAAGTTGCTAAGTCTATTATAGACATTGTAGCACCTACTTTAGCTCTTATCTTTAATAATTGTATTGACTGTGGGGAGTTTCCTGACCTTATGAAAAATAGTAAAATAATACCGTTGTTTAAATCAGGTAGTACATCAGACCCCTCAAATTATAGACCTATTTCAGTACTACCTACCTTTAGTAAAATTTTTGAGAAATTAATTTTAGACCAATTGCAAAGATTTTTTAATAAACATAAATTACTACATAGCAAACAGTTCGGTTTTACAAGGGGCCGTTCGACTACTGATGCCGGTGTTGAACTGTTAGGACATATTTATAATGCATGGGAAGATAAATGCGATGCCTTGGGCATTTTTTGTGATTTGTCCAAGGCATTCGATTGCGTTTTTCATGAAACGTTAATCAGGAAACTCCGCCACTACGGGATCCGGAACACCGCTCTGGATCTTCTTATTTCATACTTGAGTAATAGGATTCAGAGCGTTGACGTCAATGGGAAAAGATCTCCCGGATCTATAGTAAGAATGGGAGTCCCACAGGGCTCAATTCTTGGTCCTTTCTTGTTTCTTATTTACATTAATGACTTGCCTTACCTCATAAAGGATAATCATGATATAGTGTTGTTTGCAGATGACACTTCACTTTTGTTTAAACTTAAACGTCAGCAGCTGGTTACTGACGATGTAAATAGCGCGATCTCAAAAGTAGTTCACTGGTTTAATGTTAATAATTTACTTCTAAATGAAAAAAAAACCAAATGCATTAAGTTTACGCTACCTCACGTTAGGCAGGTGAAAACTAATGTGTTAATAAAGGGCGAAGAATTGAATCCTGAAGATAGCACTGTATTCTTGGGCTTGACTTTGGATGCTAAGCTTCAGTGGGGCCCACATGTAGATAAACTGTCAAAAAAGCTAAGCTCCGCAGCATATGCTGTTAGAAAAATTCGTAATTTAACTGACATAGAGACAGCCCGTTTAGTGTACTTTAGCTATTTTCATAGTGTAATGTCGTACGGTATTCTGTTATGGGGAAATGCTGCCGACATTCAGACTATCTTTGTTTTGCAGAAAAGAGCTGTTCGATCAATTTATAAATTAAGTCCAAGACACTCTCTCAGAGAGAAATTTAAGGAGATTAATGTAATGACTGTGCCTTCTCAGTATATTTTTGAAAATCTATTATATGCCCATAAAAATATAAAATTATTTAAAAAATACAGTGATATCCATAATATAAATACTAGAAACAAACACAAATTTGTTGTACCTACAACAAGGCTCAAGAAAATAGGTGGCTCGTTTCGATGTCAATGTATACGCTTTTATAATAAACTTCCAAGCCACGTTCAAGATCTAAGCCTTAATAAATTCAAATCATTCATTAAACGTAAGTTGTGCCAGAAAGCCTTTTATACTGTTAAAGATTATATTGAGGACAAAAAGGCTTGGGATTGAGCTGCTCCAATTTTTGTACATATTGAGGTAGTTTATTTTTATTGTTTTTTTTTTTTTGTTTTTGCTAACTTTATTATTTTATAAACAGTGACATTTAATTATTATTTTATACACAATGACAGGAATATTTACTTGTAAAGTATTATATTATTTTAATTATTGTGAATGTGAAGACTATGTGGGTTATTGCATAATATTTTTTTTTCCCTTTCTTTTATTCTCAGTTAGTGTTAATCATGGTCTGGCAGTTTGAGTCATATAAGTGGCCTACCCAAATGGCCTTTCTTTGGTATTGATAGTCGCATCGTTGAGCTCCTTATATTCTGAGTAGAGCTGCACGATTACTGACAAATGCGTGCACTGACTGGTCAGGTCCACTCAACCTGTGTGGTTCTTTCCTCAAAAGACCATTTCAGACACCAATCTACATGGTCTTCACATGATCTGACCAAGATTATGTCTGGACTTTAAAAGAGACTATGACCTCTGAGTTTGTTTCGGCCTTTCTTCTCAGAGTAGTCAGATAGGAAACGCCGACCTCATCTAGTTTTTAAAATATGATTGACGTGTAAAAGTGTTTGTACAAACCTACTTACAGAAATAAAATCATTTATCATTTATCATTTATCAAACCTTTCAATTATGTCTGGTCGCGGTAAAGGTGGCAAGGTGAAGGGAAAGGCAAAGTCCCGTTCCAACCGTGCTGGTCTCCAGTTCCCTGTGGGTCGTATTCACAGGCTGCTGCGTAACGGTAACTACGCCGAACGCGTGGGTGCCGGCGCCCCCGTCTACTTGGCCGCCGTGATGGAGTATCTGGCTGCTGAGGTCCTCGAGTTGGCAGGCAACGCCGCGAGAGACAACAAGAAGACCAGGATCATCCCGCGTCATCTTCAATTGGCCATCCGCAACGACGAGGAGCTGAACAAGCTGCTCTCCGGTGTGACGATCGCTCAAGGTGGTGTGCTGCCGAACATCCAGGCCGTGCTACTGCCCAAGAAGACCGAGAAGAAGGCGTAAACGTGGTGCTGCCGCGCGCGACATCCGGTGCGTGTGGTGCTTCGTGCGAGTGCCCCGCAAGCGTATTTCGATATATAGGCATTATAATATATCTATCATGTCGATTGCGCGATGCTCTCCGCTCGTATGCATTGCACAAAACAAAAGGCCCTTTTCAGGGCCACAATATGATTCGTCAAATATTACAACAAAGACGGTTTCTTTATCAGTGTTGTGGTCAAACAAAAACGTAAACCAATAACTAACCTACCTACCTACCTACCTACCTACCTACCTACATGAGTTAATTAAGTACTCGTCACAAGCAGTATAATAAATGAGCACTACAAAACGCAAAAGTCTGTATGCACCTAAGTAAGTATAACAGAAATTATGGTGGTGTTTTATACATTACGGTAACATAGTTTGTTTACATAACAAATAACACAGAGGACTGTAGTAGAATATGATAATTTTACTAAATAACGTGACCAGGAAAAGGTTTCGAAACCTTTTATAATCATAAATTATTATCTATGATAATATTAAATCTTTTTAGAAATTTCAAAATAATGCATTACTTATTATGAAATAGGTACATAGTAGTATATAACCAGCGACAATGTTGTTGGGTAAGTAACTTTTGTACCTAGTCTAATTAATGTATTTTATTATGTTTTAATTAGAGAATGTAGATTTTCTTGAATTATTTTCTATTTTATTTTTCTATTACATTTTGAATAATGACGAACACGAGCATCACCCCGCCCCCTTCGCCTTCCTCCCGGGCATCCCCTCTCCCCGCGCGCGATCTACACTCTGGCTTAGGAGCGTTGTGATTGGTCCGCCGCAGTGTCGATTTTCTCACCGTTTGCCGCAACTGTGCGCCGTGAGCATCGGTATAAATACAACTGTTCGTTATTGTTTTTAAACAAACAAATAAACATTCTGCGCTCGAAGCTCGCTGCGGAAGGACGTGTGTTGCGCTGCTCTCGCTGTGCCCCGCTCTCCCGCTGCTGCTCTTTCGTGCTCGGTACGTTACGCTCGCGTAACGCTCTCGTAGTCGCCCCGACTACAACCGATCGTCGATTGATTAGATTGATTAATTTATTAATTAATTTAATTGAAAGACAATAGATCAAAAAAAGTGCCTTTTTCAAGGCAAGCGTTTCTTTAACAGTTTGTTCAGAGAGTAGCTTCATTAGGCCCCTTCTGGGCAAAACCACAGTTTCGTGGTCCTCGGTGGAAACCTTACGGTGTTAACGAAACCGAGTGGGGTGTTGACCCAAACGCACCCGCCGAACCCCTTCAGGGGGAGGCAGTAAATTGGACGGGTCCCAGAGTTAACCGGCCTTGGGGGATCTCCTAGTCGGCTCTGGTGGCAGTTTTCCTTCCGCAGCTACTCACCTAGTGTCTCTAGGGTGTGTCTACACCCTTCGCGCTAGACTGGAAAGGGCCCCCTTGCACAATAAGATTGGCAACGGGATCACAAGCTTAGGGCTCACCAATAGGCTACACATCCTCCCTGTCTGCACCCGACAGGGAGGGAAACACATCCCCGGGCCAATCCACCCGGGGAGCTAGGTATAGGGAAAGATAGGTAGAAGTTTAGTGGAGACGGCTCCAAAATTCCTCCCTATTAGGAACCACCTTAAAACCGCTATGGAGGACGCCATTATTTTGGCGTTCTTCAGAGAGGTCCTTTTTAAGGACCCAGCCTTCTTGCAAAGATATGGAGTACAGCTCGCTCAACTAAAGAGCCAGCCTTCTGCTGGCATCGATAAGTTCAGCGATGTACTCGCGAACCAGCAGGCGGAAGAGGACTTCCAGAGTCCCTCCCCTAGTCCGATCGTGTCTATGGACACCTCCGCACCCGCGGACAATCTCGCGCCAAGTCCGTGCACGTCAGACTCCGAAGAGTCCAGCTCTTCCTCCTCGTCTTCTTCTCCCTCTGCCAAGTCAGGGGTCCTAACCTCTGGACCTGGCAAGAGGAAGAAGTCGAAGAGTAAGTCGGGCCAGGCGTCCAAGATAGTGGCGTACGAGCCTCCCTCGACCCCTATCCCTTCTGCCCCCGTGGCATCCACCTCAGTGGCCCCTACCGCGGCCCCTCCTACCGTTACTCCGTCACCGGTCCCGGCGTCTTCCACGCAAGACCAAGACGGTTTCACTCTTGTTTCTGCCTCTAAGAAGGCATCCCGTCCTCCGCCCATTGTCATCCAGGACAAGGGTAAATGGACGGAAATTTCTAAATGGTGTGTTGATCAGCGGATCAACTTCACCAGCGCGGTCAGTACCCAACCGGGTATTAAAGTTACAGTTCCCACTTCTAACGATTTTAGGGAACTAACCAAGACACTTCGGGTGAGAGGCATCTCATACCACTCTTATACCCTCCCCGAAGAGCGTCAGACGCGTGTGGTGATCCGTAGGATCCCCAGTGAGATTGCCACCGCTGACATAAAGTCGGACTTAGAGCGACAGGCTATTCCTGTCCTCGAAGTCCACAGGATGCACCGCTCTAGAGGCGGTTCACCATACGACATGGTTCTTGTCGTATGCTCTCAAGTTGAAGGGCATCACCCTATTTTCAAGGTCGCTTCGATCTGCAGCCTCAAAGGCTTTGATATCCAGAAGCCCCATAAATCAAGCATTATCGGACAATGCCATCGTTGCCAATTATACGGTCACGCGCAGAAGAACTGCTTCGCGAAACCCAGGTGCGTCAAGTGCCTGGGTGAGCATGGCACGTCTGAATGCTCGCGACCAAAAGACCGTGCCCTCTGCACCGAACCTCCCAGTTGTGTTCTTTGCGGCCAACAAGGCCACCCAGCCAACTACCGTGGCTGCCCTAAGGCACCAAAATCTTCTTCCTCGAAGTTGACCAAGCGTTACGACGCGAGGCAACAGAGAGACAACCAGGGGGGATTCTCCTCCTCTCTGTCCCAACCTCCGCAACGACTGAGCCCCCAAAGGTCCAGTCCGTGGAACTATTTTAACCACCAGCAGGCCTTCCCTGCCTTCGGCCAATACATGGCTCCTCCCCCCCCTCAACCTATCCCACGGTTGATGGACCCTCGACTTCGCGCTCATAGCGCTCAGCAACAACAATCTACCGCCGCCGGTAGGAGCGCGCCTCTCGCGCCCCCAGTGGCCCGCGTGCCAGAGCCTGCTTCCAAAGCCGCTCCCCCTCTCAACACTCGCGCACCTCCTCAACCCGCGGCCACTCCAGTGGTCGCATCATCACCTAACACCTTCGATGCGTTTAATGTGATCTCGAGCACATTCAACATCTTTCTTTCGCCCCGCGCCAAGAAAATGGCCAGCGAAATAATCGTAGCCCGAAACTCCTGCGATCTATCGGAGATCCAGCGAATTTATCACGCGTATCCCGAGATCACGCAAGCCCTAGAGTCCATCGCGTATAGGAAACCATAATGTATAATACGGCCCCCGCGAGAACTAAACTCAGATCATTAAAGTTAGGCTTTTTCAATGCCAACGGCATTAGAGAACAACGCGACGAAATCGCTGTGTTCCTCCGCGACCATCGGTTAGATATTCTCCTAGTACAGGAAACTTTCCTCAAGCCTTGTCATCGAGACCCGTCAATTGCGAACTATCGCGTAGTTCGCAATGACAGGACTCGATGCCACAGGGGCGGCACCCTGATTTACTATAGGACTCCTCTCCATTGCATCCCGCTCGATGCTCCGACAACTCTCTCGTGTCTTGAAGTGTCTGCATGCAAAATAGCAATGTCAGGTCATCAACCGATTACGATAGTTTCGGCTTACATGCCGCCCACCGCGACCACGAGCCCAGACGGTCTTCAAATGCTGTCTCGCGATCTTTCGATTCTTTTCGGCCTGAGTGAATCCGTTATCGTAGCGGGTGATCTCAACGCCAAACATCCGTCCTGGAATTGTAATACCACCACGTTTCGAGGCCAACATCTGTTTGACCTCACCGCCGTTTTAAATTTCGATATCATCGGCCCGATGAATCCTACTCACTACCCCCATATCCCCAGTCAATCCCCGGACATATTGGACATAGCGCTCCTAAAGAATATCAACCTACGGTTGGATTCGATAGAGGCGATGGACGAACTGACTTCTGACCACCGGCCGGTCGTCTTAAGACTGGCCCCTCGCGACGGACTCCTTGACCCTGACCAACCCCCCCTCACGAAAGTAGTCACGGACTGGCGGAAAGTAAGCGACCGACTGAAATCCACCACATCCCCGATACTGGATTCTATCCCCGATCAGTTTGACTCGATCGCCGACACGACGGCCGCGATCGACTCACTCACGGAACACGTACAATCAGTCCTGAGCGATTGCTCGAAGCAGGTTCCGGCGATGGACCCCCATCGCCGAAAGCTGCCGGACGATGTGCGTGAACTGCTGACTGAGAAGAACGCGGCCACTCGTGCATACAGTGTCTTTCCCTGTGACGCTAACAAAGTCTTCATGCGCCAATTACAGAAATCTGTAAGGAAGCGAATGAAAGAACTGCGTGAGGCTAACTGGGACAAGATGCTGGGCGAACTAGAGCCCACTCATCTTGCCTTCTGGGAGCTTCAGAGGAAACTCAGATCCCCGCAAGTAGCTTCAATGCCCCCTCTGACACGACCCGACAGGACGATAGCATTCGACGACACCGACAAGGCTGAATGCCTGGCTGACACTCTCGAGACTCAGTGCTCGCCCAGCTCTCAACCAGTAGACCAAGCTCACCTCGCTGAGGTGGACGCTGAAGTCGAACGTAGGGCGAATCTCCCTCCGGTCGAAGACCCTGATTGTCCTCTGGCTCCCGTCACCCCAGACGAAGTGCACGACATTATCAAGGGTCTGAAAACCCGTAAATCTCCCGGATCAGACGGAATCACCAACAGGGTGCTCCAGCTGTTCCCCGCTCACCTGATCATGCTAATGACCACCATCTTCAATGGCGCTCTTAGCAACAACATTTTTCCTCAAGCTTGGAAAAGTGCCACGGTCATCGGTATCCCGAAGCCCGGCAAACCTAAGACCGAACCTTCCAGTTACCGACCCATCAGTCTGCTCAACGTCTTCGGCAAAGTCTATGAGAGGCTTATTTATAAGCGTCTCAGAGACTATGCCGAGACGAAGGGCCTCATCCCAAACGAACAGTTCGGGTTCAGATCCCAACATTCGTGCGTACAACAGGTCCACCGTATCGTCGAGCATGTAAGCGCTGGCTTCCAGCGCGGGCTCATGACGGGTGCTGTGTTCTTCGACATTGCGAAAGCGTTCGACAAAGTCTGGCACAACGGCTTAATATATAAGCTCTACAAACTCGGTGTGCCCGATCGTCTCGTGCTCATCTTACGAGACTTTTTGTCGGACCGCACCTTCCGCTATCGCATCGAGGGTGCGCTATCCTCCCCCCATCCGCTCCGCGCAGGCGTCCCTCAGGGCGCTGTGCTGGCACCGCTGATATTCACTATATTCACTAGTGATATCCCCAAATGTAGAAAGGCGCAGTTAGCTCTGTTCGCAGACGACACGGCCATCTACTACTCCGGCCTCAGGCAAGACAATATCGCCCGCATCCTTCAGGCCGAAGTCAACAGACTCGCGGCCTGGTTCAGGAAGTGGAGGATTGAAGTCAACCCTGATAAGAGCCAGGGGGTCCTATTCTGTAGGCCCCGGCGATCACCCGCCCTGCCCCAACCGATCACCATGTTCGGCAAGCCTATCCCTTGGGAGAAGCGAGCCAAATATCTCGGTGTGGTCTTAGACCATCACATGACGTTCGGCGAGCACATAAAACAGGTGCGCTCGCGCGCCAGTTTTGCTCTCGGCCGACTACACTCCGTACTCAACCCGCGCAGCAAGTTGTCCCTTAAGTGCAAATTGCGTATTTACACCGCGTGCATTCGACCGATCATGACTTACGCCTGCGTAGTCTTCGCTCACGCAAAGTCATATCACATCCATAAGATGCAGACGCTTCAAAACCGATTTCTCCGTAGAATTACGAAAGCTCCTTGGTTCGTTCGGAACGAACAACTTCACGTAGACCTTAAGATGCCTACCATCAAACAGTTTATGAAGCGCCTTGCAAAGCGCTTTTTCGAATCCGCGGAACGTCATCGCAACCCCTTGGTTGTGCAGGCCGCTAGTTACAGGCCTTCTGCCATTAGTCAGACTCGCCGACCGAGGCACACTCTCTTAGATCCGGATGACCCCATCACTCTCCTTCAGGAAAGCAATAGGGCCACGAGTACAGTGCACAAATCACACAAACCGACCTTCCGTCCTCGCCGCCGAGGTACCACGCGAACTTCCCGAATAAATGGTAATAAAAGTCCTCCCCCCCGTCCCTTGAATGTCGATGCGCCAGCCGCCCGGTTAGAGGCTGAGAGCGCCGTAGCAATAAATATAATATCCCCTGATAATAATCATGATCAAAATGTTGATCCAGCCCGTCCCCAAATTGTTAGTAATTTTGTGATCCCCCAACGACGCCCTGAGCCGAGGTCCGTACCCCACAGGGGGTGCCCTTAGTGCGCTGTCGTTTAGTTTTTAATATATATAATTTGCGCCCTGGCTGGAGGCTTTAAGATTAAAAACCTTAGGGCAGCCACAGGAATATCCGGTTAAGTAGCAACGACCTCTCTAGGTCTGCTACGAGATGCCATTAAAAAAAAAAAAAAAAAAAAAAAAAAAAAAATTGTTTTTAAACATACTGCGACTGAACTCCGTTTCGGTAGCACGTGTACTCGACAATCTCATAATGCCGCCCAAGACAAGTGGTAAAGCCGCCAAGAAGTCTGGCAAAGCCCAGAAGAACATCTCCAAGACCGACAAGAAGAAGAAGAAGCACAAGAGGAAGGAGAGTTACGCCATCTATATCTACAAGGTCCTGAAGCAGGTGCACCCCGACACCGGTATCTCCAGCAAGGCCATGTCTATCATGAACTCGTTCGTGAACGACATCTTCGAGCGTATCGCCGCCGAAGCGTCCCGTCTCGCCCACTACAACAAGAGGTCGACCATCACGTCCAGGGAGGTGCAGACTTCCGTCAGGCTCCTGCTGCCCGGCGAGCTCGCCAAGCACGCCGTCAGTGAAGGCACCAAGGCCGTCACCAAATACACCAGCTCCAAGTGAGCGGTCGATCGGTCGGTAGCTGGCTAGCAAGAGCCGCCGCCGACGCTCCATCTCGACGCCGCCTCGTGTTTGTGTACAGTGTTAAACCCAGTGCGCTTGTTCGTGTGTCTTGTTGTTGACTGTGGTGCGTGTTAATTGTGTTAGTGTCATCGTAATGTGCATACATACACACATACCTACCTACCAGTTGTGTGTGTCATGTATGTACGTACGAGACGCGCACGATGCACGTGCCACGAGCTGCAACACCACGACAAACGCCTGGACGCGCACGCACACCGTGGGATGGCAGGAGTAAAACCAAAAGGCCCTTTTCAGGGCCACAAATATGTTCATGTGATAAAAATTCACGTTTCTTTAAACTTGATGACAGTCAAAACGTTACAATTTACATACCTAAGTACCTAAAACACTACCTACTACTCGTACCGCTTACTTACTTACTTACTTACTTACTTACTTACAATGCAACATGCACAGGAAACTTAGCCCTCGTAAAAACGATAGCTCACTAAGATGCAAGTTAATGAGACTGCAGCAGTCTTAACATAGATTATTTTAATAACAACAGCCTACATAAATAAGCACCTCACCTAGGTAGGTAGTTTCTCAACACTTTTCGAATATTACACACACAGCGTAGTAAAAGTTAATGTAAAACTAAATTAAGTAATAAAATTGTAAGTATTTGTTGTTTTTGACACTAATGTATTTTCATAAAAGTGATGCATGCACTTTTAGTAACATTTATTTATATGTGATTTTAGGTATTTTATGAATATTAAATTCGTTGTTATAATTTATAACAATCTTAGTTAGCTCGTTGTACTAAAGATGGCGCGCATAGTCGAGCGCGCTCCTGCCCGCTACGTTGCTCTTGTACAGCCTATAAATAGTCGCAACGAATATAAATCGTGTTATTCTCTCTCGTACGTTCGTATTCTGCGCTCGAAGCTCGCTGCGGAAGGACGTGTGTTGCGCTGCTCTCGCTGTGCCCCGCTCTCCCGCTGCTGCTCTTTCGTGCTCGGTACGTTACGCTCGCGTAACGCTCTCGTAGTCGCCCGGACTACAACCGATCGTCGATTGATTAGATTGATTAATTTATTAATTAATTTAATTGAAAGACAATAGATCAAAAAAAGTGCCTTTTTCAAGGCAAGCGTTTCTTTAACAGTTTGTTCAGAGAGTAGCTTCATTAGGCCCCTTCTGGGCAAAACCACAGTTTCGTGGTCCTCGGTGGAAACCTTACGGTGTTAACGAAACCGAGTGGGGTGTTGACCCAAACGCACCCGCCGAACCCCTTCAGGGGGAGGCAGTAAATTGGACGGGTCCCAGAGTTAACCGGCCTTGGGGGATCTCCTAGTCGGCTCTGGTGGCAGTTTTCCTTCCGCAGCTACTCACCTAGTGTCTCTAGGGTGTGTCTACACCCTTCGCGCTAGACTGGAAAGGGCCCCCTTGCACAATAAGATTGGCAACGGGATCACAAGCTTAGGGCTCACCAATAGGCTACACATCCTCCCTGTCTGCACCCGACAGGGAGGGAAACACATCCCCGGGCCAATCCACCCGGGGAGCTAGGTATAGGGAAAGATAGGTAGAAGTTTAGTGGAGACGGCTCCAAAATTCCTCCCTATTAGGAACCACCTTAAAACCGCTATGGAGGACGCCATTATTTTGGCGTTCTTCAGAGAGGTCCTTTTTAAGGACCCAGCCTTCTTGCAACGATATGGAGTACAGCTCGCTCAACTAAAGAGCCAGCCTTCTGCTGGCATCGATAAGTTCAGCGATGTACTCGCGAACCAGCAGGCGGAAGAGGACTTCCAGAGTCCCTCCCCTAGTCCGATCGTGTCTATGGACACCTCCGCACCCGCGGACAATCTCGCGCCAAGTCCGTGCACGTCAGACTCCGAAGAGTCCAGCTCTTCCTCCTCGTCTTCTTCTCCCTCTGCCAAGTCAGGGGTCCTAACCTCTGGACCTGGCAAGAGGAAGAAGTCGAAGAGTAAGTCGGGCCAGGCGTCCAAGATAGTGGCGTACGAGCCTCCCTCGACCCCTATCCCTTCTGCCCCCGTGGCATCCACCTCAGTGGCCCCTACCGCGGCCCCTCCTACCGTTACTCCGTCACCGGTCCCGGCGTCTTCCACGCAAGACCAAGACGGTTTCACTCTTGTTTCTGCCTCTAAGAAGGCATCCCGTCCTCCGCCCATTGTCATCCAGGACAAGGGTAAATGGACGGAAATTTCTAAATGGTGTGTTGATCAGCGGATCAACTTCACCAGCGCGGTCAGTACCCAACCGGGTATTAAAGTTACAGTTCCCACTTCTAACGATTTTAGGGAACTAACCAAGACACTTCGGGTGAGAGGCATCTCATACCACTCTTATACCCTCCCCGAAGAGCGTCAGACGCGTGTGGTGATCCGTAGGATCCCCAGTGAGATTGCCACCGCTGACATAAAGTCGGACTTAGAGCGACAGGCTATTCCTGTCCTCGAAGTCCACAGGATGCACCGCTCTAGAGGCGGTTCACCATACGACATGGTTCTTGTCGTATGCTCTCAAGTTGAAGGGCATCACCCTATTTTCAAGGTCGCTTCGATCTGCAGCCTCAAAGGCTTTGATATCCAGAAGCCCCATAAATCAAGCATTATCGGACAATGCCATCGTTGCCAATTATACGGTCACGCGCAGAAGAACTGCTTCGCGAAACCCAGGTGCGTCAAGTGCCTGGGTGAGCATGGCACGTCTGAATGCTCGCGACCAAAAGACCGTGCCCTCTGCACCGAACCTCCCAGTTGTGTTCTTTGCGGCCAACAAGGCCACCCAGCCAACTACCGTGGCTGCCCTAAGGCACCAAAATCTTCTTCCTCGAAGTTGACCAAGCGTTACGACGCGAGGCAACAGAGAGACAACCAGGGGGGATTCTCCTCCTCTCTGTCCCAACCTCCGCAACGACTGAGCCCCCAAAGGTCCAGTCCGTGGAACTATTTTAACCACCAGCAGGCCTTCCCTGCCTTCGGCCAATACATGGCTCCTCCCCCCCCTCAACCTATCCCACGGTTGATGGACCCTCGACTTCGCGCTCATAGCGCTCAGCAACAACAATCTACCGCCGCCGGTAGGAGCGCGCCTCTCGCGCCCCCAGTGGCCCGCGTGCCAGAGCCTGCTTCCAAAGCCGCTCCCCCTCTCAACACTCGCGCACCTCCTCAACCCGCGGCCACTCCAGTGGTCGCATCATCACCTAACACCTTCGATGCGTTTAATGTGATCTCGAGCACATTCAACATCTTTCTTTCGCCCCGCGCCAAGAAAATGGCCAGCGAAATAATCGTAGCCCGAAACTCCTGCGATCTATCGGAGATCCAGCGAATTTATCACGCGTATCCCGAGATCACGCAAGCCCTAGAGTCCATCGCGTATAGGAAACCATAATGTATAATACGGCCCCCGCGAGAACTAAACTCAGATCATTAAAGTTAGGCTTTTTCAATGCCAACGGCATTAGAGAACAACGCGACGAAATCGCTGTGTTCCTCCGCGACCATCGGTTAGATATTCTCCTAGTACAGGAAACTTTCCTCAAGCCTTGTCATCGAGACCCGTCAATTGCGAACTATCGCGTAGTTCGCAATGACAGGACTCGATGCCACAGGGGCGGCACCCTGATTTACTATAGGACTCCTCTCCATTGCATCCCGCTCGATGCTCCGACAACTCTCTCGTGTCTTGAAGTGTCTGCATGCAAAATAGCAATGTCAGGTCATCAACCGATTACGATAGTTTCGGCTTACATGCCGCCCACCGCGACCACGAGCCCAGACGGTCTTCAAATGCTGTCTCGCGATCTTTCGATTCTTTTCGGCCTGAGTGAATCCGTTATCGTAGCGGGTGATCTCAACGCCAAACATCCGTCCTGGAATTGTAATACCACCACGTTTCGAGGCCAACATCTGTTTGACCTCACCGCCGTTTTAAATTTCGATATCATCGGCCCGATGAATCCTACTCACTACCCCCATATCCCCAGTCAATCCCCGGACATATTGGACATAGCGCTCCTAAAGAATATCAACCTACGGTTGGATTCGATAGAGGCGATGGACGAACTGACTTCTGACCACCGGCCGGTCGTCTTAAGACTGGCCCCTCGCGACGGACTCCTTGACCCTGACCAACCCCCCCTCACGAAAGTAGTCACGGACTGGCGGAAAGTAAGCGACCGACTGAAATCCACCACATCCCCGATACTGGATTCTATCCCCGATCAGTTTGACTCGATTGCCGACACGACGGCCGCGATCGACTCACTCACGGAACACGTACAATCAGTCCTGAGCGATTGCTCGAAGCAGGTTCCGGCGATGGACCCCCATCGCCGAAAGCTGCCGGACGATGTGCGTGAACTGCTGACTGAGAAGAACGCGGCCACTCGTGCATACAGTGTCTTTCCCTGTGACGCTAACAAAGTCTTCATGCGCCAATTACAGAAATCTGTAAGGAAGCGAATGAAAGAACTGCGTGAGGCTAACTGGGACAAGATGCTGGGCGAACTAGAGCCCACTCATCTTGCCTTCTGGGAGCTTCAGAGGAAACTCAGATCCCCGCAAGTAGCTTCGATGCCCCCTCTGACACGACCCGACAGGACGATAGCATTCGACGACACCGACAAGGCTGAATGCCTGGCTGACACTCTCGAGACTCAGTGCTCGCCCAGCTCTCAACCAGTAGACCAAGCTCACCTCGCTGAGGTGGACGCTGAAGTCGAACGTAGGGCGAATCTCCCTCCGGTCGAAGACCCTGATTGTCCTCTGGCTCCCGTCACCCCAGACGAAGTGCACGACATTATCAAGGGTCTGAAAACCCGTAAATCTCCCGGATCAGACGGAATCACCAACAGGGTGCTCCAGCTGTTCCCCGCTCACCTGATCATGCTAATGACCACCATCTTCAATGGCGCTCTTAGCAACAACATTTTTCCTCAAGCTTGGAAAAGTGCCACGGTCATCGGTATCCCGAAGCCCGGCAAACCTAAGACCGAACCTTCCAGTTACCGACCCATCAGTCTGCTCAACGTCTTCGGCAAAGTCTATGAGAGGCTTATTTATAAGCGTCTCAGAGACTATGCCGAGACGAAGGGCCTCATCCCAAACGAACAGTTCGGGTTCAGATCCCAACATTCGTGCGTACAACAGGTCCACCGTATCGTCGAGCATGTAAGCGCTGGCTTCCAGCGCGGGCTCATGACGGGTGCTGTGTTCTTCGACATTGCGAAAGCGTTCGACAAAGTCTGGCACAACGGCTTAATATATAAGCTCTACAAACTCGGTGTGCCCGATCGTCTCGTGCTCATCTTACGAGACTTTTTGTCGGACCGCACCTTCCGCTATCGCATCGAGGGTGCGCTATCCTCCCCCCATCCGCTCCGCGCAGGCGTCCCTCAGGGCGCTGTGCTGGCACCGCTGATATTCACTATATTCACTAGTGATATCCCCAAATGTAGAAAGGCGCAGTTAGCTCTGTTCGCAGACGACACGGCCATCTACTACTCCGGCCTCAGGCAAGACAATATCGCCCGCATCCTTCAGGCCGAAGTCAACAGACTCGCGGCCTGGTTCAGGAAGTGGAGGATTGAAGTCAACCCTGATAAGAGCCAGGGGGTCCTATTCTGTAGGCCCCGGCGATCACCCGCCCTGCCCCAACCGATCACCATGTTCGGCAAGCCTATCCCTTGGGAGAAGCGAGCCAAATATCTCGGTGTGGTCTTAGACCATCACATGACGTTCGGCGAGCACATAAAACAGGTGCGCTCGCGCGCCAGTTTTGCTCTCGGCCGACTACACTCCGTACTCAACCCGCGCAGCAAGTTGTCCCTTAAGTGCAAATTGCGTATTTACACCGCGTGCATTCGACCGATCATGACTTACGCCTGCGTAGTCTTCGCTCACGCAAAGTCATATCACATCCATAAGATGCAGACGCTTCAAAACCGATTTCTCCGTAGAATTACGAAAGCTCCTTGGTTCGTTCGGAACGAACAACTTCACGTAGACCTTAAGATGCCTACCATCAAACAGTTTATGAAGCGCCTTGCAAAGCGCTTTTTCGAATCCGCGGAACGTCATCGCAACCCCTTGGTTGTGCAGGCCGCTAGTTACAGGCCTTCTGCCATTAGTCAGACTCGCCGACCGAGGCACACTCTCTTAGATCCGGATGACCCCATCACTCTCCTTCAGGAAAGCAATAGGGCCACGAGTACAGTGCACAAATTACACAAACCGACCTTCCGTCCTCGCCGCCGAGGTACCACGCGAACTTCCCGAGTAAATGGTAATAAAAGTCCTCCCCCCCGTCCCTTGAATGTCGATGCGCCAGCCGCCCGGTTAGAGGCTGAGAGCGCCGTAGCAATAAATATAATATCCCCTGATAATAATCATGATCAAAATGTTGATCCAGCCCGTCCCCAAATTGTTAGTAATTTTGTGATCCCCCAACGACGCCCTGAGCCGAGGTCCGTACCCCACAGGGGGTGCCCTTAGTGCGCTGTCGTTTAGTTTTTAATATATATAATTTGCGCCCTGGCTGGAGGCTTTAAGATTAAAAACCTTAGGGCAGCCACAGGAATATCCGGTTAAGTAGCAACGACCTCTCTAGGTCTGCTACGAGATGCCATACCAAAAAAAAAAAAAAAAAAAAAATCTCGTACGTTCGAAGTGTGTAGGTCCGCGCGCGTCCGTTGCGTGTATCTATAAAAAGTTGGTTATAAGATTGATTATTAATATCTATCTCTCGTTCTTCCGTGTTTACAATGGCGCGTACTAAGCAGACCGCTCGTAAATCCACCGGTGGTAAGGCGCCGAGGAAGCAGCTCGCCACCAAGGCTGCGCGCAAGAGCGCACCGGCCACCGGTGGCGTTAAGAAACCCCATCGCTACAGGCCCGGCACTGTGGCCCTCCGTGAGATCCGTCGCTACCAGAAGAGTACCGAACTGCTGATCCGCAAGCTTCCGTTCCAGCGTCTCGTGCGTGAGATCGCACAGGACTTCAAGACCGATCTCCGTTTCCAGAGCTCCGCTGTTATGGCGCTGCAGGAGGCTAGCGAAGCTTATCTCGTCGGTCTCTTCGAAGACACCAACCTGTGCGCGATTCACGCGAAGCGCGTCACCATCATGCCCAAGGACATCCAGTTGGCGCGCAGGATCAGAGGCGAACGCGCTTAAACTGGTGACGTCACACAATACACATCGCTCACCTTCACGTAGACTGCCTTCGTGCAGTGCAGCGTGTCTGTGACTGTGTCTGTGCGTTCACATAAAAGGCCCTTTTCAGGGCCACATATGTATCAGATTATTAAATGTTTCTCTATATCAGAAGTCACAAAAAAACGTTACCTACACTATGATCCACGTATAAGTACCTACCTACCTACCTACTTATAATATAATTAATAAAATCAATATAGGTACGTACGTACGTACCTACCTACCTACCTATACCTACTAACTATCATCTACTATGATAACTTACATGGGTAATTTAAACCATACTTATCTTTGGTTTACTAGGGACACACACAGTAAGTATACGTATATAGTTAGTTTCATACCTATACACATTAACAAAATTGAGGAAATAGTCTACCAGCTAAGATCGTTATTATAAACTACATAAGTAGTAAGTACATAATTATTATAATACAAATAATAAAAATTACAAAAATTTTGAATAACCTAATTATTTAACGAGTTATTAGTAAGTTCTGTTTTTGTTTTCGAAACCACTTCGGCCAACCAACGACGAGCGTCGGCTCGCCTCGCCCCGCGCACCTCTCGGTTCTGTCCCCCCCGCCCGCTGAGCTACGCGTTTGGTATAAATATAAGATCGTTGCGCAGCTGAAGAGAATACATACAGTCGCTCGCGTCGTTCGAGTGCGCACACCCGTGCTGTGTTTATTATCGTGTTATTTTGAAAACCACCCACTGCAAAGAAGATGACCGGTCGCGGTAAGGGAGGAAAGGGTCTGGGAAAAGGAGGAGCCAAGCGTCACAGGAAGGTACTTCGTGATAACATCCAAGGTATCACGAAGCCCGCCATCCGTCGTCTGGCTCGCAGAGGCGGCGTGAAACGTATCTCCGGTCTGATCTACGAAGAGACTCGTGGTGTGCTTAAGGTGTTCCTAGAGAACGTCATTCGCGACGCCGTCACTTACACCGAGCACGCCAAGAGGAAGACCGTCACCGCCATGGACGTCGTCTACGCTCTGAAGCGCCAGGGTCGCACCCTGTACGGTTTCGGCGGTTAAACCCGCGTGCCTGCGCAACCAGCTCTACATACTGCGGTGGACGTGTGTGTGTTGTGTTTGTTGTGAACATAATCATACCGTTCAACCTTACGTATATAGACGCGTACATAAAAAAAGGCCCTTTTCAGGGCCGCATATGGTTCGATATTATTAAATATGTTTCTTGAATGGAATTGTCTAAAAAACGTACTTACCTCTACCTACCTACCTACCTACCTACCTACCTACCTACTTACTTACTTATTTATTTATTTATTACATTAGGTAGACCCAAATCCATTAGGCACTGTCTATTACGTACCTACTTACTTACTTAGGTTATGGAGTTAGTACCTACGAGACTAATATTACCTAATGCAATTATTAAATACCGTAAGTAATTATTAGGTATAATAAATTAAATGAGTACATAATATAATGAGCTTGTATGTAATCAAAAGGGCTTACATCTATCTTAAATAACTAACCAATGGTTAAGCTGTTATTTGCAACACGCTTAGTTGACGTTGCTCTACGCGTGATGTATGTATGTATGTATGTATACTTACTGGAATTGAAAAATATAATCAAAACATTAGTAGACCATAATAAGTTGAATTGTTACGCGGTTGTAGAACATCATCTACCTACCTAGCTAGGTACGTTTCGTTCGATCGCCACACGGTGCGCGTGCCGTTTGTTTATGTCGTGTTGTCATTATATTATTGCAATTTTGATCGCATCTAATGCTGTTTTTTTTTTTTTATGTTATTTATTATTTTCCATCACTTTACTAGTCTTTATTTTATCAGACGTACTTACCTAGCTGTATATTACTTGCAGGCTACTTGCTGTGAAGAGAACGAGAACGCGGTACGTACGTACACACGGGCCAGCCAGCCACGCACTCTACTGCTGGCTGACTGGCGCGTACCGACGATATTGTCGTTTTACACATTGTTTAATACGCTTTCTGATGCGTTTATACCGATCCATGCACTGTAAACTCTTCGAAGGGCGCTCTCGTCTTTTAATATTACTATATTCATAGGTTGCACGTCCTGGACGGAGTCGTCCGTCCTTAACTGTTCGGCGGTCGCGGTGTTTTACGACGCTTCACTTTTAGGTCGATAATACCTTCGCGAGACTGTGTGATATCGACGAAATCCTGTTGCCACACAAGCTCGATATCCTCCTTGTCGACGCGTCGACCTCGATCGCCACTAACTATCACTTTTATAGAGAAAATAACGTTTTGAAGGCGACCCGACCTACGCTTAGTACGCAGTCGTCAAAATAAAACACCGCCACCGGCTAAACTGTGACCCCACGCTTCCCGAATTCGCACACCCGCATCGTCAACTTCATGACCTATCCGAAACTGTAAAAAATCATTGCACTTGGCATCGTTAACTATTATTTTTGTTTATTTTATTAGATACGTGTTAGTGAAAACTTTCAAGCGTTCGTACGAGAAAACGTCCCGCGACATCACGGCGCTCGTTACGGTAAAGTTTCGTCGTACTTAGGCGTACGTATACGAAACTAGTAAAACCTATAAGTGGCGACATCTAAGTCTCTACCTACTACTACTACGTTTTAACATTGTGTGTGTGTTGTGTGAAGTCAATCAATTTTAATTATATCTACAATGGCAGACACCGCAGTCGCTACCGAGGCTCCCGCGCCCGCTACACCAGCAAAGAAGCAGGCGAGGCAGGCCGGCGCCGCCGCGAAAAAACCGAAGGCGAAGCCGACTCATCCCAAAACATCTGAGATGGTCAACAGCGCTATCAAGGAGATGAAAGAGCGCAGCGGATCTTCCCTGCAGGCGATCAAGAAGTACATCGCCGCGCAATACAAGGTCGACGCGGAGAAACTGGCTCCGTTCATCAGGAAATATTTGAAGAGCGCCGTCGAATCTGGCGCGCTGATCCAGACCAAGGGCAAGGGTGCCTCCGGTTCGTTCAAGCTGGAGTCGAAATCGACCGCGTCCAAGAAACCCGCCGGCGCAGCTGGCAAGGCCGCCGGCAAGGCGCCCGCCGCCGCCGCGAAGGCGAAGAAGGCGACCGCCTCTGCGGCCGGCGCCAAGACCAAGAAGGCAGCAGCCGCCGCCGCGGCCGCCTCACCTTCGAAATCCAAGGCATCGGCCGCCGCCGCCGCCAAGGACAAGAAGGCCGCCGCCGCCGCTAAGAAGAAGCCGGCACCCAAGAAGGCCGCCGCCCCCGCTAAAGCGAAGGGAGGCGCCGCCCCTAAGGCTAAAAAGACCGCAAAGCCGCCAACCAAGAAACCTAAAGCGCCTAAACCCAAGAAGGCCGCGGCTACACCCAAGTCTAAGCCGGCAGCCAAGAAAGCGTCCGCCGCTAAGAAGTAAGCTACGGTCGCGTTCGCGTTACACCGGCGACGGCGACGACGACGACGACGACAGCGGCGGCGCAGGGTCGGCTGACGACCACCACCACTACCACCATCAATAATAATAAGATAAGTGAGCGTGCGCGTCTTGCCCCTACTGTGTGTGTGTGTGTAGTGTACGTACGTACATAATCAAATATTGTGTTCTGTATGTATAATAATAATACACTGTAGAGAAAAGCGCGCGCGCGTGCTTCGTGCGTTTGTTTTCATCATCGTCCAACCGCGCGCACGCAGTACGTACGCGTCTATCGTCCTCGGGAAGGAGGGTGCGGAACGCGCTCGACGTGTCTCGAGCCGAAGTCACCGAAGATTCATCAGAAGCAAGCAGCAGCAGCAACTGAAGAAACCACGGACGGCGGCACCGAGATGCTTAGCGCGCGTGCATGCGCTCGCCAAACCAAAAAGCCCTTTTCAGGGCTAACAATACTATCATGAATATTCACAATATTCGTTTCTATAACACAGAGAGTCAAAACGTCGTAAATCACCTAATAACATACGCATAAACAAATTACCTACCTACCTAACTACCTACTGTCAGTCTAATATCTACAAAGGTACCTAAGTAAAGTAATGTATGTAATGAAATCTTAAACGAAAGAATTTCATGATGGTACTCACTTACTACATATAAATAAAAATAAAAAAAAAAAGTTTAGTTATTCAACATAATTACCTACTCACGCTCGTATACACCCCGTAGCGTAGGTGTACCTACAATACCAATAGCTAGACATGATGATAATATATTATCTCATTGAAAAGGTCTTGGCTTAGATACTTAGGTACATTTCGTTAGTTACTTAAAAAAAAAAAAAAAAATATATATACATATATATATAAGTATATATATTTTTATTTATTATATACCTATATTTATGAACAATCAAAAATCGTCACAGTTTATTTATTAAATTGTGCTAAATCTCCCTACCCACCCCCCATATCCATGGTGACTGAAGTGTACGTGACGCCGTTCGAGAGCGCGCTTGCGCGTTTTGTGAATTCGTTTCGTTAGCTGTGCGCCCCTCCCGCTGACACAGCTACAAGGCACAACTATAAAATAACGCGTACCAGCCGGATCGTGGCATTTATAACTATAATCTTACGGCGCGCGCACTTCTGTACGCGTGTTTCGTTGTTTTCGTGAGTTGTTCTATAAACAAACCTTTCAATTATGTCTGGTCGCGGTAAAGGTGGCAAGGTGAAGGGAAAGGCAAAGTCCCGTTCCAACCGTGCTGGTCTCCAGTTCCCTGTGGGTCGTATTCACAGGCTGCTGCGTAACGGTAACTACGCCGAACGCGTGGGTGCCGGCGCCCCCGTCTACTTGGCCGCCGTGATGGAGTATCTGGCTGCTGAGGTCCTCGAGTTGGCAGGCAACGCCGCGAGAGACAACAAGAAGACCAGGATCATCCCGCGTCATCTTCAATTGGCCATCCGCAACGACGAGGAGCTGAACAAGCTGCTCTCCGGTGTGACGATCGCTCAAGGTGGTGTGCTGCCGAACATCCAGGCCGTGCTACTGCCCAAGAAGACCGAGAAGAAGGCGTAAACGTGGTGCTGCCGCGCGCGACATCCGGTGCGTGTGGTGCTTCGTGCGAGTGCCCCGCAAGCGTATTTCGATATATAGGCATTATAATATATCTATCATGTCGATTGCGCGATGCTCTCCGCTCGTATGCATTGCACAAAACAAAAGGCCCTTTTCAGGGCCACAATATGATTCGTCAAATATTACAACAAAGACGGTTTCTTTATCAGTGTTGTGGTCAAACAAAAACGTAAACCAATAACTAACCTACCTACCTACCTACCTACCTACCTACCTACATGAGTTAATTAAGTACTCGTCACAAGCAGTATAATAAATGAGCACTACAAAACGCAAAAGTCTGTATGCACCTAAGTAAGTATAACAGAAATTATGGTGGTGTTTTATACATTACGGTAACATAGTTTGTTTACATAACAAATAACACAGAGGACTGTAGTAGAATATGATAATTTTACTAAATAACGTGACCAGGAAAAGGTTTCGAAACCTTTTATAATCATAAATTATTATCTATGATAATATTAAATCTTTTTAGAAATTTCAAAATAATGCATTACTTATTATGAAATAGGTACATAGTAGTATATAACCAGCGACAATGTTGTTGGGTAAGTAACTTTTGTACCTAGTCTAATTAATGTATTTTATTATGTTTTAATTAGAGAATGTAGATTTTCTTGAATTATTTTCTATTTTATTTTTCTATTACATTTTGAATAATGACGAACACGAGCATCACCCCGCCCCCTTCGCCTTCCTCCCGGGCATCCCCTCTCCCCGCGCGCGATCTACACTCTGGCTTAGGAGCGTTGTGATTGGTCCGCCGCAGTGTCGATTTTCTCACCGTTTGCCGCAACTGTGCGCCGTGAGCATCGGTATAAATACAACTGTTCGTTATTGTTTTTTTTTTTTTTTTTTTTTTTTAAATCAAACATTCTGCGCTCGAAGCTCGCTGCGGAAGGACGTGTGTTGCGCTGCTCTCGCTGTGCCCCGCTCTCCCGCTGCTGCTCTTTCGTGCTCGGTACGTTACGCTCGCGTAACGCTCTCGTAGTCGCCCCGACTACAACCGATCGTCGATTGATTAGATTGATTAATTTATTAATTAATTTAATTGAAAGACAATAGATCAAAAAAAGTGCCTTTTTCAAGGCAAGCGTTTCTTTAACAGTTTGTTCAGAGAGTAGCTTCATTAGGCCCCTTCTGGGCAAAACCACAGTTTCGTGGTCCTCGGTGGAAACCTTACGGTGTTAACGAAACCGAGTGGGGTGTTGACCCAAACGCACCCGCCGAACCCCTTCAGGGGGAGGCAGTAAATTGGACGGGTCCCAGAGTTAACCGGCCTTGGGGGATCTCCTAGTCGGCTCTGGTGGCAGTTTTCCTTCCGCAGCTACTCACCTAGTGTCTCTAGGGTGTGTCTACACCCTTCGCGCTAGACTGGAAAGGGCCCCCTTGCACAATAAGATTGGCAACGGGATCACAAGCTTAGGGCTCACCAATAGGCTACACATCCTCCCTGTCTGCACCCGACAGGGAGGGAAACACATCCCCGGGCCAATCCACCCGGGGAGCTAGGTATAGGGAAAGATAGGTAGAAGTTTAGTGGAGACGGCTCCAAAATTCCTCCCTATTAGGAACCACCTTAAAACCGCTATGGAGGACGCCATTATTTTGGCGTTCTTCAGAGAGGTCCTTTTTAAGGACCCAGCCTTCTTGCAAAGATATGGAGTACAGCTCGCTCAACTAAAGAGCCAGCCTTCTGCTGGCATCGATAAGTTCAGCGATGTACTCGCGAACCAGCAGGCGGAAGAGGACTTCCAGAGTCCCTCCCCTAGTCCGATCGTGTCTATGGACACCTCCGCACCCGCGGACAATCTCGCGCCAAGTCCGTGCACGTCAGACTCCGAAGAGTCCAGCTCTTCCTCCTCGTCTTCTTCTCCCTCTGCCAAGTCAGGGGTCCTAACCTCTGGACCTGGCAAGAGGAAGAAGTCGAAGAGTAAGTCGGGCCAGGCGTCCAAGATAGTGGCGTACGAGCCTCCCTCGACCCCTATCCCTTCTGCCCCCGTGGCATCCACCTCAGTGGCCCCTACCGCGGCCCCTCCTACCGTTACTCCGTCACCGGTCCCGGCGTCTTCCACGCAAGACCAAGACGGTTTCACTCTTGTTTCTGCCTCTAAGAAGGCATCCCGTCCTCCGCCCATTGTCATCCAGGACAAGGGTAAATGGACGGAAATTTCTAAATGGTGTGTTGATCAGCGGATCAACTTCACCAGCGCGGTCAGTACCCAACCGGGTATTAAAGTTACAGTTCCCACTTCTAACGATTTTAGGGAACTAACCAAGACACTTCGGGTGAGAGGCATCTCATACCACTCTTATACCCTCCCCGAAGAGCGTCAGACGCGTGTGGTGATCCGTAGGATCCCCAGTGAGATTGCCACCGCTGACATAAAGTCGGACTTAGAGCGACAGGCTATTCCTGTCCTCGAAGTCCACAGGATGCACCGCTCTAGAGGCGGTTCACCATACGACATGGTTCTTGTCGTATGCTCTCAAGTTGAAGGGCATCACCCTATTTTCAAGGTCGCTTCGATCTGCAGCCTCAAAGGCTTTGATATCCAGAAGCCCCATAAATCAAGCATTATCGGACAATGCCATCGTTGCCAATTATACGGTCACGCGCAGAAGAACTGCTTCGCGAAACCCAGGTGCGTCAAGTGCCTGGGTGAGCATGGCACGTCTGAATGCTCGCGACCAAAAGACCGTGCCCTCTGCACCGAACCTCCCAGTTGTGTTCTTTGCGGCCAACAAGGCCACCCAGCCAACTACCGTGGCTGCCCTAAGGCACCAAAATCTTCTTCCTCGAAGTTGACCAAGCGTTACGACGCGAGGCAACAGAGAGACAACCAGGGGGGATTCTCCTCCTCTCTGTCCCAACCTCCGCAACGACTGAGCCCCCAAAGGTCCAGTCCGTGGAACTATTTTAACCACCAGCAGGCCTTCCCTGCCTTCGGCCAATACATGGCTCCTCCCCCCCCTCAACCTATCCCACGGTTGATGGACCCTCGACTTCGCGCTCATAGCGCTCAGCAACAACAATCTACCGCCGCCGGTAGGAGCGCGCCTCTCGCGCCCCCAGTGGCCCGCGTGCCAGAGCCTGCTTCCAAAGCCGCTCCCCCTCTCAACACTCGCGCACCTCCTCAACCCGCGGCCACTCCAGTGGTCGCATCATCACCTAACACCTTCGATGCGTTTAATGTGATCTCGAGCACATTCAACATCTTTCTTTCGCCCCGCGCCAAGAAAATGGCCAGCGAAATAATCGTAGCCCGAAACTCCTGCGATCTATCGGAGATCCAGCGAATTTATCACGCGTATCCCGAGATCACGCAAGCCCTAGAGTCCATCGCGTATAGGAAACCATAATGTATAATACGGCCCCCGCGAGAACTAAACTCAGATCATTAAAGTTAGGCTTTTTCAATGCCAACGGCATTAGAGAACAACGCGACGAAATCGCTGTGTTCCTCCGCGACCATCGGTTAGATATTCTCCTAGTACAGGAAACTTTCCTCAAGCCTTGTCATCGAGACCCGTCAATTGCGAACTATCGCGTAGTTCGCAATGACAGGACTCGATGCCACAGGGGCGGCACCCTGATTTACTATAGGACTCCTCTCCATTGCATCCCGCTCGATGCTCCGACAACTCTCTCGTGTCTTGAAGTGTCTGCATGCAAAATAGCAATGTCAGGTCATCAACCGATTACGATAGTTTCGGCTTACATGCCGCCCACCGCGACCACGAGCCCAGACGGTCTTCAAATGCTGTCTCGCGATCTTTCGATTCTTTTCGGCCTGAGTGAATCCGTTATCGTAGCGGGTGATCTCAACGCCAAACATCCGTCCTGGAATTGTAATACCACCACGTTTCGAGGCCAACATCTGTTTGACCTCACCGCCGTTTTAAATTTCGATATCATCGGCCCGATGAATCCTACTCACTACCCCCATATCCCCAGTCAATCCCCGGACATATTGGACATAGCGCTCCTAAAGAATATCAACCTACGGTTGGATTCGATAGAGGCGATGGACGAACTGACTTCTGACCACCGGCCGGTCGTCTTAAGACTGGCCCCTCGCGACGGACTCCTTGACCCTGACCAACCCCCCCTCACGAAAGTAGTCACGGACTGGCGGAAAGTAAGCGACCGACTGAAATCCACCACATCCCCGATACTGGATTCTATCCCCGATCAGTTTGACTCGATCGCCGACACGACGGCCGCGGTCGACTCACTCACGGAACACGTACAATCAGTCCTGAGCGATTGCTCGAAGCAGGTTCCGGCGATGGACCCCCATCGCCGAAAGCTGCCGGACGATGTGCGTGAACTGCTGACTGAGAAGAACGCGGCCACTCGTGCATACAGTGTCTTTCCCTGTGACGCTAACAAAGTCTTCATGCGCCAATTACAGAAATCTGTAAGGAAGCGAATGAAAGAACTGCGTGAGGCTAACTGGGACAAGATGCTGGGCGAACTAGAGCCCACTCATCTTGCCTTCTGGGAGCTTCAGAGGAAACTCAGATCCCCGCAAGTAGCTTCAATGCCCCCTCTGACACGACCCGACAGGACGATAGCATTCGACGACACCGACAAGGCTGAATGCCTGGCTGACACTCTCGAGACTCAGTGCTCGCCCAGCTCTCAACCAGTAGACCAAGCTCACCTCGCTGAGGTGGACGCTGAAGTCGAACGTAGGGCGAATCTCCCTCCGGTCGAAGACCCTGATTGTCCTCTGGCTCCCGTCACCCCAGACGAAGTGCACGACATTATCAAGGGTCTGAAAACCCGTAAATCTCCCGGATCAGACGGAATCACCAACAGGGTGCTCCAGCTGTTCCCCGCTCACCTGATCATGCTAATGACCACCATCTTCAATGGCGCTCTTAGCAACAACATTTTTCCTCAAGCTTGGAAAAGTGCCACGGTCATCGGTATCCCGAAGCCCGGCAAACCTAAGACCGAACCTTCCAGTTACCGACCCATCAGTCTGCTCAACGTCTTCGGCAAAGTCTATGAGAGGCTTATTTATAAGCGTCTCAGAGACTATGCCGAGACGAAGGGCCTCATCCCAAACGAACAGTTCGGGTTCAGATCCCAACATTCGTGCGTACAACAGGTCCACCGTATCGTCGAGCATGTAAGCGCTGGCTTCCAGCGCGGGCTCATGACGGGTGCTGTGTTCTTCGACATTGCGAAAGCGTTCGACAAAGTCTGGCATAACGGCTTAATATATAAGCTCTACAAACTCGGTGTGCCCGATCGTCTCGTGCTCATCTTACGAGACTTTTTGTCGGACCGCACCTTCCGCTATCGCATCGAGGGTGCGCTATCCTCCCCCCATCCGCTCCGCGCAGGCGTCCCTCAGGGCGCTGTGCTGGCACCGCTGATATTCACTATATTCACTAGTGATATCCCCAAATGTAGAAAGGCGCAGTTAGCTCTGTTCGCAGACGACACGGCCATCTACTACTCCGGCCTCAGGCAAGACAATATCGCCCGCATCCTTCAGGCCGAAGTCAACAGACTCGCGGCCTGGTTCAGGAAGTGGAGGATTGAAGTCAACCCTGATAAGAGCCAGGGGGTCCTATTCTGTAGGCCCCGGCGATCACCCGCCCTGCCCCAACCGATCACCATGTTCGGCAAGCCTATCCCTTGGGAGAAGCGAGCCAAATATCTCGGTGTGGTCTTAGACCATCACATGACGTTCGGCGAGCACATAAAACAGGTGCGCTCGCGCGCCAGTTTTGCTCTCGGCCGACTACACTCCGTACTCAACCCGCACAGCAAGTTGTCCCTTAAGTGCAAATTGCGTATTTACACCGCGTGCATTCGACCGATCATGACTTACGCCTGCGTAGTCTTCGCTCACGCAAAGTCATATCACATCCATAAGATGCAGACGCTTCAAAACCGATTTCTCCGTAGAATTACGAAAGCTCCTTGGTTCGTTCGGAACGAACAACTTCACGTAGACCTTAAGATGCCTACCATCAAACAGTTTATGAAGCGCCTTGCAAAGCGCTTTTTCGAATCCGCGGAACGTCATCGCAACCCCTTGGTTGTGCAGGCCGCTAGTTACAGGCCTTCTGCCATTAGTCAGACTCGCCGACCGAGGCACACTCTCTTAGATCCGGATGACCCCATCACTCTCCTTCAGGAAAGCAATAGGGCCACGAGTACAGTGCACAAATCACACAAACCGACCTTCCGTCCTCGCCGCCGAGGTACCACGCGAACTTCCCGAATAAATGGTAATAAAAGTCCTCCCCCCCGTCCCTTGAATGTCGATGCGCCAGCCGCCCGGTTAGAGGCTGAGAGCGCCGTAGCAATAAATATAATATCCCCTGATAATAATCATGATCAAAATGTTGATCCAGCCCGTCCCCAAATTGTTAGTAATTTTGTGATCCCCCAACGACGCCCTGAGCCGAGGTCCGTACCCCACAGGGGGTGCCCTTAGTGCGCTGTCGTTTAGTTTTTAATATATATAATTTGCGCCCTGGCTGGAGGCTTTAAGATTAAAAACCTTAGGGCAGCCACAGGAATATCCGGTTAAGTAGCAACGACCTCTCTAGGTCTGCTACGAGATGCCATACCTAAAAAAAAAAAAAAAAAAAAAAATTGTTTTTAAACATACTGCGACTGAACTCCGTTTCGGTAGCACGTGTACTCGACAATCTCATAATGCCGCCCAAGACAAGTGGTAAAGCCGCCAAGAAGTCTGGCAAAGCCCAGAAGAACATCTCCAAGACCGACAAGAAGAAGAAGAAGCACAAGAGGAAGGAGAGTTACGCCATCTATATCTACAAGGTCCTGAAGCAGGTGCACCCCGACACCGGTATCTCCAGCAAGGCCATGTCTATCATGAACTCGTTCGTGAACGACATCTTCGAGCGTATCGCCGCCGAAGCGTCCCGTCTCGCCCACTACAACAAGAGGTCGACCATCACGTCCAGGGAGGTGCAGACTTCCGTCAGGCTCCTGCTGCCCGGCGAGCTCGCCAAGCACGCCGTCAGTGAAGGCACCAAGGCCGTCACCAAATACACCAGCTCCAAGTGAGCGGTCGATCGGTCGGTAGCTGGCTAGCAAGAGCCGCCGCCGACGCTCCATCTCGACGCCGCCTCGTGTTTGTGTACAGTGTTAAACCCAGTGCGCTTGTTCGTGTGTCTTGTTGTTGACTGTGGTGCGTGTTAATTGTGTTAGTGTCATCGTAATGTGCATACATACACACATACCTACCTACCAGTTGTGTGTGTCATGTATGTACGTACGAGACGCGCACGATGCACGTGCCACGAGCTGCAACACCACGACAAACGCCTGGACGCGCACGCACACCGTGGGATGGCAGGAGTAAAACCAAAAGGCCCTTTTCAGGGCCACAAATATGTTCATGTGATAAAAATTCACGTTTCTTTAAACTTGATGACAGTCAAAACGTTACAATTTACATACCTAAGTACCTAAAACACTACCTACTACTCGTACCGCTTACTTACTTACTTACTTACTTACTTACTTACAATGCAACATGCACAGGAAACTTAGCCCTCGTAAAAACGATAGCTCACTAAGATGCAAGTTAATGAGACTGCAGCAGTCTTAACATAGATTATTTTAATAACAACAGCCTACATAAATAAGCACCTCACCTAGGTAGGTAGTTTCTCAACACTTTTCGAATATTACACACACAGCGTAGTAAAAGTTAATGTAAAACTAAATTAAGTAATAAAATTGTAAGTATTTGTTGTTTTTGACACTAATGTATTTTCATAAAAGTGATGCATGCACTTTTAGTAACATTTATTTATATGTGATTTTAGGTATTTTATGAATATTAAATTCGTTGTTATAATTTATAACAATCTTAGTTAGCTCGTTGTACTAAAGATGGCGCGCATAGTCGAGCGCGCTCCTGCCCGCTACGTTGCTCTTGTACAGCCTATAAATAGTCGCAACGAATATAAATCGTGTTATTCTCTCTCGTACGTTCGAAGTGTGTAGGTCCGCGCGCGTCCGTTGCGTGTATCTATAAAAAGTTGGTTATAAGATTGATTATTAATATCTATCTCTCGTTCTTCCGTGTTTACAATGGCGCGTACTAAGCAGACCGCTCGTAAATCCACCGGTGGTAAGGCGCCGAGGAAGCAGCTCGCCACCAAGGCTGCGCGCAAGAGCGCACCGGCCACCGGTGGCGTTAAGAAACCCCATCGCTACAGGCCCGGCACTGTGGCCCTCCGTGAGATCCGTCGCTACCAGAAGAGTACCGAACTGCTGATCCGCAAGCTTCCGTTCCAGCGTCTCGTGCGTGAGATCGCACAGGACTTCAAGACCGATCTCCGTTTCCAGAGCTCCGCTGTTATGGCGCTGCAGGAGGCTAGCGAAGCTTATCTCGTCGGTCTCTTCGAAGACACCAACCTGTGCGCGATTCACGCGAAGCGCGTCACCATCATGCCCAAGGACATCCAGTTGGCGCGCAGGATCAGAGGCGAACGCGCTTAAACTGGTGACGTCACACAATACACATCGCTCACCTTCACGTAGACTGCCTTCGTGCAGTGCAGCGTGTCTGTGACTGTGTCTGTGCGTTCACATAAAAGGCCCTTTTCAGGGCCACATATGTATCAGATTATTAAATGTTTCTCTATATCAGAAGTCACAAAAAAACGTTACCTACACTATGATCCACGTATAAGTACCTACCTACCTACTTATAATATAATTAATAAAATCAATATAGGTACGTACGTACGTACCTACCTACCTACCTATACCTACTAACTATCATCTACTATGATAACTTACATGGGTAATTTAAACCATACTTATCTTTGGTTTACTAGGGACACACACAGTAAGTATACGTATATAGTTAGTTTCATACCTATACACATTAACAAAATTGAGGAAATAGTCTACCAGCTAAGATCGTTATTATAAACTACATAAGTAGTAAGTACATAATTATTATAATACAAATAATAAAAATTACAAAAATTTTGAATAACCTAATTATTTAACGAGTTATTAGTAAGTTCTGTTTTTGTTTTCGAAACCACTTCGGCCAACCAACGACGAGCGTCGGCTCGCCTCGCCCCGCGCACCTCTCGGTTCTGTCCCCCCCGCCCGCTGAGCTACGCGTTTGGTATAAATATAAGATCGTTGCGCAGCTGAAGAGAATACATACAGTCGCTCGCGTCGTTCGAGTGCGCACACCCGTGCTGTGTTTATTATCGTGTTATTTTGAAAACCACCCACTGCAAAGAAGATGACCGGTCGCGGTAAGGGAGGAAAGGGTCTGGGAAAAGGAGGAGCCAAGCGTCACAGGAAGGTACTTCGTGATAACATCCAAGGTATCACGAAGCCCGCCATCCGTCGTCTGGCTCGCAGAGGCGGCGTGAAACGTATCTCCGGTCTGATCTACGAAGAGACTCGTGGTGTGCTTAAGGTGTTCCTAGAGAACGTCATTCGCGACGCCGTCACTTACACCGAGCACGCCAAGAGGAAGACCGTCACCGCCATGGACGTCGTCTACGCTCTGAAGCGCCAGGGTCGCACCCTGTACGGTTTCGGCGGTTAAACCCGCGTGCCTGCGCAACCAGCTCTACATACTGCGGTGGACGTGTGTGTGTTGTGTTTGTTGTGAACATAATCATACCGTTCAACCTTACGTATATAGACGCGTACATAAAAAAAGGCCCTTTTCAGGGCCGCATATGGTTCGATATTATTAAATATGTTTCTTGAATGGAATTGTCTAAAAAACGTACTTACCTCTACCTACCTACCTACCTACCTACCTACCTACCTACTTACTTACTTATTTATTTATTTATTACATTAGGTAGACCCAAATCCATTAGGCACTGTCTATTACGTACCTACTTACTTACTTAGGTTATGGAGTTAGTACCTACGAGACTAATATTACCTAATGCAATTATTAAATACCGTAAGTAATTATTAGGTATAATAAATTAAATGAGTACATAATATAATGAGCTTGTATGTAATCAAAAGGGCTTACATCTATCTTAAATAACTAACCAATGGTTAAGCTGTTATTTGCAACACGCTTAGTTGACGTTGCTCTACGCGTGATGTATGTATGTATGTATGTATACTTACTGGAATTGAAAAATATAATCAAAACATTAGTAGACCATAATAAGTTGAATTGTTACGCGGTTGTAGAACATCATCTACCTACCTAGCTAGGTACGTTTCGTTCGATCGCCACACGGTGCGCGTGCCGTTTGTTTATGTCGTGTTGTCATTATATTATTGCAATTTTGATCGCATCTAATGCTGTTTTTTTTTTTTTATGTTATTTATTATTTTCCATCACTTTACTAGTCTTTATTTTATCAGACGTACTTACCTAGCTGTATATTACTTGCAGGCTACTTGCTGTGAAGAGAACGAGAACGCGGTACGTACGTACACACGGGCCAGCCAGCCACGCACTCTACTGCTGGCTGACTGGCGCGTACCGACGATATTGTCGTTTTACACATTGTTTAATACGCTTTCTGATGCGTTTATACCGATCCATGCACTGTAAACTCTTCGAAGGGCGCTCTCGTCTTTTAATATTACTATATTCATAGGTTGCACGTCCTGGACGGAGTCGTCCGTCCTTAACTGTTCGGCGGTCGCGGTGTTTTACGACGCTTCACTTTTAGGTCGATAATACCTTCGCGAGACTGTGTGATATCGACGAAATCCTGTTGCCACACAAGCTCGATATCCTCCTTGTCGACGCGTCGACCTCGATCGCCACTAACTATCACTTTTATAGAGAAAATAACGTTTTGAAGGCGACCCGACCTACGCTTAGTACGCAGTCGTCAAAATAAAACACCGCCACCGGCTAAACTGTGACCCCACGCTTCCCGAATTCGCACACCCGCATCGTCAACTTCATGACCTATCCGAAACTGTAAAAAATCATTGCACTTGGCATCGTTAACTATTATTTTTGTTTATTTTATTAGATACGTGTTAGTGAAAACTTTCAAGCGTTCGTACGAGAAAACGTCCCGCGACATCACGGCGCTCGTTACGGTAAAGTTTCGTCGTACTTAGGCGTACGTATACGAAACTAGTAAAACCTATAAGTGGCGACATCTAAGTCTCTACCTACTACTACTACGTTTTAACATTGTGTGTGTGTTGTGTGAAGTCAATCAATTTTAATTATATCTACAATGGCAGACACCGCAGTCGCTACCGAGGCTCCCGCGCCCGCTACACCAGCAAAGAAGCAGGCGAGGCAGGCCGGCGCCGCCGCGAAAAAACCGAAGGCGAAGCCGACTCATCCCAAAACATCTGAGATGGTCAACAGCGCTATCAAGGAGATGAAAGAGCGCAGCGGATCTTCCCTGCAGGCGATCAAGAAGTACATCGCCGCGCAATACAAGGTCGACGCGGAGAAACTGGCTCCGTTCATCAGGAAATATTTGAAGAGCGCCGTCGAATCTGGCGCGCTGATCCAGACCAAGGGCAAGGGTGCCTCCGGTTCGTTCAAGCTGGAGTCGAAATCGACCGCGTCCAAGAAACCCGCCGGCGCAGCTGGCAAGGCCGCCGGCAAGGCGCCCGCCGCCGCCGCGAAGGCGAAGAAGGCGACCGCCTCTGCGGCCGGCGCCAAGACCAAGAAGGCAGCAGCCGCCGCCGCGGCCGCCTCACCTTCGAAATCCAAGGCATCGGCCGCCGCCGCCGCCAAGGACAAGAAGGCCGCCGCCGCCGCTAAGAAGAAGCCGGCACCCAAGAAGGCCGCCGCCCCCGCTAAAGCGAAGGGAGGCGCCGCCCCTAAGGCTAAAAAGACCGCAAAGCCGCCAACCAAGAAACCTAAAGCGCCTAAACCCAAGAAGGCCGCGGCTACACCCAAGTCTAAGCCGGCAGCCAAGAAAGCGTCCGCCGCTAAGAAGTAAGCTACGGTCGCGTTCGCGTTACACCGGCGACGGCGACGACGACGACGACGACAGCGGCGGCGCAGGGTCGGCTGACGACCACCACCACTACCACCATCAATAATAATAAGATAAGTGAGCGTGCGCGTCTTGCCCCTACTGTGTGTGTGTGTGTAGTGTACGTACGTACATAATCAAATATTGTGTTCTGTATGTATAATAATAATACACTGTAGAGAAAAGCGCGCGCGCGTGCTTCGTGCGTTTGTTTTCATCATCGTCCAACCGCGCGCACGCAGTACGTACGCGTCTATCGTCCTCGGGAAGGAGGGTGCGGAACGCGCTCGACGTGTCTCGAGCCGAAGTCACCGAAGATTCATCAGAAGCAAGCAGCAGCAGCAACTGAAGAAACCACGGACGGCGGCACCGAGATGCTTAGCGCGCGTGCATGCGCTCGCCAAACCAAAAAGCCCTTTTCAGGGCTAACAATACTATCATGAATATTCACAATATTCGTTTCTATAACACAGAGAGTCAAAACGTCGTAAATCACCTAATAACATACGCATAAACAAATTACCTACCTACCTAACTACCTACTGTCAGTCTAATATCTACAAAGGTACCTAAGTAAAGTAATGTATGTAATGAAATCTTAAACGAAAGAATTTCATGATGGTACTCACTTACTACATATAAATAAAAATAAAAAAAAAAAGTTTAGTTATTCAACATAATTACCTACTCACGCTCGTATACACCCCGTAGCGTAGGTGTACCTACAATACCAATAGCTAGACATGATGATAATATATTATCTCATTGAAAAGGTCTTGGCTTAGATACTTAGGTACATTTCGTTAGTTACTTAAAAAAAAAAAAAAAAATATATATACATATATATATAAGTATATATATTTTTATTTATTATATACCTATATTTATGAACAATCAAAAATCGTCACAGTTTATTTATTAAATTGTGCTAAATCTCCCTACCCACCCCCCATATCCATGGTGACTGAAGTGTACGTGACGCCGTTCGAGAGCGCGCTTGCGCGTTTTGTGAATTCGTTTCGTTAGCTGTGCGCCCCTCCCGCTGACACAGCTACAAGGCACAACTATAAAATAACGCGTACCAGCCGGATCGTGGCATTTATAACTATAATCTTACGGCGCGCGCACTTCTGTACGCGTGTTTCGTTGTTTTCGTGAGTTGTTCTATAAACAAACCTTTCAATTATGTCTGGTCGCGGTAAAGGTGGCAAGGTGAAGGGAAAGGCAAAGTCCCGTTCCAACCGTGCTGGTCTCCAGTTCCCTGTGGGTCGTATTCACAGGCTGCTGCGTAACGGTAACTACGCCGAACGCGTGGGTGCCGGCGCCCCCGTCTACTTGGCCGCCGTGATGGAGTATCTGGCTGCTGAGGTCCTCGAGTTGGCAGGCAACGCCGCGAGAGACAACAAGAAGACCAGGATCATCCCGCGTCATCTTCAATTGGCCATCCGCAACGACGAGGAGCTGAACAAGCTGCTCTCCGGTGTGACGATCGCTCAAGGTGGTGTGCTGCCGAACATCCAGGCCGTGCTACTGCCCAAGAAGACCGAGAAGAAGGCGTAAACGTGGTGCTGCCGCGCGCGACATCCGGTGCGTGTGGTGCTTCGTGCGAGTGCCCCGCAAGCGTATTTCGATATATAGGCATTATAATATATCTATCATGTCGATTGCGCGATGCTCTCCGCTCGTATGCATTGCACAAAACAAAAGGCCCTTTTCAGGGCCACAATATGATTCGTCAAATATTACAACAAAGACGGTTTCTTTATCAGTGTTGTGGTCAAACAACGTAAACCAATAACTAACCTACCTACCTACCTACCTACCTACCTACCTACATGAGTTAATTAAGTACTCGTCACAAGCAGTATAATAAATGAGCACTACAAAACGCAAAAGTCTGTATGCACCTAAGTAAGTATAACAGAAATTATGGTGGTGTTTTATACATTACGGTAACATAGTTTGTTTACATAACAAATAACACAGAGGACTGTAGTAGAATATGATAATTTTACTAAATAACGTGACCAGGAAAAGGTTTCGAAACCTTTTATAATCATAAATTATTATCTATGATAATATTAAATCTTTTTAGAAATTTCAAAATAATGCATTACTTATTATGAAATAGGTACATAGTAGTATATAACCAGCGACAATGTTGTTGGGTAAGTAACTTTTGTACCTAGTCTAATTAATGTATTTTATTATGTTTTAATTAGAGAATGTAGATTTTCTTGAATTATTTTCTATTTTATTTTTCTATTACATTTTGAATAATGACGAACACGAGCATCACCCCGCCCCCTTCGCCTTCCTCCCGGGCATCCCCTCTCCCCGCGCGCGATCTACACTCTGGCTTAGGAGCGTTGTGATTGGTCCGCCGCAGTGTCGATTTTCTCACCGTTTGCCGCAACTGTGCGCCGTGAGCATCGGTATAAATACAACTGTTCGTTATTGTTTTTAAACAAACAAACAAACCATTCTGCGCTCGAAGCTCGCTGCGGAAGGACGTGTGTTGCGCTGCTCTCGCTGTGCCCCGCTCTCCCGCTGCTGCTCTTTCGTGCTCGGTACGTTACGCTCGCGTAACGCTCTCGTAGTCGCCCCGACTACAACCGATCGTCGATTGATTAGATTGATTAATTTATTAATTAATTTAATTGAAAGACAATAGATCAAAAAAAGTGCCTTTTTCAAGGCAAGCGTTTCTTTAACAGTTTGTTCAGAGAGTAGCTTCATTAGGCCCCTTCTGGGCAAAACCACAGTTTCGTGGTCCTCGGTGGAAACCTTACGGTGTTAACGAAACCGAGTGGGGTGTTGACCCAAACGCACCCGCCGAACCCCTTCAGGGGGAGGCAGTAAATTGGACGGGTCCCAGAGTTAACCGGCCTTGGGGGATCTCCTAGTCGGCTCTGGTGGCAGTTTTCCTTCCGCAGCTACTCACCTAGTGTCTCTAGGGTGTGTCTACACCCTTCGCGCTAGACTGGAAAGGGCCCCCTTGCACAATAAGATTGGCAACGGGATCACAAGCTTAGGGCTCACCAATAGGCTACACATCCTCCCTGTCTGCACCCGACAGGGAGGGAAACACATCCCCGGGCCAATCCACCCGGGGAGCTAGGTATAGGGAAAGATAGGTAGAAGTTTAGTGGAGACGGCTCCAAAATTCCTCCCTATTAGGAACCACCTTAAAACCGCTATGGAGGACGCCATTATTTTGGCGTTCTTCAGAGAGGTCCTTTTTAAGGACCCAGCCTTCTTGCAACGATATGGAGTACAGCTCGCTCAACTAAAGAGCCAGCCTTCTGCTGGCATCGATAAGTTCAGCGATGTACTCGCGAACCAGCAGGCGGAAGAGGACTTCCAGAGTCCCTCCCCTAGTCCGATCGTGTCTATGGACACCTCCGCACCCGCGGACAATCTCGCGCCAAGTCCGTGCACGTCAGACTCCGAAGAGTCCAGCTCTTCCTCCTCGTCTTCTTCTCCCTCTGCCAAGTCAGGGGTCCTAACCTCTGGACCTGGCAAGAGGAAGAAGTCGAAGAGTAAGTCGGGCCAGGCGTCCAAGATAGTGGCGTACGAGCCTCCCTCGACCCCTATCCCTTCTGCCCCCGTGGCATCCACCTCAGTGGCCCCTACCGCGGCCCCTCCTACCGTTACTCCGTCACCGGTCCCGGCGTCTTCCACGCAAGACCAAGACGGTTTCACTCTTGTTTCTGCCTCTAAGAAGGCATCCCGTCCTCCGCCCATTGTCATCCAGGACAAGGGTAAATGGACGGAAATTTCTAAATGGTGTGTTGATCAGCGGATCAACTTCACCAGCGCGGTCAGTACCCAACCGGGTATTAAAGTTACAGTTCCCACTTCTAACGATTTTAGGGAACTAACCAAGACACTTCGGGTGAGAGGCATCTCATACCACTCTTATACCCTCCCCGAAGAGCGTCAGACGCGTGTGGTGATCCGTAGGATCCCCAGTGAGATTGCCACCGCTGACATAAAGTCGGACTTAGAGCGACAGGCTATTCCTGTCCTCGAAGTCCACAGGATGCACCGCTCTAGAGGCGGTTCACCATACGACATGGTTCTTGTCGTATGCTCTCAAGTTGAAGGGCATCACCCTATTTTCAAGGTCGCTTCGATCTGCAGCCTCAAAGGCTTTGATATCCAGAAGCCCCATAAATCAAGCATTATCGGACAATGCCATCGTTGCCAATTATACGGTCACGCGCAGAAGAACTGCTTCGCGAAACCCAGGTGCGTCAAGTGCCTGGGTGAGCATGGCACGTCTGAATGCTCGCGACCAAAAGACCGTGCCCTCTGCACCGAACCTCCCAGTTGTGTTCTTTGCGGCCAACAAGGCCACCCAGCCAACTACCGTGGCTGCCCTAAGGCACCAAAATCTTCTTCCTCGAAGTTGACCAAGCGTTACGACGCGAGGCAACAGAGAGACAACCAGGGGGGATTCTCCTCCTCTCTGTCCCAACCTCCGCAACGACTGAGCCCCCAAAGGTCCAGTCCGTGGAACTATTTTAACCACCAGCAGGCCTTCCCTGCCTTCGGCCAATACATGGCTCCTCCCCCCCCTCAACCTATCCCACGGTTGATGGACCCTCGACTTCGCGCTCATAGCGCTCAGCAACAACAATCTACCGCCGCCGGTAGGAGCGCGCCTCTCGCGCCCCCAGTGGCCCGCGTGCCAGAGCCTGCTTCCAAAGCCGCTCCCCCTCTCAACACTCGCGCACCTCCTCAACCCGCGGCCACTCCAGTGGTCGCATCATCACCTAACACCTTCGATGCGTTTAATGTGATCTCGAGCACATTCAACATCTTTCTTTCGCCCCGCGCCAAGAAAATGGCCAGCGAAATAATCGTAGCCCGAAACTCCTGCGATCTATCGGAGATCCAGCGAATTTATCACGCGTATCCCGAGATCACGCAAGCCCTAGAGTCCATCGCGTATAGGAAACCATAATGTATAATACGGCCCCCGCGAGAACTAAACTCAGATCATTAAAGTTAGGCTTTTTCAATGCCAACGGCATTAGAGAACAACGCGACGAAATCGCTGTGTTCCTCCGCGACCATCGGTTAGATATTCTCCTAGTACAGGAAACTTTCCTCAAGCCTTGTCATCGAGACCCGTCAATTGCGAACTATCGCGTAGTTCGCAATGACAGGACTCGATGCCACAGGGGCGGCACCCTGATTTACTATAGGACTCCTCTCCATTGCATCCCGCTCGATGCTCCGACAACTCTCTCGTGTCTTGAAGTGTCTGCATGCAAAATAGCAATGTCAGGTCATCAACCGATTACGATAGTTTCGGCTTACATGCCGCCCACCGCGACCACGAGCCCAGACGGTCTTCAAATGCTGTCTCGCGATCTTTCGATTCTTTTCGGCCTGAGTGAATCCGTTATCGTAGCGGGTGATCTCAACGCCAAACATCCGTCCTGGAATTGTAATACCACCACGTTTCGAGGCCAACATCTGTTTGACCTCACCGCCGTTTTAAATTTCGATATCATCGGCCCGATGAATCCTACTCACTACCCCCATATCCCCAGTCAATCCCCGGACATATTGGACATAGCGCTCCTAAAGAATATCAACCTACGGTTGGATTCGATAGAGGCGATGGACGAACTGACTTCTGACCACCGGCCGGTCGTCTTAAGACTGGCCCCTCGCGACGGACTCCTTGACCCTGACCAACCCCCCCTCACGAAAGTAGTCACGGACTGGCGGAAAGTAAGCGACCGACTGAAATCCACCACATCCCCGATACTGGATTCTATCCCCGATCAGTTTGACTCGATCGCCGACACGACGGCCGCGATCGACTCACTCACGGAACACGTACAATCAGTCCTGAGCGATTGCTCGAAGCAGGTTCCGGCGATGGACCCCCATCGCCGAAAGCTGCCGGACGATGTGCGTGAACTGCTGACTGAGAAGAACGCGGCCACTCGTGCATACAGTGTCTTTCCCTGTGACGCTAACAAAGTCTTCATGCGCCAATTACAGAAATCTGTAAGGAAGCGAATGAAAGAACTGCGTGAGACTAACTGGGACAAGATGCTGGGCGAACTAGAGCCCACTCATCTTGCCTTCTGGGAGCTTCAGAGGAAACTCAGATCCCCGCAAGTAGCTTCAATGCCCCCTCTGACACGACCCGACAGGACGATAGCATTCGACGACACCGACAAGGCTGAATGCCTGGCTGACACTCTCGAGACTCAGTGCTCGCCCAGCTCTCAACCAGTAGACCAAGCTCACCTCGCTGAGGTGGACGCTGAAGTCGAACGTAGGGCGAATCTCCCTCCGGTCGAAGACCCTGATTGTCCTCTGGCTCCCGTCACCCCAGACGAAGTGCACGACATTATCAAGGGTCTGAAAACCCGTAAATCTCCCGGATCAGACGGAATCACCAACAGGGTGCTCCAGCTGTTCCCCGCTCACCTGATCATGCTAATGACCACCATCTTCAATGGCGCTCTTAGCAACAACATTTTTCCTCAAGCTTGGAAAAGTGCCACGGTCATCGGTATCCCGAAGCCCGGCAAACCTAAGACCGAACCTTCCAGTTACCGACCCATCAGTCTGCTCAACGTCTTCGGCAAAGTCTATGAGAGGCTTATTTATAAGCGTCTCAGAGACTATGCCGAGACGAAGGGCCTCATCCCAAACGAACAGTTCGGGTTCAGATCCCAACATTCGTGCGTACAACAGGTCCACCGTATCGTCGAGCATGTAAGCGCTGGCTTCCAGCGCGGGCTCATGACGGGTGCTGTGTTCTTCGACATTGCGAAAGCGTTCGACAAAGTCTGGCACAACGGCTTAATATATAAGCTCTACAAACTCGGTGTGCCCGATCGTCTCGTGCTCATCTTACGAGACTTTTTGTCGGACCGCACCTTCCGCTATCGCATCGAGGGTGCGCTATCCTCCCCCCATCCGCTCCGCGCAGGCGTCCCTCAGGGCGCTGTGCTGGCACCGCTGATATTCACTATATTCACTAGTGATATCCCCAAATGTAGAAAGGCGCAGTTAGCTCTGTTCGCAGACGACACGGCCATCTACTACTCCGGCCTCAGGCAAGACAATATCGCCCGCATCCTTCAGGCCGAAGTCAACAGACTCGCGGCCTGGTTCAGGAAGTGGAGGATTGAAGTCAACCCTGATAAGAGCCAGGGGGTCCTATTCTGTAGGCCCCGGCGATCACCCGCCCTGCCCCAACCGATCACCATGTTCGGCAAGCCTATCCCTTGGGAGAAGCGAGCCAAATATCTCGGTGTGGTCTTAGACCATCACATGACGTTCGGCGAGCACATAAAACAGGTGCGCTCGCGCGCCAGTTTTGCTCTCGGCCGACTACACTCCGTACTCAACCCGCGCAGCAAGTTGTCCCTTAAGTGCAAATTGCGTATTTACACCGCGTGCATTCGACCGATCATGACTTACGCCTGCGTAGTCTTCGCTCACGCAAAGTCATATCACATCCATAAGATGCAGACGCTTCAAAACCGATTTCTCCGTAGAATTACGAAAGCTCCTTGGTTCGTTCGGAACGAACAACTTCACGTAGACCTTAAGATGCCTACCATCAAACAGTTTATGAAGCGCCTTGCAAAGCGCTTTTTCGAATCCGCGGAACGTCATCGCAACCCCTTGGTTGTGCAGGCCGCTAGTTACAGGCCTTCTGCCATTAGTCAGACTCGCCGACCGAGGCACACTCTCTTAGATCCGGATGACCCCATCACTCTCCTTCAGGAAAGCAATAGGGCCACGAGTACAGTGCACAAATCACACAAACCGACCTTCCGTCCTCGCCGCCGAGGTACCACGCGAACTTCCCGAATAAATGGTAATAAAAGTCCTCCCCCCCGTCCCTTGAATGTCGATGCGCCAGCCGCCCGGTTAGAGGCTGAGAGCGCCGTAGCAATAAATATAATATCCCCTGATAATAATCATGATCAAAATGTTGATCCAGCCCGTCCCCAAATTGTTAGTAATTTTGTGATCCCCCAACGACGCCCTGAGCCGAGGTCCGTACCCCACAGGGGGTGCCCTTAGTGCGCTGTCGTTTAGTTTTTAATATATATAATTTGCGCCCTGGCTGGAGGCTTTAAGATTAAAAACCTTAGGGCAGCCACAGGAATATCCGGTTAAGTAGCAACGACCTCTCTAGGTCTGCTACGAGATGCCATACCTAAAAAAAAAAAAAAAAAAAAAAAAATTGTTTTTAAACATACTGCGACTGAACTCCGTTTCGGTAGCACGTGTACTCGACAATCTCATAATGCCGCCCAAGACAAGTGGTAAAGCCGCCAAGAAGTCTGGCAAAGCCCAGAAGAACATCTCCAAGACCGACAAGAAGAAGAAGAAGCACAAGAGGAAGGAGAGTTACGCCATCTATATCTACAAGGTCCTGAAGCAGGTGCACCCCGACACCGGTATCTCCAGCAAGGCCATGTCTATCATGAACTCGTTCGTGAACGACATCTTCGAGCGTATCGCCGCCGAAGCGTCCCGTCTCGCCCACTACAACAAGAGGTCGACCATCACGTCCAGGGAGGTGCAGACTTCCGTCAGGCTCCTGCTGCCCGGCGAGCTCGCCAAGCACGCCGTCAGTGAAGGCACCAAGGCCGTCACCAAATACACCAGCTCCAAGTGAGCGGTCGATCGGTCGGTAGCTGGCTAGCAAGAGCCGCCGCCGACGCTCCATCTCGACGCCGCCTCGTGTTTGTGTACAGTGTTAAACCCAGTGCGCTTGTTCGTGTGTCTTGTTGTTGACTGTGGTGCGTGTTAATTGTGTTAGTGTCATCGTAATGTGCATACATACACACATACCTACCTACCAGTTGTGTGTGTCATGTATGTACGTACGAGACGCGCACGATGCACGTGCCACGAGCTGCAACACCACGACAAACGCCTGGACGCGCACGCACACCGTGGGATGGCAGGAGTAAAACCAAAAGGCCCTTTTCAGGGCCACAAATATGTTCATGTGATAAAAATTCACGTTTCTTTAAACTTGATGACAGTCAAAACGTTACAATTTACATACCTAAGTACCTAAAACACTACCTACTACTCGTACCGCTTACTTACTTACTTACTTACTTACTTACTTACAATGCAACATGCACAGGAAACTTAGCCCTCGTAAAAACGATAGCTCACTAAGATGCAAGTTAATGAGACTGCAGCAGTCTTAACATAGATTATTTTAATAACAACAGCCTACATAAATAAGCACCTCACCTAGGTAGGTAGTTTCTCAACACTTTTCGAATATTACACACACAGCGTAGTAAAAGTTAATGTAAAACTAAATTAAGTAATAAAATTGTAAGTATTTGTTGTTTTTGACACTAATGTATTTTCATAAAAGTGATGCATGCACTTTTAGTAACATTTATTTATATGTGATTTTAGGTATTTTATGAATATTAAATTCGTTGTTATAATTTATAACAATCTTAGTTAGCTCGTTGTACTAAAGATGGCGCGCATAGTCGAGCGCGCTCCTGCCCGCTACGTTGCTCTTGTACAGCCTATAAATAGTCGCAACGAATATAAATCGTGTTATTCTCTCTCGTACGTTCGAAGTGTGTAGGTCCGCGCGCGTCCGTTGCGTGTATCTATAAAAAGTTGGTTATAAGATTGATTATTAATATCTATCTCTCGTTCTTCCGTGTTTACAATGGCGCGTACTAAGCAGACCGCTCGTAAATCCACCGGTGGTAAGGCGCCGAGGAAGCAGCTCGCCACCAAGGCTGCGCGCAAGAGCGCACCGGCCACCGGTGGCGTTAAGAAACCCCATCGCTACAGGCCCGGCACTGTGGCCCTCCGTGAGATCCGTCGCTACCAGAAGAGTACCGAACTGCTGATCCGCAAGCTTCCGTTCCAGCGTCTCGTGCGTGAGATCGCACAGGACTTCAAGACCGATCTCCGTTTCCAGAGCTCCGCTGTTATGGCGCTGCAGGAGGCTAGCGAAGCTTATCTCGTCGGTCTCTTCGAAGACACCAACCTGTGCGCGATTCACGCGAAGCGCGTCACCATCATGCCCAAGGACATCCAGTTGGCGCGCAGGATCAGAGGCGAACGCGCTTAAACTGGTGACGTCACACAATACACATCGCTCACCTTCACGTAGACTGCCTTCGTGCAGTGCAGCGTGTCTGTGACTGTGTCTGTGCGTTCACATAAAAGGCCCTTTTCAGGGCCACATATGTATCAGATTATTAAATGTTTCTCTATATCAGAAGTCACAAAAAAACGTTACCTACACTATGATCCACGTATAAGTACCTACCTACCTACCTACCTACTTATAATATAATTAATAAAATCAATATAGGTACGTACGTACGTACGTACCTACCTACCTACCTATACCTACTAACTATCATCTACTATGATAACTTACATGGGTAATTTAAACCATACTTACCTTTGGTTTACTAGGGACACACACAGTAAGTATACGTATATAGTTAGTTTCATACCTATACACATTAACAAAATTGAGGAAATAGTCTACCAGCTAAGATCGTTATTATAAACTACATAAGTAGTAAGTACATAATTATTATAATACAAATAATAAAAATTACAAAAATTTTGAATAACCTAATTATTTAACGAGTTATTAGTAAGTTCTGTTTTTGTTTTCGAAACCACTTCGGCCAACCAACGACGAGCGTCGGCTCGCCTCGCCCCGCGCACCTCTCGGTTCTGTCCCCCCCGCCCGCTGAGCTACGCGTTTGGTATAAATATAAGATCGTTGCGCAGCTGAAGAGAATACATACAGTCGCTCGCGTCGTTCGAGTGCGCACACCCGTGCTGTGTTTATTATCGTGTTATTTTGAAAACCACCCACTGCAAAGAAGATGACCGGTCGCGGTAAGGGAGGAAAGGGTCTGGGAAAAGGAGGAGCCAAGCGTCACAGGAAGGTACTTCGTGATAACATCCAAGGTATCACGAAGCCCGCCATCCGTCGTCTGGCTCGCAGAGGCGGCGTGAAACGTATCTCCGGTCTGATCTACGAAGAGACTCGTGGTGTGCTTAAGGTGTTCCTAGAGAACGTCATTCGCGACGCCGTCACTTACACCGAGCACGCCAAGAGGAAGACCGTCACCGCCATGGACGTCGTCTACGCTCTGAAGCGCCAGGGTCGCACCCTGTACGGTTTCGGCGGTTAAACCCGCGTGCCTGCGCAACCAGCTCTACATACTGCGGTGGACGTGTGTGTGTTGTGTTTGTTGTGAACATAATCATACCGTTCAACCTTACGTATATAGACGCGTACATAAAAAAAGGCCCTTTTCAGGGCCGCATATGGTTCGATATTATTAAATATGTTTCTTGAATGGAATTGTCTAAAAAACGTACTTACCTCTACCTACCTACCTGCCTACCTACCTACCTACCTACCTACCTACCTACTTACTTATTTATTTATTACATTAGGTAGACCCAAATCCATTAGGCACTGTCTATTACGTACCTACTTACTTAGGTTATGGAGTTAGTACCTACGAGACTAATATTACCTAATGGAATTATTAAATACCGTAAGTAATTATTAGGTATAATAAATTAAATGAGTACATAATATAATGAGCTTGTATGTAATCAAAAGGGCTTACATCTATCTTAAATAACTAACCAATGGTTAAGCTGTTATTTGCAACACGCTTAGTTGACGTTGCTCTACGCGTGATGTATGTATGTATACTTACTGGAATTGAAAAATATAATCAAAACATTAGTAGACCATAATAAGTTGAATTGTTACGCGGTTGTAGAACATCATCTACCTACCTACCTAGCTAGGTACGTTTCGTTCGATCGCCACACGGTGCGCGTGCCGTTTGTTTATGTCGTGTTGTCATTATGTTATTGCAATTTTGATCGCATCTAATGCTGTTTTTTTTTTTTTTATGTTATTTATTATTTTCCATCACTTTACTAGTCTTTATTTTATCAGACGTACTTACCTAGCTGTATATTACTTGCAGGCTACTTGCTGTGAAGAGAACGAGAACGCGGTACGTACGTACACACGGGCCAGCCAGCCACGCACTCTACTGCTGGCTGACTGGCGCGTACCGACGATATTGTCGTTTTACACATTGTTTAATACGCTTTCTGTTGCGTTTATACCGATCCATGCACTGTAAACTCTTCGAAGGGCGCTCTCGTCTTTTAATATTACTATATTCATAGGTTGCACGTCCTGGACGGAGTCGTCCGTCCTTAACTGTTCGGCGGTCGCGGTGTTTTACGACGCTTCACTTTTAGGTCGATAATACCTTCGCGAGACTGTGTGATATCGACGAAATCCTGTTGCCACACAAGCTCGATATCCTCCTTGTCGACGCGTCGACCTCGATCGCCACTAACTATCACTTTTATAGAGAAAATAACGTTTTGAAGGCGACCCGACCTACGCTTAGTACGCAGTCGTCAAAATAAAACACCGCCACCGGCTAAACTGTGACCCCACGCTTCCCGAATTCGCACACCCGCATCGTCAACTTCATGACCTATCCGAAACTGTAAAAAATCATTGCACTTGGCATCGTTAACTATTATTTTTGTTTATTTTATTAGATACGTGTTAGTGAAAACTTTCAAGCGTTCGTACGAGAAAACGTCCCGCGACATCACGGCGCTCGTTACGGTAAAGTTTCGTCGTACTTAGGCGTACGTATACGAAACTAGTAAAACCTATAAGTGGCGACATCTAAGTCTCTACCTACTACTACTACGTTTTAACATTGTGTGTGTGTTGTGTGAAGTCAATCAATTTTAATTATATCTACAATGGCAGACACCGCAGTCGCTACCGAGGCTCCCGCGCCCGCTACACCAGCAAAGAAGCAGGCGAGGCAGGCCGGCGCCGCCGCGAAAAAACCGAAGGCGAAGCCGACTCATCCCAAAACATCTGAGATGGTCAACAGCGCTATCAAGGAGATGAAAGAGCGCAGCGGATCTTCCCTGCAGGCGATCAAGAAGTACATCGCCGCGCAATACAAGGTCGACGCGGAGAAACTGGCTCCGTTCATCAGGAAATATTTGAAGAGCGCCGTCGAATCTGGCGCGCTGATCCAGACCAAGGGCAAGGGTGCCTCCGGTTCGTTCAAGCTGGAGTCGAAATCGACCGCGTCCAAGAAACCCGCCGGCGCAGCTGGCAAGGCCGCCGGCAAGGCGCCCGCCGCCGCCGCGAAGGCGAAGAAGGCGACCGCCTCTGCGGCCGGCGCCAAGACCAAGAAGGCAGCAGCCGCCGCCGCGGCCGCCTCACCTTCGAAATCCAAGGCATCGGCCGCCGCCGCCGCCAAGGACAAGAAGGCCGCCGCCGCCGCTAAGAAGAAGCCGGCACCCAAGAAGGCCGCCGCCCCCGCTAAAGCGAAGGGAGGCGCCGCCCCTAAGGCTAAAAAGACCGCAAAGCCGCCAACCAAGAAACCTAAAGCGCCTAAACCCAAGAAGGCCGCGGCTACACCCAAGTCTAAGCCGGCAGCCAAGAAAGCGTCCGCCGCTAAGAAGTAAGCTACGGTCGCGTTCGCGTTACACCGGCGACGGCGACGACGACGACGACGACGACGACAGCGGCGGCGCAGGGTCGGCTGACGACCACCACCACTACCACCATCAATAATAATAAGATAAGTGAGCGTGCGCGTCTTGCCCCTACTGTGTGTGTGTGTAGTGTACGTACGTACATAATCAAATATTGTGTTCTGTATGTATAATAATAATACACTGTAGAGAAAAGCGCGCGCGCGTGCTTCGTGCGTTTGTTTTCATCATCGTCCAACCGCGCGCACGCAGTACGTACGCGTCTATCGTCCTCGGGAAGGAGGGTGCGGAACGCGCTCGACGTGTCTCGAGCCGAAGTCACCGAAGATTCATCAGAAGCAAGCAGCAGCAGCAACTGAAGAAACCACGGACGGCGGCACCGAGATGCTTAGCGCGCGTGCATGCGCTCGCCAAACCAAAAAGCCCTTTTCAGGGCTAACAATACTATCATGAATATTCACAATATTCGTTTCTATAACACAGAGAGTCAAAACGTCGTAAATCACCTAATAACATACGCATAAACAAATTACCTACCTACCTAACTACCTACTGTCAGTCTAATATCTACAAAGGTACCTAAGTAAAGTAATGTATGTAATGAAATCTTAAACGAAAGAATTTCATGATGGTACTCACTTACTACATATAAAAAAAAAAAAAAAAAAAAAAAAAAGTTTAGTTATTCAACATAATTACCTACTCACGCTCGTATACACCCCGTAGCGTAGGTGTACCTACAATACCAATAGCTAGACATGATGATAATATATTATCTCATTGAAAAGGTCTTGGCTTAGATACTTAGGTACATTTCGTTAGTTACTTAAAAAAAAAAAAAATATATATATATAAGTATATATATTTTTACCTATATTTATGAACAATCAAAAATCGTCACAGTTTATTTATTAAATTGTGCTAAATCTCCCTACCCACCCCCCATATCCATGGTGACTGAAGTGTACGTGACGCCGTTCGAGAGCGCGCTTGCGCGTTTTGTGAATTCGTTTCGTTAGCTGTGCGCCCCTCCCGCTGACACAGCTACAAGGCACAACTATAAAATAACGCGTACCAGCCGGATCGTGGCATTTATAACTATAATCTTACGGCGCGCGCACTTCTGTACGCGTGTTTCGTTGTTTTCGTGAGTTGTTCTATAAACAAACCTTTCAATTATGTCTGGTCGCGGTAAAGGTGGCAAGGTGAAGGGAAAGGCAAAGTCCCGTTCCAACCGTGCTGGTCTCCAGTTCCCTGTGGGTCGTATTCACAGGCTGCTGCGTAACGGTAACTACGCCGAACGCGTGGGTGCCGGCGCCCCCGTCTACTTGGCCGCCGTGATGGAGTATCTGGCTGCTGAGGTCCTCGAGTTGGCAGGCAACGCCGCGAGAGACAACAAGAAGACCAGGATCATCCCGCGTCATCTTCAATTGGCCATCCGCAACGACGAGGAGCTGAACAAGCTGCTCTCCGGTGTGACGATCGCTCAAGGTGGTGTGCTGCCGAACATCCAGGCCGTGCTACTGCCCAAGAAGACCGAGAAGAAGGCGTAAACGTGGTGCTGCCGCGCGCGACATCCGGTGCGTGTGGTGCTTCGTGCGAGTGCCCCGCAAGCGTATTTCGATATATAGGCATTATAATATATCTATCATGTCGATTGCGCGATGCTCTCCGCTCGTATGCATTGCACAAAACAAAAGGCCCTTTTCAGGGCCACAATATGATTCGTCAAATATTACAACAAAGACGTTTTCTTTATCAGTGTTGTGGTCAAACAAAAACGTAAACCAATAACCTACCTACCTACCTACCTACCTACCTACCTACCTACCTACCGAGCTACCTATAATGAGTTAATTAAGTACTCGTCACAAGCAGTATAATAAATGAGCACTACAAAACGCAAAAGTCTGTATGCACCTAAGTAAGTATAACAGAAATTATGGTGGTGTTTTATACATTACGGTAACATAGTTTGTTTACATAACAAATAACACAGAGGACTGTAGTAGAATATGATAATTTTACTAAATAACGTGACCAGGAAAAGGTTTCGAAACCTTTTATAATCATAAATTATTATCTATGATAATATTAAATCTTTTTAGAAATTTCAAAATAATGCATTACTTATTATGAAATAGGTACATAGTAGTATATAACCAGCGACAATGTTGTTGGGTAAGTAACTTTTGTACCTAGTCTAATTAATGTATTTTATTATGTTTTAATTAGAGAATGTAGATTTTCTTGAATTATTTTCTATTTTATTTTTCTATTACATTTTGAATAATGACGAACACGAGCATCACCCCGCCCCCTTCGCCTTCCTCCCGGGCATCCCCTCTCCCCGCGCGCGGTCTACACTCTGGCTTAGGAGCGTTGTGATTGGTCCGCCGCAGTGTCGATTTTCTCACCGTTTGCCGCAACTGTGCGCCGTGAGCATCGGTATAAATACAACTGTTCGTTATTGCTTTTAAACATACTGCGACTGAACTCCGTTTCGGTAGCACGTGTACTCGACAATCTCATAATGCCGCCCAAGACAAGTGGTAAAGCCGCCAAGAAGTCTGGCAAAGCCCAGAAGAACATCTCCAAGACCGACAAGAAGAAGAAGAAGCACAAGAGGAAGGAGAGTTACGCCATCTATATCTACAAGGTCCTGAAGCAGGTGCACCCCGACACCGGTATCTCCAGCAAGGCCATGTCTATCATGAACTCGTTCGTGAACGACATCTTCGAGCGTATCGCCGCCGAAGCGTCCCGTCTCGCCCACTACAACAAGAGGTCGACCATCACGTCCAGGGAGGTGCAGACTTCCGTCAGGCTCCTGCTGCCCGGCGAGCTCGCCAAGCACGCCGTCAGTGAAGGCACCAAGGCCGTCACCAAATACACCAGCTCCAAGTGAGCGGTCGATCGGTCGGTAGCTGGCTAGCAAGAGCCGCCGCCGACGCTCCATCTCGACGCCGCCTCGTGTTTGTGTACAGTGTTAAACCCAGTGCGCTTGTTCGTGTGTCTTGTTGTTGACTGTGGTGCGTGTTAATTGTGTTAGTGTCATCGTAATGTGCATACATACACACATACCTACCTACCAGTTGTGTGTGTCATGTATGTACGTACGAGACGCGCACGATGCACGTGCCACGAGCTGCAACACCACGACAAACGCCTGGACGCGCACGCACACCGTGGGATGGCAGGAGTAAAACCAAAAGGCCCTTTTCAGGGCCACAAATATGTTCATGTGATAAAAATTCACGTTTCTTTAAACTTGATGACAGTCAAAACGTTACAATTTACATACCTAAGTACCTAAAACACTACCTACTACTCGTACCGCTTGCTTACTTACTTACTTACTTACTTACTTACTTACCTACCTACCTACCTACCTACCTACCTAAACCAAAGTCAGTAAGTTTGTATCATAATGACGAACTGAATGAAGACCACTTACTTCTTACTTACTTACTTACAATGCAACATGCACAGGAAACTTAGCCCTCGTAAAAACGATAGCTCACTAAGATGCAAGTTAATGAGACTGCAGCAGTCTTAACATAGATTATTTTAATAACAACAGCCTACATAAATAAGCACCTCACCTAGGTAGGTAGTTTCTCAACACTTTTCGAATATTACACACACAGCGTAGTAAAAGTTAATGTAAAACTAAATTAAGTAATAAAATTGTAAGTATTTGTTGTTTTTGACACTAATGTATTTTCATAAAAGTGATGCATGCACTTTTAGTAACATTTATTTATATGTGATTTTAGGTATTTTATGAATATTAAATTCGTTGTTATAATTTATAACAATCTTAGTTAGCTCGTTGTACTAAAGATGGCGCGCATAGTCGAGCGCGCTCCTGCCCGCTACGTTGCTCTTGTACAGCCTATAAATAGTCGCAACGAATATAAATCGTGTTATTCTCTCTCGTACGTTCGAAGTGTGTAGGTCCGCGCGCGTCCGTTGCGTGTATCTATAAAAAGTTGGTTATAAGATTGATTATTAATATCTATCTCTCGTTCTTCCGTGTTTACAATGGCGCGTACTAAGCAGACCGCTCGTAAATCCACCGGTGGTAAGGCGCCGAGGAAGCAGCTCGCCACCAAGGCTGCGCGCAAGAGCGCACCGGCCACCGGTGGCGTTAAGAAACCCCATCGCTACAGGCCCGGCACTGTGGCCCTCCGTGAGATCCGTCGCTACCAGAAGAGTACCGAACTGCTGATCCGCAAGCTTCCGTTCCAGCGTCTCGTGCGTGAGATCGCACAGGACTTCAAGACCGATCTCCGTTTCCAGAGCTCCGCTGTTATGGCGCTGCAGGAGGCTAGCGAAGCTTATCTCGTCGGTCTCTTCGAAGACACCAACCTGTGCGCGATTCACGCGAAGCGCGTCACCATCATGCCCAAGGACATCCAGTTGGCGCGCAGGATCAGAGGCGAACGCGCTTAAACTGGTGACGTCACACAATACACATCGCTCACCTTCACGTAGACTGCCTTCGTGCAGTGCAGCGTGTCTGTGACTGTGTCTGTGCGTTCACATAAAAGGCCCTTTTCAGGGCCACATATGTATCAGATTATTAAATGTTTCTCTATATCAGAAGTCACAAAAAAACGTTACCTACACTATGATCCACGTATAAGTACCTACCTACCTACCTACCTACTTATAATATAATTAATAAAATCAATATAGGTACGTACGTACGTACGTACCTACCTACCTACCTATACCTACTAACTATCATCTACTATGATAACTTACATGGGTAATTTAAACCATACTTACCTTTGGTTTACTAGGGACACACACAGTAAGTATACGTATATAGTTAGTTTCATACCTATACACATTAACAAAATTGAGGAAATAGTCTACCAGCTAAGATCGTTATTATAAACTACATAAGTAGTAAGTACATAATTATTATAATACAAATAATAAAAATTACAAAAATTTTGAATAACCTAATTATTTAACGAGTTATTAGTAAGTTCTGTTTTTGTTTTCGAAACCACTTCGGCCAACCAACGACGAGCGTCGGCTCGCCTCGCCCCGCGCACCTCTCGGTTCTGTCCCCCCCGCCCGCTGAGCTACGCGTTTGGTATAAATATAAGATCGTTGCGCAGCTGAAGAGAATACATACAGTCGCTCGCGTCGTTCGAGTGCGCACACCCGTGCTGTGTTTATTATCGTGTTATTTTGAAAACCACCCACTGCAAAGAAGATGACCGGTCGCGGTAAGGGAGGAAAGGGTCTGGGAAAAGGAGGAGCCAAGCGTCACAGGAAGGTACTTCGTGATAACATCCAAGGTATCACGAAGCCCGCCATCCGTCGTCTGGCTCGCAGAGGCGGCGTGAAACGTATCTCCGGTCTGATCTACGAAGAGACTCGTGGTGTGCTTAAGGTGTTCCTAGAGAACGTCATTCGCGACGCCGTCACTTACACCGAGCACGCCAAGAGGAAGACCGTCACCGCCATGGACGTCGTCTACGCTCTGAAGCGCCAGGGTCGCACCCTGTACGGTTTCGGCGGTTAAACCCGCGTGCCTGCGCAACCAGCTCTACATACTGCGGTGGACGTGTGTGTGTTGTGTTTGTTGTGAACATAATCATACCGTTCAACCTTACGTATATAGACGCGTACATAAAAAAAGGCCCTTTTCAGGGCCGCATATGGTTCGATATTATTAAATATGTTTCTTGAATGGAATTGTCTAAAAAACGTACTTACCTCTACCTACCTACCTGCCTACCTACCTACCTACCTACCTACCTACCTACTTACTTATTTATTTATTACATTAGGTAGACCCAAATCCATTAGGCACTGTCTATTACGTACCTACTTACTTAGGTTATGGAGTTAGTACCTACGAGACTAATATTACCTAATGGAATTATTAAATACCGTAAGTAATTATTAGGTATAATAAATTAAATGAGTACATAATATAATGAGCTTGTATGTAATCAAAAGGGCTTACATCTATCTTAAATAACTAACCAATGGTTAAGCTGTTATTTGCAACACGCTTAGTTGACGTTGCTCTACGCGTGATGTATGTATGTATACTTACTGGAATTGAAAAATATAATCAAAACATTAGTAGACCATAATAAGTTGAATTGTTACGCGGTTGTAGAACATCATCTACCTACCTACCTAGCTAGGTACGTTTCGTTCGATCGCCACACGGTGCGCGTGCCGTTTGTTTATGTCGTGTTGTCATTATGTTATTGCAATTTTGATCGCATCTAATGCTGTTTTTTTTTTTTTTATGTTATTTATTATTTTCCATCACTTTACTAGTCTTTATTTTATCAGACGTACTTACCTAGCTGTATATTACTTGCAGGCTACTTGCTGTGAAGAGAACGAGAACGCGGTACGTACGTACACACGGGCCAGCCAGCCACGCACTCTACTGCTGGCTGACTGGCGCGTACCGACGATATTGTCGTTTTACACATTGTTTAATACGCTTTCTGTTGCGTTTATACCGATCCATGCACTGTAAACTCTTCGAAGGGCGCTCTCGTCTTTTAATATTACTATATTCATAGGTTGCACGTCCTGGACGGAGTCGTCCGTCCTTAACTGTTCGGCGGTCGCGGTGTTTTACGACGCTTCACTTTTAGGTCGATAATACCTTCGCGAGACTGTGTGATATCGACGAAATCCTGTTGCCACACAAGCTCGATATCCTCCTTGTCGACGCGTCGACCTCGATCGCCACTAACTATCACTTTTATAGAGAAAATAACGTTTTGAAGGCGACCCGACCTACGCTTAGTACGCAGTCGTCAAAATAAAACACCGCCACCGGCTAAACTGTGACCCCACGCTTCCCGAATTCGCACACCCGCATCGTCAACTTCATGACCTATCCGAAACTGTAAAAAATCATTGCACTTGGCATCGTTAACTATTATTTTTGTTTATTTTATTAGATACGTGTTAGTGAAAACTTTCAAGCGTTCGTACGAGAAAACGTCCCGCGACATCACGGCGCTCGTTACGGTAAAGTTTCGTCGTACTTAGGCGTACGTATACGAAACTAGTAAAACCTATAAGTGGCGACATCTAAGTCTCTACCTACTACTACTACGTTTTAACATTGTGTGTGTGTTGTGTGAAGTCAATCAATTTTAATTATATCTACAATGGCAGACACCGCAGTCGCTACCGAGGCTCCCGCGCCCGCTACACCAGCAAAGAAGCAGGCGAGGCAGGCCGGCGCCGCCGCGAAAAAACCGAAGGCGAAGCCGACTCATCCCAAAACATCTGAGATGGTCAACAGCGCTATCAAGGAGATGAAAGAGCGCAGCGGATCTTCCCTGCAGGCGATCAAGAAGTACATCGCCGCGCAATACAAGGTCGACGCGGAGAAACTGGCTCCGTTCATCAGGAAATATTTGAAGAGCGCCGTCGAATCTGGCGCGCTGATCCAGACCAAGGGCAAGGGTGCCTCCGGTTCGTTCAAGCTGGAGTCGAAATCGACCGCGTCCAAGAAACCCGCCGGCGCAGCTGGCAAGGCCGCCGGCAAGGCGCCCGCCGCCGCCGCGAAGGCGAAGAAGGCGACCGCCTCTGCGGCCGGCGCCAAGACCAAGAAGGCAGCAGCCGCCGCCGCGGCCGCCTCACCTTCGAAATCCAAGGCATCGGCCGCCGCCGCCGCCAAGGACAAGAAGGCCGCCGCCGCCGCTAAGAAGAAGCCGGCACCCAAGAAGGCCGCCGCCCCCGCTAAAGCGAAGGGAGGCGCCGCCCCTAAGGCTAAAAAGACCGCAAAGCCGCCAACCAAGAAACCTAAAGCGCCTAAACCCAAGAAGGCCGCGGCTACACCCAAGTCTAAGCCGGCAGCCAAGAAAGCGTCCGCCGCTAAGAAGTAAGCTACGGTCGCGTTCGCGTTACACCGGCGACGGCGACGACGACGACGACGACGACGACAGCGGCGGCGCAGGGTCGGCTGACGACCACCACCACTACCACCATCAATAATAATAAGATAAGTGAGCGTGCGCGTCTTGCCCCTACTGTGTGTGTGTGTAGTGTACGTACGTACATAATCAAATATTGTGTTCTGTATGTATAATAATAATACACTGTAGAGAAAAGCGCGCGCGCGTGCTTCGTGCGTTTGTTTTCATCATCGTCCAACCGCGCGCACGCAGTACGTACGCGTCTATCGTCCTCGGGAAGGAGGGTGCGGAACGCGCTCGACGTGTCTCGAGCCGAAGTCACCGAAGATTCATCAGAAGCAAGCAGCAGCAGCAACTGAAGAAACCACGGACGGCGGCACCGAGATGCTTAGCGCGCGTGCATGCGCTCGCCAAACCAAAAAGCCCTTTTCAGGGCTAACAATACTATCATGAATATTCACAATATTCGTTTCTATAACACAGAGAGTCAAAACGTCGTAAATCACCTAATAACATACGCATAAACAAATTACCTACCTACCTAACTACCTACTGTCAGTCTAATATCTACAAAGGTACCTAAGTAAAGTAATGTATGTAATGAAATCTTAAACGAAAGAATTTCATGATGGTACTCACTTACTACATATAAAAAAAAAAAAAAAAAAAAAAAAAAGTTTAGTTATTCAACATAATTACCTACTCACGCTCGTATACACCCCGTAGCGTAGGTGTACCTACAATACCAATAGCTAGACATGATGATAATATATTATCTCATTGAAAAGGTCTTGGCTTAGATACTTAGGTACATTTCGTTAGTTACTTAAAAAAAAAAAAAATATATATATATAAGTATATATATTTTTACCTATATTTATGAACAATCAAAAATCGTCACAGTTTATTTATTAAATTGTGCTAAATCTCCCTACCCACCCCCCATATCCATGGTGACTGAAGTGTACGTGACGCCGTTCGAGAGCGCGCTTGCGCGTTTTGTGAATTCGTTTCGTTAGCTGTGCGCCCCTCCCGCTGACACAGCTACAAGGCACAACTATAAAATAACGCGTACCAGCCGGATCGTGGCATTTATAACTATAATCTTACGGCGCGCGCACTTCTGTACGCGTGTTTCGTTGTTTTCGTGAGTTGTTCTATAAACAAACCTTTCAATTATGTCTGGTCGCGGTAAAGGTGGCAAGGTGAAGGGAAAGGCAAAGTCCCGTTCCAACCGTGCTGGTCTCCAGTTCCCTGTGGGTCGTATTCACAGGCTGCTGCGTAACGGTAACTACGCCGAACGCGTGGGTGCCGGCGCCCCCGTCTACTTGGCCGCCGTGATGGAGTATCTGGCTGCTGAGGTCCTCGAGTTGGCAGGCAACGCCGCGAGAGACAACAAGAAGACCAGGATCATCCCGCGTCATCTTCAATTGGCCATCCGCAACGACGAGGAGCTGAACAAGCTGCTCTCCGGTGTGACGATCGCTCAAGGTGGTGTGCTGCCGAACATCCAGGCCGTGCTACTGCCCAAGAAGACCGAGAAGAAGGCGTAAACGTGGTGCTGCCGCGCGCGACATCCGGTGCGTGTGGTGCTTCGTGCGAGTGCCCCGCAAGCGTATTTCGATATATAGGCATTATAATATATCTATCATGTCGATTGCGCGATGCTCTCCGCTCGTATGCATTGCACAAAACAAAAGGCCCTTTTCAGGGCCACAATATGATTCGTCAAATATTACAACAAAGACGGTTTCTTTATCAGTGTTGTGGTCAAACAAAAACGTAAACCAATAACCTACCTACCTACCTACCTACCTACCTACCTACCTACCTACCGAGCTACCTATAATGAGTTAATTAAGTACTCGTCACAAGCAGTATAATAAATGAGCACTACAAAACGCAAAAGTCTGTATGCACCTAAGTAAGTATAACAGAAATTATGGTGGTGTTTTATACATTACGGTAACATAGTTTGTTTACATAACAAATAACACAGAGGACTGTAGTAGAATATGATAATTTTACTAAATAACGTGACCAGGAAAAGGTTTCGAAACCTTTTATAATCATAAATTATTATCTATGATAATATTAAATCTTTTTAGAAATTTCAAAATAATGCATTACTTATTATGAAATAGGTACATAGTAGTATATAACCAGCGACAATGTTGTTGGGTAAGTAACTTTTGTACCTAGTCTAATTAATGTATTTTATTATGTTTTAATTAGAGAATGTAGATTTTCTTGAATTATTTTCTATTTTATTTTTCTATTACATTTTGAATAATGACGAACACGAGCATCACCCCGCCCCCTTCGCCTTCCTCCCGGGCATCCCCTCTCCCCGCGCGCGGTCTACACTCTGGCTTAGGAGCGTTGTGATTGGTCCGCCGCAGTGTCGATTTTCTCACCGTTTGCCGCAACTGTGCGCCGTGAGCATCGGTATAAATACAACTGTTCGTTATTGCTTTTAAACTCCAGCCCGTCCCCAAATTGTTAGTAATTTTGTGATCCCCCAACGACGCCCTGAGCCGAGGTCCGTACCCCACAGGGGGTGCCCTTAGTGCGCTGTCGTTTAGTTTTTAATATATATAATTTGCGCCCTGGCTGGAGGCTTTAAGATTAAAAACCTTAGGGCAGCCACAGGAATATCCGGTTAAGTAGCAACGACCTCTCTAGGTCTGCTACGAGATGCCATACCTAAAAAAAAAAAAAAAAAAAAATTGCTTTTAAACATACTGCGACTGAACTCCGTTTCGGTAGCACGTGTACTCGACAATCTCATAATGCCGCCCAAGACAAGTGGTAAAGCCGCCAAGAAGTCTGGCAAAGCCCAGAAGAACATCTCCAAGACCGACAAGAAGAAGAAGAAGCACAAGAGGAAGGAGAGTTACGCCATCTATATCTACAAGGTCCTGAAGCAGGTGCACCCCGACACCGGTATCTCCAGCAAGGCCATGTCTATCATGAACTCGTTCGTGAACGACATCTTCGAGCGTATCGCCGCCGAAGCGTCCCGTCTCGCCCACTACAACAAGAGGTCGACCATCACGTCCAGGGAGGTGCAGACTTCCGTCAGGCTCCTGCTGCCCGGCGAGCTCGCCAAGCACGCCGTCAGTGAAGGCACCAAGGCCGTCACCAAATACACCAGCTCCAAGTGAGCGGTCGATCGGTCGGTAGCTGGCTAGCAAGAGCCGCCGCCGACGCTCCATCTCGACGCCGCCTCGTGTTTGTGTACAGTGTTAAACCCAGTGCGCTTGTTCGTGTGTCTTGTTGTTGACTGTGGTGCGTGTTAATTGTGTTAGTGTCATCGTAATGTGCATACATACACACATACCTACCTACCAGTTGTGTGTGTCATGTATGTACGTACGAGACGCGCACGATGCACGTGCCACGAGCTGCAACACCACGACAAACGCCTGGACGCGCACGCACACCGTGGGATGGCAGGAGTAAAACCAAAAGGCCCTTTTCAGGGCCACAAATATGTTCATGTGATAAAAATTCACGTTTCTTTAAACTTGATGACAGTCAAAACGTTACAATTTACATACCTAAGTACCTAAAACACTACCTACTACTCGTACCGCTTGCTTACTTACTTACTTACTTACTTACCTACCTACCTACCTACCTACCTACCTAAACCAAAGTCAGTAAGTTTGTATCATAATGACGAACTGAATGAAGACCACTTACTTCTTACTTACTTACTTACAATGCAACATGCACAGGAAACTTAGCCCTCGTAAAAACGATAGCTCACTAAGATGCAAGTTAATGAGACTGCAGCAGTCTTAACATAGATTATTTTAATAACAACAGCCTACATAAATAAGCACCTCACCTAGGTAGGTAGTTTCTCAACACTTTTCGAATATTACACACACAGCGTAGTAAAAGTTAATGTAAAACTAAATTAAGTAATAAAATTGTAAGTATTTGTTGTTTTTGACACTAATGTATTTTCATAAAAGTGATGCATGCACTTTTAGTAACATTTATTTATATGTGATTTTAGGTATTTTATGAATATTAAATTCGTTGTTATAATTTATAACAATCTTAGTTAGCTCGTTGTACTAAAGATGGCGCGCATAGTCGAGCGCGCTCCTGCCCGCTACGTTGCTCTTGTACAGCCTATAAATAGTCGCAACGAATATAAATCGTGTTATTCTCTCTCGTACGTTCGAAGTGTGTAGGTCCGCGCGCGTCCGTTGCGTGTATCTATAAAAAGTTGGTTATAAGATTGATTATTAATATCTATCTCTCGTTCTTCCGTGTTTACAATGGCGCGTACTAAGCAGACCGCTCGTAAATCCACCGGTGGTAAGGCGCCGAGGAAGCAGCTCGCCACCAAGGCTGCGCGCAAGAGCGCACCGGCCACCGGTGGCGTTAAGAAACCCCATCGCTACAGGCCCGGCACTGTGGCCCTCCGTGAGATCCGTCGCTACCAGAAGAGTACCGAACTGCTGATCCGCAAGCTTCCGTTCCAGCGTCTCGTGCGTGAGATCGCACAGGACTTCAAGACCGATCTCCGTTTCCAGAGCTCCGCTGTTATGGCGCTGCAGGAGGCTAGCGAAGCTTATCTCGTCGGTCTCTTCGAAGACACCAACCTGTGCGCGATTCACGCGAAGCGCGTCACCATCATGCCCAAGGACATCCAGTTGGCGCGCAGGATCAGAGGCGAACGCGCTTAAACTGGTGACGTCACACAATACACATCGCTCACCTTCACGTAGACTGCCTTCGTGCAGTGCAGCGTGTCTGTGACTGTGTCTGTGCGTTCACATAAAAGGCCCTTTTCAGGGCCACATATGTATCAGATTATTAAATGTTTCTCTATATCAGAAGTCACAAAAAAACGTTACCTACACTATGATCCACGTATAAGTACCTACCTACCTACCTACCTACTTATAATATAATTAATAAAATCAATATAGGTACGTACGTACGTACGTACCTACCTACCTACCTATACCTACTAACTATCATCTACTATGATAACTTACATGGGTAATTTAAACCATACTTACCTTTGGTTTACTAGGGACACACACAGTAAGTATACGTATATAGTTAGTTTCATACCTATACACATTAACAAAATTGAGGAAATAGTCTACCAGCTAAGATCGTTATTATAAACTACATAAGTAGTAAGTACATAATTATTATAATACAAATAATAAAAATTACAAAAATTTTGAATAACCTAATTATTTAACGAGTTATTAGTAAGTTCTGTTTTTGTTTTCGAAACCACTTCGGCCAACCAACGACGAGCGTCGGCTCGCCTCGCCCCGCGCACCTCTCGGTTCTGTCCCCCCCGCCCGCTGAGCTACGCGTTTGGTATAAATATAAGATCGTTGCGCAGCTGAAGAGAATACATACAGTCGCTCGCGTCGTTCGAGTGCGCACACCCGTGCTGTGTTTATTATCGTGTTATTTTGAAAACCACCCACTGCAAAGAAGATGACCGGTCGCGGTAAGGGAGGAAAGGGTCTGGGAAAAGGAGGAGCCAAGCGTCACAGGAAGGTACTTCGTGATAACATCCAAGGTATCACGAAGCCCGCCATCCGTCGTCTGGCTCGCAGAGGCGGCGTGAAACGTATCTCCGGTCTGATCTACGAAGAGACTCGTGGTGTGCTTAAGGTGTTCCTAGAGAACGTCATTCGCGACGCCGTCACTTACACCGAGCACGCCAAGAGGAAGACCGTCACCGCCATGGACGTCGTCTACGCTCTGAAGCGCCAGGGTCGCACCCTGTACGGTTTCGGCGGTTAAACCCGCGTGCCTGCGCAACCAGCTCTACATACTGCGGTGGACGTGTGTGTGTTGTGTTTGTTGTGAACATAATCATACCGTTCAACCTTACGTATATAGACGCGTACATAAAAAAAGGCCCTTTTCAGGGCCGCATATGGTTCGATATTATTAAATATGTTTCTTGAATGGAATTGTCTAAAAAACGTACTTACCTCTACCTACCTACCTGCCTACCTACCTACCTACCTACCTACTTACTTATTTATTTATTACATTAGGTAGACCCAAATCCATTAGGCACTGTCTATTACGTACCTACTTACTTAGGTTATGGAGTTAGTACCTACGAGACTAATATTACCTAATGGAATTATTAAATACCGTAAGTAATTATTAGGTATAATAAATTAAATGAGTACATAATATAATGAGCTTGTATGTAATCAAAAGGGCTTACATCTATCTTAAATAACTAACCAATGGTTAAGCTGTTATTTGCAACACGCTTAGTTGACGTTGCTCTACGCGTGATGTATGTATGTATACTTACTGGAATTGAAAAATATAATCAAAACATTAGTAGACCATAATAAGTTGAATTGTTACGCGGTTGTAGAACATCATCTACCTACCTACCTAGCTAGGTACGTTTCGTTCGATCGCCACACGGTGCGCGTGCCGTTTGTTTATGTCGTGTTGTCATTATGTTATTGCAATTTTGATCGCATCTAATGCTGTTTTTTTTTTTTTTATGTTATTTATTATTTTCCATCACTTTACTAGTCTTTATTTTATCAGACGTACTTACCTAGCTGTATATTACTTGCAGGCTACTTGCTGTGAAGAGAACGAGAACGCGGTACGTACGTACACACGGGCCAGCCAGCCACGCACTCTACTGCTGGCTGACTGGCGCGTACCGACGATATTGTCGTTTTACACATTGTTTAATACGCTTTCTGTTGCGTTTATACCGATCCATGCACTGTAAACTCTTCGAAGGGCGCTCTCGTCTTTTAATATTACTATATTCATAGGTTGCACGTCCTGGACGGAGTCGTCCGTCCTTAACTGTTCGGCGGTCGCGGTGTTTTACGACGCTTCACTTTTAGGTCGATAATACCTTCGCGAGACTGTGTGATATCGACGAAATCCTGTTGCCACACAAGCTCGATATCCTCCTTGTCGACGCGTCGACCTCGATCGCCACTAACTATCACTTTTATAGAGAAAATAACGTTTTGAAGGCGACCCGACCTACGCTTAGTACGCAGTCGTCAAAATAAAACACCGCCACCGGCTAAACTGTGACCCCACGCTTCCCGAATTCGCACACCCGCATCGTCAACTTCATGACCTATCCGAAACTGTAAAAAATCATTGCACTTGGCATCGTTAACTATTATTTTTGTTTATTTTATTAGATACGTGTTAGTGAAAACTTTCAAGCGTTCGTACGAGAAAACGTCCCGCGACATCACGGCGCTCGTTACGGTAAAGTTTCGTCGTACTTAGGCGTACGTATACGAAACTAGTAAAACCTATAAGTGGCGACATCTAAGTCTCTACCTACTACTACTACGTTTTAACATTGTGTGTGTGTTGTGTGAAGTCAATCAATTTTAATTATATCTACAATGGCAGACACCGCAGTCGCTACCGAGGCTCCCGCGCCCGCTACACCAGCAAAGAAGCAGGCGAGGCAGGCCGGCGCCGCCGCGAAAAAACCGAAGGCGAAGCCGACTCATCCCAAAACATCTGAGATGGTCAACAGCGCTATCAAGGAGATGAAAGAGCGCAGCGGATCTTCCCTGCAGGCGATCAAGAAGTACATCGCCGCGCAATACAAGGTCGACGCGGAGAAACTGGCTCCGTTCATCAGGAAATATTTGAAGAGCGCCGTCGAATCTGGCGCGCTGATCCAGACCAAGGGCAAGGGTGCCTCCGGTTCGTTCAAGCTGGAGTCGAAATCGACCGCGTCCAAGAAACCCGCCGGCGCAGCTGGCAAGGCCGCCGGCAAGGCGCCCGCCGCCGCCGCGAAGGCGAAGAAGGCGACCGCCTCTGCGGCCGGCGCCAAGACCAAGAAGGCAGCAGCCGCCGCCGCGGCCGCCTCACCTTCGAAATCCAAGGCATCGGCCGCCGCCGCCGCCAAGGACAAGAAGGCCGCCGCCGCCGCTAAGAAGAAGCCGGCACCCAAGAAGGCCGCCGCCCCCGCTAAAGCGAAGGGAGGCGCCGCCCCTAAGGCTAAAAAGACCGCAAAGCCGCCAACCAAGAAACCTAAAGCGCCTAAACCCAAGAAGGCCGCGGCTACACCCAAGTCTAAGCCGGCAGCCAAGAAAGCGTCCGCCGCTAAGAAGTAAGCTACGGTCGCGTTCGCGTTACACCGGCGACGGCGACGACGACGACGACGACGACGACAGCGGCGGCGCAGGGTCGGCTGACGACCACCACCACTACCACCATCAATAATAATAAGATAAGTGAGCGTGCGCGTCTTGCCCCTACTGTGTGTGTGTGTAGTGTACGTACGTACATAATCAAATATTGTGTTCTGTATGTATAATAATAATACACTGTAGAGAAAAGCGCGCGCGCGTGCTTCGTGCGTTTGTTTTCATCATCGTCCAACCGCGCGCACGCAGTACGTACGCGTCTATCGTCCTCGGGAAGGAGGGTGCGGAACGCGCTCGACGTGTCTCGAGCCGAAGTCACCGAAGATTCATCAGAAGCAAGCAGCAGCAGCAACTGAAGAAACCACGGACGGCGGCACCGAGATGCTTAGCGCGCGTGCATGCGCTCGCCAAACCAAAAAGCCCTTTTCAGGGCTAACAATACTATCATGAATATTCACAATATTCGTTTCTATAACACAGAGAGTCAAAACGTCGTAAATCACCTAATAACATACGCATAAACAAATTACCTACCTACCTAACTACCTACTGTCAGTCTAATATCTACAAAGGTACCTAAGTAAAGTAATGTATGTAATGAAATCTTAAACGAAAGAATTTCATGATGGTACTCACTTACTACATACAAAAAAAAAAAAAAAAAAAAAAAAAGTTTAGTTATTCAACATAATTACCTACTCACGCTCGTATACACCCCGTAGCGTAGGTGTACCTACAATACCAATAGCTAGACATGATGATAATATATTATCTCATTGAAAAGGTCTTGGCTTAGATACTTAGGTACATTTCGTTAGTTACTTAAAAAAAAAAAAAATATATATATATAAGTATATATATTTTTACCTATATTTATGAACAATCAAAAATCGTCACAGTTTATTTATTAAATTGTGCTAAATCTCCCTACCCACCCCCCATATCCATGGTGACTGAAGTGTACGTGACGCCGTTCGAGAGCGCGCTTGCGCGTTTTGTGAATTCGTTTCGTTAGCTGTGCGCCCCTCCCGCTGACACAGCTACAAGGCACAACTATAAAATAACGCGTACCAGCCGGATCGTGGCATTTATAACTATAATCTTACGGCGCGCGCACTTCTGTACGCGTGTTTCGTTGTTTTCGTGAGTTGTTCTATAAACAAACCTTTCAATTATGTCTGGTCGCGGTAAAGGTGGCAAGGTGAAGGGAAAGGCAAAGTCCCGTTCCAACCGTGCTGGTCTCCAGTTCCCTGTGGGTCGTATTCACAGGCTGCTGCGTAACGGTAACTACGCCGAACGCGTGGGTGCCGGCGCCCCCGTCTACTTGGCCGCCGTGATGGAGTATCTGGCTGCTGAGGTCCTCGAGTTGGCAGGCAACGCCGCGAGAGACAACAAGAAGACCAGGATCATCCCGCGTCATCTTCAATTGGCCATCCGCAACGACGAGGAGCTGAACAAGCTGCTCTCCGGTGTGACGATCGCTCAAGGTGGTGTGCTGCCGAACATCCAGGCCGTGCTACTGCCCAAGAAGACCGAGAAGAAGGCGTAAACGTGGTGCTGCCGCGCGCGACATCCGGTGCGTGTGGTGCTTCGTGCGAGTGCCCCGCAAGCGTATTTCGATATATAGGCATTATAATATATCTATCATGTCGATTGCGCGATGCTCTCCGCTCGTATGCATTGCACAAAACAAAAGGCCCTTTTCAGGGCCACAATATGATTCGTCAAATATTACAACAAAGACGGTTTCTTTATCAGTGTTGTGGTCAAACAAAAACGTAAACCAATAACCTACCTACCTACCTACCTACCTACCTACCTACCTACCTACCGAGCTACCTATAATGAGTTAATTAAGTACTCGTCACAAGCAGTATAATAAATGAGCACTACAAAACGCAAAAGTCTGTATGCACCTAAGTAAGTATAACAGAAATTATGGTGGTGTTTTATACATTACGGTAACATAGTTTGTTTACATAACAAATAACACAGAGGACTGTAGTAGAATATGATAATTTTACTAAATAACGTGACCAGGAAAAGGTTTCGAAACCTTTTATAATCATAAATTATTATCTATGATAATATTAAATCTTTTTAGAAATTTCAAAATAATGCATTACTTATTATGAAATAGGTACATAGTAGTATATAACCAGCGACAATGTTGTTGGGTAAGTAACTTTTGTACCTAGTCTAATTAATGTATTTTATTATGTTTTAATTAGAGAATGTAGATTTTCTTGAATTATTTTCTATTTTATTTTTCTATTACATTTTGAATAATGACGAACACGAGCATCACCCCGCCCCCTTCGCCTTCCTCCCGGGCATCCCCTCTCCCCGCGCGCGGTCTACACTCTGGCTTAGGAGCGTTGTGATTGGTCCGCCGCAGTGTCGATTTTCTCACCGTTTGCCGCAACTGTGCGCCGTGAGCATCGGTATAAATACAACTGTTCGTTATTGCTTTTAAAATTGAAGTCAACCCTGATAAGAGCCAGGGGGTCCTATTCTGTAGGCCCCGGCGATCACCCGCCCTGCCCCAACCGATCACCATGTTCGGCAAGCCTATCCCTTGGGAGAAGCGAGCCAAATATCTCGGTGTGGTCTTAGACCATCACATGACGTTCGGCGAGCACATAAAACAGGTGCGCTCGCGCGCCAGTTTTGCTCTCGGCCGACTACACTCCGTACTCAACCCGCGCAGCAAGTTGTCCCTTAAGTGCAAATTGCGTATTTACACCGCGTGCATTCGACCGATCATGACTTACGCCTGCGTAGTCTTCGCTCACGCAAAGTCATATCACATCCATAAGATGCAGACGCTTCAAAACCGATTTCTCCGTAGAATTACGAAAGCTCCTTGGTTCGTTCGGAACGAACAACTTCACGTAGACCTTAAGATGCCTACCATCAAACAGTTTATGAAGCGCCTTGCAAAGCGCTTTTTCGAATCCGCGGAACGTCATCGCAACCCCTTGGTTGTGCAGGCCGCTAGTTACAGGCCTTCTGCCATTAGTCAGACTCGCCGACCGAGGCACACTCTCTTAGATCCGGATGACCCCATCACTCTCCTTCAGGAAAGCAATAGGGCCACGAGTACAGTGCACAAATCACACAAACCGACCTTCCGTCCTCGCCGCCGAGGTACCACGCGAACTTCCCGAATAAATGGTAATAAAAGTCCTCCCCCCCGTCCCTTGAATGTCGATGCGCCAGCCGCCCGGTTAGAGGCTGAGAGCGCCGTAGCAATAAATATAATATCCCCTGATAATAATCATGATCAAAATGTTGATCCAGCCCGTCCCCAAATTGTTAGTAATTTTGTGATCCCCCAACGACGCCCTGAGCCGAGGTCCGTACCCCACAGGGGGTGCCCTTAGTGCGCTGTCGTTTAGTTTTTAATATATATAATTTGCGCCCTGGCTGGAGGCTTTAAGATTAAAAACCTTAGGGCAGCCACAGGAATATCCGGTTAAGTAGCAACGACCTCTCTAGGTCTGCTACGAGATGCCATACCTAAAAAAAAAAAAAAAAAAAAAAAAAAAAATTGCTTTTAAACATACTGCGACTGAACTCCGTTTCGGTAGCACGTGTACTCGACAATCTCATAATGCCGCCCAAGACAAGTGGTAAAGCCGCCAAGAAGTCTGGCAAAGCCCAGAAGAACATCTCCAAGACCGACAAGAAGAAGAAGAAGCACAAGAGGAAGGAGAGTTACGCCATCTATATCTACAAGGTCCTGAAGCAGGTGCACCCCGACACCGGTATCTCCAGCAAGGCCATGTCTATCATGAACTCGTTCGTGAACGACATCTTCGAGCGTATCGCCGCCGAAGCGTCCCGTCTCGCCCACTACAACAAGAGGTCGACCATCACGTCCAGGGAGGTGCAGACTTCCGTCAGGCTCCTGCTGCCCGGCGAGCTCGCCAAGCACGCCGTCAGTGAAGGCACCAAGGCCGTCACCAAATACACCAGCTCCAAGTGAGCGGTCGATCGGTCGGTAGCTGGCTAGCAAGAGCCGCCGCCGACGCTCCATCTCGACGCCGCCTCGTGTTTGTGTACAGTGTTAAACCCAGTGCGCTTGTTCGTGTGTCTTGTTGTTGACTGTGGTGCGTGTTAATTGTGTTAGTGTCATCGTAATGTGCATACATACACACATACCTACCTACCAGTTGTGTGTGTCATGTATGTACGTACGAGACGCGCACGATGCACGTGCCACGAGCTGCAACACCACGACAAACGCCTGGACGCGCACGCACACCGTGGGATGGCAGGAGTAAAACCAAAAGGCCCTTTTCAGGGCCACAAATATGTTCATGTGATAAAAATTCACGTTTCTTTAAACTTGATGACAGTCAAAACGTTACAATTTACATACCTAAGTACCTAAAACACTACCTACTACTCGTACCGCTTGCTTACTTACTTACTTACTTACTTACTTACTTACCTACCTACCTACCTACCTACCTACCTAAACCAAAGTCAGTAAGTTTGTATCATAATGACGAACTGAATGAAGACCACTTACTTCTTACTTACTTACTTACAATGCAACATGCACAGGAAACTTAGCCCTCGTAAAAACGATAGCTCACTAAGATGCAAGTTAATGAGACTGCAGCAGTCTTAACATAGATTATTTTAATAACAACAGCCTACATAAATAAGCACCTCACCTAGGTAGGTAGTTTCTCAACACTTTTCGAATATTACACACACAGCGTAGTAAAAGTTAATGTAAAACTAAATTAAGTAATAAAATTGTAAGTATTTGTTGTTTTTGACACTAATGTATTTTCATAAAAGTGATGCATGCACTTTTAGTAACATTTATTTATATGTGATTTTAGGTATTTTATGAATATTAAATTCGTTGTTATAATTTATAACAATCTTAGTTAGCTCGTTGTACTAAAGATGGCGCGCATAGTCGAGCGCGCTCCTGCCCGCTACGTTGCTCTTGTACAGCCTATAAATAGTCGCAACGAATATAAATCGTGTTATTCTCTCTCGTACGTTCGAAGTGTGTAGGTCCGCGCGCGTCCGTTGCGTGTATCTATAAAAAGTTGGTTATAAGATTGATTATTAATATCTATCTCTCGTTCTTCCGTGTTTACAATGGCGCGTACTAAGCAGACCGCTCGTAAATCCACCGGTGGTAAGGCGCCGAGGAAGCAGCTCGCCACCAAGGCTGCGCGCAAGAGCGCACCGGCCACCGGTGGCGTTAAGAAACCCCATCGCTACAGGCCCGGCACTGTGGCCCTCCGTGAGATCCGTCGCTACCAGAAGAGTACCGAACTGCTGATCCGCAAGCTTCCGTTCCAGCGTCTCGTGCGTGAGATCGCACAGGACTTCAAGACCGATCTCCGTTTCCAGAGCTCCGCTGTTATGGCGCTGCAGGAGGCTAGCGAAGCTTATCTCGTCGGTCTCTTCGAAGACACCAACCTGTGCGCGATTCACGCGAAGCGCGTCACCATCATGCCCAAGGACATCCAGTTGGCGCGCAGGATCAGAGGCGAACGCGCTTAAACTGGTGACGTCACACAATACACATCGCTCACCTTCACGTAGACTGCCTTCGTGCAGTGCAGCGTGTCTGTGACTGTGTCTGTGCGTTCACATAAAAGGCCCTTTTCAGGGCCACATATGTATCAGATTATTAAATGTTTCTCTATATCAGAAGTCACAAAAAAACGTTACCTACACTATGATCCACGTATAAGTACCTACCTACCTACCTACCTACTTATAATATAATTAATAAAATCAATATAGGTACGTACGTACGTACGTACCTACCTACCTACCTATACCTACTAACTATCATCTACTATGATAACTTACATGGGTAATTTAAACCATACTTACCTTTGGTTTACTAGGGACACACACAGTAAGTATACGTATATAGTTAGTTTCATACCTATACACATTAACAAAATTGAGGAAATAGTCTACCAGCTAAGATCGTTATTATAAACTACATAAGTAGTAAGTACATAATTATTATAATACAAATAATAAAAATTACAAAAATTTTGAATAACCTAATTATTTAACGAGTTATTAGTAAGTTCTGTTTTTGTTTTCGAAACCACTTCGGCCAACCAACGACGAGCGTCGGCTCGCCTCGCCCCGCGCACCTCTCGGTTCTGTCCCCCCCGCCCGCTGAGCTACGCGTTTGGTATAAATATAAGATCGTTGCGCAGCTGAAGAGAATACATACAGTCGCTCGCGTCGTTCGAGTGCGCACACCCGTGCTGTGTTTATTATCGTGTTATTTTGAAAACCACCCACTGCAAAGAAGATGACCGGTCGCGGTAAGGGAGGAAAGGGTCTGGGAAAAGGAGGAGCCAAGCGTCACAGGAAGGTACTTCGTGATAACATCCAAGGTATCACGAAGCCCGCCATCCGTCGTCTGGCTCGCAGAGGCGGCGTGAAACGTATCTCCGGTCTGATCTACGAAGAGACTCGTGGTGTGCTTAAGGTGTTCCTAGAGAACGTCATTCGCGACGCCGTCACTTACACCGAGCACGCCAAGAGGAAGACCGTCACCGCCATGGACGTCGTCTACGCTCTGAAGCGCCAGGGTCGCACCCTGTACGGTTTCGGCGGTTAAACCCGCGTGCCTGCGCAACCAGCTCTACATACTGCGGTGGACGTGTGTGTGTTGTGTTTGTTGTGAACATAATCATACCGTTCAACCTTACGTATATAGACGCGTACATAAAAAAAGGCCCTTTTCAGGGCCGCATATGGTTCGATATTATTAAATATGTTTCTTGAATGGAATTGTCTAAAAAACGTACTTACCTCTACCTACCTACCTGCCTACCTACCTACCTACCTACCTACCTACCTACTTACTTATTTATTTATTACATTAGGTAGACCCAAATCCATTAGGCACTGTCTATTACGTACCTACTTACTTAGGTTATGGAGTTAGTACCTACGAGACTAATATTACCTAATGGAATTATTAAATACCGTAAGTAATTATTAGGTATAATAAATTAAATGAGTACATAATATAATGAGCTTGTATGTAATCAAAAGGGCTTACATCTATCTTAAATAACTAACCAATGGTTAAGCTGTTATTTGCAACACGCTTAGTTGACGTTGCTCTACGCGTGATGTATGTATGTATACTTACTGGAATTGAAAAATATAATCAAAACATTAGTAGACCATAATAAGTTGAATTGTTACGCGGTTGTAGAACATCATCTACCTACCTACCTAGCTAGGTACGTTTCGTTCGATCGCCACACGGTGCGCGTGCCGTTTGTTTATGTCGTGTTGTCATTATGTTATTGCAATTTTGATCGCATCTAATGCTGTTTTTTTTTTTTTTATGTTATTTATTATTTTCCATCACTTTACTAGTCTTTATTTTATCAGACGTACTTACCTAGCTGTATATTACTTGCAGGCTACTTGCTGTGAAGAGAACGAGAACGCGGTACGTACGTACACACGGGCCAGCCAGCCACGCACTCTACTGCTGGCTGACTGGCGCGTACCGACGATATTGTCGTTTTACACATTGTTTAATACGCTTTCTGTTGCGTTTATACCGATCCATGCACTGTAAACTCTTCGAAGGGCGCTCTCGTCTTTTAATATTACTATATTCATAGGTTGCACGTCCTGGACGGAGTCGTCCGTCCTTAACTGTTCGGCGGTCGCGGTGTTTTACGACGCTTCACTTTTAGGTCGATAATACCTTCGCGAGACTGTGTGATATCGACGAAATCCTGTTGCCACACAAGCTCGATATCCTCCTTGTCGACGCGTCGACCTCGATCGCCACTAACTATCACTTTTATAGAGAAAATAACGTTTTGAAGGCGACCCGACCTACGCTTAGTACGCAGTCGTCAAAATAAAACACCGCCACCGGCTAAACTGTGACCCCACGCTTCCCGAATTCGCACACCCGCATCGTCAACTTCATGACCTATCCGAAACTGTAAAAAATCATTGCACTTGGCATCGTTAACTATTATTTTTGTTTATTTTATTAGATACGTGTTAGTGAAAACTTTCAAGCGTTCGTACGAGAAAACGTCCCGCGACATCACGGCGCTCGTTACGGTAAAGTTTCGTCGTACTTAGGCGTACGTATACGAAACTAGTAAAACCTATAAGTGGCGACATCTAAGTCTCTACCTACTACTACTACGTTTTAACATTGTGTGTGTGTTGTGTGAAGTCAATCAATTTTAATTATATCTACAATGGCAGACACCGCAGTCGCTACCGAGGCTCCCGCGCCCGCTACACCAGCAAAGAAGCAGGCGAGGCAGGCCGGCGCCGCCGCGAAAAAACCGAAGGCGAAGCCGACTCATCCCAAAACATCTGAGATGGTCAACAGCGCTATCAAGGAGATGAAAGAGCGCAGCGGATCTTCCCTGCAGGCGATCAAGAAGTACATCGCCGCGCAATACAAGGTCGACGCGGAGAAACTGGCTCCGTTCATCAGGAAATATTTGAAGAGCGCCGTCGAATCTGGCGCGCTGATCCAGACCAAGGGCAAGGGTGCCTCCGGTTCGTTCAAGCTGGAGTCGAAATCGACCGCGTCCAAGAAACCCGCCGGCGCAGCTGGCAAGGCCGCCGGCAAGGCGCCCGCCGCCGCCGCGAAGGCGAAGAAGGCGACCGCCTCTGCGGCCGGCGCCAAGACCAAGAAGGCAGCAGCCGCCGCCGCGGCCGCCTCACCTTCGAAATCCAAGGCATCGGCCGCCGCCGCCGCCAAGGACAAGAAGGCCGCCGCCGCCGCTAAGAAGAAGCCGGCACCCAAGAAGGCCGCCGCCCCCGCTAAAGCGAAGGGAGGCGCCGCCCCTAAGGCTAAAAAGACCGCAAAGCCGCCAACCAAGAAACCTAAAGCGCCTAAACCCAAGAAGGCCGCGGCTACACCCAAGTCTAAGCCGGCAGCCAAGAAAGCGTCCGCCGCTAAGAAGTAAGCTACGGTCGCGTTCGCGTTACACCGGCGACGGCGACGACGACGACGACGACGACGACAGCGGCGGCGCAGGGTCGGCTGACGACCACCACCACTACCACCATCAATAATAATAAGATAAGTGAGCGTGCGCGTCTTGCCCCTACTGTGTGTGTGTGTAGTGTACGTACGTACATAATCAAATATTGTGTTCTGTATGTATAATAATAATACACTGTAGAGAAAAGCGCGCGCGCGTGCTTCGTGCGTTTGTTTTCATCATCGTCCAACCGCGCGCACGCAGTACGTACGCGTCTATCGTCCTCGGGAAGGAGGGTGCGGAACGCGCTCGACGTGTCTCGAGCCGAAGTCACCGAAGATTCATCAGAAGCAAGCAGCAGCAGCAACTGAAGAAACCACGGACGGCGGCACCGAGATGCTTAGCGCGCGTGCATGCGCTCGCCAAACCAAAAAGCCCTTTTCAGGGCTAACAATACTATCATGAATATTCACAATATTCGTTTCTATAACACAGAGAGTCAAAACGTCGTAAATCACCTAATAACATACGCATAAACAAATTACCTACCTACCTAACTACCTACTGTCAGTCTAATATCTACAAAGGTACCTAAGTAAAGTAATGTATGTAATGAAATCTTAAACGAAAGAATTTCATGATGGTACTCACTTACTACATATAAAAAAAAAAAAAAAAAAAAAAAAAAGTTTAGTTATTCAACATAATTACCTACTCACGCTCGTATACACCCCGTAGCGTAGGTGTACCTACAATACCAATAGCTAGACATGATGATAATATATTATCTCATTGAAAAGGTCTTGGCTTAGATACTTAGGTACATTTCGTTAGTTACTTAAAAAAAAAAAAAATATATATATATAAGTATATATATTTTTACCTATATTTATGAACAATCAAAAATCGTCACAGTTTATTTATTAAATTGTGCTAAATCTCCCTACCCACCCCCCATATCCATGGTGACTGAAGTGTACGTGACGCCGTTCGAGAGCGCGCTTGCGCGTTTTGTGAATTCGTTTCGTTAGCTGTGCGCCCCTCCCGCTGACACAGCTACAAGGCACAACTATAAAATAACGCGTACCAGCCGGATCGTGGCATTTATAACTATAATCTTACGGCGCGCGCACTTCTGTACGCGTGTTTCGTTGTTTTCGTGAGTTGTTCTATAAACAAACCTTTCAATTATGTCTGGTCGCGGTAAAGGTGGCAAGGTGAAGGGAAAGGCAAAGTCCCGTTCCAACCGTGCTGGTCTCCAGTTCCCTGTGGGTCGTATTCACAGGCTGCTGCGTAACGGTAACTACGCCGAACGCGTGGGTGCCGGCGCCCCCGTCTACTTGGCCGCCGTGATGGAGTATCTGGCTGCTGAGGTCCTCGAGTTGGCAGGCAACGCCGCGAGAGACAACAAGAAGACCAGGATCATCCCGCGTCATCTTCAATTGGCCATCCGCAACGACGAGGAGCTGAACAAGCTGCTCTCCGGTGTGACGATCGCTCAAGGTGGTGTGCTGCCGAACATCCAGGCCGTGCTACTGCCCAAGAAGACCGAGAAGAAGGCGTAAACGTGGTGCTGCCGCGCGCGACATCCGGTGCGTGTGGTGCTTCGTGCGAGTGCCCCGCAAGCGTATTTCGATATATAGGCATTATAATATATCTATCATGTCGATTGCGCGATGCTCTCCGCTCGTATGCATTGCACAAAACAAAAGGCCCTTTTCAGGGCCACAATATGATTCGTCAAATATTACAACAAAGACGGTTTCTTTATCAGTGTTGTGGTCAAACAAAAACGTAAACCAATAACCTACCTACCTACCTACCTACCTACCTACCTACCTACCTACCGAGCTACCTATAATGAGTTAATTAAGTACTCGTCACAAGCAGTATAATAAATGAGCACTACAAAACGCAAAAGTCTGTATGCACCTAAGTAAGTATAACAGAAATTATGGTGGTGTTTTATACATTACGGTAACATAGTTTGTTTACATAACAAATAACACAGAGGACTGTAGTAGAATATGATAATTTTACTAAATAACGTGACCAGGAAAAGGTTTCGAAACCTTTTATAATCATAAATTATTATCTATGATAATATTAAATCTTTTTAGAAATTTCAAAATAATGCATTACTTATTATGAAATAGGTACATAGTAGTATATAACCAGCGACAATGTTGTTGGGTAAGTAACTTTTGTACCTAGTCTAATTAATGTATTTTATTATGTTTTAATTAGAGAATGTAGATTTTCTTGAATTATTTTCTATTTTATTTTTCTATTACATTTTGAATAATGACGAACACGAGCATCACCCCGCCCCCTTCGCCTTCCTCCCGGGCATCCCCTCTCCCCGCGCGCGGTCTACACTCTGGCTTAGGAGCGTTGTGATTGGTCCGCCGCAGTGTCGATTTTCTCACCGTTTGCCGCAACTGTGCGCCGTGAGCATCGGTATAAATACAACTGTTCGTTATTGCTTTTAAACCCGCTAGTTACAGGCCTTCTGCCATTAGTCAGACTCGCCGACCGAGGCACACTCTCTTAGATCCGGATGACCCCATCACTCTCCTTCAGGAAAGCAATAGGGCCACGAGTACAGTGCACAAATCACACAAACCGACCTTCCGTCCTCGCCGCCGAGGTACCACGCGAACTTCCCGAATAAATGGTAATAAAAGTCCTCCCCCCCGTCCCTTGAATGTCGATGCGCCAGCCGCCCGGTTAGAGGCTGAGAGCGCCGTAGCAATAAATATAATATCCCCTGATAATAATCATGATCAAAATGTTGATCCAGCCCGTCCCCAAATTGTTAGTAATTTTGTGATCCCCCAACGACGCCCTGAGCCGAGGTCCGTACCCCACAGGGGGTGCCCTTAGTGCGCTGTCGTTTAGTTTTTAATATATATAACTTGCGCCCTGGCTGGAGGCTTTAAGATTAAAAACCTTAGGGCAGCCACAGGAATATCCGGTTAAGTAGCAACGACCTCTCTAGGTCTGCTACGAGATGCCATACCTAAAAAAAAAAAAAAAAAAAAAAAAAATTGCTTTTAAACATACTGCGACTGAACTCCGTTTCGGTAGCACGTGTACTCGACAATCTCATAATGCCGCCCAAGACAAGTGGTAAAGCCGCCAAGAAGTCTGGCAAAGCCCAGAAGAACATCTCCAAGACCGACAAGAAGAAGAAGAAGCACAAGAGGAAGGAGAGTTACGCCATCTATATCTACAAGGTCCTGAAGCAGGTGCACCCCGACACCGGTATCTCCAGCAAGGCCATGTCTATCATGAACTCGTTCGTGAACGACATCTTCGAGCGTATCGCCGCCGAAGCGTCCCGTCTCGCCCACTACAACAAGAGGTCGACCATCACGTCCAGGGAGGTGCAGACTTCCGTCAGGCTCCTGCTGCCCGGCGAGCTCGCCAAGCACGCCGTCAGTGAAGGCACCAAGGCCGTCACCAAATACACCAGCTCCAAGTGAGCGGTCGATCGGTCGGTAGCTGGCTAGCAAGAGCCGCCGCCGACGCTCCATCTCGACGCCGCCTCGTGTTTGTGTACAGTGTTAAACCCAGTGCGCTTGTTCGTGTGTCTTGTTGTTGACTGTGGTGCGTGTTAATTGTGTTAGTGTCATCGTAATGTGCATACATACACACATACCTACCTACCAGTTGTGTGTGTCATGTATGTACGTACGAGACGCGCACGATGCACGTGCCACGAGCTGCAACACCACGACAAACGCCTGGACGCGCACGCACACCGTGGGATGGCAGGAGTAAAACCAAAAGGCCCTTTTCAGGGCCACAAATATGTTCATGTGATAAAAATTCACGTTTCTTTAAACTTGATGACAGTCAAAACGTTACAATTTACATACCTAAGTACCTAAAACACTACCTACTACTCGTACCGCTTGCTTACTTACTTACTTACTTACTTACTTACTTACCTACCTACCTACCTACCTACCTACCTAAACCAAAGTCAGTAAGTTTGTATCATAATGACGAACTGAATGAAGACCACTTACTTCTTACTTACTTACTTACAATGCAACATGCACAGGAAACTTAGCCCTCGTAAAAACGATAGCTCACTAAGATGCAAGTTAATGAGACTGCAGCAGTCTTAACATAGATTATTTTAATAACAACAGCCTACATAAATAAGCACCTCACCTAGGTAGGTAGTTTCTCAACACTTTTCGAATATTACACACACAGCGTAGTAAAAGTTAATGTAAAACTAAATTAAGTAATAAAATTGTAAGTATTTGTTGTTTTTGACACTAATGTATTTTCATAAAAGTGATGCATGCACTTTTAGTAACATTTATTTATATGTGATTTTAGGTATTTTATGAATATTAAATTCGTTGTTATAATTTATAACAATCTTAGTTAGCTCGTTGTACTAAAGATGGCGCGCATAGTCGAGCGCGCTCCTGCCCGCTACGTTGCTCTTGTACAGCCTATAAATAGTCGCAACGAATATAAATCGTGTTATTCTCTCTCGTACGTTCGAACCTGATCATGCTAATGACCACCATCTTCAATGGCGCTCTTAGCAACAACATTTTTCCTCAAGCTTGGAAAAGTGCCACGGTCATCGGTATCCCGAAGCCCGGCAAACCTAAGACCGAACCTTCCAGTTACCGACCCATCAGTCTGCTCAACGTCTTCGGCAAAGTCTATGAGAGGCTTATTTATAAGCGTCTCAGAGACTATGCCGAGACGAAGGGCCTCATCCCAAACGAACAGTTCGGGTTCAGATCCCAACATTCGTGCGTACAACAGGTCCACCGTATCGTCGAGCATGTAAGCGCTGGCTTCCAGCGCGGGCTCATGACGGGTGCTGTGTTCTTCGACATTGCGAAAGCGTTCGACAAAGTCTGGCACAACGGCTTAATATATAAGCTCTACAAACTCGGTGTGCCCGATCGTCTCGTGCTCATCTTACGAGACTTTTTGTCGGACCGCACCTTCCGCTATCGCATCGAGGGTGCGCTATCCTCCCCCCATCCGCTCCGCGCAGGCGTCCCTCAGGGCGCTGTGCTGGCACCGCTGATATTCACTATATTCACTAGTGATATCCCCAAATGTAGAAAGGCGCAGTTAGCTCTGTTCGCAGACGACACGGCCATCTACTACTCCGGCCTCAGGCAAGACAATATCGCCCGCATCCTTCAGGCCGAAGTCAACAGACTCGCGGCCTGGTTCAGGAAGTGGAGGATTGAAGTCAACCCTGATAAGAGCCAGGGGGTCCTATTCTGTAGGCCCCGGCGATCACCCGCCCTGCCCCAACCGATCACCATGTTCGGCAAGCCTATCCCTTGGGAGAAGCGAGCCAAATATCTCGGTGTGGTCTTAGACCATCACATGACGTTCGGCGAGCACATAAAACAGGTGCGCTCGCGCGCCAGTTTTGCTCTCGGCCGACTACACTCCGTACTCAACCCGCGCAGCAAGTTGTCCCTTAAGTGCAAATTGCGTATTTACACCGCGTGCATTCGACCGATCATGACTTACGCCTGCGTAGTCTTCGCTCACGCAAAGTCATATCACATCCATAAGATGCAGACGCTTCAAAACCGATTTCTCCGTAGAATTACGAAAGCTCCTTGGTTCGTTCGGAACGAACAACTTCACGTAGACCTTAAGATGCCTACCATCAAACAGTTTATGAAGCGCCTTGCAAAGCGCTTTTTCGAATCCGCGGAACGTCATCGCAACCCCTTGGTTGTGCAGGCCGCTAGTTACAGGCCTTCTGCCATTAGTCAGACTCGCCGACCGAGGCACACTCTCTTAGATCCGGATGACCCCATCACTCTCCTTCAGGAAAGCAATAGGGCCACGAGTACAGTGCACAAATCACACAAACCGACCTTCCGTCCTCGCCGCCGAGGTACCACGCGAACTTCCCGAATAAATGGTAATAAAAGTCCTCCCCCCCGTCCCTTGAATGTCGATGCGCCAGCCGCCCGGTTAGAGGCTGAGAGCGCCGTAGCAATAAATATAATATCCCCTGATAATAATCATGATCAAAATGTTGATCCAGCCCGTCCCCAAATTGTTAGTAATTTTGTGATCCCCCAACGACGCCCTGAGCCGAGGTCCGTACCCCACAGGGGGTGCCCTTAGTGCGCTGTCGTTTAGTTTTTAATATATATAATTTGCGCCCTGGCTGGAGGCTTTAAGATTAAAAACCTTAGGGCAGCCACAGGAATATCCGGTTAAGTAGCAACGACCTCTCTAGGTCTGCTACGAGATGCCATACCTAAAAAAAAAAAAAAAAAAAAAAAAAATCTCGTACGTTCGAAGTGTGTAGGTCCGCGCGCGTCCGTTGCGTGTATCTATAAAAAGTTGGTTATAAGATTGATTATTAATATCTATCTCTCGTTCTTCCGTGTTTACAATGGCGCGTACTAAGCAGACCGCTCGTAAATCCACCGGTGGTAAGGCGCCGAGGAAGCAGCTCGCCACCAAGGCTGCGCGCAAGAGCGCACCGGCCACCGGTGGCGTTAAGAAACCCCATCGCTACAGGCCCGGCACTGTGGCCCTCCGTGAGATCCGTCGCTACCAGAAGAGTACCGAACTGCTGATCCGCAAGCTTCCGTTCCAGCGTCTCGTGCGTGAGATCGCACAGGACTTCAAGACCGATCTCCGTTTCCAGAGCTCCGCTGTTATGGCGCTGCAGGAGGCTAGCGAAGCTTATCTCGTCGGTCTCTTCGAAGACACCAACCTGTGCGCGATTCACGCGAAGCGCGTCACCATCATGCCCAAGGACATCCAGTTGGCGCGCAGGATCAGAGGCGAACGCGCTTAAACTGGTGACGTCACACAATACACATCGCTCACCTTCACGTAGACTGCCTTCGTGCAGTGCAGCGTGTCTGTGACTGTGTCTGTGCGTTCACATAAAAGGCCCTTTTCAGGGCCACATATGTATCAGATTATTAAATGTTTCTCTATATCAGAAGTCACAAAAAAACGTTACCTACACTATGATCCACGTATAAGTACCTACCTACCTACCTACCTACTTATAATATAATTAATAAAATCAATATAGGTACGTACGTACGTACGTACCTACCTACCTACCTATACCTACTAACTATCATCTACTATGATAACTTACATGGGTAATTTAAACCATACTTACCTTTGGTTTACTAGGGACACACACAGTAAGTATACGTATATAGTTAGTTTCATACCTATACACATTAACAAAATTGAGGAAATAGTCTACCAGCTAAGATCGTTATTATAAACTACATAAGTAGTAAGTACATAATTATTATAATACAAATAATAAAAATTACAAAAATTTTGAATAACCTAATTATTTAACGAGTTATTAGTAAGTTCTGTTTTTGTTTTCGAAACCACTTCGGCCAACCAACGACGAGCGTCGGCTCGCCTCGCCCCGCGCACCTCTCGGTTCTGTCCCCCCCGCCCGCTGAGCTACGCGTTTGGTATAAATATAAGATCGTTGCGCAGCTGAAGAGAATACATACAGTCGCTCGCGTCGTTCGAGTGCGCACACCCGTGCTGTGTTTATTATCGTGTTATTTTGAAAACCACCCACTGCAAAGAAGATGACCGGTCGCGGTAAGGGAGGAAAGGGTCTGGGAAAAGGAGGAGCCAAGCGTCACAGGAAGGTACTTCGTGATAACATCCAAGGTATCACGAAGCCCGCCATCCGTCGTCTGGCTCGCAGAGGCGGCGTGAAACGTATCTCCGGTCTGATCTACGAAGAGACTCGTGGTGTGCTTAAGGTGTTCCTAGAGAACGTCATTCGCGACGCCGTCACTTACACCGAGCACGCCAAGAGGAAGACCGTCACCGCCATGGACGTCGTCTACGCTCTGAAGCGCCAGGGTCGCACCCTGTACGGTTTCGGCGGTTAAACCCGCGTGCCTGCGCAACCAGCTCTACATACTGCGGTGGACGTGTGTGTGTTGTGTTTGTTGTGAACATAATCATACCGTTCAACCTTACGTATATAGACGCGTACATAAAAAAAGGCCCTTTTCAGGGCCGCATATGGTTCGATATTATTAAATATGTTTCTTGAATGGAATTGTCTAAAAAACGTACTTACCTCTACCTACCTACCTGCCTACCTACCTACCTACCTACCTACCTACCTACTTACTTATTTATTTATTACATTAGGTAGACCCAAATCCATTAGGCACTGTCTATTACGTACCTACTTACTTAGGTTATGGAGTTAGTACCTACGAGACTAATATTACCTAATGGAATTATTAAATACCGTAAGTAATTATTAGGTATAATAAATTAAATGAGTACATAATATAATGAGCTTGTATGTAATCAAAAGGGCTTACATCTATCTTAAATAACTAACCAATGGTTAAGCTGTTATTTGCAACACGCTTAGTTGACGTTGCTCTACGCGTGATGTATGTATGTATACTTACTGGAATTGAAAAATATAATCAAAACATTAGTAGACCATAATAAGTTGAATTGTTACGCGGTTGTAGAACATCATCTACCTACCTACCTAGCTAGGTACGTTTCGTTCGATCGCCACACGGTGCGCGTGCCGTTTGTTTATGTCGTGTTGTCATTATGTTATTGCAATTTTGATCGCATCTAATGCTGTTTTTTTTTTTTTTATGTTATTTATTATTTTCCATCACTTTACTAGTCTTTATTTTATCAGACGTACTTACCTAGCTGTATATTACTTGCAGGCTACTTGCTGTGAAGAGAACGAGAACGCGGTACGTACGTACACACGGGCCAGCCAGCCACGCACTCTACTGCTGGCTGACTGGCGCGTACCGACGATATTGTCGTTTTACACATTGTTTAATACGCTTTCTGTTGCGTTTATACCGATCCATGCACTGTAAACTCTTCGAAGGGCGCTCTCGTCTTTTAATATTACTATATTCATAGGTTGCACGTCCTGGACGGAGTCGTCCGTCCTTAACTGTTCGGCGGTCGCGGTGTTTTACGACGCTTCACTTTTAGGTCGATAATACCTTCGCGAGACTGTGTGATATCGACGAAATCCTGTTGCCACACAAGCTCGATATCCTCCTTGTCGACGCGTCGACCTCGATCGCCACTAACTATCACTTTTATAGAGAAAATAACGTTTTGAAGGCGACCCGACCTACGCTTAGTACGCAGTCGTCAAAATAAAACACCGCCACCGGCTAAACTGTGACCCCACGCTTCCCGAATTCGCACACCCGCATCGTCAACTTCATGACCTATCCGAAACTGTAAAAAATCATTGCACTTGGCATCGTTAACTATTATTTTTGTTTATTTTATTAGATACGTGTTAGTGAAAACTTTCAAGCGTTCGTACGAGAAAACGTCCCGCGACATCACGGCGCTCGTTACGGTAAAGTTTCGTCGTACTTAGGCGTACGTATACGAAACTAGTAAAACCTATAAGTGGCGACATCTAAGTCTCTACCTACTACTACTACGTTTTAACATTGTGTGTGTGTTGTGTGAAGTCAATCAATTTTAATTATATCTACAATGGCAGACACCGCAGTCGCTACCGAGGCTCCCGCGCCCGCTACACCAGCAAAGAAGCAGGCGAGGCAGGCCGGCGCCGCCGCGAAAAAACCGAAGGCGAAGCCGACTCATCCCAAAACATCTGAGATGGTCAACAGCGCTATCAAGGAGATGAAAGAGCGCAGCGGATCTTCCCTGCAGGCGATCAAGAAGTACATCGCCGCGCAATACAAGGTCGACGCGGAGAAACTGGCTCCGTTCATCAGGAAATATTTGAAGAGCGCCGTCGAATCTGGCGCGCTGATCCAGACCAAGGGCAAGGGTGCCTCCGGTTCGTTCAAGCTGGAGTCGAAATCGACCGCGTCCAAGAAACCCGCCGGCGCAGCTGGCAAGGCCGCCGGCAAGGCGCCCGCCGCCGCCGCGAAGGCGAAGAAGGCGACCGCCTCTGCGGCCGGCGCCAAGACCAAGAAGGCAGCAGCCGCCGCCGCGGCCGCCTCACCTTCGAAATCCAAGGCATCGGCCGCCGCCGCCGCCAAGGACAAGAAGGCCGCCGCCGCCGCTAAGAAGAAGCCGGCACCCAAGAAGGCCGCCGCCCCCGCTAAAGCGAAGGGAGGCGCCGCCCCTAAGGCTAAAAAGACCGCAAAGCCGCCAACCAAGAAACCTAAAGCGCCTAAACCCAAGAAGGCCGCGGCTACACCCAAGTCTAAGCCGGCAGCCAAGAAAGCGTCCGCCGCTAAGAAGTAAGCTACGGTCGCGTTCGCGTTACACCGGCGACGGCGACGACGACGACGACGACGACGACAGCGGCGGCGCAGGGTCGGCTGACGACCACCACCACTACCACCATCAATAATAATAAGATAAGTGAGCGTGCGCGTCTTGCCCCTACTGTGTGTGTGTGTAGTGTACGTACGTACATAATCAAATATTGTGTTCTGTATGTATAATAATAATACACTGTAGAGAAAAGCGCGCGCGCGTGCTTCGTGCGTTTGTTTTCATCATCGTCCAACCGCGCGCACGCAGTACGTACGCGTCTATCGTCCTCGGGAAGGAGGGTGCGGAACGCGCTCGACGTGTCTCGAGCCGAAGTCACCGAAGATTCATCAGAAGCAAGCAGCAGCAGCAACTGAAGAAACCACGGACGGCGGCACCGAGATGCTTAGCGCGCGTGCATGCGCTCGCCAAACCAAAAAGCCCTTTTCAGGGCTAACAATACTATCATGAATATTCACAATATTCGTTTCTATAACACAGAGAGTCAAAACGTCGTAAATCACCTAATAACATACGCATAAACAAATTACCTACCTACCTAACTACCTACTGTCAGTCTAATATCTACAAAGGTACCTAAGTAAAGTAATGTATGTAATGAAATCTTAAACGAAAGAATTTCATGATGGTACTCACTTACTACATATAAAAAAAAAAAAAAAAAAAAAAAAAAGTTTAGTTATTCAACATAATTACCTACTCACGCTCGTATACACCCCGTAGCGTAGGTGTACCTACAATACCAATAGCTAGACATGATGATAATATATTATCTCATTGAAAAGGTCTTGGCTTAGATACTTAGGTACATTTCGTTAGTTACTTAAAAAAAAAAAAAATATATATATATAAGTATATATATTTTTACCTATATTTATGAACAATCAAAAATCGTCACAGTTTATTTATTAAATTGTGCTAAATCTCCCTACCCACCCCCCATATCCATGGTGACTGAAGTGTACGTGACGCCGTTCGAGAGCGCGCTTGCGCGTTTTGTGAATTCGTTTCGTTAGCTGTGCGCCCCTCCCGCTGACACAGCTACAAGGCACAACTATAAAATAACGCGTACCAGCCGGATCGTGGCATTTATAACTATAATCTTACGGCGCGCGCACTTCTGTACGCGTGTTTCGTTGTTTTCGTGAGTTGTTCTATAAACAAACCTTTCAATTATGTCTGGTCGCGGTAAAGGTGGCAAGGTGAAGGGAAAGGCAAAGTCCCGTTCCAACCGTGCTGGTCTCCAGTTCCCTGTGGGTCGTATTCACAGGCTGCTGCGTAACGGTAACTACGCCGAACGCGTGGGTGCCGGCGCCCCCGTCTACTTGGCCGCCGTGATGGAGTATCTGGCTGCTGAGGTCCTCGAGTTGGCAGGCAACGCCGCGAGAGACAACAAGAAGACCAGGATCATCCCGCGTCATCTTCAATTGGCCATCCGCAACGACGAGGAGCTGAACAAGCTGCTCTCCGGTGTGACGATCGCTCAAGGTGGTGTGCTGCCGAACATCCAGGCCGTGCTACTGCCCAAGAAGACCGAGAAGAAGGCGTAAACGTGGTGCTGCCGCGCGCGACATCCGGTGCGTGTGGTGCTTCGTGCGAGTGCCCCGCAAGCGTATTTCGATATATAGGCATTATAATATATCTATCATGTCGATTGCGCGATGCTCTCCGCTCGTATGCATTGCACAAAACAAAAGGCCCTTTTCAGGGCCACAATATGATTCGTCAAATATTACAACAAAGACGGTTTCTTTATCAGTGTTGTGGTCAAACAAAAACGTAAACCAATAACCTACCTACCTACCTACCTACCTACCTACCTACCTACCTACCGAGCTACCTATAATGAGTTAATTAAGTACTCGTCACAAGCAGTATAATAAATGAGCACTACAAAACGCAAAAGTCTGTATGCACCTAAGTAAGTATAACAGAAATTATGGTGGTGTTTTATACATTACGGTAACATAGTTTGTTTACATAACAAATAACACAGAGGACTGTAGTAGAATATGATAATTTTACTAAATAACGTGACCAGGAAAAGGTTTCGAAACCTTTTATAATCATAAATTATTATCTATGATAATATTAAATCTTTTTAGAAATTTCAAAATAATGCATTACTTATTATGAAATAGGTACATAGTAGTATATAACCAGCGACAATGTTGTTGGGTAAGTAACTTTTGTACCTAGTCTAATTAATGTATTTTATTATGTTTTAATTAGAGAATGTAGATTTTCTTGAATTATTTTCTATTTTATTTTTCTATTACATTTTGAATAATGACGAACACGAGCATCACCCCGCCCCCTTCGCCTTCCTCCCGGGCATCCCCTCTCCCCGCGCGCGGTCTACACTCTGGCTTAGGAGCGTTGTGATTGGTCCGCCGCAGTGTCGATTTTCTCACCGTTTGCCGCAACTGTGCGCCGTGAGCATCGGTATAAATACAACTGTTCGTTATTGCTTTTAAACATACTGCGACTGAACTCCGTTTCGGTAGCACGTGTACTCGACAATCTCATAATGCCGCCCAAGACAAGTGGTAAAGCCGCCAAGAAGTCTGGCAAAGCCCAGAAGAACATCTCCAAGACCGACAAGAAGAAGAAGAAGCACAAGAGGAAGGAGAGTTACGCCATCTATATCTACAAGGTCCTGAAGCAGGTGCACCCCGACACCGGTATCTCCAGCAAGGCCATGTCTATCATGAACTCGTTCGTGAACGACATCTTCGAGCGTATCGCCGCCGAAGCGTCCCGTCTCGCCCACTACAACAAGAGGTCGACCATCACGTCCAGGGAGGTGCAGACTTCCGTCAGGCTCCTGCTGCCCGGCGAGCTCGCCAAGCACGCCGTCAGTGAAGGCACCAAGGCCGTCACCAAATACACCAGCTCCAAGTGAGCGGTCGATCGGTCGGTAGCTGGCTAGCAAGAGCCGCCGCCGACGCTCCATCTCGACGCCGCCTCGTGTTTGTGTACAGTGTTAAACCCAGTGCGCTTGTTCGTGTGTCTTGTTGTTGACTGTGGTGCGTGTTAATTGTGTTAGTGTCATCGTAATGTGCATACATACACACATACCTACCTACCAGTTGTGTGTGTCATGTATGTACGTACGAGACGCGCACGATGCACGTGCCACGAGCTGCAACACCACGACAAACGCCTGGACGCGCACGCACACCGTGGGATGGCAGGAGTAAAACCAAAAGGCCCTTTTCAGGGCCACAAATATGTTCATGTGATAAAAATTCACGTTTCTTTAAACTTGATGACAGTCAAAACGTTACAATTTACATACCTAAGTACCTAAAACACTACCTACTACTCGTACCGCTTGCTTACTTACTTACTTACTTACTTACTTACTTACCTACCTACCTACCTACCTACCTACCTAAACCAAAGTCAGTAAGTTTGTATCATAATGACGAACTGAATGAAGACCACTTACTTCTTACTTACTTACTTACAATGCAACATGCACAGGAAACTTAGCCCTCGTAAAAACGATAGCTCACTAAGATGCAAGTTAATGAGACTGCAGCAGTCTTAACATAGATTATTTTAATAACAACAGCCTACATAAATAAGCACCTCACCTAGGTAGGTAGTTTCTCAACACTTTTCGAATATTACACACACAGCGTAGTAAAAGTTAATGTAAAACTAAATTAAGTAATAAAATTGTAAGTATTTGTTGTTTTTGACACTAATGTATTTTCATAAAAGTGATGCATGCACTTTTAGTAACATTTATTTATATGTGATTTTAGGTATTTTATGAATATTAAATTCGTTGTTATAATTTATAACAATCTTAGTTAGCTCGTTGTACTAAAGATGGCGCGCATAGTCGAGCGCGCTCCTGCCCGCTACGTTGCTCTTGTACAGCCTATAAATAGTCGCAACGAATATAAATCGTGTTATTCTCTCTCGTACGTTCGAAGTGTGTAGGTCCGCGCGCGTCCGTTGCGTGTATCTATAAAAAGTTGGTTATAAGATTGATTATTAATATCTATCTCTCGTTCTTCCGTGTTTACAATGGCGCGTACTAAGCAGACCGCTCGTAAATCCACCGGTGGTAAGGCGCCGAGGAAGCAGCTCGCCACCAAGGCTGCGCGCAAGAGCGCACCGGCCACCGGTGGCGTTAAGAAACCCCATCGCTACAGGCCCGGCACTGTGGCCCTCCGTGAGATCCGTCGCTACCAGAAGAGTACCGAACTGCTGATCCGCAAGCTTCCGTTCCAGCGTCTCGTGCGTGAGATCGCACAGGACTTCAAGACCGATCTCCGTTTCCAGAGCTCCGCTGTTATGGCGCTGCAGGAGGCTAGCGAAGCTTATCTCGTCGGTCTCTTCGAAGACACCAACCTGTGCGCGATTCACGCGAAGCGCGTCACCATCATGCCCAAGGACATCCAGTTGGCGCGCAGGATCAGAGGCGAACGCGCTTAAACTGGTGACGTCACACAATACACATCGCTCACCTTCACGTAGACTGCCTTCGTGCAGTGCAGCGTGTCTGTGACTGTGTCTGTGCGTTCACATAAAAGGCCCTTTTCAGGGCCACATATGTATCAGATTATTAAATGTTTCTCTATATCAGAAGTCACAAAAAAACGTTACCTACACTATGATCCACGTATAAGTACCTACCTACCTACCTACCTACTTATAATATAATTAATAAAATCAATATAGGTACGTACGTACGTACGTACCTACCTACCTACCTATACCTACTAACTATCATCTACTATGATAACTTACATGGGTAATTTAAACCATACTTACCTTTGGTTTACTAGGGACACACACAGTAAGTATACGTATATAGTTAGTTTCATACCTATACACATTAACAAAATTGAGGAAATAGTCTACCAGCTAAGATCGTTATTATAAACTACATAAGTAGTAAGTACATAATTATTATAATACAAATAATAAAAATTACAAAAATTTTGAATAACCTAATTATTTAACGAGTTATTAGTAAGTTCTGTTTTTGTTTTCGAAACCACTTCGGCCAACCAACGACGAGCGTCGGCTCGCCTCGCCCCGCGCACCTCTCGGTTCTGTCCCCCCCGCCCGCTGAGCTACGCGTTTGGTATAAATATAAGATCGTTGCGCAGCTGAAGAGAATACATACAGTCGCTCGCGTCGTTCGAGTGCGCACACCCGTGCTGTGTTTATTATCGTGTTATTTTGAAAACCACCCACTGCAAAGAAGATGACCGGTCGCGGTAAGGGAGGAAAGGGTCTGGGAAAAGGAGGAGCCAAGCGTCACAGGAAGGTACTTCGTGATAACATCCAAGGTATCACGAAGCCCGCCATCCGTCGTCTGGCTCGCAGAGGCGGCGTGAAACGTATCTCCGGTCTGATCTACGAAGAGACTCGTGGTGTGCTTAAGGTGTTCCTAGAGAACGTCATTCGCGACGCCGTCACTTACACCGAGCACGCCAAGAGGAAGACCGTCACCGCCATGGACGTCGTCTACGCTCTGAAGCGCCAGGGTCGCACCCTGTACGGTTTCGGCGGTTAAACCCGCGTGCCTGCGCAACCAGCTCTACATACTGCGGTGGACGTGTGTGTGTTGTGTTTGTTGTGAACATAATCATACCGTTCAACCTTACGTATATAGACGCGTACATAAAAAAAGGCCCTTTTCAGGGCCGCATATGGTTCGATATTATTAAATATGTTTCTTGAATGGAATTGTCTAAAAAACGTACTTACCTCTACCTACCTACCTGCCTACCTACCTACCTACCTACCTACCTACCTACTTACTTATTTATTTATTACATTAGGTAGACCCAAATCCATTAGGCACTGTCTATTACGTACCTACTTACTTAGGTTATGGAGTTAGTACCTACGAGACTAATATTACCTAATGGAATTATTAAATACCGTAAGTAATTATTAGGTATAATAAATTAAATGAGTACATAATATAATGAGCTTGTATGTAATCAAAAGGGCTTACATCTATCTTAAATAACTAACCAATGGTTAAGCTGTTATTTGCAACACGCTTAGTTGACGTTGCTCTACGCGTGATGTATGTATGTATACTTACTGGAATTGAAAAATATAATCAAAACATTAGTAGACCATAATAAGTTGAATTGTTACGCGGTTGTAGAACATCATCTACCTACCTACCTAGCTAGGTACGTTTCGTTCGATCGCCACACGGTGCGCGTGCCGTTTGTTTATGTCGTGTTGTCATTATGTTATTGCAATTTTGATCGCATCTAATGCTGTTTTTTTTTTTTTTATGTTATTTATTATTTTCCATCACTTTACTAGTCTTTATTTTATCAGACGTACTTACCTAGCTGTATATTACTTGCAGGCTACTTGCTGTGAAGAGAACGAGAACGCGGTACGTACGTACACACGGGCCAGCCAGCCACGCACTCTACTGCTGGCTGACTGGCGCGTACCGACGATATTGTCGTTTTACACATTGTTTAATACGCTTTCTGTTGCGTTTATACCGATCCATGCACTGTAAACTCTTCGAAGGGCGCTCTCGTCTTTTAATATTACTATATTCATAGGTTGCACGTCCTGGACGGAGTCGTCCGTCCTTAACTGTTCGGCGGTCGCGGTGTTTTACGACGCTTCACTTTTAGGTCGATAATACCTTCGCGAGACTGTGTGATATCGACGAAATCCTGTTGCCACACAAGCTCGATATCCTCCTTGTCGACGCGTCGACCTCGATCGCCACTAACTATCACTTTTATAGAGAAAATAACGTTTTGAAGGCGACCCGACCTACGCTTAGTACGCAGTCGTCAAAATAAAACACCGCCACCGGCTAAACTGTGACCCCACGCTTCCCGAATTCGCACACCCGCATCGTCAACTTCATGACCTATCCGAAACTGTAAAAAATCATTGCACTTGGCATCGTTAACTATTATTTTTGTTTATTTTATTAGATACGTGTTAGTGAAAACTTTCAAGCGTTCGTACGAGAAAACGTCCCGCGACATCACGGCGCTCGTTACGGTAAAGTTTCGTCGTACTTAGGCGTACGTATACGAAACTAGTAAAACCTATAAGTGGCGACATCTAAGTCTCTACCTACTACTACTACGTTTTAACATTGTGTGTGTGTTGTGTGAAGTCAATCAATTTTAATTATATCTACAATGGCAGACACCGCAGTCGCTACCGAGGCTCCCGCGCCCGCTACACCAGCAAAGAAGCAGGCGAGGCAGGCCGGCGCCGCCGCGAAAAAACCGAAGGCGAAGCCGACTCATCCCAAAACATCTGAGATGGTCAACAGCGCTATCAAGGAGATGAAAGAGCGCAGCGGATCTTCCCTGCAGGCGATCAAGAAGTACATCGCCGCGCAATACAAGGTCGACGCGGAGAAACTGGCTCCGTTCATCAGGAAATATTTGAAGAGCGCCGTCGAATCTGGCGCGCTGATCCAGACCAAGGGCAAGGGTGCCTCCGGTTCGTTCAAGCTGGAGTCGAAATCGACCGCGTCCAAGAAACCCGCCGGCGCAGCTGGCAAGGCCGCCGGCAAGGCGCCCGCCGCCGCCGCGAAGGCGAAGAAGGCGACCGCCTCTGCGGCCGGCGCCAAGACCAAGAAGGCAGCAGCCGCCGCCGCGGCCGCCTCACCTTCGAAATCCAAGGCATCGGCCGCCGCCGCCGCCAAGGACAAGAAGGCCGCCGCCGCCGCTAAGAAGAAGCCGGCACCCAAGAAGGCCGCCGCCCCCGCTAAAGCGAAGGGAGGCGCCGCCCCTAAGGCTAAAAAGACCGCAAAGCCGCCAACCAAGAAACCTAAAGCGCCTAAACCCAAGAAGGCCGCGGCTACACCCAAGTCTAAGCCGGCAGCCAAGAAAGCGTCCGCCGCTAAGAAGTAAGCTACGGTCGCGTTCGCGTTACACCGGCGACGGCGACGACGACGACGACGACGACGACAGCGGCGGCGCAGGGTCGGCTGACGACCACCACCACTACCACCATCAATAATAATAAGATAAGTGAGCGTGCGCGTCTTGCCCCTACTGTGTGTGTGTGTAGTGTACGTACGTACATAATCAAATATTGTGTTCTGTATGTATAATAATAATACACTGTAGAGAAAAGCGCGCGCGCGTGCTTCGTGCGTTTGTTTTCATCATCGTCCAACCGCGCGCACGCAGTACGTACGCGTCTATCGTCCTCGGGAAGGAGGGTGCGGAACGCGCTCGACGTGTCTCGAGCCGAAGTCACCGAAGATTCATCAGAAGCAAGCAGCAGCAGCAACTGAAGAAACCACGGACGGCGGCACCGAGATGCTTAGCGCGCGTGCATGCGCTCGCCAAACCAAAAAGCCCTTTTCAGGGCTAACAATACTATCATGAATATTCACAATATTCGTTTCTATAACACAGAGAGTCAAAACGTCGTAAATCACCTAATAACATACGCATAAACAAATTACCTACCTACCTAACTACCTACTGTCAGTCTAATATCTACAAAGGTACCTAAGTAAAGTAATGTATGTAATGAAATCTTAAACGAAAGAATTTCATGATGGTACTCACTTACTACATATAAAAAAAAAAAAAAAAAAAAAAAAAAGTTTAGTTATTCAACATAATTACCTACTCACGCTCGTATACACCCCGTAGCGTAGGTGTACCTACAATACCAATAGCTAGACATGATGATAATATATTATCTCATTGAAAAGGTCTTGGCTTAGATACTTAGGTACATTTCGTTAGTTACTTAAAAAAAAAAAAAATATATATATATAAGTATATATATTTTTACCTATATTTATGAACAATCAAAAATCGTCACAGTTTATTTATTAAATTGTGCTAAATCTCCCTACCCACCCCCCATATCCATGGTGACTGAAGTGTACGTGACGCCGTTCGAGAGCGCGCTTGCGCGTTTTGTGAATTCGTTTCGTTAGCTGTGCGCCCCTCCCGCTGACACAGCTACAAGGCACAACTATAAAATAACGCGTACCAGCCGGATCGTGGCATTTATAACTATAATCTTACGGCGCGCGCACTTCTGTACGCGTGTTTCGTTGTTTTCGTGAGTTGTTCTATAAACAAACCTTTCAATTATGTCTGGTCGCGGTAAAGGTGGCAAGGTGAAGGGAAAGGCAAAGTCCCGTTCCAACCGTGCTGGTCTCCAGTTCCCTGTGGGTCGTATTCACAGGCTGCTGCGTAACGGTAACTACGCCGAACGCGTGGGTGCCGGCGCCCCCGTCTACTTGGCCGCCGTGATGGAGTATCTGGCTGCTGAGGTCCTCGAGTTGGCAGGCAACGCCGCGAGAGACAACAAGAAGACCAGGATCATCCCGCGTCATCTTCAATTGGCCATCCGCAACGACGAGGAGCTGAACAAGCTGCTCTCCGGTGTGACGATCGCTCAAGGTGGTGTGCTGCCGAACATCCAGGCCGTGCTACTGCCCAAGAAGACCGAGAAGAAGGCGTAAACGTGGTGCTGCCGCGCGCGACATCCGGTGCGTGTGGTGCTTCGTGCGAGTGCCCCGCAAGCGTATTTCGATATATAGGCATTATAATATATCTATCATGTCGATTGCGCGATGCTCTCCGCTCGTATGCATTGCACAAAACAAAAGGCCCTTTTCAGGGCCACAATATGATTCGTCAAATATTACAACAAAGACGGTTTCTTTATCAGTGTTGTGGTCAAACAAAAACGTAAACCAATAACCTACCTACCTACCTACCTACCTACCTACCTACCTACCTACCGAGCTACCTATAATGAGTTAATTAAGTACTCGTCACAAGCAGTATAATAAATGAGCACTACAAAACGCAAAAGTCTGTATGCACCTAAGTAAGTATAACAGAAATTATGGTGGTGTTTTATACATTACGGTAACATAGTTTGTTTACATAACAAATAACACAGAGGACTGTAGTAGAATATGATAATTTTACTAAATAACGTGACCAGGAAAAGGTTTCGAAACCTTTTATAATCATAAATTATTATCTATGATAATATTAAATCTTTTTAGAAATTTCAAAATAATGCATTACTTATTATGAAATAGGTACATAGTAGTATATAACCAGCGACAATGTTGTTGGGTAAGTAACTTTTGTACCTAGTCTAATTAATGTATTTTATTATGTTTTAATTAGAGAATGTAGATTTTCTTGAATTATTTTCTATTTTATTTTTCTATTACATTTTGAATAATGACGAACACGAGCATCACCCCGCCCCCTTCGCCTTCCTCCCGGGCATCCCCTCTCCCCGCGCGCGGTCTACACTCTGGCTTAGGAGCGTTGTGATTGGTCCGCCGCAGTGTCGATTTTCTCACCGTTTGCCGCAACTGTGCGCCGTGAGCATCGGTATAAATACAACTGTTCGTTATTGCTTTTAAAACAAAACCGATTTCTCCGTAGAATTACGAAAGCTCCTTGGTTCGTTCGGAACGAACAACTTCACGTAGACCTTAAGATGCCTACCATCAAACAGTTTATGAAGCGCCTTGCAAAGCGCTTTTTCGAATCCGCGGAACGTCATCGCAACCCCTTGGTTGTGCAGGCCGCTAGTTACAGGCCTTCTGCCATTAGTCAGACTCGCCGACCGAGGCACACTCTCTTAGATCCGGATGACCCCATCACTCTCCTTCAGGAAAGCAATAGGGCCACGAGTACAGTGCACAAATCACACAAACCGACCTTCCGTCCTCGCCGCCGAGGTACCACGCGAACTTCCCGAATAAATGGTAATAAAAGTCCTCCCCCCCGTCCCTTGAATGTCGATGCGCCAGCCGCCCGGTTAGAGGCTGAGAGCGCCGTAGCAATAAATATAATATCCCCTGATAATAATCATGATCAAAATGTTGATCCAGCCCGTCCCCAAATTGTTAGTAATTTTGTGATCCCCCAACGACGCCCTGAGCCGAGGTCCGTACCCCACAGGGGGTGCCCTTAGTGCGCTGTCGTTTAGTTTTTAATATATATAATTTGCGCCCTGGCTGGAGGCTTTAAGATTAAAAACCTTAGGGCAGCCACAGGAATATCCGGTTAAGTAGCAACGACCTCTCTAGGTCTGCTACGAGATGCCATACCTAAAAAAAAAAAAAAAAAAAAAAAAAAAATTGCTTTTAAACATACTGCGACTGAACTCCGTTTCGGTAGCACGTGTACTCGACAATCTCATAATGCCGCCCAAGACAAGTGGTAAAGCCGCCAAGAAGTCTGGCAAAGCCCAGAAGAACATCTCCAAGACCGACAAGAAGAAGAAGAAGCACAAGAGGAAGGAGAGTTACGCCATCTATATCTACAAGGTCCTGAAGCAGGTGCACCCCGACACCGGTATCTCCAGCAAGGCCATGTCTATCATGAACTCGTTCGTGAACGACATCTTCGAGCGTATCGCCGCCGAAGCGTCCCGTCTCGCCCACTACAACAAGAGGTCGACCATCACGTCCAGGGAGGTGCAGACTTCCGTCAGGCTCCTGCTGCCCGGCGAGCTCGCCAAGCACGCCGTCAGTGAAGGCACCAAGGCCGTCACCAAATACACCAGCTCCAAGTGAGCGGTCGATCGGTCGGTAGCTGGCTAGCAAGAGCCGCCGCCGACGCTCCATCTCGACGCCGCCTCGTGTTTGTGTACAGTGTTAAACCCAGTGCGCTTGTTCGTGTGTCTTGTTGTTGACTGTGGTGCGTGTTAATTGTGTTAGTGTCATCGTAATGTGCATACATACACACATACCTACCTACCAGTTGTGTGTGTCATGTATGTACGTACGAGACGCGCACGATGCACGTGCCACGAGCTGCAACACCACGACAAACGCCTGGACGCGCACGCACACCGTGGGATGGCAGGAGTAAAACCAAAAGGCCCTTTTCAGGGCCACAAATATGTTCATGTGATAAAAATTCACGTTTCTTTAAACTTGATGACAGTCAAAACGTTACAATTTACATACCTAAGTACCTAAAACACTACCTACTACTCGTACCGCTTGCTTACTTACTTACTTACTTACTTACTTACTTACCTACCTACCTACCTACCTACCTACCTAAACCAAAGTCAGTAAGTTTGTATCATAATGACGAACTGAATGAAGACCACTTACTTCTTACTTACTTACTTACAATGCAACATGCACAGGAAACTTAGCCCTCGTAAAAACGATAGCTCACTAAGATGCAAGTTAATGAGACTGCAGCAGTCTTAACATAGATTATTTTAATAACAACAGCCTACATAAATAAGCACCTCACCTAGGTAGGTAGTTTCTCAACACTTTTCGAATATTACACACACAGCGTAGTAAAAGTTAATGTAAAACTAAATTAAGTAATAAAATTGTAAGTATTTGTTGTTTTTGACACTAATGTATTTTCATAAAAGTGATGCATGCACTTTTAGTAACATTTATTTATATGTGATTTTAGGTATTTTATGAATATTAAATTCGTTGTTATAATTTATAACAATCTTAGTTAGCTCGTTGTACTAAAGATGGCGCGCATAGTCGAGCGCGCTCCTGCCCGCTACGTTGCTCTTGTACAGCCTATAAATAGTCGCAACGAATATAAATCGTGTTATTCTCTCTCGTACGTTCGAAGTGTGTAGGTCCGCGCGCGTCCGTTGCGTGTATCTATAAAAAGTTGGTTATAAGATTGATTATTAATATCTATCTCTCGTTCTTCCGTGTTTACAATGGCGCGTACTAAGCAGACCGCTCGTAAATCCACCGGTGGTAAGGCGCCGAGGAAGCAGCTCGCCACCAAGGCTGCGCGCAAGAGCGCACCGGCCACCGGTGGCGTTAAGAAACCCCATCGCTACAGGCCCGGCACTGTGGCCCTCCGTGAGATCCGTCGCTACCAGAAGAGTACCGAACTGCTGATCCGCAAGCTTCCGTTCCAGCGTCTCGTGCGTGAGATCGCACAGGACTTCAAGACCGATCTCCGTTTCCAGAGCTCCGCTGTTATGGCGCTGCAGGAGGCTAGCGAAGCTTATCTCGTCGGTCTCTTCGAAGACACCAACCTGTGCGCGATTCACGCGAAGCGCGTCACCATCATGCCCAAGGACATCCAGTTGGCGCGCAGGATCAGAGGCGAACGCGCTTAAACTGGTGACGTCACACAATACACATCGCTCACCTTCACGTAGACTGCCTTCGTGCAGTGCAGCGTGTCTGTGACTGTGTCTGTGCGTTCACATAAAAGGCCCTTTTCAGGGCCACATATGTATCAGATTATTAAATGTTTCTCTATATCAGAAGTCACAAAAAAACGTTACCTACACTATGATCCACGTATAAGTACCTACCTACCTACCTACCTACTTATAATATAATTAATAAAATCAATATAGGTACGTACGTACGTACGTACCTACCTACCTACCTATACCTACTAACTATCATCTACTATGATAACTTACATGGGTAATTTAAACCATACTTACCTTTGGTTTACTAGGGACACACACAGTAAGTATACGTATATAGTTAGTTTCATACCTATACACATTAACAAAATTGAGGAAATAGTCTACCAGCTAAGATCGTTATTATAAACTACATAAGTAGTAAGTACATAATTATTATAATACAAATAATAAAAATTACAAAAATTTTGAATAACCTAATTATTTAACGAGTTATTAGTAAGTTCTGTTTTTGTTTTCGAAACCACTTCGGCCAACCAACGACGAGCGTCGGCTCGCCTCGCCCCGCGCACCTCTCGGTTCTGTCCCCCCCGCCCGCTGAGCTACGCGTTTGGTATAAATATAAGATCGTTGCGCAGCTGAAGAGAATACATACAGTCGCTCGCGTCGTTCGAGTGCGCACACCCGTGCTGTGTTTATTATCGTGTTATTTTGAAAACCACCCACTGCAAAGAAGATGACCGGTCGCGGTAAGGGAGGAAAGGGTCTGGGAAAAGGAGGAGCCAAGCGTCACAGGAAGGTACTTCGTGATAACATCCAAGGTATCACGAAGCCCGCCATCCGTCGTCTGGCTCGCAGAGGCGGCGTGAAACGTATCTCCGGTCTGATCTACGAAGAGACTCGTGGTGTGCTTAAGGTGTTCCTAGAGAACGTCATTCGCGACGCCGTCACTTACACCGAGCACGCCAAGAGGAAGACCGTCACCGCCATGGACGTCGTCTACGCTCTGAAGCGCCAGGGTCGCACCCTGTACGGTTTCGGCGGTTAAACCCGCGTGCCTGCGCAACCAGCTCTACATACTGCGGTGGACGTGTGTGTGTTGTGTTTGTTGTGAACATAATCATACCGTTCAACCTTACGTATATAGACGCGTACATAAAAAAAGGCCCTTTTCAGGGCCGCATATGGTTCGATATTATTAAATATGTTTCTTGAATGGAATTGTCTAAAAAACGTACTTACCTCTACCTACCTACCTGCCTACCTACCTACCTACCTACCTACCTACCTACTTACTTATTTATTTATTACATTAGGTAGACCCAAATCCATTAGGCACTGTCTATTACGTACCTACTTACTTAGGTTATGGAGTTAGTACCTACGAGACTAATATTACCTAATGGAATTATTAAATACCGTAAGTAATTATTAGGTATAATAAATTAAATGAGTACATAATATAATGAGCTTGTATGTAATCAAAAGGGCTTACATCTATCTTAAATAACTAACCAATGGTTAAGCTGTTATTTGCAACACGCTTAGTTGACGTTGCTCTACGCGTGATGTATGTATGTATACTTACTGGAATTGAAAAATATAATCAAAACATTAGTAGACCATAATAAGTTGAATTGTTACGCGGTTGTAGAACATCATCTACCTACCTACCTAGCTAGGTACGTTTCGTTCGATCGCCACACGGTGCGCGTGCCGTTTGTTTATGTCGTGTTGTCATTATGTTATTGCAATTTTGATCGCATCTAATGCTGTTTTTTTTTTTTTTATGTTATTTATTATTTTCCATCACTTTACTAGTCTTTATTTTATCAGACGTACTTACCTAGCTGTATATTACTTGCAGGCTACTTGCTGTGAAGAGAACGAGAACGCGGTACGTACGTACACACGGGCCAGCCAGCCACGCACTCTACTGCTGGCTGACTGGCGCGTACCGACGATATTGTCGTTTTACACATTGTTTAATACGCTTTCTGTTGCGTTTATACCGATCCATGCACTGTAAACTCTTCGAAGGGCGCTCTCGTCTTTTAATATTACTATATTCATAGGTTGCACGTCCTGGACGGAGTCGTCCGTCCTTAACTGTTCGGCGGTCGCGGTGTTTTACGACGCTTCACTTTTAGGTCGATAATACCTTCGCGAGACTGTGTGATATCGACGAAATCCTGTTGCCACACAAGCTCGATATCCTCCTTGTCGACGCGTCGACCTCGATCGCCACTAACTATCACTTTTATAGAGAAAATAACGTTTTGAAGGCGACCCGACCTACGCTTAGTACGCAGTCGTCAAAATAAAACACCGCCACCGGCTAAACTGTGACCCCACGCTTCCCGAATTCGCACACCCGCATCGTCAACTTCATGACCTATCCGAAACTGTAAAAAATCATTGCACTTGGCATCGTTAACTATTATTTTTGTTTATTTTATTAGATACGTGTTAGTGAAAACTTTCAAGCGTTCGTACGAGAAAACGTCCCGCGACATCACGGCGCTCGTTACGGTAAAGTTTCGTCGTACTTAGGCGTACGTATACGAAACTAGTAAAACCTATAAGTGGCGACATCTAAGTCTCTACCTACTACTACTACGTTTTAACATTGTGTGTGTGTTGTGTGAAGTCAATCAATTTTAATTATATCTACAATGGCAGACACCGCAGTCGCTACCGAGGCTCCCGCGCCCGCTACACCAGCAAAGAAGCAGGCGAGGCAGGCCGGCGCCGCCGCGAAAAAACCGAAGGCGAAGCCGACTCATCCCAAAACATCTGAGATGGTCAACAGCGCTATCAAGGAGATGAAAGAGCGCAGCGGATCTTCCCTGCAGGCGATCAAGAAGTACATCGCCGCGCAATACAAGGTCGACGCGGAGAAACTGGCTCCGTTCATCAGGAAATATTTGAAGAGCGCCGTCGAATCTGGCGCGCTGATCCAGACCAAGGGCAAGGGTGCCTCCGGTTCGTTCAAGCTGGAGTCGAAATCGACCGCGTCCAAGAAACCCGCCGGCGCAGCTGGCAAGGCCGCCGGCAAGGCGCCCGCCGCCGCCGCGAAGGCGAAGAAGGCGACCGCCTCTGCGGCCGGCGCCAAGACCAAGAAGGCAGCAGCCGCCGCCGCGGCCGCCTCACCTTCGAAATCCAAGGCATCGGCCGCCGCCGCCGCCAAGGACAAGAAGGCCGCCGCCGCCGCTAAGAAGAAGCCGGCACCCAAGAAGGCCGCCGCCCCCGCTAAAGCGAAGGGAGGCGCCGCCCCTAAGGCTAAAAAGACCGCAAAGCCGCCAACCAAGAAACCTAAAGCGCCTAAACCCAAGAAGGCCGCGGCTACACCCAAGTCTAAGCCGGCAGCCAAGAAAGCGTCCGCCGCTAAGAAGTAAGCTACGGTCGCGTTCGCGTTACACCGGCGACGGCGACGACGACGACGACGACGACGACAGCGGCGGCGCAGGGTCGGCTGACGACCACCACCACTACCACCATCAATAATAATAAGATAAGTGAGCGTGCGCGTCTTGCCCCTACTGTGTGTGTGTGTAGTGTACGTACGTACATAATCAAATATTGTGTTCTGTATGTATAATAATAATACACTGTAGAGAAAAGCGCGCGCGCGTGCTTCGTGCGTTTGTTTTCATCATCGTCCAACCGCGCGCACGCAGTACGTACGCGTCTATCGTCCTCGGGAAGGAGGGTGCGGAACGCGCTCGACGTGTCTCGAGCCGAAGTCACCGAAGATTCATCAGAAGCAAGCAGCAGCAGCAACTGAAGAAACCACGGACGGCGGCACCGAGATGCTTAGCGCGCGTGCATGCGCTCGCCAAACCAAAAAGCCCTTTTCAGGGCTAACAATACTATCATGAATATTCACAATATTCGTTTCTATAACACAGAGAGTCAAAACGTCGTAAATCACCTAATAACATACGCATAAACAAATTACCTACCTACCTAACTACCTACTGTCAGTCTAATATCTACAAAGGTACCTAAGTAAAGTAATGTATGTAATGAAATCTTAAACGAAAGAATTTCATGATGGTACTCACTTACTACATATAAAAAAAAAAAAAAAAAAAAAAAAAAGTTTAGTTATTCAACATAATTACCTACTCACGCTCGTATACACCCCGTAGCGTAGGTGTACCTACAATACCAATAGCTAGACATGATGATAATATATTATCTCATTGAAAAGGTCTTGGCTTAGATACTTAGGTACATTTCGTTAGTTACTTAAAAAAAAAAAAAATATATATATATAAGTATATATATTTTTACCTATATTTATGAACAATCAAAAATCGTCACAGTTTATTTATTAAATTGTGCTAAATCTCCCTACCCACCCCCCATATCCATGGTGACTGAAGTGTACGTGACGCCGTTCGAGAGCGCGCTTGCGCGTTTTGTGAATTCGTTTCGTTAGCTGTGCGCCCCTCCCGCTGACACAGCTACAAGGCACAACTATAAAATAACGCGTACCAGCCGGATCGTGGCATTTATAACTATAATCTTACGGCGCGCGCACTTCTGTACGCGTGTTTCGTTGTTTTCGTGAGTTGTTCTATAAACAAACCTTTCAATTATGTCTGGTCGCGGTAAAGGTGGCAAGGTGAAGGGAAAGGCAAAGTCCCGTTCCAACCGTGCTGGTCTCCAGTTCCCTGTGGGTCGTATTCACAGGCTGCTGCGTAACGGTAACTACGCCGAACGCGTGGGTGCCGGCGCCCCCGTCTACTTGGCCGCCGTGATGGAGTATCTGGCTGCTGAGGTCCTCGAGTTGGCAGGCAACGCCGCGAGAGACAACAAGAAGACCAGGATCATCCCGCGTCATCTTCAATTGGCCATCCGCAACGACGAGGAGCTGAACAAGCTGCTCTCCGGTGTGACGATCGCTCAAGGTGGTGTGCTGCCGAACATCCAGGCCGTGCTACTGCCCAAGAAGACCGAGAAGAAGGCGTAAACGTGGTGCTGCCGCGCGCGACATCCGGTGCGTGTGGTGCTTCGTGCGAGTGCCCCGCAAGCGTATTTCGATATATAGGCATTATAATATATCTATCATGTCGATTGCGCGATGCTCTCCGCTCGTATGCATTGCACAAAACAAAAGGCCCTTTTCAGGGCCACAATATGATTCGTCAAATATTACAACAAAGACGGTTTCTTTATCAGTGTTGTGGTCAAACAAAAACGTAAACCAATAACCTACCTACCTACCTACCTACCTACCTACCTACCTACCTACCGAGCTACCTATAATGAGTTAATTAAGTACTCGTCACAAGCAGTATAATAAATGAGCACTACAAAACGCAAAAGTCTGTATGCACCTAAGTAAGTATAACAGAAATTATGGTGGTGTTTTATACATTACGGTAACATAGTTTGTTTACATAACAAATAACACAGAGGACTGTAGTAGAATATGATAATTTTACTAAATAACGTGACCAGGAAAAGGTTTCGAAACCTTTTATAATCATAAATTATTATCTATGATAATATTAAATCTTTTTAGAAATTTCAAAATAATGCATTACTTATTATGAAATAGGTACATAGTAGTATATAACCAGCGACAATGTTGTTGGGTAAGTAACTTTTGTACCTAGTCTAATTAATGTATTTTATTATGTTTTAATTAGAGAATGTAGATTTTCTTGAATTATTTTCTATTTTATTTTTCTATTACATTTTGAATAATGACGAACACGAGCATCACCCCGCCCCCTTCGCCTTCCTCCCGGGCATCCCCTCTCCCCGCGCGCGGTCTACACTCTGGCTTAGGAGCGTTGTGATTGGTCCGCCGCAGTGTCGATTTTCTCACCGTTTGCCGCAACTGTGCGCCGTGAGCATCGGTATAAATACAACTGTTCGTTATTGCTTTTAAACATACTGCGACTGAACTCCGTTTCGGTAGCACGTGTACTCGACAATCTCATAATGCCGCCCAAGACAAGTGGTAAAGCCGCCAAGAAGTCTGGCAAAGCCCAGAAGAACATCTCCAAGACCGACAAGAAGAAGAAGAAGCACAAGAGGAAGGAGAGTTACGCCATCTATATCTACAAGGTCCTGAAGCAGGTGCACCCCGACACCGGTATCTCCAGCAAGGCCATGTCTATCATGAACTCGTTCGTGAACGACATCTTCGAGCGTATCGCCGCCGAAGCGTCCCGTCTCGCCCACTACAACAAGAGGTCGACCATCACGTCCAGGGAGGTGCAGACTTCCGTCAGGCTCCTGCTGCCCGGCGAGCTCGCCAAGCACGCCGTCAGTGAAGGCACCAAGGCCGTCACCAAATACACCAGCTCCAAGTGAGCGGTCGATCGGTCGGTAGCTGGCTAGCAAGAGCCGCCGCCGACGCTCCATCTCGACGCCGCCTCGTGTTTGTGTACAGTGTTAAACCCAGTGCGCTTGTTCGTGTGTCTTGTTGTTGACTGTGGTGCGTGTTAATTGTGTTAGTGTCATCGTAATGTGCATACATACACACATACCTACCTACCAGTTGTGTGTGTCATGTATGTACGTACGAGACGCGCACGATGCACGTGCCACGAGCTGCAACACCACGACAAACGCCTGGACGCGCACGCACACCGTGGGATGGCAGGAGTAAAACCAAAAGGCCCTTTTCAGGGCCACAAATATGTTCATGTGATAAAAATTCACGTTTCTTTAAACTTGATGACAGTCAAAACGTTACAATTTACATACCTAAGTACCTAAAACACTACCTACTACTCGTACCGCTTGCTTACTTACTTACTTACTTACTTACTTACTTACCTACCTACCTACCTACCTACCTACCTAAACCAAAGTCAGTAAGTTTGTATCATAATGACGAACTGAATGAAGACCACTTACTTCTTACTTACTTACTTACAATGCAACATGCACAGGAAACTTAGCCCTCGTAAAAACGATAGCTCACTAAGATGCAAGTTAATGAGACTGCAGCAGTCTTAACATAGATTATTTTAATAACAACAGCCTACATAAATAAGCACCTCACCTAGGTAGGTAGTTTCTCAACACTTTTCGAATATTACACACACAGCGTAGTAAAAGTTAATGTAAAACTAAATTAAGTAATAAAATTGTAAGTATTTGTTGTTTTTGACACTAATGTATTTTCATAAAAGTGATGCATGCACTTTTAGTAACATTTATTTATATGTGATTTTAGGTATTTTATGAATATTAAATTCGTTGTTATAATTTATAACAATCTTAGTTAGCTCGTTGTACTAAAGATGGCGCGCATAGTCGAGCGCGCTCCTGCCCGCTACGTTGCTCTTGTACAGCCTATAAATAGTCGCAACGAATATAAATCGTGTTATTCTCTCTCGTACGTTCGAAGTGTGTAGGTCCGCGCGCGTCCGTTGCGTGTATCTATAAAAAGTTGGTTATAAGATTGATTATTAATATCTATCTCTCGTTCTTCCGTGTTTACAATGGCGCGTACTAAGCAGACCGCTCGTAAATCCACCGGTGGTAAGGCGCCGAGGAAGCAGCTCGCCACCAAGGCTGCGCGCAAGAGCGCACCGGCCACCGGTGGCGTTAAGAAACCCCATCGCTACAGGCCCGGCACTGTGGCCCTCCGTGAGATCCGTCGCTACCAGAAGAGTACCGAACTGCTGATCCGCAAGCTTCCGTTCCAGCGTCTCGTGCGTGAGATCGCACAGGACTTCAAGACCGATCTCCGTTTCCAGAGCTCCGCTGTTATGGCGCTGCAGGAGGCTAGCGAAGCTTATCTCGTCGGTCTCTTCGAAGACACCAACCTGTGCGCGATTCACGCGAAGCGCGTCACCATCATGCCCAAGGACATCCAGTTGGCGCGCAGGATCAGAGGCGAACGCGCTTAAACTGGTGACGTCACACAATACACATCGCTCACCTTCACGTAGACTGCCTTCGTGCAGTGCAGCGTGTCTGTGACTGTGTCTGTGCGTTCACATAAAAGGCCCTTTTCAGGGCCACATATGTATCAGATTATTAAATGTTTCTCTATATCAGAAGTCACAAAAAAACGTTACCTACACTATGATCCACGTATAAGTACCTACCTACCTACCTACCTACTTATAATATAATTAATAAAATCAATATAGGTACGTACGTACGTACGTACCTACCTACCTACCTATACCTACTAACTATCATCTACTATGATAACTTACATGGGTAATTTAAACCATACTTACCTTTGGTTTACTAGGGACACACACAGTAAGTATACGTATATAGTTAGTTTCATACCTATACACATTAACAAAATTGAGGAAATAGTCTACCAGCTAAGATCGTTATTATAAACTACATAAGTAGTAAGTACATAATTATTATAATACAAATAATAAAAATTACAAAAATTTTGAATAACCTAATTATTTAACGAGTTATTAGTAAGTTCTGTTTTTGTTTTCGAAACCACTTCGGCCAACCAACGACGAGCGTCGGCTCGCCTCGCCCCGCGCACCTCTCGGTTCTGTCCCCCCCGCCCGCTGAGCTACGCGTTTGGTATAAATATAAGATCGTTGCGCAGCTGAAGAGAATACATACAGTCGCTCGCGTCGTTCGAGTGCGCACACCCGTGCTGTGTTTATTATCGTGTTATTTTGAAAACCACCCACTGCAAAGAAGATGACCGGTCGCGGTAAGGGAGGAAAGGGTCTGGGAAAAGGAGGAGCCAAGCGTCACAGGAAGGTACTTCGTGATAACATCCAAGGTATCACGAAGCCCGCCATCCGTCGTCTGGCTCGCAGAGGCGGCGTGAAACGTATCTCCGGTCTGATCTACGAAGAGACTCGTGGTGTGCTTAAGGTGTTCCTAGAGAACGTCATTCGCGACGCCGTCACTTACACCGAGCACGCCAAGAGGAAGACCGTCACCGCCATGGACGTCGTCTACGCTCTGAAGCGCCAGGGTCGCACCCTGTACGGTTTCGGCGGTTAAACCCGCGTGCCTGCGCAACCAGCTCTACATACTGCGGTGGACGTGTGTGTGTTGTGTTTGTTGTGAACATAATCATACCGTTCAACCTTACGTATATAGACGCGTACATAAAAAAAGGCCCTTTTCAGGGCCGCATATGGTTCGATATTATTAAATATGTTTCTTGAATGGAATTGTCTAAAAAACGTACTTACCTCTACCTACCTACCTGCCTACCTACCTACCTACCTACCTACCTACCTACTTACTTATTTATTTATTACATTAGGTAGACCCAAATCCATTAGGCACTGTCTATTACGTACCTACTTACTTAGGTTATGGAGTTAGTACCTACGAGACTAATATTACCTAATGGAATTATTAAATACCGTAAGTAATTATTAGGTATAATAAATTAAATGAGTACATAATATAATGAGCTTGTATGTAATCAAAAGGGCTTACATCTATCTTAAATAACTAACCAATGGTTAAGCTGTTATTTGCAACACGCTTAGTTGACGTTGCTCTACGCGTGATGTATGTATGTATACTTACTGGAATTGAAAAATATAATCAAAACATTAGTAGACCATAATAAGTTGAATTGTTACGCGGTTGTAGAACATCATCTACCTACCTACCTAGCTAGGTACGTTTCGTTCGATCGCCACACGGTGCGCGTGCCGTTTGTTTATGTCGTGTTGTCATTATGTTATTGCAATTTTGATCGCATCTAATGCTGTTTTTTTTTTTTTTATGTTATTTATTATTTTCCATCACTTTACTAGTCTTTATTTTATCAGACGTACTTACCTAGCTGTATATTACTTGCAGGCTACTTGCTGTGAAGAGAACGAGAACGCGGTACGTACGTACACACGGGCCAGCCAGCCACGCACTCTACTGCTGGCTGACTGGCGCGTACCGACGATATTGTCGTTTTACACATTGTTTAATACGCTTTCTGTTGCGTTTATACCGATCCATGCACTGTAAACTCTTCGAAGGGCGCTCTCGTCTTTTAATATTACTATATTCATAGGTTGCACGTCCTGGACGGAGTCGTCCGTCCTTAACTGTTCGGCGGTCGCGGTGTTTTACGACGCTTCACTTTTAGGTCGATAATACCTTCGCGAGACTGTGTGATATCGACGAAATCCTGTTGCCACACAAGCTCGATATCCTCCTTGTCGACGCGTCGACCTCGATCGCCACTAACTATCACTTTTATAGAGAAAATAACGTTTTGAAGGCGACCCGACCTACGCTTAGTACGCAGTCGTCAAAATAAAACACCGCCACCGGCTAAACTGTGACCCCACGCTTCCCGAATTCGCACACCCGCATCGTCAACTTCATGACCTATCCGAAACTGTAAAAAATCATTGCACTTGGCATCGTTAACTATTATTTTTGTTTATTTTATTAGATACGTGTTAGTGAAAACTTTCAAGCGTTCGTACGAGAAAACGTCCCGCGACATCACGGCGCTCGTTACGGTAAAGTTTCGTCGTACTTAGGCGTACGTATACGAAACTAGTAAAACCTATAAGTGGCGACATCTAAGTCTCTACCTACTACTACTACGTTTTAACATTGTGTGTGTGTTGTGTGAAGTCAATCAATTTTAATTATATCTACAATGGCAGACACCGCAGTCGCTACCGAGGCTCCCGCGCCCGCTACACCAGCAAAGAAGCAGGCGAGGCAGGCCGGCGCCGCCGCGAAAAAACCGAAGGCGAAGCCGACTCATCCCAAAACATCTGAGATGGTCAACAGCGCTATCAAGGAGATGAAAGAGCGCAGCGGATCTTCCCTGCAGGCGATCAAGAAGTACATCGCCGCGCAATACAAGGTCGACGCGGAGAAACTGGCTCCGTTCATCAGGAAATATTTGAAGAGCGCCGTCGAATCTGGCGCGCTGATCCAGACCAAGGGCAAGGGTGCCTCCGGTTCGTTCAAGCTGGAGTCGAAATCGACCGCGTCCAAGAAACCCGCCGGCGCAGCTGGCAAGGCCGCCGGCAAGGCGCCCGCCGCCGCCGCGAAGGCGAAGAAGGCGACCGCCTCTGCGGCCGGCGCCAAGACCAAGAAGGCAGCAGCCGCCGCCGCGGCCGCCTCACCTTCGAAATCCAAGGCATCGGCCGCCGCCGCCGCCAAGGACAAGAAGGCCGCCGCCGCCGCTAAGAAGAAGCCGGCACCCAAGAAGGCCGCCGCCCCCGCTAAAGCGAAGGGAGGCGCCGCCCCTAAGGCTAAAAAGACCGCAAAGCCGCCAACCAAGAAACCTAAAGCGCCTAAACCCAAGAAGGCCGCGGCTACACCCAAGTCTAAGCCGGCAGCCAAGAAAGCGTCCGCCGCTAAGAAGTAAGCTACGGTCGCGTTCGCGTTACACCGGCGACGGCGACGACGACGACGACGACGACGACAGCGGCGGCGCAGGGTCGGCTGACGACCACCACCACTACCACCATCAATAATAATAAGATAAGTGAGCGTGCGCGTCTTGCCCCTACTGTGTGTGTGTGTAGTGTACGTACGTACATAATCAAATATTGTGTTCTGTATGTATAATAATAATACACTGTAGAGAAAAGCGCGCGCGCGTGCTTCGTGCGTTTGTTTTCATCATCGTCCAACCGCGCGCACGCAGTACGTACGCGTCTATCGTCCTCGGGAAGGAGGGTGCGGAACGCGCTCGACGTGTCTCGAGCCGAAGTCACCGAAGATTCATCAGAAGCAAGCAGCAGCAGCAACTGAAGAAACCACGGACGGCGGCACCGAGATGCTTAGCGCGCGTGCATGCGCTCGCCAAACCAAAAAGCCCTTTTCAGGGCTAACAATACTATCATGAATATTCACAATATTCGTTTCTATAACACAGAGAGTCAAAACGTCGTAAATCACCTAATAACATACGCATAAACAAATTACCTACCTACCTAACTACCTACTGTCAGTCTAATATCTACAAAGGTACCTAAGTAAAGTAATGTATGTAATGAAATCTTAAACGAAAGAATTTCATGATGGTACTCACTTACTACATATAAAAAAAAAAAAAAAAAAAAAAAAAAGTTTAGTTATTCAACATAATTACCTACTCACGCTCGTATACACCCCGTAGCGTAGGTGTACCTACAATACCAATAGCTAGACATGATGATAATATATTATCTCATTGAAAAGGTCTTGGCTTAGATACTTAGGTACATTTCGTTAGTTACTTAAAAAAAAAAAAAATATATATATATAAGTATATATATTTTTACCTATATTTATGAACAATCAAAAATCGTCACAGTTTATTTATTAAATTGTGCTAAATCTCCCTACCCACCCCCCATATCCATGGTGACTGAAGTGTACGTGACGCCGTTCGAGAGCGCGCTTGCGCGTTTTGTGAATTCGTTTCGTTAGCTGTGCGCCCCTCCCGCTGACACAGCTACAAGGCACAACTATAAAATAACGCGTACCAGCCGGATCGTGGCATTTATAACTATAATCTTACGGCGCGCGCACTTCTGTACGCGTGTTTCGTTGTTTTCGTGAGTTGTTCTATAAACAAACCTTTCAATTATGTCTGGTCGCGGTAAAGGTGGCAAGGTGAAGGGAAAGGCAAAGTCCCGTTCCAACCGTGCTGGTCTCCAGTTCCCTGTGGGTCGTATTCACAGGCTGCTGCGTAACGGTAACTACGCCGAACGCGTGGGTGCCGGCGCCCCCGTCTACTTGGCCGCCGTGATGGAGTATCTGGCTGCTGAGGTCCTCGAGTTGGCAGGCAACGCCGCGAGAGACAACAAGAAGACCAGGATCATCCCGCGTCATCTTCAATTGGCCATCCGCAACGACGAGGAGCTGAACAAGCTGCTCTCCGGTGTGACGATCGCTCAAGGTGGTGTGCTGCCGAACATCCAGGCCGTGCTACTGCCCAAGAAGACCGAGAAGAAGGCGTAAACGTGGTGCTGCCGCGCGCGACATCCGGTGCGTGTGGTGCTTCGTGCGAGTGCCCCGCAAGCGTATTTCGATATATAGGCATTATAATATATCTATCATGTCGATTGCGCGATGCTCTCCGCTCGTATGCATTGCACAAAACAAAAGGCCCTTTTCAGGGCCACAATATGATTCGTCAAATATTACAACAAAGACGGTTTCTTTATCAGTGTTGTGGTCAAACAAAAACGTAAACCAATAACCTACCTACCTACCTACCTACCTACCTACCTACCTACCTACCGAGCTACCTATAATGAGTTAATTAAGTACTCGTCACAAGCAGTATTTTTTTTTTTTTTTTTTTTTTTAAATGGCATCTCGTAGCAGACCTAGAGAGGTCGTTGCTACTTAACCGGATATTCCTGTGGCTGCCCTAAGGTTTTTAATCTTAAAGCCTCCAGCCAGGGCGCAAATTATATATATTAAAAACTAAACGACAGCGCACTAAGGGCACCCCCTGTGGGGTACGGACCTCGGCTCAGGGCGTCGTTGGGGGATCACAAAATTACTAACAATTTGGGGACGGGCTGGATCAACATTTTGATCATGATTATTATCAGGGGATATTATATTTATTGCTACGGCGCTCTCAGCCTCTAACCGGGCGGCTGGCGCATCGACATTCAAGGGACGGGGGGGAGGACTTTTATTACCATTTATTCGGGAAGTTCGCGTGGTACCTCGGCGGCGAGGACGGAAGGTCGGTTTGTGTGATTTGTGCACTGTACTCGTGGCCCTATTGCTTTCCTGAAGGAGAGTGATGGGGTCATCCGGATCTAAGAGAGTGTGCCTCGGTCGGCGAGTCTGACTAATGGCAGAAGGCCTGTAACTAGCGGCCTGCACAACCAAGGGGTTGCGATGACGTTCCGCGGATTCGAAAAAGCGCTTTGCAAGGCGCTTCATAAACTGTTTGATGGTAGGCATCTTAAGGTCTACGTGAAGTTGTTCGTTCCGAACGAACCAAGGAGCTTTCGTAATTCTACGGAGAAATCGGTTTTGAAGCGTCTGCATCTTATGGATGTGATATGACTTTGCGTGAGCGAAGACTACGCAGGCGTAAGTCATGATCGGTCGAATGCACGCGGTGTAAATACGCAATTTGCACTTAAGGGACAACTTGCTGCGCGGGTTGAGTACGGAGTGTAGTCGGCCGAGAGCAAAACTGGCGCGCGAGCGCACCTGTTTTATGTGCTCGCCGAACGTCATGTGATGGTCTAAGACCACACCGAGATATTTGGCTCGCTTCTCCCAAGGGATAGGCTTGCCGAACATGGCGATCGGTTGGGGCAGGGCGGGTGATCGCCGGGGCCTACAGAATAGGACCCCCTGGCTCTTATCAGGGTTGACTTCAATCCTCCACTTCCTGAACCAGGCCGCGAGTCTGTTGACTTCGGCCTGAAGGATGCGGGCGATATTGTCTTGCCTGAGGCCGGAGTAGTAGATGGCCGTGTCGTCTGCGAACAGAGCTAACTGCGCCTTTCTACATTTGGGGATATCACTAGTGAATATAGTGAATATCAGCGGTGCCAGCACAGCGCCCTGAGGGACGCCTGCGCGGAGCGGATGGGGGGAGGATAGCGCACCCTCGATGCGATAGCGGAAGGTGCGGTCCGACAAAAAGTCTCGTAAGATGAGCACGAGACGATCGGGCACACCGAGTTTGTAGAGCTTATATATTAAGCCGTTATGCCAGACTTTGTCGAACGCTTTCGCAATGTCGAAGAACACAGCACCCGTCATGAGCCCGCGCTGGAATCCAGCGCTTACATGCTCGACGATACGGTGGACCTGTTGTACGCACGAATGTTGGGATCTGAACCCGAACTGTTCGTTTGGGATGAGGCCCTTCGTCTCGGCATAGTCTCTGAGACGCTTATAAATAAGCCTCTCATAGACTTTGCCGAAGACGTTGAGCAGACTGATGGGTCGGTAACTGGAAGGTTCGGTCTTAGGTTTGCCGGGCTTCGGGATACCGATGACCGTGGCACTTTTCCAAGCTTGAGGAAAAATGTTGTTGCTAAGAGCGCCATTGAAGATGGTGGTCATTAGCATGATCAGGTGAGCGGGGAACAGCTGGAGCACCCTGTTGGTGATTCCGTCTGATCCGGGAGATTTACGGGTTTTCAGACCCTTGATAATGTCGTGCACTTCGTCTGGGGTGACGGGAGCCAGAGGACAATCAGGGTCTTCGACCGGAGGGAGATTCGCCCTACGTTCGACTTCAGCGTCCACCTCAGCGAGGTGAGCTTGGTCTACTGGTTGAGAGCTGGGCGAGCACTGAGTCTCGAGAGTGTCAGCCAGGCATTCAGCCTTGTCGGTGTCGTCGAATGCTATCGTCCTGTCGGGTCGTGTCAGAGGGGGCATTGAAGCTACTTGCGGGGATCTGAGTTTCCTCTGAAGCTCCCAGAAGGCAAGATGAGTGGGCTCTAGTTCGCCCAGCATCTTGTCCCAGTTAGCCTCACGCAGTTCTTTCATTCGCTTCCTTACAGATTTCTGTAATTGGCGCATGAAGACTTTGTTAGCGTCACAGGGAAAGACACTGTATGCACGAGTGGCCGCGTTCTTCTCAGTCAGCAGTTCACGCACATCGTCCGGCAGCTTTCGGCGATGGGGGTCCATCGCCGGAACCTGCTTCGAGCAATCGCTCAGGACTGATTGTACGTGTTCCGTGAGTGAGTCGATCGCGGCCGTCGTGTCGGCGATCGAGTCAAACTGATCGGGGATAGAATCCAGTATCGGGGATGTGGTGGATTTCAGTCGGTCGCTTACTTTCCGCCAGTCCGTGACTACTTTCGTGAGGGGGGGTTGGTCAGGGTCAAGGAGTCCGTCGCGAGGGGCCAGTCTTAAGACGACCGGCCGGTGGTCAGAAGTCAGTTCGTCCATCGCCTCTATCGAATCCAACCGTAGGTTGATATTCTTTAGGAGCGCTATGTCCAATATGTCCGGGGATTGACTGGGGATATGGGGGTAGTGAGTAGGATTCATCGGGCCGATGATATCGAAATTTAAAACGGCGGTGAGGTCAAACAGATGTTGGCCTCGAAACGTGGTGGTATTACAATTCCAGGACGGATGTTTGGCGTTGAGATCACCCGCTACGATAACGGATTCACTCAGGCCGAAAAGAATCGAAAGATCGCGAGACAGCATTTGAAGACCGTCTGGGCTCGTGGTCGCGGTGGGCGGCATGTAAGCCGAAACTATCGTAATCGGTTGATGACCTGACATTGCTATTTTGCATGCAGACACTTCAAGACACGAGAGAGTTGTCGGAGCATCGAGCGGGATGCAATGGAGAGGAGTCCTATAGTAAATCAGGGTGCCGCCCCTGTGGCATCGAGTCCTGTCATTGCGAACTACGCGATAGTTCGCAATTGACGGGTCTCGATGACAAGGCTTGAGGAAAGTTTCCTGTACTAGGAGAATATCTAACCGATGGTCGCGGAGGAACACAGCGATTTCGTCGCGTTGTTCTCTAATGCCGTTGGCATTGAAAAAGCCTAACTTTAATGATCTGAGTTTAGTTCTCGCGGGGGCCGTATTATACATTATGGTTTCCTATACGCGATGGACTCTAGGGCTTGCGTGATCTCGGGATACGCGTGATAAATTCGCTGGATCTCCGATAGATCGCAGGAGTTTCGGGCTACGATTATTTCGCTGGCCATTTTCTTGGCGCGGGGCGAAAGAAAGATGTTGAATGTGCTCGAGATCACATTAAACGCATCGAAGGTGTTAGGTGATGATGCGACCACTGGAGTGGCCGCGGGTTGAGGAGGTGCGCGAGTGTTGAGAGGGGGAGCGGCTTTGGAAGCAGGCTCTGGCACGCGGGCCACTGGGGGCGCGAGAGGCGCGCTCCTACCGGCGGCGGTAGATTGTTGTTGCTGAGCGCTATGAGCGCGAAGTCGAGGGTCCATCAACCGTGGGATAGGTTGAGGGGGGGGAGGAGCCATGTATTGGCCGAAGGCAGGGAAGGCCTGCTGGTGGTTAAAATAGTTCCACGGACTGGACCTTTGGGGGCTCAGTCGTTGCGGAGGTTGGGACAGAGAGGAGGAGAATCCCCCCTGGTTGTCTCTCTGTTGCCTCGCGTCGTAACGCTTGGTCAACTTCGAGGAAGAAGATTTTGGTGCCTTAGGGCAGCCACGGTAGTTGGCTGGGTGGCCTTGTTGGCCGCAAAGAACACAACTGGGAGGTTCGGTGCAGAGGGCACGGTCTTTTGGTCGCGAGCATTCAGACGTGCCATGCTCACCCAGGCACTTGACGCACCTGGGTTTCGCGAAGCAGTTCTTCTGCGCGTGACCGTATAATTGGCAACGATGGCATTGTCCGATAATGCTTGATTTATGGGGCTTCTGGATATCAAAGCCTTTGAGGCTGCAGATCGAAGCGACCTTGAAAATAGGGTGATGCCCTTCAACTTGAGAGCATACGACAAGAACCATGTCGTATGGTGAACCGCCTCTAGAGCGGTGCATCCTGTGGACTTCGAGGACAGGAATAGCCTGTCGCTCTAAGTCCGACTTTATGTCAGCGGTGGCAATCTCACTGGGGATCCTACGGATCACCACACGCGTCTGACGCTCTTCGGGGAGGGTATAAGAGTGGTATGAGATGCCTCTCACCCGAAGTGTCTTGGTTAGTTCCCTAAAATCGTTAGAAGTGGGAACTGTAACTTTAATACCCGGTTGGGTACTGACCGCGCTGGTGAAGTTGATCCGCTGATCAACACACCATTTAGAAATTTCCGTCCATTTACCCTTGTCCTGGATGACAATGGGCGGAGGACGGGATGCCTTCTTAGAGGCAGAAACAAGAGTGAAACCGTCTTGGTCTTGCGTGGAAGACGCCGGGACCGGTGACGGAGTAACGGTAGGAGGGGCCGCGGTAGGGGCCACTGAGGTGGATGCCACGGGGGCAGAAGGGATAGGGGTCGAGGGAGGCTCGTACGCCACTATCTTGGACGCCTGGCCCGACTTACTCTTCGACTTCTTCCTCTTGCCAGGTCCAGAGGTTAGGACCCCTGACTTGGCAGAGGGAGAAGAAGACGAGGAGGAAGAGCTGGACTCTTCGGAGTCTGACGTGCACGGACTTGGCGCGAGATTGTCCGCGGGTGCGGAGGTGTCCATAGACACGATCGGACTAGGGGAGGGACTCTGGAAGTCCTCTTCCGCCTGCTGGTTCGCGAGTACATCGCTGAACTTATCGATGCCAGCAGAAGGCTGGCTCTTTAGTTGAGCGAGCTGTACTCCATATCTTTGCAAGAAGGCTGGGTCCTTAAAAAGGACCTCTCTGAAGAACGCCAAAATAATGGCGTCCTCCATAGCGGTTTTAAGGTGGTTCCTAATAGGGAGGAATTTTGGAGCCGTCTCCACTAAACTTCTACCTATCTTTCCCTATACCTAGCTCCCCGGGTGGATTGGCCCGGGGATGTGTTTCCCTCCCTGTCGGGTGCAGACAGGGAGGATGTGTAGCCTATTGGTGAGCCCTAAGCTTGTGATCCCGTTGCCAATCTTATTGTGCAAGGGGGCCCTTTCCAGTCTAGCGCGAAGGGTGTAGACACACCCTAGAGACACTAGGTGAGTAGCTGCGGAAGGAAAACTGCCACCAGAGCCGACTAGGAGATCCCCCAAGGCCGGTTAACTCTGGGACCCGTCCAATTTACTGCCTCCCCCTGAAGGGGTTCGGCGGGTGCGTTTGGGTCAACACCCCACTCGGTTTCGTTAACACCGTAAGGTTTCCACCGAGGACCACGAAACTGTGGTTTTGCCCAGAAGGGGCCTAATGAAGCTACTCTCTGAACAAACTGTTAAAGAAACGCTTGCCTTGAAAAAGGCACTTTTTTTGATCTATTGTCTTTCAATTAAATTAATTAATAAATTAATCAATCTAATCAATCGACGATCGGTTGTAGTCGGGGCGACTACGAGAGCGTTACGCGAGCGTAACGTACCGAGCACGAAAGAGCAGCAGCGGGAGAGCGGGGCACAGCGAGAGCAGCGCAACACACGTCCTTCCGCAGCGAGCTTCGAGCGCAGAATGTCACAAGCAGTATAATAAATGAGCACTACAAAACGCAAAAGTCTGTATGCACCTAAGTAAGTATAACAGAAATTATGGTGGTGTTTTATACATTACGGTAACATAGTTTGTTTACATAACAAATAACACAGAGGACTGTAGTAGAATATGATAATTTTACTAAATAACGTGACCAGGAAAAGGTTTCGAAACCTTTTATAATCATAAATTATTATCTATGATAATATTAAATCTTTTTAGAAATTTCAAAATAATGCATTACTTATTATGAAATAGGTACATAGTAGTATATAACCAGCGACAATGTTGTTGGGTAAGTAACTTTTGTACCTAGTCTAATTAATGTATTTTATTATGTTTTAATTAGAGAATGTAGATTTTCTTGAATTATTTTCTATTTTATTTTTCTATTACATTTTGAATAATGACGAACACGAGCATCACCCCGCCCCCTTCGCCTTCCTCCCGGGCATCCCCTCTCCCCGCGCGCGGTCTACACTCTGGCTTAGGAGCGTTGTGATTGGTCCGCCGCAGTGTCGATTTTCTCACCGTTTGCCGCAACTGTGCGCCGTGAGCATCGGTATAAATACAACTGTTCGTTATTGCTTTTAAACATACTGCGACTGAACTCCGTTTCGGTAGCACGTGTACTCGACAATCTCATAATGCCGCCCAAGACAAGTGGTAAAGCCGCCAAGAAGTCTGGCAAAGCCCAGAAGAACATCTCCAAGACCGACAAGAAGAAGAAGAAGCACAAGAGGAAGGAGAGTTACGCCATCTATATCTACAAGGTCCTGAAGCAGGTGCACCCCGACACCGGTATCTCCAGCAAGGCCATGTCTATCATGAACTCGTTCGTGAACGACATCTTCGAGCGTATCGCCGCCGAAGCGTCCCGTCTCGCCCACTACAACAAGAGGTCGACCATCACGTCCAGGGAGGTGCAGACTTCCGTCAGGCTCCTGCTGCCCGGCGAGCTCGCCAAGCACGCCGTCAGTGAAGGCACCAAGGCCGTCACCAAATACACCAGCTCCAAGTGAGCGGTCGATCGGTCGGTAGCTGGCTAGCAAGAGCCGCCGCCGACGCTCCATCTCGACGCCGCCTCGTGTTTGTGTACAGTGTTAAACCCAGTGCGCTTGTTCGTGTGTCTTGTTGTTGACTGTGGTGCGTGTTAATTGTGTTAGTGTCATCGTAATGTGCATACATACACACATACCTACCTACCAGTTGTGTGTGTCATGTATGTACGTACGAGACGCGCACGATGCACGTGCCACGAGCTGCAACACCACGACAAACGCCTGGACGCGCACGCACACCGTGGGATGGCAGGAGTAAAACCAAAAGGCCCTTTTCAGGGCCACAAATATGTTCATGTGATAAAAATTCACGTTTCTTTAAACTTGATGACAGTCAAAACGTTACAATTTACATACCTAAGTACCTAAAACACTACCTACTACTCGTACCGCTTGCTTACTTACTTACTTACTTACTTACTTACTTACCTACCTACCTACCTACCTACCTACCTAAACCAAAGTCAGTAAGTTTGTATCATAATGACGAACTGAATGAAGACCACTTACTTCTTACTTACTTACTTACAATGCAACATGCACAGGAAACTTAGCCCTCGTAAAAACGATAGCTCACTAAGATGCAAGTTAATGAGACTGCAGCAGTCTTAACATAGATTATTTTAATAACAACAGCCTACATAAATAAGCACCTCACCTAGGTAGGTAGTTTCTCAACACTTTTCGAATATTACACACACAGCGTAGTAAAAGTTAATGTAAAACTAAATTAAGTAATAAAATTGTAAGTATTTGTTGTTTTTGACACTAATGTATTTTCATAAAAGTGATGCATGCACTTTTAGTAACATTTATTTATATGTGATTTTAGGTATTTTATGAATATTAAATTCGTTGTTATAATTTATAACAATCTTAGTTAGCTCGTTGTACTAAAGATGGCGCGCATAGTCGAGCGCGCTCCTGCCCGCTACGTTGCTCTTGTACAGCCTATAAATAGTCGCAACGAATATAAATCGTGTTATTCTCTCTCGTACGTTCGAAGTGTGTAGGTCCGCGCGCGTCCGTTGCGTGTATCTATAAAAAGTTGGTTATAAGATTGATTATTAATATCTATCTCTCGTTCTTCCGTGTTTACAATGGCGCGTACTAAGCAGACCGCTCGTAAATCCACCGGTGGTAAGGCGCCGAGGAAGCAGCTCGCCACCAAGGCTGCGCGCAAGAGCGCACCGGCCACCGGTGGCGTTAAGAAACCCCATCGCTACAGGCCCGGCACTGTGGCCCTCCGTGAGATCCGTCGCTACCAGAAGAGTACCGAACTGCTGATCCGCAAGCTTCCGTTCCAGCGTCTCGTGCGTGAGATCGCACAGGACTTCAAGACCGATCTCCGTTTCCAGAGCTCCGCTGTTATGGCGCTGCAGGAGGCTAGCGAAGCTTATCTCGTCGGTCTCTTCGAAGACACCAACCTGTGCGCGATTCACGCGAAGCGCGTCACCATCATGCCCAAGGACATCCAGTTGGCGCGCAGGATCAGAGGCGAACGCGCTTAAACTGGTGACGTCACACAATACACATCGCTCACCTTCACGTAGACTGCCTTCGTGCAGTGCAGCGTGTCTGTGACTGTGTCTGTGCGTTCACATAAAAGGCCCTTTTCAGGGCCACATATGTATCAGATTATTAAATGTTTCTCTATATCAGAAGTCACAAAAAAACGTTACCTACACTATGATCCACGTATAAGTACCTACCTACCTACCTACCTACTTATAATATAATTAATAAAATCAATATAGGTACGTACGTACGTACGTACCTACCTACCTACCTATACCTACTAACTATCATCTACTATGATAACTTACATGGGTAATTTAAACCATACTTACCTTTGGTTTACTAGGGACACACACAGTAAGTATACGTATATAGTTAGTTTCATACCTATACACATTAACAAAATTGAGGAAATAGTCTACCAGCTAAGATCGTTATTATAAACTACATAAGTAGTAAGTACATAATTATTATAATACAAATAATAAAAATTACAAAAATTTTGAATAACCTAATTATTTAACGAGTTATTAGTAAGTTCTGTTTTTGTTTTCGAAACCACTTCGGCCAACCAACGACGAGCGTCGGCTCGCCTCGCCCCGCGCACCTCTCGGTTCTGTCCCCCCCGCCCGCTGAGCTACGCGTTTGGTATAAATATAAGATCGTTGCGCAGCTGAAGAGAATACATACAGTCGCTCGCGTCGTTCGAGTGCGCACACCCGTGCTGTGTTTATTATCGTGTTATTTTGAAAACCACCCACTGCAAAGAAGATGACCGGTCGCGGTAAGGGAGGAAAGGGTCTGGGAAAAGGAGGAGCCAAGCGTCACAGGAAGGTACTTCGTGATAACATCCAAGGTATCACGAAGCCCGCCATCCGTCGTCTGGCTCGCAGAGGCGGCGTGAAACGTATCTCCGGTCTGATCTACGAAGAGACTCGTGGTGTGCTTAAGGTGTTCCTAGAGAACGTCATTCGCGACGCCGTCACTTACACCGAGCACGCCAAGAGGAAGACCGTCACCGCCATGGACGTCGTCTACGCTCTGAAGCGCCAGGGTCGCACCCTGTACGGTTTCGGCGGTTAAACCCGCGTGCCTGCGCAACCAGCTCTACATACTGCGGTGGACGTGTGTGTGTTGTGTTTGTTGTGAACATAATCATACCGTTCAACCTTACGTATATAGACGCGTACATAAAAAAAGGCCCTTTTCAGGGCCGCATATGGTTCGATATTATTAAATATGTTTCTTGAATGGAATTGTCTAAAAAACGTACTTACCTCTACCTACCTACCTGCCTACCTACCTACCTACCTACCTACCTACCTACTTACTTATTTATTTATTACATTAGGTAGACCCAAATCCATTAGGCACTGTCTATTACGTACCTACTTACTTAGGTTATGGAGTTAGTACCTACGAGACTAATATTACCTAATGGAATTATTAAATACCGTAAGTAATTATTAGGTATAATAAATTAAATGAGTACATAATATAATGAGCTTGTATGTAATCAAAAGGGCTTACATCTATCTTAAATAACTAACCAATGGTTAAGCTGTTATTTGCAACACGCTTAGTTGACGTTGCTCTACGCGTGATGTATGTATGTATACTTACTGGAATTGAAAAATATAATCAAAACATTAGTAGACCATAATAAGTTGAATTGTTACGCGGTTGTAGAACATCATCTACCTACCTACCTAGCTAGGTACGTTTCGTTCGATCGCCACACGGTGCGCGTGCCGTTTGTTTATGTCGTGTTGTCATTATGTTATTGCAATTTTGATCGCATCTAATGCTGTTTTTTTTTTTTTTATGTTATTTATTATTTTCCATCACTTTACTAGTCTTTATTTTATCAGACGTACTTACCTAGCTGTATATTACTTGCAGGCTACTTGCTGTGAAGAGAACGAGAACGCGGTACGTACGTACACACGGGCCAGCCAGCCACGCACTCTACTGCTGGCTGACTGGCGCGTACCGACGATATTGTCGTTTTACACATTGTTTAATACGCTTTCTGTTGCGTTTATACCGATCCATGCACTGTAAACTCTTCGAAGGGCGCTCTCGTCTTTTAATATTACTATATTCATAGGTTGCACGTCCTGGACGGAGTCGTCCGTCCTTAACTGTTCGGCGGTCGCGGTGTTTTACGACGCTTCACTTTTAGGTCGATAATACCTTCGCGAGACTGTGTGATATCGACGAAATCCTGTTGCCACACAAGCTCGATATCCTCCTTGTCGACGCGTCGACCTCGATCGCCACTAACTATCACTTTTATAGAGAAAATAACGTTTTGAAGGCGACCCGACCTACGCTTAGTACGCAGTCGTCAAAATAAAACACCGCCACCGGCTAAACTGTGACCCCACGCTTCCCGAATTCGCACACCCGCATCGTCAACTTCATGACCTATCCGAAACTGTAAAAAATCATTGCACTTGGCATCGTTAACTATTATTTTTGTTTATTTTATTAGATACGTGTTAGTGAAAACTTTCAAGCGTTCGTACGAGAAAACGTCCCGCGACATCACGGCGCTCGTTACGGTAAAGTTTCGTCGTACTTAGGCGTACGTATACGAAACTAGTAAAACCTATAAGTGGCGACATCTAAGTCTCTACCTACTACTACTACGTTTTAACATTGTGTGTGTGTTGTGTGAAGTCAATCAATTTTAATTATATCTACAATGGCAGACACCGCAGTCGCTACCGAGGCTCCCGCGCCCGCTACACCAGCAAAGAAGCAGGCGAGGCAGGCCGGCGCCGCCGCGAAAAAACCGAAGGCGAAGCCGACTCATCCCAAAACATCTGAGATGGTCAACAGCGCTATCAAGGAGATGAAAGAGCGCAGCGGATCTTCCCTGCAGGCGATCAAGAAGTACATCGCCGCGCAATACAAGGTCGACGCGGAGAAACTGGCTCCGTTCATCAGGAAATATTTGAAGAGCGCCGTCGAATCTGGCGCGCTGATCCAGACCAAGGGCAAGGGTGCCTCCGGTTCGTTCAAGCTGGAGTCGAAATCGACCGCGTCCAAGAAACCCGCCGGCGCAGCTGGCAAGGCCGCCGGCAAGGCGCCCGCCGCCGCCGCGAAGGCGAAGAAGGCGACCGCCTCTGCGGCCGGCGCCAAGACCAAGAAGGCAGCAGCCGCCGCCGCGGCCGCCTCACCTTCGAAATCCAAGGCATCGGCCGCCGCCGCCGCCAAGGACAAGAAGGCCGCCGCCGCCGCTAAGAAGAAGCCGGCACCCAAGAAGGCCGCCGCCCCCGCTAAAGCGAAGGGAGGCGCCGCCCCTAAGGCTAAAAAGACCGCAAAGCCGCCAACCAAGAAACCTAAAGCGCCTAAACCCAAGAAGGCCGCGGCTACACCCAAGTCTAAGCCGGCAGCCAAGAAAGCGTCCGCCGCTAAGAAGTAAGCTACGGTCGCGTTCGCGTTACACCGGCGACGGCGACGACGACGACGACGACGACGACAGCGGCGGCGCAGGGTCGGCTGACGACCACCACCACTACCACCATCAATAATAATAAGATAAGTGAGCGTGCGCGTCTTGCCCCTACTGTGTGTGTGTGTAGTGTACGTACGTACATAATCAAATATTGTGTTCTGTATGTATAATAATAATACACTGTAGAGAAAAGCGCGCGCGCGTGCTTCGTGCGTTTGTTTTCATCATCGTCCAACCGCGCGCACGCAGTACGTACGCGTCTATCGTCCTCGGGAAGGAGGGTGCGGAACGCGCTCGACGTGTCTCGAGCCGAAGTCACCGAAGATTCATCAGAAGCAAGCAGCAGCAGCAACTGAAGAAACCACGGACGGCGGCACCGAGATGCTTAGCGCGCGTGCATGCGCTCGCCAAACCAAAAAGCCCTTTTCAGGGCTAACAATACTATCATGAATATTCACAATATTCGTTTCTATAACACAGAGAGTCAAAACGTCGTAAATCACCTAATAACATACGCATAAACAAATTACCTACCTACCTAACTACCTACTGTCAGTCTAATATCTACAAAGGTACCTAAGTAAAGTAATGTATGTAATGAAATCTTAAACGAAAGAATTTCATGATGGTACTCACTTACTACATATAAAAAAAAAAAAAAAAAAAAAAAAAAGTTTAGTTATTCAACATAATTACCTACTCACGCTCGTATACACCCCGTAGCGTAGGTGTACCTACAATACCAATAGCTAGACATGATGATAATATATTATCTCATTGAAAAGGTCTTGGCTTAGATACTTAGGTACATTTCGTTAGTTACTTAAAAAAAAAAAAAATATATATATATAAGTATATATATTTTTACCTATATTTATGAACAATCAAAAATCGTCACAGTTTATTTATTAAATTGTGCTAAATCTCCCTACCCACCCCCCATATCCATGGTGACTGAAGTGTACGTGACGCCGTTCGAGAGCGCGCTTGCGCGTTTTGTGAATTCGTTTCGTTAGCTGTGCGCCCCTCCCGCTGACACAGCTACAAGGCACAACTATAAAATAACGCGTACCAGCCGGATCGTGGCATTTATAACTATAATCTTACGGCGCGCGCACTTCTGTACGCGTGTTTCGTTGTTTTCGTGAGTTGTTCTATAAACAAACCTTTCAATTATGTCTGGTCGCGGTAAAGGTGGCAAGGTGAAGGGAAAGGCAAAGTCCCGTTCCAACCGTGCTGGTCTCCAGTTCCCTGTGGGTCGTATTCACAGGCTGCTGCGTAACGGTAACTACGCCGAACGCGTGGGTGCCGGCGCCCCCGTCTACTTGGCCGCCGTGATGGAGTATCTGGCTGCTGAGGTCCTCGAGTTGGCAGGCAACGCCGCGAGAGACAACAAGAAGACCAGGATCATCCCGCGTCATCTTCAATTGGCCATCCGCAACGACGAGGAGCTGAACAAGCTGCTCTCCGGTGTGACGATCGCTCAAGGTGGTGTGCTGCCGAACATCCAGGCCGTGCTACTGCCCAAGAAGACCGAGAAGAAGGCGTAAACGTGGTGCTGCCGCGCGCGACATCCGGTGCGTGTGGTGCTTCGTGCGAGTGCCCCGCAAGCGTATTTCGATATATAGGCATTATAATATATCTATCATGTCGATTGCGCGATGCTCTCCGCTCGTATGCATTGCACAAAACAAAAGGCCCTTTTCAGGGCCACAATATGATTCGTCAAATATTACAACAAAGACGGTTTCTTTATCAGTGTTGTGGTCAAACAAAAACGTAAACCAATAACCTACCTACCTACCTACCTACCTACCTACCTACCTACCTACCGAGCTACCTATAATGAGTTAATTAAGTACTCGTCACAAGCAGTATAATAAATGAGCACTACAAAACGCAAAAGTCTGTATGCACCTAAGTAAGTATAACAGAAATTATGGTGGTGTTTTATACATTACGGTAACATAGTTTGTTTACATAACAAATAACACAGAGGACTGTAGTAGAATATGATAATTTTACTAAATAACGTGACCAGGAAAAGGTTTCGAAACCTTTTATAATCATAAATTATTATCTATGATAATATTAAATCTTTTTAGAAATTTCAAAATAATGCATTACTTATTATGAAATAGGTACATAGTAGTATATAACCAGCGACAATGTTGTTGGGTAAGTAACTTTTGTACCTAGTCTAATTAATGTATTTTATTATGTTTTAATTAGAGAATGTAGATTTTCTTGAATTATTTTCTATTTTATTTTTCTATTACATTTTGAATAATGACGAACACGAGCATCACCCCGCCCCCTTCGCCTTCCTCCCGGGCATCCCCTCTCCCCGCGCGCGGTCTACACTCTGGCTTAGGAGCGTTGTGATTGGTCCGCCGCAGTGTCGATTTTCTCACCGTTTGCCGCAACTGTGCGCCGTGAGCATCGGTATAAATACAACTGTTCGTTATTGCTTTTAAACATACTGCGACTGAACTCCGTTTCGGTAGCACGTGTACTCGACAATCTCATAATGCCGCCCAAGACAAGTGGTAAAGCCGCCAAGAAGTCTGGCAAAGCCCAGAAGAACATCTCCAAGACCGACAAGAAGAAGAAGAAGCACAAGAGGAAGGAGAGTTACGCCATCTATATCTACAAGGTCCTGAAGCAGGTGCACCCCGACACCGGTATCTCCAGCAAGGCCATGTCTATCATGAACTCGTTCGTGAACGACATCTTCGAGCGTATCGCCGCCGAAGCGTCCCGTCTCGCCCACTACAACAAGAGGTCGACCATCACGTCCAGGGAGGTGCAGACTTCCGTCAGGCTCCTGCTGCCCGGCGAGCTCGCCAAGCACGCCGTCAGTGAAGGCACCAAGGCCGTCACCAAATACACCAGCTCCAAGTGAGCGGTCGATCGGTCGGTAGCTGGCTAGCAAGAGCCGCCGCCGACGCTCCATCTCGACGCCGCCTCGTGTTTGTGTACAGTGTTAAACCCAGTGCGCTTGTTCGTGTGTCTTGTTGTTGACTGTGGTGCGTGTTAATTGTGTTAGTGTCATCGTAATGTGCATACATACACACATACCTACCTACCAGTTGTGTGTGTCATGTATGTACGTACGAGACGCGCACGATGCACGTGCCACGAGCTGCAACACCACGACAAACGCCTGGACGCGCACGCACACCGTGGGATGGCAGGAGTAAAACCAAAAGGCCCTTTTCAGGGCCACAAATATGTTCATGTGATAAAAATTCACGTTTCTTTAAACTTGATGACAGTCAAAACGTTACAATTTACATACCTAAGTACCTAAAACACTACCTACTACTCGTACCGCTTGCTTACTTACTTACTTACTTACTTACTTACTTACCTACCTACCTACCTACCTACCTACCTAAACCAAAGTCAGTAAGTTTGTATCATAATGACGAACTGAATGAAGACCACTTACTTCTTACTTACTTACTTACAATGCAACATGCACAGGAAACTTAGCCCTCGTAAAAACGATAGCTCACTAAGATGCAAGTTAATGAGACTGCAGCAGTCTTAACATAGATTATTTTAATAACAACAGCCTACATAAATAAGCACCTCACCTAGGTAGGTAGTTTCTCAACACTTTTCGAATATTACACACACAGCGTAGTAAAAGTTAATGTAAAACTAAATTAAGTAATAAAATTGTAAGTATTTGTTGTTTTTGACACTAATGTATTTTCATAAAAGTGATGCATGCACTTTTAGTAACATTTATTTATATGTGATTTTAGGTATTTTATGAATATTAAATTCGTTGTTATAATTTATAACAATCTTAGTTAGCTCGTTGTACTAAAGATGGCGCGCATAGTCGAGCGCGCTCCTGCCCGCTACGTTGCTCTTGTACAGCCTATAAATAGTCGCAACGAATATAAATCGTGTTATTCTCTCTCGTACGTTCGAAGTGTGTAGGTCCGCGCGCGTCCGTTGCGTGTATCTATAAAAAGTTGGTTATAAGATTGATTATTAATATCTATCTCTCGTTCTTCCGTGTTTACAATGGCGCGTACTAAGCAGACCGCTCGTAAATCCACCGGTGGTAAGGCGCCGAGGAAGCAGCTCGCCACCAAGGCTGCGCGCAAGAGCGCACCGGCCACCGGTGGCGTTAAGAAACCCCATCGCTACAGGCCCGGCACTGTGGCCCTCCGTGAGATCCGTCGCTACCAGAAGAGTACCGAACTGCTGATCCGCAAGCTTCCGTTCCAGCGTCTCGTGCGTGAGATCGCACAGGACTTCAAGACCGATCTCCGTTTCCAGAGCTCCGCTGTTATGGCGCTGCAGGAGGCTAGCGAAGCTTATCTCGTCGGTCTCTTCGAAGACACCAACCTGTGCGCGATTCACGCGAAGCGCGTCACCATCATGCCCAAGGACATCCAGTTGGCGCGCAGGATCAGAGGCGAACGCGCTTAAACTGGTGACGTCACACAATACACATCGCTCACCTTCACGTAGACTGCCTTCGTGCAGTGCAGCGTGTCTGTGACTGTGTCTGTGCGTTCACATAAAAGGCCCTTTTCAGGGCCACATATGTATCAGATTATTAAATGTTTCTCTATATCAGAAGTCACAAAAAAACGTTACCTACACTATGATCCACGTATAAGTACCTACCTACCTACCTACCTACTTATAATATAATTAATAAAATCAATATAGGTACGTACGTACGTACGTACCTACCTACCTACCTATACCTACTAACTATCATCTACTATGATAACTTACATGGGTAATTTAAACCATACTTACCTTTGGTTTACTAGGGACACACACAGTAAGTATACGTATATAGTTAGTTTCATACCTATACACATTAACAAAATTGAGGAAATAGTCTACCAGCTAAGATCGTTATTATAAACTACATAAGTAGTAAGTACATAATTATTATAATACAAATAATAAAAATTACAAAAATTTTGAATAACCTAATTATTTAACGAGTTATTAGTAAGTTCTGTTTTTGTTTTCGAAACCACTTCGGCCAACCAACGACGAGCGTCGGCTCGCCTCGCCCCGCGCACCTCTCGGTTCTGTCCCCCCCGCCCGCTGAGCTACGCGTTTGGTATAAATATAAGATCGTTGCGCAGCTGAAGAGAATACATACAGTCGCTCGCGTCGTTCGAGTGCGCACACCCGTGCTGTGTTTATTATCGTGTTATTTTGAAAACCACCCACTGCAAAGAAGATGACCGGTCGCGGTAAGGGAGGAAAGGGTCTGGGAAAAGGAGGAGCCAAGCGTCACAGGAAGGTACTTCGTGATAACATCCAAGGTATCACGAAGCCCGCCATCCGTCGTCTGGCTCGCAGAGGCGGCGTGAAACGTATCTCCGGTCTGATCTACGAAGAGACTCGTGGTGTGCTTAAGGTGTTCCTAGAGAACGTCATTCGCGACGCCGTCACTTACACCGAGCACGCCAAGAGGAAGACCGTCACCGCCATGGACGTCGTCTACGCTCTGAAGCGCCAGGGTCGCACCCTGTACGGTTTCGGCGGTTAAACCCGCGTGCCTGCGCAACCAGCTCTACATACTGCGGTGGACGTGTGTGTGTTGTGTTTGTTGTGAACATAATCATACCGTTCAACCTTACGTATATAGACGCGTACATAAAAAAAGGCCCTTTTCAGGGCCGCATATGGTTCGATATTATTAAATATGTTTCTTGAATGGAATTGTCTAAAAAACGTACTTACCTCTACCTACCTACCTGCCTACCTACCTACCTACCTACCTACCTACCTACTTACTTATTTATTTATTACATTAGGTAGACCCAAATCCATTAGGCACTGTCTATTACGTACCTACTTACTTAGGTTATGGAGTTAGTACCTACGAGACTAATATTACCTAATGGAATTATTAAATACCGTAAGTAATTATTAGGTATAATAAATTAAATGAGTACATAATATAATGAGCTTGTATGTAATCAAAAGGGCTTACATCTATCTTAAATAACTAACCAATGGTTAAGCTGTTATTTGCAACACGCTTAGTTGACGTTGCTCTACGCGTGATGTATGTATGTATACTTACTGGAATTGAAAAATATAATCAAAACATTAGTAGACCATAATAAGTTGAATTGTTACGCGGTTGTAGAACATCATCTACCTACCTACCTAGCTAGGTACGTTTCGTTCGATCGCCACACGGTGCGCGTGCCGTTTGTTTATGTCGTGTTGTCATTATGTTATTGCAATTTTGATCGCATCTAATGCTGTTTTTTTTTTTTTTATGTTATTTATTATTTTCCATCACTTTACTAGTCTTTATTTTATCAGACGTACTTACCTAGCTGTATATTACTTGCAGGCTACTTGCTGTGAAGAGAACGAGAACGCGGTACGTACGTACACACGGGCCAGCCAGCCACGCACTCTACTGCTGGCTGACTGGCGCGTACCGACGATATTGTCGTTTTACACATTGTTTAATACGCTTTCTGTTGCGTTTATACCGATCCATGCACTGTAAACTCTTCGAAGGGCGCTCTCGTCTTTTAATATTACTATATTCATAGGTTGCACGTCCTGGACGGAGTCGTCCGTCCTTAACTGTTCGGCGGTCGCGGTGTTTTACGACGCTTCACTTTTAGGTCGATAATACCTTCGCGAGACTGTGTGATATCGACGAAATCCTGTTGCCACACAAGCTCGATATCCTCCTTGTCGACGCGTCGACCTCGATCGCCACTAACTATCACTTTTATAGAGAAAATAACGTTTTGAAGGCGACCCGACCTACGCTTAGTACGCAGTCGTCAAAATAAAACACCGCCACCGGCTAAACTGTGACCCCACGCTTCCCGAATTCGCACACCCGCATCGTCAACTTCATGACCTATCCGAAACTGTAAAAAATCATTGCACTTGGCATCGTTAACTATTATTTTTGTTTATTTTATTAGATACGTGTTAGTGAAAACTTTCAAGCGTTCGTACGAGAAAACGTCCCGCGACATCACGGCGCTCGTTACGGTAAAGTTTCGTCGTACTTAGGCGTACGTATACGAAACTAGTAAAACCTATAAGTGGCGACATCTAAGTCTCTACCTACTACTACTACGTTTTAACATTGTGTGTGTGTTGTGTGAAGTCAATCAATTTTAATTATATCTACAATGGCAGACACCGCAGTCGCTACCGAGGCTCCCGCGCCCGCTACACCAGCAAAGAAGCAGGCGAGGCAGGCCGGCGCCGCCGCGAAAAAACCGAAGGCGAAGCCGACTCATCCCAAAACATCTGAGATGGTCAACAGCGCTATCAAGGAGATGAAAGAGCGCAGCGGATCTTCCCTGCAGGCGATCAAGAAGTACATCGCCGCGCAATACAAGGTCGACGCGGAGAAACTGGCTCCGTTCATCAGGAAATATTTGAAGAGCGCCGTCGAATCTGGCGCGCTGATCCAGACCAAGGGCAAGGGTGCCTCCGGTTCGTTCAAGCTGGAGTCGAAATCGACCGCGTCCAAGAAACCCGCCGGCGCAGCTGGCAAGGCCGCCGGCAAGGCGCCCGCCGCCGCCGCGAAGGCGAAGAAGGCGACCGCCTCTGCGGCCGGCGCCAAGACCAAGAAGGCAGCAGCCGCCGCCGCGGCCGCCTCACCTTCGAAATCCAAGGCATCGGCCGCCGCCGCCGCCAAGGACAAGAAGGCCGCCGCCGCCGCTAAGAAGAAGCCGGCACCCAAGAAGGCCGCCGCCCCCGCTAAAGCGAAGGGAGGCGCCGCCCCTAAGGCTAAAAAGACCGCAAAGCCGCCAACCAAGAAACCTAAAGCGCCTAAACCCAAGAAGGCCGCGGCTACACCCAAGTCTAAGCCGGCAGCCAAGAAAGCGTCCGCCGCTAAGAAGTAAGCTACGGTCGCGTTCGCGTTACACCGGCGACGGCGACGACGACGACGACGACGACGACAGCGGCGGCGCAGGGTCGGCTGACGACCACCACCACTACCACCATCAATAATAATAAGATAAGTGAGCGTGCGCGTCTTGCCCCTACTGTGTGTGTGTGTAGTGTACGTACGTACATAATCAAATATTGTGTTCTGTATGTATAATAATAATACACTGTAGAGAAAAGCGCGCGCGCGTGCTTCGTGCGTTTGTTTTCATCATCGTCCAACCGCGCGCACGCAGTACGTACGCGTCTATCGTCCTCGGGAAGGAGGGTGCGGAACGCGCTCGACGTGTCTCGAGCCGAAGTCACCGAAGATTCATCAGAAGCAAGCAGCAGCAGCAACTGAAGAAACCACGGACGGCGGCACCGAGATGCTTAGCGCGCGTGCATGCGCTCGCC